>OY730177.1:41893972-43332461 GCA_963422495.1 Polyommatus iphigenia | reverse complement strand
TGTGTGCGTGCGCCGGTGGTAGATCAGCGCCGACTGCTGCGCGAACTTGCGATCGCAGAACTGACACGAGAATGGACGCTCACCTGTGTTAAATACACTTTGTAGTACAATGGCGGTTTGTCGCCTGTGTGTGACTTTAAAATTTGAACAATTGTGAAAGAAAGTCGTTACTCGTTAGCAGGAAAGCTCATGACGTCTATCGACATTTTAAAGACATGGTATCACAGACCACGCATCGAGAGCGTAGAATTCTTTAATAACTAGCTTATAAACTAAGGTCCAATTTCACCAACGACTTTTTAAGTTAATGCTCGAATTAGTATCACGTTACCGCTTTCATTTTTCATATGAAAGAGAAGACAAGACAAGTGCGCCCGCGCCCGCATCCGCCCGTGTTTTAGCGTTGGCCCTTAGGGGCTGTTTCATCACTTCCTGATAAGTGCCGGATAGGCTATCCACCACTTGAACTTGACAGATAGAGTATGGAGAATCAGTCAAATAAGTTGTGGATAGCCTATCCGCCTATCCGGCACTTTATCAGAAAGTAGTGAAACAGGCCCTAAAAAAGTAATGTAACAACGGTAAGCCAGCCACAAACCTGTATGCACCCTCATATGCGCGTTCAGCTTGGACACCTCATAGAAGGCCTTGTTGCACACGTGGCAGATGTGGTTCCGTATGCCGCGGTGCTTCTTCATGTGCTGGCAGAGCGTCGAGTGGCGGCGGAACGACTTGTTGCACTCCGAACACTTGAGTGGTTTCTCGCCAGTGTGCAGTCTGAAGTGGACCTATAGGCATAAAAGTTGTGTGAAGTACACAAGGAAAATATTATCTTTAGGCCGCGCAAAATTTTGAGCTGATACCTCTTAAAGGTGGGTTTACACCAAAAGAACATAGAGCAAGAACAGCACAAGAACATTCTTTCGTATTCGTTTAGTGTAAACTATAATTCGTTACAACATACTTTAGATCGTTTACACCAATCGAATCAACAAGAACATCAAGAATAAGAATTTTTGCTCTATAGATGAGAATCATATAGCTCCGTTTAGACCAAACGAGCGAATGCTCATTGCTCATTCGTCAACGATAAGTAGTTAATTTATTTTTATAGTCATCAATGTTGGATCCCATAAACATCTTTTGTTATGGTATAATTCTATCATTTGTAAACATTTTTCATTACTCCAATCCATATTTACGAAATAACCTTTGATAAACTACCTAAAACCAGCCGCCAAAAAGTAAAAATATCAAGAACACTAGAATCCCTTTGAAGAGACCGCCTCGAAGAGCGAGCACGTCCGAACACGAAAGAACGCTCTAGGCAATTGCTCGAGCGCTCTTGCGTCGTTTACACCAAACGAGCGAGATTCTTAGCGCATTCTACCTATTTACCGCCGAACACGTGGCGAACACACTAGAACAACGAAAGAATGCTCGTTGTTAGTTTACATCAAAAGAGCTTTACTAGAATGAGCATTCGCTCGTTTGGTCTAAACGGAGCTTAAGGTGCTCCCTCACCGAGAGCATTCGCTTGTAATGTAACGTTACAAAGTTGAACATTACATCAGCGAGGGAGGAGAACCGAGCATTACAATGCGCACCTTGTAATGATAGTACAATGTGTAATATCTTCATACAACTTGTAACGTACGTGACAGTGAAGTCAACTGCTATGTAATACTCAAAGTCGAATCTGTAATGTTACATTACACGTGAATGCTCGTCGGTGTTGTGTAAAGTTCAAAGTCTAATCTAAAAAATATGTTACATTACACGTGAATGAATGCTCGCGGTAAGGGGGCACCATTACATCACTTTGCAGAATCAATATCTTAATTTAAAAAAATGTCGTTATAAGAAATGACAATATTTTGACTTTAGATTGACAATGTTTGGATGTCAATGTTTATTTTCGACTTGTTTCGCAAGTTTTTATTATTTTACTGATTTACAAAGCACTATTTTACGGGATGGGTCTCGATTATTACGGTATTCTGGGTGTTAAGCGCAATGCTTGCCAGCTCGATATCAAGAAAGCCTACCGCCGATTGGCACTCAAGTACAACCCAGAGAAATATGATAACGATCACAATATGAAGAAAGTCTTCGCTCTCGTGGGCGAAGCGTACGAAGTACTAGTGGACCACAAGTACAGGGCCGTGTATGACCAGTACGGAGAGGAGGGCCTGAAGCGGGGCGTGCCGGGTCCAACAGAGTATATCCAACCGTACGTCTACCACGGGGAACCTTTGAGAACGTACCACGAGTTCTTCGGGACTACGAACCCTTACGCCGATCTCTTGGACTATTACGAGCACCCATCCCCGATTTTCGACTCCCCCCTCGGGAAAGGCTACAAGGTGAAAGACAAGGACATAGTTCGACCGCTCGCGTTGTCCCTCGAGGAGGTATGTAGAGGGGGAATAAAGAAAATGAAGATACAACGACTGGTGTTCACGGACGAGAGCTGCTCGGAATTGAAGCTTCGGGAGAAAGTATTGTCTATCCCTTTCTCTCCCGGGATTTATACGAACACAGAGATCAGATTTAGCGAGGAAGGCGATCAGGGCCCGACTAGAATACCGGCAGATGTGGTCTTCGTAACCGAGGATAGACCACACGAAACGTTCTCCCGACGCGGGCAGATCGATCTACTCATGGTCCATAAGATAACACTCCAAGAAGCCCTCTGCGGTTTTACCCTGACCATCAAAACCTTAGACGATAGAACGCTGCGCATCAACATTACTGACGTCATCACACCGGATTACGAGAAAATTGTCGAGGACGAAGGACTACCTGTGTACGAGTGCCCCGATAGAGCCAAAGGGAACCTCATCATACGATTCGAGATAGCATTCCCGAAATATTTGTCGAAGAAAAATAAGATTGCCTTTGAAAAGGTGTTCGGGGAAATTGAGGACGAAGAGAAATTCGATGGATGCTTTAAGAAATAATTTTGTAACAACATATAAAAATTGTAAAAGGTATACTTAATATTATTATACATTATAATATTATGCATTGTAACATAAGCTTCTTTAATTTCAAGGCCAAGCAATAATCGCAGAGCATCTAAAATAGGGAGTAAGGGCTCATTTTTTTACGCTCGTTTGTATCAATACAAACGCAAGTTGAACGCTCAGCAAACGCAAGGAAACACGTTTTAAATATTATATCAGCCAAAACGCGACGCAAACGCGCAGAAGACGAGTGCATCAGAAACGCGCGTCGTCGATGCGCAAAAAATACGTCGTGTGGAAGGTCCCTAAATGTCTCTTACCTTCAAATCCGTTGGGTTATAGAAGCTCTTGGAGCAAATGGCGCAAACGTAGGGTCTTTCTCCTCTATGCCGCGCCATATGCGAGCGCAGAGCGTAGCCGCTGTAGAACCTTTTCTCGCAGACTGTACACTGGTGGGTCTTCTGCTCGAAGTGAGTCTGTCTGTGTCTGTACAGCAGCGTCTTGGATGGGAAAACTCTCTGGCAGACTGAACACGTTGGCGGCTTCGGTGGGCGTTGCTCGTGTGTGCGCATGTGCATTTTCAGCATACCAGGTCCCTAGGTAAGAACATAATTGCTATCAAATATTACTACAATGCTTGGAAGAATTTTTCTCAATATAAAATACAAAGTTGTATACCTTCGTAAATTGTATTTTTACAAATTAAATTAATAATACCAGTACTTTGCACTCATGAAATAACATGAGCAACCAAAGCAATAAACATGGGCAAAGTAGTACCTTAAAAGTTCTTTCACAAATAGGGCACATAGGTGGTTTCTTGCAGTTGGCTTTAATCCAGTTAGTGTGTGAGTGCATGTGGAGTTTCAACCATCTTGCATGTTTGAACTTCTTATGGCATAGATTACACACATGTTGCCCGGGGCCAACTGCCGAGTTCCCTTGGAACACAACCATTTGCAAATAGTTTTCCTCGTCCGAGTTCAATGCATCATCCTCTTTTTCCTTCTTAGGTGGTTGCTGTGGTAGCTAAAATTTGTTATTGATGTGAATTTTATAGACATATTTTTTGTGGTAATATGGAATTATCAAAACTTAAGACATGTGATCTAAGGGTGAAAATTTTTTGCTTTACAAAATTAAAGTGAATTTATTTAGCATCAATGAACAAAATACTAGTATAAGGTTAAAATACCTTGTCATCATCAAACTCATCTTTCGGAAGTACCTCCTGTGTGACGGGCTGTTGCGGTGTGTCAGTAAAGAATCCGTCAAGAATTTGGTTTGGATTGTTGCCTAGAGGAGGGACTTCAATGAACTTTATAAACTGTGATGAGTCACCACAATTCAAGCTCAGAGCTTTATCCATTTCCATCTTTAAAAAAAAATTGAGATTAGATGCAGTTTGGTGCAACCAAAATAGCTTTTAACCTTTAAACATCATTTTTCTAATGCTATCAATGGCAGCCCAATTTAATTCTTTGATACCATTGAAACATAGCATTGAATCTTTGATAGCCTTTATAATATTAGATTAACCCATCAGTCGTGGCAAAACGAGACACAATAGCTTTTTCATTGTTATCGCGGCCGGATGTGGCCGCTTGGGGCTTCATGAATTAACATAATATTACTATTAAGTTTTAAGATAATACCTGGTTATTAATTTTAAGTGTTTCTTCTGCCATTAATTTTGCTTGCTCATGCAATATGCCATCATTTTTCTCAACCATCTCCTTAAAGGCGTGGCATCTGGAGATTTGATGCACACATTGCAGGCACAATTGCAGGGGAAGGCCATCACCGACTGCCACCTGCAAATTGCAATCATTATTTGAAGTAAGCTTAAAGTTTAGAAATTACTTTTTTGAGGTTTTAAAACTAAGTTATACCTAAGTAGCTTATGTACCTTTATGTACTGTCAGTTGTCACTGAAAATGAATGATTAGCATTTTTAACATTCTTATTAAGATGTCCCTTTCTATACTTTGTTATTTCATAGTACTCATACCATTTTAATAAAGGTTCCATAAGTCGCTATTTGCGGGAATCAATGGAAGAGACAAAATCAGTAAAACATAAACTTAGATTAAGTCCATTTGATAAACATCAATTTTCTCCAACTGTACAGTTGTACCTACTTGTAAATTATGTCAAGAACCATAATAATATTCAGTAGACTATTATTAGTACCTACTTCTAGAACCATATTCAGTAGGTACTCAGTAGACAGAAGCTGGCATTCATAAAATGATGATGTTGGGAAAATTAAAAAGCACAGTTGAATAGAAATTGCTGAATAAACTTATTTCGCCCATATAATATATGGGCGCCTTCACACACCCGCCTAAAATTGGATGGGTTGAAAAGGATAGAAGGATATCGCTCTGTGATCAGACTCAATTCAGGGATAGGTACATATTACATAGGTAATAGGTATATTACAAAATTTTGGGCTGAATGAAGATTGCTAGTGTCTTCCTAAAGGATGACCATTTTATTTATTTAGTTTCGTTTTCGAAATTCAATCATACATTTCGCAATAGGTGTGAGGGAGATAACAATAAATTACGAAAATATTACTTCCGTCTTCCTACAACGTTAGGCATCTCACCTGCACTTTGGAAATGTCCATCAACATTGTTGCAGTAAGCTGTTCGAATAAAGGCCGCATGTCCTTCTTTATTTGTAAACATGCACGACAAATTTTTGCAAAGTTATATTTCGGTGTCCTGATTAAAGTGGCCATTTTGGAGTACCAGCTGTCTTTCTGTTTGTCCTTGTTTTTACGTTTAGATTTTTATTACACTAACAATTTAAGATTCCAAGCGAGATTGTTTCACTTCCGATAATTTTAACAAACATTTTAACATTATTTCAAACATAGTAATTCTAGTCTTTTCCGATTACAAAATAAAGCAATCGAACAAAGACGATCGCACGAAAAAAGACAGCTATATAGAAATCTATAAATGTGTCCTACGACGAAGCTAATTTTCATTGGTGGGGACCCCAAGCAAGGTTCAATTTCTGAAAGAAATAGATATTTACCTTAGCTATAAGAGCAAAAGAGAGAGCTATATTATGCCATAAACGTGTTTTACGTAATTTATAATGCTATTGTGTGTCTTCGTCATCCACATAGGGATCACAGAATGAAGAAAAGAGATAGGCATGTGAAAGCATTTTGACAATACATTTTGAAACTTGAGAGAAACGTGTAACTTACGAAACATTATTTTAAATACGAAATATCGCATTTTCATTAATAATAAAGAACAAAAAAATGAATGAAAATAAACAAATCAAATCTATTCATAAATGAGAATGATTTTATTTGGAAATATTTAATTTTTATGGTCTTTGTTTGTCTCACTCTTAAGTGTATAAGAAAGAGATGAAAATATACAGTATAGCTTAGATTGCATAGGATGGCAAGAGTGTTTACTTTTATCCCTTTCTCTCACTCTGCTACTTGAGTTGTGAGCTTCGATCACTAATATTATAATACATATATTTGATCGAAGGTTGTGAGTAAATATAAATAACCAAAATTATACATTATTAATATAATATATGTTTTCCCTCATATTAAAAGAGTGTTTTATATATTATATAGCTAAAGATAAGAGGTTTTAGTCAGTTTATAAAATCATCTTTTATTACAAAAGTACCAAAAAATGAGCATAGATATGGTAACGACATTGGGGCCATTGGGCGCGTTCCATTCAGCGTTAAAAATTATCAAAATGCTCAAAACGTCCCCTTCTGCAATCTGCCGTTCCATTTGACGACCGCGGTCGTTTTGATCGCGGCGAATACGTCACTCAGCAATTCATCATTTTCAGGTACTATTTAGAGATCTTTGTTTTCAGGCAATGCTCAAAACGATCAACGACTTTAGTGGGTCGTTCTAGTTGGGTTAAAGCCCATATTCCACTTTACTAAATTTAGACGTCTAAATGATTCAGTAACTAAATTTAGTCAAGTGAAATAACATTTAAGCGCTTATTCCATTTCACTAAATTTAGACGTCTAAATGATTTAGTAACTAAAATTGAAATAACTTAAAGGCCGTATACACGATCGGTTCCAACCACCAACAGAGGTCACCTTGGTAGGGTTGGAACAAAAATCAACCGTGTAGACGTTTGTTTTTGGTTGACCAACCAAATAACCTTCAATTACCTTGGTAGTGAGCGCATCCCTCACTACCAATGTCAAATAGAGAACATTGAGTTGAAACGCGACCGTGTAGACGCTTGTTGGCGCTCAGTCGCACATTGATCGTCGGCTGCGTTGCATGTGGTATGTAGCGCTAGCAACTGAAAATGGCGGCGCCGGCGCGCAATGAACGCGAAATCTTGACAGAATTTTTAGAAATGTATTTTTTTTTATTAAATAAGGGGGCAAACGAGCAAACGGGTCACCTGATGGTAAGCAACTACCGTCGCCCATGGACACTCGCAACATCAGAAGAGCTGCAGGTGCGTTGCCGGCCTTTTAAGAGGGAATACGCTTTTAGAGGACCGGTTGGTCTCTCTAAGAGTTCACTAGAGGTCGGAGGAGTAAAGAGTAAAACTCGATTTACTGTGGTGAACTGAAGTATTTATTTACAAAAATGCGCGGCTTATATACAAAAAAATGAGTTAATTATTATTATTACAAATCTGTACAAAGGTAAAAAGGTTGTTTGTGATTGGTTAACTAGATTAGACAGAGATGTAAAGAAAGAGATAAAAATATTTACAAAACAAGAAAGAGAAAAAAATCGAATAAGAAATATTTACAAATCTAAAAGATTGCCGCGCGAGAACTGGCTGTCCCGCGATACGCGGCGCTGGTGTCGCGCGAGTATAAATATAGGCTCGCGGCCCGCGGCCAATTCAGTCCGCGCGCGAATTTCATACCGACGTCGTTTCCCTGTCAGTCGCCGTCACGCCGTCGCGAGTAGTTGTGCCGCCATTTTGTGAAGATGTTCTGAAGCTCTGCAAACGCTATGAACACCGTAGCCACGCTGCGAAGATTCCTCTCTTGATGTAGGCACGATGTGAAGACGCGTAGTGAAGTGTTGCGAAGAACTCTTATTAGAAAAAGTCCTTATCAGGCCTACTTCATGTCTGGTGCACATGCACTTAATATACACGGACGGTTTCTCTCGTTATTGCGAACGTACGTTCTTGGCAGAACGATTTTCTTCTCTGTTTCAATCTTCTACGACGAACGTATACAAATACGGCGTGCGTTCCTTTCGGATCGCGTTGTTTTCTTTGTTTCAATCGACGAACGAACGTGTAGGTACTGCTACACGCTCTTTTCTTGAAGGTTTGCAGGTCGTATAGGTCCGGAAATACTGCTGGTGACAGTTCGTTCCAGAGTTTTACAGTGCGCGGCAGAAAGTTACGCGAAAAACGCACTGTGGAAGACTGCCACTCATCAAGGTGAACATACCATCCTGGTATGTTTTTCGCGTGGGACGATGGCGAAAAGTTGCCGGTGGTATGATTCCGAACAATTCCTCAGAGCACTCCCCGTGATACAACCGATAGAGGATGCAGAGTGAAGCTACATCTCGGCGTAATTCCAAGGGGTCCAAGCTGTTTGAAACACTATGGCAGTCAACAATTCGAGCGGCCCTTCGTTGGATACGATCCAGAGGGAGCAGTTGGTATTTAGGCGCCCCTGCCCAGAGATGAGAACAATATTCCATATGAGGCCGAACCTGCGCCTTGTAGAGTTGTAAGCGTTGGTCCGGACTGAAGTACTGTCTCGCTCTGTTAAGAACACCAAGTTTCTTCGAGGCTAATTTGGCCTTACCCTCTAGATGATATCGGAACTGGACTTCGCTCGATATGTTGAGATGGTTAAAGATGTGCCCTCGAAACGAGGATATACGACCATTGGTGACTTTTTAGTGGTGAACGCGCAGACTTGTGTCTTGGCGGGGTTGAATTGGACCAAATATAGGAATTTGCCTACGCTATGGGATATTGGTTCCGATCATAATAAAGATCAGGACAAAAAGAGTCAAGCGTGGCAGTTGCTTGTCGAAAAATAAAAGGAATATGACCCTGAGGCTGATATTATGTCGATGGCAAAAAAGAAAATTGAACACATGACATGAGGTTTAGATAGTGGTCCCATTGTTCACTTTTCCATAGCCTAGCCAAGACTGACGAGTTGATGTACGTGTAGATAGAGATTCAACTTTGTTGACCCAACCAATGTGACCTCTGTTGGTGGTTGGAACTGATCGTGTATACGGCGGAACGCGGGGATTGACGCTTTAAAGGGCCCCCGAGACGGTCAAACGGTTTGACTCAAACACGTAAATTTTGGTTTGACTCAAACCATTTTGATCGTTTACAAAGCTATAGTGCCACCAACTTATCTGTTCAGTAGACAAAATTGCAACTACAACTGCCATTTTGTAAAATGTCATTCGCTGTCTGTTTTTGAAGTGCGAGTGCTCTGTGTGTTTTAAGTCTTGTTTTATTGTTAAAAGTATCATTATCATGCTGAAACCACTAAAAAGTAATGCACGACAGATTATTTTAAAAGTGTTAGCTTTTATGAAAGAAGAGAAACGCCTTCAGTCTCCGAAAATACCATTTAAAAACGTGACCGAGCGCGTTGCAGCAGCTGCAGGTTCGTGTTGCTAGTTAATGAAAAAAAGTCCCACAGGTTCTTTAAAAAATGAGCTTTGTTCTCAGTATGTTCCAAAAATATTTTGTTTCATAGTTTACTAATTTTTTCATCGTTCTAATAGAACTCCTTTTTGTTATAGGTGTTAGTGATTCATGCTGTTCTTCGATTGCCGCCGTACCATTGCGACCTAAACCCTATTGAAATGGTATGGAGCTCAATGAAAAGAAATGTTGCGGAGCATAATATTAAGAAGTCCAATGCCGAAATGCCACAGTTAATTGAAAATGCATTTAATAAAATTACACCAGCAGAATGGAAAAACCATTGTAACCATGTTAAAAAAATTGAATGCGAGTATAGAAAGAAGGATGTCTATTTAGCGAAAGCGACTCGAGTGATGATGATTATGATGACGGAGAGTTGTGCGAATCGTCGGGCCCGTCTACTTCTGGAATTTCTGGAGTACAGCTGTTTGAAGATAGACATCATGACCATAATTATTGTTATAAAATATAATAAAATAATATTAAAAAAAAACACTTAGTACAAATTTTACATACGAACAAGCCAAGTCAAATAAAAGCTTGTAAAAAGATATAAATCAGTGTTGTTATTTTTATTTTGTTATAAGTACTTATTATACTGTTACGTACGTGTTTAAAAAATGCTTTTAATAAATTATTACTATTTTATTTAAAAAGAAGCAGCTCTATATGGGCCAGTTTTTAAGTAAGACGAGCAACACAACTATGAAAACCGCATTTTACATTGACTAGATTTCCTGATGCACGTACAAAACGCGGCCGTGAAAGGACATCTCATGTGTACCTGTACAGAATACAGATACAGCCCAGTTACAGTGGATTCCCATCAGTTTTGGTAAACATTCTTAAATAGCAACACTAAGCGCGACACTACTGACCCCGGCTACTGAACAGATAAGTTGGTGGCACTGTAGTTTGAACGGTTTGTCAAACATTTACGTGTTTGAAGTTTGTTTGATGAAACTTCATAATTTTGTTGTGTTGGACGCGCCGTTTGATCGTGTTCCGAAGCGTTTGATCAAACCCGGCTTAGTTTAGTGCTGGATTTTGAAGAAGAAAAAAGAAAAAAAGAAAGAAGCTGTAGTTTCTAGCACTTTCTGTAAATGTTCGTCAATAAAACGATATCTTAGTTCATACTATTCTTTGGACCAAAGTCTTTTTCTTTTTTTTTTCTCTTTTGACAGAGGACATTAACGTTATAAACATAAGAAAATCGTGATCCTCGTTCTAGAATCTAGACTCTAGAGCATCTTGTCTGCATCACAAGACGTGTACTCGACAGCACGTATTGAATTACACTGCGCAGCGTCGTTTGACAAACCGTTCAAACCGACATGAAACGATTGCATCAAACACGTAATGTCGGCTGTACACTCTCGCCGAGACACAGCGAGGCGGCCCGAGTGCGAGAGTGTAAATGGGTGCGCTCGCCTCGTCTCGCCTGTCTCGGAGCCTCTCGGTCCGGTGTTGGTATTTTGCGCCCGAGACAAAGGGTCTCGCGAGGAAAGCGAGCGCATTACTGTACACTCTCGCGTTTTTCACTACTAGTCGCGCCGCTAGACAGTGTAGAACAGAAAAATAGCAATAATAAACGTCATTATAAGTCATTAACTGTGAGAAATAAAATTAAATATTATTATAGATCTTTGGATTACAATGCAGGGCTTCAAATAACGTTATTTTTTCATAACGTTACTGCTTCAAGGGCATAGATAACGTTATGAAAATTTACCCGATATTAAAAATAACGTTAAAAATTGATATTAATAACGGTTAATGTTATAACGTTATATTATAGGATTTATAACGGTAAATATATGTTCTTTGATAACGTTATAGTCCGTCAAGAAAGTCATGACAGGCGGGAAATTTTTCTAAACGTAATCACGCTTTTAAGGTGTATTTTTTTCTTTGTATTTTCACAGAGAACGCTTATTACATTTTAAATATTGTCACCTTGCACATTTTTATCTCGAATTAATTAAGTTCTCATATTTTTTATTTCATTTAAAAATTTTCCCGCCTGTCATGACTTTCTTGACAGACTATACTTTTTGTAAAATAAGTACTTAATTTAATCAGTCAGTTCAGTATGCAGTATGCACAAAATTAAACTAGAGTCTAGACATATCTGGTGACGGGTGTATAATATAGGAAAAATGACGTCTAATGAGAATGACACGGTCAGTAGTTCAGTACTCAGTATCTTTGTTAAAATATTACTAATTTATGGTTTGTAGAGTAAATTATTGTATTGCCAGCACGTGCGCCGTGCGCAGGCTGCCGGGCGGACTCTGTTGTTTTGCAGACGACGGGGCGGGGCGGGCTTTTTGTCCACGAAGGAATAAAGATCGCGTCTGCCCGTCGATGTCTGCAGCTGCCCTCGCCGCGTAGGTACACAAAGCACACGACAGGTGGAGGCAGTCAGTTTAAGACGTTTGTTCTAGTAGAGATAGAGAGAATAGAGCTAGCTGCCGCCCCGCGCCGCCGCGCCTTCTGCGTTACTGCATTTTTTTTATGAAATAAGGGGGCAAACGGGTCACCTGATGGAACGCAACTTCCGTCGCCCATGGACACTCGCAGCATCAGAAGAGCTGCAAGTGCGTTGCGAACCTTTTAAGAGGAAATAGGGTAACAAGGGAGGGTAGGGAAGGGAATGGAATAGGGGAGGGTAGGAAAGGGAATAGGGTAGGGGATTGGGCATCCGGTAAACTCACTCACTCGGCGAAACACAGTGCAAGCGCTGTTTCACGGTGGTTTTCTTTGAGAACGCGGTATTTCTCCGGTCGAGCCGGCCCATTTCGTGCCGAAGCATGGCTCTCCCACGTATACTATACACATGTAAACTGGTTTGTGTGTGTGATCCACGGTGGGCAGCCGCGGACATGCCGCGCCGCCAGAGCCCGCCGGGGAACTGCGGCGTGGTCTTTTTGCCCTTGGTGTGCGTTGGTAATACTAAGGCGTGCCGCAGACGTCACCATTTTTGTGTGATTGAGTCTGCGGCTTACATACAGTCCGCATGGCGCGCGCCATGCAGACTGTATGTAAGCCGCAGACTCGATCACACAAAAAGTGTGACGTCTGTGGCACGCCATATTATAGGATTCCCTTTGTGCTATCGTTTAAAATTGAACCACATACATTAGGGTTTCTGTGTGTTCTGTCGTAGTGTATCGTCATTCGTCGCATACGACCTTTCGACAGCGTGCGTAGGCCGTAGCTAACAGCTGATTGTACGAACGTAGTACGAACACGAGATCGTTGACCGTGCGCGGCACGCTTCTTTTTGCTTATTTGGAGTAAAAATAATAAAATTTTAAAAAATATTTTAAATTATTTTTCTATGTGGTTTATTATTATGTTTAAAGGGTATTAATTATGAAAAAATTCAAAATTAAAATTTAAAAAATAAATAAAAAATACATTTTCGTAATCAGAAAATGTAGTATAATCATACCCCAAAGTTATCGGAAGTGGTCTTATTACACCCTGTATACAGTGTTTTGCTTTTTACGGCCCATTTTTAGTCCAAAACAATAACTATTATTTTTATTATTTCTCTATGTTTTAAACTCCTAAAAGTAGATTAGCACAAATCTCGCAAAAAAAGTGGGCTGCGAGTGAGATTTAGTGCACCGTGCACGATCGCATACCTGATACCAGAAAATAGCGTTATATTTACCGTTATGATTATAATGATATTTGTTCGTTTAAACATAACGAAAAAATATCGTTATATTACTAGATATCGTTAAAAAAATAACGTTATCTGGCTACCATTATGAAAATAACGGTACATAACGATATTTTTTCTGTCATTCGATAACGTTATGAAGCCCTGTTACAATGATATCTTTCGATGCAATGGTGAATGGTGATCATTGATCGTAGATACGTTTTCGCCATTTTTAGAAAAATAACATACTTACTGTGATTGAACTAAGCGAGAATGTACAATGTACATGATCGCACTCAGGCATGGGGCTCTCGAGTCTCGCACGAGACTCTCGCCCGAGAGCTCTCGGCGAGAGTGTATAGCCGACATCAGGTTTGAATCAAACCGTTTGACCGTCTCGGGGGCCCTTAACCATAGACTATTAGGGCCGATTCACACCGAATCGGCAGCGGCCGGCAGTGGCGCGAAGAGCACTTTTAGTGTGAAATAATTTTAAACTTTATTCACATACTCATAACTACTAGTATCGCTTGAAAACTTCTAAAAGGGCTCGAGGCGCCGCTGGTGGCCGTCGGGCCGTCGGTTAAAATTATTTCACACTAAAAGTGCTCTTCGCGCCGCTGCCGGCCGCTGCCGATTGCACCTCTGCCGACCGCTGCCGATCCGGTGTGAATCGGTCCTTAGTTGTGTTCGTTTGCTTTTTCAACTGCGCATGCGCGGCTTTTTTGTGTGTCAAGAGAGTGCCATATTCTAAAATACCGATCAATTTCTGTCAGACGATTTTAGAAAATCTGACAGATATTTTAGAACATGACAAGGTATTTTGGAATATGACACTCACACTGACACAAAAAAGCCGCGCATGCGCAGTTGAAAAAGTAAACGAACACGACTTATTGATGATTTTGAGTTTTGACTTTGACAGTTCTTGGCGGGAATCTGAAAGAGCGCGGTTCCAAATTTTTTTCAAAATTGAAAAAATAATTAAATTACAATTATTTATTGATAAAAGTTGTGTAAATACAAGTATTTAGACTATATATAGTGCGTAAATAATAAAAATGGACGGAGATGAGGCGGGCGGGGAGATCCCGCCTACCTCGAAAAAAAGACCCCGGCCCCCTGATGATATTGGGGAGGCTTTAAGTGCTGGCGGCGGAGGTGGTGAGGACATGTATTTACCATTTCGTAAACCCAATTATAAAAGACTGTATTCTGAAAATTCTATTAATACAGATTTCAAGGTGTATATAGAAAGCAAAAATGTGCAAGAAAGGTTGGGAAATAAAAGCCCAATTTATTTAAACAGTATATTCTCAAACATAAAAGGTGTAGTAGCAATTCGGCGTATTAACGCAAACAAAATTGTTGTGATTTTCAAACAACATAACACGGCTAATAACTTCTTAAGTAATATTAGCTTTCTTGAAAAATATAATATGAAGGCATACATCCCGGCAGCTCAAATTGAAAAAACAGGAATAATTAGATTTGTACCAGCGAATATATCGAACAAGGATCTTTTCACAAATTTAACTTCTAAATATGAAATAATTGCAGTGCGAAGATTCATGAGAAAAGTTGGTAATGAATTAGTCGGTACACAAACTGTCAGTATAACGTTATTGTCAAATAGCCTACCTGATAATGTGCAATATGAGTTATTTTATTATAGAGTATTTGATTATATTCCCCCTTTGCAACAATGTTATAAATGTTTTAAGTTTAATCACTCAGCCAAAATATGCAACGGAAAGCAGCGCTGCTCAATTTGTTCTGGTGAACATTTTTATAAATAATGTAGTAAGCCAAATGAGATTTGCTGTACTAATTGTGGTGGACCTCACTTGGCCATTTCTAAACAATGTCCAGTTAAAATAAAGAAATTATTAGAAAAGAAAAATAAAATATCATATGCAAGCGTTGCTGTTTCCAGAGAAAGTGTTGATTTCCCTCCTCTGCCAACTCGCACCACACCTGTAAATATAAATGTAAATAATGTAAATAATCCATCCAAATTTGTAAAAAAACCTGTAAATAATAAGCCTATTTCAAGAGATGTAAATATACCAAACATAAAGTCGCTTATCGTTGGAAATGATGATGTACTAATGGCCCTGGTACACACATTGGTCCAAGTAGCAAATAAGAGTGATGAAGTACCTGTTACAACATCATTCATTAAAGATGTTCTTCTTAAGAGTCTGTCAATATAATGGATTCACAAACCCAAAAAATATCTTCTCTATGTATTGCGCAATTTAATGTTCAAGGGATAAATAACAAAAAACCTCTTCTTACAAAATTTTTAAATGATAAAGATATTGATATTTGTCTACTTAATGAGACATGGTTAAAAGAACACCAGTCTGTTCGAATTTCTGGATACAATTTTTATAACAAAATATCTAAGAATCCTCGTAATGGTGTAGGAATTTTAGTAAAACCATATTTGAAGTACAATATTATAAATACCAACTTTATATATATATATAAATCATATCTGTAAATACAGACAATACATCTTTGACTATTCTCTGCGTATACTGTCCTCCATCCGCTGGGCACATACGAATGAACAGATTGCGCAATATCATAAGAGATCTACCAAAACCTTTGTTTATTAGTGGAGATTTCAATGCACATCACATTGCTTTTGGATGTTTATCCACCAAAAGTCGAGGCCAAAGTTTATATGATATAATTGATGAATTAGATTTATGCATTTTGAATAATGGCAGCTTTACAACAGTAAATTATCCTACACGCAACCCTTCAGCAATAGATGTAAGTTTTGTTAGCCCTCACTTGGCACCCTTGTGTGAATGGTTTGTACATGATGATGCCATGGGAAGTTATCATTATCCAACAATAACAAACATTACTATGTGCATTGAAAGGTACACAATAAATCAATATGATGACAGATTTTTATACCATAAAACAGACTGGAATAAGTATAGGGAATCATCTAGTACAGTCTTCCATGAAATTATGGTTAATGAAGAGGATCCAATGAAATCTTATGAGGAGTTTTGTACTCGACTTAATGAACTTAAACAAATGGTAGTTCCTAGATTTACTAGAGCAAACTTTAGGAGTAGGCCACCCGCACCGTGGTGGAATAGTATGTGTGAACAAGTAGTTATGAAATCATATGAAGCACTTAAACTTTATAGAAACAATCCAACATTAGAAAACTACATTGGCTATAAAAGAATAGACGCTATTAAAAAGCGTACCATAAAGGAAGAAAAACGTAAAAGTTGGAACAATTTTTGTAACAATTTCAATAGAACTACACCTATAAGTAAAATCTGGAACCTTATTAAAAGATTTAAGGGTATTAGAACCAATAATAAGTCTTATCAAAATGATTTTGTACAACCATTATTAGATAAGTTGTCAGATAATTCCGATTTAGTTAATCCTCATTCGTTAGAAAATTATTTTAATATAAACAATGAAAATCCGCAATCAAGATTTCTATTGGATCCTTTCTCATGGTCGGAATTTTTAGCAAGCACAAAATCTAGAAAAAATACTAGCCCTGGTTTGGACGATTTTTCATATATATATTAATAAAAGAACTACCAGAATCTATTCAAAAAATATTACTGTGCATTTTAAATGTGTTTTTTAAGCCAAAGACTGGCTTAAAAAACAGATACCAATATCATGGAAGACTCAATGTGTGATACCCATACTTAAACAAGATAAACCACCGGAGCTGGCCAGTTCTTATCGGCCAATATCTTTATCTTCGTGTATTGGTAAGATATTTGAAAATATGCTAAAAAACCGCCTGGATTGGTACGTAGAATCTCATAACATCATTCCTCAAATTCAGTATGGGTTTCGTAGAGGACGAAGTTGTTCAGACAGCTTCATTTCTCTCATTCACGATCTGAAAAATGCAAAGGGCAATAAATTACATACTGTTTGTGTATTTTTAGATGTCCAGGGCGCATTTGATAATGTGGACCCTGGTATACTAGTTAAGGTACTTAGTAATGCTGGAATACCCGGATATGTATGTAAATGGATTTATGATTTCCTCACTGACAGAGTATTAAATGTTAAGCATAATAATATTTTACATGGGCCCCGAACTGTATCTAAGGGCACAATGCAAGGTGCAACATTATCACCTTTGTTATATAATTTGTATATATGGGAGATATGTAAATATGTAAATATTAAAAATGTAAATATCCTTCAATTTGCAGATGACTTAGTTTTGTATTGTTCAGATGTAAATTTGTCAGTAGCTATAGAAAAGATTAATGCTTGTTTAATCCAATTGAGAACATATTATCAGCAAAGATTAAATTTAAAAATTAATGCTAGTAAAAGTAATGTAATGATATTTGGAAAAGACACACCATGTACTGATGTAACATATAATGGTGAGATTATTCAAAGAGTAACCTCACATAAATTCCTGGGTGTCAACATTGATCAGAAATTATCTTTTGAGGATCATATTAAACATGTGTCTAGAAATGCCATCAAGGGGATTAACATTTTAAGATGTCTTGCAGGTGTTTCATGGGGAGCAGATCCCAAAATACTTTCAGTGTTGTACAAGTCTATTGTAAGAAGCCATTTTGATTACAGTACTTTAGCCTATTTGAATAGCACTCATACTTATAAGTTGGATGTAATACAGAATAGAGCTTTGAGGATTATATCAGGGGCAATGTGTTCGACTCCCATAAGGGCCATGGAGGTCGAAACAAGTATTATGCCTCTGATATTAAGGCGCCTTTATCTTGCAGAAAGATATTGTCTTAAGCTACTTTCATCAAATAACTATCAAATTATAAATAGAACTATACCTCACCCAATCATCACAGACGGTCCATTAGTTTCACCTCATGATCTTCTAACTGGGGTGTCCCCAACTTTGTGTCAGATTTTCCTGGAAATACAATATCTTTATTCAAATATCAAAAAGTATACACATTGGTCATGTTATATGCATCCGTATAGAAGTATAATACAACCTATTCAGGTTATAACAAAATCCATTAATAACAATTCAGACATCCTTGCATTTTTAGATGAAGATAACAAGTACTATACAATCTATACTGATGGTAGTAAGGGTGATGATTATGTGAGAAGTGCTATATATTATGATTCTCAAAGGGACTTCGCTCAAAGTTTTGTTCTAGATAAACAATGTTCTATTTTTACAGCAGAGGCATATGCAGTTTTTGAAGCCTTAAAATTGATAAGCAGTGTAAATAATTGTAAATATTTTCTGATCTTAACAGACTCTCTGAGTCTTATTATGTGTCTTCAGAATGTCAATTTTAATTTTAAAACCAACTATATCATTTATTTTATCAAAGATTTCGTGTGGCGACTGGAAAATAAAGGTATAACAATAGCCTTTATGTGGGTCCCTGCATATAAAGGTATCTCTGGAAATGAAATAGCAGACAAAACTGCATATGATGGGGTCAATGCCCAAGATGTCAAAAGTATTGTAAATGTTCCTATGACCGACTTTTATTATAATGTGAAAATATCTGTAAGAAACGTTTGGGAAGATTTTTGGAAAGAAGACCAAAAACTCAAAGGCAAGTGGTATAGACAAATTCAAGAAAAATTACCAACAAATCCATGGTACAATGAGCTGAAGATAGCTAGCCGTGACTTTATCACAACAATAAACAGACTCAGATTTGGTCATAACACTGCACCTGCACACCTTGCGAGATTGAACATAATAAACAGCAATAATTGCACTTTTTGTAACGAAGAGAACGCCGCAGGGTGTACAATCTTAGAATGTTTGAGACGGAAACATAAGAATTTTAAACCTTCAAAATAAAGAAGACCAGCCAAGTACCCAATTACTGTATGAAATGCTTACTTTTTAATTTGGTAGAATAGTAATAGGTAACAACTCCATCGTAGAATAAGAGATGGCGCTTGTAAAGCTTTCGCATCAGATTTTATTATAAATTGTACTAGATGTCACTACTGACTTATTTGTAACTAAAATCGAGTGTGGTGCTGTCTGTCATAGATGCGTCCACGCTTTTTTCTTGCGGCTTACGAATTACGAAGAAATTTGTTTGTTTCTGTGCATATGTCCGTCGAGTAGAGCCTCCGCTCCTCCGGTTTGTGTGTTTGTAAATTGTAAGTGCTGTGAGATTGCTCCTGTGCAAGAACTGAGATAGGACTCTTTGTACTTGTAAAATAATGTTCTTGTAATAAATAAAATTTATAAAGGGTAAATTATGTTGTTTTATTTTAATTTTAAATGTACATCTAATATTAATCATTATCTTTAACTAGGTACCTATACTAATACTAGAATCCATAGTACTAGTACCGTCGTAAAGTTACAGATGGCGTTTTATTGCGGTTTCCACAAAATAAAGA
This sequence comes from Polyommatus iphigenia, assembly GCA_963422495.1. Classification (NCBI taxonomy): domain Eukaryota; kingdom Metazoa; phylum Arthropoda; class Insecta; order Lepidoptera; family Lycaenidae; genus Polyommatus; species Polyommatus iphigenia. The sequence goes on along the minus strand of OY730177.1, from coordinate 43,312,722 downwards.
GAGTGAGGTCTCTATTCCAGTATTATAATAAAGTACTCTGTGGAACGCCGACATGAACCACATTTTCTTCAACTGTTCAAGCACAGACTAATAAGGGATACTACTGTTCAAGATTCACCTTTCATAGACTAGTGTTGGCAACTGAAATTATTGAAGAAAGTGATACCTCCCGCCGCCAATTAAGTGATTTCCTAAAAAAACAAAAATTTTATAGTGCCTTATATAAATATATTAAAAATACAGTGGGAACTATATAAATATAAAATAAATTAAAAACCCTTTATAAAGACTTGGCTTAAAGGTCTCGTTACCAGGCCATTAAATCTTAATAATAAAAAAAAAATTGACTTTGACAGTTGACACATAAGTTTTGACGTTTTAACTTTTAGGTTTATTTCTGTGGTTTGCAATTCGAGTATCGGTTTTTTGGAATAAATTCGGCGATTTTTGTATATTATTTGTTTTATTATGACGCTGACCTAACGTAAATCTTGTTATGGATAGAAAGCAAGGAATGTTTTATTAATAAATTATCCTATACAAAAAGTACCAAGTGCTGTAAGTACCTAGACAACCAACCAGTATTTTGTTGTTATATTCATTCATACAAAATATAACTTGTTTTATTTAATTGCAGTTTACGAACGCTATGACGGAACATTTGGAACTACAACACCTTGTTGATATGTCAACTGGAAGTGGAGATGAGTCCATACCGAACTTACTTGAAAACAAGAGACCACTTATCAAAAGATGCCCATATATCGGGCTGATTTTGGCGACTTTGTCGTCGCTGTTTTTTTCCTTATGTTCGGTAATAGTTAAGAGCTTGGTAAATATTGACCCAATGCAGTTAGCAATGTTTCGTTTTATAGGAGTCTTTTTACCAACTGTTCCAGTAGTTATTTACACAGAACAACCAATATTTCCTAAAGACAAACGTATTTTGCTAGTCCTTCGTTCAATAGTTGGTACCGTAGGTTTGATGTTGAGTTTCTATGCATTTCGTAACATGCCACTGGCTGATGCCTCGGTCATAGTGTTTTCTGTTCCCGTTTTTGTTGCACTTTTTGCCAGGGTGTTTCTCAAGGAACCTTGTGGCATATGGAATACTATTTCTATAGTTTTAACTCTAGTCGGGGTTATTCTAATTACCCACCCTCCATTCTTATTTGGTAGCACTGCAGTAGAAAATAATCAAAATTATAATAACTTTAAGGGGGCTATAGCAGCGTTTGTGTCAACAATTTTTGGTGCAAATGCATATGTGCTGTTGAGAGTTTTGAAGGGATTGCATTTTTCTGTGATTATGACCAACTTTGGTGCTATTGCTATTTTACAAACATTGAGCTATTGTTTCATTCTTGGTATTTTGTGTATGCCAAATTGTGGCACAGACAGGTTTTTAGTGGTGTGTTTGGCACTTTTTAGTTATTTAGGGCAAATCCTTTTAACAATGTCTTTGCAATTAGAGCAAGCGGGTCCTGTGGCTATCGCTCGCTCTGCTGATATTGTTTTTGCATTCTTATGGCAAGTTATGTTTTTCAATGAAATGCCAAACAAATTCTCAATTTTTGGAGCTGTTCTTGTATTAAGTTCTGTTTTACTAGTGGGCTTACGCAAGTGGGCACTCGCTTTACCTGCAGATTCACAATTGAGAAAAAAATTAGGTGCCCTTGCACAGTAATTTTGAAATCTTTGTAAAGATCACAATAATGTTTATTGTCCACATAATACATAATATTATTGTACCTTGTTTGCTGTTATTATATTGCACTTGCAAGATATTTAATGACTAAAAACAAAATATCTTAGATACTTAGGTGTTGATTTGCTAAAAGAATTTACTTCTTTTGTGGGTATGTATCATGTTCTATTATTTAAGTGTACTTAACCAGTCCTCAAGTTGTGATTTAATTTAAGATGTGAAAAATATCTTTGAGTATATACCTACTAGTATCTATTACTGTTCTTTTCAACATTGAAAAGGAACACAATAATAATAATACTTACCTTCTATCTAGCTATAAAATCCAAAGACTGTACAGCATCAAAGCTTGTGGTATAGAATGTCCAATGGTTTTTAGTCTTTAATTAATTTTAATATTGACCATATATTATGTACCTAACGTGTTTTATATTGTTATATTATGTTTTCACACTTCTAGTTCAAGAATACTCATTACTCAGTATTTTAATTTTAGTTTTACCAATGTTTTAATAAGAAAGTGTTATGTTTTCATATATACTTTTATTAGATGTAATGTACTGTTCTAGTCAAAAGAAGTTTAATTTTATTATTATGCATGCTAAGTAATCATTAAAATAAAACTAAAAATAATTAACAATCTTGTCTTTTTTTGGCTCCCGAAAGTTTTTTTCATTTTCAAAGTCATCTATTGATATAATATAATGCATACTTAAAATAAATTAATAATAAAAATACAGTTTTTGTGGTATCTATACTAATAGTATAAAGCGGAAGTGTTTGTTTGTTTGTTTGTTTGAATGCGCTAATCTCAGGAACTACTGGTCCGATTTCAAAAATTCTTTCAGTGTTAGATAGCCCATTTATCGAGAAAGGCTATAGGCACTGACATAGTATGTACTACTTACTACCTCAGTGGCTATAGGCTATATTTTATCACGCTGCGACTAATAGAAGCAAAGAAATAGAGGAAAATGTGGAAAAAACGGGAGGAAATTATTTTAAAGGGCTTATTTGAACGCGCTAATCTCAGGAACTACTGGTCCGATTTGAAAAATTATTTCAGTGTTAGATAGTACATTTATCGAGAAAGGCTATAGGCTATATTTCATCACATTACGACTAACAGAAACGAAATAGAGGAAAATGTGGAAAAAACGGGAGGAAATTATTAGAAAGGGCTTATTTGAACGCGCTAATCTCAGGAACTACTGGTCCGATTTGAAAAATTATTTCAGTGTTAGATAGTACATTTATCGAGAATGGCTATAGGGTATATTTTATTACGCTACGACTAATAGAAGCGAAGAAATAGAGGAAAATGTGGAAAAAAACGGGGGAAATTATTTGAAAGGGCTTATCTCACGAACTACTGGAGCAATTTTTCTGTTATTTGGCACAGATAAGAAGAAGACCACGGATCATAGATAGGCTATTTTTGTGGACTAATTTGTCTGTGAAATATATAATTTACGCGGGCGAAGCCGCGCGGAACGTCTAGTATACTTAAATAAAGCTACGAAATTATTTCCAAGTCTCTGAAAAAAAATGTTTATTGTTTCACGAGTGGCGATATACTTGTTCCTCCTCAGATCGGTTAAACTTTTAACACGATTTACATTCATTTACACCTTTGAGTATCAATCAGTAGTATGGTCATGTGGGTCAAGTGTGCGCAGCGTCTAAGTGTGCGCATTGTAAATATCTCGAAAAATAATAATATATGACGCTAAAGGGCCCCCGAGACGGTCAAACGGTTTGACTCAAACACGTAAATTTTGGTTTGACTCAAACCATTTTGATCGTTTACAAAGCTAGTTTGAACGGTTTGTCAAACATTTACGTGTTTGAAGCTTGTTTGATGAAATTTCATATTTTTGTTGTGTTTGACGCGCCGTTTGATCGTGTTCCGAAGCGTTTGATCAAACTCGGCTTAGTTTAGTGCTGGATTTTGAAGAAGAAAAAAGAAATAATCGGCCAAGTGCGAGTCGGACTCGCGCACAAAGTACGTGTTTACGTGTAAGTTCCGTACAGTTATAGAGCAAAAATAGGCCAAAAATTGTGTTTTTTATATGGGATTAAATTTTTATTTTATTTAAATATTATTATTATTTATTAAAGTACACATATTATATTTAAGGAATTTATGAAAATTTCAAGTGCCTACCTGCTGCCATTATTGATATCGAGCAAAAAGGGCCAAATAAATCACGTTAATTTGTTGTATGGGAGCCCCTGTTAAATATTTAATATTATTTTGTTTTTAGTATTTTTTTGTTATAGCGGAAACAGCTTTACACAATCTGTAAAAATTTCAGAAGTCTAGCTATAGCGGTTCTTGAGATACAGCCTGGCGACAGACAGACAAACAGACATACGGACGGACAGACAACGAAGTCTTAGTAATAGAGTCCTGTTTTTACCCTTTGGGTAAGGAACCCTAAAAAAGAAAGAAGCTGTAGTTTCTAGCACTTTCTGTAGATGTTCGTGGGTAAAACGATATCATACCATTCTTTGGATCAAAGTCTTTTTCTTTTTTTTCTGTTTTGACAGAGGACATTAACGTTATAAACATAAGAAAATCGCGATCCTCGTTCTAGAATCTAGACTGTAGAGCATCTTGTCTGCATCACAAGACGTGTACTCGACAGCTGTATTGAATTAAACTGCGCAGTGTCGTTTGACAAACCTTTCAAACCGACATCAAATGGTTGCATCAAACACGTAAGGTTTGAATCAAACCGTTTGACCGTCTCGGGGGCCCTTAAGGAACGGCAACCCCCTCTTCAATAACCCACAGGACGCCCTGCGAAGCGCTCGTGTCCCAGCGACTTCGCCCGCGCCATTTTGGAATGACAGATAAATGAAGATTTTTGCTCAAGTATTTACGATATTTTGTAAATTTTTATGCGTAATCTTTTGAAGTTATAAATAAGCTTCTAAATAAACTTTTTGCTATCGAAAGCAACATAATATCAAGTTTGTTATTTGCCAGTGTTTAGGATATTCTGATGATGCAGGAATTAAGGATATTCGTATAACCCTGTTCCTATGCTTTGGGTTAAGTGTGCGCAGAAGCCTTTTCCCTTATGTAGTGAACAGTATTCTGAACCACCGACTGAAAATTGGATTGAATGAAGCCTTTGTGGAGTCTGGTAGCACAAACAGTGCACCAGCTCCGCACACGGCACTTTTTTTTGTATTACAATATAGGTACATGTATGACGAAGTAACTAAATATTTCTAAGTGAAAATTATTGTTCTCATATTTTGATTTAAGACGATTTTGTTGATTACTTTAAGTAACTATAAGTAGTTACAAATTAAAATTATAAAAGAATATTCTTTATGTTCTAAAATGTTTATATTTTGTTGTTGCGTACACTTACCCAACGTGCTGCGTACATATACCCCGATACTGGGGTAAAAGTGCGCAAATGGAAGGGTTGTGGTTTTCTAAAGTTTCTTAAAACATAAGCTATTGAAAAATACTATTGTTGTGTTTAAGTTGGTGACAAATAAACAGTCTTACAAATGAACACAGTTTTGTTTCATTGTACTAATAATATTTGAGTTTTTTTAAAGCATCAAAGTTCAAATGCGCACACTTGACCCGCACGACTCTGTGTGTACTACTACTGTAATTAATACTCTAAAAGGGTCCATTCACTATCCTGCATTGCAGTCCTGCTGCAGTCCGCCGTGCAGGCCTGCAATTCACTATCCTTTTTTTTTTTTAACGCGGAGAAATGCTGTGACGCATTCGACGCAGGGGGTGGGGACTCCCGCTGCGGATATGTGGGGCTCGCCGCGGCGAAGATGATAGGTGCCGCGGCCCTACCCACTAAACTCTGCGATGTTCCTTCTCTTGCTGCTGACGGATGCACGGGTCCCATGGAACATTACTCCGCAGTACCATTCACTATCCTGCATTGGGTTTTTAATGTGTATCCTGCACGCAGGATAGTGAATGGTGTTGCAGGCCTGCACGGCGGACTGCAATGCAGGATAGTGAATGAGCCGTTTCATAAGACTAAGATTTACAGTCACAGTTTGGTCACTTTTGTATTCAGTAGTTATTCAGTTATCACTTATCACTCAGTCATACATATTCTTGTTTCCTAAGTCATTGTACATACTCGTATTATTATCAGTAAAGAAAAGCAAATGGAGAGTTTTGCCGGGAATGTGAGAGAGTGCTGCTGTGTTTTTGTATTATTTTCCTAAAATTGTGTTACTTGGGTTTTTAATGTGTAATATTGGTAGGATATTAACCATTAGATATTCGTTATCATGCAACACAAGTGTAGGAAAGTGATGCAACATCCAGAAACGTGCTATTTTGTGTTCCCTCCAAAACTCCATCAGTTTCAGTAAAGCGTCTACCACTTTACTGAATCGATCGATTTGACTCTTTGACTGTAAATTGACTTTTACTTAGACTTCGGACACGAAATAGAAAAACGATACCGAAAATTATATACAAGAAAATTGTTTTCCCGCCATTACTTGACACTGGCCATGGTTTTATTAATAGTGGAGGCAGTGAAGGTTTTCACCTCCGATTTCGTTGAACCTCCATCGATTTTCATGAAAATTGGTAAGTAGGTGGGGGACACCCTAAAAAACAAAAGTGACATAGTGTCAACTTGCGCTTTTGCCCTGGGGGTGGATGCCAACCCTTCTCGGGGGGTGATTTTTTTTAATAAAAATAACCCCAGGAATCAATAGACATACAAATTCTAAACAACATTTGTTATATAAAGTTTTTTGATTTAATCAATTCTTTCAGAGTTATTAAAGATCAAAGATCATGTTTTTGCGTGAGAAAAATACATGTCTTAAAGCGGTTTTTCATAATTAAATAAGAAACTATAGGTTTTTACGAAAAATGTGTAATTACCAAAATTAAAGCCAATAAAAAAACAAACTAATTTCTACTCTGAAATACCTTCCTTTATTCATTCGAAGTGAGCTATAGGTGATTGTAAATATATTTTCTTTCGGCGAGTACCTAAGTCTAAGCATTCAAACTTGAATAACGGTAAACCGATGCATTTTATGACATATACTTTCTGTAAACTTTTTAAAGTACTTAAAAGTACCTTTCTAATAAGCATTTTAAAAAGTCAATAGCATCAAAATTGACCAAGTTATGACAAAAATAAGATGACCCTTTCAAATTTTTTTGGAAAAATCGAAAAATAAAACGTTGACCATTTCTACAATAATTCAAATTTATGGTTATACCCAAAGGCTTTTCTTTATTTTAGCATAAGTAATGACCTCAAAAATTTTTCTTAGTTTAGAATGCTTAGTTTTGAAAAAAAAAATGATTTAGTAAAATCGAAATTATTCAAATTTTCGTAAATATCATTTAGTTTTGAACATAACTTCAAAAATATTGAACCGTCGTAAAAATTATAAGGAACGAAATTTGTGTCCTTGTTTTAAGAAATCTTTTGATGTTCTTTTAATTTTTATAGGATGAAAAATAACGAGGATAGAGACGTTTAAAGCCTAACTTTTACTGCGAGAACCATGAAACCGGGACCTTTTAACCCTATTTTTTTTTTAAACCAAGGGCTTTAAAAAGTATTTTTAAGTCGATCTTAAAGCTCTTTAAATTACCTTTAAAATGGTCCATAAATGAATCCGATAACTTAAAAATTAACAGAGCTATTGTGATATTAACGAAAAAAAATTCTGAAAACAATTTTGAAGCAGATATTTGGGATGCAAATATTGTAGGAAACCCTGTCAATAGGTACATCTATACTTATATTATAAATGCTAAAGTGTTTTTGTCTACCTGTTACCTCTTAACACCCAAACGGTTCAACCGATTTTGCTGAAATTTAGTATGAAAATACTTTGAGTCTCGGGAATGGATATGGACATAGGATACTTTTTATCCCAAAAAAATGTACAGTTCCAGCGCGATTGCAGGCGTCATCTAATCCATACTAAATATACATTAATACAGTAAAACCCGTTTAAGACGATTTCACAGGGACTCAACCAAAAACGCGTCTTAAGCGGGAAAGCGTATATTATGCGGGATATAGGGAAATAAAAAACGAACCTACTACATAAGGTCAGGTGGGGTAAGAGAAACATACTTTATTGGTTTGTGAACATTTTGGCCTCCAGCTTTCAAAATTATACATTTATTGCGATATGAATTGAAACAAATCCTTGCTTTTGAAATATACTAATATTTTTTTTTATACAGAACTAGATTGTTCGTATAATTATGGCACAATTTAGCAACAAAACTAGGTCATAAAAACGTTCCTCTTTCCCGAGATTTGGGGTAAGAGGAACACTCGATACTTTTAAGTGATAACTTACGTTTTTAAGTGTTTATATAGCATGTATCAATTACTTTTTTTAGTTAAGTGAAAGAAAACCTTACCTCGTTTCAAATAAGGTATTATTTAAGCTGATAGAACACAAAAACGAAATTTGGGGTAACAGGAACATACAGGTAAGGTCAGAGGTGCTAAACTTATTCTAGTATTAAATGATTGTTAAATGTTTATTTTAAATTGTTAAAAAAATATGTTAATTTTAATGTTGTTTAATTTTTACGCAAATAAAACATTTATTTCCATATATATAACTGATGTTTCAATTATTAATAATTTTACTAAGCAAATTATATCACTAATAATATTATTAAACAAATTATATCACCCCAAATTAATAAAATTTAGGCGTTGGTTCACTGTAGGCTAACCCCCTGGTTCAGTGTGTACATATGGTAGTACACAGTGAACCATTTCCCGACTTTTAAAAAAACAGTAACTGCTAAATTTGCAATAGACTTAAAGCTAAAATTTTAATGCAAATTCAAAGTTTAATAAACAACAAATAATACATATTAAAAAGATCACGATTATAATCACTCTCGGTGAAGTTATGAGCTTTCAAACTTTTTCTGGGCCACTGTTCAACAGATCCCCCTACTTAAAAAGTCAGCCGGTATTTTAGCGGATTTAAAAATGTTTGGACCCCCTGAAACCGGAAAAGAGGAACATACGTTTCTCTTAACCTGGTATAGCCGTTCCTCTTTCCCAGCTTGCCATTTTGAAGGTAATGTTTTTATTGACATCGAAAAAGCACTAAAAACACACACTACAAACAATACAATATGTAGAAAATAAAGATTAAACGTGATAATTACACTTACCATAGCAATCACCCGCAAAACTGATGTTTTTAAATATTTTATGAACACAAACAAGGAGCGCCGCAAGGTCGTGTTTTTTTTGTTTGACAACTGTTTTTTTCTCTCTCGTTTACTCGCTTAGTTGCCGTGTTGTAGCACCATCTATTCAAGAATATATGAACTATACCTAATACTGTTTTATCGACGTAGTGACCATAGAGCTAGGCGTTATAGTTTTCTAGTTACTCGTTACAGTGCCTCTTCCCCCAGCGTCCCTCTTACCCCACCTGATTTTACGTATATATATTAATATTTATTATGTTTTTTCGGATGTAGGTGTTCCTATCAATGAAGATAATTATGCGTCTACATTTAATCTGGAAGTGATCATCTAGAGCTTTTATCCATACGATGAAACGAATGCCGGTCATCCAAGCTCGAGATTGCGCATCATAATAATACGTTACAGGAAGCGATTTTACGTTTTTGAAACAAAGTGAATTTTTCGCTTTACCAATCACCAGCAAACGTAACTTTTCTGACCCATCAGAATTGGCACAGGCCAGGACAGTCAGTCTCTCTTTATTTGCTTTGCCATCATGACAAGTCTCTCCCTTAAAAACATAGGATTTTTCTGGCATCAATTAAAAAATAAACCGAATTCCTCTGGGTCAAAATGTCTCGTGGTTCGTAATTTTGCAACAGTTCGGGAAGTGTTTCCACTTGCCATCTACGTATCAACTGTCAACATCTCAATTCCCACTGATTTGACGGTACACAAGGCCGTGGCGATGAGGTAAGAGGTAATATGTGTTGGCCGTTAGGGCGTATTATACGGGATGACGATCGTATTAAGCGTTAAAGAATGTATGAAAAAATGTCTCAAGTTGCAGGGACTCATGCTAAATGGCGTATTATGCGGGAAATCGTATTAAGCAAACGGGTTCTACTGTATTTTCAAGTCTTTCAATATTCAGAAAGTGAACGAAACGGTAAATGTCTATTAGATAACGATGGTCCCTAGGTAAGTATAGTGGAGTTCCCAGAGCGTAAAAATCGTGCAAACCTCCGATTTTTGCAATAGTGGATGAAAATTGAAAAGAAAAAAAGGAATGTGTAGCTGATAACATAAGTAATAAAGTTTACCTATTGAAAAGTTGTGCTTTTGATTTTTAAATTATTCTCTTCCACTTCAAGTAAACTCATAAACTGTAAAATTTTGAAGAAAATTTGCATATTTCTTTCCTTTAAATATATAGCAAAATAATAAAATATATCATTATTTTTTTGATCTGTATCGTTACTTATATTCCAAAGAAAGAAAATAAGTTGAAAAAATATATAATTTATATTTAAAATTAATATTTTTGTATGTAGATGAGCATACCTCCAAATGTGCTTGTTGTGTGCCTCGCCAGGTAAATGGCGTTCCAATTTTTTTTTGGTTTTAAATAGGAAGTTTAAAATTATTTTTTAGGCTTAACAAAGCCTTCTATTTCTTAATGTGTATAACTTTTTAGCTCTTACTTTATTAAATATTCTGAAAATGTAGCACAAACTTTTCACGGATATTTCGAAGAAAATCTGTATTTTATTTCTTTTGGTTAGGTTTTTACAGAATAAAATAGTTTTTTTTTCATTAATTATATTTGCTAAAACATACTTAAAGGAAAAAAATACAAATTAAGTTAAGAACTGATATTTTTTGCATTCAGGTAAGCATTTTCCAAACATAGGTCGCAGCATGCGTCTTTAGTATGTACGTGAGATTTGTAGCACCCAATTTTTTTCTGGCTTTAAGTAAGAAGCTTAAATATATTTCAAAGACTAGAAAAAGTCTTTAATTTGTCGATGCATTTAATGTTTTAGCTCTCACTTAAATAAATTCTCAACAAATATAGAAAAATATTTTCTGTCTATTTTACACATTTTTAGAGATATTTAAACGTTTTTAAGTACTTAAAAGTTACATTTCTCTAAAAATTAAATACGCACAACAAGTAAGTTTAACACACTTTTCGTTACAACCCTTAAATCTACCCAAACCCTTTTATCTTGGTTACGACGAGCGTTAATCTCGAAAAACTTTGCAAAAACCTTATAGTTGTATTTAGCTTAGCAAAGCAAACTTTCTTTTTTAAAAATTGTGTATTTGGTTAATTTTCAACGTAAACAATCGGATAAGAGTCATTAAATACCAGGAACAAGAAAAAAAATTTTTTTCTGGACCGGTTTTATAAATTTATGGTGAAATATTAATTTTTAATTAAGAAACTAAAAAATTAAAAGCACAAAAAAATTTTTGGTAAACTTTGCAAGTTATAGTGTAAAAAAGAAAATGACACCTCAAAAATAAAAATCCATTCACTATTACAATTTTCGGAGGTTAAAACCTCTGGCGACTGCAGTAGTAATCGAATCTAAAAAACGCTACTTTACCGGAGAGCGATTTAAAGTTTATTTTTTGCATAATTTTGTAACGGGTGATTGAATCTTTATAAAAATTAGGACAAACAGTAGTGTTGGCCTTACAAATTATTACATGAAAACAAAAATTTTAAATTATGGGTAGTTTTCGAGAAAATTGACTTACAATAGTCTACTTCGTAATTGAACTATCTTTATGTGTCGAAAGTGGCAGTTTCAATTATTTGCAGGGAAATACAAATACAAAAAATTATCGTATCTGCCTATTTCGGTATGCTACTTTGGATTATGTTAGGAATATTTTATTAAAAGTGTCACTTTCGATTTATTTTTGCGTACATTGCTTGTACTTGCCATTATTTTGTAATAATATAAACAACAACAAAATATATATAAAACATCTGTAAATATTACATAACAAACATACGACTGTATTTCTATTTTGGCCAGCACAAATATCGGACCAAAATGAGAATTTTTTGGCGTTTCAAATTATATCTTTACGTTTTCAAAATACATCAAACAGCTATCTTTCTCCCCTCTCCCCTTTCACCGGTCTGACCATATTCCACATGTAGCATGTGCCAGGTGCCTTACTTACAAAATTGAAAACGGTAAAGTTAAACACAGAACATTTTCATTATTATTAGAATAAACCAACGTCTCCATGTGGATAATTTTTAAAAATTTGAAAGTCAAATGTAGTACATTTTTTTTATAGAAGGCAGGTCGCTGTAGCCCTGACGTCACTGCATGAAGATCTATTGTGACTCCTTCGCACTAGAGTATCATCTCCAACCCAATACTGCTCATTAATTGAACGATATGGTTGGGGTTGGTGCCATGAGTTTCATCTGTGGATGAGTATTCGTGGCGTAATAGAATAATGTAGCACATAAATTATTCTTTATCTCCCTAGCTAGTGTCCCATTCCCTAGTTGCTTATTACGAGCCAGTATTTGCTCTTCTGTCGGAAACATAATATTTTCAGAAAAACCATGATACTTATCACAGATATCCTATTTAGGAATAATAAACCCAGTGTTTATATCAGCATTACTGATGTCTCTGTAGTGACGAAGGGTTTGCCATAGTTAGAAAGCTGGACCCATTCTTTGTGGCGAGAAAATATCCTGTTCATATTCAAATTGATATCTGAGTACAATTTAGTGATATCTTTACGTGTATACTGTGATTATACTGGTTGGAAGCAAGCTACATGATCAAAAACACTCTTAACCATTGCAGTATCTACAAGTTTTTGACGATTGGGGTTTTTTCTCTATACAAAGAATCTGACAGCTTTCAAACGGTGGAAATCGAGCGCATATTTCATGATATAAAAAAAAATTCACGATATCGCGCTTCTCTTGGAAAAATGATGTTTTCCGAGACCAAAAGTAGCCTTTTACTCTTCATCCTTTTAACTAAGTCTACGACAAAATCAAGTCGGTTGGTTGCTTCGTTAGGGTGTGAAGAAAGGACAAACAAATAGACAAACAACTTTTGTATTTCTAATATTAGTTCATGGATAATATATCTTTAAAAATATGTGAAATTTCATTAAAAAAAAATTATATTTTATTTAAAAACCAGGCTTATTAATCACTAGATGACGCCCGCTACTTTTTTGCTTAAAAATTCGTCTATCACGCAGGAACCGTACATTTTTCCAGGAAAAAGTAGCCTTTGTCTTTTCCTGGGACTAAAAGTATCTCCATGCCAAATTTCAGCAAAATCGGTTCAGCAGTTTGGGCGTGAAGTGGCAACAGACAGACAGATAGACAAACAGACACACTTTTGCATTTATTATGTTAAGTATGGATAGAAACTAAATAATAAAAAAACGAGTTGGTACTTAATTTTTATTGAAGAGCTGTCGAATTTTTCCAAAAATATAAGTATTCTTTCGGTTAAAAAAATCGAAAGTGACAAAAATTTTTATTTGAAACACGACGTATAGAATCGAAATGGTCATTTTCGATAAAAATGATGTACGAAAAAACAACGTACATAATCGAAAATGGTACGTACGATACTATTGAGAGACGAAAAAACGGCCTAAACAATGGAATCTGCCCGTTTCAACAATTTGCGCGGTAAACATTTTTAATGCTACTAAAACTGTATAAAGATAAAGTAAAATCAAATTTACATAACCTATAGTTTAAAATCAATTAAAGTGTTATTTATTGATGAGGGCACGTACAGTAGCGATAGTGGTAGTTTCGTCCTGTTTTGACGCTCACCGATACATCGTAAACTCGCGAAATTTAACTTTCTTTGGTATAAGACGGATAGACTATTACGTTTCGATAATATACGTCTCTAAATATCGGAAACCTAAAGAGTTTTCAAAATTTTTGAAGCTCTATTAAAAAATATCCTTTAAAAGGAGCCCAAAACAGTAATAAAAAAAATTGCCATTTTTCAGATTCGATTACTTACCTAGGGACCATCGATAAGAGAGGGGCTTTTTATAATGATGTGCGTCTATTAAATATTTCAGTCTAGCAGATTCAGCATTTGCGTCAATTTTTTGCACAGAGGGTAGTTTGAAATCGTTGTTTGAATATTTTGGACTTAAAATAATATTAATGTTTGAAATATTATATTAATAAAATTTATCTTAACCATGAAAAAATATTCGAACTCATTAAAGCTGATAAAAAACTTAAAATAAAAACTTAAAGCTTATTATTCAGACATTGGGTAGTTTACAGGAGTGCAAAATTTTCGCAAAAAAACTCAATAAGAAATTAATACTAGTAAGTAAATAAACTGAAAAAGTTGGGTTCAAAAACCTAAACCTATTAAGTTTTTGAACCCAATTTTTACCGTTATTCCGCAATAAAGGGGTACTTTTAGGGGTTTATATTTCAGTCTTATCCTAAAATTATATCATAAATATTAAACAAACTCTTTATGTAATGTAAATATACGATTTTAAAGCAAAGAAATACAAAAAATGTTTTTTCACGAATAAAGGAATGGTTGCTAAAAGGCTTGAGAAATTAATTATAATGTAATCATAAATCACGAATAAAACATAAAAAACATTTATTTTATTAAATTAAAGACAATTAGTTAAGCCAGAATGGTTAAATCTGCATTTTTTCATTTTCAACAAAAGGGGTGGATTTCACCCCTAAAATAAAAAATGCGTGATACGAGCGTATGTCACTTTTAAAGTAGAGGGCTTAACGTACTTAATCCCAAAGTTTCATCCAAATCGATGGAGGTTCAACGAAATCGGAGGTTGCACCTGATTTTTGCCTTCAATAACTGTACTATAAGGCTATGTTCCGACCACTGCAGAGTGTGACGTCATTTTAGTATACTGCGAAGCCGTTCCTTTATAGTTAGTATACTGTTGGTATACTGGTTACTATTTAAAACGGAACGCAATCCAGTATACTATCAGCCGCATTTTTGACAGCTCGTATTGAACATTTTCAACCAAGAAGTTTATAGGTAAATGTGGAGTGCGAACTTCAAACAATGAAGTGAAGACAATGAAATTGAACTCTGTTGACCCGACGTGTGTATGCCATTTCTTTCTATGGATACCCTCCTAGAATAAAAAACAACCTGTAATCAATAAAAAACATAAAGAAAAATATTGTAAATTAGAACCATCGCTCGTTTTGTGATCATAATTCAATCTCATGAAAAACAAAACTGTATTTTTACACTTTACATATTTTAGGCACTATATTATGTATTTTTTAAATTGAAATTAGAGTTCTCCGATTTACCTATTTTACCCTAATTTTTGATATCTTGCAGAGTTATTTTACTGGCAACATTTAATAGAAACGTCATTCTACGTGATGTGTATAATGGCGGATGTTTATGTCGATTCAGGTTTTCATACGGCTTTTTTTGTGAAAGTTTTAAATGAAGAATAATAAATGGTGCATGTATGTGTTGTACATGGATGTGGAAGTGAGGGGTATCCAGCAGGGCAATCGCGCTAAATTTTTTCAACTGAAACGCAAATGAAACTCGGACGTTGATCGACTTTTGGAACGATTCGGTATCGCGCTAACGTTTTGACAGCTAGTTGAGACGTTACTGAACCTCAGCCCGAGCGCAAACGCTGTCAAAACAAAAAGTTGATACAATGCAACTTTTACTCGCACGTTTCTGAAACGTTTCTTATTTTGGTGTGTTAAATTGACGAAAATCGATGGAAAAATATAACATAAGCTATAATCAAATTATAATATAAGCTTATGTTTTACTTCAAAGCTGTAAAATAACACTACGGACTATTTTAGTTTGTTAAAAAGTGAATTGAATTTTGACATTACTAATTACTTCTTTACGTAAATATTTTTTACTTTTGTCACAAGTCACTATTCAACACTTATATGGCGTTTGTAAAATACATATTATAGTAAAACAATATTATGAATTCAACTACGTAAATTAAAAACTCCAAGTACTAATCATTCACATTCATATTAAGTTCTACCAACACAACTTCACCCGTGTCATATTCATCCATATGTAAATGAACAATTTGTCAATTTACCAATTAACACATCGGAAAAAATTTGTTCATATTTAAGCCAATCAAAACTAAATCAGAAGGGCGCTGATTGGTCCGCTGCAATGTCTGTCTAAAGGTCAAACGTTGCGCTTCGTTCGAGTTCCATCTAAGGTTGAGTTACGGTTGAAACGATAGCACGATACTGAAATTTGTTCAGACGCAGCGGAACCAAACCGTAACTGAACCACAACCGAAGCAGATGTGAACCTGAATTGAAACGTTTAAAAATAACGCGATTGCCCTGCAGGCTGTGCCGTAAAATTTCACGCGTAAGTTCACAAATTGCAATTATTGTTGTTGATTCTTCATTTGCTTATTTTCAATGTTTTCGGTCACTTCTTTAACTAATATTGTAAGTTTTGCTATGTAAATATCAAAAATAATTCACTGGTTTTATGTTCCGTAAGCTATTAATGTGATAAAGTGGTGATAAATATGAATAATTTTAATTTATTTCCATCATTACTTATTATTGTGAAAAGTGCTAGGGTAACCATAATGTTTTCAAAAGGTAGGACATATCCGATGGCTTTTATACATACATAAGAAATTATCGACTGTAGAAAGTTTTATGAACATTAAATCCAGTTTAAAACTTTATTGTTTTAGATTTCCGAAAGAAATAACATGTAGAAACATGTGGTTGTCCATCACGCCTTTGAAAAGTCAATTTCAGGAAAAGGCAAAAATTTGCAGTCTACATTTAAAAACAAGTGATTATGACCACACTGGCAGACGCTTATATCAAACTTACCTTTTTTTGAAGACAAAAGTTTGGTGATGGTAAGTGAATATGCATGAAATTATACTCAAATTTTATACTGACATTTAAAGAGCAAATGGAAGGAGGTTTACTGTTCTGGATAATCTCTTATCAGATTAACTAATAACTCTCAGCTAGTAATGAAATGGCAAATAATATCTTGTGGCATACATCCGGCTGTAGACTTCAATGCGATGATGTGATGAGATCATTAGACATGCATAATGTTAATAATTGTGCATTACCAATTTATTTTTCTAGAGTTATATGCACATAATATTATGTTGTATTGCATAATCAAAGTAGGTATTTAAATGTTGAATTTTCAGGAGCAAGACGAAATAAATAATACATTTGCCTTAGCAATGTCTTCGCCTGGCTGTAGCATTCACAATGAACATTATGTTTCAAGCGACACACAAATGCCTTTAGCAACATCACAAATGAATTTAAATTTTCAGGTGCAGCAAAAGTTACTTGAAGAAACCATCTGAGAATTTGACCTTATCCATGCCTAGTACTAGCTCTGGATTTCCTGTAAGTAACATAAACCATTAAAAATATATATTTTGGAAAATTAGGGTGTGTATGTGTTAATAACTTTAATATATTTTTTTTGTTTACAGGACAGTCAGGAGTTATATAAACGATTATGTGGGCCTTCTGATTCATTTCAAATCACAAACAGACCACGTATTTTACAAAAATGGAGAGAACCAAAGAAGCATTAGCCAGGTAAATTAAACTTCATTCTCATGATAATTAAATCATTTTAATGACCTACTTAATTCCGAATGTATGATTCTGAATGTAGTGTTCTTCAAGGCCGCTAGGTGCATTTAAACATCCTGCTTCTAAGATAATATGGCATCTGGGACTTTCTGATCAATTCTGTTGTATTCTTGTTGTGATTAGCTTTTATGCAGGTACTCGCCTGTACCTACACAAAAGTCAATATAATAGATCAGCTATCGCCAATCCGCGGCCCGCTTGCGGCCTGCCGGGACTTTATAATAATATGTGGCCCGCGTGATGTAAAACCATTTTTAAATTCACGCCCACGGCAAAATAATGTAAAGTCGCCGTTAAAGTCGTGAATTTCTTTCCACTTTTAAATCGTTTATTTTGAAAAACGTTACTTTTTAACCCTAAAAATTTTTTGTTGCGGCCCGCGACACGTCAAGATCAAAACATAATCGGTCTTACCACAAAAGATTAAACATATATTGAACAGTCGTTTCGAGACCATTTTGTACTGAATTTTTCTCTAATCAACTGTTCAACAGGTGTTTAAATCTTTTGTAGTAAGACCGTAAATATTTTGTGGCCCGTATGAAAAAAAGGTTGGAGATCACTGTACTAGATGATAGTGGCATAGGAGTATGTAATTGCATATTTTTTTATTTTTAGGTTGTTAAGGAAAATATTGAAATCATGAAGCCTACGTACATAAAAAAAGCATACAAGATCTGTTCGAGAAAATTTGTTGGTAAAAAGAAATAAGGTATTATATCAAGCTGTCAAACGAAAAACTGCCTCTTGTTCTGTTCATTCACACGAGACAAAAATTATTAAAGATTTAGCCAATTCATTTTTTAATTTGCGGATACGATCAGCGGGGCTAAAATGGTCGCATAGCAATTCCTCCCAATCAATTCACAAAATGAAATGTCAAAACTGTCAAACTCACGAATGTCAAATTTAGACCAATTCAATTGGTCTAAATTCGTACTAATTTGACATTCGTGAATTTGACCAATTCAATTGGTCTAAATTCGTACTAATTTGAGATTCGTGACTTTGACAGTTTTGACAATTCATTTTGTGAATTTATTGAGAGGAATTGCTATGAGACCATTTTAGCCCCGCTGTATTAAAATCAATTACTGATAAATCACTAAGCCATGGGGCAAGCGTCAAAAACTACATAAGACTGTACTTTTCAGCCATGTATAAAAACCTTGTAAATTTTAAGAGTTTTAAAATAAATTTAGTTTCTTTTGTTATATTAAAATATCATTAATAATGTAAGTAGTAAGTGTATGTGAAATGTAAAATAATGTAAAAAGTGCGCATCACTATTACCCTTTATTATATTATGCCAACATCTTGTTTTATTTGTTTGGTGATGCATGTTTTACAATTTTTAATACTAAAGGGTTACACAAATTCGTAATTCTTAAGGGTTGGATCATGAACGTAGAAAAAAAGGCGGACGGAGTCTTGTTATATACAAAACTGTGTCTTCACTTTTCTTCAGAGTCGGCCACGCACACATTCTGACGCCTGTCAAATGGTATGGACTAGCGCAAGAATGTGTGCGTGCGGGCCTTGTACATATACAGCCAGCTGGCCGACTCTGAACGACACAGTTTTGTGTATGGTGGGACTCCGTCCTCCTTTTTTTATACGTCCATGGGTTGGATATTGTTTTTAAATAAATAAAAGACTTCATAGATACATAAATGGCGTTTTATTTTGTTTCACTGGTAAAAATCAGTCACGACATTAGTATGTCCCCCCCGTAGCTAAAATCTCGTGATGTTTTGGAATGGTTCTCTTCATTTGATCATGGGCGACAATTACATTCAATCCACCACGAATCACGACGAATCTCCATCGTGTCGTAGTTTATTACGTTTGTTACGTTCCCAGCACAGTCTTCTCCTTTTTAGACTCACCTTCTCCTTCATAATTATTAGAATCATAATTTCAATACTTTTGTTCTATCCACGACAGAAATTGAATGAGTCTGTGAATTTGTGAAAATTTACATGACTCTTAATTCGAACTTTGTAGAAGAAGGGTGATCAGTTCAAGGAAATCCATTATTTCCATAAAAATAATGCAATTCTATACAGATAGAGGTTGTTAAAAAAAATAATCATTCCCTATATTATGTAAAACCATCAAACTAATTTGTAAAATACCCATCGATACAGAAAAATGTCCAATAAACATTGATCATTATGGATACCCTATGTTAGAGAAAGAAGGCATCCACACCAAGAGTGAGACAGCGTTTCAAGGTCAAATTAATTGTCTTCACTTTTTTATTACAAGTAAGCACTCCACCTTTCATATAAACTTCTTGTTTTCAACACAGTCTAATAAGGTTATTTTTTGCAATTCTTCCAGTGTTTTATTATTATTAATCCAAATTAGTTACAGACATTTATAACTTTGGGATTAAACTGTAGGTATTGTTTTAAAACGTTAGACCGTAGACAGAGTAAAAGTATAGACAGCTGGACAGCTCCTTTTCACTCACACAAAGAAAGAGGTAGTTGTTGACATATTGCTTGTGGAGAAAAGAGATAAAATAATTATTTTCTGTCCCTCACCGCGTGGCCATTTTTTCCAATGTGATACACTTATTAAGTGTAAGACAAAGTTTGACGTTTCGTACACAAACAGCAGGGCAATCGCGTTATTTTTAAACGTTTCAATTCAGGTTCACATCTGCTTCGGTTGTGGTTCAGTTACGGTTTGGTTCCGCTGCGTCTGAACAAAAAATTTCAGTATCGTGCTATCGTTTCAACCGTAACTCAACCTTAGATGGAACTCGAACGAAGCGCAACGTTTGACCTTTAGACAGACATTGCAGCGGACCAATCAGCGCCCTTCTGATTTAGTTTTGATTGGCTTAAATATGAACAATTTTTTTCCGATGTGTTAATTGGTAAATTGACAAATTGTTCATTTACATATGGATGAATATGACACGGGTGAAGTTGTGTTGGTAGAACTTAATATGAATGTGAATGATTAGTACTTGGAGTTTTTAATTTACGTAGTTGAATTCATAATATTGTTTTACTATAATATGTATTTTACAAACGCCATATAAGTGTTGAATAGTGACTTGTGACAAAAGTAAAAAATATTTACGTAAAGAAGTAATTAGTAATGTCAAAATTCAATTCACTTTTTAACAAACTAAAATAGTCCGTAGTGTTATTTTACAGCTTTGAAGTAAAACATAAGCTTATATTATAATTTGATTATAGCTTATGTTATATTTTTCCATCGATTTTCGTCAATTTAACACACCAAAATAAGAAACGTTTCAGAAACGTGCGAGTAAAAGTTGCATTGTATCAACTTTTTGTTTTGACAGCGTTTGCGCTCGGGCTGAGGTTCAGTAACGTCTCAACTAGCTGTCAAAACGTTAGCGCGATACCGAATCGTTCCAAAAGTCGATCAACGTCCGAGTTTCATTTGCGTTTCAGTTGAAAAAATTTAGCGCGATTGCCCTGCAGCTGTGATTTACAAATTTTGTTTGATTTAACTAATTATTGTAACGTAGAAGTAGTGGTTTGTGTTTTTCTTATAAGATGTGTATGTGCACTATATTAAAATAATGTTGGGATGTAGTGTTATGGGCTGTAAAAGCAATACTTTATGGAAAATTGAGGGAATATCTTTTCACTCGTAAGTTTTCAAAAATTTCGTTTTATTTTATTAGCATCACAGTTTTTATAAATTAACTTTCTTTAATTATTAATATTGTTCACATTAAACATATATTTTACTAAAATTAGCATCTAATATATTGTATTTTATGTATTTTGTTTTTATAACCTCAAATGCCAGTGTTGCCAGATGTTGCTTACGTTAATTACCCTGTTAATGGGGAAATTTAAGTAAATATGTTTTTTTCAACATTCTGTTGTTTTTTAACCGACTTCAAAAAAGGAGGTTATCAATTCGAAGCGTAGGTATGTATGTAATATTTCAAGAACTGCCCAGTTTTTGTATAATATGTTAGTCTAGATCAGTGTCTGAACAAATGAAACAAATTTCAAAAGTGTATGTATTTATGTATGTATGTATGTTTTTATGTTTATGTTTGCATATCTCCGGAACTATAAGTCTGATTTGCGTAATTCTTTTTTTGTTGTACAGTTTGGTAT
This sequence comes from Polyommatus iphigenia, assembly GCA_963422495.1. NCBI lineage: Eukaryota > Metazoa > Arthropoda > Insecta > Lepidoptera > Lycaenidae > Polyommatus > Polyommatus iphigenia. Next base: position 43,291,176 of record OY730177.1, on the reverse strand, counting down.
AATTGTTCAACTTAAGGAATACTGCAAGTTTCATCAAAATCGGTCTAGTAGTTTTGAGATAACGTAATTTTAATTCTCAATTAAGTACAATTATTTTGAAGTCGGTTTTATATTTTTAATCCTTCGATCGCGGATTCTTGGAAATGCTATTGTATTCTATAATTGTTGTCGCGATCACCGGTGCTCTTATGGGGCTTGATGGATTAAAGTACTATTTCAATACAATTAATATGTATCCAAAAATTTTTTTCAGATTTCCTAACGACCCTGAAATCCGTAAATTATGGAGAACTGTAACAAATATACTGAATTGGGACCCACCACGTGGTTCAAGAATATACAGTAGACATTTTAATAAAGAAGATGTATTACTTAAATGTTGGAAAGAAAACATTTCTTTTTCGGTGCCTGTCAAGGTAATTTATTTAAAATTAATTAGGTACTTCTTATCTGTGTACAGAAATTAAATTAATATTTTTTATTACAGCTCCTAGATTCTAAGAGCGAAGCATCAGGTAACCCATCGTGTGAGACCTCCCGCTTTGTATGGGGAGGGAAAATGGGAATATTTCCTGCCCCTCCTATCTTCTTTTGATTAATATCGATGCGGGTCCCAAGACAGCTTTAGCATGTCTCTCGGGCTCCTTGAGATCATATCAAAGGGTTTTTGTGGTTGGATACCGCTGTCGATTCTGGTGACACAGGAGAAACAGTGGTGGGAAAGTGTGGTGGGCCAAAGCCCGATAAAAATACTTCTTTAAAATTTAAATAATTACTGCCGTACTCAGAAATATTTAATGATTATTAAACTTCAAATAAATGAAGAGTTTGACAGATATTGTATGGGGCTTAGAGCATATCAATTAATGTACTATGTGAAATAAATATGTTGATGATTGAATTGTGTTTTTTTAATACACTAATAGCTAATGCCAGATTTTACCCGCGGGTTCGCGCGCGTATAATTCTAATAGATTGCTGGTCTTTAATGCAATAAATCATGATTAATATTATAATATACTAGCTGTCCCGGTGAACTTCATGTCACTCAAAAACCTTCCCTGGACTTCAAGGATTATTTGAAGGCTAAAATTAGCAGAATCGGTTCAGCCGTTATCGAGTTATAGCGTTACTAACACAATTGAAAATCCATTTTTATATATAAGACTAGCTGTCCCGGTGAACTTCGTGTCACTTTAAAACCTTCCCTGGACTTCTACGAATATTTTAAGACTAAAATCAGCCTAATCCGTTCAGCCGTTTTCGAGTTTTAGCGCGACTAACACATTTGAAAATCCATTTTTATATATAAGACTAGCTGTCCCGGTGAACTTCGTGTCACTTTAAAACCTTCCCTGGACTTCTACGCATATTTTAAGACTAAAATCAGCCCAATCCGTTCAGCCGTTTTCGAGTTTTAGCGCGACTAACATATTTGAAAATCCATTTTTATATATGAGAGATATAGATTAAGTATATCTAAATAAATAGTTTTAACTTTGAAGTAATGTAGTTTCCGAGTTACGACCGAAAAAATGTCACAATAATATTATAATATTTTTGGTGTCGAATAATAATATAAAAATTTCAGTAAGTACATAGTATAAATGTAAAAGACTATTTACATTTATATATACTGAAAGTTTTTAACTTGGCATTAATATAATATTAGATCCGTGGGTAATTTTTTCATATCTCTTATTACTGGTAACGCTAACTACTTTTCTTGTTGTCCCTTTCAGTGGCACGCTGAGAATGATTCTACTGGGTTTCTTTTTCTAAGCGTTAGACACTCGAGTGGTTTTGACACTTGACAGTTGACTGATCACGTGATCAAAGTACTGCGAGTACTTACCTCGAAAACGCCAGAGCTCACAGTACAATTTATGGCGACGATTGATGACGTCATATAATTCACTAGGGTACTGCGGCAGTGTACTGCAACTCCATTACGGAACGATTTTTTCTACAGTGATAGCACTGTGCAGTGGTCGCAGTACATTTAGGAACATAGCCTAAGCCGAAGTACCGCCTGTCGGAGTTTTGCCGGGAATGTGAAAGAGTGATGTTGTGTTTTTGTATTATTTTCCTAAAATTGTGTTAACTGGGTTTTTAATGTGTAATATTGGTAGGATATTAACCATTAGATATTCGTTTGGGTGTACATGTACAAGTGTGGGAAAGTGATGCAATATCCAGAAAAGTGCTATTTTGTGTTCCCTCCAAAACTCCATCGAAAATTTCAGTAAAGCGTCTACCACTTTACTGAATCGACCGACTTGACTTCCTAACTGTATTGACTATTACTTAGACTTTGACTAGACTTTAGACCTGACAATATAAAAAAAGTATAAAATATTGTTTTCCCGCCATAATATACTCGACACTGGCCATGGTTATATAGCCGAAGTGCCATAATAAGAAAAATAATCGGCCAAGTACGAGTCGGACTCGCGCACGAAGGGTTCCGTACCGTTATAGAGCAAAAATAGGCCAGAAATTGTGTTTTTTGTATGGGAGCCCCCCTTAAATTTTTATTTTATTTAAATATTATTACTAAGTATTAAAGAACACATATAATTAAGGCCTTTGTGAAAATTTCAAGTACCTACCTGTTGTCATCATTAATACCGAGCAAAAAATGTTTGAAAAATCACGTTTGTTGTATGGAAGCCCCCCTTAAATATTTAATTTATTTTGTTTTTAGTATTTGTTGTTATAGCGGCAACAGAAATGGATAATCTGTGAAAATTTCAACTCTATAGCTATTACCGTTCTTGGGTTATAGCCTGGAGACAGACGGACAGACAGACGGACAGATGGACAGACATTGAAGTCTCAGTAATTTAAAAAAATCTCAGTAATCTCAGTAATTTAAAGTAAAAAAGTACCCTTTGGGTACGGAACCCTAAAAAAGAATAAATGTCAAAAGTCAAACTTGTGTCAATCACAATGAATAAGAAAAAGGGAGTTTTGGCGGGCATGTGAAAGAATGCTGTTGTGTTTTTGTATTATTTTCCTAAAATTGTGTTAACTGGGTTTTTAATGTGTAATATTGGTAGAATATTAACCATTAGATATTCGTATTCATGCACAAGTGTAGGAAAGTGATGTAATATCCAGAAACGTGCTATTTTGTGTTCCCTCCAAAACTCCATCGAAAGTTTCAGTAAAGCGTCTACCACTTTACTGAATCGACCGACTTGACTCCTGTGACTGTATTGACTTTTACTTAGACTTTGACTAGACTTTAGACCTGACGATACATGAAAACGATGATGAAAATTATAATAGGAGGAATATGGTTTTCCCGCCATATTCCTTACCTTTTTACCTTGTCTGTGGCACAACATACACATCCTTTGTGTCAAGTTGCCAAAAAAGAAGAAAAAGAAAAAAGAATAAGAAAAAACATAGGTGACAGATGACAGTTGACACTTGAGCGCTTACTCCAAATTTTTGTAATTTTTAGATAATTACTTGTTTTTACAAAGAATGTAATAAAGTAAATTGATGTCCAAGGAACAAAATATTTCATTGTCCCTTTAAGTATCATGTTTGTTACAGTATTCAAAATATAAGCTATACAGTCATACTCATACCGTTACCAAAATATCGAAGAAACCAGAATTTAAAGCGAAATGGCAGACCGTCTTACACAATTACAAGATACTATAAACCAGGTAAGCGTGTAATACAAATATACTCTATAATATTATAGTGACTTACGATCTTCAAATTTAACAATTTAAATAATCATTCCAGCAAGCCGAGCATTTCTGCAACAGCATTGGTATTCTCCAGCAGTTTTCAACGCCAAGTAAATTTCCTGGCCTCGATCGCAGTGGTTCTCAAACGCCGCAACAACAGCAAAATCAAGAAGATTATGCTGTACTGTTTGCAACACTGATATCTCGGTGTGCCAAGGATATTGATACACTCATTGAATCTCTTCCAAGTGAAGAAAGCTCCACAGAACTACAAGTGCAGAGCTTAAGAAGACTTGAAGCTGAAAATAAAGAAGCAGCTGAACAGTTGGAAGAGGTTAGTTGCATTAAAATATTTTTTGTGAAATTTTGAATAAAATGATTGAAAGTATGTCATAATAAATAATACATATTTACTTGAAAACAAGAGACATAATAATACATATTATTTACTTGAAAACAAGACATGTTTATCACAAGCAAACAAATTCGCTCACAAGGACCAAAAAATGAGAAAATGAAAATTCTTTTCAGGTGGTGCGACAAGGTGAAATTCTGCTCGAAAAAATCCAAAGTGCTCTAAGTGATATCGCTCAAAGTCAACTCGACATGCAAAACCCAGCACTAATATTAGAGACTGATACTAAACCACAGTTATAGAAGAAGCTATATTTGAAAAAGGACTTGAAAAGTTATTTTTTGGTAGTTTTTGTATGTCAAAATTTAGTTTTATGTATATTCATTATTAAAAATCTAATAATTAATTAATAAATTTAGAAATCAGCCTCTAAAAGTAATAATTAAAATATCTTTAAATGTAAAATTTACTTGACAATCAAGAACAAAACATTTGCATTACAGAAAAGCAATGTTTGTCTAGACAGGACGGATCTTTATTACTAGGGGTGATGTTAAAAGGTTTGCTATATGCAGGCAGAGGCTTTTTAAGTAAATAAATGTTTATTTATGACTGCCATAAGTCGCAAATTGTGACTGTCTGTCTTTATTATAATAATTATTATGTTAGTATTCACTTGATCATCAGATGTTTAGTGTATATTAGAATATTTGTGTGATAAGTTTTGCCTAAAGATTTATTAATTAGAGAAAGAACAATGGCCAAATCGTACCAGGTGAGCGGTGGCGTCGCGATATGCCATTAGTAGCGAAAATTCCCTTATATTTTAAGGCATCGAAAATGATTAAAAATGTGTCTTTAAATAGCCACAAAAAAAGATCAATATATTTTAGTTTCGTTATGTTCTGACAGCCGGCGATCATTCGCATTCGTTCTATTTTTTGGGTAATACTCTAGGAAAAATTGAAATAATTAGAAACGAGATCGCCGAATATACACTTGTAGGCTACACCGCAGTCGGGAAAAACGTAGTTTTTAAGTCTAACCTCAAAATAATTGTAAACGTTATTAATTATTATAAAAAATCGTGGCTATTTAGACATAAATCTCAAACGGAATTATGTTTAGAGCTTAAGAACAACCAAATCTAACTATAGTTTATTTTGGGACATCAAAAATAAAAGTCGAGTCCAGCTCCTATACAAATTTGGCCATGATTATTTAATAAATGTGAGGAGGAGATTCACTCAGGGCACCCGTAAGGGCTACTGGCGCCTGTGTGCATAAAAAGGATTTTGGCGCCTCTTCAGGCAAATTTTTTGGGTCCTTGGTTTTGGCGCCCCTAAAGACGGCGATTTGGCGCCCCTAGAGGATGGCGCCCGTGTGCATTGCACACATTGCACATATGGTAGCGGGGGCCCTGGATTCACTGCCACACTCAGAGATGAATATTCAACTGTAATTAAATAAAGGGGTTGATAGATAATTAATGCTTCAACTCCCGTTACCCAAGTGGGCCGCAATAACAAATGAACGGCTATTGTGTCTCGTTTTTCCGCGATCGAAGGATTAAATGTATGACTGTATGAGGCTTATGTCAAGATCTTCACTTTATCACAGTTAAGTTATTAATATTTGTACCTGACTGCAGCAGTTAGATCTTGTATACAAAAAAATCAAGTGTGATTAATCAGGAAAAACTATGAAAATAAATTATGATGAACAGGGCTTTGACTGTATTACTATAAAAAACAAGCTTGTCAAAATATGTTTGGGAAGCCCTGATGTAGTGAATAACTTTTTATGGTACAATTCTTAATCAAGTTTTTATATTTTTTGTTGTAATGTAAAACTGGAACCTTAATAAACGAATATCTCGATATAATAAATGCTTACTTATTTATAAAGACAAGCCCAAAATATAGGCACATAAAATATTATATTCTTTTTTAAAGCACTAAGCAGGTAGTAAAACCAGTTGTTTTAAAAAATGTTATCTGGAATCTAACTTTGATGATCTCTGATTTCTACAATCATTTTACGAAATATGTGTGTCTCTACAAAAATCTTTAATTTTTAACTGCAAAGTGCGATTTTCGTAATAAAATTACTTAATAATAAACATTAATTATTATTATTACAAGTCCTAATTATTTAAAAAAGGATTTTTATAATTTGAAGCATAATAGGTATAGTTTCTATTGACACACCTGTAGTTTTAGTTCAGAAAACCGGCTGCTATGACATTCCCGTCAAATAAATACGTAGCTGCAATAGCTAAAGTGCTATCATTTTATACTTCATCGCCTAAGAAATAGAGGTGGTATTACCGCGACGGAGGGTTAACCGAAATCAACCTCTCGCCGTTCGCGCCTCGCTCAGGTTTCTTCATTCTTGTATTTAGTTGATAACTTGCCTCTGATTGGAATGCACGTGGTCTCCCATGAACTTAGCAACGCCGAATTCAAATTTTGATACAGACGTTGTTTTGTTTTGAAGTTGTTTACATTGATTCAAAGTGACTTTTGTGTGGTTCGTGTGTGCTGCATATAAAAGGCGCGTGCTTGGATCTTTTACCCTGTAAAGAAGGTACGTTTATATTTTCAACCCTTAATTTTTTCCCTAAGCTATGTTATAACTTATAAGTGGATAGTTGGCTACTCTACACCCTAGTAAGTAAAGGTTTTTTTATCGTAGGTGATTAGGTAAATGCTGACTTTCTTTTTGATTTTAGATAATAATATTTTGTTTTTGTCCACACAACACACACAACTGAAGGGTCAGTTGTAGTAGCTCTATCTTTTTTTTCGATTTATTCGATCTATTTTTTGATTCAAAGAAGGCAACATAATTCGTTCGTAACTATTGTTTTTAGGGTTCCGTACCCAAAGGGTAAAAACGGGACCCCTATTCATGAGACTTCGATGTCTGTCTGTCCGTCTGTCTGTCTCCAGGCTGTATCTCAAGAACCGCTATAGCTAGAGTTCTGAAATTTTCACAGATTGTGTATTTCCGGTGCCGCTATAACAACAAATACTAAAATCAAATTAAAATAAATATTCAAGGGGGCTCCCATACAACAAACGTGATTTTTTTGTCTTTTTTAGCTCGTAATCAATAATGGCAACAGCTAAACGCTTTAAATTTTCACAAAATCCTTAATTATATTTTTAATTTAATTATTAATAATAAAATTTAAAATAAAGGGGGGCTCCCATACAAAAAAATACAATTTTTTGCATATTTTCTGATTTCTCTCTGTAACGGTACGGAACCCTTCGTGAGCGAGCCCGACTCGCACTTGGGTGATTTTTATTTTTAATTGTTATGTATTTTAGACTCTAAATGCGGCATTAAGAATCGGTCCACAAACGGCGAAGTTATGGTTGAACATATAAAAAAATATATACAGACGAACATATAACCTCCTCCTTTTTGGAAGTCGGTTAAAAACGTACATAAACGTAGAATATTTTCAAAAGGTGCAAACATTTAACGAAAACTAAATAATACACCTCGCGATACTGTGTGAAAGCTGTGCGGCTTCGACAATCGCTTTTTAAAATATTTTCGTAAAAGTACTTGGCCTATTATATTGATTATGCATGTTTTAATTATTTTGTTAAATATCTATAATCTCTATCCTTTAATTACTACAAAATTAAATTCGCTATTACCTATGGGTAATAGCGAATTTAATTTTCTTTAAAGCCTAGGTATGCCTAGGCTTCTTTCAAACTCTTTGTAGAGTAAGGAGACAGCCTTACATGATTTCCTACAAGAAATGGATTTCCAAAGGACATTATACGAGTCCTGCATCCATCTAAAATCTAAATGCGTGTTCTGTGTTGAAATCTATTTTCTTACTTTCTTACTCTATCGACATAGAGTAAGGAAGTATCTAATTTTTTCCCCATCTCTCGGCTCTCCTTTATCGTTTTAAAAAAATTATCAGTAACCACATCCCACGGAAAAGGATGTGTAGGTAAGTATTTAGTAGGTAGTTACCTACCTAGGTGTTGGTCGAACTCTTATAGTCGAAGACAGTCTTAATAACAAAATTGTATTTTAATGGTAAATAAGTACATAAGCAATTCTATATATGGCACGGGTTCGGCTTATATTTTAATACTGTTTGAATCATGTCTGGGCATAGGTATTAGGTAAGCGCCAAAGTATCAGCTTCTCCCTCTAAACCCTGTTCTTAGATTTTCGAGGAATTGTGGACTTAATACCACCTGCCACAAGGTTTCGCCATCGTACGACGGTCATCCTCATCTCCTTTGTGATAAACTGTTGCCAGAGGTATTTCTGAGCCGCTACGATTTAAAAAACTTCAAGGAAACTGCGTACCCTTTTTTTTACAAGAAACTAGAGTAGAGGTGCGCCAAAATTCGTAAAATCGGTGAACCGTAAAAAAGGACCTATGTCCTTTGCCGGGACTCAAGGTATATCCATACCAAATTTCAGACAGTTAGGTACACTTTCGCATAATTTGTAATATTGTAAAAGGAAGGATATTATATGGATTATGGATGGTTAAGTTAAGATAAAGTGGAGAAAAGCTGTTCCGTAACTTTGACGAAAAATTAATATAACATAATATTCAAAAACCAAATCGATATAAATGTGACTATATACACATGGCTGCATGGGCACTAGGTTTTCCGGTAAAAAGCTGTTCAGTACTAACCTAGATAGTTGAAATGTGACAAGTTACTAGTTTTAGTTCGCATCCGTCGCCTACTTGCTCTGTAACCTGTTTGTAGGGAAACCAGGAGTATTTCTCTCCTTATACATCGTTGTACCTAGACGTCGATCATGTACGAGCTACAGACACTGATTCTATTAGATTAGTATGCCAGCCTGGTTATGGGTTCCACTGACCATCTTTTTAGGGTCAGAGTATATTTTAACGATTGCTATGTTACGATAAGTTCGTCGCTTGCCTCTCTAACTGACGTATCTGACTTTTTTTTCGAAACTGACTTATGTACATCATCTTAATCAATTTTGCAAGACGAATCGATCTGTCTAATCGACATGTATGTATGTTTTACCAGTTCTGAGATATCACAAAGGTTGGGGCAGGCGTATCTACACTTTCTTGAATTATAGAGCTCACTAAAACGTTTAAAAACGTTTTAGTGAGCTCTATAAGCTCTATAAAAAACGTTAAACGTCACTTACGACGTTTAGTAAGATTTTGTTTGCAGTACTTGTAAGATCTATTTGGCGACGTAAGAGACATACTAGTCCATTGAAATGTTACAATTTTAGGACCGAATATTGCATTTATTAGAGGACGCAATTTTATTTTTGGAATATTATGTTGGGGGGGGTCAATAGAAGCTTAACCTCAAGTTTGTGGGGTCGCCACTCTTGTCCCCCGGCCGCCATCTTGAAAAAAGGGATGACAACACTATTTTCGTGATATCTCGGAAACTATAAGTCTTACAAAAAAAAAATTATAACATAATTTGTTGCAAACTATTTTGCCTACAAATATGTTCATTTAATTTTTTACCCTAAATTAAAGAATTTAAAAGTTATAAGCAAAAAATCGGTTGTCTGTAAAGTCGGTTTACTGACGATAATTGAACGTGACAACGTCATAGCCTTAACCCCTCAGTTCCGGGAAAAATCTATGCAAAAAAGTTGGCAGGTCAATGTGCAAAAAAAAAATGGCGCCCGGCCTACCCTCTTTGTAAAATTAATGTAATATGAAATATCCTTACATATAATCCATATTTTATGTTTGTGTGAACTACATTATAATATATGTTAAATTTTCTATCTATCAAGCCATCATAATATAGTATTTATAGCCTAGGATCCCTTAATAGAAGGACCTTCACCGAGCTGTTTACTGGATGAAAAGTATTTTATATTCAATTTCGTATGTCAACAAATTAATTGCAGGTGGGTTGCCAAAAAAATTTCAGTCCAGAATAAAAAAAATTAGAAAAAAAAAACTTCTTTTTAACATTTCGCTGGTTTGGTTAATAGACAAATTCTATACCAATCGAAAGTATGGAGCCCGTAGAGTATAAAAACGTTAGGTTGTCTATTTTTTTCTTGTCACAACTCTTGGGTAGGCAGGTAAATCGATACTACTACTAATCGGTACCGGTCTGGTTAATGCTTAATGCATATTCTATGGGCTTCATACTTTCGATTGGTATGGAATTTGTCTATTAACCAAACCAGAAAAATGTAAAAAAAAAACTTTTTTTTTGTTTTTTTTTTTATTTTTTTATTCTGGACTGGAATTTTTTAGGCAACCCACTTGCAATTAATTTGTTGACATACGTAATTGAATATAAAATATTTTTCATCCAGTAAACAGCTCGGTGAAGGTCCTTCTATGAAGGGATCCTAGGCTATTAGTCCGATGTGATATTAGTTTCTCAATTATAAACTTTCGAAACTATAATTAGTGACTTGTTTAGAAGAAATAAACGAATACTTTATTCTTCATATAATAAGTCATACCTTGACACGTAGGAAATAGAGCACAATTTTGAATAGCCGAAATAATACTAATAGCTCACAGATTGTTTATTTATTTTTCATTCAGAGTGTGGTCAATGTATCAAAGGTCATAACTAACCAAACTTCTTCATACAAAAGTATTCTCTAAGTCATCGAAATACGTAATATAATCGAAACAAAGAGCGCGGCCCAGGTCGGCCTTACGGTTGTTGAGAGACTTGAGAGTGTAAATGGAACGCCTCAGAGCTGTCAGCGAGGTAACGCCGCATGAACTGTCATGTTTTTCGGGCGCGCAGCCCATATCGAATTATAAGACGTTATCACGTCAAAAAGTGATGTAATTTTTAAAAGGTTTACTATTGCTCTATATCTTTGTTTTATATATTTTACAATAAAATTACCTAAGACCAACCTTGTAGATGATCTTTTGAGAAAAAGATCACCCAATCCCCCCCGATCACACGAAATTAATTTTCTGCAGATGCAAAGCAAACTGTGAAAGCATGTGTGGCTGCAGAAAAGCAGGCATAAGATGCTCTACAGTATGCCTACTATTCTGTAAAGCATTTCAGGCCTACTTTTCTGCAGCCACAGTCTACAGTATGCCTAATACACTACATAAATATATGCAACTATATTATAGTATGCCTACTATATTAGTCTACACATTACCTACTATACTATTTAAATCATTTCAGGCCTGCTTTTCTGCAGCCACACACGGTTCCACAGTTTCCTTTGTATCTGCAGAAAATTAATTTCATGGGATCGGGGTATCTATTTCTCAAAAGATCATCTACAAGGTTGGTCTAAGGTATTTTTTTTTGTAAAATATATTAAACAAAGTTAAGAAGTGATAATAAACCTTTTCAAAAATTTTCTCACTGCTCATAACTTTTTAAATTTTTAATTTAGGGTAAAAAGTTATATGAACATATTTGAAGGGAAAATAATTTGCAACAAATTATGTCCTCATAAATTTTTTGTAAGACGTATAGTTTCCAAGATATCACGAAAATTGTGTTGTCACCCCTTTTTTCAAGATGGCGGCCGGGCCGGGGGACAGGGGTGGCGACCCCACAAACTTGAGGTTAAGCTTCTATTGACCCCCCCAACATATTCCAAAAATAAAATTGCGTCCTCTAATAAATGCAAAGCAAATGTAACATTTCAATGGACTATACGTAAGATGTATGATATGTTTTTGGCTACTTTAGAGAACGATGCAATAAAACCCTGTTTTGCAACCTACCGTAGAGTGTTTAAGGCAAAAAATCTGAGTTTTCATCATCCCAAAAAGGATCAATGCAGTTTATGCATGGAGTGTCGTACCGGTAATTCCGAATAAGGTTAAGTACATAACTAAGATGTGATCTCAAAGATAATGTTTTATGAAACTGTTAGTAATCTAATTAAACAGATGTTGATTATGTTTGAATTTTAAACAATGACGTTATAGAAAAAAAAACTGTTGTTTAAGCTTAAGTTACAAACTTTTGTTAAAAAAACACAAAAATTTTAAATTATAGTATCAATTTGTTATTTTTTTAAACTATCAGTATACCTAATGGTTACGTGTTTGTAATTTGTAACTTGTAATTTGATTATAACTGATTATTTCTATACCCTGAATTTTATTACATGATTTATAGTACAAATTGCCCGACGTAAGTTACAACAAATACCGTCCAAATCGAAAACAAAGTTCTCTCAAAGAGCCGTATCTACTTTGAAAATGTATTATTTAAATAATAATAATAATATTTAAATAAAATTTATACCCACGCGAAGTACTCTATAAGATCAATGTACAGGCAGATTTTTATTTTGTTCACGCTGATAAACGTTGAGCTGCCTCCGATTTTAGGTAACCATAAACCGAATAAAGCTTGCCCTGAACATTTTGCTCAATGTCAGTTACGTCAGTTAGAGAGGCAAGCGACGAGTTAGATAAATCATAGTAGATATTTTTTAAATTTAATAGATCTAATTAATATGTATAGAAATTTGGTGGATGTTCGTAGTGCCTATATCATATACTGCATACATGATATTATGATTTAGACACAACCATGTCCCAAGCACACAGTATACTTTCTGTTAATTCGGCGAGAATTGTACCTGCTTGAGCACCAAGGCGTAGGACACTCAGCCAAGGAAGACGTCCAACTACCTTTACCTTTTAGCTACCTTTAGGTTTGGACGTCTTCCTTGGCTGAGTGTCCTACACCACAGAATATATAATTAGTACCTTACGGTACCTACACCTTGGTGCGCAAGCAGGTTACGTTTCCCGCCGAATTAACAAAAAGTATAGGTACTGTGTGCTTGGGACATGGTTGTGTCTAAATCATATCATGTATGATATAGGCACTACGAATATCCACCAAATTTCTATATATTAAAAAATATCTAAAAACAAAACGATAGGTATGTTACATATAACATTTACGTATTAATTTAATTGCGTAATGCTTAATCTGTATTCAGGATAACTTCAATAGAATCTAGGTTTTAAATTAATGATCCATCCTACGCCCTCTTTAAGTTTTCTAGAAACTGTCCGTGATAACGCGTGATACTATTGTTGAATAAAATGTTTATTTACAAACCATTTAAACTATCAGACTAGTATTTTCAACGACATTTATAAGAATTCAATATCTATGTTATATGTATGAAAACATAATTTTTATGTCTCGACTGGTTAGCCTTCACCTTACGCAGAAGCGGTTTAGTACAAGCATCTACTTAATATATTATATCATAATTCATATCATAAGTATTTTAACATTTTGAAAATATATGTAGGTAGGTAAGCTCCACCTAATTTTGACTGTAGCATAGCCGACGATTGGACCACAAAGTTAATTCTCCAAAAAATGTTTTACATTTTCCAAAATCCAAAGTCACATTGTAACTTTATGCTACTCGTAACCCGACTATTTATATTGGAGGCTGCAAAGTCATCTCCAATTAAATAATAAAATAGCATGTTACAATCAAATTATTTGGATTGGATGTTCAATGACATTGTATATTTTAAGTTACAGCATTGTAAATTTTATTTTAAAAGATTAATTTTTTTCTTACTTTTTTTGGTAAAAAAGTGGGCCCCGTTCGAGTTTCTTACGCCGGTTCTTCTCGCCGGGTTAGTTCCCGAACCGGTGATAGGCACCAGTAGTATCAACGTTCTGAAAGCATTTTTTTTAAATCTATTCAGAAATAAAACAATTTTTATTTATTTTTATTTATTGATAAACAATTTGATCATCAGTGTTTCGAAAAAACTAAATAGCAAACGATTATAATCATTGATTTGGTACTTAGCGCTCGTTAACGCCTTTGTTCATTATAAAACGAACATGATGGAGCTAAGTATGGTGTGGTATGGTACATGATGTCATATCTTTACCACGGATTCGGTACATTATACCTTTTGTGATCTTCATGGTGAACAAAATAAATCATAAAGATAATATTACGGTAGTATAACCAATAAAGATAAAAATAATGATTGCACGATGTTTACAAAATGCTAAACTATATGCTTCGTACCTGATACCCTACTCCTAAATTTTTGTTGTTTTATGTAACATAAAAATATCCACAGCCGAACATATAACCTCCTCGTTTCTTGGAAGTCGGTTAAAACATATTAATGCTATAAATTATTAATATACTCTACCTAATTCTTTACCTTTCTGGTGCGCAATAAAAAAAGAACTCGTGGTAGAGCTTACGGTGAGCCTCATAGGTTGCAAGCAAGATGGATCTCTTGTGTACGGGATCTGGGCTAAAGTTTATCCTGAATTTACATGTTTCTCTCATTCTTCCAATATAATATGAAAGAGAAGAACGATTTAAGCTTAAATAACTAAGAAATGTCTTCTTATGTTATGATATCCAAATTCCCGATGTTAGTTGTTACGCGTGTCAACTAGACCTTTTTGGAAGTCATAAGATGCAAATTATCTAATTTATATCATTAAACTCATAGAGATCTTCGAAGACGAGTCGTGAAAGTGACCTCACGGAACCGGCTGCGAGAGCGTCTACCTGTGACGGTCAACCGAAACACAACACGTGTTACTTACAATTAACATATAGAGAAGAATAATTTATTTGTCATAAAATAATGTTATGTTTCATGGCGTAGGTAAGTTTTATCTTATAACCTAGATACTCCGTTCCAATTCATTTTGTTTCAAATGTAAACAATGCCCAGTACAATATATAATAATGTTACAATAATTTAAACACGTAATAATCTTGGAGAAATAGTTAAATGGTTCATAAAAAATTTCCGAGCGCTGTTTTAAATCGAAATGAAATTGATTACAATAGAGGTAATGAAAGAGATTTAGCTACAAGTATAAAGATCTTTCTCTTACTCTTACTGACCTTGAGTATGTACTACGTATATCTACTTAAAATACCAAATTATTTATTACAAGGTGTAGCTCGAAACTATTTTCTTTTTATTGTAACAATAAAATTCTTTCTGACTATATCCATTAAATATGGGCAACTGTAACAATTCATAATAACATAAAATTACCATTAACAAGATGGTATGATAATGTAGCGATACATATCGTATTAAAACGTTTAATATTTAAATTTATCAACGAGACAAGTAGAATAAGGAAGGAAAAGTTATTAAGGTGTCAGAATAAACTTACAACTTTAAAGGCTACAATCTCGGTAGAAAGTTAAATTTTAAACTACTTAATTGCTGTTAAATTTCAAAATAATTATCTAGTGGGTGTTAAATTTCACTGAGCCAGTGCTATGATAGATTTTTACTCTGTTTAAAAGTGCAAATTTAACTTATAATAATATTATTGTCAGGCTAAGCTGCGCTTTAAGTTTTTAGTGGGTAGGGGGCTAGGGGGGGGGGGTAGGGATTAGGGGTTTAGGGTTTTCGGGCACAGCAGGGACCCACCTCACATACTTGCGGGCAGGACCTCCCCTCAAGATGCTTAAGGCCCTATAGACCCAATTTTACATGACTTTGAATCAATAATAAACAAACAAATAGTGACTTTTAAAAGCCAAAAAAAATACACATTGTTGTTTACTTAATGTACTTTGAAAATTTGTGGTTCGAAACATAATATTGAAAACTTCACTCGATCAGAAATAACTCCGAAGAGGAGGCTAAATTCGAATATTTTGTGATATTTTTCTTATTTTTCATGAAGCTTATGATAGTTTTACTTTCAAAAATCCTATCTACGAAAAGCTCATAACTTAAAGAAGAATAATTTGTGGTTACATTTTGCATTTTGGTTTAATTATCAAAGAAAAAAGATTTTTTTTCCTATTTCGCCCTATCAAGTACGCGGCGAGCGTCGTAACCGCCACTGTACAAGGCGCGCTGACATGAATGTTATTTTAATGTACTTTACGTCGATATTCGTACGGACAGACATCGACCTGCTAATTTTCGGGTCTATAGGGCCTTAAGGGCCCTCTCTCCCTAAATTAACAGGTCGATTGTCTGTCAGTGCGAATGTCGACGTAAATGACATTAAAATAACATTCATAACAGCGCGCCTTGTACGGTGGCGGTTACGACGCTCGATGATAGGGCGAAATAGGAGAAAAAACCTTTTTAAGGCTTAATATAATACATATTTCAAAAAAGTAAAAAAACCAAATTATTAACTTATGAATTGCAAAGCAGTAGATATTTTTTATATATTCTTTTGATAAATAATGAAGGAGTAAAGTGGTTTCATTCAACGATTTGGAGGTGATTTGGTTTTTTATTTCTTTACTATGTGATACCGATAGAAAAAATATGGCAAAACCAAATTACGTATCATATCATGTAGATTACATATTATTTTTTTCAGATATAATTTCTCTGTTAATGCCGATGAAAAGTTGTTTCATCTGCACGCTTTTTTCGAAAGAGCAGCCTTAAAGGCATTGTCTCGGCAAAAACAAGGCTAAAAGCTACTGAGTACGGCAAAGTTCAAAAAGGGCTTTTTCCCAAGTATAGTATTAGTATCTACTGGTTATATGGTCTACAAAATTATGTTCTTGAAATTTTAAATCTGATAGTAGAGTTCGAGAGGTCGTATTTTCGACATTTCTGAACATTTTAGTGAAGGTTAGTGTCACTATATATTCAAAAACACTCCAATAAAATTACATTAAAGTCTTAAAAGGTTATTAGTTGACCTTAATTATGTTTTATGTGCATCACCCACTGATTACCCGATATTTATCAAGGGCGATACCTGTTTATTGACAAATCAGTAAATAAAACACTAAACTTACATACCTAAATTGATAATACATACTTATATAAGTACTTATATAATATATGTATAGCTTTTGCTAGGGACTCCGCTTCCATAAATATTACATATAAGCATGGAGATACAGATTCGGGACAAATATATTCATGAGCTCAACTACTACCAAAACGAATTGAAATCTGGAGGATCTATAGAACAAGATTTATTTACGGAACTTACTTAAACCTCCCCACAACGAAAACCGCGGTAAAAGAATCCTTTCCCTTCCCCGTGATTAACATTTGCGAAGTTCTTGAAATGGGTAAGAAATTTCGGAGCCTTTTTGATTCTAAAAACCTCCATTCCTGTTAATTATATCAATATAGATTATTGCGTAACGGAAAGCAAATTATGAGAATTAATTAAACTTGTGAAATTTCTATGAATTTAAAACCAAATAATTAAAAGTGAAAGCAGTGTTAGTATTGGCGTGTGTGCAGTGTGAGTTTAGTTATTCAAAGTTTTCGTTTTCATTTATTTTGTTAACTTAATGCATGTAGAATTTAGTTTATTATGTAATTATTCAATCAGTGGAACATTAATATCCAGGTATAATTTCCTATACATGCATATGTAGGTATACATTTCAAGAAATCATAAGTTCTATTTGATTAACGCTCTACCTTTATTTACCTTTACGTATCAGAAATCAGAATAACAGCGACAGTAAGACCCCAACTCTCGCATTTTATAACGAACGAATTTGTTGTTACAAAGATGGGATTCAAACTGAATCGAAGGAGCATTATCGTAAGACTTAAAGCTCACGTAGAGTTCTAATAACATTCTGGTAGCAGACGAGTAAAAAGTTATTAGAAAACTTTGCTGGCTTCAGGCGTCAGTGAAGCCCATTAAAGTGTGAATTTGCTACGTCTAGCTATCACAGTAATAGTGCATACTGAATATATTACATAAACCCCGGCCCCACACTTTCAATCCCAATAGCTCTACATTATAGGCGTCTACCATGATGTGCCCCTATTCTGAAACCATTCGATAAACTAAAGTCGTCCGGTCTACGAACCTACCTGTCAAAGTAGTAAAGACTGAAATTCAACATAATATTGTCTATTTATTTTCTTGAGAAATTCTATAGATAATACAAAAATATAGAGAACAAACTAATATTCGTTCTCGATAAAATTATGTTGTGTGAGTTTAGAAAAAAAAAACCACAATATTTTTATCATTTGATGTATTAATTGGTTTTCTTGTAATTATTATAACTGCTAACTGGGTAGTGGGTAATCATTAAATGAGACGACTCACGATTTATAGATAGTAAGTTTTTAAACATTAAACATATTATATAAGTCTTCTGTGGTAATCCTTACAATATTACTCATTTTGAAATACTATATTATGAAAAAAAAATTATATCGAACGAGTCTGAGAATAGCCCCCGTTCGTGCGGTAAGCAATTTCGCCGAACGTTAGAGCAGGCGCGGGCTAAAGTGCTACCAACTTGTCGATAGTCATAAACAAACGCTTTCCCAAAATAGACTTATAAAAGTCGATTAACTTTGAAGCTGATTTATGTTTCAAGGACACGAATCGAGTTAAGGTAGAAATAGCTAAGGTTTCCGGCGCTAAAACCGAACTAGACAGTTCCTAAAATTAGTCTTCTATACTAGGATGTTACTACATTTTCGCACGAAATACTTCACGTAGCTTTGCCTAATCGGTCGAAGGATATAATTTAGTTCGATCCGATCGTCGCAAATCATGTCAGCCGAGGTCCGTAATGTACCAATACGGCACACGATTTCGACACTTTTAATTAGTTATGCAGATACGGCTGGAAAACTGAATTCTCGGTTGCCAAAGAGTCGAGCACGTCCGTCAGACGAATAAGCAAATAGATTGAGAAACGGCAAATAACGAGAACGATGTCATCCATTGCTAAAAGTTTTCCTCGTCCCAAATTTAAGATACTGGTCGAACATGGGTGTGTGGACCGCAAAAAATACGTGTACACTCGGGGACTGCATAGCATTTTTTATCAATTTTATTTATGCAATTATAACTCGCATACGTCCTAGTCGCGTGCACATAATTCATAAACAACGTGCAGAAGTCTGCCGAACTGAAATGACTTTGGACTATGCAATGCCACGCCGATCGGAAGAGGAACACCCCCAGTGTTTGGTTTTTAGGGTTCCGTACCCAAAGGGACTATTACTGAGACTTCGATGTCTGTCCGTCTGTCCATCTGTCTCCAGGCTGTAACTCAAGAACGGTAATAGCTAGAGAGTTGAAATTTTTACAGATTATGTATTTCTGTTGCCACTATAACAACAAATACTAAAAACGAAATAAATTAAATATTTAAGGGTATAATAAATAAGGGCTCCCATACAACAAACGTGATTTTTCAAACATTTTTGGCTCGGTATCAATGATGACAACAAGTAGGCACTTGAAATTTTCACTTAAAGCCTTAGTTACCTATATGTCTACTTTAATAATCAATAATAAAATTTAAATAAAATATAAATTTAAGGGGCGCTCCCATACAAAAAACACAATTTTTTGCCTATTTTTGCTCTATAACGGTACGGAACCCTTCGTGCGCCAGTCCGACTCGCACTTGGGCGATTATTTATGGTTACGGATTTTTTTTGTTTTTTTTTTTAAATGCAATAGCTTAAAAATTTTGTTCACTGAGCCGTTGAAGTAGTTGACGATGAAGCTTTTAGTACCTATAACTACACAGCAAAATGTTAATTTAGTTAACAAACATTTTTATCTAAACGTGAGGTGTTGTCGCCAAAATGTTCACATTGCAAAATTTTGCTTTGCAATATCAATTATGAGTTTTTAAAGATTTTGCAAAATTACACTCTACGAAATGGTTAGTGTAAACTATAGATGTTTTAAAATGAAGCCATAGATGGTCTGAAATTATTTTTTACAACATTATTATGATTGATTCTGTCTGATTTGTAATTAGTGCAGTTCCCAGAGCGTAAAAATCGTGCAAACCTCCGATTTTTGCAATAGTGGATGAAAATTGAAAAGAAAAAAAGGAATGTGTAGCTGATAACATAAATAATAAAGTTTACTCGTACCTATTGAAAAGTTGTGCTTTTGATTTTTAAATTATTCTCTTCCACTTCAAGTAAACTCATGAACTGTAAAATTTTTAAGAAAATTTGCATATTTCTTTCTTTTAAATATATAGCAAAATAATAAAATATATTATTATTTTTTTGATTTGTATCGTTGCTTATATTCCAAAGAAAGAAAATAAGTTGAAAAAATATGTAATTTAGATTTAAAATTAATATTTTTGTATGTAGATGAGCATACCTCCAAATGTGCTTGTTGTGTGCCTCGCCAGGTAAATGGCGTTCCTATTTTTCTTTGGTTTTAAATAGGAAGTTTAAAATTATTTTTTAGGCTTAACAAAGCCTTCTATTTCTTAATGTATATAACTTTTTAGCTCTTACTTTATTAAATTTTCTAAAAATGTAGCACAAACTTTTCACGGATATTTCGAAGAAAATCTGTATTTTATTTCTTTTGGTTAGGTTTTTACAGAATTAAATTGATTTTTTATTTATTGACGTGATAACGTCTTATAATTCGATATGGGCTGCGCGCCCGAAAAACATGACAGTTCATGCGGCGTTACCTCGCTGACAGCTCTGAGGCGTTCCATTTACACTTTCAAGTCTCTCAACAACCGTAAGGCCCACTTGGGCCGCGCTCTTTGTTTCGATTATATTACGTATTTCGATGACTTAGAGAATACTTTTGTATGAAGAAGTTTGGTTAGTTATGACCTTTGATACATTGACCACACTCTGAATGAAAAATAAATAATCTGTGAGCTATTAGTATTATTTCGGCTATTCAAAATTGTGCTCTATTTCCTGCGTGTCAAGGTATGACTTAATATATGAAGAATAAAGTATTCGTTTATTTCTTCTGGACTAGTCACTAATTATAGTTTCGAAAGTTTATAATTGAGAAACTAATATCACATCGGACTAAATACTATATTATGATGGCTTGATAGATAGAAAATTTAACATATATTATAATGTAGTTCACACAAACATAAAATATGGATTATATGTAAGGATATTTCATATTACATTAATTTTCCAAAGAGGGTAGGCCGGGCGCCATTTTTTTTGCACATTGACCTGCCAACTTTTTTGCATAGATTTTTCCCGGAACTGAGGGGTTAAGGCTATGACGTTGTCACGTTCAACTATCGTCAGTAAACCGACTTTACAGACAACCGATTTTTTTTTCATTAATTATATTTGCTAAAACATACTTAAAGGAAAAAAATACAAATTAGGTTAAGAACTGATATTTTTTGTATTCAGGTAAGCATTTTCCAAACATAGATCGCAGCATGCGTCTTTAGTATGTACGTGAGATTTGTAGCACCCAATTTTTTTTCTGGCTTTAAGTAGGAAGTTTAAATATATTTCAAAGACTAGAAAAAGTCTTTCATATGTCGATGCATTTAATGTTTTAGCTCTCACTTAAATAAATTCTCAACAAATATAGAAAAATATTTTCGGTCTATTTTACACATTTTTGGAGATATTTAAACGTTTTTAAGTACTTAAAAGTTACAATTTCTCTAAAAATTAAACACGCACAACAAGTAAGTTTAACAAACTTTTCGTTACAACCCTTAAATCCACCCAAACCCTTTTATCTTGGTTACGACGAGCGTTAATCTCTAAAAACTTTGCAAAAACCTTATAGTTGTATTTAGCTTAGCAAAGCAAACTTTCTTTTTTTAAAAATTGTGTATTTGGTTAATTTTCAAAGTAAACAATCGGATAAGAGTCATTAAATAACAGGAACAAGAAAAATTTTTTTTTCCTGGGCCGGTTTTATATGGTGAAATATTAATTTTTAATTAAGTAACTAAAAAATTAAAAGCACGAAAAATTTTTTGGTAAACTTTGCAAGCTATAGTGTAAAAAAGAAAATGACACCTCAAAAACAAAAATCCATTCACTATTACAATTTTCGGAGGTTAAAACCTCTGGCGACTGCACTAAATATGCATATTTGCATTTTATTCGGTTCATTCTTTGATAACATAAATATTATTTGCCTACTTTGAGTTAATAGTCGGTAATTGTGGGATATACTTGCGTAGGTAAGACCTAACATTTTAAATACTTACCTAAAACATAAATCAGCAACTCTTTGGGACTTTGAGGCAAGACGGATTACGAAATACGTTAGATGCAGATGAGCTTAAAATAATATTAAATTTATCTTTCATCCTAAATTAATATCCTGATCTTATAGGTATCCCATCTTAATGCCTTTTTTTAAAATTTATATTAAGGGAAATCCCATCTTGCGGCTTTATAGTCTCTTATATAAAGGCTAATTAAAATCGTATTTAAAAAGTTCTTTAATTGCAGATTTCCATAGTTTAAAAGTAAAAGTAGATAGTATTAACGAGCCGTAATATTATGTGCAGTGATTACTTCATGCGATGTCCATAAATTCAAGTGTAAAGAGGCCTCTCCATGTTGGTCTATGATTTATGATTGTTATGAATTATGATGGATCAATACAAACCTTACGAACGTGGAGAGGTGTATATGAGTGCATATATAGTAGACGTCAATAATATATAATGGTAATATCTATCGTGGCTGAACTGCATGAAGAAGGCATTACGGAATTACAATTCACTTTCATTCTAATGTAGCGTCAAGTTCTTGACGGTAGCGTCCAGAATCACACTTGCGATTAATGAAAATATGTATCTAAGTATATGAGATAATGAAAAAAAAAATACCAGAAAAAGTTACGCCCTTAACGCCAAAGCCGATCGGGTCCAAAATCTTATGTTTGGGGCGATTTAGATGTGGCCCTATTTTATGGCCACGTTTTTTACCTCAGTGTAAGTATCTCTATTTGTAAACTGTATATCTCTATTCTCTATGCGTATACTATGTATTTCTATGAAAATGACAGATCACAGAAGGCGGATGAAGAAAGATTGCCGAGCTCTATTAGTAGGATGGCTGCGCTTAATATAATTGCTACAATTTAAAGCAACTTCGCTAATTGATCAAATTTAGGCCAAGTTTATATTATTTATAAGTTATAACATCAATAGTTAATAGTTATTTACTGTAGTTTGTAGCTATATATATTATTATGTTAGGTAAGTATGCAGATTTTACCCTGTGCTGCGTAGCCAAAGCGCGTGTTTTTGAGATTTATATAACGCGATGACTAAAGGATATATTGATCATCGTTAAACTTAGATGTTACGTTATGTCAGGTACTAATATACGCCGTGATATTATCGCTTGTGTTAAATCTGTACCCCAATTCTGCTCGTTTAATTCATGATCGTCGGAGCTTTGGATATAAGGTTTCGACACAGTCTCGGTATACCTACTAAACTACAAACCTGTCAATGTCAAGCCAACATCAAAAGCGTTGTGATAACTGATTGGTGAAAACTAAAAACTCAAAAAATCGGCCAAGTGCGAGTCGGACTCGCGCACGAAGGGTTCCGCACTGTTATAGAGCGAAAGTATGGAAAAAAAATTTATATTTGTATTATTCATATTTTATTATTAAATATTAAAGTACACATATAATTGAGGATTTTGTGAAAATTTCAAGTGTCTACATGTTGCCATTTTGGGTTACGAGCCAAAAAGGCCAAAAAAATCACGTTTGTTGTATGGGAGCCCCCCTTAAATATGAATTTTATTTTGTTTTTAGTATTTGTTGTTATAGCGGCACCATAAATACACAATTTATGAAAATTTCTTGAGATACAGCCTTGAGACAGACAGACAGACGGACAGACATCGAATAGGGTAACTAAAAATTAGACGTTTGACGAGTATTTGACATAATATTAAATGAGAACATTTTTTGATGTTCCACTGGATAGAAGCATTATTAATACTGGATTAAGACAGCAGAATCAGAGTACAAGTATTATATTATTATACCCATGCTATTTGTACGGAATGTGTATTTTTATGTCCAGTTCTATTAAATAACGCGTAATTTCCGTGGGTATTTGAATTTATATGCGTTTAATTTTATTAGCGTGAGTAAAAATTAGTATTTAAAGGTCTAGCCATAAAGGAAATAGCTGGGAGTTGGGACAAAAGAAAATATTTCCAGATGCTTCCTACTAAGGTATAAAACCTAATCAAAATGACGAGGCTAAGAATTTTATACTTTGGATATTTTACAGTGTGTAACATAACCTCCTCGTTTTTTGGAAGTCGGTTAACAAAGTGACCAGACTTAAGCTTTAAAGCGTCATGAATCATATAGATTATAATATAGTCCATACAAATTACAAATATTAAAAAACTACTCTTTCAGCGCTGTTAATACTTTCACAGTGAACTCTATTATAAGGAAACATACACTCCCTATTCCCGTTTCCAAATGTCCTAGGATATTATCACTTTCCCTTAAACAAAGTTTTTTAACCGATAGACTGTTCTTGTGTTGTTGATTAATGATAATTATTGCGATTATTTTTGTCTGATTTTTAACTGAAGGCTTCGATCAATATAGACACGACATTGTATGTGTTGAGTGCGTGTTTTGCATAGACAAATAGGCACACCTCCTGCACCTCCTTTTGCCAATTCATGATGACATTTGATGACTTAAAATTAGCTGATAACACTGATGTAATGATAAGAGCCATTTAAAGAATCGCAATTTCGTTGACCTTTAATGACAAATGCAAATTACCTGGCCTCTGCCCAATAAAACATCTTTTGTTTTTTTATGCAGCCAAAAAAGTTTATCTTTTTTTCGTTTTTGCCTTTATCAGAATGCAGAGCCTTTAAATGTTTTATTTTTTACTTTGGTCCCTGTTTTTGAGGAATATTTTGGGTCTATCCATACTAATATTATAAATGCGAAAGTGTGTCTGTCTGTCCGTCTGTTTGTCTATCTGTCTGTCTGTACAGACGGACAGACAGACAAACATGTCTGTCTGTCCGTCTGTTTGTCTATCTGTCTGTTTCCTCTTCACGCTCAAACCGCTGAACCGATTTTGCTGAAATTTGGCATGGAGATACTTTGATTCCCGGGAAAGGACATAGGATACTTTTTGTCCCGAAATAATGTACGGTTCCCGCGCGATAAACGAGTTTTAGCGCAACGGAGTTGCGGGCGTCATCTAGTAAAAAACTAAACGAAAGTAAAAAACATACAGACTTACAAACCTTTCATTGATATATTTCCTTTTAAACCTTCTCCTTTTGGAAGTCGGTTAGTAATAATTAGAACGAACAACCGCACAGTGTTTACTCACTTTTTAGAAAACAATTTTCACGGCAAAGATGAAAGATGTAGAGCTAATAATTATAAACCTCGTTATTTTTGGAACATACACTTACCTACTTACTAAATTTCTTGTTTTCACGTTAATGATTATCTTAACTTTCACATTAATCTTGTAATATAAGTACCTATATTTTTGTGCCTACATCGTGATATTGAAGTGAGGACTTTCATTTTCTATAAACTATCATAATAAAATCGGCCAAGGGTTCCGCACCATTACAAAGCAAAAAAAGTTTATATTTTTGAGTTGATTAAATAAAGGTAAATTGCGGTTTACAATTTATGACGTATAAAAAGACTGCTTCCTTTTTTCTTTTTCGCTACGGACCCTAACAAAGAATTTTGTACCATACAAAAAATCTTAACCAAAAGAAACATTACTTACACCCTTTTCTCCAAATTGACATAAGATTTAAAGGTATTTGCTTTTCTCCTTTGCTTTTCTCCGACTACTCAAAACATCGATAGCTATAATATAACAACAGACAGTATGTCCGTTTGTCACATGTCAATACAGCCGATACAATGAAATCAAGGGCGTGTCATTTATTTCCCATATGAAGTTGCGTCATCTCAATTCCGAATCAATTTCCGGTCTCGAACGTTTAATAGCCTCTATTGGTTGGCTAAAAATATCGTCACTTTCAGACATTTAAATAGGATTTTTTGCAAATCTGTGCTTAAATAACAGTCTTAAATTGTTAGTATTGACATTTTTAGGATCTAAAGATTACACCATTTTTGAATAAACCTAATGACTTTACATGTTGATATTGTTAAATGTTAGTTTTAGAGTTATGAATTATGATAGCAATAGTTGTTGATTGGAAAGTTCGTTTGATCATCATATTAATCATGGTCATCGCTACCATGGTCTACAATACGCACAATCGATATCGATCATGGGCATTTTAAGATGAATAATGTTATTATACTGAACTCGGCGAAACATGGCGGTAGCGGTCATTGACTCCCTGTCAAAAACGTGTCCTTTTCTATACAAAACCACGATTGACAACATCTGACACTTCATTGTCAATCGCGGTTTATATAGAAAATGACAAGTTTTTGATAGGGAGTCAATGACCGCTACCGCCATGTTTCGCCGAGTACAGTATAATCTCTTGTATAATATGTCCAGCATAGGAGAGGCCCCATGAGCCCATGAACAATAATTGTATGAATGAAGATCACAACCCGTGACTTTTTGAACGTGATTTTAAATTACAAATACGTATTTATCGTGCTTCAAACATCTTACTTACTGCAGACTCCTCGTAATAAGTCCACCAAAATCTCGCAACGCGCATTAACTTACCATACGTGCGCGTCGTGCTAAATTGCTAACTACACCAAAATGTTGCATGTCTGCATTGGGGACGAATGCTCGATTGCGTGGAATAATGAATATAATTGCCAATTAATCGTATACTGAATATACATGAGCTTGTAACAGTTGACGTGACTTCTAATGGGAAGAGAATAGACGATTTGACCGAGAGCTGACCCTTGTTATTTGAGAAGGACGGAACTAGAATTTTTTATTTAAAATACCAATTTATGCTATATTAGCAACTACTGAAAATGTTTGCAAAATATGAAACATTTTTTATTAAAAAATCGATGAGATTCTCTATTCTATTTTACCCTTCCAAGTAGACTATCAACTGAGTAAAGTTTAAAAGCTGTGCCTTGTTTAATGTTTATACATACCTACTTGAACTTTGCCGTAAATGCTTTGTATACTATTGCTAATATGATTTAAGTATATCTCTGTCTTTTCTTTATGCCTAAACTGCTGAACAGATTTACGCTGAATTTAGTAATATGCTTCAGGTAGTATAATAACAAAGATGGATAGCTTTCCCCTTTTTGTGGTTCCTTATACAAAGGGTAAAAACGGGACCCTATTTAAGCAAACGTCAAATGCAAACGTCAAAAAACTTTCATGTTTCTAAGTTAAGAAAAGACGGACTTTCATTGAAACTTTCTACCCCAATTTCACTCCCTTGGGGGTAGAATTACCAGAAACGCTTAAATACGTATCCATTCATTTTTAATCAGTAGCACAAAAATAAAGTTTCATGTTTCTAACTCAAGAAATTTCAACTCAACTCAAGACATTCAAACTTTCAACCCCAATTTCAGCCCCTTGGGGGTAGAATTTCCAAAAACGCTTAAATACCTATCCATTCATTTTTAATCAGCAGTTCAAAAATAAACTTTCATGTTCCTAACTTAAAAAATGACGGACTTTCAATCAAACGTTCAACCCCTATTTCACCCCCTTGGGGGTAGAATTTCCAAAAACGCTTAAGCACGTATCCAATCATTTTTAATCAGTAGCCCAAACATAAAATTTCAAGTTTCTAACTTAAGAAATAACGGACTTTCATTCAAACTTTCAACCCCAATTTCACCCCCTTGGGGGTAGAATTTCCAAAAATTCTTAAACACGTATCCATTCATTTTTAATCAGTAACCCAAAAATATAGTTTCATGTTTCTAACTCAAGAAATTTCAACTCAACTCAAGACATTCAAACTTTCAACCCCAATTTCAGCCCCTTGGGGGTAGAATTTCCAAAAACGCTTAAATACGTATCCATTCATTTTTAATCAGTAACCCAAAAATATAGTTTCATGTTTCTAACTCAAGAAATGACGGACTTTCATTCAAACTTTCAACCCCTATTTCACCCCCTTGGGGGTAGAATTTCCAAAAACGCTTAATCACGTATCCAATCGTTTTTAATCAGTAGCCCAAACATAAAATTTCAAGTTTCTAACTTAAGAAATAACGGACTTTCATTCAAACTTTCAACCCCAATTTCACCCCCTTGGGGGTAGAATTTCCAAAAACGCTTAAACACGTATCCATTCATTTTTAATCAGTAACCCAAAAATATAGTTTCATGTTTCTAACTCAAGAAATGACGGACTTTCATTCAAACTTTCAACCCCGATTTCACCCCCTTGGGGGTAGAATTTCCAAAACCACTTAAATATCTATCCATTAATTTTTTATCAGCAGACCAAAAATAAACTTTCATGTTCCTAGCTTAAGAAATGACGGACGGACGGAATTTTCAACCCCTATTTCACCCCCTTGGGGGTAGAATTTCCAAAAACGCTTAAGCACGTATCCAATCATTTTTAATCAGTAGCCCAAACATAAAATTTCAAGTTTCTAACTTAAGAAATAACGGACTTTCATTCAAACTTTCAACCCCAATTTCACCCCCTTGGGGGTAGAATTTCCAAAAACGCTTAAATACGTATCCATTCATTTTTAATCAGTAACCCAAAAATATAGTTTCATGTTTCTAACTCAAGAAATGACGGACTTTCATTCAAACTTTCAACCCCTATTTCACCCCCTTGGGGGTAGAATTTCCAAAAACGCTTAATCACGTATCCAATCGTTTTTAATCAGTAGCCCAAACATAAAATTTCAAGTTTCTAACTTAAGAAATAACGGACTTTCATTCAAACTTTCAACCCCAATTCCACCCCCTTGGGGGTAGAATTTCCAAAAACGCTTAAATACGTATCCATTCATTTTTAATCAGTAACCCAAAAATAAAGTTTCATGTTTCTAACTCAAGAAATGACGGACTTTCATTCAAACTTTCAACCCCGATTTCACCCCCTTGGGGGTAGAATTTCCAAAAACACTTAAATATCTATCCATTAATTTTTAATCAGCAGTCCAAAAATAAACTTTCATGTTCCTAACTTAAGAAATGACGGACTTTCATTTAATCTTTCAACCCCTATTTCACCCCCTTGGGGGTAGAATTTCCAAAAACGCTTAAGCAAGTATCCAATCATTTTTAATCAGTAGCCCAAACATAAAATTTCAAGTTTCTAACTTAAGAAATAACGGACTTTCATTCAAACTTTCAACCCCAATTTCACCCCCTTGGGGGTAGAATTTCCAAAAACGCTTAAATATGTATTCATTCATTTTTAATCAGTAACCCAAAAATAAAGTTTCATGTTTCTAACTCAAGAAATGACGGACTTTCATTCAAACTTTCAACCCCTATTTCACCCCCTTCGGGGTAAAATTTTCGAAATTCCTTCCTTAGTGGGTGTCTACTTACCAAATTTCGTGTCTGTAACTTTAACAGTTTTTGCTCAGCGATGATGAATCAGTCAGTCAGTCAGTCAGTCAGTCAGTCAGTCAGTCAGTCAGTCAGTCAGTCAGTCAGTCAGTCAGTCAGTCAGTCAGGACATGTAATTTTATAAGTATAGATGAAGTTATCAACAGCGCACTTTATCATGGTAATAAAGTTTTTACGGACACCATCCATATCGGTTCCACACTGTTTCACCCGAGTATCTAGCTTTACGTAAGATCATATAAACCGTAACATGTGAAAGTTGATGATATTAGCGGACTAGGACCTTATCTTATTTGCCACAAAAAAGTATAATTAAAAGGAGGGGAGAGCACTTCGAAACACGGCGTGATACTGTAAGTAGTACTAAGTACGCAGGTAGAGCCGCGGAAAAAAGCTACTTCTTATAATTATTATTCATCCTTCATTGAGTGAGATGCCCTTAATTATTTCCCATCCATTTGACCAAGTGAAGGGCCTAGGGCAACTAGCCCTTAGTACCTACCCCGATTCTATTTTAATGTAAGTAGGGTATGTAAAAGTATGTAGGGTATGTAAAATACGGTTTCGTTCCTTTTACGATCCAATTCGAAAAATTATATCAAACATCAAAGTATTCTCAATTCTCATATTAAATATTATGCGTGAAACCGTATAATTGCTTTGGTTTGACATTTTGTGGGGATAAGATTTTTTGTTCGATAGAAATCGGACTGAATCGAACATGGAACGAAGCTTCATTAATGTTGCATCAAAAAAGTTGTATCTTTGTACAGTTCTTCATCTTGTAAAAGGTACATCTAGCGCGGGATAGTAGGTGCTGTAGGTACCTGTCGTATTGGGTATTGTACTATCAAACAAAAGGAGATAATTGGTGTCACAACTTGCAATATTTAACGTTATTACAATTTGTTCAGCTGTCGCGTGGAGGTCGTAAGTTGTTGTTTTTAAGATACTGACGTCAGCCCGGTCTTGAAATTAATGTAAACGTTTATTAGCAAACTAGAACTCGCCTTTGTTATTTCAGAGGAATTAAGAGCAAAATTAATTGTGACTTTAGAGTTTAGAGAAAATAACTAATTATTATTTTATGATATACCTAAACTTGACTACAAGAATTAGATCATCGTCTTTCTGCTTATAGAGTTAATGCTAGGTATCAGCTTCGTTGTGGTGGGGCTGCGGTCGTGTATCACGCGTTTCCCGTATTCCCACCTTCAGGAGCAGGAACACCGTTGGGGTTTTAGTGGGTAGTCCCGGGTGCGTCTTCCGTCCGTCCCGGGGAGTCCCACATACCTCGGTGGTCCTCCCCACCCAGGCCCCGAGGATGCGTAAACGCATTCCCCCAACGCAAAAAAAAGGTATCAGCTTCGTTAGCGATACAATGAAACCAACAAGCTTATAGAATATAGCCTGCCAAAAACCCTTCCTTTTGACTTCTCTTTCGTCGGTTACAACATAAATCGAAACTTATTCGATGTATTTGGGGGAGAGGCCGATCGACACGAACAAGATGTTCCATTGTCTTACGTAAAGACAGACGCGTTAAGAAATTGTTATTGCTCTTACAATCGAATACAAATCGACAAAATGACATTTGGCGTAGAGACCAGGGAAAGGCGTATCTCGAGATCTCATTATAGGATGAGCTGTTGCCCGCTGGTTATGCAACGCCATTGTTTTACCACCGGGTACTTGCTCAATAAGGTTAATACTTTCTGCTTAATTTATACAATTTACACTTGGCCTGTGCTCGGCCCGAGGTGCTTGGTTGTTATTTGACGCAAAAATTTACATCAGCGTGGCTGCCACCGCCAATTATGAAATATCAAATAACTCTTTGCGAGAGTCATAAAACATGAATCTAAATAAATAGGAAATGTCCAAAACATGGTCATATACTTGTATTGAAAAATTACAAGAAATATTGCTGTAGCGCTTCTGCAAGTTATCGTATCCAGCAGGCAATACGAGGTATTTTGAAATAAATCAACATTTGTCCGTATGTAACGCAAGTCGTTACAGCTGAGTCAATACATACGTAATGTGTTTCGCATGATCACGTTAGCCAGTAGCCGCTGACAGTAGCTACATACATACGATCAATGTTCATACGGATTATCACCATGGGCGCCGACAGAAATAATTTCCAAGGGGTGCAGATTTTTGATTTCTCTCTTTTCTTTTCTTTTTACTTTTTACTAACAACAGTGACTGTCTATTAACGTCTGATTTACGTCAACAGAATACATTTAGTGCCGAAACATTATGAACTATCTTTGTATGACATGGTGATAAGGTTACAAAATGTTCCATGTTCCTGTTGATGCCGAGATTCCCAAGGGGTGCAAGTGCACTACCTGGCACCCCCCTGCCGGCGCCCATGATTATCACAAATTTTCATACATTTTAGAGGACCATTTATATCATGCCATAAGGCATAAGAAATATAATATGTATGAAGGAAAATGGCTTGGCAAGTGCCACTTCACTCAGTGAAGTTTTATTTATGATACCTCGTTGTCTTGCTTTTAGCAACTTCGGCCTTGACCTACGAATATTAATATAATATGCCTTGACACTAAAAACCGTCAGGATAACAGCGTAAGTACTCCATAAAAACTAGCAACACACTTGCAAATGGGACTCTGGAGTTGCAGATATAACAGTGGTCCAGACTCCATGATCCTTTGGTTTATCTTCACTGTCATAAACTCACGACAAAGAAAATGCTCATATCACAATTTTATCCGAAACTATAAACTAGCCTACGCTTCTTCTTATGGCCATTAAAACCTGACTTAGCCGATAATATGATAAAGGCCGTTAACCCAAACAAACGAACATACATTCCTGCAAGTGAAGGTGAACGTGTAGCGAGAAAAGGCCTTGTATCTAGATCCTAATAATTTAAAACACGCCTAAAGGTGATCTTTGGAATGCAAATACAAATTCTAATAAATGCTATAAAGGTGTGAACTGGGAACATTAGGTATAGAAAATGTCTATGCCACTTTTATGGAAATATAAGGACTAAATGAAAGAATTGTAAGCATTTTCTTCTAAAACAATCCAGAAAATATAATGAGATTGAACAAATAACAATAGTTAATTTATAATCTATTGTTATTTGTTACAAAATAAATATTAATATTGGTAATTTAGGAAAGCTTAAGTTACAGATAAAGAACACAGAGCATGCATTTACGATTCAAATGTCGATTAAACCCATAAATCGGTTCGGGAGATATCGATATTATTAACTTTATCTTCGTGGTTGCTCAAATTCACCTGTACAGGCGATATTGGATATCTGTGGTAGATAACTCGATAGCCAGGCGCCTGTTTAGCCGAAGCCCAGCAATGTTTACACCGGCTGACCGCATTCCTCGCAAATGTGCCCCCCGCGCTGCGCCTGCGCACACCGAACGCTCCCTTTTACTTCACAACTAGTACTCCCATGTACGTTAGATCTATCTAGATGCAATAGGAAGTTTTTTAGTATATGCACTTGTAATAATGTGGCCCTGGTAGCAGCAAGCAAATATTATTTGAAGATATAAAATTTTAAAGAAAATAAATGACGAAGCTCCATTTTTTTTATTATACTTTTTGCACACATAAAGGTAGAGAGGCGGGCTTAATGCCTTTAGGCATTTTCTTCCAGCCAACCTGGTGATGTTGAGACAAGATGAGGTAGATGCAAAGTAAAGTTAAATATTTTTACTTTGCAAGTTACAACTAGCTCTCCCATGTTAGATACTCAATCTAGATATAAAAGGAAGATTATTGACATTATGTTAACTTGCTACATTATATTGCATTATATTATGTGGCAATCAACAAGCAAACAAATTATTGGAAAATTGTTAGAACCTTAAGAAAATAAGAAAGTAAGCAAAGTCTGAAACCGAATTTAAACAAAATGATGATAATTTTCTCTTTTAGATCGAAGCTACCTTGTTATTATTGAATCAAGACTCAAGAGAAGTTTTTAAGACTCTGAGCTTCAGAGCAGGGCGAGATATGTACTTGCTCTACTATAACTTTTATCCCCAAATACTTAGAGCTTGAGATGTAATAAAATAAATAAATAAATAAATAAAATAAAATAACTTCTATCCCCAAATGGACTACAAAAAGTCAAAACGCTTAAATTGGTCTATCGAATCGATTATCACACAATCTGATCTAGAGACAATTTTTTGGCTTGGGTTAGTTTTAGTATTCGAATTCCTTTTCCCCTCGTAAGTCGGTAACTGAAGGTAAATTTATTTAAATTTAGTAATCCTGAATGCATCTCATTTTCCCTTTCTCTCTGAAAGTTATTAATAACGCCGGCAGTCAGCACCCATGTCTAAATTTCACAAGTCATGAATATTGTAGAAATAAACTTTCTAAACTAACCGGCGAATTACTTAATCTGTCTCATTAGATAGTTTTATAAATTAAAAGACATATTGGCCATTTCTAACAAGGCTATTATATTCATAATAGCAAGCCTTCGTTTCCAATGCATTGTGTTGTCTTCTCACACGGAGAAAGCTAAAGATGCATTCGCAGAAAACTTGTTAACTTAGCTTACGTTTATTTTCTTAGGTTTTCCCATAACATGCGGTTTGTGTACAATGTATTTCATATCTGTAGTCGTTTTTAGGAACTCAGCAAAGTAGTACGTAACCACTTTAACATATTAATTTTACTCTGATCTCTATTCTCTACATTACGATTTTATGATTGCGACAGTCTGTAGCGTCTGGATGTTAACTCTTCACGATTAAGTCGCTAAACCGATTTTGATGGGTATATTTTGAGTCTCGGAAAAGGACATAGGAGAGTTTTTATTACGGAAAGTTACGGGAAACTTCTGGTGGTTGCAACTTGCGTATTTCATGAATGGTATGAAACGCCGTTAATTAATAAGGATAGACAAACTCATCAGCATTAGAAGCAATCAGCAATTATTACCTATTGTCTATTCTTAAATCCGCTTTGAATTATTTATAATTTTTATGTTAATTTATTGCTGAATAAATTCACCGTGGGATCGCCGTAATAATGTGGTTAAGGAATTAATTTCTCATAAAAGACAATTTAATTTTAATTAAGTTTTTATAGAAAACCACTTGATGGGGCGCCAAGGGGTTTTCAAAGTCCTAAGTAGATCCTGTAGGTATAGATTTAAAATAGAAACTACGCCGTAGGTACTTCTGTGTAGTGCAGTAGGTCAAACAAAATTTTACGAATATGTATATTAAATTATACTAAAAAAATATAATTTAAAGTATGTTACATACGGATAAAAGTGGTCTAAAGAATGTATTTTTATTTTTCAGGAACAATAAATCCAACGTAAATGAGAAAAGACTGGAGTTCCCTGCGTGGTAAGTGTAGTTAACAATTTCTACCTCTAACTAACATAATATTTTGTATAAAACTATGAAAAACGTACTGAGTCTGAAAGATATAATATACTTTTAAGCAAAGTTGAGCGTAAAAAAATAAAAGTCAGTGTTGTCATACTTAAAAAATATTTAAGCCCTAATAAAATTATAAAAATAATTAACTTACTAACCATACAGGTTAATTATGTGCACTTAAGCATTATTTTTCTTTAAGATCTCTTTAAACTTTGATATCGACCATTAAAATGATTAACGTGAGAATATCACGGACGGATCCAGTTTTTCTGTCTCAGTCGTCAGAGTCGAGTTTCATCAAACAGTAGAAAATAGTTTAAACTTGAAACATATAATAGATTCAAAATAAAAATGTTATATTTCAACAAAATATTATATAACGCGGTAATTTCGTAATAACAAAGAAATATTTCTGACTTTTACATGCATCGTCGTTACAATAATTGTATTGAAATCTACTGAAATATTAATTTTACAGAAGATTACTATCGTATGCACTCATCAGAGTGTTGTTGAGTTTACATCAGTAAATAGTAGTAGAGTAGGTATTGTAATACTTTTCCAAAATGTGAATAGATGTACTGTCAAATTTGTCTCGAGATGGGCGCAAGATTTAAACATCGATCATAATATCTCAAGTCTTAACTTTTTTCTCGTCCACGTGAAAAGCTCTTGTTGTTGTTAATGTTGCAGTCGGATCATTATGTTACCGCATAGTATTGATCATATAATAAACATAGTCCTTTTAAAATATGCTTGTTTAACAATTAGCCGAATTGTCAAGGTGATACATATTATTCAATAAGGCGACGCACATCTAGCCGTATTATACTAATTGGACTAGCCGTAATAATATGGCGGATTATGCGATCCGGCTGCGACATATAAACACGTCGACACAACAGATATCGCACAGTTCCGTTTAACAGAGTATGCTGTGTGCGTCAATTTCACAGCGGCGTTCTACTCCACTGCCATAGTTAGTTAATCTCATGATTTAATTACTCGTTAAAATTTTTAGCACTCGACGTCGTGTCGGCGATTTAATCGCCACTCAGAAGAATAGAGAGTGTACGGTGCTTTGAATTGACAAATTAGTGCCAATTTCACTAACGTATAAGTACTGAAAGTTAATCGGTGAATTCGTATTTTCTTCCTAAACAAACAAACGGTCGTGGGATTAGGAGTCAGTTTAAATCTATACTTATTATAAAACAAAGTCGCTTTTTTTTCCCTCATGTCCCTTTGTTCCCTTTAATCTTTAAAACTACGCAACGGATTTTGATGATTCTTTCAGTGTTAGATAGCCCATTTATCGAGGAAGGTTATAGGCTATATTTTATCATGCTAAGATAAGAAGAAAATGAGAAGCGAAGAAATTGAGGAAAATGTGGAAAAAACGGGGAAAATTATTTGAAAGGGCTAACTTGAACGCGCTAATCTCAGGAACTACTGGTCCGATTTGAAAAATTCTTTCAGTGTTAGATAGCCCATTTATTGAGGAAGGCTATAGGCTATATTTTATCACGCTAAGACTAATAGGAGAATGTGGAAAAAACGAGGGAAATTATTTGAAAGGGTTTATCTCGCAAACTACTGGAGCAATTTTTATGTTATTTGGCACAGATAAGAAGTAGACCACATGAAGGATCGTGATAGGCTATCGATTTTAATCATTTTTTCAGTGGCTATATATTTTATACCCGTGCGACGCCGGGGCGGGTCGCTAGTACATTAATAATTGTTAAAACATATTGTCATGGCGCTGAATCAAAAACTATTGTTATATGGCAATTCAACGATCGTGGTAGAGGCTAGCCATAAACTTGCCAAATAAAAAAAAAAAATTTAGAGCTATTATAGTAGAGCGGGTAACACTTGACATCGGAATAAATATATTTTTGTCTAATTACACTATACTTAACTTTTATATTTTCGGAGAAAAGTGGCTGTGACATACGGACGGACAAACAGACAGACAGACAGACAGACATGACGAATCTATAAGGGTTCCGTTTTTTGCCATTTGGCTAAGAAACCCTAAAAACTTATTAAGTTACTAAAAGAAATACCATTAACAATTAAATCATAGTCTTGGACAGTAATCTGTGATACACATTATTACACAATACTCTATCCCACCAAAAACATTTCTTGTAAAATGTTGCCGAGACGACCACATAAAGTTAACCCTGTGAAAAAGGTATAAGATCTCATGTAGAGCCAAGCTTCTGAAACGACCTAACTCTACTGACCCTAACTTAAACAAATTCTACATATCAGTAAATATTGTATGTATGTATTGTTCATAGTAAAGAGCTTAATCTGGGTACTATGAACAATCATAATTGCATATAGGTATCTTATGAGTTATGGGTGTATATATTTTACCCATGTGTCATTCTTGACTTATTTAAAGTGATGAAGCCAACTGCACAAGTAAACAGAGGTCCCTTACTCTTAACCTTCCTCAACATAGCCCTGCCCGTTGTATAACAACACGAGCCCGCCGGCGTTTGGCAGCTCGGAGCGAAAGTGAAAGGCTACTTTGTATTTATTTATGACTTATGGACGCATCTCCACATGCGGACAAACAATGCATTTATTTTTATCTAGATGACCCCCGCAAGTCCGTTGCGCCAATATTTATTTATTGCGAGGGAACCGTAAATTTTTCCGGGATGAAAAGTATCCTTTCCCGGGACTCAAAGTATCTCCATTCTCCATACCAAATTTCGGCCAAATCGGTTTAGCGGTTTGGGCGTGAAGAGGTAACAGACAGAGAGACAGACGCGCTTTCGCACTTATAATATTAGTAGGGAAGTATAGATAATCACTTACGGATTTTGTCGGGAATAAGATAAGTGCTCCACGTTTCTCCGCTTCCGTGCTCCGGGACAAAATGCGTAAGTGATGAAAAATATGTGTAACAGTCGCTTAACAGGATATTAACAACGTTTTTTTTTTAATTTGAATTTAAATCTTTAGTTAATTTTTTCGCTGTTCTCGGACATCCTGGAGCGACACCAATTAACAATATGGTCCAGACTCCAGGTGTAACAGCTTATTTAAAAGTTCCTATGCTAGGATTATACTGAGCTATAAGGGAGCGGTTGGTACAACGGGCATTAGTGTGTTATAATTAATTGGTTTACGAAGTTTTAAGTCTTAATAAACGATTGATACATGTTATGTATATATATAATATTATGTATATCTGTTTATAATGTAGTTATATAATGTTATGTAAAGGGTTTTGAGCGAGGTCCTAACTTTACCGAACTTCTCAAGTGTCTTCAGTATTATTTTGACGTAAGTTCTTTGAACGTTCAGAACAGGTTCCAAACACGGGTGAAAGCGCTAACGTTTTTTAGTATTTATTTAAAGAGAGATTCATGTTATACGATATCTTGTAATAGTTATGGCACGGTCAGCTTAAAAGTCATTTACCGATGGGTCCCATCACCCACGCCTTCAATAAAGATCAATTATCAATTTAGCACCTTTCTCGGCGTTTCGTCCGGAACGTTTGTTTTACATTTCTCTACATACATACTTTAGTATCAATAAGTGTTCATTAGGAAGGAGGTGCAAACAAAAATAAAATTATGTACCTGGAGTTTGTGTGGATAGGTACGTACGACTTTATGCAACATTTTCGAAACCTTGAGTTGTTATCAAACTAATTTGTAATGTTATTCAAACACAAATTGCTTATCGTCTTTTTGGTTAATAAATATGTATATTATATTAAAAATGACATACAATAAATTATGATAGCGCAACACGTTTGAACATATTTAATTGTTTTGTAACTGTTTTAATAAATATAAATTAATGATAAAATAAATGACAGCACCTGTGACACAATATTTTCGTATTTAGTGTTTATGATTGTAAATGCAATGTTTACTAACAAAATATGCAATAAAATTAGTTACTGCATATTAATAATAATATTACCTAATATTTTATCAATATTTTTTCGTGTTTGTTGTCTAGGCATTTACGACAAAATTGAAAGCTATCCGAGTTAAAGTTTTAGTTTATCACTAACAAGTAACAGCCAAAATTTTTATTATTTATTGCTGTCGTATTTACAGCCGTTTTCTTAACAGACGGTAAAGTTTTAACTGCATTGCAGTTATAATATTATAATTTATAACCCTTTGCTTACAGCAATGTAAATGTTAATTCTATCTCATATTATGTTCTATCTGGGCGAGGCCGCCAATTTTTGCTGATTTTGCAATTATTTTTCTCCGCCCTTTGTATTTTAAAAAGTATTGTGTTTATCTTATGCTCGAAAACTGATTCTAACGAAGAAAACAAAGTACTCAAGCATGCATTTGAATTATTTGAGTTCCAATAATAGTCTAAAAATAAATATATTTACAATTAAACATAAAAAAGGTAAGAAAATAGCTTAATATATACAATCCGCCGTGGAAGAGGTGCACTTTAAGGGTCTACACAGACGGACTGCATTTCAACTGCAATCCAACTGCAAATTACAGTTGGATTGCAGTTTGAATGCAGTTGACACGACTGCAATAGAACTGCAACCAAACAGTTCACACGACTGCACGCCGACTGCAACTGAACTGCAATCCGACTGCGCGTTTGGCTTGTAGTTCTATTGCAGTCGTATTGCAGTCGTGTCAACTGCATTTAAACTGCAATCCAACTGCAATTTGCAGTTGAATTGCAGTTGAAATGCAGTCCGTCTGTGTAGACCCTAACTGTCGCTGTAGCAGTAAGTATGACAAATTTGAAGATAAATCTGATATGTTATGAATATAATAATTCTTATAGTATTTTAAGATAACTTTCTTTATAAACTTTTTCAAATCAAATGAATCGTTAGAAACATCAATTCTACCCCACATTTTAACGTCATCAATAATACCTATTTATTGTTATCGTTGGGTGTTAGGGAAGGTAAAATCGGGAGGTGGCAACGCTGAGTTTTTACGTATTCCATGGAAAATCTCGTAATATCCGCCATTTCTCGACAGTTCACATTTGAACCTCAGTCGGGCTGTGTACACAGTTTTTTCAAAGGAAGTTTTTTTGTGACACAAATGTAAGTATTACTGTTTCACATAAAACTATCAATGCATCATGTGAGTAGTCAAAAGGGCCATGTTTGGGGCTATAATAAAAACCACATTGTGTATTATTTACAGAGATAAGTTTGATTTTCTCAACGCTATGATAGCCTCTACGCTATCATTTTGGTGCTCCATCGGCATATTTCTCAACGCTATGATAGCGTAGAGGAATAAATTCGCTACAATTTACGCTACAACGTAACAAGCAGCGTAGATATTCGCCAATTTTCTTTCTCTCTCAAAATTTTTCTGCGTCATATCAGCAAAAATTGGCGGCCTTACCCATCTACTAAAAATATGGTAAAAATAACGTCACAAAGTTTCTTATAGGTAGTAAATGCATAGTCTCATGAAAGGTTTCCACTATGAAATAATTGAAAATGGTCCAGTGGTTTAATCCAGTGCTGGATTCCTTTGGAATAACGTAAACCGGCTATGATTATTGAGTTCGTTGTCATAATAGACTTTGATATAGTGAGCGTGAAGTATTTGATACTTCGTTGAAGAATTTGATACTTCGTTGAAGTATTTGATACTTCGTTGAAGAAGTTGATACTTTTGTCAAAGTTATTTATCGGCGAACCTTTGGTTAACCGCTCAAACAGCGGCGTCAAGGTGAGACGCCCGGCGCCGTATGTGTATTTTGTTATGGCCGTCTGTCACGCGAACAGTTTGACGTGAAAGTGTGCAATAAATTTTCAATATTTGCACCGCCAGAATTAGATGTATTCGTGCGAGGGAAATCTCTATTATAACAATCATGGTTTGGCGAATTGGTATTATTTTTGTTTGGCTTAATGGAAGTTAGGATAATAGGATATATCACTGAAATATTTTCAGGCTAGAGCCTAGACACCAGCATAGACAGCAAACAAAAAGCTTTGTTTGACGTTTATCATCGTTTCTATCAATATTCTGGTATGATGTCTGCAACATCGGATTTTCGTTGAAATATAATATTTTACTGTATACAAGGGCTGCTATTTATGTATCCGGAACTGGCCACTTGCAAGAACAATATTTAAAAAGTAATTACAACATTTGAAAATAGAACTCTTTGGTTGAAGAATACATTTTGTTTCATGTGACTGTCAATTATTTTTCCATTGTGGCGTCATTTTGAAAATTGCGTGTCTTCATTTGCCATGGATTTAACGCGTGAACATTTTCGTGCAATGATTTACTACGATTTTCGGCGTGGGCTAAATCAACAACAGTGCTTTATTCAACTCACCGCAACTTTTGGAGATGAAGCACCATCAAAAACCACTGTTTATCACTGGTACAGTGAGTTTAATCGTGGGCGGTCTATGCTCACGGATGAAAATAAAGAAGGTCGCCCAAAAACAGCTGTTGTCCCACAAAATATAGATGCTGTGCGGGAACTAATAATGCGTGATCGTCATGTTACATATCGCGAGATAGAGGCGTCCTTAGGCATAAGTATGACATATTACACGAACATTTGGCTGTAAAAAAAATATGATCGCGTTGGATTCCGCACAACTTGACAATCGATCAAAAACGGGCTCGTGTCGATTGGTGCAAAAAATGATAAAAAAATACAACCGTGGTACGTCAAAAGCCGTTTATAATATCTACACAGGTGATGAATCTTGGATCTATGCATATGACCCCGAAACTAAACAACAGTCAACGGTGTGGGTGTTCCAAGATGAGCCGAAACCAACAAAAGTTACTCGTGCAAAAAGTACTTTGAAGCAAATGGTTGCCTGTTTTTTTGGAATTAATGGACA
Source organism: Polyommatus iphigenia (assembly GCA_963422495.1). NCBI lineage: Eukaryota > Metazoa > Arthropoda > Insecta > Lepidoptera > Lycaenidae > Polyommatus > Polyommatus iphigenia. Next base: position 43,249,545 of record OY730177.1, on the reverse strand, counting down.
TGTGGCTACAGTGCCATTAGAGAATCGTAAAACGGTTAATTCTGAATGGTATACGACCATTTGTTTACCAGAAGTCTTTGAATAAATAAGAAAGGACAACCGACAACGCAGAATCATATTACATCACGACAATGCTAGCTGTCACACCTCAGCTGAAACAACTCAGTTTTTGGAGGGTCAAAAGATCGAATTGACTGGTCATCCGCCGTACAGCCCTGATTTGGCACCTAACGATTTCTTTTTATTTCCATACGCGAAGAACAAATTACGTGGTCAACGTTTTTCGAGCCGCGAAGAGGCTGTTGATGCGTTCAAAATGCACGTTTTGGAGATACCTCAATCAGAATGGAAAAAGTGCTATGAAAATTGGTTCCAGCGTATGCAAAAGTGTGTCGATCATCGCGGCGAATATTTTGAAAAGCAATAAAACCATATTAAATGATATATGTTTGTTTCTTTTTTTAATTCCGGATACATAAATAGCAGCCCTCGTATCTGCTAGTATAGCGCCCTCTGCTCCCATTGAAACAGAATGTTGAAATTGTGCAGCTTTTTTATTACAATTTTTAGGGTTCCGTAGTCAACAAGGAACCCTTATAGTTTTGGTCTGTCCGCCCCTCTGTCTGTCCGTCTGTCTGTCTGTCTGTCTGTCCGCGGTTTTGCTCAGAGACTATTACTACTATTACTACTATTACTACAGAGACTTTATATATAGGACCTACAAAGCTGTAATTTGGCATGAATGAACATATTAATGATGGCGACAAAATAGTATAATATGAAATCTTTAAAAAAAAATATGGTACCTTCCCTACACATCAAGCGAGGATGAATTTTTTTTTTTGCGTCCCCCCATCGTGTGGGGTGTCGTTTGATAGGTTTTAAAAAAAATATGATATATATATATATATATATATATATATATATATATATATATATATATATATATATATATATATATATATATATATATATATATATATATATATATATATATATATATATATATATATATATATATATATATATATATATATATATATATATATATATATATATATATATATATATATATATATATATATATATATTATGGTACCTTCCCTACACATCAAGCGAGGATGAATTTTTTTTTCGCGTCCCCCCATCGTGTGGGGTGTCGTTTGATAGGTTTTAAAAAAAATATGATATATATATATATATATATACATTAGATCATTTTCCAATTTAGGGATCCGTTTGTGAAATATTAAGTTTTAAGGTGGTTCGTTTCCAATACAAAAAAACAATCGACATTAATTAGCTAATTTCATACTATTACTACATAAATTTATATGCACATCTATTTATTTTGCAATTACATTCCCGCGAAATATATTTAAAATACTTTATTTCACACAGAAGTCACATTTTTATTGATTTTTTATAAAAAGTGACATAAGCCACAAATGTCACTTTTTATAATTTTTTGTCTAATTAATGTCGATTGTTTTTTTGTATGGGAAACGAACCACCTTAAAGTGAAAAAAATCGTTAGAGTCCAGTGTCCAATTAAACAGTTGCTTCTGGAAATGTGAAAAAAAAATCACTGGAGTAGGAAATAAGCTGAATTCAAAAGGAAAACTATCACGGCTAAGAAGACTTCATAAGTTTTTGAGTTATAGTCGATCAACTAAAAAAATGTATTCGACGAAGTATAAAGGAACTTTTCGTTCAAATTGCTTTGAACGTAACTGAGATGATGTTGTTATAGTAGTGTTAAATACGTTATAAATGTACATTCTTGACCATACAAAAATTATCAAAAACTAGCGGTACTACGGAAACCTATATTGCGCGTGGCCCGACACGCACTTGGCCGGTTTTTTAATTAAAATTTTTACCCTATTGATAACTCAGCTTGTAAACAATTTTAATGGTAAGTATATATAATATTATGTTCTCACAAGATTAGTAGTCATTCAAATTAATAGTACGTAAATATTATGTCGATCGGAAAAGCAGCTTGAGGTTTTAATTAATTTTATAACACATTTAAATTTAGGTTGCATGTCATGTAATTTATAATAATCTGTACAACAACGACTTAAATGGCAACACGGTCACGTTCTAATTTCAAACTAACAATTTACAACCACAGGTCCACAACACGGAAATTTATCACACCGTATTACAATTAATTATGGTTTCTTACTTATCATTATTACATTATTCCACCTTCCTATTGTACCTAATCTCTCATTAGTCATTACAAATATGTACATCAAATACCATTGAAGTGTTAGTTTCTATGGTCACATAATGTGTGTAGGTTGGTAGCTTTACTTAAAATCGAGCTACTTTTTTGTGGTTTGAGGAAAGGAAGATCATAGATTAACCATAGCTAATACGTAACGTATTCGACATCTTGTAAAAAGTTGTATTTTTTTTGAAGCAGATGAATAAGATATTAAAACCTTCTGTGACTGTGACACTTATTTCAGTGAAAATACACTCAGTAATGCTTTATAACCATAGTCATAGTGATGTATAATTATTATATATCTTGTTGACAATAGCAATCACATTAAAAAATACTCAAAACCTCATCTTAGGCTGGATTTATCTGCAGCCGCCAAACCGGCCTTACCCTACTGTCCCCTATGAAGTTCTTAGAAGTTGTCTCGTTCGATTGGTCATAAAATCGAACAATCAATAAATTGTAGAAAAGCTAAAAACATTAAGTGTCAAAATGATACGAAGGCGTGCTACCAAATACCAGGTTCTCATGAGTTGCCAGTGGCGGACCGGGCACGAACGATCAAAGCCCGCCGTCAGCTATCGCCGATCTGCCTTCACTTTCCCAGGGCACGGTTCCATGGTCTGGATTATAATCTCTACTTTTTTTATTAACTAATCTGTTTTCCTGTACATTGAGGATGTGATTTTCACTGTTTTGTTTCCGTCTAATCTATATTTATATTTTTACACTTATATTTTAAATGCGGAAATGTGTCTGTCTGTTAACTGAACCGATTTTGATAAAATTTTGTACGGAGATAGAGAGAGGAAAGGAAACGGGATAGTTTTCATCCCGAAAATGTGTAGTTATCACGTGATGAACAAAATATTTGCGTAAGTTGCGGACCACATCGAGTGTTCAATTATATATTTTGTTAAAATTAACATATGAAAATATAATTTAAATAATACTTGCCGTACTGTGAGCTCTTACATAAGATACGTCGTGGTGTTGATATGATAAATACGTCGAAGACGTGAGGACACCTCCAATTTACACCACCTTACATAATGTAATGACAAGATGACATGTTACTATAACTTGTTACTAGTTTTGTTTCGCGACATCACCTACATACTCGTAAACAATAGTTTTGAGTTACGTAATTTGGACCAATTTTTGTGCTTTTGAGAAACTGTGAAACAAAGAATGAAATGTACTTACTGAAGAAAACAAATATTTTGTAACAGACGAAAACCTGTTCGCAAGAATTGCATCTCCTAAATAAGCAAAAGTATGCAATTAGTACAAACTATTTAACAGCGACAAAACTTCCGGAAACTGCAACTTAACAGATCTCCTCAAAAACTGCATTTTTGCAGATCGCAATAAAAATAAATGAAGTCCGATTTTCGTAATCATTTTCGCATTTTCGTGCTTGCAACTTGCAACTGACGTTCCGCGAAGTCGTGAGTCGGTCTCGTGACGTATCGCAATGGGAACGGTTTCGCCACCGATTGACCTGCGGAGTGGCGCGTTCCGCGACTTTTTGCCGGCGGTACGTGGAAGGAAAGCCGCCGCTAACCCTTCGCTTCCGCCACGGAAACGATCATCCGAGACGTGTAATGACTTCATTTCAACCTGGAAAGCTTTATTCTAGCTTTCGATATAGCTTAGTGTATATCATACGAGTACATTACTTAGTCGGGTTTCTATTACTAGACTCTCTACATATATATATATATATATATATATATATATATATATATATATATATATATATATATATATATATATATATATATATATATATATATATATATATATATATATATATATATATATATATATATATATATATATATATATATATATATATATATATATATATATATATATATATATATATATATATATATATATATATATATATATATATATATATATGTATAGAGAGTCTAGTAATAGAAACCTAAATATATATATATATATATCTGTCTGTCTGTCTGTCTGTCTGTCTGTCTGTCTGTCTGTCTGTATGTTTGTTCCGGCATCACACAAAAACTACTGATCCGATTTGAATGCGGTTTGCGCAGATATATTTGTCTTCTTCCAACTTAACATCTGGTGTATAAAAAAAATTCTCCCCACCCCTCTAAAGGGACGAAAGAGGGGGTCAGGTTTTGTATAAGACTTTTGCTTTAACACGAAAACTACTGATCTGATTTGCATACGGTTTTCGCAGATATATTTGCCTCCTTCCAACTCAACATCTGGTGTATAAAAATAACCCCACCCCTCTAAGGAGACCAAAGAGGGGTTTTGTATCAAACTTTTTTCTTTATATAATGGACTTACTTCATATTATTAACTGTTTTTCCAACTTAACATCTGGTGTATAAAATTTTTCCCCCCACCCCTCTTAGGGGACAAAAGAGGGGGTAAGATTTTTGTTAACTGATGAAGTAGAAATACTTTAAATGGCAAAACAACGTTTGCCGGGACAGCTAGTATCTACATATTTATGTGTCTGTCCTCTTTATGAGTTACGCGTCTTCCCAGAAAATTATAAAGGAAATAAAGGAATTTCGGCACAACAAAATTGAGAACAACATCTTTATCATCTTTAGAAATAAAGTGATCAGAAATATTATTATTAATTACGATTTACGAGAGAGATTTATTTAATGATTGATCTGAAAATATTCAGAGTAGGAATTAAGATATATAGTTTTTTTGTCTGTCTGTCTATATATATATATATATAGACAGACAGACAAAAAAACTAACTAACTTTTCGGCTTCTATAGCGATATTGTGACACCCTCCGCTTATTATTTTTTGAATATCTTTAATGTACAGAATTGACATTTCTACAGATTTATTATATGTATAGATATTCGCATTTAAGTATAATTTTTACTATTGATGATTTCAAAGTAAACACTAAGGAAAATAAGGACGAGACGAATTCGAATGTTTATCTCGTGCGGGCCTCATACATTATTTTATCAAAACCGGCTCGTACTTTCGATGTGAAAGTACAAATCGATTAATGAGTTACGTAACTGACCTGCTCATACGGTCATACGTCTAGCGGCGCAGGCGCAGCGGAAATAAGATCACTTTGTTAAGGCCGATGTGTTCGTTAGTAATTGGTCTTATGTAAGCGAGCTTTAAATTGAATCGCGATACTTATGCAAGTGCCAATTACATACTTCTTGGTTTGGTTAAATTGAAGAGACCAGAAATCATTATTTGGAGATAGAATATAAATTATAATAGAATAAAATAATCATTAATTTGCAGCTATCTAGCTGCTTCTAGATTTCTAGACAAACTGGTATCAAAAAGTTTTAAAGTAAGAATAGAATAGTTTTAGATTGGAAACTAACTTCGTTGCTCATCTGCTATAACCGGTTGGTTTTCGATCAACAAAAACATAAAAAACTCGTCAGCACGGATCTTTAAAATTGCGTGTTTGTTTTCATCGACGTTTTTTTAGGTGTCCGTTTGAACTTTGCTCATCTTTGTAAAGACAATTTTCCGTCTCAAAGTCCTTTTTGGGATTAATAAAATGTAAAAGTACACAAGAAAATAATTGACAATAATCTCGTAACCTTTGGTATTACTGAGCTTATGACACTTGACCTACAGTCAACAATAGTTGGGACCGACAGGTAGGCCCAGCCTTTGTGTTGGCGGTGAACAAACTATTTCATAATCGTTGGATATCAGCGCGTGACTTTTTCACGACGCTCTATCAACACGTTCGTTGCAATCGATTCAATTGATTTGTCTTCACTGGTTTCCTCGTTTTCAACTTTTTATGACATTTTTTAATCGATTTCAAATAGGATATATTACTGCAATGTTTTGACTCCAGAGGCAACACCAGCGTAGACAGTAAACAAAAAGTTTTGTTCGTCGTTTGACAGCGTTTCTGTCAATATTTTGATATGACGTGTGCAATATGTCAGATTTTGGTCAAATTTTTTACTGTACGTGCTAGTAGCGTCCTCTACTCCGATCTTAGCGTGACTCTATCGTCTAAGAAAAGTTTATTATTGTAAAATATTTACATTTGCTCAGGACACTTTCACATAATATTGTTATAATAAATTAAGAAATCTTAAACTAAGTACATACAACTATAATTTAGATAAAGTATATTACAGAATATCGCAGGATTTTTAAATACTTTTCTTAGGCAATTCGAAATTATTGATGGCCAAATATTTTTCATAATGAACTCATAATTATTTAAAAAATAAGAAAAGGGAAGTTCAGACACGGAAATGCATTTTAAACGGGAAGAAAATCATTTGTGAAATTAGCGCTTTCATAATAATACAGAGTTCCGAACTCTATCAAGTTCTATAATCAACATGAAACTTATTTATAGTTCACGTATATGAAAAGCAGTAAGCCTAGTTTATGTAATAGTTAACATGTTAACCCAGTCCAGGTGAGAAACTTGTATTATGAGTACCAAGTATTTATATAACAAATGCAAATAAACCAGCTAATACGTATGTGATAAAACCTACTTTCTTCTCAGAAACAGTTCCAATGAGTTCTAACGTCTAAGTAACTTAATATGATTAGATTGATTACAGATATGTTATTATTTTACTGAATTCCAATGATTAATATACAAGGCGTAACAAAACTAAGTGATAATACTTTAGGGTGTCTATGCCTGTATGGGTTCCTTATATAGAGTTCACTGTGAAAGCAGAAAGAGTATTCTTTTTCTTTTTATGGTAAAATTCATCGCTCAAAGACGCTCGGGTGCTTGCCCATACAAATGACAAAAAAAACTTGCTCTTCCAGCCTTGCTACTATCACAGTGTACTCTATACAGGGGACCCATATACACCCTAAAGTATTAATATCACTTAGTTTTGTTATACCCTGTATATTATTTCCATAGATATTATTGTTATTTAAATTCTAAGCAGTGCGTGTGTAAAGGTTACCTTTCCCAATTCGATAATAAATATCCATACTTCCATACTAATTCCATACTAATATTATAAATGCGAAAGTGTGTCTGTCTGTCTATCCGTCTGTCTGTCTGTCTGTTACCTCTTCATGCTCAAACCGCTGAACCGATTTTGCTGAAATTTGGCATGGAGATACTTTGAGTCCCGGGAAAGGACGATACTTTTTTCCGGAAAATGTATGGTTCCCGCGCGATAAACGAATTTTGGCGCAACGGAGTTGCGGGCATCATCTAGTTAAAGTATAAATCCTTTATCGATTAGACGAAGTATAATAGATATTACATAGTTTGTACTACAATTACGACTCTTCCAGGATAGGCTTTCTACATCGCAATAGACCGTCGGTTTCAAAACTCGATCACGGTTCATTGCCTTTTTTAATACGCGATCAGACGATTAAGCGATATTATGTAGAGCTAGTTTTTATTATTCGTAGTGTAGAGCACACATTATACCGCTCTACCTGGATTTCGAAACACGACTATGCTGTACTCGGCGAAACATGGCTTTAGCGGTCATTGACTCCCTGTCAAAAACTTGTCATTTTCTATATAAACCGCGATTGACAATGAAGAGTCAGATGTTGTCAATCGGCGGCACCGCCATGTTTCGCCGAGTACAGTATAGAAGTATCAACACTCCTATAAAATATAGTCGAGGATCCAGGCAATACAATTATTGTATTTTTACTAAATATGTGCATCCATATCTGGTATTTAATCTAACCAAATGATTTTTAAAACACAAAAAAACACACACACATTGATGTACTATTGAATAAGTTGATTCATAGGTAGACGGCGGACCTACGTAGCTTGGTCGCGTTATGTCAAACCCAGTCGACAGATCACGACTAATATAATTTAATAGACATAACTAACCCTGAAGACTATAAATCAATTTCCTCGATGGTACATCTTAACTCATTACGACATGCTATTTAGGCTCCACAGCGCGAGCGTGCCAAATATACATATAATATCTAGATATACATACACTAGAAACCAATACCCCCGCTTATAACACTGTTGAATAAAAAGATGATAATATTTTATTTATTGAAATTATTCAGCTATAAATTATAAAGTACTTACGTAAATTGAAATTGATATTTTTTACAGACAGCTTGTATGCTTCAACGATTATAATACAATGAGATGATGTTTAATACATATACTTTAATGAGCTTTAACAATTTTAATATTCTCACGTTTCAATTCAAATCGAGGGAACTGAAATTAATTATCTTAAATCGTGAATAAAGATCAGAAACATACTTGAAACAAGAGGACCGGCTAAGATAATAAACCTACAAATTGCAATGTATAATTGAAAATGTAGCAGTTTTAATAATATACATGTATTTATAATTAAAACTGAAATGTAAAAAAAAATGAAATATTGGAATATGTATATTCCACTATTTCATTAAAATACTCATTAAATGGCACTTAAAGATTATCATGTTTTATTCATCTATTTACGTGTTTATTTTAGTCGTTTAACCTATCCAAATAACGGATGTTATCAATATAAGTCAATTAACTATTTTTAATCATTTTTATTTATCCGGTTGGTTATAAACAATTAGCATAATAGGTGTTTAATTTTGTAGCCTTCGAAAAGGACAAAATATATAGGTGTGAGGAGACATGACGAGATCTCGACATTCACGATCAATTTACACATTGCGACAGACTACACAAATTGAAACATATGAAGATGCTGTTTATAATATTAAACTACAAGGTGTTTTTAGTCGTATTCACTCCACACCGGCTCTTGTCCTATATATTTTAAACAAAATCGGGAACACACGGACTACGATTCATAGCGAGATTTCAATAGCGTCGTAGCACTGCTACGAACTTTCGTAGCGCTCTTCGAGCATAGCAAACTAAGGGTGAAATCTATAGAGCGATCTTAGACTTAACTCAGACTTTAAGTTTCAGACTTTACTTTAAAATGTTGGGTCCTCCTATTCACTTAAGATTTTGCTAAGCTTAAGCTTAGCTAGTATTTTGTAAAGTAAAGTCTGAGTTAAGTCTAAGATCGCTCTATAGATTTCACCATAGGTGTATCATAAAAGTGTATTAAAATTCTCTGAAGATTTTTTCTGTTTTGATTAAATTATACGAGTAACTCTCATATTTTCTGATATGCAAAAGAAATCATAAGGATCTTGTAAGATTTAATGGCACTTAATGAGTTTTTAAAGCTACTCTGATTGTATTCGTTAAACGACAATCGATGTAATTAATAATTATTAATTTTATAATATCTGTGTCGTATGTTGAAAAATCCTACCATAATAGTTTTAGTCACGGACAAATCTACATTTTGTGAAAAGCGCATTTTACTAACGAATTGGCGTTTAACATCTAGTTCAGCAATATTGTCGCCTCAGACTTGACATTATACTGCATAACTTATATTATTGTTCGCGTGATGATAATCATTTCGAGGATCAGTGATGCGTGAAACAATTAGAAACATCGGTAAAAACACTCACTCATAGTTTACGTTACCTTGGCCGATATGATAACGATAAATATGCATATGTTACGTAACACTTGTTTACATACAAGGAAGAGTCGTCGATGTCTTTTAGAAAGCAATATTTATAAATCTACTACATATTAACTATTTAAATCGAATAAAATGCCGATGCCGAATGCCGATTTTAATGAATAAAAAGATTATAAAATATCCCTTATAATATTGTTTAGGCTATAAAAGTTATATATCCCGAATACGTAGTTGGGTGCAAATATATTTATTAAGATCATGCTACCAAGTCTGTTGCGCCAAAATTAACTTAACCGTGTATACTCCAGTCTTTACGTTAGATAAATCGGGTTAGAAATGCAAATGAACCGAGAAAGCCAAATTTTGGAAATTACGTGGGGATGGCTAGAAAAGCTTAAGTTCAAATTGTCGAACAAAATAACCTTGTGGGTTTTCCGCCATCTTGAAAAAGGGTTAAATTCAGTTTTGTCCGGGTGGTATCTGTCCGGGATAAAAAGTATCTATGTCCTTTACCAGGGGTCAAAATATATTTTTTAGCACAATCAGTTCAAGCGTAAAGAGGTAACAGACAAGAGACAGACACACTTTCGCATTCATAATATTAACTTACGGATTGACTGAGCATTTTCACAAAATGTTGTACCCCCTTTGTTTGGTGTGTCCCCAGACTTTAGACATTGATTTAAGCTACTAATATTTACTGTCCGGAATTTTATACTCTTCTTGGTAATTATGTGATATTAATATTAAAGTATTTCGTAAATTTATGAATATATACTGCATTTGCACCAAAATACTTCTAAGGGACTTCATTATTTCGACTGTCCCCGCCCCGAAATCCCGATGAAATACAGGCTTATACAGCTTCAAATATATTATATTTTTTATTATGCCAAGAATTTACTTACTTGGAATATGCAAATTAAGTCTTTTTTACCATTCAAATAAATTTACAAATCCGATTTGAATTCGGTCCCCAGATTTTGAATATGCCTGACATGTCAATTATGTTACCAAAAATCTGAGAGAAAATTATTTGATTATTAATAATCAAATATGGATATTTTCTTTATGAAATGGCAACAAATTAGCTTGATTTATGTGTCAGCTATTTTACAATCATTCGGCGATTTGCACCGGGATCGCAACAAGAGTTGGAAGTGTCCACACAGTGTTTCGTGAAAAAAAAAAGTCAGGACAGTTACCACTATTTTAATCACTTTTTCGCCTACACTACATAAAAACTATTTTTATATTCATAAAGTGTTTCGTAAGGATAGCGTTACTGTAAATATAAAATATTTTGGTGTAGAAATGAATTAAAAGTGAATTTATAAAACTGGGCGAAGATGATAATGCTACCTCCATTATGTTACCAATTTGGATGGTAACTATAAGATGACTGGCAAAGTAACATAATTGACAGGATAAAGTTGTGTTCACATGATGGTCATAGATAAATTAAATTTTAAATCACTCTTATATTCTGAATGCGAAAGTTTGTGTGTGTGTATGTTTATTTGTATATAATTTTAGTAAAATTTGGTTTGGAGATAGGAATAACACATGGACTAGTTTTTACTGCGGGTAAATACTTCATTCTCATGTAAAAATCTTTAACCCGTGGGTGAAATCGTTTAATATAATTCACAAAATATGCATTCGTTTCCATTTTGAGCTAAACTTTCTTTAGTAATACGTTTAAGATTTCAGAATACATAATATTACGAATTACGATGCGATTTTTCTTTGACAATTTCGTCTAGGTTTCAGATTCGATCTCTAGAATATAATTTGATTTTAAAAATGTATATGTTGTATTTTGGTGCTATCATCAGTCTTGACATTTTCTTATCCACCCATCGTCACACCTAAAACTCCACCCATGTAAATTTACCTTTATGATTATGTTACTGTCAGTTATGTTACCCTTTTCTCAATCAATCCATTATATTTGTTATTTGTGCAGAAATATTGAGGTTTTGAGGGTTTTAAATATTAATAAAATAGTTTATATTGCTAAATAAATAAATTTAAAGCCAATTCTTAAGGGAATGCACGAAACAAATAAAAAAATATGATGTCTCAACATACTTGGTATCAAAACTGACATTAAATCAGGGTTAATGAAAGAAAGGAATACTTGTTGAATTTTCTATTATGTTTTTTATTAAATAGCAGTTAAAATTAATAAAATCAGTCATTTATTTCCTAACTGTCTGCTAAAATACTCTAGAAAATGTGGTAACATAATTGACAAGCCTTTTGTGACTATCTCTCATATTTTCTTCAATATTTTCGTAATTAAGAAGTATTTTAAAGTGTTTTTCATATAAAATGATAGTTAATTGCACACAGAACATTATTGCCACATTTAATCCAAAAAATATCACACTTTAAAAAACCGTCCTCAAATCTGGCCAGGTACAACATTTTGTGAAAACGCTCGACTACAAAGTCACAAACAGAAACAAGTTGTTTGTCTTTATAACCCTTTAATAATTTCAATTTTCAGAGAACTTGTGTCATAACTTCTTAAGTCATCACCTCAATTCGTTTGCGGATCTTGTGAGTACGCAAATGTGCACTTCCGTCTCACACAGCGCTCATTTGACTCTACACTTGTACAGTCACTCGCATCAGTCATGGACGCTTAGCTTTATGCATGTGCTTTTATATTGCTAGCCAAAGATTTTAACGTGGGACTACAGGCTACAAGTGCTTCAACGTATATTATGTGATAGAAAAATGAGATGTGTGTTTTGAAATATAACCCAGTGTTCTGTGACCTATGACGTCTATAATCGACGTATACCGTTGATTCGTTCCGAAAAAGAGTGCATTGACGTATATTATAATTTTGTAGGGATGTCATTATACGTTATGTCTTACCAGTGACACACCAATACAATATTATGACATCAGAATTTAAAATGACATGAATACTGGCCCTGAAACTGGATAAAATTACAGAACTTTCGCATGGGTAATAGTTGCGTAATTTAAACACATTCTTTTACCCCTGAAATATTTAAATGGCTTCGATAAGTATGCATGAAATGTTACAAATAAAATAGCTTGAAAACTCATGATATAAATCATTAATTGTTTTATTAAAAAGAAAACTAGGCTGTGTACATAAAACTTCACGACGATGAAAGCAAAATAAATAATACGAGTAATTAATTGTGTCAACGAAGTTAAATATACCAATTACCAATTAAATATCCATTGAACAAAACGGATACGGATGTTATTAATGACTTAATTCACTTAATAAAATATATGAATGAAAGTTACCAGTACTTAGTGCGAATATATAATACGATTTACAAAGAGTAGCAATACAGTCACTTCTAGGCACATATCTTCAAGCATCATTGCGTTGCGTCGTGGTGTGAACTAAACCTGTTTCCATCCTTTTTAAGTCCGAACGCTGGGTATGTTTGCACCGGACCTTAGCTAAACTACGTTAGGAGAAATGTGTTTTAAAGAACCGATAGTGTCAGTGGCTGGCGAGGTCAGACAAACGAAGCGCGAGAGCGAGCTTTTTTTTTTTTATAATAATATAATATCTATGGACGCTTCACACCACGTCAGTCTGGCCCCGTGCTAAGTACCTGAAGGACTTGTGTTACAGGTACCAGACAACGGAAATATATATTTAATACTTTTATACTATACATATATTTAAGATTTTTATTATACCATACACATATTTAATACACATCCATGACCCAGGAACATTGAAAAACTTTTTGTTCCGTCGGCGGGATTCGAACCCGCGACCCCCGGCTTGAGGTGCCACACACTCTAACCATTGAGCCACGGAGGTCGTCATAATATATATTTAAAAATAAGCTATTAATATTAAAAATAAGCTTTACCACGAGTAGTTCTCAAAAAACACATTTCTCGCAACGTCGCGTAGGTCAGCTTTGGTGGAAATGCAGCCTAACTGTCATAAGTAATTTCCGAAGGATGTTCGCATTAGTTTCGGTTAATGCCGCGTGAATATCGAATTTGAATGCAACGGTCAAAGGTGCCGTTGTGGGAAACGGCCACACGTAATGTGCAAAACGCTTCCGGTATGCTCTGCACAAATGTTCACTCAAAATCCCATAGTGGATGGTGTTATGCAATACGTGACAGCACTCAGGTTATTGGAGATATTGACGACTAACTACCGGCTTAAAACTCTGGACTTACAACAAAATAACTTGGTTATTATATCGGCCTTATTGTATAATCTATGGTTTATTGTTTTAAAATAATTCTGTAGTCACTATAATATTATAGTCCCTAAATAGTCAGATACTTAAAAAATAAACTTAGAACTGCACCTACTTCATAAGAATATTAAGTCTGCATTAAGATGACGGGGACAATAAAAATGCGTTAATGCAAAAGAAGTGGAGCGCAGACCTGGATATTTGCATGGATGGATTTGACAGATTTGCAAAACGTCTCACGCAATTGAAATCTGTCAATTCAGTACAAATTTAGAAATGCATCTACGCGTCGCGTTGTGGTCTGAATTAACCCTAAGGCGGTAACGTCCTGGGCGGGCGGCAGATTTCTTACATGGGGCGGTGAAAATAAAGTAGAACACACTTATTTAAAAAAAACGGCACTGACAGAACGGCAGTTTTTTCAAAGTAAATTCTGAGGAAGTTCGATGAAAAATGTTAGAAACCTCTGGTGATGACCCCAAATGAGCCCAAACAATTTTGAAATGCAATTATTACTTAACTTCTTTTGTCTCATTGTACAAAAATAGCAGAGTTTTGCAAACGTGGTAATCCGAATGAGTAATAAAGTATTATAATGGAGAAATTAACAACGACGATTAACCCAGAATCACAAACATTAGCACATCTCGTTGAGATTTTTTACACTCGTATTTTGTATACTCCCTAGACGAGTGTACAAAATGCCGTCCACACCACGCTGCGACGACGCGACGCTGCCCTGTCGCGGCGTGTGCGCTGCGCAGTCGCGTCGCTTTCAAATCGCTCGCTAATCGCCAGTGTGATAAGGCCCTGAAACCGCAGGTGACTAATTTTAGCAATAGAAATAAACTTTTAGTTGCTGTAAGCTGTTTACATTCCCGATAATATTTAAGCTGGAGAAACCAATTTATAAAACTTGCTAAGTAGTAAGTACCCAGGATTAAGTTTAGCGATCGAAGTCACGGTGTTCACTAGCAATGTATTATGCAAGTAACAAAGCCTTACAATGTCTTGTTTGACCTCTGGCCGTACATTCTCCGGTGTAAATTACCGGCTAGGATGCTGCGCCGTGAACCCGTGAGAGAGAGAGAGCACCGTGTATATGGACCATTATATTATTCGTAATAGGAAATCTATTTCAACTCCGAAATTCGGTATTTCATTTTCTATGTGTTAACTAAATTCTAAGGTATATCCATACTAATATTATAAATACGTAACTTTCTGCCGCGCACTGTAAAACTCTGGAACAATCTGTCATGTATTTCCGGAACTATACGACCTGAAAACCTTCAAAAATAGAGCATATTCGCTCTTAAAAGGCCGGCAACGCACCCGCAGCTCTTCTAACGTTGCGAGTGTCCATTGGGCGACGGTAGTTGCATTCCATAAGGTGACCCGTTTGCTCGTTTGCACCCTTATTTTATACATTGAACCGATTTTGCTGTATAGTGTGGAGAAACTTTGAGTCCCTAGGTAGGACATAGGATACTTTTTATCCCGGAAAAATGTACGGCTCTCGCGCGATAAACGAATTTTTACGGAGTTGCGGGCGTCAAGTACAGGCTAGTTTTTTATTAAGTCGATCTCTGTCAGTAGTTCCTTAGCCGGGAATTAGGATTCCTTACTATTAGTTATACGCGGTTTATTTAAAAGTGAGGGTGAGCATGACTTTTCGATATTAACATTCCCTAAGCATTTGATTTTCGATATTCGATAGTATTCTGTATTACGATTTTGACACCCACGTTGGACGTCAATAGGGTTAACTCTGGGTTAACTTAAAATTTTGTTAATTACAATTTAACAAATAAGCCTATCAATACCACCGAATATAATGGCCAGGCGAAAGCGAACGCTGATAGCTTCCATAATATTATAATCACTTTTTATATAAAAACTTAAAATGGCTTTCTAATTGTTTATAGCGTAATCACTGCGAACGAAACTATCTATTAGGATCGATTTAATGAGACTGTTAGAACACGTCACATACCGCGTAGACTCCGCTTTGATTAACACTTAATAGAGATGGTGGCCTATGACACCAAACTGTAATATCACGTTTGTCTATAATATAATACTGTACCGCTTTTTCTCGCCGGGTTAACTCCCGGGCGGGTAATATAGGCGCCAAGAGGCATTATATAGTAATATATAGTTTGGAAAAAATATTTTCATCAATTTATGTAAATGTTACGTATCTTACTATTTGCTTGATACAAAACATAACAAGTATGAAAATCAAGTTTGACTACAAGTAAAAATGTCTCTGTGAATATCATTTTATTGAATACTAAAGTTATTTCTGTAGCCATTGATACATTCTGAGGTAAAGCGTGAGTTCAAAGACCTCAAGTCTCAACTTACTGACCTCTAGATCAGATGAAGTTTAAATTATTTTTGTCTTTATATAAGTATAACAAGAATTTCACAATTATCTACTTTAATTATTATTGTCCATGTTGGAACTTGGGTATTTTAAATACTGTCCAAAATAACATCCTGCTTGCAATTTTCAAGCCCATTACGGTGTGAGCGGTGGCTCGAAGGTGGCTAGGCGGGTCTTCTACTTTTACTTTATGTGATGTCGGGAAAGTAATACGCGATGATAAATGTTCGCTCACGTCGCTCGTCTCCGCAAACGAACAGGTACGAGCTGCAGAACTCGTCGACCTTATTACTAGAGTGATAAGGTTCATAAGTGGTTTTGGTTTGTCAACGCCTGTACAGTGTGAAATATACTAATTCAATTTAAAGTGGTAATGACGCCTAAGGAAATGCTCCATATAGAGTCTTGAACTTGGGCTTTCCAATCGATGCGTACTTAAAGACGAACTTACTATCACTTTTCTCTAGAAAAAAGAATTTAAAAAAAAACCCTTAACTTAAAAATTTGTCGCAAACAAATTAGTGCTTCTTTCTTTACCATCTTCACCATATTCATCAAAATGTTTTGGGAATCAGAAAATAAGCTTGAACTAATATTTTGCAACAATTTGATGACTGCAGATATAAAATTACCGAGCAATTTTGTCTAGACGATGTAATTACGTGATAATCTCAATTCTAAACACATTTTACATAATAAACACGCGGGTATATATCTCATCTATGTAAAAGCATGTAAGGTAATTTCTTTGTCACCGGCAAAAATAAATTTGTCGTCACACAATGCGTATTGTATGATGTTTCTCATGTAGATATCTCCAGCTCCCAGAGAAAGAAAGTAGCAGTCAAGATTTAAGATTGAAGTTAATTTACCGTCTGGCGTCCGAAGACTGTCGCATCCGACAGATTGCATCGCGATTAGTGATATCAATCTATAAACAGCTCCTGTTCTTTTCCGCGTCGAACATCAAGCTGTCAGACCTACAAGGCTGTATCTTAAGTATCTAAACACACCATGCCGAAATTCCGCGGCGGAAATTCAGTCAGTCAGTCAGCAATGTTAAGCTCATATAATATAACGCAACGGAATTTCGGCATAGTGTGTCATCGCTCATCGGTAATTTAAAATACATTGCAGGCGGAATCAAGCCGAACTTCCGCCGCGGAAATTCGGCATAGTGTGTTTAGACACTAAAGGTGTTATAAAATTAATCATTCTTTCAAGACCAGCAAATTTAAGCAGAATCCATTTTTATTAAAATGGAGCTTTACATTTTAATAGTTTAAACTGATCTACACATTTCGTTTTTAAGATGGTTTGTTCAAGAGTCCGTATACGAAATTTTGCCGATGAATATGAAATTGCAAAGGTTCGCTACAGAAATATTAGGTTTTTTCCCCTTATTAGACTTAAAAAATATATATATTAATTATTAGATTTAAAATATATTTAAGCGCGGAAAGCCGACTCGAACTTGCGGCGAGTAATATAATGTGAGATTTAGGTTGTTTTGAATCCTATTGTTTTGGCACAATTTGTTTTTTTTTTCTTTTCTTTCGAATTGGATAGAATTTTATCTATAGATTATTTCTGTCGTTTTCTTTTTATGAATTACAGCTCCAAGTTGCCGAAATTAACATCAATTCTTTGCCCATTTTCTCTAAAATTTTGCCGAGTTACATATTTTTTTACTCAACTATTTCATATTAAAGTGGTAAAAAGTAATTCAAACATTGTATAGACGACTTTCTCAACAGTACATTATTTAGTATTTTTTTCATACCGTTAAGACGTCAATACAATGCATAAACAGGTGATATTCTAAACCTTTTACAGCAAAAATCACAAAACTGTCGCGGGTTTGAGTTGGATTATTTGAAAATACTTAAAAAAATAAAAAATCTAGCTCCAACATTAGATTATAATTGAAATGATCTTACATGTTGTGCATTAAAACCTATAGAAATACTGTATTTTAACTGTTAAATCACGTCTGTAAAATCAGCGAAATCGGCAAATTTCATATGCGGACTCTTAAAAGTTGACCTGAAAATTTACTTAGATCCTTAGGCAAACTATAAAAGACATAACTATGTCAGTTGTCCAACGTTGTCATTGGCCTGGTGTAGATGGCCTGGCTCGTGGCCAAAAGGTTAATTTTCCAATTTGTATTAAAAACTTGCTAGACGAACGCAACTATAAAATTCAAGTTTCAAGAAAAGCGCGACGTATTCAACACAAACTCTCTTCCACAATTAAGAGTTATTTTTGCAAACTTCCTTTATAAGTAAATAAAACTTATCTAATGAATTAATACCAAAAAGATTATGTATGTCCAGTGTGAAAAAGCACTTAATAATATATTATGTGTATGATAATATATTTTTTAAATTTTGTATCTCTTTTGTCTTTTGTTTATGAAAATCAAAGGAGTACAAGTTAATTTCTTTGTTGACCCGTACGAACCGTGACAAACCGATGACTGTTGTCCGGTTTGTCACACGTTTCGAAATGGTTATTTGCTAATTAAGTGGCATTACATTTTAAATCCGTTTATGAGTCAATTTTTAAACCAGTGAAATAAACGAGGATAAGTTTTAGCCTTAATTTCAGTGGCTCCCAACTTTAAAAACATTCAAAGAAGAAGAAGGGGAGAGACTTTCTACTCCGCGGTAAAAATAAGTGGTTGTTCCGTTGTTTTTTTTTTTTACAATTTTAATTTTATCATGTACAAGACAAGGAAACCCCAAGTCCATCTGCAAACCACTTGTTGCAGACTTCACAACCTTCAACTTGCTATGGTCAAGTTAAGGTAAAATACTATGGCTTAATGAATCATAGGAAGCTTCATAAGGAAATGTGACTGTCGTTTATTTTTATCTCGAGATGTCCTTATCTCCCGATAAGACAGTATTGCTGCCAAGGTGCTCATACGAGTATTTATGTTTTCCGTATAAAGAGCTCACGAGACAAGGCTGAACTGTCGTATGTGAACTTAAGCCGTGTACAGACTACAGACCGAGAAAAGTTATAAGTACTTTACTACATGACCCGGTTAACTTCGTATTACTTCCCTCCTAATATAAACCTTCCGTGGACTTCCATGAATATTTCAAGACTGAAATTAGCCAAATTGGTACAGCCTTCTTCGAGTTAGGAAGACTAAGAAAATTGAAAATTCTTTTTTTTATAGATTCACTTATTATAAATATAAAAAAAGAATTTGGTAATGTGCTTACTGATGACAGTAATATAACATTTTGCAAACTTTCGGTTTTATTAACCTGGATTAAGGTCTGATTCGATACAAAAACGTAAATTAGACCAGAATGCAAACCTTGTACCAAAGTACTAATTTAAGGTCAAAATATTTTTTTTTTTAATTCATATTAATAATAATTTCGAGGCGAGATTTTTAATTTAAACGTAGTGAGAAATAAGATTATGTAATTAATTATGCACTAAATATTCATGAGAGCAAACTACTGATAGAAATATTTTGCTTATGAAATACCAACATTATTTATGATTAAAATTCGTAATACAGGTCTCGACTTTGGATAATTTACATACAAAGGCTTTTCCGCGACTTCTTGTGACAGTGTATACAATGCCTTCCACGTAACATCAGAGGAAGTCGGAAGTCAAAACCACTTCCACTTTGACTCATCTCTGACCTAGTAATTATATTCTTGATATGGCTGTCCAACTCTTATCGCCATAGTAAGATTATACGTAATAAAAACGCAACCCAGAATGTAGAGCAGTTATTATACGAATTAAAATGGATACGTTTTTTTCCTTATCGAGCTTTCATGGATTAGCAAGGCTTTAGTAAATGACTGACAAGTACTAAGGGTCAGTTCACATTGCAACGTGACTAGCTGCACTGCGATGAGTTTTTCGTTGAGTGACAAAAATCTGTTAATTTGTAAAATAAATGTTTAGTTTTTGAAAATGGATTGGGATGCATTTTTGAATGAGCTGTTCATAGCTCATTTAAAAATGCATCTCATTGCATCAATTATAGCTAAAATGTATGTTACTTTACGTCGGTGTTTTTCAACCTTTTTTATGGTGCGACTTGGAATAAAAAAAATAAAAATATTTCGCAATCCACATTATCTTTATATCTACATAATGCTCATCTGCACAGGTTAAAGTTAACGTGCTTAGGTGTTACGTAAAGTACGATTTAGATCTGTGAACTAATTTCTCTCGGAAATGCACTATATTATGTAAATACCCACCATTTTCACAACAATTGCTTTATATTGAGTGGTCCAAATGTAAGAGATTCGCGGAGAGTAAGTATGTTACACTGCAAAGTCAAGCTATAGAGATAACATAATAATAATAATAATAATAATATCTATGGACGCTTCACACCACGTCAGTCTGGCCCCGTGCTAAGTACCTGAAGGACTTGTGTTACAGGTACCAGACAACGGAAATATATTTAATACTTTTTTTTATACTATACATATATTTAAGATTTTTATTATATCATACACATATTTAATATACATCCATGACCTAGGAACATTGAAAAACTTTTTGTTCCGTCGGCGGGATTCGAACCCGCGACCCCCGGCTTGAGCTGCCACACACTCTTAACCATTGAGCCACAGAGGTCGTCAAAGGTCGTAAAAAATGATATTATCTCAAAATGTTAACGCTCAGTGCTAACCACTAAAACTAGTTCGTTGACCATTTGCAAAATCTAGCACTTTATTGCTTATTCATTACAACACTCGTTTTTAGAGATAGACATCGTATATTAAATATTAAAAGTTAAGAAATTTGCGATCATAGAGTAATCATACCACATACATACGATAAGATAATGTTAGAGTGTTTCATAACAGTCTTTACGTTGAACTCAAAATACGCTACATCCCATGGATTGGGCAACTCCGAACTTTTCATAACAATTAATTATGTTCGCCAACAAACGAGGAAGTATGTATTTTTCCCAAATGTCGCACGCTCACAACGATCTATTGTTACACAAGTTTTCTCCTCAACTAAATCTTAATTAGGCAGTGTAGAAACTAATTTTAAGATGTTTCGAATGAATCGGAATTTTGTATTGCAATTTTTTCCTCGTTTCGTTGCTCAAGAATCTCAAGACTTATATCAGAAGTCCAAGTTTGTAAATATTAAATCGTGTTATTGGAATCTCGTAGAAATCGGTGTCATAAGATATTTCGTCTTTCCAGAAAAATGACGGTGAAGAAAACTACCCGGTGCGGTGGTTACGCGTCCGTGGTGACGAGACAGAAGCTCCCCGTGAACCAACAGCTCGACATCGCCACCCTCGGCAAGACCACCGCCAACAACTACAACGTCATAGTTGGCTTCAACGAGAAAGACCAGCTGCAGCTCCTCACCAAAGAGGACAGCACCGACGACGACAAGAAAATAAAGGACTACGATGTCAGGAACAAATACGAGAACATACCGATAGACGACATCACCAACTGCGTTAATGTCGAGAACTACCCCAACTGCGAGAACATTCTAGTCTTTTATGTTTCGAAGAACCTAAACAAGGAGGCCATTGCGCTCCGCTTCGAGAACGAGCAGGACTTCAAGAGGATATACTTCACGTACAAATACTTCAAAATGCGGAACAGGCTAACGATGAATATTCACAACTACACCAGCACAGAGAGCCTCTTCTCGAAGAAGAAGCCCATCGACACCTACAACTACAAGAAGCACAGCTTCGACGACTACAGCCTGTACGACAAGACTAAGCCCGAGTACGACCTGACGGACGACGGGCTCACACACCTGTCCGTCTTACAGAAGGGCCTGTCCCGATTCGACCAACCTCTGAGTCTCATCGGAATAAACAGTATGAAGGACGTTTCAGAAATAGACAGTATTATTTTCCCCGACATCGACGTAGCCAAGCCCGAAAGAAAAAAGCTGTTTCAGAAAAAACCTAAGCCGCCCGTTTTATATAACAACGAATCGTACAAAGTTTTAAAAGGGGAGTTCGTCAGAGTGAACGTCGAGCGAACGCCGGACCCCGCGAAAGACAATAAGAGTAAAGATGCGCCTTCCTTTCGAGACACGAAACCTAGAAAAATAAACACCAACAGTAGCCTGTGGTCCGCGAGTAATAAAGGTGAGTTAAAGTTCCTCAAAGTGTACTTCTAAAAGTCGATAGTAATTAACTTGCGCAATGTCGTGGAACTCGGATCTATCGTAATCAGGAAATAGCATGGTTAGGTTACGTACGTAATTGCGAATTTCCTCTACATCATCCTAGGAAAATAATTATTTACTTATCCTATTACTTTAATCAACTATTTTCAGGAAGTCTGTTGAAGACTCTCCGTTTGATTTATAAACTGGTAACTAGATCTATTTAAAGTTGAGGTAAATAAAAACAAAGTTATTGTTATGGCCCTACCTATGTTTATTTCTGTAATAAACATAGCTTATTTTAGAATTTTGATTCAATTTAATTTATCTTCCGCGATTAAAATTTAAATTGCTTGAATTGTTTACATGTTTTATTAACGGTTAACCCGATTAAAACACGACAAAAACACATAAAACATTATAGAAAAATGTTAATCTAGGACAAATTAAATGACTCTACATGGGAATGTATTCACTTTCGGGCATGGTGTGTATGAACCTGTCGCAATAAGTGACAGGTCGCGGCCTTGGGGCGCGGGTCGCAGACGTGTCTTGACTCTTGAGCCGTTCTGTTGATTAATTGCATTAATGAAAGTTAGACAACACCACGTGACACGAGATGTCTCCAAACAAGTGTCTCGCACGACCCGACAAACTTGTTTTCGATTCTATTAAATTATGATCGTGTTTTTCAATTGTGTATTCTTGAGTAGACAACAAACAACTTCCTATTCTTGTTTAGGATATATAATCGGATAAGGTATATCCTTACTAATATTATAAATTCAATAGTGTGTCTGTCTGTCTGCCTAACTGTCTAAAACAACTTCACGATTAAACGGCTAGACCAATTAAGTTATTACTTATTAGTAAAGATTTTAGTACGAGATAGGACATAGAATCTTTTTTGTTGTGGAAAATTATTGTAATGACAAACGAATTTCGGTGCAACGGAACGCGATTTTTGCGATTGCGAGCGTCGTCTAGTTTAAATAAGACATGTTACAATTTTAAAAACAGTCCTGTAGATTGCAAATTTAAAACACATCGAAGTAATCGTGAAATGCATGTAAAACAAATGAGGCAAACGTAAAAACCAAAGCAGATAAAAAAACAAGAAGCGCGCATCAAACGTGACTTAGATACGCCCTTGAGTGATTGCGCAAAATTGCGAAGACATGTTTGTTTGTACAAGTCGTTCTCAAGAAGAACTGCTCCTGTCGACACACCATGTTGTTAGCCAAATTTGATTTCTAATCCTTTTGTACTTGTCTGAATCAACACATGACTATAAAGACGTTTAACGTCATGCGCTTGCAATTCAAAGCTAAATGGATTTAGATTTTAGAGACGGAAATAGACATTGGTTGAAAATCTGCAAGGTGTTCTAAAAAAGTACAATATGTACATACGTTAGTACAGATAATATTATATTCTTGTCTGATGCTGTTCAGAGTGTTATTTATTTTACGAGGGAGAGACTCACAATTTTTCGCCTGTATACATTACACAGTGTGGGTCTTATGTTATAAAGTGGGTAAGAGTTTAAGGATCTATGTAGCCATGATTAACACCCGTAACATGGTTGGTTAAGGTTTTTGGAGTTATTAAAACCGGTCATACGCTAGATTATATTCTTAGCATTAAAGACTTCACTACTCAAACTGACCTAAAAAGACAAACTAAAACATTATATTTTTGCAATTTTGTAGCAATCTGTTCCGTTTTAATGAGCAATATTTTGTCACGTTTCGTACATCTCAGTGGCTCAACCTGAAGAAGTTGTTTACATAACGAGCAGAGGTCACGTACGATGAGATATCTGACGCCCATTAGTCTGGGCTCTATACCTCCATAATCCAATACGTATCCGCGTTGCTAACGTTCATTCATTTTAGCTCATCCAGTAATGGATTATGAGTAAGTACGTACATGTCGATTAATATTTCTTACTAGATTGTATGTACCTACTCAAGAATAAATAGAAATAATGTTACTGTATAACAATCCGATGAGCCTTTAGGATTTTGACCAGATCCAATATTTCTTTTTTGCTGAAAGTAATAAAACAAAAATACTCAAAAAATAAATTTGATCAGTCTTGTTAATTTTTTAACTGGACATGAACTTTGGTTAAAGCCTACGTTAAAGCCGATATTAGTTTCGCGATACCTAAGTGAATAGGCTTCAGCGGAGCCCGCTACACGTTATTCAAAAACGCTTCCCAGAATTGAATACTAGTACGTGTCGGCGTAAGACTAAAATTAGCCTATTACTTAGTATTCTATATTCTGAAAAATATGCTGTAATCTAATATATGTCTAAGGGAGATCGCAGACGTCACACTTTTTGTGTGATCGAGTCTGCGGCTTACATACAGTCTGATGGCGCGCGCCATGCAGTTTGCATGTAAGCCGCAGACTCGATCACACAAAAAGTGTGATGTGTGCGATCTCCCTAATGCTGTAATAATAATATATCTAATGCTGTAATCTAATATAATCTAGCTCAGTGGTCCCCAACCTTTTTTTCATGCGGGCCACAAACATGTTTTGGTCTTGGTGTCGCGGGCCGCAACAAAAATTTTTTAGGGTTAAAAAATAACATTCTTCAAAATTAACGATTTTAAAGTGAAAAAAATTTAACGACTATCACGTAGACTTTACGTTATTTTGCCTGTGGGCGTGAATTTCAAAATTTTTTAACATCACGCGGGCCACAAATAAAGTCCCGGCGGGCCGCATGCGGCCCGCGGGCCGCGGGTTGGGGATAGCGGATCTAGCTTATCTAGCCCACCTAGGGCATCTCATCAGCGCGAGCGCTGTTCTTACAAGTCTGTGTCACCACTGTTATTTACTTACGTGTGTTTCCTAACATGTCAGGATTGCATATTGCGGAAGGATTGCCTCGAATCAAATGTAAATCATGAAATGATTTTCTCTTTGGCGGGTGAAACTCGACAAATGACTCTACAGTCTACATTCTATTTTATCGAATCGAAAATGATTTCGTATTGCATAAATAAACTTCGAAATTGCTAAATTGACTAATTTTCGAGTCTATGATTTTAATATCGCAATGGCAGTTCTTGCATTTTGAAAATATTGCTTACCTGACTTACCTACCTCATTAACAGCAAATAATTTGCTTATTAAACTATATTATTAATGCTACTCGTATTAATATGCTTAAAAATAAATAAGCCATAAGCTTACTTGGCAAAGACACAAAATATTTCTTAATAAGATGTATTTGTAATTACTAATTGTATAATCAGTAATGACTTGTCGGTTTTGATGACATCGTGTCTTTCAAATAACTTTTCATGTTTGAAATTAATTGTAAACATTTTGCTCCATCACGTTTTATTGATAACTCAATTCAGTTCGTTAGCTTTTTCATAAAAACCACAGAAATAAGATCTAGATAGAAGCGCTATGTCGCTCCATTTGTATGAACACGAGCGTGTCACTTTTTTCATACTTACTGTGACGTCACAAGAGCGCTTTAGTGATGGGAATACCCGTACGCGCGGAATCGATTCAAAGGAATCGCCGCGCCCCGCCTCTTTTGCCATTTTAATAGGTATATCGATTTTTTAATCGATTATTATTCGAGTTCATAGACAGAGGAATGATAAATCTTAAGATACATGCTTGCCAGGACAGTTAGTAATATATTATATTATTCTAAATTAAATCACTAAACAGGAACATAAATACATATTACATAACTAGCTGTCCCGGCAAACGTTGTTTTGCCATTTAAAGTATTTGTACTTCATCAGTTGATACAAAATCTTACCCCCTGTTTTGTCCCCTAAGAGGGGTGGGGGGAAAAATTTTATACACCAGATGTTAAGTTTGAAAAAACAATTAATAATATGAGGTAAGTCCATTAAAGAAAAAAGTTTGATACAAAATCTGACCCCCTCTTTGACCAAAGAGGGGACCCCCTTAGAGGGGTGGGGGGAATTTTTTATACACCAGATGTTAGGTTGGAAGAAGACAAATATATCTGCGAAAACCGCATTCAAATCGGATCAGTAGTTTTCGTGTGATAGTGGAACAAACATACAGACAGACAGACAGTAGACAAAAAACTAACTACAGTTTTGGCTTCTATAGCGATGTAGTGACACCCCCCGCTTATTATTTTCTTAATACCTTTAATGTACAGAATTTTTATTTCTACAGTTTTATTATATGTATAGAAAATGTATAGAAATATAATTACCGAGTCACAAAATATCCCAAAGCGAACATTATCATTCCTCTGTTTCATGTCTGTTTCGAAAATCGATTAATTAGAATCGAGAATATGTACAACACTATTTGCTTCATTTGACAGAAAAATTAGAATATTGACTGTACCTCGAAATTAAGCGATGAGTGAAAGTATCGATTGTTTTATTTCCATTGCGCGCTCAATAGCGGACAAACAGAACGGGCTCTATAATTTTCTAACTAAAGCGGCAATGTATTATGAATCATGCGGTACACAAGCAGTTACGTAGATTTCATGGTAAAAACTACAGCCACACACGATTTACATTAAATAATTGATTTTAAAATAAAGGACACATGATTTAATAATAAAATTACTTACCGATGATAAGAAACGTGTCCACTATTTATACCAACGTTTCTATTCGAATTTCCACAGCCCAAAACGGCACAATTAGGCATTTTTAGAATTCTGATTGACGTCCAATTCCGATAACGGTGGAGCGCAGACAAAAGAACAGACTTTCGAAAGATTGAAATGTGTGATCGTTTGGGAACGCGATGGCACGCGAAGTACATACACATGGCCTATCTAACTAGATAGAGATCTGTGATAAAAACGAAAATACCTTCTTCCTTATTACAATACTTACCTACTAATATTTTAAGTTCGAAAACTTGTCTGTCTTTTACATATTTATTATTTACATTTTACACCCAAAAAAAACTCAGTTTTTAAACTTCGCAAAATCTAGGTACCTAAGTACCTACTATATTTTCTCCGCGCCAAACGAATTTCGGTGAAACGAATACAACCATTAATAATAATCATAAATTAACCTATCAAGCCCCATATGGTCACTGGCGATCGCGACAACAATAGAATAACAATAGATTTCCAAGAATCCGCGATCGAAGGATTAATTACGAAATTACCTTATTTAACTAAGTACTCATTTAATATCCTTTGAAGTACTAATTATTCCTACTTATCCGATTAAGGAAAGATTTTGTTAAAAATACACTAATTACCTACAATGCGAACTAAAAACGTATGTAGCTTAAACCTTAGTAGGTACCTGTACAATACGATTTTAGTTATATTTTAACCGTTAAACGTAATCCAAAATGAGCATGATTTCCGCAAACAAGATCATAATACTGTAATAGTTTCCTCAATATTACTAAATTGAAACTCATAGAATTAATCACGTATGACGTACGAAACTATTAACTTCGACTATTTTAGTGCCAATTTCACAAATGCATGCTATAGCTGTTAATTTTGATTACATGTCAGGTCATTTCTGTACTTCTTATATTAAACTTAATGAACAATAACTTTAACAAGCCGATAAACTTTCCAAGTTAATTGAAACTTTATTTCATCTGCATTCTGAAAGTCTGAACACACCGCGAATGTTATATGGTATCACAAAAGATGTTAAAAATTTAAACTTACGCAATTAATCTTAACAGATATTTCGTCAAAATGGCAAGGCTAGTTCAAAGTTTACTAAGAGCCAAACATGTAGGTAGGTAAAGCATTGAGTAACTGTAAAAAACTTATTGAATAAATATATAATAAATATATATGCTACCAAGAAATTGCGTTAGCAGTGGCCAAAGGGTTGCTAATGCGAATAAAATGGAAAGATGATGTTGATTATGAAAATGATTTCAAAACCTGTCTAAGTTATATCGAGCTAATATGTCATCAACGCATAAATATAAAGATTTCTCTATTTTTCTGGGTCCGCTAATATGTTTTATTGTTTTTATATCTGCACAATCCAAATTATCTATTTCATAATACACACTCATCCTTGGTCAACCTGTCTACAGTTCGTTCAAAGTATTACCTTAGAGATTATATAAAACTGACCCTTACACTGTTAGCATAAAGGCCTTATAGGGGCAAAATACATCTGAACGCACTCGGTGAGGGTAACGTAAGTGATATTGTGTGACATAAGCCAAGCGTGAAGGGCAGGTCGGGTTCCCGCGGAGTTCGATTTGCACGTATCGCTTCCTGCGCCGTGCCAGTTGCCAGTTAGCCGTCACGCTGATGACCTCGGTTACCTCATTCTCTGGCATATCATATCCATCATAGACTCAGGGATCTAAACTTAAAAATAAATAAAATAGAAAGCAAATATCGCCTTAAACTGTGCAAAGATTGTAAGTGGATATGAAGGTGTCAAAGACTTAATAGAAAACTAACTTAACCTTAATTACTCACCTTTATTTATGTAGAGTCACAGAATGTATAGTTTAAACTTTTAAACATCGGCAATAATTTAAGCTCTAGCTTTAGTAAAAATGTCAAAGCTCTCTGTGTCTCAGAATGTTCGTTTTCAAATTTCAGGTCACAATGGCTACGAGTCAGATCGAGAAGAATGGAAGAGCAGTCGGTCCCAGTTCTCCACCACGGCGTTCGACAGCCTCACACGGCCCACCAAGACCGCGATGGCCCTCACACTCAAGAAGCCGCCCAGGCTCGACCCCATCCCGCAGTATTACCGCCTCACCAACGACAACAAACCGAAACACAGTCCCCTGCCGTTTCGGCCCAACAACTACACCCCCAGACCTCCCCGACTACCCCGCCCGAACACAGACAACAAAAGAAACCTTATGACCACAGACCACAGAAAGTACGTCTCGCTCCAGAACCTAGACTTACCCAAGAAGGGCGAGCCGAAGAAACAGAACGACATAAAGAAGAGCAACTACTCCAACCTTTCGACGAAGATCACGGGGTTGACGAATAAGTTAAGGGATCTTAGCACCGGGAGCACGATAGGCAGGTTTAAGGCGCAGTCACACGGGGACGTGACGAATCTCAAACCCGTGCTGAAGATGAACGACGGACCAAAGCGATCAGTTGTGCGCACCTGCAGCGCTGAACCACCAAAGAAAGTTACTTTTAGTGCATTTGCAACCGTACAAGTGGTCTAGGCTAGCCAACGCTCAAAGAAAATCCATTCAAAGCTTATGTTAATATTTAAACTAACCAATCTCGTTCCCATATCTAACAAGCAATCATTTTCATTCTCTCACAAAGAATCATTGGCGGTGTGCTATGAAGTAAATGGTAGGCGTTTGAATATTTATTTTCCAAGTGATCAACTTTATGCAAATAAAGGATGGTTGGTATCCTTTTATTAATTTTCTCTTATTTTATGCTTTTATCATCATTTCTTGCTTCCATAAATTATTTGCTTACTACTTTAATTAATTATTTTCTATGAATCTAACACTTTTTGAACTAGTGCCATTAGAACAAGCATAGACGCGACGCGACATTTCTATATGTAATAATATATATTTCTCAATATGTAAAGATATTTTAAATCTGTAATATTTTTATTTTCTTAATTAGGCATTTGATGTGCCTTGGCTTTGTGATAGCTAACATTCCAGATCTTATGAAATTCTTAAATCAGTTCTTCAATTTAAAACATTATAGGTACATAATTATTTCACTTCGGATAGCCTTAAAATATAGACCTTATGGACTATTGTAAAAAATATTAGTACACCACAATTTTTCTATTCCCGAAAGTAGCTTAAAAGTGCGTTGTTGAAATGCCACCAATCTTTGTGAGAGATTGCCGTCGGTCAGTTTCAGGTGAATAATAGTTAATAATGATTTAATAATGTTATATTTTTCAAAAGAATTTGGTTACTTTTTAGTGTGTCCATTTTGTCTGAATTATAATTTTATTTTTGGTCAACAAAAGTCGAAAATAGGTAGGTAATTGAATGTTGAAATTGTGATTTGACTGTGATCAAGTGTAAATTCAATTTAGAGCACCTTAGTAGCAAAAAATTGTTTACGTTTTAAATTTTTATCGACCACTGTAGTTAATTTCGTAAGTTTATTTCTTTATATTATGCTTCTTATTCTTGTCATTTATTCAGCATGAATATATTGTGAGACAGGAGTACGATTGTTTTTCACACATTTTCCGCACGCACTTGCTAAGCCACTGTCACTTTAAAATTAAGATGCTGCATCTAACTGCAATCTAATGTGCTTCCTAGTCGCCGACTTAATTAACTAAATTATTTTATTACAATTTACAAATAAAACCTTCCATGTAGTGTATCATTATGTCTTGTATCATAACATCAACAAAAAATAGTTTTATCGTAGAATGTAATAAAACAATGTAAATGTTTATTGTTGTATCGATTGTATAAGTAGTGGATACGTAATATATGATTATGTACATGATAAGATTAACTATTGTTGTTAATTATTTAGTTTTATATCTATTGACTTTGTTTGGAAAACTTTAATAAATGTTGTTTGCTGTATTTTGTATATTCTTATAACATGACTTGACATATTCCTTCCCTTGTCTTAACTAACAAGTAACCGTTTCTGTAGCATTTTACATACCTACTTATCATAGAAGTTTATTTACAGGTATCTAGACAATATATAAATATTTTTAGTGATTCCTATTTCCCAGTCACACCTCTATTTGGGTGTTTCTCTGCTATTTGGAAACTCGTCCATACAAGACTGTCCTAAGCAAATTTTATTAAATGTTGAGAATGTCTGTCAATTCAAAGAAAGGCAATAGTATATCAAATGTATATATTAAAGAAGCCGACACATTTTCCTCTTGGTTTTTGAGTTATAGACGATTTTGTGCAAAATTGTGACAGGGGACTGTTTTTATGAATAAAAACTAGTATTTTTTGTTAGTTTAAATGATCCAAGCTTTATTTTTATTGGGACTTACATATGTAAATATTACTAAAACATTAATCAACGAGATCAAAACACAGTACACTTATAAAATAGAGACTTTTAGAGAGAGGGAGAGATCATAACATTTGTGATAAACTAACTAAAATCAACTTCTTACCTTAACAGTCTCTCTAAAATACTTATTGTGTGACATAAATCAGCTTTTATAATGTTATTTAAAATAATCAAAAATATTACTAAAGTAGGTATATTACTGAAAATAAATCTTACCATCCAGGAAAACATCTGTTATTTCTCAAAGACCGGTATTGACTTTAGAAAACTATAAAATAATGTCAATTTTTCATATATTTATATATGAAATGACGGGGGACTGTTGACCAGGGGACTGTTTTTTTTACTTGAAAACTAAATAACACAAAATTATTAAATCGTAGCACATTTATAAAACAAGTGTGAAGACATACTCGTAAGTTAAATATTTTAAACAAATTTTATTAATTAAAACTATTGAAATAGGAAAACAAATACTCCCCAGGGGACTGTTCCTACTAACGGCTGAGACGCGACGTTCACTAACAAAAGCAGTGGTGCCATTGGCAAAATAGCGGCTGTCTGTTTACCTGTACAACCGAACAAACTCCACACCGGTTGCGTTTCATTTCACAATCGTAATATTTCGAATCGATACCCAAAGTGAATTTTGCGGCGTTTTCAAATTTTATCAGGCGACTATTATAACAATTTGAGGACAACCTTCATACATATTTTTTTAAACAAATTTCTATTACACATATCTGTATTTGTTGTTCAATAAGATGATTACAGTCTTGTTAAACTATATATGATTAACATTCAGTTATAAATGGCAAAGTATTCTATATATAGGTATCCATGCTTGAAATTCTGGAAAAAGGACATACCAGGGGACTGTGTTTTGAGGTGTTTAACATTAATTTTCTCGAAAACAATAATATTATATTGCTAAATAAGCAATGGTTCACCAGAATACAACATTTATGGCAATATTAATCCTAAAAGCTTGCTTGGGACAGCGATTTTCCATTTAGTAGAGAAATGCCCATTTATATAGGAAGAGGGTAGCTTCCCAGAGAAAGTATAGGCTCGTTTTCCCCGTAGTTTAGTCCCTTATAGACGTTTCTCACTTGAAAAATAATTAATATGGAAATACGCATAAGTTAATGACCCTGACGGCTGACCTTCACTTTCCCCATTAGGAAGGTATGCTAATTTTCAAGGATATATTTATATCAGCGTTATAAAGAAATATTTTGAATAGTGACCTTCGACCAATATAGAACCTTCATGGAAAATTTCCGCCTCGCAAACTGTACCTACCTTTCATTATAATAGTTTCGTTATGATATTATATTCGATATCAACATAATTAATGATACTTTTCTACGCCTTTACTCCTACCCACGGAGCTACTCCGTGCTCTTATCTGACCTATCAGCATTCAGCAGTAGCCACATTTGCCACACTCATAATTCTCAATTAAGTGCTGTCGTACGGTCGTAACTTATAGAATACTAGATGACGCCAGCAACTCCGTTGAGCCAAAATTCGTTTATCGCGCGAGAACCGTACATTTTTTCTGGATAAAAAGTGTTCTAAGAAAGTTCTTTCCCGGGTCTTAAAATATCTCCATACCGTTCAGCAGTTTAAGCGTGAAGAGGTTAAAGACAGACAGACAAACATGCTTTCGCATTTATCATATTAGTATGATTAGATATTTGGATAACAATCTTCAACATTTAAAGGTCTTTCTCTACTTTAGGCCATACGATATAGCCACGATCGCCACCATGATATCGGAGCTGTCTATAGCCAAGTACCATCGAAGAAATTGATTCATAGGCAGTTGACCTACGTCTACCTACGTCATTTGGTCGGATTTGGTCAATTCAATGTTAGCTGTGAGCTATCGGATGGATTTGAATTAACGCGAACAAAATAAGTAGGTCTGCCTATGTATAGACTTCTTTGATAGTACAATCGACGTCGTTCATGAGTTCATGTTCATCTCTACACCTTCATGATTGCTACTATGGACTACCAATTTTGGACCAACGTGGAGGGGCCTCATATGGGGTAGATAAAAACGATAAAAATAAGAGTAGATCCGCTGGCATAGGTGCCGTATGAGATAACGAAAAATGTGTCTTGATAAATCGCAACAAAATATTATTTAATATGTTATGTAGTTCAGTAAATCACAATGTACACAAATCACAAACACAATCACAAATATTTTAATACGATAATACCTACCGATAGGGTTGCCATCCGTCCGGATTTTCCCGAATTTGTCCTAGTTTGAAGGGCGTCTGGGGTGCGCCCGGCCGGGTTTTTGAAAAGTGTCCGGGTGAAATCCGGACACTTTTGTTGAGAGAAATTTAACTTTTAAGTCATGCAGCTTGCAGCAATACACGAAAGATGAAAACTGGCACGGTTTCTTGCATGGACTTGAGTTAGTCAGATTTTTACAAATTTTTGTTGAAAAAGCAAAACGTTATCGTAAATTACTGTTTAAGAGGTGTCCGGGGAAATAACCACATATCGGCCAAATGTCCGGGAATTTTGTCGTGCCTGACCGGCGAAGGCAATTTGGGTGATGGCAGCCCTACCTACCGATAACCTGCCGAAAGCGTGGGTTATCAGAATATATTATAAGCACTCGGCAAGAATGAAATTCTTATCTTGCCAATTAAAACTGAACGTTCCGAAGCATACCGGCCAGTAATAGTTGGACGTGGTCTTAAGAAGAGAGATCGTAAGTATTTTTTTTAATTTAACACCTTCAAAGAACCTTAAAATCCATACTAATATTATAATATTATATAATATAATATGAAAGTGTGTATCTCTGGTCTGTCTGTCTGTTACCGCTGATACGATTTTGCTGAATTTGACATGGAGATAGATACTTTCGGGAAAGTTACATAGCTTTTTATCATCGAAAAATGTACGGTTCCCGCTCGATAAACGAATTTTGTCGCGTCATCTAGTAAGTATCTATAGAATACTTACTAGATGACGGTCGTAACTTATAAGTTACGACCGTATAATTATTAAAGTAGGTAATCGCATGTTTTTAAGGTTTCATAACTTTTAAAGGTTCTCTTTTTGAACTTATTAGGATTTAGGTCCTCAATTACGCTGATTTACACTAAATATACGACCAGAATGCTACCTATGTTATATGTAATTTTAAAAGCTCTACCAACTATGCATAATAATAATTATCTATAACTACATATACCTCTTTTTCCAAAACTACCCTCCTCTTTTGTTTTGTACCATAATATCCACATTCAATAATATATATTATAAAAGCGAAAGTGTGTGTCTGTCTGTTACCTCTTCACGCCCAAACCGCTGAAACGATTTTGCTCAAATTTGGTATGGAGATACTAGAGAAAAGGGCGTAGGATACTTTATTTAACGCGGAAAATGTACGATTACCGCGCGATGAATGAGTTTTATGGCTCAACGAATATGTGAGCGTCATCTAGTTATACTTAATATCATAAAACAAGGAAAATTTTGTTCTTCATCTTTCATTCAGTTTTATGCTTATCTTAATACTTTTTTGCAGATTAATAATTACTGTTGCTAATTTTAGCATTGATAAATTGTTCAGTATTCTAAATCTACAAATAAATTAAATGCTATAATCAAAGTTATATACTTAATATAATTTCAAAAACGGGTGCGCGGCCGCATCTAGTAGAATGTATACCTAAACTCTTACTGCCGCACTCAGAGACGAATATTAATTATTATTGTATTAATAAAGATTTTGACATGAGCCCCATACATTATCTGTCAAACTATTAATTAACCCATCAAGCCCCGTACGAGCACCGGTGATCGCAACAACAATAGAATACAATGGCATTTTCGAGAATCTCCGATCGAAGGATTGAATTAAGATTTAATCGTCAAAATGACTCTGAGTGCGGATGTTAGAGTCTCGAGATCTTGTAGAGAGATCTCGAAAAGATAGATTACAGACATCAAACTAAAACTTAAATATTAAATAATACCTGCTACACCTGTTATTTTTTAAAGCACTTACGAATTTCAGAGAAAACAAAATGAGTGTCTCCGCAGCCTTCACGTCGAGCAAAATCGTCCCTGACGTCATCCCCACCGCTCCCACCGGGATTATTGATGTAAGTTCATTATCTTTACCTTATCCTAACGCCCGTTGGGGCAACGTGTAGACTCGTAGAGTATGGAATGTCGCTCCCACACTTTGGCCGTTGGCCCAATACGCTGGCTCAATGCCCAATGTGTACAGCCGGCATAATAAGCACCAACCCACAAGACTTTATAAATTATACTTTACGCACCAATTAATTGTAAGATAATCAACTTTTTTTCATGAATGTGAATATATACCTTAGGAAGATATTCCACATAGATTATTAAGATCTTCGGCAATCAGACCGAACGAGGTGGTATGCTTGATCGAAGCCCGTTGTATTAATTTTTAACCGACATCCAAAAAACAAGGAGGTTATATGTTCGGCTGTGGATATATTTTTTTTTTTTTGTATGTTCAACGATTACTCCGCCGTTTGTGAACCGATTTTCGAAATTTTTGTTTTGTTATATTAGGTTTCACTCCAATTTGGTACCATGTTCACAAAAGTGGTGACCTGATGATGGGATCCATGAGTAATCGAGGGAACTCCTCGAAATTTATATGGAAACATATGGTGATTTTGGTTTTATGAGAAGCATCCTAAGCATATGCTACCAAAACGCAAGATTTTGCACCGAGGTATACTATGGTTCCGAAGATACTAAGAGAACTCCGGATTCCTTATAGATACAAGTTTGGGAGTGTAGGCGCTGTTTTAAGAACTGAAAGCATATGCTACTATGCAAATTACATTCATCATCATCATCATCATCATTACCACGTCAGGGTCACCAATGTCACCAAATTCAACCTTATCTCCAGAGCATAAGGCACACATTTGACATTATTTCTGAGAAGTTAAAGTTGCTTCGATAATGTAACATTCTGTCTCACTTCGCCGAGATATTCTGGAAAACAACCTATTTTCAACCTTTTGCATTGCGTTTAGCGTTCATAGTACAATAACAGCTGTCTGCCGTCTCGCATATCTGCCAGGGCTGTCAAGCGAGCGGCGCGGCGGCACGGGCGCGGGCCGGGTACTATGTGCGCTGCGTGTGCGACAAGTCGAGCGAGTGCCAGCCTATTGAAACTAGACCGGTGACCGACTACTTAACACGTCACACGTGTTCACTTCAATTTTTTTTTAATGTATTGTTTAAAATTATCTGCAGGCTGCAGCTGATATTATATTTTGTAAGTGTGACTGTAATAAGATACGTAGAATAATATACAGGCGTATTAAGAATAATCGCGTACCTACTATACGTAGAAACGTATAGTAGGTACGCGATGGCTTACTAGGTAACTAAAAAGAGTGAAATTATTATTTTTAACAAAAAATTAAAACCGACTTCCAAGGTAAAAACAATAATAACATCCTTATAATATGAACTAAAAAGTATTAAATAATTATTCCTATCTATTAGTGCCTTTTTCCGAATTCGGCTAAAACTCAACTATTTCTGTACTCAATCTTCATAATTTTGAAGTCGGTGCCAGTTCCAAAAGTTTCAAATATTCTGTCAGAGAACTGAAGATTCATCTGGTACCGACTTCAAAATTATGAAGATTGAGTACAGAAATAGTTGAGTTTTAGCCGAATTCGGAAAAAGGCACTATTAGATAGGAATAATTATTTAATACTTTTTAGTTCATATTATAAGGATGTTATTATTGTTTTTACCTTGGAAGTCGGTTTTAATTTTTTGTTAAAAATAAATAGCTTATAATATAACGCCGACCACCTATGACCTAACTAAGAAAACTTGAATATCGCCATTAAATATTCGGGATCGTGGCTCTGGCACACAAAGTAGAACAAAGTAATGAAATTTGTTAACATGTCAACCATGAAAATTCGTTTTTTGTAGCTGAAATACCCAAGCGGCGCGGAAGCGGCACTCGGCAATGAGCTGACTCCCACCCAGGTGAAGGACCAGCCGACCGTCCTCTATGAGGCCGACAACAACGCCTACTACACACTCGTCTTCACCGGTGAGAAAAATAAAATAATATTATTAATAGGTAGTAGCAAGAGGGCAATTCCATGTAAAAGTCTACCATAAACTAAGAAAATAAATACCTGATTTTGGTATTAAAAATACTTAATTATAGTGACAACAATAAGGTACTATTAAGATTTTATAGAAGCAACAATTTCTAAGCATTACTTTTCTAGAAAATCTGCCATTTATGAGATGATGGCGTGAGCTTGGCTGAGTGTGGTTTTGTGTGATGAAGTTCTGGCTTAGTTTTCACGTTATGTATTTTAAATTCTTGTCATATTTTGTTACACACTGATTGTTCAAACAATAAAATACCGATATAGGTTTTGAGATTCGAGAAAATTCATTTTTATAAAGATATAATAGGCGTGAAAGATCACAGTGTCGAGTTGTAGTGTCGGTCACATAAAAAACATTACTTTTGTCTTTAACTACAGTAAAATTACTTTTACATCAATAAAATTAGAAACTTTCCTACGTGACGGCGTTACTCAAATGATACCGGCATTAAAAATTTGTCATCTTTTTTTATAACACCCAAACTCTAAAAAACATTTTTGTAGTGTCTGTCACATTATAGAGTCGATCGCGCCCAAAAGTAGCGTTTTGTTTGTTATTTTTACTGATAGATGGCGAAAATAGCTATAGAAAAATAGAGAGAGACGCAGAAAGCTAAATTATTATTTTAAGAACCTGCCAGACCACCTCAAAGTCAAATAAAATCTAAAATTTTGCGATGTCTCGAAATGGGAAGCAATTGTCACAAAAATCTGGCAGTAGAATATGAGATTCTTACAGATATCGCAAGAAAATAAGATAAAATTATTAATCTTTAAACTTTATTGAAGGTAAGGTACACCTGCAGAACTGGAAACCTTCTAAAGTAATAGCGACCGAAACTCCATAGTGTCTGGTCGTTCTTGTCTCTATAGGGCTCATATAAAGGAAAATTTTTAGCTTAAAAAAATGACGAAAGTCCGCCTATCGCTGGCTCTTGGGTTATTATGTTAACAGTTTTTGAGAAAATTTCGTGTTGAGTTATTTTTTGACAAATTATTAGTGGTTTCGTTTTTGTGATGTTTAAGTTCAAAAAAAGGCATTTTAATGAATTAACTAATTACTGATTTGCTTTTATATAATTTAAGAGTTCGTAATGTACGTGCTGAGATATATAAATTTTAAGGTTTCATGTAAAACTACCGACTTTTACCTGCACAAAGTGAGTGTAGTGTCGGTCACGATTTCTTTTGCTAATAAATATATTTTTTAATAACTTACAGGCTATATGTATCCATTTTATAATAGTTTATTTCATGCACTTTCGACAAAAATACAAAATAGAGTTATTTAGCACACAGAGAGGAAGATTATTGGTGTTTACAAACACTCTCAGAAACGACTTCCTTTTGCATGTAGTGTCGGTCACGTTTATGTTTGACTTAATAAATGCTATTTGAAAACAACAGTGTATGCCATTTTTTATACATAAGTTAACTTGTTTAATCTGCTACAAAGCCATCTTAAAATTGATATTAACAATATAATAGTAACCATAATATATGAGAAAATAAAACGCAAGTCGTATCAAATGTAGAGTCAGTCACATATGCAACTGCCCAATATATATCCTGGTGAAATGAAGACAATAGCATGTATAGATTAGTGTCCAATCCTTGCACCAACGATCGCGATATAATAAAACGTTCAAAATGAAATCGTCCAAACATGACCTCAAAAACGCTTCGTGTACGTAGAGACCACCTCGTCACGTAAGTCATGATTAGAGTCAGATTTCCCGGAAAACTTACTGCGCGACTATTATTGTTTACAGTAAGAACCGTACTACTTACTTCAGCAGTATTTACTATACAAGTGTAACAAAACTAAGTGATAATACTTTAGGGTGTGTTTGTGTTGCTTATATAAAGTTCACTGTGAAAGTAGCAGCACTGAAAGAGCTTCCTTTTTTTCCTTTTATATGGGCAAGGTGACGTTGCGGCGCTAGCCCATACAAATCACGAATAAAAAATTGCTCCATCTGCAACGCTGCTACTTCACTTAGTTTTGTTCCCTGTAATATTAATTTTCTATACTTCGTTATCGACAACGCGACCTCACTAACCCAGGATTAGCAAACTGTTGGCTTACTTGAGTTACACTCATTACCAGACCCCGACAACTACGACGGTCCCGAGCCGGTGTACCGCGAGTGGCACCACTGGCTGGTGGTGAACATCCCCGGCAACAAGGTCTCCCAGGGCGAGGTGCTGTCCGGCTACATCGGCTCCGGCCCGCCCGCCGGTACCGGCATACACAGATACGTCTACATTCTCTACAAGCAGCCCGGCAAACTCAACTTTGATGAGAAAAAGTTGACCAACAAGTGAGTGCCAAAAACGTCATTAAGAATCATATAAGTAGTTCTATAATAGCTTGCAGGCACCGGCATACACAGATACGTCTATATCCTCTACAAACAGCCCGGCAAACTCAATTTTGACGAGAAGCTGACCAACGAGTGAGTAGAATAATAGTATTTTAAAAAGATAAAACCGACATCAAAATTAATAAAAATTAGATAATAATCGGTTCCATCCATCCATTTAAGAGCTACGATCATGCGATGTCACGGACAGACAGTCGTTAATACTTAATACCTAGTTGACATCTTACGTAAATAAATAGAGCTATAGTTAGAGGACTCTTAAGGCCCTATAGACCCAATTTTACATGACTTTGAATCAATAATAAACAAACAAATAGTGACTTTTAAAAGCCAAAAAAAATACACATTGTTGTTTACTTAATGTACTTTGACAATTTGTGGTTCGAAACATAATATTGAAAACTTCACTCGATCAAAAATAATTCCGAAGAGGAGGCTAAATTCGAATATTTTGTGATATTTTTCTTATTTTTCATGAAGCTTATGATAGTTTTACTTTCAAAAATCATATCTACGAAAAGCTCATAACTTAAAGAAGAATAATTTGTGGTTACATTTTGCATTTTGGTTTAATTATCAAAGAAAAAAAGGTTTTTTTCTCCTATTTCGCCCTATCAAGTACGCGGCGAGCGTCGTAACCGCCACAGTACAAGGCGCGCTGATATGAATGTTATTTTAATGTCCTTTACGTCGATATTCGTACTGACAGACATCGACCTGCTAATTTTCGGGTCTATAGGGCCTTAACCGATATGCAATTTTATGGCTTCTTGATCCATGTAATTGTAGAGATTATAACGAACACCTCCTTAAGTTACTACTTAATTAAAGGACCATTTAGCACTCATCTTATGTAATGAACGAGTAAATAATGTAGGTATAACGGGTGGGTTAAACAAATAGGAATTACTTTTGATGGCCACTTAGCGCATAATCGTCGACAGATAACACTAATCTCATGAGAGTCATGTTAAATTACGATACGAAGTGAACTAACGAGGGGGAGCTCGTATGAATAGGTACGCTTCAACTTCTCTATCTAGTATCCAGTAACACAGTATAGCAATATAGGGATATATATTGCTATACTGTGCCAGTAATAAGTAGGTATGGCGGTAATTTTGCAAATTAAAGTGGAGAATTATGAAATTACCTACTTAATCACATAAAGACAGCCAACTGAGTAAAGGAAATAATTAATGATCTTGGAAAACTCTTAGGTAGGCTTTAGATCAGATACCTACACTGGTAAACCTCAACTTTATTTTTTGTAGCCTTATTTTACAAAGCCGTATTTTTTGTGGGAGCGAGCTTACAGAAAATTGCATTCATAGAATTCATATGATACTAAGTATCTTTTTAACCGACGTCCAAAAGAGCAGATGATTGCCCTTTCCCCGTTTCAATTTTTACATACTTAATAACTTTTTTTTTCTTTTTGTAGGTCAGTAGACGGCCGCGCCGCGTTCTCGACCAAGAAGTTTGCAGAGAAGTACAACCTGGGCGCCCCCGTCGCCGGCAACTTCTACCGCGCCCAGTTCGACGACTACGTACCGCTGCTCTACAAGAGCTTAGGTGCTTAATTAATAAATATTTATTTGTATTTGTGTTTCTCTTTATACACCTTAAAATTGCGAGTTACATAAATCTGGTAACACCTAACAAAAATAGCCCACATTCAAGACTCTCTAATATCTCCTGAATGCAACGCCATAGCTAAAATATTAAATTTTCCCAAGGATTATTAATAGGAATAATTTATAATTTATAATAACTACATTCATAATAATAAGCCCTACACGATTTTTGGTCTAAAATATGGTCTTCCCCTATTGAACACAAACAAAGTCACTGGATTGAAAAAGAAAAGGATAAAATTTGCGAGAACATATCTGAAATGAAATTTGATAACATAGAATCAAAGCGCACGGAGTGCGCGGCCAAGTTCCAGCAGGCCGCGCGCATGCCGTGCACTATTTACACGAACCGTTTCGACGCACGTTGTAGCTGTAGCTGTAGCTGTAGCTCAGTCCCCATTGCGAGTTCAAAGATAAAATTTTACCTACGTAATTATATACTAGTACTTAAGCAGTATACCCAATTTCATAGATATAGCTTCGGTAGATCCTGAAATATGTCCCTGTAAAGATAGCTAATTTTGGCACTGACTCACTCACTCACTCACTGACCGGTAATCAAAACCTCTAGGCCACTTCCGATTGCCCTAGCGTTAAGAAATTTGGCACACAGGTCGTTTGTTATATGTAGATTAACAAAAAATTGAGAAATTTAAGAAATCGGTCAAGCGTGAGTCGGTTTATCTACGAACTTCAGAGGCCACTTCCAATAATTGTCCTAGCATTATGAAATATGGCATACAGGTCGTATGTAATAATATGTGGATTAATAAAAAATTAAGAAATTTAAGAAATCGGTCAAGCGTGAGTCGGCTCCTCTACGAACTACATATAAGTAGGTAAAAATTCTTATACGCCAGTGATACAATGAGAATACGATGAGGAGGATGGGGGGGGAGGATTGGTTTAAATTTTTAAATATTGTCATCATATAATATTATGCATACTGTATAGCTTATTAATCCTTCGATCGCGGATTCTTGGAAATCTATTGTTTGCGCGGTCGAATTCGACCGCTTGGGAGTTGATATAGGTTAAATAAATACTGTTTAAGTACTTGAAAATTTCGCTTCTATTGATAGTTTAACAAATACAACTAGCGCCATATATCAAAGGTATTGTTTAAGTCGGGTGTGGCACAAAAAGAAAAAAAATAGGTATATTTTTTGAAAAAAAGTATTGAAATCCCACCAAAAACATACCAGCGGGCCGATTCTGTATCGTACATTTGTGAGTTAATAACTGAGTTAGTAACGAAACCGAGGAGTGAGTAACGGAAAGTGACACTTTTTGTATTCACTTGCATACAAAAGTGAGACTTTCGGTTGCTCACTTCTCCGTTTCGTTACTAACTCAGTGATTGACTCATAAATGTACGATACAGAATCGGCCCGCTGTTAAAATGGGGCCAAGTTCCTATCGGCTAATTTTTGGTCTAAAAAAGAGTTGAAATCCAATCCAATGCCAAGTTTAGATGCATTTCATCGATCGTTATCATTTTCATCAACAGCCTGATCCATAATACTTCTAAATTTGAACTTGGCAGGTTTTCGTGCTTTACGTAACTCTTGATTAATTGTATAATTACATAATAATATAATTAAATTAACCTACATAAAATTTTAAATACATAAAATTTTAAAGACCCATTACTTGCCTACAGAACATTTACAAAATAATAACATCATGTCTAAGCGAGTCAATATGCAAACACACCCAAGAACACAATACCTTAGCAGAGGAACAGAAAGGCTGTCGTAAACATAGCCAAGGGTGCAAGAAACAGTTAACAATAGACGTTGTTGCTTCGAACTAAGCATTAAAAAATAAGAAAAATATACACACCATGTTTGTAGACTATAAAAAAGCCTTTGATTCCGTACCACATTCTTGGCTCATTTTCATTCTAAAACATTATAAAGTACACCCCCTCATCATTAACTTTCTGGAAAAAATTATGAATCACTGGAACACTAAATTGAAGATATGCACAGATAAAAATATGACCATTGAAACAGACGTTATCCCTATCAGAAGAGGGATCTTCCAAGGCGATGCTCTAAGCCCTCTATGGTTCTGTCTGTCACTCAATCCACTCTCCTTTTTACTTAACTCTACTGAAATAGGATATAAAATAAAACACAACTCCCTGCAAACCCGACTTACCCATCTCATGTATATGGACGACATAAAACTTTTCGCAAGTAGCATTAACGATTTATACCGCTTAGCTGATATTTGCAAGATTTAATGCAAGATTGCTTATAATGCAAGATCCAATCTGTAAATAAAGGAAAAATAGAGACCACATCATACAAATTAAATAATAACGAAATCATAGGACCAGTCGACGAAGCTGATGGCTATAAATATCTGGGATATAACCAAACACGAACAATAATACATCATAAACCACACAAAAAAAAATATTACGAGAAAAATTTAAAAATAGAATACATAAAATATTAAATACACATTTAAACTCAAAAAATACCATTAAAGCGGTCAACACTTTTGCTATACCAATACTTACTCGTTTGGAATAATCAAATGGACTAAAACTGATCTCAAATCTCTGCAAACAACCATTAACACCGCATTTACAAAACATAGGAAACACCACCCAAGAGCCTGTATTCAAAGATTGACATTACCTAAAATAGAAGGAGGTAGAGGACTGATAGACATTACAAATCTACACAACAAACAAATCACACTTCTCCGATCTTACTTCTACAACCGCTCTCAGGAATCCCTAATACATAACGTCATATGCCAGTCAGACACATTCACACCACTCTTACTAGCCGATTATACCAAACCAATCAGAACCATTACGAATCAAGAAAAAATAGATACATGGACCCAGAAGTCACTGCACGGCCGCCATCGTACGGATTTAACCAACATGAACGTGGACAAAGTGGCGTCAAACGCTTGGTTAAAGAGAGGCGAGCTGTTCCCGGAGACCGAAGGCTTTATGATAGCAATTCAGGACCAGGTCATAGATACAAAAAATTATAGAAGGTAT
Source organism: Polyommatus iphigenia (assembly GCA_963422495.1). Lineage (NCBI taxonomy): Eukaryota > Metazoa > Arthropoda > Insecta > Lepidoptera > Lycaenidae > Polyommatus > Polyommatus iphigenia. The sequence goes on along the minus strand of OY730177.1, from coordinate 43,204,751 downwards.
ATCATCCGGGATAGCGGAGCAAGAAGCGACCACTGCAGACACTGCCACAGACAGCCTGAAACGATACAGCATATTACCGGAGCCTGTTCATCCATAACACAAACTGACTACAAGCATAGACACGACCAGGCAGCAGCAATCATACACCAGATACTCGCCCTCAAGCACAACCTCATCACAGAAAAAATCCCATATTACAAATACACGCCACAAATAATACTGGACTCACCTGACTACAAATTATACTGGGACAGAACTATACTGACAGACAAGACTGTACATCACAATAGACCAGACATAACCTTGCATGACAAACAAAATAAAACAGTTTACCTCATTGACATCGCCATACCTAATTCACACAACCTCACAACCACACACACAAACAAACTAACCAAATACACTGACCTCACGATTGAAATAAAAACGCAATGGAAAGTTAACACAGTCAAAACAATACCGATACCTAGTCATTTCGACCACTGGCATTATACCTAAAACTCTACACACTCGCTCAAAACACTCAACATACATCCAGTCACATACATCATCTTACAAAAAGCTGTCATTCTCAACACATGCCGCATCGCATCGTCCGTAAGTTTTTAGCCATTAACAATTAATCATCACATTACCTGAAGTTGTTTGGCCACAAGCCCGCAACTTTAGTAGAACCCTGTAAAGGAGAATTAAAACCCCCAAAAAAACATAATAATAATAATGTCTATGGACGCTTCACACCACGTCAGTCTGGCCCCGTGGTAAGTACCTGATGGACTTGTGTTACGGGTACCAGACAACGGAAATATATTTAACTAGACGTTCCGCGCGGCTTCGCCCGCGTAAATTAGATATTTCACAGACAGAGGCGGCGCAAGGCGTGGGCGGTATGGGCGACTGCCCACGGCCTCGCGGTCTAAGGGGCCTCGCGCCCCTTGGACAACAATGTTTTTTTTTAAGGTTTTATGAGTTGTGATACTCAAAATATATTCATAAATAAAAAAGATTTTTATATAAAACTTGAGTATCACGAAATTATTTCTCTCAAGTTCTCAACAAATCCGTCATTTAGCGTCATCCATCAGGGGCCTCGCAAAATATATTTTAAGGGGCCTCGCAAGATATATCTTGCCCACATAAAATTTTTGGTCTTGCCCCGCCACTGTTCAGACAAATAATAATTAGTCCTCAAAAAATAGCCTATGATCCTTTACGTCATACGTGGTCTACTTCTTATCTGTGCCAAATAACAGAAAAATTGCTGCAGTAGTTCGTGAGATAAGCCCTTTCAAATAATTTCCCCCGTTTTTTCCCACATTTCCCTCTATTTCTTCGCTCTTATTAGTCTCGATAAATTAAATATCTAACACTGAAAGAACTTTTCAAACAGCGTTGCCAGACGTCCCGATTTTTTTATCAAAATTCAATGTCCCGCGCGGGACAGGCTCAGTCCCGCTTTTCGGGGATAACTGAGAAAGAAAGGTGCGTAATAAATAGAAGAGTTTGGGAGATAGAGGGGTGGATTTTTTATGGCTACTTTTGCTGTCTATTGTCACGTGAACGTAAATTTACGTTAAATAAAAAGATAAAAATTCGAAAACTTTTAATTTTAGGTATACGTTTTTTACTGTGTCCCGCTTTTGACGGAAGAATCCCGCTTTATTCACTCAAAAAGTTCCAAAGTCCCGGCTTAGCACAAAAAAAATTTGGCAACGCTGTTTTCAAATCGGACCAGTAGTTCCTGAGATACTTTTTTACTACTTATACATACTTAATATGTTTAAGATTTTTATTATATTATACACATATTTAATACACATCCATGACCCAGGAACTTTGAAATTTTTTTGTTCCGTCGGCGGGATTCGAACCCGCGACCACCGTCTTGAGCTACCAACAGCCCACCAACTGAGCCACAGAGGTCGTCACACATTACTCTTATATAAGGCGAAATCAAAAGCTGTAATTATTATTCCCTTACTATTATTATATTTTATGTATCCCTTACTAATATAAATTACCCAATGAATAACATACATAATACAGAATGTTGTCTGTCTTCCGAGCTACACTTTTAATGTATAAGACAAAGACAGAACATTGTATAGCGTAGCCATTATACAAATATTTTATTAGCTAGGGATTAAGGACACAAAGGTTTAAAAATGAAACGAAAACTTTGAAGAAAAACGAATGTATTGCAGTACCCAAACGAGGACAACTATTAACCCATCAGTCGTGGCAAAACGAGACACAATAGCTTTTTCATTGTTATCGCGGCCGGATGTGGCCGCTTGGGGCTTCATGAATTAACAGTAAATCGACAATTAAATGCATATTGCTACTGAAATGTGTAAAACGAAATGCATATTTTAAAATGTTATAAAAACCGGATCAAAATATCTTGAGACTCGATTTGATGACGTCGTTACTACCGAGGCATATCAGCCGAGTCTTAAGATTTTTCGACCATTTTGTACATGTGATGATAAGTAACCAAAATATGAATTTAACAAATTATTAAGATGGTATCGTACTACCGTACCTTAAAATGTATTACAAACATGAAAAACGTTTTTTCGAATACTTTAGTCACATCTCAGTCTTAACATTTTTACACTGGGAAAACATTTATAATGTTCCATCTACAACATACTTTAAAGTTTTACTTTGTGTTATGCTGCCCATTATACATTTTCAAATGCGAACTATGCTTAATGTGCTATATAAATATGTGGAGTTACATTGTCTTAGCTCTATAGTCTGTTCAAGTAGCTGCTGTTTATGGGATATTTTTATATTGGTAGCATAAGGGTCAATTCAGACCAAACCCGACGCGTAGATGGTATGGATTTGACAGATTTGCAAGACGTCTTAGGACGTTCGCTGCGCGGTGCGGCCACCCGCGTGGCATGCTTGTTTAAGGCGACGCCTTGATAATTTGGCTGTAGCGATGCCGATTTTTCTCAGCAATGACTAAAGCTAAGAAATTGAAGTTCATTGCCAGTATTCATCATGTCTTTGTCTTTGAATTGCCCATAGCATAACACGATTGGACAACTTTTATAGCACAGAATAATCAATCGAAAAGACCTCTGTAAAAAAGGGATTCCTATTTTTCCAACAGAGGAGAGTGATTTAAGGTTCCAAAATTTGTACAAAAATTGGTTCAAGCATGCACTTTAATTTGTGCATAGCTTATATGAAATGTATTTATGGTTTTTAAATTAGGCGACAAAAACCATTTTGTCGCTTACGCCCTTTCCATTTTTTGCTGTTCCATTGCTTGTTTTGCCAGGCCGGGCCGGCCTCTCATAGAAAACAAGCAATCTAAAACATATCCAACACGGTTTCTTACTTTAACGCTGCGTCACCTTAATGTCATCCTATAGAGCAGCGCTACGTTGAGGTGGGTCAGCCTATGGCGGGCGCCAGCGCCGGGCAGCCGTGCCGTGCACACGCTCAACGCAGCGAACGACCTCACGATCACGAAATCTCTCAATTCAGTATTTAGAAATGCATCTACACGTCACGTTGCGGTCTGAATTGACCCTTACTGTCGATCTTTATTGACATTAAAATCAAAATGACAATGAACGGAATCTACAAGATATTAGTGGTTTAAACTTTAAGCTCCCAACTGCTTGTACAGTATGGGGACATAGTCGTCGTATTGCGCCTGATAGAAGTTGCCAGCGATCGGGTCACCCAATTTGTACTTCTGGGCGAACTTGGCGATGGAGAACATACCACGGTGGTCGCCGGATCTGAAATTGTTTAATTTCATTATGAAATAACTGCTGTCCGAAATTTTTGTGCTAAAGATAAAGATTTATTTCCAGAAAATCTAACAAAAAAGCTAATCTAAAAGCATTTGTTTTGAATTTCATTAATCGAAGACAATCCCTAAACATCAGCATTTTCACATGTAATCAATATTTCAAAACTTGGGAAACGTAACCGTACTACATTGTTATGTATGTTTGAGCTAATAACAGAACCTTTTTGCCGAAGACGAAACTTTGAGGAAACTAAGAACAGATTATAAAGGCAATCACGAAATCGACGTGGTAGCAGTGGTAGCACCAAGCTATTGCCGTGCAATCGCCAGTGTGTTTCGCCCAGTAGCGGCGTTAGGGGGGGGCGACGCTGGGCGACCGCTTAGGGCGCCGGATAAAAAGGGACGCTGAAGGCAAACAAAAGGGGCGCCAAATTTTTTCAGCACTATCAGCACCCTGGGCGCCGAAGAAATCTCGCCCAGGGCGCTGGTAATGCTAAAACCGGCCCTGTGTTCGCCTCCCTCTACAATAAATTACTCACGTGTTAGTCAGCCTGAGCTCGTCGAAGCTGAGCTTCCCTGGCTGCTTGTAGACAAGGAACACGTAGCGGTGCAGGCCGGTGGCGGGTGGCGGGCCGGAGCCCACGTACGCGGACAGCGTCTCGCCCGCGCCCACGTTGGTCCCGGGCACGTTGCCCACCAGCCAGTGGTGCCACTCACGGAACTTGGGCTCCGCGCGGGATGGCGCGTCGGGATCTGTGGGAGTATTACAAAAGAAATAAGAAAACTACCAGCAACACAATGAAACACTGCTACGCTAAGTGTTTAAAGTCGATCACAGGAGTCCAAGATACTGTCCTGTCACAGGACCAGTATCTTGTTTTGACGAGTACGAGTAGGAAATAGACCCGACCGAACCGACCGAAGACCGAAATCTAAATTTCTAACATAAAGGTAATGTAGGTAGTTAGGCACCTACTTTGCATTATGGTCGTGGCAGGTCATTATTATCGTAGAGTGCGTTTCATCGAATAGTTCATTTGCCGTCATGTTGGCATTCCTGTCTGTCAATAATGTAAACAAGGTAGACATGCTCTGCGAGTTTTCATAAGTTTTACTGTGACTTCGTGAGAAAATCATGCCGAAAACATTAAAGAGTGGTGAAAGAATGATGGTGCTAAGAGTGAAAGAGTTTTGTGAACGTGAAAAACGTAACTAGGCCCCAATAATTCCATTAAACTCGGGTTGCCGCCATTACAGCTTGGTGAAATAGGGTTACCAGCGTCAGTTTAATCACCCTTAAACACAGTAAGGGAGATCGCACACGTCACACTTTTTGTGTGATCGAGTCTGCGGTGATACAATCTGCATGGCGCGCGCCATCAGAATGTATGGAAGCCGCAGACTCGATCACACAAAAAGTGTGACGTGTGCGATCTCCCTAAAACTTATGAATACTTGCAGAACGTGTCTACCGTGTTTACGTTATTAACAGAGAATGCCAACATGATGGCAAAGGAACTACTTAATTGATGAAACGCACTTCTAGTAACGGAAACTACATACACGCGAACGAAGGCGCGGGTAAAAGCTAGTACAATAATATTATCAGGGCGAGCGAAGCGCGCCCTAGTATATCTCACGACCTGTACATTTTGTGGTACACTTTACGGACTAACTATCACGCCTATTGATTTGTGCTTTAACATATAGTATGTATTTACATGTAAATGTGTTATCATCAGTCAGTGAAGGTGTGATGACGCGAGCCCTCACAAAGCTCGGCTTTTTTCTAGCTAGTAAATGCGAAAGTGACTTTGGTTGTTACGCCTTCACACATACTAAGCGGATCATCATGAAACCTTCATAGGTACACGTTGTCTGGGGTATGGAGAAGGGCATAGGGTACCTTTTATCCCGGGAAAAAGAACGGTTCCCGAGGGATAGACGTTAACGCAGGCATAGCCAGAGCCGCGATCGAAGGCTGTTAGAATTATGTACAATTTTCTTTGATATGCATTTTGTGATAACTAGGGCCCGGAAAAATATGTATTAAAAAATCCAAAATATGTACCATCGAGGAAATTGATTCCTATGCAATTGATAGACCAGCGTTATTTGGTCGAATATGTCAATTCAATGTTAATTGTGATCTGTCGGCTGGGTTTGACGTAACGCAACCAAACTACTTAGATCCCCGATCTGCATAGGAATCAACTTCTTTGATAGTACATAAAATATGGACTAAAAAATCTAAAATATGGAAAAATATGGAGTATAAAATAGAAATATGGAAAAATATGGAGTATAAAATTACAAAAATTAAACATTGTTTTAGTCTTTAAAAGTCTTTAATATAGGAAATAATTACTGTACCTACTGTATTACAAAAAAAAAACTATCAAAAAGATAGCGACATTATTATTTCAAGAAAATAATCTGCCAAGTGCGAGTCGGACCCGCGCAAGCAGGGTTCCGTACCGGTATAGAGTGAAAGTGGACAAAAAATTGTGGGGAGCCCCCCTTAAATATTAATTTTATTTTATTTTTAGTATTTGTTGTTATAGCGGCAACAGATACCTATACCTACACAATCTGTGAAAATTTCAGAAGTCTAGCTATAGCGGTTCTTGAGTTACACACTGGAGACAGACAGACGGACAGACAGACATCGAAGTCTTAGTAATAGGGTCCCGTTTTTACCCTTTGGGTACGGGACCCTAAAAATAATAGTTTTATTTAACTTCCATTACATTAGCCTTAATAAATTGGTTGCTATACACAATAACGTGCTTCTTCAAATCTCTGACAACCAATAATACAAAAAAATATATTGTTCTAAATATAGCCTTAATCGGACCCATGCATGCACATGCATTAACGTGACAGTAGGTATTAATTATTATTGTGCAAATCGTCGTAATGATCGTCTTGGGTTCGGTTAATATTGGCTAAATGATCTCTGCACCATGCACGTCACAACTCACAATTCACATCCTTTATTTTACCCGAAGACTTTCATGTTTTTTTTTGCCATGTCAGCAACAGGATATTCAGCATCTGAAACTTTATTTTCTATTTCTTCAATAATCTTCTTTGGAAACAGAATAAGACGATAAAACGCGAGAGGAACGAAATAGGTACGCAGCCGCATGGTGGCGGGAACGTATTATTTTTTTGTATTTTTGTGAAAATATGGACGATTGTGACATTTTCATGCAAAATATGGACTTATCTTTGTAAAACCCTAAAATATGGAAAAATATGGAAAATAAAATTTGGTTTTTCACACTCTAAACATGATAATTCGTGTAAAAACACATTCTAGATCGAAAATCGCGTAAAATAAAAATATGTATTTACATATAAATCCGGGCCCTAGTGATAACATATTATCTCCCGCACAGTAAGGGTAATGTGGCAAGATTAATTTGCATTAGTGCCAACTTGACGGCAAAGGAAGTATTTGATGAAACGCACTATACAATGTTTATTGTTTATCATTCTGCTGCTTTCGCGAATGTTGTGGATTATTAGGTAAACATTATGGACTGACCGTTGCACTTACGTACATGTAACTTTTATACGAGAAGCTTTTATATGAGATAAGCTTTGTCCTTTACACCTCAGTCCAAGTCCCAATAATACTACAAACCACGGCATTAAAAAAAATACAGTGGCCCTATTTATAGTAAATACTCACACATACGGGTTTGCTCGATAGTTTTACTCCAAATCGAGTAATAATTATTGTGTGGACCGCAAAACTGACAGCTCGAAGGCTCGCATCGAGCCGCTCGAAGGATTGATAAAACCGGATCGAGCCGGATTGATGGAATGAATTTCGATTTAGAATAAAACTATCGAGCAATGCTGAATGTGTGGACCAAAGCCCGAGCCGCGGGTTTCGCTCGACGTTATTGCTCGATTGAGCAAAACCGTGTGAGTACTTAGCATTACATTGCGAAATTCGACTTGGATTTAACAACTTCTATACGCCAAACACAGACATAAATCAATGTCTTCTTGATCTTGATTTTGATCTATGTCTGTGACGCGTAAGCTAATAAACACTGGGCTTTCAGCTTTGCGTTGAGTTTCCGAATCAGAATCAAACGGGAATTGTGAAGCACCCTGCTGAATGAATATGAGAACCATTGATATCCATTTCTACTATACAATTACCGGTCATAGCCAGGGTATAGAAGGTGTCGGGTGAGGCGTCCCACGACACGGTGGGGACATCCTTCACTTGCGTGGGGGTCAGCTCGTTCCCCTCCTTAACTTCCACACCGCTGGGGTATTTCACCTGAAACAAAACGTAAAGGAAGTTGAGAGGAGTATTTTAAATAAAAAAATCGGCCAAGTGCGAGTTGGACTTGCGCACGAAGGGTTCCGCACGCTACGCTCGTTTCGCAAGACTCGAAACAGATAGCGGAAAAAGCAATTTTTTCAATATAAAAACGGCTTAAAAAGAGAGCTTGCGTTGTTTTACCGTTTAAGGATCAGCGCAACTATTAAAGCTGTGGAGGGTTTATTTGACAAAATCTTTCGCATGTCTTCAATGATACACCACGAATTAAAAGATGATTTTGGAGTGCCTATAAATCCTCATCGCTACGCTCCTCTCTATCTGCGCGGACCCTAAGGTTCACCGAAAACCAGAGCATGGGCTTGGTGTGTATAGACCATATTATAAAGGAAGAACTTATTGTCCATCAGAACTAAATTCGAGCAACGTTGCCGAAATCGAGAATTATAAAATAGAAAAGCTATTGGCATCATCAAAATTTAATTAAAATTGTTTACCTGAGTTTAACATAAGCAAAGCCAATGTAGATGTTAACAATGCGTCTTAATCATAGCCAAGACCAATTAATAATAAACCATCCGTTACTTTACATTTCATTATCAAGGGAAATGTTTTATAAACTTGGCATTGTAATTATACCAATGAATGTTTATACTTTATATGCTAGAAGCGTAACTAAGGATTTAACTGTTTGATTTTAAGGCCCATTTGCACCAGTCTAGTCATTTAGCAGGTTAAATTTAACGCGGATATCTTTTTTGGTTTTTTGAACGAGGCTGTTGATTGGTCAACCTGAAAAAGTCAAATCAACAAGGCTATTGAAAGATAAAACTGCCGGCGAAAACCCCAGAACACGGGCATAAGAGGAGCATATTAACTGAGCATTACGTCGTCACTCCTGTTTGCCTGGCCTTGTGTTATTCACATGAAAGCCACTGACTATCATCCTGCCTATCATTGACTCTGGTTAAGACACGTTACATTCAGTTTTCGCAGGTGGTCAAATTAGACCTTCCGCTATCTCGTTCATCAAATTGACACCCTTTGAAAATAATGAGCTTGTCTTGTCGGTACTTGAAAATAATGCTACAAAATTTTGTACTAGGTACATACTTTGTATTATTACTAGAACTGTGTGCGTTGTATAGGTAATGCCTACTCATGTCCTAATTAAGTACATTTAGATTACAGATTCAGACATGTCCATACTAATATTTTGGTGGTGAGTTGATGACCTACTATTTGGGATTCGTTTTAAATTGTCTAATTAACGGCCTGAAGACCGAAGTTTCTTTGTAGACACAGTCACATGCGTCACTTCGCCCATTCTTGTGCAAAAAAATTGAGAAAACAAATGAGCATTAGAAACACCTCATCTCCGGTTATTGTTGTTTTCTCGTTGTCAATTAAGTATAGCTTTTATTCACTTAAGTCCAGCGAAAACACGATAAATTCTTACTGCAGTCGCCAGAGGTTTTAAACCTCCGAAAATTGTAATAGTGAATGGATTTTTGTTTTTGAGGTGTCATTTTCTTTTTTACACTATAACTTGCAAAGTTTACCAAAAATTTTTTTGTGCTTTTAATTTTTTAGTTACTTAATTAAAAATTAATATTTCACCATATAAAACCGGTCCCGAAAAAAAAATTTTTTCTTGTTCCTGTTATTTAATGACTCTTAACCGATTGCTTACGTTGAAAATTAACCAAATACACCATTTTTAAAAAAGAAAGTTTGCTTTGCTAAGCTAAATACAACTATAAGATTTTTGCAAAGTTTTTAGAGATTAACACTCGTCGTAACCAAGATAAAAGGGTTTGGGTAGATTTAAGGGTTGTAACGAAAAGTGTGTTAAACTTACTTGTTGTGCGTATTTAATTTTTAGAAAAATGATAACTTTTAAGTACTTAAAAACGTTTAAATATCTCCAAAAATGTGTAAAATAGACCGAAAATATTTTTCTATATTTGTTGAGAATTTATTTAAGTGAGAGCTAAAACATTAAATGCATCGACAAATTAAAGATTTTTTCTAGTCTTTGAAATATATTTAAGCTTCCTACTTAAAGCCAGAAAAAAAATTGGGTGCTACAAATCTCACGTACATACTTAAGACGCATGCTGCGACCTATGTTTGGAAAATGCTTACCTGAATGCAAAAAATATCAGTTCTTAACCTAATTTGTATTTTTTCCTTTAAGTATGTTTTAGCAAATATAATTAATGAAAAAAAAAAAAAATTATTCTGTAAAAACCAAACCAAAAGAAATAAAATACAGATTTTCTTCGAAATATCCGTGAAAAGTTTGTGCTACATTTTCTGAAAATTTTATAAAGTAAGAGCTAAAAAGTTATACACATTAAGAAATAGAAGGCTTTTTTAAGCCTAAAAAATAATTTTAAACTTCCTATTTAAAACCAAAGAAAAATTGGAACGCCATTTACCTGGCGAGGCACACAACAAGCACATTTGGAGGTATGCTCATCTACATACAAAAATATTAATTTGAAATATAAATTATATATTTTTTCAACTTATTTTCTTTCTTTGGAATATAAGCAATGATACAAATCAAAAAAATAATGATATATTTTATTATTTTGCTATATATTTAAAACAAAGAAATATGCAAATTTTCTTCAAAATTTTGCAGTTTATGAGTTTACTTGAAGTGGAAGAGAATAATTTAAAAATCAAAAGCACAACTTTTCAATAGGTAAACTTTATTATTTATGTTATCAGCTACACATTCCTTTTTTTCTTTTCAATTTTCATCCACTATTGCAAAAATCGGAGGTTTGCACGATTTTTACGCTCTGGGAACTCCACGTACATACAAACGGCAAATCCAGTTCCAACCTCTAAAAGACGCTTTCACACTTTCTAATGCAAAAGCTAGTTACAAGTTACCTGATTTTGTTTGATTTTTTTTTTTCAATTTTGTTAATTTAGAATGCTAAATTAATATTAAAAACTGACCTTTTTAACCCCCGACCAAAAAGAGGGGTGTTATAAGTTTGACGTGTCTGTCTGTCTGTTTGTCTGTCTGTGTGTGTATCTGTCCGTGGCATCGTAGCATCCAAACGGGTGGACCGATTTTGATCTAGTTTTTTTTGTTTGAAAGCTGACATGACTGAGAGTGTTCTTAGCTATAGTTCATCATCATCAGCCTGCTCATTGCTGAAATATCACGGTTTATCTGGTTCGTGATAGGACGATTAGCAACTTGCAGTCGTTTGATGGGTTTTATATTTTGCATTCTGGTTCGTGACACTTATGAATAGGTATATACACATTATTGAAAAGTTGACCTGGTGCTGCAGCATCACCTAGTAATCAATAGGATACCCAACTCCTCACCAACTTAGAGCAGAGGTTTCGTGTTTGGGCTCATTTTAATTGCGACACCCAGTAAGACGTAGATAAACAGTAAATATTTGCATGCTGCTGCTGCAGCATCACCTATACGAGCCGAGCTTCGTATGAACCCAAGTCCCAAAGTGGAGGTTTCATGTTTGGGCTCATATTGACGGCCTCATCCAAGAGGACATATTTTATAGATGGTATTCATTGGGATATGATCCAGTTGATAGGAATTATTCTGCACAAGTTTAAAAAGCATAAAATAAAATTGAATTAAGAAATTTAAAAAAACCCCTGCCAAAAATTTTAAAAAGTAATGAAATAATATTTACTAAGTTTAAATAATTCCTAAAAGTAAAGTAATATTTTAGTCCATAAATGTTGTCAAGGTTTGTCGGGGGACCGCTAATGTAGATGTTTGATTTCACATAACATTATAGTTTAAGGGTCAGTTCACAGCGACCCGAATCGAGAGAATCAGCGACTATTATGGCGATACAAAATGCAAAAGTCGCTGTTGTGGTAGTTTACTTGGCGGTCCCTCGACACACCGTGACAACATTTATGGACTAAAATATTACTTTACTCTTAGGAATTATTTAAACTTAAAGTCAGTAAATATTATTTCATTACTTTTAAAAAGTTTTTGGCGGGGGTTTTTTTAAATTTCTTAATTTAATTTTATTACCTTAAAGACTAACCACTATAGACTTTTATGCAGTTATAGTCGTGTGCGTACAAGACAAAAAAACGAGGAATACGGCTTTTGCTGAACCAAAGATTTCCTGTGGTAGGATTGATCTTTATATCCCTAAGATGGGTTTACGATGTGGAGCCACCTGAATATTTCATGCAGGTGGGGGAGGGGGGGGTTTTAAGCTTTAACAAGGTATAAGGTCAATAACTGCGTGGGATTTTGGTATATAGTCGAGTTTGGTATCATTTTCGATTGAATCGAATGTTTAAATGCCAATTTTGGAATAATATTTAGATAAAAGATAGTAAAAATAAAATAAAATAAAAAAATTAGAATATATGATTTTCAACCAACGAAAACGCTGTTGACAGGGCTTAAATAATATAAGGAGGCTGATAGCCGCATTATTCTGCATGCGAAAGACATGGTGATGAATGGAGCAATAAACATATTAATAATACTAGACGTTCCGCGCGGCTTCGTCCGCGTAAATCTGAAATTTCACGGAAACCGTATATTTTTCACAAATTAATAACCCATGTTTCACGTAGTCTACTATATATTCGTGTCAAATAACATAAAAATTGCTCTAGTAGTCTGTGAGATATTAGCCCTTTCAAATAATTTTCCCCGTTTTTTTACATTTTCCTCAGTATCTTTGCTCTTATTGGTCTTAGCGTGATAAAATATAGCTTATAGCCTTCCTCGATAAATAGGCTATCAAACACTGAAAGATTTATTCAAATCAGGCCAGTAGTTCTTGAGATTAGCGCGCTATAGCGCGTTCAAACAAACTAACCAACAAACTCTTCAGCTTTATTTTCACATTTTCCTCTGTATCTTTGCTCCTATTGGTATTAGCGTGATAAAATATAGGCTATAGCCTTCCTTGATAAATAGGCTATCAAATACTGAAAGATTCTTTCAAATCGGATGAGTAGCTCCTGAGATTAGCGCGTTCAAACAAAAAACTCTTCAGCTTTATAATATTACTAGCTGTCCCGGCAAACGTTGTTTTGCCATTTAAAGTATTTCTGCTTCATCAGTTGATACAAAATCTGACCCCCTCTTTGGTCCCCTTAGAGGGGAGGGGGGGTGATTTTTATACACCAGATGTTGAATTGGAAGAAAAATATATCTGCGTACAGTATACAAATCGGATCAGTAGTTTCGTGTTAAAGTAAAAGTCTTATACAAAATCTGACCCCCTCTTTCGTCCCTTTAGAGGGGTGAGGGGAAAAATATTTGGAAGAAGACAAATATATCTGCGAAAACCGCATTTAAATCGGATCAGTAGTTTTCGTGTGATAGTGGTACAAACATACAGACAGACAGACAGACAGACAAAAAACTAACTACATTTTTGGATTCTATAGCGATTAAAACTTTTTTAATCGGGACTTAATGCCCGATTAAAAAAGTTTTAATTATAATGCAACGCGAAAGTTTAAATTTTTTGAATACACGTGGTCTATTTCTTATCTGTGCCAAATAACATAAAAATTGCTCTAGTAGTTCGTGAGATTAAGCCCTTTCAAATAATTGTCCCCCCTTATTTCCACATTTTCCTCTATTTATTCGCTCCTATAAGTCTTAGCATGATAAAATATAGCCTATAGCCTTCCTCGATAAATGGGCTATCTAACACTGAAAGAATTTTTCAAATCGGACCAGTAATTACTGACTCATACTAAGATTAGCGCGTTTAAATAATGCTTCTTCTTCTTCTTCTTCTTCTTTTTACGTTGTTTAACATCTTCATCGTGCAAATATGAGTCCTAAAATGAATTAAGCATTCTTAAGTCATCCGAATATGGTACCGAACTTGGAATAGTACCATAATTAATGCCTCTATACAGATTGAGACTCTATTTTTCTCCAGAGCAGAAGCTGCTAAAATTTTAAAAAATTAACATCAAAAATCGCGGTGGCTCCACATCTTAAATCCATCCTTGGGCCATAAGGACCAATCCTACCAAAGGAAATCTTTGGTTCAGCAATAGCCGTATAATTTACCGTACACACGCAACTATTAGGTATAAGATACAGACATGGTTCCTGTGTCAATGCTAAGAAAAGGATATAAGACACTGCGAAATATTTATAACATTTTGAGACTAATTGAGCATTAGTTGAGTAATTAGGTTTTTCCACCAAAGTCTTATTTTTTAGGGTTCCGTACCCAAAGGGTAAAAACGGGACCCTATTACTAAGACTTCGATGTCTGTCCGTCTGTCTGCCACCAGGCTGTCACTCAAGAACGGTAATAGCTAGAGAGTTGAAATTTTCACAGATTATGTATTTCTATTGCCGCTATAACAACAAATACTAAAAACAAAATAAATTTAATATTTAAGGGGGGCTCCCAAGTCCCATACAACAAACGTGATTTTTTTTACATTTTTTGCTCTGTATCAATGATAACAACAGGTAGCTACCTGAAATGTTCACAAAATACTCAGTTTTATTTATACTTTAATAATTAATAATAAAATTTAAATAAAATTAATAATTAAGGGGGCTCCCATACAAAAACACATTTTTTTTCCTATTTTTGCTCTATAGCTGTTGTACGGAACCCTTCGTGCGCGAGTCCAACTCGCACTTGGCCGATTTTTTTAAACTTTTCTCAGAAAGAATGAAGATCTCCGCATCGGAAGGTTGGCATCTACCTACTCAATACGTGGCTTTATCCACATTTGTATCATGATCGCGTATCAGATCTCCGTCGCGTAGCATCGAAGCGTATCATGATTGCTACTAGTGTGGACGCAAAACGATCGCTATGATGTGGACAAAGTACTCTTTGCCGCGGTCATTTTCAATTTCTAGATTTTTCTAGGTAAAGTATATGTAAAGAATTAAGAACGTAAACATAAACTTACCGAGACCAGCGCTGCAGGGGCTTTTGGCACCACGTCGGGAACCACGGCGTTCGCCTCGAAGGATTTCGCCACAGTCGCCATTGCTCTTGATAGCACCCTAAAATTGACCATAGTGCTATCTGCTAGTAAAAAAACAATCGCAATTCTTAAAAGGGCCATCTTGTCCACACGACAACACGACAATAACGCGGCCGCCAACTGAGCTAGCCTTTATAGCGGCCGTAACAAGCGCCTAGGCAAACCGGTATAAGAGTGCATGCACAATGCACTGTGATTATATTCACAGCCTTATTAAACGAAGTTAGAGACAGGATTATATTTTGCTGTCTTTGTTATATTATGCGGCCACTCTTTGCGCCTATGATGAAAGAATACAATTCGCTGGCTTGCGAGAATATAGACGGAACTAAAAATTATTGATTTTAGAGAATATCACTTTTTAATTTCTTTGTAAATATTTTTGTGCATAACCCAAAATGTAAATTATATATTGAGGGATTGACTGTACTGATTAAAAGAAAATTTATTGTAGAATTAAAAGACATTAAAAGAAAATTATAACTTTTATTAAAAATTATTTAAAAAATCGTCATACAAAGGGGGGTTTCAGACATCGGTCTTTATTCATGAAAATCCAAATTATAAAAATCAACTTATGTCGTGTATACATATAGCTTTAATGTGTCTTAAAAATACAAATTTATTATCAGAAACAACGACGAATCACTAAATATGTCACTGTTCATGAAAAAATTTCAACAGTTATTGTAACTCAACTGTTAAATACGTCGATATTTTCGAGAACCGATCGTGCGTTCCATCCGTTATCATAGCCGCAACAAAGGCGCAACTGAGTTGAGCCGTTATTTGTGATTACGCTGCGAGTGTTTTGTCTCAAATGAATACTGACACTGACTCTTTCTAACGGTTGTTGCCGCGAAATTGGCGTTGCGTCTCTGTTGACGATAAAATATCAAAGATTTCTGATTGTTTGGCATACATAACTCAATTTGACCGAATTTTGAATTACGTCTGTATTCTCGCAAGCCAGCGAAGTGATTTCCCATGCCCATGGGCCATAATCAACAATAATGCAGCATGCATTAAATAGACAAGTTTCGCAATCATGGCAGCAATTAGCCCTAGATTATAATAGGCCGTATAGACTGACAGCAACATGGATTATCTAAATTCTAAGACGTATTCCTGTCTTTATTTTCGTATTTCAGTCAGTCAATGTCATCGTCAAAACTAGGGTTGCCGAGGGTTTTTGGGGAGTTTAAAAAAAATAATACAACAGCCATTTTGGCATGTCCTTCATTTTAATATTTATTTTATTAAAAACTTTGACCATTTTTGGTATTTATTTATAAAGTAACTGAAAGAGTGTCTATTTGTACTTTATTTTGGTTAATTAAATACTTAATTCAAATAGAAAGAAAAAAGAAATTATGGTGATATAATTTATCAACACCCTCTTTTTCCAGTGTCCCCAGTAACAATCTCAAACTTCCAACTGAATTAAATTAAATTTTTCTGGAACTACTTGACATATTCTATTATTTCAGTTTTGTTACCATAATTTTTTCATGATAACATTCTACTAAAATATATTTCTTGTGTTCTGTTTATGGCGAAACTAATATTCAGTACGATGGGCCATTTTAATACGGCTTGACTGAGTAATTTTTTCGGTGGTCCAAAAAAATGTGCAACCAGTTGGAATGGACCAAAATTGATGGTCAGGTTTGTTACGACTGTTTGATACTTTTTACTATCTTTATTTGTAACATAATAGTTTGTAAAGATAGACTGATTTTTGAACTAAAAGTAAGTGTGTGTAGTTTGAATCAGCGTAAAACAGAAAAAGTTTTACATGTCTTTAAATGTAAGACAATGTAAGACGCATTATGTTACTTCGGTTTTGTTACTGCGTACAGGGTAACATATAGACGGACCGGCAAAGTAACAAAACCGAAAGCACAAAGCTAGTCATACACTGTGGATTTGCATGGTGATAAATTATCTAAGAAGTTTCTATTAAATACAATTTTTGTAAAGTTAAAGATAGCTGATAGTTTGTTTAAAATTTTTATTTTACAAATAGGTATAGGGAGAAGTTAAAAAAATTAAAATCCAGAGTAAATTAAGGAAAATTTTACGAAGATTAAATAAAAAAAGAAAAACATATTGGAACTGAATCCAGCTGAGGCAGAAGCTAGAAATAGACGAAAGGAGTTAAGAAAAAATAATTGCTAATTTTAATATAATATTGTATTCTAAGGTCTTGTACACTATGCCTTAAAATTTTGTTACTGTCGGTTTTGTTACTGTCCCTGAATTTTTTAAAGGTATTTTTAAGATTTTGACGTAAATTTCTATCTTATGAGATATGTCTCATGTGTTAGCTAAAACAATTAATATTTAGCGTTTTTAATTGCATACAGATTTTAAACAGCTCAATTTTTGAGAAAGTACTATAAAAAATAGATGTAGTTTTGGAACCCGAAATAAAAATTGGATTGTCAAATCTATTTTAAAATGTGCAGTGTCTTAATTCTTTATGTACATAACGTAAAAGAACTGTATTATTTCAATAAATACGCCAGAGTCTCAATATATATTATAGTTTAATTTCTATTCAACTTTGATTATGGTAACAAAACGGACACGTTGTATTATTTTTTTGAAACTCCCCTTTTACGGTTTCGGAAGTTTATTAAATCAAGAACTATGTCCTATGTGTGTCAAGTAGAACTTTCTGCATCGCACTGAGGACTTTTTGCATGATAGTGAGCATGCACCATATAATTGTTTAGTAATAACTAGACCTACAACTAATTATTGTATGTTGTTCATCACATCTTACTAATCACATTAAAGAATTAGTTTTAAAAAGTCTAAAAAAAATGTAGTATTTAAAAAAATTGACTTAGAATCCAAATAACACTATGCCATTTTAAACCATCAATCCCCAAGAGGCAGCCGGCTGCCGCATAACAATAATTGAAAATCTATTGTGTCTGCGATACCCACAATGGAGGTGTTAATGCTTTATTGGGTGTTTACTAATATAACATTTATTTTGTAGCTAAACACCAATATTGATCTTAGTTCTCAATAAGATAAAAATAAATTGAAACATAGTATTATATAAACAGAATAATAATATAATTAACATCTTAGTTTTGCAAAATATACTGCAATGAACTCATGCAATCCTAAGCTATGTTAAATAGCCTAAGTTTAAAAGGTGTAATATACATTTGATCGAAGAATATACACAAAAATACATTTAAGTTTGTAGGTGGATCGGTGGTCTTATAAAAGTAAGTACAGCCTGGAGAGGCCCCTAAGTAACGTTTTCTATTAGAAGCCATAAAATAAATATTTATTGAACGCACAGGTCAGGGCTGCCATATGTACGATTTAAATCATACTCGTACGATTATTTGTACAATTTACTATTGTACGATTGTAAGATTACGATCGTACATAAAACATACAACTTTTTTAGGTGCATAATCTCGAATTAAATATCATAATCTTGAAATCAATTTGATTTTGATTTTAATTTAGGCAACATTTTACCATAAACATGTTCATGTTTATACTATTCCACATATGACATACCCCAGGGGCCAGGGCGACAAGTTGTTATTTGATTTTAAGTTTTAACCTTTAATATTATCGAATTAAGTTTGGGATTGCTTGCATTACTCCGATACTTATACTCTTCTTTCCTAATGTATGTTCACTGCATGTTTGATTGAAAGTATAAACTTTATTGCCGGTCGCAACTCGCAACTCGCATCTCGCAGCTGAGTGCTAAGATTACTTCGTGTTTTAGTTTGAAAACAAATAAGTAATTCTATCGATACGATCGCGCAGTTTTTACATCTGGCAGCCTTGGCACAGGTACTTAATAAAATGAAGCATTACGTAATTTTTATTATAGAGAAAGGTTATGTTTCGCAAACGAGTCTTCTAAATGTGGGTACAAGAGCTTGGAAAATTACAATAAGTGCAAGCAGCTAAGACCTAAGAGATTAATAATATAGATAAACATTATTTGGAAAATTATTGATAAGAGCAGTGCAAAATATCTAGTTTTTATCTTACCTTGTGAATTCTGACTGCACCGGCAAAACTTTGTTATCTTTTTTGATAGATAACGCAAAACAAATTGTTCTGGAATCACAAACGTCTTTTCTTTCTTTTTCTTCTTTTTTTGGCAACTTGACACAGAGATGCGTATGTTGTGCCACAGACAAGGTAAAAAGGTAAGGAACGGCGGAAGGAATAAAGAATAACGGAATTTGGAAGAAAGTTAATTAAATCAGTGCGGTAAATTAAATTCTATAAACTAAATAAAATAAACATACTTATTCTAGATATTAATATTATTTAATGTTAAGTAATTAGATATACAACTATATACACATTTATCATTAGAATTAAGAAGTATATTTACAGAAGTAGGAAATGGAATAGGGATTAAAGACAAGTTAATATGATACAATTGGGAATGATCATGGAGGGAACATGAAAGGATAATGTGGTTCAAGTCACCTACATCTCCACAGTCGCACAAATCATCATCTCTGACGCCAATTCTCCTAAGATGCGTTGGAATGCACATATGACCAAATCTCATCCGAATAATTGACGTTGTTATATTTTTAGAAAGGAAAATATTAGAAAACCAGGGCTTAGTAGGGATCTCTGGTTGAATTTTACGATACTGTATAGCTTTTGTTTGACTGCTCAAGGCCCATAACTTATTCCAAGATTTTAATAGGGAACCCCGTGCCAGAGAAGCCAAATCATGCGCATAATTATTAAAAGGAAACAAATCACCACTAAAAACAGCCTCTTTTGCCAATTTGTCAGCAATTTCATTGCCAACAATGCCGCAATGGCTCGGTATCCATATAAATGTTATTGAAAAGCCTTGAAGTTTACATTGATATAGAAGGTTTCTAACTTAGACAATAATTGGATAACAATTTTTTGATTTAAAAGAAAATTTAATCAGGGATTGTAGAGCACTTAAAGAATCTGTAAATATTAGTGTCTCTTTAAGCCTGCCAAGTAAAATATACTCAACAGCCTTATAAAGGCCGTAAGACTCTCCTGTAAAAACAGATGTTTCAGGCGGAAATTTTACTTTTTGTACAATATTATAATGTAAATGGTAGACGCCAACTCCAACACAACTATCTGTAGTATTCTTCGATGCATTTGTATATATGTGGTGGTAGCCCTGCCAATTGTTATTCGTGATGTACTTAAATATATTGTTAGCGAAATATGTATCGTTTTTTTAATGTCAATGTCTAATCTAATATCTGGCACAAGCGTTAGTGCTTCATATGCTGAATCAAATAATGGAAAAGTTTGAGAACGAAAAGTGGGGGCGTCAATGACTAAGAATTTACGATAGCTAGTGAGAAGTAAGGGATGAGATTTATGATGCCAGTATTTATTATTACTATGACACAAATGAAATAAGGTTCTAAGTTTGGGAATTAAGGGGTGATTTTTAAATTGGTAACAACGAACAAAATATTTATCCGCCAGATATTGTCGACGGAGTTGAAGAGGAGGTTCGCAACATTCTAACTGAAGTGCGTTTATGGGAGATGATCTCATAGCTCCGCAGATTATACGCAAGGCTTTCGCTTGTATTTTGTCAATTTTTTGTAAACCAGTTACGCTACACGGCTCTAAAAGAAAAGTGCCATAATCTAGGACACTTCTAATTATTACATTGTAAATTAATTTCATAGTAAATGGGTGTGATCCCCACCAAACACCAGATAAACACCTTAACATATTTAGAAGCCGCTCACATTTGGCACAGATGTAATCGATGTGTGCGTTGCCATTTAATTTTCCATCCAAATATAGCCCTAAAAATTTGACTTTGTCTTTAACAGGAATCGGCGCACCATCATAAATAATAGCTATCGGGGGAGGCATACGCATTCGGGTAAATAAGACGACGGAACTTTTGTTGATCGATAAGTCTAAACCATGCTTGTCCATCCAAGATTTTAACTGTTTCAAAGCATTAATAAGATCTCTACTTTTTTTTTTATCGATTTTCATAAAAAATGGATTAAAAAAATAATGCACAACGTTAATAATCAAGTTTTGACTTCTGCCAGCACTCCCGGAGTGAAACCCGTCTTTTTTTTTTCATTACATACATTAGTCGTGTTCGTTCGTTTTTCAATGCACATTGCGCATGCGCAAAGTTATAAATTAGTGTCAAATTGAGTGTCATGTTCTAAAATACCTGTCAGATTTTCTAAAATCTGACAGAAATTGATGGTATTTTAAGCCGGGTCCAGACGAGTGTAACGTGTAATGTAAGATTTCGTGTAATTTAGCGTCAACAGTGTGGACGGCACACGAACTCAAAGCGAATTGTCCAAACGAGCCTTTGTGCTCGCGCGAAAACCGACAGCCGATGGATAAACCCCAAGCGTTACATGTAATGCTCGTAGTGCCGTCCACACGTAGAATTCGTGTTACATTACACGGTGAACTACATTACACGTTACACTCGTCTGGACCCGGCTTTAAAAGTTAAAGGTGGCTTTCGGATCTTTGCCGCGAGCGACCGCGACCGGTAAAAATTCAAATGAATTATTCTGCTTTATGTTATAGAATATAAGTATCATTTTCTACGGTCAATAGCCGCGTACTGACCAAGCGCGACGCCTCGCTGCCTCGCCCGAGCGTGCCGCGGCCGAGCCAAAAGTTGTCGGTTTTTGGTCGATGCTCAAAGGCGCCTCGGACGTTTGTCGCGCACTAACACGTACTGACCGACCGAGCAAATGCGCGCGAGGCTGCCGCGGCAAGGCGGCTCGCTTGGTCAGTACGCGGCTATTTGCGTACTGGCGACTGGCGACCCATGCTGCCGCCGTAGTAAAATGAGATCTATAGCCTATGTCATAATGTGGCAATTCGTTTGAATTTTCGTCCGTCGCGGTCGCTCGCAGCCAAGATCCGAAAGCCACTTTAAGGTTGTTATTAAAAAAATATTCCATTCTTCAAAAATTTTACCCCCCCCCCCCCCCCCCAAATATCCCCAAAATATTTTACCCCCTAAAAAACCCACTAAATTTATTTTTTCCCACTAAATTTAGTGGGAAATCCCCATAGTTGGCAACACTGATTTTAACTTCTTCTGTGATGAATAATCAGTCAGGAAACATTAGAGTAGTCGTATTCGTTTGCTTTTTCAACTGCGCATGCGCGGCTTTTTTGTGTGTCAGTGACATCAATGTGAGTGTCATATTCTAAAATACCGATCAATTTCTGTTAAATTTTAGAAAATCTGACAGGTATTTTAGAACATGACAAGGTATTTTAGAATATGACACTCACACTGACACACAAAAAAGCCGCGCATGCGCAGTTGAAAAAGCAAACGAACACGACTATTGTGTTTCATCACAGATTAAGGATAGGTAGATAGCTTCTTAGCTCGCCAGCGCATGGCCATTTTATGCTTGTGTGCAATTGCCGTAGTGTGCGTGTAGGGATGGGCGATCTGCTTGTATATATCGATAAAAATATAAAATTAGACTACAGCTATCGACCAATAGCTAGTCGACCATAATAATTTTATGAAGATTTTTATTAAACGACATCATAAAAAGGAGGTTATCAATTCGACCCGCATGTTCAATTTAGGATATAATAAATTATGATTATTAAATTAGAAGTCGCTTTCAATTTGGTGAAAAGATATTATTTTATATTTATTTAAGTTTATGAAAATACTTATGTAAATAAAATATTTAAGTATATAATTACACAAATAGCTAAAAATATAATAAATATGTATACCCCACAAGCCACGAAGGCTTGACCGGAGTGTAATATCAATAAAATCAACAGTTTTTATAAAAAAACAACAGAAGATCAAATATACTTTATTATACTTAACTATTATACAACAATTTTGTAAAATAACATTTTTTATGTATTATCGAAGAAATAAAGACGTTAAAGCATTGGATACTGGTGACGGGACACATAATAATATAATGTGTCCACTGTCCCAACACCAGTGGCCGATCCTTTAGTCAATAAAATACCTATGCCATACATCATAACATGTAAGGATTGAACACCGGTGTTAGGACACATTGTACAATATTACACACTTATTAGAAATTAAGGGGCCGGGTGCCATCGGAATTCTCATACATACGTAATACCAAAATCATTTTCTCATGCGAAAATATTTAACATGTTCGAGTTATTTTTCAGCTTAAAAAATAGTAATTACCTAGGTTCCTGCACAAAAATTTACTACAAAATATTTAAATAGTAAAAAATATTTTTAGAGTTTTAATATTTTGTAGTAAATTTTTGTGCAGGAACCTAGGTAATTACTATGTATTTTAAGCTGAAAAATAACTCAAACATGTTTAATATTTTCGTATGAGAAAATGATTATGGTATTACGTATGTATGAGAATTTCGATGGCACCCGGCCTCTTAAATGAAAAATATTCAAACACTGAAAACAGTTGACAACATCTCCTTAACGGGGGGGTCTCCTGAATGTGGTAGTGATAAGGGGGGGATTTTCCTCACTTAAACCATCCCTCCTCACTCCATCTCACCACCAGAATACTCGGTTATAATCTAAACTTAAAAATAATATTATCTTCATTATAGGTCTCTCAGTCACCACCATATTGAACTGTTCTTTAGGAGGCAGGAGCATTCCAATAACCTACAAAAATAGTTGGTTTAGTGTCATTAAATGTAGGTACTTAATACTATAAAATATGTATGTACATATTATATTATATACAGGACAATATGCTTTATGTAACTTTTCCATGCTTAACCCATCAAGCCCCAAGCGGGACCCAGGTGCCGCATAACTGAATATCTATTGTGTCTGGAATTCGATGTTTGAGGTATTAAATTTATTTTATTAAATGATTATGACTTTAGCCTTATTAAATTTTTACATTTTACTTATTAAAAAAGAGTAATGCCAGGATAAAATTTCAAAAAGTAGAGCTAAGTAACGAACTGAGTACTTACAGGGGGGAGGTGTGAGAGCTGTTGATCATGCAATTATTTGCTCTCCGTTAGAACTTTTTTATTTCAATAAAATCATTGTCTCAAACTTACGTTTGAAATGATAATCCCAATATTTTGATGCCTTCATGAGGGAGTAAGAATTAAAAACTTGCATGAAACTTGCGTCTAAATATTTCTGTTCGTCGTCTATTTTGAAGCATTTTCGAATCCTGAAAACAAAATCATTTAGTCCATGACAATATTTTTATCGACAAACTATACTTCAAGTAAAGTGCATCCCTAAAGTACACGTAAAAAGCTACGCAATATTTGAAGCCAAATTATTACTTGATGTGACATTTTTATCACTAATGCCATAAATAGCATGATTATGGGATTATTAAACTTATAAATTTTCTTTTTAGCTTATAAAAATACCGATTGATAAGCCCAAAAAACGTTGTTGAAAACTTACGTATGTTATGTTAAATCCACGTGTTTGAGGCATTTCTTGGCCGTTTTTATGGTTTATTATATAGCGGAACCATAAAACACAACAAGATATTGCATTTAACGTTCACTAAACACTTTTATTAGCACTTTTTAAACATGAAATATTGCAGACCGACTCCTTTGTTATGTCCCATTAGGTAGGACATAACATTACAAACTTTTGACGTTTATACACCGATATGAGCTATCTCTTTCACTCAACTCACTGCATCGTTAGTTAGAAAGAGTAACATTATCAACTGTCAAAATATAAGGTTACCTCCAATAGTATAACCTCATTGTGTTTCATCGAATAGTTCCTTTGCCGTCATGTTGGCATTACTGTCTGTCAATAACGTAAACAAGGTTGACATGCTCTGCGAGTTTTCATAAGTTTTACTGTGATTTCGTGAGAAAATCATGCCGAAAGCATTAAAGAGTGGTGAAAGAATGATGGTGCTAAGAGTGAAAGAGTTTTGTGAACGTGAAAAACGTAACTAGGCCCCAATAATTCCATTAAACTCGAGTTGCCGCCATTACGGCTTAGTGATAGTGAAATAGGGTTACCAGCGTCAGTTTAATCACCCTTAAACACAGTAAAACTTGAATATTTGCAGAGCGTATCTACCGTGTTTGCATAGTTAATGGAATCAGGCGTTACTTTGCGGAAATCCATAGCTTAAAATTTAGTTTGTTATTATTTTTAGCAATATTCCGCGAAATAAACTTCCACCTTTAAGTAAATGAATGAGTTCACGCATAGGCATGCGTACAGCACCTCCCTCCTCCCACACTGCCTATGCGTACACTCGCATGCAAGAACTTGCAAACACCACCACCACACAAGCAATAATGTTGGCAAATCCGTGCAAGGCCCCTCACCACCATGCAGGTTCGCGTCGGGGTCTGTGGGAGTATTACAAAAGAAATAAGAAAACTACCAGCAACACAATGAAACACTGCTACGCTAAGTGTTTAAAGTCGATCACAGGAGTCCAAGATACTGTCCTGTCACAGGACCAGTATCTTGTTTTGACGAGTACGAGTAGGAAATAGACCCGACCGAACGATGACCGAATCTAAATTTCTAACATAAAGGTAATGTAGGTAGTTAGGTACCTACTTTGCATTATGGTCGTGGCAGGTCATTATTATCGTAGAGTGCGTTTCATCGAATAGTTCATTTGCCGTCATGTTGGCATTCCTGTCTGTCAATAATGTAAACAAGGTAGACATGCTCTGCGAGTTTTCATAAGTTTTACTGTGACTTCGTGAGAAAATCATGCCGAAAACATGAAAGAGTGGTGAAAGAATGATGGTGCTAAGAGTGAAAGAGTTTTGTGAACGTGAAAAACGTAACTAGGCCCCAATAGTTCCATTAAACTCGGGTTGCCGCCATTACAGCTTGGTGAAATAGGGTTACCAGCGTCAGTTTAATCACCCTTAAACACAGTAAGGGAGATCGCACACGTCACACTTTTTGTGTGATCGAGTCTGCGGTGATACAATCTGCATGGCGCGCGCCATCAGAATGTATGGAAGCCGCAGACTCGATCACACAAAAAGTGTGACGTGTGCGATCTCCCTAAAACTTATGAATACTTGCAGAACGTGTCTACCGTGTTTACGTTATTAACAGATATGCCAACATGATGGCAAAGGAACTACTTAATTGATGAAACGCACTTCTAGTAACGGAAACTACATACACGCGAACGAAGGCGCGGGTAAAAGCTAGTACAATAATATTATCAGGGCGAGCGAAGCGCGCCCTAGTATATCTCACGACCTGTACATTTTGTGGTACACTTTACGGACTAACTATCACGCCTATTGATTTGTGCTTTAACATATTATAGTATGTATTTACATGTAAATGTGTTATCATCAGTCAGTGAAGGTGTGATGACGCGAGCCCTCACAAAGCTCGGCTTTTAGCTAGTAAATGCGAAAGGTTAATGACTTTGGTTATTACGCCTTCACAGTTCACACATAAAGTATGTACTAAGCGGATCATCATAAAACTTTCATAGGTACACGTAATTGTCTGGAGTATGGAGAAGGACATAGGGTACCTTTTATCCCGGGAAAAAGAACGGTCCCGAGGGATAGACGTTAACGTAGGTAGAGCCGCGGGCGAAAGCTGTTAGAATTATGTACAATTTTCTTTAAATGCATTTTGTGATAACATATTATCTCCCCTAATTTAAGGTAGCACAGTAAGGGCTGGTTTACACGTATTAACACATTGATGGACAGTAACGTCCACGGACGTTCAGATAGTAAATAATGATACGACAGAACGCCTGTAGACGTCATAGTTATTACTCGTGTCACGGCAGTACGTCTGAGGGCGTGTGATTTTCAATACTTTTACAAGGAAGAACATGTTGTAGTGTCACCGCAAAAGTAATGCGGCTTTCCTACTGTCATCGTACATATTTCTACAACATGTCAAGTTACACACACATTGACAGAATTCCGGTACCCCTCTCCCCGCACAGTACGCTCGTGGGCGTCGTGTTTTCATACATTTAGTCACGTAGTGCGCGTCGGCGGGAGGATTAGTGTCACCTCATACTTTCGCGCGCAAATAACGGTTCGAGTGGTAAGTTATCAACGTATTTTTGTGTTTTTATTTAGCGAAACATTCAAATTCAATTCATGTAACTTACGTATAAGGTAATTGTGCTTCTAATATTAGTAGTTGCTTGTTTTGAATGCAGTTTTTTGGTATTGAAACAATAATGAATTTATCTACAGATGGCGCCTGGAGATCCGTACGAAAGGGAACAAAAACGGTTGTAAGAATTGTTCAATGAAGTTGAAACTCCGGAATCTAGTGAAGATCCATATGCTGATGATGGGGAATACGGGTCCGACAAGGACTACTATCCTTCAGGCGACGAGTCGTTGAGTTCTGACGATGCTGCTGGACGCCGCCCACAAAAACACGCTAGTGACTCATCTGGTGAGTCTTCTTCGTCTAGTGATTCGGATGATAGTGAAAAAACATTTTGCCCTTCCGAGGACGAACGACGGAATGAGAATATTTCAGTTACCCAAAACCTTCATGTTTCGGAGGCGACGTCATCTGGCATTCCTTTATCGTCAAACGATCGGCTTATAAATCAAGATGATCGCCCCAATTCACCAGATATTTCTGATCAGCTTACTAGCCCAATCAGTCATGCTCCCAGGACATCTGCTGAGATACCTTCAGTAGTAGAAGGTTGGTCTGACACGGTGACCGATATACCTGATTTTAATTTTGATAACGCTGCTTCTGGTATTCAAGTAAACATTGATAACATAGAAAATGTTATGGACTTTTTTCATCTAGTTTTTCCACGGAATTTCGTTGAATATCTGGTAATATGTACTAATAATTATGGTAAATCTTTGTGCCAAACTAACAAACCACATACAAGATATAGCCGCAAAGCTGTCTTTCGTGAAACCAATTATGAAGAAATGCTGAAATTTCTAGGACTTAGCCTTCTGAAAGGTCATATAAAATGTTACATAAGTAAATTTAAATTAAAATTAACCTTATAGAATAGTATTGTGTTCAAGTTAGTACTTAAATAACATTGTTAGTGAAATGTTGCTGTGATTACTATCATAATACCTAGTGGTAAACGTACATCTAAAGCTAAAAGAGTTTTAATGTTTTATTTGAATTTCAATACAGGCAAGATAAAAAGATGATTATATTAGCAACTTGTTAATTATAAAAGAGGCTGATTAATTTTGTGATTATTATTAAACAAATTTATATATAAAATACTGGTTTTATTACTATTATCTGTATAATCAACTTTACGGCTATAGGCGTGTAGTCCCTATGCGTAGTTTTCATGACATGCAACATGACAGTACGCTCATAGACGTAAGCGCCTATAGGCGTTCTGTCACTCAACAACATTGTACATACAACCGCATTGACACTACGCCCATAGGCAATGTATGAGAATAAGAAGTGTCATTTAGGAAGAAATTCTTAACTTGTACTGTCCACCAACGTGTTAAGTAGATAAGTAGTTAACTAAATTTTTACTAAATTTTAAGTTACTTAATTGCATGTAAACACACAATTTAGTAGCAAGTAGCAAGTTAAAATTTAGTACTACTAAATTTAGTCAAGCGGAATAACATTTAGAAACTTTCTAAATGTTATTCCACTTGACTAAATTTAGTCACTAAATCATTTAGATTTCTAAATTTAGTGAAATGGAATAAACGCTTTATATCGGTGTATAAGCGTGAAAAGCGTGTCAAGTTGCGTCCGACCTACTCGGTCATAATAAAGGAGTCGGTCTGCATATTTTATGTAATAAAAGTGCTAATAAAGGTTTTTAGTGAACATTTTATGCTAGATATCGTTTAGTTTTGTGGTTCCGCAATATAATTAACCATAAGAACGGCCAAAGAATGCCTCAAACACGTAGATTTAACGTTAAATACGTAAGTTTTTGAACAACGTTTTTTGGGCTTTTTAACCGGTATTTTTGTAAGCTGAAAAGATAATTTACAAGTTTAAAAATCCTTTAATCGTGCTATGTAAGGCGTTAGTGGTAAAAATGTCACATCAAGTAATAATTTGTCTACAAAAATTGCAAAGCTTTTTACGTGTCTTTAGGAATGCACATTACTTGAACTATAGTTTATCGATATCATGAACTAAATGACTTTATTTTCAGGGCTTTAATATGCTTCGAAATTATCGACACATAGAAATATTCAAGAAAATACACGCACACTACTTGTATGAAAACAAGCACAAAATGGCTACGCGACCACGGCCTAAGACGGCATCTATATTATAATACTTAATCTGTGCTGCCAGGGCTGTCAAGCGAACGGCGCGGCGGCGCGGGGCCGCCGGGCGGGGTACTATTACTTTTGTTTCGCGGATGTGTGCGCTGCGTATGCGACAAGTCGAGCGAGTGCCAGCCTATCGAGACTAGTCCGGTGACCGGACGCTTGCGTTTATCATACCTAAGCTCGGGAGTGAGACTTCTGTACCGTAAGGTACTATTATGTATTCTGTGGAAGAACTACAATTTGCCGTCTTGAGTCTCTTGACTCTTGTCTGTCATCCTGTTGTCACTTGTAAAGATGTCATCTTTGGTTGTCAGTTGTCATTTGTCAGACGTCACTCGTCAGTTTTCAGCGATTTGCTGCAGTATTTTCTCCTGAAATAGATTGTTTGTAAAATTAATAATTTATCCAAAAAAACCGGTGTCTTGTGTGTGTCTTAGTTGTTACTGTCCCTTGGCTCGTGTGTGAACAAAAACAATGGAAATCAAATTCCGTTAAGTACGTAAATCATGTTTGGGGATATTCAACTTACCAAACGCCTTATTGTTATTGCTTTAGTCCTGGGCATTATTTTGATTTTGAAAGACTACGTATTCGTTTTTCCATAATGACTGAACACAAAGTTGCATATTTTTACAACCCCGATGTGGGTAATTTTCACTATGGGCCCGGGCATCCTATGAAACCTCATAGGTTATCAGTTACCCACAGCCTAGTGCTGAATTATGGATTACACAAAAAGATGCAAATATACCGTCCATATCGTGCTAGCGCCCATGATATGTGTCGCTTCCATAGCGAGGACTACATCGAGTTTTTGCAGAATGTAACTCCACAAAATATACAAAGTAAGTATTGCCCTAATGACGTATTCATTTGTGTCAAAGGTTACTGAAAATGTTACTGTTACTGCTACTGTTCACTACTTGTTCAAATCTATACTATTCTTTTAATTTCTGGCACATTGCTTACATTATAAGGGCAGGTTTTACATAAGATGTATTTAGTTTAAATACATAAACTTTGTTTTCATTGTATACACTAATGTTTTAGGTTTTTCAAAAGACTTGCTGCATTACAATGTTGGAGATGATTGTCCAGTATTTGAGGGTTTATTTGACTTTTGCTCCATGTATACGGGTGCATCTTTGGAAGGTGCCATGAAACTCAACAACAATGCCTGTGATATAGCAATCAATTGGTCTGGTGGACTACATCATGCTAAAAAGTTTGAACCATCTGGTTAGTTATCTCATGTAATACTTGTTAAAAAAATTATAATAATTATTTTTTTAACAACTTATTTGAAATATGCAGCTGAATTGAAGGACCTTGTAAATTATATTATTAATTCATGAAGCCCCAAGCGGCCACATCCGGCCGCGATAACAATGAAAAAGCTATTGTGTCTCGTTTTGCCACGACTGATGGGTTAATCCTTCGATCGGAGGTTCTAAGAATTCCCATTGTATTATTTTGTTCTCGCGATCACCGGTGCTCGCGCGGGGCCTGAAGGATTAAATGCTGTGTGTTTGTTTCAGGGTTCTGTTATGTCAATGATATAGTGATTGCTATTTTGGAGTTACTGAAATATCATCCCAGAGTTTTATACATAGACATTGATGTTCACCATGGAGATGGTGTCCAGGAAGCCTTTTATTTGACCGACAGAGTAATGACAGTCAGTTTTCATAAATATGGCAACTATTTCTTCCCTGGCACTGGTGATATGTATGAAATTGGGGCTGAAAGTGGCAGGTACTTCTCCGTCAATGTACCACTAAAAGAGGGTATTGATGATCAAAGTTATGTGCAAGTAAGTTTTTTTTTTCATTGACAACAACATTTTGTAATTACTTTTGTAATATTTTCATAGAGATAGACTTGCAACTTTGTTTTATATTTCAGGTTTTCAAGCCAGTTATATCTAACGTTATGGAATTCTACCGTCCTACTGCAATTGTACTGCAGTGTGGTGCAGATTCCCTGGCTGGAGACCGTCTCGGTTGCTTCTCTCTATCTACTAGAGGTCACGGAGAATGTGTTAAATTTGTTAAAAGTTTAAATGTACCTACTCTTGTAGTAGGAGGTGGTGGGTAAGTAATACTTTTATTTTTTACTAGCTGTCCCGGCAAACGTTGTTTTGCCATTTAAAGTATTTCTACTTCATCAGTTGACACAAAATCTTACCCCCTCTTTTGTCCCCTAAGAGGGGTGGGGGGAAAAATTTTATACACCAGATGTTAAGTTGGAAAAACAGTTAATAATATGAAGTAAGTCCATTAAAGAAAAAAGTTTGATACAAAATCTGACCCCCTCTTTGGTCCCCTTAGAGGGGTGGGGGGGGGGTAATTTTTATACACCAGATGTTGAGTTGGAAGGAGGCAAATATATCTGCGAAAACCGTATGCAAATCGGTAGTTTTCGTGTTAAAGCAAAAGTCTTATACAAAATCTGACCCCCTCTTTCGTCCCTTTAGAGGGGTGGGGGGAAAAATTTTATACACCAGATATTAAGTTGGAAGAAGACAAATATATCTGTGAAAACCGCATTCAAATCGGATCAGTAGTTTTCGTGTTAAAGCAAAAGTCTTATACAAAATCTGACCTCCTCTTTCGTCCCTTTAGAGGGGTGGGGAGATTTTTTTTTATACACCAGATGTTAATTTGGAAGAAGACAAATATATCTGCAAAAACCGCATTCAAATCGGATCAGTAGTTTTCGTGTGATGCTGGAACAAACATACAGACAGACAGACAGACAGACAAAAAAACTAACTAACTTTTCGGATTCTATAACGATATTGTGACACCCTCCGCTTATTATTTTTTGAATATCTTTAATGTACAGAATTGACATTTCTACAGATTTATTATATGTATAGATTAGGTGAAAAGAGTCTTACAAAATACTATGATTTACCATACCATATTTTATTTTAGATACAGTTTATATCTTTTGACATTATTAAAGTTTATCTTAATAACATGTATATTTTCTGCTTGGATCAATGTAATAACAGTATTTTTATTTCATAATAGGTATACACTACGAAACGTAGCAAGATGCTGGACATATGAAACATCACTTTTGGTTGATGAAAACATTTCAAATGAGCTTCCATATACTGAATACTTGGAATTTTTTGCACCTGACTTCCAACTGCACCCAGAAATTAACAGGTAACAAGAGTTTTATAATAATTATATTTTGATAAAACTTATTGTTGTTAATTTTTTTATTATTAAAAGTGACTAAGTTATTATTAAGATCATTTAATGTACATGGCCTTGCCTATTGCAGGCCGGATAGTTCCTCGAATGCCAACAGCAAGCAGTACTTGGAAGCAATAACCAAACATGTGTATGACAATCTAAAGATGTGTCAGCATTCTCCAGCTGTCCAGATGACTCATATACCTGGTAAATATCTTTGAAATCCTCATTAAAATTATAAAATCTAAAGATACAATTTTATTTTAACTTTATTCCTCAAATAACAATACAAAATCAAGGTTTTTTGGCGCGTTTATCAACTCTGCCCTATTGTAAAATGTTGCTTGAGAAATAGCTTTTTCAAACTATCGACAATGTCATCTACCCACTAAACCTTCTGTGTTATAGGCAAGCATCTGAATAAAAGTCCTTGGGCTCGTACACAAAACTGTGATACGGCGTTGCAAACATATGCGACAAAAACATTCCCATCTAACAGTAAAAAAAATTAAATGAAATCGAAAATGATATGTCGCATTCCAGTTCTGTGTATGAGCTCTTAGTTCTAGAGACCTTCTAATTAATGGTAGTTACAGCCACAATGTGTACAATATTTTTTTATTGTGTTTCAGGTGATTTCTTTCCTGAGGAATATAGAATTAAAGAGGAGCCAGACCCAGATATCCGTATAAGTCAAGAGGAAGCTGACAAAATGGTGGAACCAAAGAATGAGTTTTATGATGATGATAAGGATAATGACAAGGAAACAGTTACAGAGACTAAGGATCCATAGCATATGAATGGTCCGGCTGACCCACTAGCCATTTGACGACACAAGATGTACAAACGTCTGGGAGTGTAATGTGTCGCAGACTCTGTGTTTAGTGAATTTGTAGGTATGCAGTAGATGGCTTTGAGCTTAAGGACTCTCTGGTTGTGGTTTTCGGCGTGGATGCGTGATCAAACAAAATGAATTGTTATTGATAGTTTATAAGATACTAGAATTTTAAAAAAATCTAAATATTGCAACCTAGTACCTTTATTTATAATAATATGTATAGCATACAATCAATTGAAATTTTAAAACATGTCATGACATCAAAAGTGTGTAGAAAATCTGGTATCCTAATTAAATGATCTCTTATAATATGCAATATACAGTGTATTATATTTCACTTTATATGCTTGGCTGTAGTTGAGAAAATCATTTACAAGCAGGCGATATTTATGCACCCAGAGTGACAAAACATTAATAATAATTCCTACATTTATAAAAATATTAAATAAAAAACTTAATCCTTCTAGTAATATTTTAAGGGATTTTCAGGTGGTTATAAATAAGTAAGCTAAGTAAGTAAGTTGTTGTATGTAAGTAGTAACATAATTCTAAATACTTATATGGCTAGTCTGACTGCCTTATTAGAAAACAATTAATAATATAGGACTTACTAATTAATCCGATTATGTTGCAGTCTTTTATGTAATAAATGTCTAATTTGTTAAACAGTAACAATACACTAATTTTGTGCATTGATATAAAATACATACATACACAATAACATACAGGGTGCAATTAAACCATCCTGCTAAATTTTTTCCAGGCCTTAGGTATCATTAGGAGAGTCCATTTAACTAAAAAAAATTGGGTGTTATTTTTTTTTTCATTGACATAATATTTTATCCCATTTAAAATCGTTGCAGAACGGTCAGTCGCGGCGCGGGGAAATGAGCGGGGGTGACGCGGGGTGAGGCGCGCGCGCGGGGGCATGTCACGCGCGGCCGATGCATCGTGTCCATTAATTGTAGTGTTTTTCTTGCTACATATATTAATCTGTGGGATAACTTTCGGAAGCTATTTCTCAACATTTTAGTACTGAGTGATTATAAAAAAAAAATACGTGTATTTTTATTTTTAACAAAGATCAATATAATATATCAAAATTTGGCAGGAAGGTTTAATTGCACCCTGTATAAAATTTGTAATATGAGTAAGTGCTCGAACTTAAACTTCTCAACATGTTATGTTCAAGTAAATAGTAAAATCATATCAAATTATGTTAAGAGTCAATATTAAAAAAAGCAATTGAACAGACAATAACAACAACATGGATTAGTAGTAACATCTTAATCTTCGTTTCATATTAGCTTGCTACATATATTAATCTGTGTTTCATATGCACATAATGATAAAACATGCATTCTCGCCATAATAATAATTGTTATAAGCCTTATTAATTGTTATAAACTGTAAAAGTTCAGCTTGATTACAACATGATATTGATTTTAAAATGATACCCATATCTGGCAAATAATTTGTAAATGACGACCTCTGTGGTTCAGCGGTCGAGCGTGTTGTCAGCGTTCAAGCCTGGGGTCGCGGGTTCGAATCCCGCCGACGGAACAAAAAGTTTTCGATGTTCCTGGATCATGGATGTATATTAACCCATCGATCGTGGCAAAACGAGACACAATAGCTTTTTCATTGTTATCGCGGCCGGATGTGGCCGCTTGGGGCTTCATGAATTAAATATGTGTATTAAATAATAAAAAAATTAAATATTTATGTAGTATAAAAGTATTAAATATATTATTTCCGTTGTCTGGTACCCGTAACACAAGTCCTTCAGGTACTTGCCACGGGGCTGACTGAAGCGGTGTGAAGCGTCCATAGATATAAAATAAATAAGTAGTTGTATATCAGTACTGTTATCTAAAATTTCTCATGTTGTTGTATTACTACAATTACTAATGTTAGTAAATTAATATAATATTGTGTATTTTTATTATTTATTGAGGGTCAACGCTGTACTTCTACTTTGAGGTTTTTCTTTTTTGTGAAAGCTAAGGAATGAAATATTATCAGCTAACAGATGTTTTGAACTTATGCTAGCTTTTAATAGTACATAATTCATAGTCGCTTAACATTTTTTTTATTAGCTTCAGTACAATATTTCAAATCGTTTTGAGTTAGATAATATGTAAAAATAATGAATGTGATAAAATTAATAAATAATGCACTCTAGAATCATAGTAGCTATTTTAATTTTTATACAAAAATAAAAACAATAATAATACATACTTTGTAGTTTCAATTTATAGAATTTTTTGAGATTATTAAAGTAAAAATATATATTTTACGTGATGTACTGTGTCAAATTGTCGATGGTGGTAAGTAAAAAAACAAATATTTTCATATCATTTATTAAATTGAAAAATAAATATATTATAAATATATGTTTAGAACTTAGTATCCTCCTAATTTTAAATCTAAATTATTATTAGATATATATTCATGAACATCTTTCATGTCTTCATTAAAATCAACTGTTAAATCTGTAAGGTTGCAACAACTCTGAATAATCTGTTTAACCACTTCTTTAGAAACTTCCAGGGTACAATCCAACCATAATGATTTTATATTTCTAAGGTAACCTTTGCTGAGTATTAGCTTCAAAGTTTCATCAAAATGTGTCTTCGACTGATATTTGACAGTCAACTTCTGTAAATTTTGTGCGGCCTCTAAAAAGAAAGTCAAAACCTTCTCCAAGTTGAAATTATCACTACCAACAGTTAAAGTCTGTAATTTATTAAAAATATTAGGTTTTTTGTAAAGATGTGGAATGGACAAGTTACTAGACTGTGTTAGCAGACAGATGTTAGTGATATTGGGACAGCTGACTCCTAAATTGATTATAGTTTCTATAGTCATACAGTCGTCTATTTCCCACAAAGAGAAATGGGTCAAATATTGACCTTGGACTTTTAACAGGCGATCTAGCGAGGGGGAGTAGGAAAAAAATAGCATATCTAATCTAGATAATTGCAAATTGCTAGCACTTATTGCCTCTAGGACGTCATCTTTATCGTGTGTTGACAGATGTGTTATAGCTAATTCCTTAAGATTGGGACATATTTTGACTAGCTTTTGTATACTTTCAGCAGAGATATAATGACAATTGACCTTCCTTAAATTTAAAGGTCCAATCTCTACCTGAGAACCTATCAATGTAGACCCAATATCGCAAGATTCTATCCTAAGCTCCTCCAGATAAGGCAATTCCCTGATGAGCATTATGATACCAGTTTGGGATATACCACGGACAACTCTATTAGATTTTTCATTTCTGGGTGGGTCCATCGACAATATCCGTAAGCGTTTTAGGGTAGTCAAGTAACTGAGTCCGACATCGGAAACATTCCTAACTATTACTGATGCATTGATGAGAGACTTGCGAATTTCAACCTTCGAAACTATATTGAGCTCTTCGAGTAGAGGACAACTTTTAGCGATTGTTTCGAGGATTTCATCCGTACAAATAAACTTTAAATCGAGGACAACTAGGCGACTCAGCATTGGAAACATGTGAATCCAGAAAACTTTGGGAATGCAGTTATCTACATCTATTTTCCGAAAGACAGACATTTGAGGGTGTGTCAAAACTCGCAGTTGAACTCGAGGGTCACCTCCATAGGGACAACATGACCGTGACATACACAAAACATCAAACAACCTGAAACAATAAAAACAGATTATATATAGTTTAGGGTCGTGACCTTTTTATAATAAATATTAAGTTAAGATTGCATAATGCAGAGTTTATTTAAAAGCTTCTCTATACAAAGAAAACGGTAAAACTAAACTCTTACCCGCCTGGTAGTGTAGACATCAAGTACTGTTTTAAATCATACACATGCCTCTGACAATCATATACTTCTGTAACTGGATAATTCTTTTCGATAAAATAACAAAATTCATTTATTAATTGAAGGGAATTTTGAACACAAATTTTAAACAAACTACGCGGTTGTTTATGAGGCATTTTACCTTTGATAGTTAATGGTTCATAAAGAATATAGATACAGTTAAGTATATTATTTGTAATGGTTACTCTTTTCAAGATTCGTTTTTTCTATATTTCCTGAAATAATAAACTGCTGAACACAAATAAAATTCATTATAAAAATATTGAACAACCAGCAATTTGCTTTGTTTTTATTTTGACAGATGTCAATGTCAATTGACAGAACTACAAGAATAGACAAATGTTATTTCTCACCTCCGGCCTCCGGGCGAAAAACAAAACGCACAGGGAAAACGTCAACTTTCTTCAATCTTCCCGCTTCGTATGGAGCCGCTTCGCTTAAGCGCTTATTCCACTTATCCTAGCTAGGTTCCTAGGTAGGAGCCTAGCTAGGATCCTAGCTGTCTAAATGTTATTCCACTTGACTAAATCGGAAACGATTTAGGATCCTAGCTAGGATCCTAGCTTCTAAATGTTATTCCACTTGACTAAATCGGAAACGATTTAGGATCTAGGAACCTAGCTAGGATAAGTGGAATAAGCGCTTTACCGATGTTGATTGTTGCCCAAAGACCTCTAAAGCTTAAAACAAACCTATGCGTCAGTGGCAGGGGACGCGGTACGCGAATCGGGAGCGTCTGCAACGCGAAACTTGGCGTGCACACCTGCGCGACTACTAATATCATGATCATAGAGAAAAATAATACATCGGGCAATTTGATTCATGACACAATCTATCAAAACGTAAACAAATCAAGAAATCATAAACTAAAGAGTAGTACAAAATAATATAAAAAAGGTTTTAAAAAAGAAGTCTAGTTCAAAGACTTCTGGTAAACAAATGGTCGTATACCATTCAGAATTAACCGTTTTACGATTCTCTAATGGCACTGTAGCCATATGTCCATTAATTCCAAAAAAACAGGCGACCATTTGCTTCAAAGTACTTTTTGCACGAGTAACTTTTGTTGGTTTCGGCTCATCTTGGAACACCCACACCGTTCTGTTATTTAGTTTCGGGGTCATATGCATAGATCCAAGATTCATCACCTGTGTAGATATTATAAACGGCTTTTGACGTACCACGGTTGTATTTATTTATCATTTTTTTGCACCAATCGACACGAGCCCGTTTTTGATCGATTGTCAAGTTGTGCGGAATCCAACGCGAACATATTTTTTTTACAGCCAAATGTTCGTGTAATATCTTATGTATGCTCGTCATACTTATGCCTAAGGACGCATCTATCTCGCGATATGTAACATGACGATCACGCATTATTAGTTCCCGCACAGCATCTATATTTTGTGGGACAACAGCTGTTTTTGGGCGACCTTCTTTATTTTCATCCGTGAGCATAGACCGCCCACGATTAAACTCACTGTACCAGTGATAAACAGTGGTTTTTGATGGTGCTTCATCTCCAAAGTTGCGGTGAGTTGAATAAAGCACTGTTGTTGATTTAGCCCAGGCCGAAAATCGTAGTAAATCATTGCACGAAAATGTTCACGCGTTAAATCCATAGCAAATGAAGACACGCAATTTTCAAAATGACGCCACAATGGAAAAATAATTGACAGTCACATGAAACAAAATGTATTCTTCAACCAAAGAGTTCTATTTTCAAATGTTGTAATTACTTTTTAAATATTGTTCTTGTAAGTGGCCAGTTCCGGATACATAAATAGCAGCCCTCGTAATATATTATTATAATTAAGTATTACGTTTTATGTTTACAGGTAGCAGAAAAAGCGTTTAACGAAATAACCGAAATGACTGGGAGAATTTATGCTATCATTTTGAAAAAAAAGCACTTTATTAGGATATTGAAGAGCTGATTATTGAAGATGAAAGTGCCTCTTCACTGTGACACCACTGCTGTAACTACCTACATGGACCTAGAAAGTGGCGATGATTCTGTTTCCGGCTGCATTGTAGAATATTATTAATTGGATGATCATATTTTATTAAAATAACAAAACCCTGTTTTTTATTTTTTTGTATTTTTAAATAAGTAGTTCCTTAATAAAACAGGAGTGAGCTTCTCTCAGCTCTGACTGGTCATCAAAGTAGCTCTGCACCTCTCAGGGAGAGGGTACTTAAATAACAGGTGTTATAAATTCATAATATGTAATACTAGTGACTAGCTGATGTCCCGGTGAACTTCGTGTCACTTATAAACCTTCCCTGGACTTCCAGGAATATTTTAAGACTAAAATTAGCCACATCGGTTCAACCGTTTAAGAGCGGGCTTTGCAATTTTGCTGTGTTTTCTAATAAGTATTACGATCCCGGAAGACGATTGACTCAAATGAAATTGAGATATATTTAATCATTGTATATTCATCTGATATTTAGCTAACGGAAAAAACGATTCGCTTATTTTGACTCGATAGTTTTATTTTACGAAATTATGAATCTTTTTGGGCATTTCAACAAATATCTGTTACACTTCTTGAGTTACTATCATTAAATAACTTGCACTACTACAATCACACACTTTATAAAATAATAGCTAAAGGAAATATTAGTATTGTATTTAGTTTTTAAGTAATCATCAAAAAACAGTTTTGGGACTTACGATCTTTACTTCCGTGCTATAATGCGAGAACAGCTGTTAAGCGATATTGTTCACTATTAGCTGCAGCCTAAAGCACATTGCCCGGGAGCACGATTCATGGAATTATTGTATCACGATTGGAGGATAGCGTTGTGTATAGGCGGGGTTAGCGTTTTCACAGTAGGCTTTTAATCGAGTTATTGAATTTTTTATATAGTCCGTCAAGAAAGTGAAGAAATTAAAAAGTGGCAACATCGTAGTGTCATCCCTTTTTTCTTAGATTGATTTGAAAGGGATGACACTACGATGTTGCCACTTTTTAATTTCTTCACTTTCTTGACAGACTATGACATATACAAACAAACAAACAAATTTTTATTTCCCTCAAAAAAGAATTTTACATGTTAAGTATCTTAATGAATTGTAATTTGTATGTATCTACTATCTACATACAATTAATTTTAACCAGCTAATGACATATTTGTGATAACCAACATAAAGTTACATGTTCTAAGTCTTTTTAACAGAACTAATAATGTATTTGTAAGTAAACAGGCAATATATATTTTTTTAAAGTAGGTGATGCTTTTATAATATGATACAAAATACACCTAATAGCATTACAAGATAATGATATTGTAATGCTATTAGGTGTATTTTGTACTGTAGCTGGTTTCGGTGGCTCTGGTAATGACCAGAGCCACCGAAACCAGCTACAGTACGTGTAAGTTAGTGATGAGGTGAGTAATGAGTTATACAAAGATTATAATACTTTACATACATTAGATTGTTTCTTGTAATATCGTAAATTAAACACACACTATAACTACATCATAATTATTTCAAATTTTCTTAACTACATAATAATCTTATATATAAAATTCTCGTGTCACAATGTTAGTCCACGAACTCCTCCGAAACGGCTTTACTGATTTTTACCAAATTTTATATGCATATTCAGTAGGACTGAGAATCGGCTACTGGGTACTTTATATATTGATAAGTGCATTTGTTGAATAAATAATAGTAAATTATTACAACCTGAGACTGACGGCGACCATTGTTTGTGCGACGAGATAGCGATCGACGTTGCCATGGCGACATACTTATTTAGTCATTTAAACAAAATAACTAATAATAGTATGGGCGAAATACTTTATATTATTATGGCAAAGCAACGTGTGCCGGGACAGCTAGTAATATATATAAATCATAATATTTACAACGTGTTTTTTAAACTGTATTTAATATAAAGTATCAAAATCTTTTATAGTGACTGGATACAGTGTGGCCATAAGAGGCCACACCGGAAACAAGTGGCGACTCTATTAATGTCGTGACTTTTTTGACGGACTATACTTGACCTATTTTTTTTCTTCATTCTAATCGCTTCTTAATTATTCATTTTTACCAAAAAAACTAATATTTTAATATTTTAAACAGTAGAAACCCATAAAAATGTTGATTGAAAAATATGCCTTTTATATGGCGCCAAAAACACTGTCCGCCATTGTACCGCCATAGTGTGACGTCATGTTTTTTGTATTTTATACTTTATTGAAAAAAGTTTTATGTGCTAAGCGTACGAGTCTAACAGTGCCAAAAAATTAGAAAAGAATTTAGAAATCATTTGTAATATTGAACACTTTTGTAGAAAAGTTTTGGCCATTTCATTTCCCAACTACAATAAATGGAGATAATATATAAAACTGATGTTTTATTTGAATTATTCAAGAAAATATATTTTATAAATCTTTCTAGGCTTATTCATATTATTTATGTATAAATAAACTTACATATAACGAGCGCGATAAATAAAAGATATTGAATTACAAATGGGATGACGTCACATCCAAATCGGAAGTACCGCAAAAGCGTTTTCGTCAGTACAATTCCTATTTTCATAAAATCATATTTTCAAATAGACTTTATTTATCAATCATAAGCTTTTATTTGATGATAAGGGTGAAATACGGTTTCCTAGGCCAAGTTCTACTGGAAATATGCATTTTTTTGATGAAATTAAATGTCAAGTAGCCTATTAGGATCATATTGGAGGCGTCTACAAATTTAATTTATAAATTTTACGTAACTTAATGCCATTACAATGATATTCCGTTGGAATTTTTAACAATTCATAACATTTACAAGAAATTATCTCAATCTCAAATTACGTTTACGTCCTGCAAACTTACTTCGTCACATGACGTAACTTTTGCAGGACGTAAACGTAAATTCAGATTGAGATAATTTTTTGTAAATGTTAATAATTGTTAAAAATTCCAACGGAATATCATTGTAATGGCATTAGGTTACGTAAAATTTATAAATTGAATTTGTAGACGCCTCCAATATGATCCTAATTTAATGGTGACGCCACTACAATGTTGTATGGTGTGATTAACTGTCAGTGTCATAAGGACCAAGGTTCGCCGCATTGAGTTAATATACACTAGGAGAGAGCCTTATATCGGTGTATTAAGCGTCAAAAGCGTGTAATGTTATGTCCTACTTACTCGGACATAACAAAGGAGTCGGTCTGCATATTTCATGTAATAAAAGTGTTAATAAAGGTTTTTAGTGAACATTTTATGTTAGATATTGTTGAGTTTTGTGGTTCCGCTAAATAATAAAC
The DNA here is from genome assembly GCA_963422495.1 of Polyommatus iphigenia. Classification (NCBI taxonomy): domain Eukaryota; kingdom Metazoa; phylum Arthropoda; class Insecta; order Lepidoptera; family Lycaenidae; genus Polyommatus; species Polyommatus iphigenia. The sequence continues at coordinate 43,162,124 of OY730177.1, read as the reverse complement.
CATAAGAATGGCCAAAGAATGCCTCAAACACGTGGATTTAACATTAAATACGTAAGTTTTGAACAACGTTTTTTGGGCTTTTCAATCGGTATTTTTGTAAGCTAAAAAGATAATTTATAGGTTTAATAATCCCTTATTTGTGCTATATAAGGCATTAGTGCTAAAAATGTCACATCAATTAATAATTTGTCTACAAAAATTGCATAGCTTTTTACGTGTGTTTACGGATTCTCATTACTTGAACTATAGTTTATCGATATCATGAACTAAATGACTTTCTTTTCTGTATAATAATGTGCTTCGAAATGATTGACAAATAGAAATATTCAAGAAAATAAACGCACACTACTTGTATGAAAATAAGCACAAAATGGCCACGCGATGACGGGCTAAGGTTACATCTATATATATATATCCTTAATCTGTGGTTCGCCGCGCCGAGTATAAAAAAAAAGAAATAGGGAAGGAGCTCAAGAGTCAAGGAGCCCAATAGCGCACTAGCGGCCAGGCTGCGGCGGCTACCTTATGGCCGATTTACACGGGTGACTAAAGCCGCACGACGAAAATTGACCGTGTAAATGGCAATTCGACTACGCCGCATGCGGCTAAAGTCGCAAGCCCCAAAGTCGTGCGGCCAATGGCCGCATGCGGCTGGTGACTAAAATCGACCGTGTAAACGCTCAGTCGCAAGCGATCGCTTGCTGCGAATACTACTGTAGCGAGCGCAGACGCGACATTTTCACGCAGAATGAACTAGTCACAGGTGATTTTTGTAAATGGGGTGGCAATTCGACTGGTGACTTGCCGGGTGACTAAAATCGACCCGTTATAGTCACCCGTGTAAATCGGCCATTAGTATGAAATCGCTATAGATTACGCGCACTTGGCCGCACCGCGCTCAGCGGCCACACCATACTATACGTAGTATCTCTTATTAGTCTGTGACCATACTTTCGATAGCCGCCGCGACGGCCGCTAGTGCGCTATTGGGTTAAAGCGCTTATTCCACTTATCCTAGCTAGGTTCCTAGATCCTAAATCGTTTCCGATTTAGTCAAGTGGAATAACATTTAGAAGCTAGGTAAGTCGTTTCCGATTTAGTCAAGTGGAATAACATTTAGAAAGCTAGGATCCTACCTAGGAACCTAGCTAGGATAAGTGGAATAAGCGCTTAAGCGTGTTTACACACGCGCCGCAGCTGCGGCACCGCCACCGCGGCGGCGCCGCTACAATACTCATCCTTGTATTTCTATAGGCCCTTTTCACACACGGCGGCGGCGGCGAGCGGTGCCGCAGTTTTCAACAAACATACGAGACTAGTCGGACCCATAATCGCGCCGCGGCCACAGGGGCGACACTCCGTGTACATGAGACCTCGCGCGCCGGTGACCTTGAACGGAACGTGTACACCTCTTGGGTTGACACCGAAATGGAATTTAGTCTTGTGAGTTGTGCCAAAGCAAAGATGTATATGTATATATATTATGTGTAATACATAATATAATAATAAAATAATAATATTAAAATTAAAATAATTTTATAAATAAAAATTATTATTCATAACATACAGTTTAAATCTAAATAAATAAATTTTAAAATTATTTATTTGATAAATTATAAAAATAATATAAAGAGGAAAGATTTTATTGTTAGTTTTTGTCTGTTTGTAACGAATAAGCTCCGAAACTACTGGACGGATTTGAAAAATTATTTTACCATTACAAGCCGACATTACTCGTATCCGTCATGAACACAGACCGTACTTTTTACCGCGGGAAAATGCTTCATTCTTACGAAAAAACGGGTAATAGTGCGTGCGATGCGTGTAGGAGTAGCGCGCCAAAGAGAATATAATCACTAAGCGCGCTCGCTCCACCTACTAGTCAGCCATAGAGGAAAATAATACACGTGTAGTCAGCCCTCGTACCGAATAAGTCCAGGACTGAGCGCTCCGCGCCCCGCGCGCTGCGCACAGCCCCCACGCCGATCCAGACACGCACACAGCCGTAAGCTATTTTACCAGCACACATGTTTAAGTGTCGCTTCTTTTCGCGTATTCTTTGTGATCCTGAAACAGTAACACCATGATAACTTATCATCATTGTGTTCACGCAATCAAGAACACTAAAACACAAACCCCTAAATATCACAAAATAACAATAACAATATACTAACCTTGATTTTGTTGTTCGTATTCGGCCAGTTTCGCCTCAAATTTTTCTTTAAGAGTAGCCAGCGGCGGAGTAATAATCGTAAAATCCATTTGTCACACTATTTTATAATCAATAAAGCACTTTAAGAAAACTCAATCGGAAAAAATATCAACACAGTGTTCTTTGCGCAAGTTGTTTGAGGCTATATTGGAAAAAATGAACTAAATTATTTAATAGCCTGACTGATTTTATGTCCGCTCTTTTCAAAGGGCTATGTTACAATCCGCGAACTAGTTGGACGTTGGATGACGATTGTTCAATCGAAGTTCGGCCGAGTCATTCAATTGAATAGAGTCATTCAATGAACACGCTAGTCATTGAATCGAATCGCAGATTAAACCAGATGACTAGGACATATAATATATTCTTTGCCGCGGCGGCGAAAAACGCTGACGCTGCGGCGTCGTGTGTAAACAGCCTCAGGACATAATTTCGAGATTCCATTATTCATACATTCACGCGGACGTAGATGGATAATATAAACCTATTACTTATTGTTATTAGTCATTTATTAGTATTCAACATTTGGTTCTATCGTAATTTTTAAAATATAAAAATCCAAAATAATAGAAAATTTTATTACCATAAGACAAAACACCGTAAAACTTAGGCTAGTCAGTTAAATTACAATTAATAATTTTACAATATTTAATAAAGATGTGTCCTTGCCACCAAGTACCAACTTTAATAATATTAATCTGAGCTACTTTCTCATTTAAGAATACTTACTTAATTTTAAAATTACACAAAAATACTTAATATCTAAATAATATCTAGTACTATCCATTATAATTAAGTAGTGGTTTTATCCTGATCTTGAAAGAAACTATTTATATTTTCTTTCTTCGTTTCTCAGGTGTAGTAGGGAACATTGCTTCATCTGCACGAATAAGCCGACTTACAGCCCTGCTTAAAGACACCTCTGCAATAAAAAAATTATAGGTTTAAAACCCCTGCACATAGTTAAAAGAAACATAAACACCTATGATCTACAAAAAAGCTGCTTTTAACAAAGAAAATTACCAGGTGTAGTATTAGCCAATCGTCTCATACGACGAGTGTTACGATCTTGGTCACGAATCTTCTTCTCCATTTCGGCGTTAGTGAGCGTTTCCAGGTAAGGCGCCCAAGCCTCGGCCTCCGAAGGTTGTCTGTATGGAGTCTGTAAAACATTTACAAATAATATAATAATGAAGGAAACAGATTTCATAGGTAAATCACCTTCACAATATTATTGGACCTAAATATAAGGGCTCCATTCCACCGCGGTGCACGGAGAGACTACGCACGTGCGTCAAGCTTCGCTTTGTAAGAAAATATATGTAACTGTGTCCACTGCAACCCACGGACATGCTACGCACGAATTGACTCAAGTCAAAGAAATATTCCGTGCACGTCCACGCGTGCGCGTGGCCGTGCACAGCGTACGCCGCGGTGGAATGGAGCCTTAACTGTGGCATTTATGCGCCTTGTTTCTGAGATGTTTTCAATGGGATTTTATCAATTTAATAGTGATAGATATTTTGTTCCGCGTTTGACGTTAGCTTATCAAAAGCGCATTTGCGTTTATTCTTTTATTATTACATTAGTAATAATAATAAATAATCGGCCAAGTGCGAGTCGGACTCGCGCACGAAGGGTTCCGTACCGTTATAGAGCAAAAATAGGCCAAAAATTGTGTTTTTTGTATGGGAGCCCCCTTAACTTTTTATTTTATTTAAATATTATTATTAATTATTAAAGTACAATTATATTTAAGGCCTTCGTGAAAGTTTCAAGTGCCTACCTCTTATCATTATTGATTACGTGCAAAAAAAGGCCAAAAAAATCGCGTTTGTTGTATGGGAGCCCCCCTTAAATATTATTTTTATTTTAGTATTTGTTATTGCGGCACCGAAAATACACAATCTGTGAAAATTTCAGAACTCTAGCTATAGCGGTTCTTGAGATACAGCCTGGAGAAAGACAGTCAGACAGACAGACGACAGACAGACGGACAGACAGACATCGAAGTCTCATGAATAGGGTCCCGTTTTTACCCTTTGGATACGGAACCCTAAAAAAATAAACTTCTTACTACAAAAAAGCTAAGCTACCAGGAAGAAGAGTTGGGCTGATTAATTTACAATAATATTTGAAAGTATTAACCTCTACAACAGGCAACGGTGCTTCACTAAAAGCATAAGTTCTTTGATGCCAGCTGAGCTGTCCACGGACACTGTATGCTATGCCAGTCACAAATTCTCCCCCAAGGCCCAGCTCAGCACACAACTTCATAGCAAACTGTTCCGGATTGTTCTCCTTCTCAGACATATCCCATTCCACCTAAAATGTTTTTAAAAGAACATCATATTTTATTTATTAGTAATTTTATCAGTTATGTGTTTCATGTTAATCTATTTATTTTCTTATAATTCATACAAGTTACAACCTAAAACTAAAACAACAGAAAATTAAATAATGTAAAACCAAATGTTGCTGGTGGCTTTTGACAACCCTTATTAAGTCTATGTTGGACAAAAATTAAGGAAACAATCTACAAGAGGGTTAAAAATGCTTAAAGTGGTCATACTGGTACCAAATAAGGGAAGCAATTTGAAGCTAATGTACCTGATCAACAAGGGAAGTATTTCCAACGTGTATATTTAACTTGATGATGAGTCTCTGATCAGTCTGCTCCTCGAGTATGGCTGGTGGTTCACTGGGGAAGGCCTCAATCTGTTGTCGGATGGATGAGGCTATAGCTGGTATAAATGTGCTAGTGTTCAGCTCCAGATCATCACACAGCACTTCTGCAAATTGCTCTGGTGTGATTATAGATTCTGAAAAAAAACGTGTTTTGTAATGGCAAGCTGCTCTTTAAAAAAAAATTGTAGTACCTCAGTTTTCTCATCTTTTTGTGTACTTAAAAAAAATTAAAATATGTCAGAAAAAGACAGGAACATATTAATATAATAGTAGTTTAAATATTTAAAGGAGATTAAATTCCAAGATACAACAATTTTGAATCATACCATTCTTATTCCATGTGAATGTGTCTCTAAGTTTTTGACCTTCAATCTCCATGTCCAGTCGGATTGGTACCAGAATCTGCTTTTGAGATGCATTTTCTAACATTGCTGACATGTCAGTATCATCAAAACACAGTGGAAATGTGCGCACCTGAAGTAAATAACATGTGGTCAATTTTTTGTAATTATTTATAGCAAAAACACAAAAAATGCTAAATACAAATAATACAGTTATAATAATTGTAAGTTATAGCAATAAATTGTTATTTTATCAATCAATTTGGAATAATTTATAGCAAAAACACAAAAAATGCTAACTACAAATAATACAGTTATAATAATTATTGTAAGTTATAACAATAAATCGTTATTTTATCAATCACTTAGTTCCATGTCAAAGCCATTGAAGTATTTTACGTAAGCTAAAAATAATTTAACATACTTTCTTATTGTGCACCCTCGTGCGGCTTATTGGTGTAGCTTGTGGCACAGCATCCAAATGGGATGAATTTGGCATAACAGGAAGCCATGATGGATTATGAGGCTTCTTACTCTTGCTCTCTCTTGGTGTGGCTAGTTCTTGGCTTACAGAGACTGCTTTGTATCTAGTAACAAAAAATATTTATTTTATCTCATTGCATTAACCCATCAATCGTGGCAAAACGAGACAATAGCTTTTTCATTGTTATCGCGGCCGGATGTGGCCGCTTGGGGCTTGATGAATTAATATGTGTATGTCACATTAGCATAAGTTATGTTTATATAGACATACTAAAATTTATAATATTTAATACCTTTCATCATTCCCTTCAATGATGTCTTCTACTTCCGATGCTTTCAGCAATGAAACTGAACTGGAAAGAACATGGGGTCCCAGTCCATTATCAACTAAGCGTTTTCTCTCTTCATTTGTGAGGGTCCTCCTGGCCATGCCAGGGTACTTTTTATACAAAGACCCACGGAATAACCGCAGGTAGTTTCCGACCTGTTAACCAAGATACAATGTATGTTAGTTCTGATACAATTACCAAATAACTATCTGCAGAAAAGAATAGCAGCTTGTATATTGTTTATTTACCTCTGATCCCACGCAGTAGAAATCTCCACCCTCCTCTATCTGGAAACTAATCGGCTTATCGCCGTAGGTTCTCAAAGCCATTTTGAGATGCGGTTTTCCAACTATCGATGTGTGAAAATGTAATAAATAACTTTTGCAAAGATATCTACACTTGTGTTGTATTAAAACATAATGAAATAACGCCAATTCAAACAGTATTTTTAGAAAATAGTGCTAAAATTGTAAAAATCGAAGCTTGTAAGCACAGTTTTGTCAAATGTGTTTGACATTTGACAATGACATTTACTAATTGTCAAGATTGGTCAAGACTCAAGAGGCTTTCAAGAGGCCAATGCAAGAGGCTATTAAGGCTATGTTCCTAAATGTACTGCGACCACTGCACAGTACTATCACTGTAGAAAAAATCGTTCCGTAATGGAGTTGCAGTACACTGCCGTAGTACCCTAGTGAAATATATGACGTCATCAATCGTCGCCATATTGTACCGTGAGCACTGGCGTTTTAGAGGTAAGGCACTCGCAGTACTTTGATCACGTTATCAGTCAACTGTCAAAAGTCAACTGTCAAGTGTCAAAACCACTCGAGTGTCTAACGTTTTAAAACAATACCTACAGTTTAATCCCAAAGTTATAAATTTCTGTAATTAATTCATGAAGCCCCAAGCGGCCACATCCGGCCGCGATAACAATGAAAAAGCTATTGTGTCTCGTTTTGCCACGACTGATGGGTTAATTTGGATTAATAATAATAAAACACTTTAAGAATTGCAAAAATTAACCTTATTAGACTGTGTTGAAAATGTTCAATACGAGCTGTCAAAAATGCGGCTGATATTTGTAAATACTCCCTTTGTAAAAACTTTATGTACATTTATACATACTAACGAAATTAAATTATAAGGTGTGGTACTAACTCTTTATGTTTGTGTTTGTTCTAGGTTAAGGAATAGTCAACAGACACCGTACACGTTCGTAATTCACCGTACCCTTGTTTTTTCATAAAACCTACTCATAAGGCAGAGTTTTTGTCAACGCACTCTGACATTAGCGATTCACTAAGGAGCCATTAATAAAAAAGAAGAAGAAGAAGACTGCGCGCACGATAACTTTGCGCGCGGCTGAATGAAACTTTTCGTCGGGCAGCCATATTTACATAATAATCGATACGCCTGTTCCTATACATAATTTGAATGAATATTATATTAAAGTAAAACTACCAATAAAATATCATTGGGATTACCCATTTTTTTAATGAATTCCTACGCTGTCGCGCGCAGAGTTATCGTGCGCGCACTTTAGTATACTGGATTGCGTTCCGTTTTAAATAGTAACCAGTATACCAACAGTATACTAACCATAAAGGAACGGCTTCGCAGTATAGTAAAATGACGTCACACTCTGCAGTGGTACATTCGGATTCGGTACATTCGTAAGTGGTATTTCGGAACATAGCCTTAGGCTATGTTCCGAAATGTACTGCGACCACTGCACAGTGCTATCACTGTAGAAAAAATCGTTCCGTAATGGAGTTGCAGTACAATGCCGCAGTACCCTAGTGAAATATATGACGTCATCAATCGTCGCCATATTGTACTGTGAGCACTGGCGTTTTCAAGGTAAGGCACTCACAGTACTTTGATCACGTTATCAGTCAACTGTCAAAAGTCAACTGTCAAGTGTCAAAACCACGTCTAACGTTTTATAACAATACTTACAGTTTAATCCCAAAGTTATAAATTTCTGTAATTAATTTGGATTAACAATAATAAAACACTGAAAGAATTGCAAAAATTAACCTTATTAGACTGTGTTGAAAATGTTCAATACGAGCTGTCAAAAATGCGGCTGATAGTATACTGGATTGCGTTCCGTTTTAAATAGTAACCAGTATACTTACTATAAAGGAACGGCTTCGCAGTATACTAACAAGGTTTTCAACACAGTCTAATAAGGTTAATTTATGCAATGAGGCATTTTCTTATTTTTTTAATTTGATTGTCAAACAGTTTCCATTTTAGTAATTAGATGGCGTATGGGTAGACAACTATCAGTAATACCAGGGAATACCATCAATATATATATTTTTTTTTACCTGTAAATTAAATTATTTATATATTTTATTATCACCTTTACAATCCATTTAACTACAATTTAGCATATTACATAAAACAAAACATTTCATTAGGTACACTTTAAAGGAACATTGGCAGCCGTACTAGTAATAACTGTGTCACAGCTGCCTGTCTTGTTTCGTTCTTTTTAGTTAACATTTTTTTCAGTCGGGTTTTTTGATTTTTAATTAATTTATTTTATTTACCAATATTATCAAGATTAGATCATAATCAGAGTTCCTTAATTTTTTCTCAGTGGGTAGCCCAAGGGAAACCTTCGTCCGGCTGCTACTATCAAGAAATGAGTGATGCTAGAAGAATCTTTAAATCGCGCTTAAAATGGTGTCAAAACCACGCCGATCAAATAAAAATGGATATTCTGGCATCACATCATAAAAGAAACGACTTTCGTTCCTTTTGGAAGCAAACGAATAAGTTGCAGCCAAAGCCGGGCGTCCCAGTGAGCATCGGAGGGTTAACTAGTCACGAACAAATTGCGAACGCGTTTGTAGACAATTTTTCAGTTAAATCTCCGCTAGGAAGCTCAGACTGCGTACTGGATGCTGAAACCGATATGACCAGGATGATCAAAATAAAAACAAGTAATATATATAATATTGTAAGGTCTATGACAAGAGGCAAATCACCTGGTCATGACGGTCTCAGTATCGAGCACTTGCAGTTTGCTGGCCCACACTTACCGCGAGTTCTGTATTTATTATTTAATTTTTGTCTGAGTCATAGCTATATGCCGAGTGACATGATGAGAACGACAGTGGTACCTGTAGTTAAATGTAAAACTGGTGACATCAGTGATAAAAACAATTACAGGCCCATTTCGCTAGCGACTGTAATCTCTAAAATATTTGATAGTGTTTTGAATGCGCAGTTAAATGCTTATGTGAAGCAACATGATAACCAATTTGGTTTTAAACCGGGTCTATCGACTGAAAGCGCTGTGCTGTGCCTTAAGAGCACTGTCTCTTATTATGTAAAGAGAGGAACACCTGTCATCGCCTGCTTCCTTGACCTTTCCCGAGCATTTGACCTCGTTTGTTATAATATCTTATGGCAGAAGCTCCATAAACTTGGCCTACCAATAGAACTTATAAACATCTTAAAATATTGGTATAATAATCAAGTCAATAGTGTGCGATGGCAGGGCGCTTTGTCTCGCGCATTTGGTCTCGAATGTGGCATGAGACAGGGTGGGCTGACGTCACCAACCCTGTTCAATATCTACGTCAATGATTTGATACGTGAGCTCAGTGGCACCAGGGTCGGCTGTCATATAGACGGCGTCTGCGTAAATAACATCAGCTACGCAGACGACATGGTGCTACTTAGCGCATCTGTATGTGGCATAAGAAAGCTAATATCCATTTGTGAGTCCTATGCAAATACCCATGGCCTGATCTATAATGTAAAGAAGAGCCAGGTCATGGTTTTTGGAGTAGGGGGCAGGTGTCCACCCAGTGTCCCATCTGTATATATTAACAAAAGTCTCCTAGAAAGGGTTTATAAATTTAAATACTTGGGACACTACTTGACACCTGACCTTAAGGATGACTCTGATATTGAGAGGGAACGGAGAGCGCTATCGGTGAGGGCAAACATGCTCGCTCGTCGGTTTGCGCGTAGTTCACATAATGTCAAAGTGGTCTTATTCAGGGCTTATTGCACCTCCTTTTATACGGGTAGCCTGTGGGCCAATTACACCCAAAAATCGTATAGCACTCTTCGTGTCCAATTCAATAACGCGTTCAGGGTGTTGTTGGGGCTGCCTTGGCGCTGCAGCGCGTCAGGGATGTTCGCTGAGGCACGCGTAGACTGTTTTTATGCAACCATGCGAAAAAGATGCGCATCCTTGGTGCGACGGGTGAGGGGCAGTACCAACAGCATACTGAGAATGTTTGCAGAACGATTGGACTGTCCTTATGTTAATCGATGTGGAGCTGTGTCACATGGACTAGCAAAATAGTTGATAACTTCATAATATTATTCTAGTAGTTAGCGACTATTTTGTTAAATTAAATCGTTATTTATAATTTTTAAAATACTAACATTAGCTTTTAAGAATCAAAGTGTTACTAACAATTGGGCCAAATGTAGTCTGAAAAATAAAATTTATTATTATTATTATTATTAATTATTAATTGTTTCATTGATAAATAATAATTAACGATAAGTTTTTATTCAGCAAAACTCTGTCTTTCGCACTTGGCCGGTTTTTTTAACCTTTCCTCTCCTATGCCGATTTTGCTGAAAAGTATGGAGAGACTGAGTCCGACCGACGCCCGTGCCGGTCCAGGCTGTCTACGCGAAAAACGGTCAAGGGCCTTTAAAATATTTCGAAACCGTCGAATGTAATTTGAAGTAGTACCCAATTCGTGCTCACCCCGGCCCCATGATAATGAAGGTGCTACATATTAAAAGGAGCGTTTGATTAATCTCGCAGTTAATTTAGGGTGTTCGTGGAGATAGCAGCTTGATCGACGACCGGGGGTTGATGAAATTCTCTACAACTTTGTCCTTTATACTTTGTATCTATCTCCAATCGTTGCCTAGCTATGAGCTTCTAAAAGTGGTCGATATTTGTATTTTTGAAGACAGTAATTAGATAAATAATAGCTTATTTTATGGTCTTTAATAAAACATAAATAGTGGAGTCGCCAGAGGTTTTAACCTCCGAAAATTGTAATAGTGAATGGATTTTTGTTTTTGAGGTGTCATTTTCTTTTTTACACTATAAATTGCAACGTTTACCAAAAAATTTTTTGTGCTTTTAATTTTTTTGTTACTTAATTAAAAATTAATATTTCACCATATAAAACCAGTCAAGAAAAAATTTCAGTGTTGTAAGGAAAAGTGTGTTACACGTACTTATTAGGCGTATTAAATTTTTAGAGAAATGGTGAGGTTTGAGTACTGTGTAAAATAGACCATTTTTTTCTACATTTGTTGAGAATTTATTTAAGGAAGAGCTAAAACGTTAAATGCATCGACAATTTAAAGGCTTTTTCTAGCCTTTGAAATATATTTAAATTTCCTAATTAAAGCCAGAAAAAAATTTGGGTGCCACATATCTCACGTACATACTAAAGACGCATGCTGCGACCTATGTTTGGAAAATGCTTACCTGAATACAAAAAATATCAGTTCTTAACCTAATTTGTATTTTTTTCCTTTATGTATGTTTTAGCGAATGTAAAATTTAATGAAAAAAAATTAGTAAAAAATAAATTTTATTCTGTTAAAACCTAACCAAAAGAAATAAAATACAGATTTTTTACGAAATATACGCGAAAAGTTTGTGCTACATTTTCGACAAAGTTAATAAAGTAAGAGCTAAAAAAATTACGAATTAACAAACAAAAGTCTTTTTTTTATGAAATAAGGGGGCAAACGAGCAAACGGGTCACCTGATGGAAAGCAACTTCCGTCGCCCATGGACACCCGCAGCATCAGAAGAGCCGCATGTGCATTGCCGGCCCTTTAAGAGGGAATAGGGTAATAGGGGAGGGTAGGGATGGGAAGGGAAGGGATTAGGGAAGGGTTGGGAAGGGAATAGGGTAGGGGATTGGGCCTCCGGTAAACTCACTCACTCGGCGAAACACAGCGCAAGCGCTGTTTCACGCCGGTTTTCTGTGAGAACGTGGTATTTCTCCGGTCGAGCCGGCCCATTCCTGCCGAAGCATGGCCCTCCCACGTATAAGTGTAACGTCTTTGTAAAGCCTATGAAATAATTTTAAACTTCCTATTTAAAACCAAAAAAAATAGGAACACCATTTATCAGGTACTTACTGCCGAAGCACACAATAAACTTATTCGGAGGTATTCTCATCTAGATACAAAAATATTAATTTTTGAATCTAAATTATATATTTTTTCCACTTATTTACTTTTTTTGGAATATAAGCAACGATATGAATAAAAAAATATAGTATTTTTGATTATTTTGCTACATAACTGACCTGAAAGTAATGCAGGTTTTCTTCAAAATTTTAAGATTTATTAGTGAAACTGAAGTAGCATAGAATAATTAAAAAATTAAAAGCACAACTTTTCAATAGGTAAACTTTAAAGTTCACTGAGGTAAACTTTTTTATTTATGTTATCAGCTACACATTCCACTTTTTAACCGATTTCCAAAAAACGAGGAGGTTATACGTTCGGCTGTGGATATATTTTTTTTATGTATGTTCAACGATTACTCCGCCGTTTGTGAACCGATTTTCAAAATTTTTGTTGTGTTGTATTAGGTCTTACTCCAATTTGGTACCATGCTCACAAAAGTGGTGACTTGATAATGGGATCCATTCAAATGGAAACATATGGTTTTTTTTGGTTTCATATGAAGTATTCCAGGCATATGTTACCAAAAAGTAAGATTTTGCACCAGGATATACCATGGTTCAAAGGTGGTGAACAGAACTCCTTACTCCTTATATAGATACAAGTTTGGGGGTTTCGGCGTTGTTTTAAGAACTGAAAGCATATACTACTAAGCTAATTACATTAATCATCATCATCATCATTATCACCACCATTCCACTATACACCTTCACATTATGACCCTATTATAATTGGTAGGTATTTTTCATAGTATTTTTAGATCAAAACGGATCACGGATGTCTGTTAAATTGATGTAATGCTAAATTCACCGTCGAAGAGTTTCCTCGACCAAGTGAAATGTATAATGATGTTAAAATGTAATGTTGAATTCACTGTCGAAGAGTAGCCTCGACCAAGTGAAATGTATAATGATGTTAAAATGTAATGTTGAATTCACTGTCGAAGAGTAGCCTCGACCAAGTGAAAGGTATTATGTGTGTGGAGTGTGATTGTTACGTGTACTGGAGTTCTTTCTACTCCGCAACGTATTTTTTGAATACCTCTTGTTGCAAAGTTATATAAAATTCTTGTAAAAAGCACAGATACTCTTATTACCGTACTCATTTTTCTTTATAATATATTTTACAATTAACCATATACCTACGTACAATGTACATCTTCATTATCATGATTTATAACTCTCGAATGTACAAAATAATCGTTCATATAAAAATGTCACATTAGAAAGACTTTGCATATTTATCAAATCTAAAATTATAGAAAACAGTGTTTCATTAAGGTAAAAATCGTTTCATAATTAATAATTATCGAATCAATTTCAATAAATAGGTACACTTTAGAAAGAAACATCAACTACACAAAAGAAAAATAGATAGGACATACCTTAATAATTATACTCGCCGCACGGCGCACACTAATAGTGATTAGTAATTACTATTGATGTTGTACGAAGATGCTGCACTTTATGGGCAACATCTACATCAACTTTCAAAACACAGCTAATATTATTACATATTATCTTTGTATGGCGATTGCACCTTAATTCATGATACTTTCAACTATTAACATACTTTTGAAAAATATTTTAAAATTACCCTACATTCTTTTCATATTTATTTTATGTGAATTTTAAAATCGTTATTATAAGCTGTCATTAGAATACGGTACTGATAACTCGTTTGTACGATTACTTTTCAGATTTCTTAGAAATAAAGATATTTATATCTCACTTAATAATTTAATAATAAGTAATAAACAGTGAGCATACCTGGATTTTTCTCCCTCTTCTGAGATGGAAACTCCATATTTGTAATATCTACTTTTATTATACATTATTATACAATTTGTACACTTTCGGGCAGAGATTCCTCTTACAATTGTACCTCCGTCAAAATCCACACCATACTAAGCTGTTGGGGTATTTATACCCAATTTTTACCCGTCAACCCCCACTCCAAATCAGGTGATCGTAGAAGGGATTGCACTTTGCCAGTGTGGCCAGTATTAAATATTAAAACTACCATCCAATTTAGTCAAAAATAGATAAGTTATAATAATTTAGTATTTTAAAAACAATAAACTAGGTTCTAAATTACATAAATCATAACACAACCGTCTTACGGTTTTTCCAAGGTTTCTCGATCAGCACGAGAATCTGACGCGAGTTTCACAGTTTTTACCTATCCCACAAAAGTGCTCAACGCCGCTTAAGAAGTTTTCACTTCAAAAAGAAATATCAAAAGTAGGTTAGGTTTGGTTAGAACTTAGGCCACAACACAGAGGGAGTCAAGCGAGCGCAGCGAGCGTGCTGCGGCAGCAGCGGACAGCCGGCGACCGTCACAATTTCGCTTTATAACGGTACGGAACCCTCCATGGGCGAGTTCGACTCGCACTTGGCTGATTTTATTTTATTTTACCACGTAACTGCTTAAAGAACTGCTTAGAATGAGATATCTTACTGACAAATTCCGATTTGTTACTGCCCACACGTAACCGCTCATTCATTAATTTTTACCGCTCATTTAATTATGTTACTGTTCAATAATGTTTTCAATGATCCATTTCATTATTTTTTACTACCCATTTTTGCTTACTTTACTGCTTAGTTTTAACTGCTAAACTAGTTATCGATCGTGGCAAAACGAGACACAATAGCTTTTTCATTGTAATCGCGGCCGGATGTGGCCGCTTGGGGCTTGATGCATTAAACGTGCCATATTTATTTTTAACTTACCAAAACTGCTATTTACAACTGCCCCTTTAAATCAGTGCCATCGTAGTGCCATAAATAATATTACACGTATAATCTATAAACTTGCACAGCTCAATGCTCATGGCTTCATAAAAAATAGTACGCTTTCATCCTAAAATCAAAACCTTAAAATAGTCAAAGTAAAAAAGCCCTTAAGTCGTCTATCGCTGTGACATTCAATGTGTCAAATTCCCAAGAAGAAGAAGTCAAAGAGGATGTAAACTGTATACTACTTATCAGAAGAAGTAGGAACGCAAACGCGGCGCGCCCAGGGGGGGGACAGATCGTGTATTATGAGGTTCCACCAATAGCGTATCCCCCCAATGAGGTCAGACACTCTTGGCACTCTCAAGGCACTCTACTAGCACAGAATATGTCATAGTGTGGTCATAGTAAGAAAAGCCACAGAATAAAAATTTATTCTGTTTTTTGGTTTATATATCCATAAAGCGAAATAAAAATATAAATAGTGAGATTTTGTATTGTTCGTATTAAAATATTATGATTTTAAAATAATTTCCACCATTAACACTTGCTAAACAATTGTTTAGCAATTGGGAGTAATGTTACTAATGTATATTGCCATTTTATAATGGCAACCCTGGTCTCCGCCCTCCGGCCTCATAACAAAATGGCGTTCGTTTTGTTTTGAGATTTACGGACAAGGTGCTATTGATGTATTCGGTGATTAAAACGTTGAGTTGAGCTTCAATTTCTCCGTTGTATTATTCCTGGATCAATTGCAAAACTGTGTGTGTAAGAGAAATTGACTCGGTGTTGTTGTAAAGTGAGATAATAGCTGGTATAGACTCCTGACTCAGTGTTTCTTTGTGAAAACATCTTACAAAGAAAACAGAAGAAGGTGCTTTGAAGGCTGCTCTTCAGCTGCTGAAGACGGCGTTAAATTGTTTCGTTTTCCTAGTCCTGAAATAAAAAACCTGTTTTGGTACGTACGAGTACATATGAATCTAATGATAGTTATAATAACCCTCACATTTGAAACACTTACTCCTCTTTCTCATGTTAATTTAGAGCTGTAATAAACTTTTTTAACTTTAGAAGTAATAAAAAATTTTGTCCTTAGGGCTTAGATATAAAAAGAATGGCTAAAGTTTAGAATCATGCCCCACGATTTTGGTGTTAAGATGGGTTGAGTAGGGATGGGTTGGATGAGGAAAACCCCTCCGTACCACTCCCAACTTCAGGAGGGGTCTCCTGAGGTTGGGAGTGGTACGGGGGTCCTCCGTTTATAAATTAATAAAAAAATATATAATACCTAAATATAAGTACATATTTAGCATAACATCACAATAATTAGTGTTTTATTTGTTATATAATTATTATTTATGTATTCATCTTTTATTTTCAGTTGTGGGTCATGGACAAGATATGTTATTGAAGTTGGAAACTATACATTGGAAGTCCAAAAAAACTGTACTCTGTCTACATTAGCATAGGATGCTATGTGAGAGACATATTTTCAAAGAGACAGACTTCACTGATGGTAACAAAGAGCCTTATCAAGGACAGCAGCTATCCCATGTGATGTAAGTGATATATTTGATTGTGTCTGTTTTATACTTAATTTGAGACAAAAATTTTTGGTATGTGGTGGCTTTTGGCACTTTGGCACCATTATGTAAAGTGTAGTGTCACGTCTTGATACAATTTATTTTTTAATTACAAATACTTACACAGTAAATTGAAAGTCAATGATTATTTAATGTATTGTATATTTCAATTAACCTCCAAGCGGTAACGGGCTATCGCCCCTTGCAATAGCAATTAAATTAGTCTTCAGCCAATCATGTTTTTTTCTTTAAAATTTGTGTGTCGTGTCCTTTGCTTGTCAACTTATCCATTGAAAATAAGTATTGGTCAATTATAGTGTATGCGCCATTCATATGTTTTATTACAGTATTTAATTTTTCTCTTGCAGTCTCAGCATAAGTTGCCTGTGTTTTGGCCAACCTGGACCTTCTCAACCTCGAGACAACAATATTTAAAAGTAAAACACTTTTAAGATTAAATAGTGTTATGTGGCAGGGACTTTATATTGACCAAGAAAAATAAATAATCATATTCGTCAAAATTTTGTTTTTATTTGTTTTAAAGTGTCGGATTTTTATTTTTCAAAGACTTTGTTTTTGTGAAAATTGTGTATTGTTATGTGAACTAAACTTAACAAACTCAGTTTTTACAAATTCAAGTTTATTGAAACATAAAAATCTGACACGGATATCCTATCCCCATAATATCCTAATACACACATACAAACATACACACCTATAGAGTTTAAATCGAACCAATTTCAGATGGCGCTAGCTGTCGCATCAAATGTCAATTCGTGAGCCGTCAAACTTCTAAGACGCATAACTGTCTACAATAATAAACTACATATCTGTGGGCGCGCCCATGCCGCGTTCATCTACATAGCTTGCTACATATTAAAATAATCTGTGCATCTACACTCTATAGCACCGCGCAATGAATATTTTCGTTATTTTCGTGAATACTTATTGAATTCAAACAATGCTAATAATTATAAATTGTGTTTTAAAATTTTAAATCAGTTTTTAAAATCTGGTAGTTACTGTTACTCAGATAGAAAATTCCTTTCTACTTCGTATTGTGGGAGTTTTGGTAAACTACTACAATGGAGTCAAAAAAGATATCTTTCGGGTTTATGAAAACAAAAAAATCGGATAAACCAGCAGTAGTTGAGAAAAAAGATTACATTGAATGTGTTGAAGAAAAATCTATCAAAGTTATAGGGTAAGTGCTTCAAGCTTTGTTCATGTTTGTCGTTGTTTATTGTATGGTACTTACATACCCCATAGTGTTGTTAGTTGCAACAGGAAAATATACAGTATATAATAATTATTATTTTGTTTACCATAATTTAACTTTCTTTAAAGAAATATGTTTTTTGTATTTAAATATTATGTTACTGTTTTGGACTCCCAACAAATTGGTAAATATACAATGTGGTTTATCTCTGATGTCAAACAATTTCAGAGGTGATGAAGCTCCAGAGGAAAAGCCACTTATCATACTAATGAAGCCAAACACCTTGATCACAGCGGAAAAACTCAGAGAAATATCTGAGAAGGCGGAAAATTTTGACGATGTTAAAATTAAAACTGAGGAACCGGAGAAGAAAGTGAATGTTCCAGAAAATGAAACCCTGGAACAAATGGCTGCTAGGGAGTTGTTGGAGGAAGCCAAGAAAGAAGTTGTAGTTGATACACCAAAACTGGTTGTGCCCATTAACACCAAACCAATCTTCGATGGGCAGACTGAGGTTATTATTTTTGTCATATTGTGTTTTAAAATCATCATTATTTTTCCTTATGGCCTGTATTCACTTTGATAAGTAATAAGTGCAGGTGATAAGTAATCAGGAGAAAGTAAGTGTCGATAGCGACTGATTAGCCCATCAAGCCCCATTAAATGACACAGGTGACCGCGACAACAATAGTATAACAATAGATTTCCAAGAATCCGCGATCGAAGGATTAATGCAAGTCCTTTAATTTCTCATATAATCACTAATTACCTGGCCCTTGATTTTTAAAATCAATTAGCATTTTAGATAACAGAATATGCCATGTCAATGCATAAGTAATTTGCGTTTGTAGTTTTGATTTAAAATATTATTTTTAATAATATACATACATTTGAAAATATATAAAATACACATTGTAAAATTCATAAGAAATTAAAAATTGTATTTCTCAATTTCAGGCCACACTAGATGATTATGAATCCGTACCAGTTCAAGAATTTGGACTGGCTATGCTACGCGGCATGGGTTGGACACAGGGAAAAGAGTAAGTACAGTACTCCCAAATTAATAATGCGAATGGAAATCTTCGTCAATTGTCGTAATCACGAGAACACCCGAATCTATGAAACGTAAGAGCCCCAAACAATGCACTTGCATTTTGCACCTTGTTCAAAGGAAATAGAAGTAAATATCATATAGCCGGAGGCTGTCTGCTATCGCCGGTCCGTCAATAAGTGCTATAACTCACCTGGAAGCCATTGCGGCGTTACTATCCAAGCAACATCAGACGCCTCTACGTCGCTGCAAAGCACTGTTTTTCGTTAAGTTTTAAACAGCGCTTGCAGCGACGTCTTCCGACGCTCGGGAAGTACGACCGTTTAACCGAAAAATGTACGAAAATTTCTATGCGCACTATCACTTTGGGAGCACTGTAGTTTATTAAACAATAAAATCAGCAACACTGATATCCTCTGAGAACTTAGAATAGCATTAAATATAGCAATAAATATCTTACCGCAGTACTCAGAGACATTAATTAATTATGATTAACCTTCAATTTAATGAAGAGTTTGACAGAATATAATGTTTGGGGCTTATGTCAAAATTTTGAGTTAATTAAATTAATGTTCCACTCTGAGTGCGGCAGTTAATGCACATTATTCATATTATTTATTATAAATGCAAAAATGTCTTGGTCTGTCTGTTACCTCTTTAGGTTTATACCACTTTAGAGTCCTAAAAGTATGTATGGTTTCCACGTGATGAACATATTTAGGTAGAAGTTGCGGAAAACATCTATCTAGTTTTAAAATAAAACAGCAAAAAAGTTGTTCGTTAAACATATATTATAATATTATTATGTACTATCCAAGAACTTGATTCCTAGGCAGATGGGGGACCAATGGTATTATGGTTGCCTTTAACCTCAAACCCAGCCGACACATCACAATTAACATTGAATTGACATGATCCAACCAAATGACGTTGGCCTGTCAACTGCCTAGGAATCAATTTCCTGAATGGTACCTCCACACCTTTCAACTAAATCAGTCCAGCCGTTTAACCTTCAAGCGGTCGCGCGACGTCGAATCGACTCCCCTCAATACATTTTCGTTGATATCTATATATATAAAAGAAAGTTGTGTTAGTTACGCCACTTATAACTCAAGAACGGATGAACCGATTTGGCTGAAAATTGGTGCAGAGGTAGTTTAGAACCAGGAATAGGACATAGGATACATTTTGTCCCGGAAAAATGTACGGTTACTGCACAATATACTTTTATGATTTGCGCGTAAACTATTCAATCGATTTTGATGAATTTTGGTATGGAGATACTTTGAGTCTCGGGAAAGGACAAGGGATACTTTTTGTACCGGAAAATGTACGGTTCCCGCACAATAATCTTTTATGATTTTCGCCTTTTAAACTATTCAATCTATTTTTATGAAATTTGGTATGGAGATACTTTGAGTCTCGGGAAAGGACAAGGGATACTTTTTATCCCGGAAAATGTACGGTTCCCGCACAACAAACTTTTATGATTTTCACCTAAACTATTCAATCTATTTTGATGAAATTTGGTATGGAGATACTTTGAGTATCCGGAAAGGACAAGGGATACTTTTGGTCCCGGAAAATTTTCGCCTAAACTATTTAATCTATTTTGATGAAATTTGGTATGGAGATACTTTGAGTCTCGGGAAAGGACAAGGGATACTTATTGTCCCGGAAAATGTACGGTTCCCGCACAATAAACTTTTATGATTTTCCCCTAAACTATTCAATCTATTTTGATGAAATTTGGTATGGAGATACTTTGAGTCTCGTCAAAGGACAAGGGATACTTTTTGTCCCGGAAAATGTACGGTTACTGCACAATAAACTTTATGATTTTCGCTTAAACTGTTTAATCTATTTTGATGAAATTTGGCATGACTAAAATTAGTATATATTTTAGTCAATTGTTTTCTTAATTATACCAATTCGAATTAAATAATCATCGTTAAGACAGGACAACATCTGTCGGGTCAGCTAGTTATTGATATTTCTCGTTTAATCCGTATCATTCTCTCAGTAGCTTTTGATAAGTGTCGCCGCACATGGGCCACACGCGACAGCCACAAACGCCGTTTTAAGCTAGTCTATTGGTCGTAAAGTGAATCGTTGTAGCGTGTGGCGGCCACCGGCGTCAAAAAATGTATAATAACTACAGTAAATATGCCGGTAGCGGCGTTTGGTGGTTGTGGCCGGTGGCCCGTGTGCGGGAGCCCTTATTTATCTATAATAATAATAATAATAATATCTATGGACGCTTCACACCACGTCAGTCTGGCCCAGTGCTAAGTACCTGAAGGACTTGTGTTACAGGTACCAGACAACGGAAATATATTTAATACTTTTATACTATACATATATTTAAGATTTTTATTATATCATACACATATTTAATACACATCCATGACCCAGGAACATTGAAAAACTTTTTGTTCCGTCGGCGGGATTCGAACCCGCGACCCCCGGCTTGAGTTGCCACACACTCTAACCATTGAGCCACGGAGGTCGTCTATCTACCAAATAAACAGCTTACACTTACCCTACGCAGTCCGCACCCGTACTTTTTTGATGGCTTATAATTAACTGATCACCAGAAATAGTAACATTTCACAGACAAAAATAGTAAACGATCACCAAAATACAGACCACCATTTTAATGTAAAATGATTACCACAGATTTAACATCTTAAAACCAAAAATAGTAAATGATCACCAAAATAAGTAAATGATCACCAAAATTAGTAAATGATCACCAACATTATACTAGCATTTTAATGTAAAATGATCACCAAAGATTTATTATCCTGACTCCAAATAAATCATTGTTAAACCAAAAGTATAGTAGTTTTAGATCTACATAGTAAACGATCACCAAAATTAGTAAATGATCACCAACATTATACGCGTTAGCATTTTAATGTCAAATTATAACCAAATATATTTTTATTTAGCAATAGCAAGTCTTAGTAAAAGAGTCCCGTTTGTACCCTTTGGGTACGGAACCCTAAAAACGGGACTCTATTACTGAGACTTCGATGTCTGTCCGTCTGTCCGTCCGTCTGTCTTTCTCTAGGCTGTATATCAAGAACCGCTCCAGCTAGACTTCTGAAAATTTTACAGATTGTGTATATCTGTTGCCGCTATAAGAACAAGTACTAAAAACAAAATAAAAATATTATTTAATGGGGGCTCCCATACAACAAACGTGATTTTTTTGGCCTTTTTTGCTCAATATCAATAATGGCAACCAGTAGGCACGTTGATATTTTCGCAAAGGCCTTGATTATTACTTCAATAATTAATAATAATATAAAAAAATAAAGGGGGCTCCCAAGTCCCAACCCATACAAAAACACAATTTTAGGTCTAATTTTGCTCTATAAACGGTACGGAACCCATACGACTCACACTTGGCCGATTATTTTGTTAATAATAATATGCTTATATTTTTTGTCAACCGTAGTGATTTATTTGGCGATAATTTACTATATTAGGTGATCATTTACTATATTTGGCGGTCATTTACTATATTTGGTGATCATTTATTTTATTTGGTGATCATTTACTTTATTTGGTGGTCATTTACTATATTTGGTGGTCATTTACTATATTTGGTGATCATTTACTATATTTGGTGTTCGATTACAATTTGAAGTGTTGTCATGACTAAAATAGCTGGTAGTATTGCAATTTTAGACTTTATTTTTTTGGTGTTCAATCTCTTTTTTTGGTAAACAAGTTTCGGGTATCTGTGCATTTTTTGGTGGTCATTATATTTGTTCCTTTTTTTGATCTACACTCATTTTGATATACATTTAATACTTTTTAGATCTACATACAAGCAGCCGCAGTTGCGACCAAAAGGGTTAGGTTTGGGTGCTGATAAGGTTATAACGGACAAAAAGAAAAACAGTACAAAAGACAAAGAAGAGGAACTACAAATAGTCAAGAATTCTTATGTTAAAGTTACTACTGGGAAATATTCTGGATATTACGGCAAGGTATGTTGGTATTTTATTTAATTATGAGAATAACAAAGACTACTATGGATATTTATGCTCAAGGTTTGTACTATGGATTAACTGTACTATGAATTTATGCTCAACATTTTTTAAATAATAAATTAGACATCTTTTTTCATAACTTTCTTTATTATATTTTGCCTGTGAATATGAGTCTTGTATTTACTTATTTGTTTACAAAGGAAGAATAAACATAAAGGGACTTGGCTTTTGTCAGGATAGGTCTTCATTGTAAAGTGCTAGTTCAAGACAGTGGCGTGGGAGACGGGCGAGGGAGAATAGTACGAAATACACCTTATAGTCCCTCTATTGTAATTCTTATTGAGCTTCCACTATTAGAGATTATGAAACAACGACAATTAGTCGTAATAATTTCCAATTGAAATTATGGCGTCCGCCAAACACTTGAGTGCGAGCGCCTCCAACACCGAATCTAATTTAGAACCCTTTTCTTCTTCTCCTTTTTTTTTATCCATAGACAATAAACCATAGTTTTGCCATATTCGGCCAGTACCATTATAATTGGCCGCCTATTCAGTGTTTAGCGTTACGTCAGAGCGATAACTCTATTTCGTTTGGAAATTACCAATTACAATATTAATCTAAGTACCAAAAATCATATTTGAAGTACAACTATTTCGGCAGCGCCGTCAAACATTTTAGTTTTACATCCCATAATATTGGAGCAGAAAAAAAATAACAATGTGGAAGTAATACAAAAAGCTAGATTGTGAGTAGCAATTTGTTCATTAAACATAATTTAAGCAAAATAAGAGATTTTTGTACACTTTACAATTTTAAAGATGTTTTTCCATTAAGGATTTTGAAAAATTGGATACCTAGTGCTTACATACTTCAAAGTATGTAAGTACTATCAGAGAAGTTGATTCCTAGGCAGATGGCTGACCTAAGTAATTTGGTCGCGTTAAGACAACCGATCCAGCTAACATTGAAATGACATAAGCCGGCCAACTGACGTAGGTCCGTCAACTGCCAAGGGATCGATTTCCATGATGGTACATGTACTTACTATAGTTTGTGCGTTTTAAGATGATATGGGTGACAGTTTTCATATTCCTTGCTACGGATTTTTTTACAAGAAAACAAAAAAAAACAAAATGTAATAAATTATATTCCATCTGTTGCTAAATGCTAACTTATTAATATATAAAATTATAAATAGGAGTATAAAATTATTGTAACGAAAATATTTGAAAAATGTCAGATGCATGAAACGGAACTTATGTCAATAGAGATTGACACTGTTGAATCCAAATCGATAAAAAAGGGCGGCCAATGGCCATCTTAAATCGCCGGCGCCACTCTGAAACATCAGTATCAGTACGAAATCGTTAATTTCGATTGCAATTCCTTTACGAAGTGATTCGATATTTTTAAATTATCGATAATTTTTTTTTAGGTAATTTCCCTACTATTGTCAATTATTATGTGTCACGCATATCATCTTAAAACGCACAAACTATAGACATAGGCTGTATTCTGTTGGAACGGAGTTCCTTTTCGCGCGTTGCGAAAGGGGGCTAGACCGAAAAAATTGTAACGACATTTTTTTATTAGTACCTGCATGTTAGGGGCAGAGGGCGATGCGCATTAATAGTATTCCTGTGCGTCAACTAGATGGCGTTTTTTTGAGAATAAACAGCGACGCGTTGTTAGTATTCCTGGGCGTCAATAGATGGCGTTTTTTTTTTAATTAGTACCTGCATGGTAGTGGCAGAGGGTGTTGATAGTATTCTTGTGCGTCAACTAGATGGCGTTTTTTTAGAATAAACAGCAACGCATTGTTAGTATTCCTGGGCGTCAATAGATGGCGTTTTTTAAATATTTTTTTTGAGTATATGTATTATGTACAGATTTTTTGAACATAAGAAATAACTCCGTTCCATTCGGGTGTCCCTCGACACCTCTCAAGTTTTTATCCTAATAATTTCAGGTTGTGAGCCTAGACGAGGACAATGGTCGTATTGTAGTGGAACTTGCTATCAAGAAGGAAACCGTCAGTCTCAGCGAGTTCATGGTGCAAGCTGTTACAAAGTCGGTTTTCGACAAGGAGTCTAAAGTTATAAGTAAGTTTAATGTTTTGATCAGACCCAATTAAATAAAAACCTAATTCAGCTAGTATATAATGTAATTGATTGTACTGTCGGTTCTTGGTGGAAATTCATGTTGAACACTAATACACGACAGTTTCGAAATAAATCATTACCTGATGATGATTTATTTCGAAACCGGTCGTGTAATTTGTTAAAAATAATAATTTCTTAATATAGTGGAAAAAATGCACGAAAAATTGTGTTTTATTAGTGTTAATTTAGGTAGATCAGAGGTTCCCAAACTTATTTTGTCTACTTCCCACTTTGAGAACAAATTATGTTTTAGCGCCCCCATTGTTTCAATTTAAAATGCATCCAGATGAAATTAATCATTCCCGAAGCCTCTACACAACGCCGCCATTTTTTTCTGCGTCCCATACCCTTAATAGACCTTTAGCGCCCACAAGGGGGCGTCATCGCCCACTTTGGGAAAGGCTAGATTATAGAATTAGGCTGGAATAAAAGAATAACTGCATTTTTTTTCAATCTATATATATAAAACTCAAAGGTGACTGACTGACATGTTGATCTATCAACGCACAGCCCAAACCACTGGACGGATCGGGCTGAAATTTGGCATGCAGGTAGATGTTATGACGTAGGTATCCGCTAAGAAAGGATTTTGATCAATTCTACCCCCAAGGGGTTAAAATAGGGGATAAAAGTTTGTATATAATAATACTTCTTAACGCGAGCGAAGCCGCGGGCAAAAGTTCGTAATATATATAATATTATGTCTTTTTTAAATGTGTTTTTTAATAATAATTGCCACATACAATATTAGACAATTTGTGAAAATCATTTAGTACAATAAAATACTTAATATTACAATTTACAATTTGATGCGTATGTTGTAGTGTGTAAAATATCGGTTATAGGGCTTTTTCAAATCTAATAATCTATTTTCTTTCCAGACACTGAATCCTATGAAGAGTACAAGCGGAAAGAAAATATACAAAAAAGCTCAGATTTAAAAAAAGACAAGTCTTCTTCTAGTAAAAATGTAAAAAGGCAGGAAGAAAGTAGAAAAAATGAACCTGAACGTCGTTCCAATGGTAATAGACGCAGTAGAAGTAGAGAGAATAGGAGGAGAGATTCGTACTCTAGCGAAGAAGATAGAAGTAAACATAGAAAGAAGGAGAAAAAGAAATATAGCAGTAATGAATCTTTAAGCAGTTTGGAGTCGGACAGACATAAGAGTAGAAGACGATATAGCAGTGACTCCTCCAGTTCAGACGATAGAAGGAAGCATAAAAGTAAAAAGAGTTCGAAGGCAAAAAGGGATATTGACAAAAAGAGGAAGGGAAAGAAGAAAAAGAGGGACCGCGATCGCTCACCAAACTACAGGAAACATAGGAAATAAGTGCTTTTGTGAATAAAATTTTACATTTCTGACGATTTTGATGTAAGTTATTTTTATTACTTTTTTAAAAATAAAACACAATAAGGCTGCGTTTCCACCAGATATGTGCTGCGAGGAATGTGTTTTGATCCAATATAATCGCTGCGCTGAGCCAGTGCCGTAAATGGCCTTTTTTGCACCCTGTGCGAGCTTCTATAACTGCGCCCTTTTTTAGATGTTATAGGTACCCAGAGCAATGCTACGAGGGCTGCTATTTATGTATCCGGAACTGGCCACTTACAAGAACAATATTTAAAAAGTAATTACAACATTTGAAAATAGAACTCTGGTTGAAGAATACATTTTGTTTCATGTGACTGTCAATTATTTTTCCATTGTGGCGTCATTTTGAAAATTGCGTGTCTTCATTTGCCATGGATTTAACGCGTGAACATTTTCGTGCAATGATTTACTACGATTTTCGGCGTGGGCTAAATCAACAACAGTGCTTTATTCAACTCACCGCAACTTTTGGAGATGAAGCACCATCAAAAACCACTGTTTATCACTGGTACAGTGAGTTTAATCGTGGGCGGTCTATGCTCACGGATGAAAATAAAGAAGGTCGCCCAAAAACAGCTGTTGTCCCACAAAATATAGATGCTGTGCGGGAACTAATAATGCGTGATCGTCATGTTACATATCGCGAGATAGAGGCGTCCTTAGGCATAAGTATGACGAGCATACATAAGATATTACACGAACATTTGGCTGTAAAAAAAATATGTTCGCGTTGGATTCCGCACAACTTGACAATCGATCAAAAACGGGCTCGTGTCAATTGGTGCAAAAAAATGATAAAAAAATACAACCGTGGTACGTCAAAAGCCGTTTATAATATCTACACAGGTGATGAATCTTGGATCTATGCATATGACCCCGAAACTAAACAACAGTCAACGGTGTGGGGTGTTCCAAGATGAGCCGAAACCAATAAAAGTTACTCGTGCAAAAAGTACTTTGAAGCAAATGTTCGCCTGTTTTTTGGAATTAATGGACATGTGGCTACAGTGCCATTAGAGAATCGTAAAACGGTTAATTCTGAATGGTATACGACCATTTGCTTACCAGAAGTCTTTGAAGAAATAAGAAAGGACAACCGACAACGCAGAATCATATTACATCACGACAATGCTAGCTGTCACACCTCAGCTGAAACAACTCAGTTTTTGGAGGGTCAAAAGATCGAATTGACTGGTCATCCGCAGTACAGCCCTGATTTGGCACCTAACGATTTCTTTTTATTTCCATACGCGAAGAACAAATTACGTGGTCAACGTTTTTCGAGCCGCGAAGAGGCTGTTGATGCGTTCAAAATGCACGTTTTGGAGATACCTCAATCAGAATGGAAAAAGTGCTATGAAAATTGGTTCCAGCGTATGCAAAAGTGTGTGGATCATCGCGGCGAATATTTTGAAAAGCAATAAAAGCATATTAAATGATATATGTTTGTTTCTTTTTTTAATTCCGGATACATAAATAGCAGCCCTCGTATGTATAGTATTGTATAGGCCTCTCTGGTCTGGCCATTCTTGCGCCCCCTAGAGTCTACGCCCTGTGCCTAGGCACCGGTGGCACCGCCCTATTTACGACACTGCGCTGAGCGAGGTCACGTCAATGAAACGATTCTATTGGTTCTCAAAAACACATTCCTCGCAACACATCTCTGGTGGAAACGCAGTCTTAGAAATTAAATGTCGTTATTCCAAAGTATGTTCAGAATCAATGTGACATTGATCTCAAGTCTCTCAGCTCACGAAGTACTGGATGCTAACAAATCCATACTAATATAAATGCGAAAGCGTGTGTATCTGTCTGTCTGTTCTCTCTTCACTTTAAACGGCTGGACTGATTTAGTTAAAATTTGGTGTGGAGGTACCATCGAGGAAATTTATTCCTAGGCAGTTTACAGACCAACGTCATTACAATTCAACGTTAATGCCACAGATTAATAATAATTAATGCCGATGCCGTCATCACAATCAACATTGAATTGACATTGTTGGCGACTGGCTGGACAGACCAGAGCCAATAGTTCTGTTTTTTGAATATTTGTTTACTTTTCTATGTCACATTTTTTCGTATTGACAATTTATATTTTCGATGTATTTTTGATCGAGTATATATTATTTTCCTCTATGAGTCTATCTCTGAACCTTGAACATTATAGTTGTCGCTTCACATTGTGTATCATTTGGTAGTTATTAGTTATCCTCGTTATCATACATACAGTCCACCTCTCCCATCGCTATCATTTGGTCCTTCTCCGCCGTAAATTCGTTAGAACCATTATAGTTATTCGTTGTAGTTGTAGTACCATTTTTGCGTTGTAGTATCATTGTTGAGTTGTAGTATCGCCTCATTTAATTTCATTTGTAGTCCCTCCCTCACCGTAGCTTATTTTCGTCATTTACTACACGTTACATTTCACTCTTTCGTTTGCTTATTTTCACATATTATTAGAACTTTATCATGTTGACGCGTTCAAAGAGTAGAAAACCCATCGCAGAAGCGGCAACTGCCGAAGCCGAGCAAACCCAGTGCAGTGATCGTTCACTTCACGACGTTCGCCTGGTTTCAAACATTGGTTCCGAGAGTGACCCGGCATCGATGGCCGGGATAGTCGTACAGCCCGCAGACACAGCGCCTTTCGGCGCGTCGCAAGGGCCTGAGGCAGACGACCACCCCAGCCGACGCCGAGCAGAGGAGGCTTTCTTTCCACATACTAACGCCAGTTCTTGCAGTGGTCGAACGGAGAATAAGCGCACGCAGTCTTCGCGCTCATCAGCAGCCGTACGGGCAGAAAGGTTGGCCCTGGAGGCGGAGTGCACGCGGCAGCACCTGAAGCGGGAGCGCGAGCTCGCTCAACGCGATGCCGAGCGGGCTCGCCTGGAAGCCGAACGCGAGCGCGAGCTCGCTCAACGCGACGCCGAGCGGGCTCGCCTGGAAGCCGAACGCGAGCGCGAGCTCGCGCACCTAGAAGCCGAACGCGAGCGCGAGCTCGCGCACCTAGAAGCCGAACGTGAGCGCGAACTTGCTCGCCTGGAGGCCGAGGTCGAGCAAGCGGAGCTTCGTGCGAAGCTTGCCGCATCGGATTTAAGAGATAAGTCTCGTTGTAGTTCTTACATTAGTTTACGACGTACCGCGTCATGGGTACGCGGGCAAAACGTGGCAATTGCAGGTGACAGGCCAGGTAGAACCCCAGCTGTGACTTTGGGAAACACCCAAGGTCCTCCCGTACAGCTGGTGGATCTAACCTACGAGGCCTTGCCACCACGGGCTACTGCCAACCCTTACCCACCCACACAAACGACGGGTACTAACCGAGGACTACCGACAGCTGATCCATCGGTCGAACCGATCACTCGACTCGCCCACGCCATCAACGCTCTCGCCGACCGCCCCGAAAGACCTGAACTGGTTCCCTTCTCTGGTGATATAAGCCAATGGCTTGCCTTTAAATCTAGTTACGATAGAAGTAACGCTAATTTTTCTGCAGCAGAAAACATTTCGCGACTGCAAATCGCGATTCGTGGTCACGCCTACCACTCCGTGGCGTCCTTGCTGTGGACGGCTCTTGACCCTCAAGAAATCGTCGACGCCATGCAGCAGACTTACGCCCGGCCGAAAATTCTGGTGGCCCGAGAAATCTCGGACATACGAGGCAGTCCTAAGATAAGTACCCCTGAACATTTAAACGCACTTGCGAACAAACTGCGAAACTTAATTAGTACAATTAAAATTTTAAATCAAAATTATTACTTGTACTCGCTCGAGCTCTTCCGCTATATTCTATTGAAACTAAACGAGCATACCAGGTCTCGATTTACTGACTTTGCCGCCGCTTGTATGCCCTCGTCTCAGAATTTAACAAAATTAGAGACGTTGTCAAAATTCCTTCTAACGGAGGCGGACAAACACCTAAAATACAACTTTGTGTCCGACGTCGTTATTAATAATATGACGCCTAGGCCGCCTGTTCATACTACGCACAAAACCTTTCCCAAACGAGTTGAGTCGGTACACGCAACAACGTCCGGTAACTCCGTACCTACTTGTGGTTTTTGTAAGAAAGGACAGCACCTCATAAGAGCGTGTCAACCATTCCTTTCTCTATCGGGAAGCGACAGATGGCAGTGGGTAAAAGACTCAAAAGCGTGTTATCGCTGTCTTAAAGCATACCCGCACTCGTGGAATAACTGCCGTGGAGCTAAACGCTGCGGGGTCGACGGATGTCTTAGACGGCACCACGCACTACTTCACGGCCAAACTGACATTACATTACGCGCACCGGCCAACGTGCCGACACCAGCGCCACCTTACGTAACAGTAGCGAAACGGAAGTACCGCTACAGATATCTAATACTGACCTCCCACAATTTCCAGAAACTTCGCAGCCCGTAAAACTTACCGCGCGGCCTTCTTAAAATCATTGCGGTCACTATCGAGAGCCCCGCCGGCGAGTTTGAAACAACGGCGCTACTGGATGTGGGCAGTACCGCGACGCTCATCGACAGCGAAGTAGCGACCCGTATCGGTGCTGTACCCATCCGAGAGGAGCGGGTCAGGTTAGAGGGGGTTGGCGATATGTCGAAGGTCATGGACGTAAGTTATGTAAACTTTTATATCCGTGGTCGCAATCAAACCGATCGACATCTTATCGAAAACGCAAGGGCTATTAAGCCTCTTAATTTACGTGTGCGTAATGATAAGGTGAACGTGCTGGATTACGGCCACTTGGCGACTTTATCCACCGACCTGTCGACAAACAACAACCCCCCTTCCATACTTATCGGTGCCCCTGACTGGCATTTGACAGTCAGCCGGGAGGTGCGATATAGACGGAAAAACGAACCTGTCGCCTCGAAAACCCTCTTAGGGTGGGTACTCCACGGTGCTCTATGTAACTCCTCTAGGCCAATGCAATTCATAAATCACCTCAATGTACACCAACATTATGACGGTTTGGATGTCTTGATTAAAAGTCAATACAACATTGACTCTCTAGGTAGTACGAAAAGTCTACCTCGGCAGAGCATCGACGATGCACCTGCCGTCAGTACCATTGACTTAAGGGAAGCCTCCTCGGTAGAGGTGCCACGATGCTACCTTCTCAACTCGGAGCAGAATGACATTCAGCTTCACGTCATTTCGGACGGTGGAGAACAAGCATACGCGAGTGTCGCCTTCTGGCGCGTGATGTATACAGACGGCACCGTGTCTGTAGCCCTAATCGGTAGAAAAGCGCGAGTGGCGCCACTGAAGCCGTTATCGATACCCCGATTAGAGCTACAAGCGGCGCTAATCGCTTCACGCTTCTCGCAAGCAATTAAAAGTGCCCACCGTCTAAAACCGTCGCGGACAATATTTTGGACGGATTCCACTACAGTTTTGAAGTGGATTAGGAGCGACGCGCGTAATTTTAAGCCCTTCGTAGCTCATATGTTGGGATAGAACTCTCCAACCCATCCGATTGGAGATGGCTCCCTACCTCTCTCAACGTGGCGGATGACGCCACGAAGCCTAAAGTTTTGAAACTCGAGGCTAACTACAGATGGTTTTCTGGCCCGCCTTTCCTTTTACAAACCGAGGACTTCTGGCCAAAGGAAACGCAAGCCAATACCGCGAACCTTCCAGATTCTGAATTAAAGCCAGAAACTGTCTGTCTTCTTTCCGAAGAACCTTTTTCAAAATTCCCAGTTCCCGACCCGAAACGTTTCAGTAGTTGGCTGCGCCCTCTGCGATCCACTGCACGCGTTTATTAATTTGCTAGATTATTTATGTCCAAAATAACTCGTTCGGCCGATCTCAATTCTTCAACTTTCCACTACAACAGTCCAGGGAGCACCACGTCCCCTCTTCAACTACAAGAGTCCGACCTCTCCTGGGCAGAGAAGACATTATTGAGACACTCGCAACGGGATTGCTTCGCCGAAGAAATCGCACACCTGCGAGCCTCGCAGCCCCTTCCCAAAGCCAGCCGAATCGTGTCCCTCTGCGCGTTCCTGGACAAAGATAACCTCCTGCGGGCGGATACTCGTATCAAATTGGCATTAACAGCTACTGAAGACGTAAAAGCCCCAATAATATTGGACAGTTGGAGCCACATCGTGCGATTATTAATAACGGATCTCCACGTAAAGATGGGACACGGGTTTGACGAAACTGTCCTCAACGAGCTTCGACAAAGGTACCGAATTATTAACGCTAGAAAAACCATTAAAAGCGTCTCGAGCTCTTGCGCTGGGTGTCGCAGATTTAAGGGTCGCCCGGTCCTACCACCCACTGGAGACCTGCCCCCGGAAAGGCTGAACCACCACACAAGACCATTCACGTACACTGGCCTAGACTATTTCGGTCCGTTCGCCGTAGCTGTGGGCCGTCGTCAAGAAAAGAGATACGTCGCCCTTTTCACATGCCTAGTCACGAGGGCTATACACCTGGAAGTGGTCACAACGTTATCTGCCGACGCCGCGATAACAAGCCTAAGGCGGTTCATCGCTCGAAGAGGATCGCCCAAGCAAATAATCTCTGACAACGGAACGAATTTTGTCGGTGCAAGCAAAGAACTGAGGAAACTCCACGGCGCGGCGGCGCGGGCCGGGTACCAGACCGGTCACCGGGCGCACACTAGCGGCCGGGCCGCAGCGGCGACGGCCATCGAGATAGATATATAATTATACCTTAGTATGCAACCGCCATAGACCACGCGCACCTGGGACCCAATTCTCAGATATTTTAGGCCATTGTAAATTTGGCATACGGTGCCACAATAAAAATTTGAAAATCTCTGAATACATTTTCATGATTAACATTCTTGTAAATTCTACTCAGAAAAGCTTGTTAAACAATGATGTAGGTCTTCAAACGCAAACATTGAATTACATCAAAGAATTCCGTTTGTGCCAAAACAGTAACTTGATTTTGCCAATCACAAAATTGCTCGTCTTCTACATAATGTTCCCACAGTGTCCACTGAATCCTAAAGCGATAGTGTATCTGAGAGACGTTTGCGAGTTTCATGACCAAACACCAAACCAGGTGTATCATAAATATAAGAAGGATTACTGCAAATTATTTGTGGAATGCAGTCTCTACAATGGCAAGGATTTTCCCATTTATCTACTGAGAGTAGTCCGAGCCTTTGGATTTGTTGGCTACAGAGATTTTATATCTAAAGATGGACACCACTTCCTACCATACCTTATACCGTATGCTGTGGTACCGTCAAGGAGGAGGTACCGTCGATGATTGAAGAAATAGCTGCTTTAGTCCAATGTTCGGTGTCAGATTTTCTCATAGAGAGATTTCCTCACATCTACGTTTACGTATATCTAACGCAAACTGACGGTATGGTACAAAGATGTAACTCAATACTCGAAAAGCTGACGAGATGTACAGTTTTGAATCTCATAAAGAGACATTTTAGGGTTATTTTGACCGAATTTTAGCTGCAATACTGTTCTAGCCCCGAGAAAGTTTTAAATGCGATCCGGTACCTAGCTTGTCACGATCCTGACGTGTCAACTCCTAACGGCAGCATGACAATGAGTATCGGTCAAGTAGCCGACTTCTTGAACCCGAAATTTTTGGGGGTACTCGCATATTTTGACCACAAACTCGTTAATACTAAAGTTGCATTATCAGTCAAGCGAAAGGCATTGACGAGTTTTCCAGAAATCTTGCAGCTGATGGGCGTAAGGTATTTGACTCCGCTAAGGTACAAAGTGTTGGCTACCTTACGAACTGCTCTGCCTTTAGCCAAAGAGTTTCCGAAAATCTTAGCGGAAGCCTGGGGGGCGTTCATACATAATATCGACAGCATTTCCCTGGGACCGCTTCTATCAAATCTAGCAGTGTCTTTGCTTCAACAAATTGAGTATGCTCCCCAAGAGATAAACAAGATATTCCAATATTTAGTCCTTAGCAATGAAAACATATGAAGCTCGCATATATCAGATCTATTCTTTATTGAAGATACAAAAATCTCAGAAAGAGTAAAAATGGTGGTGAAAAAACACGTGACGGGGACCCAACCTGAGAGTTTTTTGGATAAAGTAAAATGATATTTGCAGCATTTGAACCAGAACATACCTCAAATAAAGGCGGTGGCATATAACCATCTGAACCGTCTATTAGAAAGTAATAGAGGTGATATTCACAAAGCAATATTTGGGGGGAAAAGCATAGATCCTGTTGTGGAGCTTATTGATAAACTGTTAGATGGTAAGTTAACTCCACTCTAACAGATACACAGGGTGTAACAAAACTAAGTGATAATACTTCAGGGTGTGTACGTGTTCCTTAATAGAGAGTTTACTGTGAAAGTAGCAACGCTGAAAACATACTTTTTTTGTGATTTGTATTGGCAAGCGCCCAGCGTCATGAGTTTCCCCATACAAAAGTTATAAAAAGTTCTTTCAGCACTACTACTTTCACAGCAAACTCTATACGTGGGACCCATACACTCTAAAGCTAAAGTCTTAAGTATTATTATTTAGTTTTGTGACAGCTTATAAATATTTAAAATATTTGAGTTTTTTTACTTTTTAGGTTATAGGTATTGTTACATGCTAGGGTTCAAGGATTCGGAGAGAAAGACCTGGTGACTCGCTTGAAGACTTTATTCACAAACACTAGGTCACACTAATCACTAAGTCCAAACACTAAGCACTAAGTCCAAACACTAAACACTATCGCTGTCACTCACTATTGATCACTTGTTCTCACTTCGAAGTCGCCTCGAAGATCGCTCAGATAAAACTGAATCCCGACTCGAATTCTAGAAAGTTCCTTACTCGATTCACGTAAACAAGTAAACAACGGTCGGAACTTTCTAGGAGATTCGAGCATGTACCAACTAGCGCCATCTAGTTTCGAGTAGGGGATTTATGTGTAGTGTGTCCCCTAGTTTTGCCGGTTCGACGCTAGATGGCTCTGTGTGTCCGTATCCGTAACAGTATAAATGCATTATAGATATAATATAGATTATAAAAACATTTCAATTTCAGGTTACAAAGACCCCGATGTCTCAGTGAGTGTAGCCAGTGGTCTATGTCTGGGTCAGTTCGGCGCGATAGAGGCGGGTCACCTGCCGCGCCGGTACGTGCAACCAGACGGCTCGCCGTTCGCGTTCTCTATCAACGACAACTGCTTCGCGGCCACTGCGCTCATAGAACTCGCCAGAGCGTTCCAATATGAGAAGGATACTAGTGTGAGTATAGTTTTATAAGTAAAACTGATCGCGCATTTATCAGCACCGTACGCGCCGAACGCAAAGCATAGAATATATCAAACAAATTATACTAAAGTGCGGCGCGTACGGCGCGTCCTTGCTGATAAATGTGCGATCACCTTAATAAGGGACTGTGCAACAAGATGAATTACCTACGGTTCAGGAAAGAAGTTACAAATCCTTTACTAATAAAGATATTCACAAAGCCTTTAACTTTTTAAGGTTTGCTGTCTTTCTCGGTCATGTGACTTGTTAAATGTGCCAAACAAAGACAAGCAGACCAAATATTCACCTTATGAGTAAGTAATAATGTATTTTCACAATATTATTTTAGTAAAAGTTTAGGCCATACAGACACTGATCAAAAGGCTAAAGTCTGAACACAATAATTTGTTGCTTATGTAAAGACTATTATTTTTACTTAAGAGTCCGTCAAAATATGAACGATTACAATATTTACCATATATTTACTTATTTTACATACAAAATTGTAATCGTTCATATTTTTTGGTATGTAAATATTTTGCAGTGAATCTTTGTACAGGAACCTAGGTAATTACTATCGCTGAATAATAACTCAAATATGGTAAATATTCTCGCATGGGAAATTATCTTGGTATTACGTTTGTAAGAGAAATGCGATGGCACCCGGACTCTTAAGTCATGAAATGAAGGCTTATCATATCTTAACATATCTTAAAAAGAAAGTGGCTAGATTGCTAACATAATTCTATATTTCAGAACATGGATTGCTACACCCTAACAATACAAGAAATACTGAAAATATACGACATCTCACCGTCTGGCAGTAAAAAGGAAGTATGGGAGAGTTTCCCCGAGAATATGCATCAGATTATGATCCCTTTGTTAAGTTCAAGGTAAGAGATAAGGCACAATAGACGGCAAATTCTGTTTAATATATTTCGACTTTATTTCTTGAATAAATAAGGTTCAAAGTGGTAAACGGGATCGATCGATCGATCAATTCGTTAGGTCTTAGGAAATAGAGGGAGAAAGAGATAGAAAATACTTTTAACTTTTTAATTTTAGGTACACCCTGGCATATCCGTTTCAGCCTAAAAAGGTGCATCCACTTTTCGGATCGGTATACGCTACTACGTTCTTAGAATGGGCACATAAGTAAGTTTTTTTTTATTGTATTTTTAATAATTTTTAATGTAAGTTTGTACTTACAAGTATGCTTTTCACACTGCACTGGTCTGAATTTGACCAGTGACCAATTTCTAATGTGTAGAAATGTGTGTTCAAGAGAGATGTAGCTTTTAACTGTGATATGTCAATGAGATTATGTATTTGGCCGAATTATGACTAATCACTGGTGTTCACACTTTGGTTTCCACATCACTATACCATCTAAGTTTCATAATTTACTACTCTGTAACTTAAGTCCTAACATCTTAACGTCATAAGTCTATAACATATTAACTTGAACTTGAACTGAACTTGTCATTCAGTTGAGCCAGGCCTGTCCCACTCGCGCGTATAGGCATCGAACTGTAAGTACCACCCGCGGGTGGCAAATCATAAGGGACTCACAAGCGAGCGGTGACGCACGCGCAAGATTTTTCGTCGCGTATCTACTGTATACTGATCATAGAGGAATTTAATACAATATGATACTGATTTAACCGCTGTGACAAAATCATTCAATTATATTTGAATAAGGTATTTAAATACAAAAAGTAGATAAAAACTATACAAACATAGCAAATAAACCCAATTTCATACATTTCATACAAAGAAATACACAAACTACACAGAAATAAACACAAGTTACTGTGTTTAAATTGTAAAAGTTTCCTGCAATATTATAATCTAATATAAAGCTTACTATGAAATATAGGTTGGGTTACTGAAATTTGATA
Source organism: Polyommatus iphigenia (assembly GCA_963422495.1). Taxonomy (NCBI): domain Eukaryota; kingdom Metazoa; phylum Arthropoda; class Insecta; order Lepidoptera; family Lycaenidae; genus Polyommatus; species Polyommatus iphigenia. Next base: position 43,124,599 of record OY730177.1, on the reverse strand, counting down.
TTACTATAAAAAGGTTTGCTATTCGTTATTTCGTACCAATAGTAATTTAAAAAATATATATTGTTTTCTAAAAGGTGAAAACCTTTATTTCGTAAGAAAAGGTACGCGTTATGCGATAGAAAGAGAGCGCACTTGTAGGTAATTTTATCCGTAGGCAATTTAGCATTGCGCGTCGGAATTTCAACTTTATATAGACTACAGGCCCACGTCGAAAATGGATGGGTCAAATGAACCACCTGGGGACGTATATAGGACGATATTAGAGCATAAAATAATAAGATTTAGCACTATGCCGTCACTTGTAAGCTGTCCAACTGAGTGCTGGTGAGAATTCAAAAGTGCATGTAAGGTGAGTACATTTTGGTCATATGATCCTGTACGGCATTTTTACCATCGATAGACACATGAAAAATAATAAGAAAGCCCGCAGTGCCGTACAAAAATAATGCGCCAACAAGTCGGTATTTTTATTTTATTTTCAGCCAATTTCCATGGTAAATTTGGTCATTTGATTCAATACGGCATACGTTTCATACTGTTCGGATACAGCTTGGAATCAATTATTCCTTAAAATTTAGTTTGTTATAATTTTTAGCAATATTCCGCGAAATAAACTTCCACCTTTAAGTAAATGAGTGATTGTACGCATAGGCATGCGTACAGCACCTCTCTCCTCCCACACTGCCTATGCGTACACTCGCATGCAAGAACTTGCAAACACCACCACCACACAAGCAATAATGTTGGCAAATCCGTGCAAGGCCCCTCACCACCATGCAGGTTGAAAACCTCGACGCGCGTTTCGCTCCAACACCGGAGCATCATCAGGATGTGGACTCTACGAACAACGTCCGTCAAGTGCCGCCACCGGCCAAAACACCGCCTTTTATACCCTATCGAGCCCCTCTACTACCCCCACTACCCTCACCAGTACCCCCGAACATATTAATAAGCGGTGACGTAGTCAAGCAAGTTTGGTCATTCAACAATGCAAATCTGTTATTTTTCTTTTCTTTTATGATCTCTAATTGTTCCAACACGCTCAGCCGAAAGCCTTTATCGCATTTATGTAAAACTTTATAGGAATGGCTATCGGGCACGGTATGATTACTATCTTAAAGATGTTTAGCAAAATGTGACTTATCAGGATGACCATTCCTATAAGCCGCGATATGTTCTTTATACCGAGTCTCAAAGTTGCGTCCAGTCTGACCCACATATACACTATCGCATTCAGGACAATCGATCTTATAGACACCGGACTGATATTTTTCATCAATGCGGTCTTTGTTATGACATAAATGATGTTTTAAAGTATTATTTGTCCTGAATGCGACATGCATATCGTTGTTTTTCATTATTTTGGATAAGCGTGCAGATACCTCTCCCATGTAGGTCAAACTGGACTTATATCTAACTACCTCCTTATCAATAGGACCTGCGTACAAAAACTTAACCAGTTCTTTCTTGTTTTTATTTTTCAAAATATTATTAATAATTTTTGTACTATATCCGTTGGATATCGCAATTTGGAAAATGATATTAAGCTCATTTTGATAATTATCTTTACTAAGAGGGATCGATAATAATCTATAAATGTAACTATGAAAGGCCGCGAGTTTGTGTTGCCAAGGATGACATGACGATGCATGAATAGTAGTATTAGTATATGTCGGCTTGCGAAAGATTCCAAAACTGTGTTTATTATTAACTCTAGTAATAGATAAATCGAGAAAATTTAGGGTGTTATTATCTTCACATTCTAATTTGAATTTAATTTTAATATGTTTTTTATTTAGTTCTTTAACAAATACGTCCAGTTGTCTCTGTGTACCCGTCCAACAAAGAAAACAATCATCTACGTATCTAAAGTAATATAAAATACTTTTATTAACGACGATATTTCTTTGTTCAAAATCGTCCATAAATATTCGGCCATCAAAGGACTTAAAGACCCCATATCAATGAATCCTCGCGCACCATCACTGTACGGCTTACCAAAGATTCACAAAACTGATATTCCCATGCGTCCAGTTGTCTCATACATAGGTGCACCAGCATACGAGCTGGCAAAGTCACTTAATTTCATAATAAAAGAAAAGCTCTCATTTCGGCCATCTTGTGCCATAAAAAATAGTCTACAATTAGTCAACAAAATTAAAGATGTGACTTTGCCACCTCGTTGCAAATTAGTTTCACTTGATGTCGATATTCACTAATGTTCCACGTAAGGAAACATTGGGTATTTTAAGGAATGCATTAGAAAAACGTTTACCTCCTGGTGAAAGTAATGAATTGCTTACTCTTACTAAAACCTGCATGGAACAAAACTACTTTCGATTTAACGGCGAATTCTTTGTTCAAGACGACGGTCTAGCTATGGGTTCTTAGCAATTAATAATAATCAATATTTCTTTCAAACTGAATCATCAAAGAAAAAACTCATCCCAATGAATCCTCGCGCACCATCACTGTACGGCTTGCCAAAGATTCACAAAACTGATATTCCCATGCGTCCAGTTGTCTCATACATAGGTGCACCAGCATACGAGCTGGCAAAGTCACTTAATTTCATAATAAAAGAAAAGCTCTCATTTCGGCCACCTTGTGCCATAAAAAAATAGTCTACAATTAGTCAACAAAATTAAAGATGTGACTTTGCCACCTCGTTGCAAATTAGTTTCACTTGATGTCGATAGTTTATTCACTAATGTTCCACGTAAGGAAACATTGGGTATTTAAAGGAAAAAAACAAGAAAGAACTGGTTAAGTTTTTGTACGCAGGTCCTATTGATAAGGAGGTAGTTAGATATAAGTCCAGTTTGACCTACATGGGAGAGGTATCTGCACGCTTATCCAAAATAATGAAAAACAATGATATGCATGTCGCATTCAGGACAAATAATACTTTAAAACATCATTTATGTCATAACAAAGACCGCATTGATGAAAAATATCAGTCCGGTGTCTATAAGATCGATTGTCCTGAATGCGATAGTGTATATGTGGGTCAGACTGGACGCAGCTTTGAGACTCGGTATAAGAACATATCGCGGCTTATAGGAATGGTCATCCTGATAAGTCACATTTTGCTAAACATCTTTTAGATAGTAATCATACCGTGCCCGATGGCCATTCCTATAAAGTTTTACATAAATGCGATAAAGGCTTTCGGCTGAGCGTGTTGGAACAATTAGAGATCATAAAAGAAAAGAAAAATAACAGATTTGCATTGTTGAATGACCAAACTTGCTTGAATACGTCACCGCTTATTAATATGTTCGGGGGTACTGGTGAGGGTAGTGGGGGTAGTAGAGGGGCTCGATAGGGTATAAAAGGCGGTGTTTTGGCCGGTGGCGGCACTTGACGGACGTTGTTCGTAGAGTCCACATCCTGAGGATGCTCCGGTGTTGGAGCGAAACGCGCGTCGAGGTTTTCAACCTGCATGGTGGTGAGGGGCCTTGCACGGATTTGCCAACATTATTGCTTGTGTGGTGGTGGTGTTTGCAAGTTCTTGCATGCGAGTGTACGCATAGGCAGTGTGGGAGGAGGGAGGTGCTGTACGCATGCCTATGCGTACACTCACTCATTTACTTAAAGGTGGAAGTTTATTTCGCGGAATATTGCTAAAAATTATAACAAACTAAATTTTAAGCTATGGATTTCCGCAAAGTAACGCCTGATTCCATTAACTATCAATTATTCCGCAACGCCGTACAAAAATAATGCGACAATAGAAAAAAATCGAGGGTTACCAACCCCCGTTTTTCAGGGGTCCGGGGGGTCATTTGAACCAACATAAAATTAATTCATTTTGAAAGTATGCTATGCATAGATAATATTTTTTTGTACGCCGTACATTTTTGTTGGTCCAAAGGTTTGTAGGAGAAAAAAAAAACTCAAGCAAATATCCATAGAACGAAATGTAATAAAAGTCCATACAACGAAATATATCGATTTTTCTCTAAAAAATAGTTGTTTTATTAGGGTTCCGTACCCAAAGGGTGTAAACGAATACCTAAGACTTCGATGTCTGTCTGTCTTCAGGCTGTAACTCAAGAACGGTTATAGCTAGAGATTTGAAATTTTCAGAGATTATGTATTTCTGTTGCCGCTTTAACAACAAATACTAAAAACAAAATAAAATAATTATTTAAGGGGCCTGATGTACTAGCAATATGTTACAACATTATGTTAATATAAAAAATAAGTACAATGTGATTGATATTACAATATTGAAACAATATGAAAAGCGATAGCTAAAAATAAAATTGAATTAAATATTAAAAGCGAAATCAATTTAAATTAAAATAAATTAAATTACATTAAATCAATTTAAATAAAATAAAAATAAAATTACATTACATTAAATCAATTTAAATAAAATAAAAATAAAATTACATTACATTATATCAGAATAAATATCATTAAATTAAATTAAATTGAATTAAATTAAATTAAACTAAATTAAATCAAATTAAATTAAATTAGAAATTAAATAATAACCATTCCATGCTATTTAAAAGATTATGTATGTACCTATATAATATAATATTGTGTGTATGTGCAGTGATAGAGTTTGCGGATGTGTGTTTATGTGTATGGGTTTTGAACTATTGTAGTCTAATGTAATTAACCATTTTTTTAAACATTGCTTGCATTTTTGGGAAGTAAGTGGGAATATGTTGTTTTGTTTGTTTGCCGTATTATAGAGGTATGCGGAAATAACGTAAAATTGGCGTCTAGCAAGTGAGGTTCGGTAGCGGGGCGTGGAGCAGATTTTCCAGGCTGTTCGTTTGTTACTCTGGACATATGGTATTTCTCTATGCTTACGTAGGATTGCATTCATTATGAATAATTGCCTTACAGTGAGCACGGAGGACTCGCGATAGAGTTGGTGGGTGCTATACCGCCGGGGATGTCCATGAATGACTTTAAGGATGGCGCGCTGGGCTCGTTCCAGTGGCAGCAAAGTATTCGCTGCACATCCTCCCCACGTGACAATGCAGTATTGAATGAGGGATTGAGCTAGAGCGAAGTACACACACCGCATTGTATCAACATCCGCGGAGCTCCTGAGTTTGCGAAAAACGGGAATCAGCTTTCTTAAGCGCGCAGTTAAGCAGAAGCGGCAGCCAAGAGAGATTATTGTCTAGCAGTGGCGTGGGGTGAAAAAAAAATAAAGGTAAAGCCGGACCAAAAAACGGCTAACTCGTGAATAAGCAAAATTTCAATTCTTGTAAAAAAAACGTGCAATAAATTACATACCTGTATCAAGTGTGTTAGTTTACCTTTTCCATAACTACTAGGGTGCTTTGCTTGCATTGTGTGCGTTGCATGCAGTGTTAGTGTTGTTAGTATTCACCACCTTCACCATACATGACATCACTGGTATTATATGAACAGTGCATGTCGAGTATGATAAAAGTGGCTTTAAAAAAAGCCGTTTTAAGCACACGTCACTCACACTCACACACCAAAAATAAGTGAATCCTGACTTGCCAGTGTAGATGTTTGTTACTCAATCATGCAAAAACTGGATTTAGATGAAATTTTGCATGCATCCCATGTCAAACATGGAAAGGAACATAGGCTACCTGTCTGAAGTCCACGCAGACGAAATCGCGGGCAAAAGCTAGTAGCAAAGAAATATGAGCAGAAATACGTACCTAAATGTTTAATTTTGTTATTTGTCGTCTGTCGTCGTTAATTAATATTCCTATTCTACAACCTGAAAAATTACCTAAGAATTATTATTTATATTCTAACATAATTCTACGGTTTTTCTTTACGAAATGTGCCAAAACATTATCATAAAAGTCGCTTTTTTGATGCAATTTTAATAATACATGTTTTTCAATTGAAATTACACCGAGATTTGACAATCTAGCCTCACTTTGGCTGTTTTTCATGTATAGGTATGAATTCGCTTCAATGCCGAAAACGACCTTTCAGCGGAAGCCACCGATACAGGAAGAGTCAAAACAATTTGAGATAACATTAAAAGCTGAGGAAAAGCTTCACTCAACGCGGATTTAAAAAGATGTAAATAAAGTTCATAGATATCTAAATTATTAAATGTTGAAGTACTGTATAAAACTTTTAATTCGTTTTTTAATGCGTGAAAATCAAATATATTCGGGAATTCGGATATTAATGCAGACACACTTTCCTCGGGAAAACTACTACGGTAACTCGCGTATTTAGACTTATTGACTAAATCAAGAAAAGTTAAGTTTTGAAACGATGAATAACGGGAGTTTATTTGGCTTTTGATGTTATCTATTATTTCAACGAATAAACGCTTGTATTGTGTTTTCAAGTCAATTTCTGTATCCATCCGCCGGCGCCGTCGTGGTGGTTCACAATATTCCTGAATACTATTGAAAATAAAATCAAATTGTTTTAAAAACTCTTCTGATAACCAAGATTGAAATGCACCAATTTCTCTGATTGAGATTTCGATGTCGACTTGTTTGCTTTGAAGCAAAGCAAACAAAATGTCAGTTCTGACAAAAATCTCTGAAAAAATATGCAAAAGGAAACAAAACTGCATATCTTCTAATTTAGTTACAAACGACTCCGACATGGATATAGAATCAACATCCCACGATTGGGGATTATCTACTATATGATTAAAGGTTTCAATCATATCTAACCTGCAATTTAATATAACATTAATAATGCGCGAATGATAATGCCACCGTGTTTCGGCTACTCCAGGCATACGACGATCGGAAAACTGTTTTAAAAGATTTGACCGTTTTGACGATTTGTTGAAAAACCTGACAATTCCATTGATATGGCCGAAAAATGATTTTAATTCTGAAATATTTTCTAAAGATTTACTTAAAACCAAATTAAGAATATGAGCATAACACGGTACGAAACGCGTGAGAGGGCATTGACCCCGTACTAGTGCTTGAACGCCTCCACGTTCACCTGACATAACGGCGGCACCGTCATATGTCTGACCGATCAGTTTGTCTTTGCATCGATATTGTTCAAGAATATCGAGCAACTGAGTCGCTAATACAGTCGCAGTCCGGCTTTCGCTAACGTCGTAAAAACCTACAAATCTTTCTTCCAGACCATTTTCGGACAAATAACGAAATATAAGAATAAGAATAAGAATGGATTTATTTTTAGCATCACACAATACATTATAATATAAGTCAATAGTACAGTTCGCAGTATTAAAATTAATTTACTTTAATGCTGTGTGACGCCAAAAATTGGCACCAGCTCAGCAAACGCAGCAAGCAAGCCCGCTGCACTGATATTCTGCGGAGGCCAATGAGTGGCTTCACAACGCAACTAAACTAAACACAAGATTTACGGAAAAAAAACAAATAATAAAAGTGACAAGAACTAATTAACTAACTAATTAATACAACAATTAACTACCTACAAATTATATATACATACATACATATTTTCAATCTACAGACCGAGTACAGGTGTTGTTGTCTTTAACTGTGAAAAGAGAGAGAAAAAAAAATACAAATTTGACAGATGGTAAAAAAATAATAAAATGAAATAAAACTTTGGAGTTTTGGCGGGCATGTGAAAGAGTGCTGTTGTGTTTTTGTATTATTTTCCTTAAATTGTGTTAGCTGGGTTTTAAATGTGTAATATTGGTAGAATATTAACCATTAGATATTCGTGTTCATACACAAGTGTAGGAAAGTGATGTAATGAGAACCAGAAACGTGCTATTTTGTGTTCCCTCCAAAACTCCATCGAAAGTTTCAGTAAAGCGTCTACCACTTCACTGAATCGACCGACTTGACTCCTGTGACTGTATTGACTTTTACTTAGACTTTGACTAGACTTTAGACCTGACGATACATGAAAACAATGATGAAAATTATAATAGGAGGAATATGGTTTTCCCGCCATATTCCTTACCTTTTTACCTTGTCTGTGGCACAACATACACATCCTTTGTGTCAAGTTGCCAAAAAAGAAGAAAAAAAATAAAACTTAGAATGGTGGTTTGACGTCTGCGTTACTAAAACGTGGTTTCTGACGTGGCAATAATAGAAAATCTAACTAGCAATACATGAAATAAATAAACAAATTACGTGTAAATTTATAAATGAAAGGTCTTGAGTAGTTCCAAGTGAAGTGGTTATATGTACAGGACACCGAAAAACGCAACTGGCCATTATGGGATATTGTTATGTGCCTGACGCCGTTCGACAACCTTCACTACAAGCCATTGGTGCATACACCTCAGGTATTTACCATTGTACGTTGAATTGAAAGTAGGTGACGTCTGTAATGTAAACTAAAGGTTTTTTTGGTTTTCAGCGCCCGGAGAGGAGGTGGAAGGTTGTTCCAACAGCGAGAGGCCGCATACTTAAAAGAACCTCGAAAAGTGGCCGTCCTATGCTGTGGTGTCAGGATACGGTACCGGGAGGCTCTAGTACGAGTGTTAACTTCACTTGCCCAGGATAACTTCTCATACAAATAGGAAGGAGTTTGGGTGCTTATGATGTCAAAAAGGAGTACAGCGAAATGAAGTTTTCTGCGTGCTTTCATCTTAAGGAGGTTAGCATTATTAATGAAAGGTGTAACATGGGCACGAGGAGGAACAGTAAAGCAGAAACGCACACACGCATTCTGGACTCTTTGGACAAGTTTCTCTGTTCTGGCCAACAGATTATTACCTATGACAGTGTCTGCATAGTTCAGCTTCGACAGTACTAATGTCTCGCATAGCCTAATTCTGAGCTCCTCAGACAGGTAAGGCCGGTATCTGTACAGCATTTTGAGCCGGTAAAAACAGCCCCTTGTAACCTTCAACATGTGTTGCTCAAATGTAAGGTGCGAGTCAATTACTACTTCCAAATTACGAGCTGTACCCACCCGCTCAATCTCCTGTCCAGAGACCATAACAGTTGGATGCTTAGCCAAGATGTCACCAACCTGTTTTTTTGAGCCCAGAACTATAAACTTAGATTTTATTGGATTTAAGACTAGCCCACTAGAGTTGGACCATTCTGCGATACGTTGAAGGTCCTCATTTAGTTTTTTTAAGGCTACAAGGATGTCCTTTGGAAAAAAACTGATGTAGATTTGGGTGTCGTCTGCGTACATGTGGTACCTACAGTGAGCTATGTTTTTGGATAGGTCGGCACTAAAAAGTATGAAGAGTAATGGGCCTAGGATTGATCCCTGCGGAACTCCTCTTGGAACATCACGACATTCTGAGTATACCTTGCTGCCATTGCTGTCAGTTATTTCTACCTTTTGTAATCTATTAGTCAGGTAGCTGCGGAACCAATCGATCACTGAGGGCTCAAAACCATAGTAAGACAGCTTAGATAGGAGAAGGGGAATACTAATTGTTTCAAACGCCCTGGAGTAGTCTAGCAAGACTAAGATGGTGCCCATGCCTTGGTCTTGAGCAGTGATGATATTGTCCAGAACGTCCAATAAAGCTGTCACAGTGCTGTGCTTACGTCGAAAACCAGACTGATACTTCGGTAAAATTTGGTTAGTCTCAAGATAGTTCATGACTTGGTTGTATACTGCCTTTTCTACTATTTTTGACAGGCAGGGCAAAATGCTAATTGGGCGGAGATCTTGGGGTGACGAAGGATTGGGACTTTTAGGGATAGGTTTAATCAAAGCGGTTTTCCAGGTCGAGGGAAATGTAGAGGATTGCAAGGACTTATTCACAATGTAGGTGATAGTTTTCAAGGTATTAGGAAGTGTTAAGTTTAGCATCTGCAATGAAATGTTATCTGTACCAGTGGCATTGGACTTGATACTTTGAATGATTTTTAAAACTGCATTTTCAGTTACAGGAGCAAAACAAAATTTGGAATTACTAGCCGAATGAGACTCAAAGTATGATTGTAGAGAAGAGCATTCTAAAGGTTGTCTAGGAATATTAAGAAAGTGTTGATTAAGAGTATTAGGATCATTGCACAAGTTGGGTAAAAAATTATCATTAGTTTTAGTTAAGTTTAAATTATTTTTAATATTTTTCCACAAAACTTTTGGTTTTTAACAAACCAAAAGTGCTTATTTTAATAAAAATATTACTGTTAATATTTTTATTAAAATAAGCACGCTTTTCACAGTGTATGGCTGAAATAACTAAAGATTTTAAGTCTTTATAAGCTTTTTTGTGGACAGTATTTTTTGTTGCCTTCCATTTTTTAAAACTTCTATCTCTTAATTCCATCATTTTCTTTACAGTATCAGTTAGCCATGGTGTAGATTGCCTTTTAATTTTAACTTGTTTTAAGGGGGCATGCAGGTCAAAAAGTAAGGTGATCAGTCTGTTGAATTCTGTAACTATCTCATCTATATCATTCATACCTTCCAAGTATCCCCAATCAATTCTTTCTAGATCTTGATTAAAAACGTCCAACAGAATGTCCTTGAATGGTCTATAAGAGCTAATAAAAGGCGAAAACTTAGGCTTCTTGAAGCTGAACTGTGCTGTGACAACTGCGTGATTTCCCAGATCAGGTATGTGACTGACCATTACAGTACGTGCCTCTGCATTAGTAAAAACAACGTCAATTAGGGATTCTGAGTGATCTGTAAAATGTGTAGGTTCAGTAACAACTTGTTCAATGTGTAGAGAGTCCAAGAACTGTGAGAGCAGTTTAGATTTACCGTCTAACGTGTGAAGCATATTGATGTTAAAATCCCCTAATAATATGATATGATCATACATCGCAAGAGAGCACCAGGATTGTGTTATAGCATCAATAAACAGGCTAGCATCCATCCATGGTGGTCTATATGCGGTGCCCACTGCAATTTTATGTTTATTTATTGTGAGGCTAAGCCACATTTGCTCCACGGAAGGCGTTTCAGGATTGGGAATCAGTCGCGCATTAATACCTTGCCTGATAAAAAACCCAACACCACCTCCACGACCATCCCTTATGTTAGAAGGTCGTGGACGATGACGAAGACGATACCCAGGGACTATTGGCGCTCTGCCATCTTCCCCCTGCCTTAGCCAGGTTTCGTTTATGGCCATAATATCTACCGATAGACGGTCCATCATGGCAATAAATTCATCATGCTTGGTCCCCAATGATCCTGCATTAAAAAGGCCTACTGTGAACAATTTGTTATTCTTAATTACCATTTAAAATAAGAAAAGTATATATACAATAAGTATAGTAATAATATTAGAGGGTATATAATTATAAAAATATGTGACAAGATTATATTTATTAGGTATTTTTATAAAAGTATAGATGTGAAATAATAATGTAAATAGGAATATCATAAAGTTTACTTGTTGTATATAAAATAGTATAAGATTATAAGTGTTCAATGCATGCAGTATAATTACATTAATAAAATAATATATAAGTAAAATATATAAAGTAGCATTAATGTTAACCCTACACATCTTTAAACCACCAGACCTCAAAACAAACCACATTCTAAAGTAAAAGTTACAATCTAGTATATAAAAAGTAAAACCTAAAAAATAATTTATTACAGAATTATACGTCTGAACCAAAGACACGAGTAAAGTCCGAGTCTGAACGAAACTGATGGACCGGACTCCCATCCGCCTGTCGAGCACAGATGCGCCCACGTCTCGTCCAGCAGTAGCGCCATTTCTTCTCGCTGCACGCCTCGCGTACCCGCCGATACAACAGGCGGTTGTGACGGGTGAGGCGCTCGTTAACAAAAACGCGCGCACCGCCATCCGTGGTGAGGCCACGACGTGTGCGGGCCGCCTTCAGCAGCTCATCCCTGAGGTCGCGACGAGCCAGGCGCACCACCACACGGCGCGGGCGCCCGCCCTGGGCCGGCGGCACTCCCACACGCTCCGCAAACACCACGTCACGCGCCTCCAGGGCCACACCCAGGCGCGTCGCCAGCACCGAGACTGTATGCGTCACATTCTCGCCTTTCTCCTCCGGCAAGTGTCCGATGTCGAGATCCGCAAGGAGCGCATCTTGATCTCGCTCGTTCAGGTCAAGTTTTAGCTCGGCCACGGTGCACTCCAGCTTACTAATCTTTTCCGTGCCCGCACCGCCGATGCCGCCCTGCTCCAGCGCGTCGAGTCTCTTTTCGGCGCTGGTCAACCGTGAGTTCAAGTCGGTTATAGTTTCACGCAGCAGCGCCATCTCTTGACGACAGCCGCGAAGCTCGGTGACGAGATCAGCAAACTCACGTCGAAACACCGCCAGGTTGTTGAGACTATCATCCGTGCCTTCTGAAGCCGATCTGATGCGATCCTGGGGCGAGCAGCTAGTTTGTCGGTCTACGACATCAGCCAGAGTGGAAAGTCCAGGGTCCGCAACAAGGCCTCTGACCGGCGTATGGTCGCCACGTCTGTCATTCTTTTTACAATTCGGACAGACCCAGTCCACTCCTACGTTCGCCTTTGCTGGTAAGGCTAGAAACCCTTTGTGATACTTGGTATTACAGGCGTTACAAGCAACTACCGTAATCGTAGACTTCCCCAAAGACCTCTCGCAGCCGCCGCATATTTTAGATGTTTTATCCATCGCTTCTGTATAGTGCGAAAAGCTGCTAAAAAAAAAAAAAAAAAAAAGGTGGCGCTTATCAGGATGCAGTTCACAACTACTTCGATAGGTGGCGCTGCACAAATCGATGAGACGTCTTGTAGCCAACTAGTGATCGATGTGATACCGGCACTCGACGCTAGATGTCGCTCCCAGTCTCGAAAAACGGCAATTACGATGATTTGTGATTGCAAAAATACTACCCTCACTGTGTGTGTAAATGTACGTACGTGCTGTGACGAAAAACTGATTTACAAGGAGATGCGCGCTTGTACAGCCTCACAAACACTCACACAACGGCAACGGAATATTACGATCACAATTCACAACACCAACTGAATATAGACGAGTTTTTACTACTATAAACGAGTAAAAATACGGACAGGTAATTAAGTTGCTTTGACGTTTGTGACGTCACTCCATATAACAGACAACTGTTCTCTATGACTGACATCTGGGGTTTCGTCAATCATAACTGAAACGAATTTGGCATGGCTAATCTCACGTCTAATCTCGTCTAAAATTACCGCCGCGGTGCATTGTATAAGATCATTTTGAATGTCTCCCGATAGACCGGTAAACACGGAGTGTGAAGTAGATGAGCATTGTTCAAGATGGGAGTCTATAACGCTATCGTACTTACTTAAATAAAATAATGTTTCTATATAATTGCCACGATTGTCTGAATTAACGTTTTCACTATGCCCGCGGAAAGATAACTCCTGTTTTCCAAGAAGAACAACAGTGTCTATTAAACGTTTCATTAAGTTTCGATTACGTTCCACTTTTCGATTATGGGATTCATAATTATTTCCGAGAAATGTTTCTATTCTACTATTTCCAAAATTGTGTAATATAATATAATACAACTGCGTAAATGTTTTTCGGTTTGAGTATGTTTCCTAGCCGAATTGGTCAAATTATTGATGTCTGAGAAACCCGTTTTATTCCAAGCACTATTTGTATCGGAAAACAGCAAACATGGAAAACAAAATAACTTATTTAATTTGCAACTGCCCGCTATCCAATTATATTTATCATACACTGAACTGTGAAAATGTTTGAAAAACCCATCCTTACGCCTATAATCAATTTTCATATCGGGACGCGCCCGTCCTTGTTTAATGATATGTTTTTTTATTTTCGAACGATTGTTTTGAGAACGAATTTAAGTCATTTAATAGGTAATCCGTAAGACAACAGTCAATTTGTACTAATGCTGCCATTTCTCACCTAACCGTGTCACGACAAATTACAAAGTAAGTAAAACAAACCAACCTTTACGATGTAACAAACAAAAACACAACACAACACTTGGCAAGTAAAATTTCACTACTTTCGATTCTTTTAAACTATATAATATTACAATCAAGCTAGCCCACTAACTTAATAAACAAAATTTTGCATATTACAATAATAACAGTACAAAATGAGTGCAAATGAGCGCGTAATATAATTGTTTAAGTGAATTGAAATGACAGCACGCGCCGGTCGGCCGCTGCAATTAGCTCTGTTGTGATTGGACGAAATCTTTTAAAGCGAAACATGCGAAACTAAACCTTAACACATGACAAATAAAGACTAGGTAGGCTATGTGGGATCGGCTTGTTGTTCGACAATATCGACGAGTCGTTTGCATGTAGTAGTAATGTGTATGTGTGCGTGAATTTCATACATTTCAAATGTTTGGATTCCCGATGTTTTGAGCGAGTTCCCCGGCCACCGCGCGGCCGCCGCACACTATGGAGCAGTACGTACGCGTTCTGAGTGCGATCGTAAAAACGGGTATGTGTGCTTTTGCGTGATTTTAAATACATGGCGAATTATTTTTATGAAATTGTAGGAAGCGGGGTAAGCTATAATTATTAATAATAAAAAATGTATATATTAAAATTGGCCAAGGTAAGCCGGTAGGAATCGTGTTCTATGGAGGCTTCGCCACTGTTGTCTAGGATAAGTCCCAAATACTTGATGGTAGTTGTTGGCGCTATCTCCGAACATTGACATAAGCTTCAGGAGCATGTATGAGCTATGATACAGAAATTTTTTGGTGGCTGAGAGTTGGAGCGCGGTGAGAACGGTATGTATTTTGATTTTTCTATGTTAAGCGTCAAAAGGTTAGCATCCAGCCACTGCATAATCTCTCTTATAGCTGCCTCTGTGTGCGACTTAACTTTGTCCCAGGTGCTCCCATGAACAATCACTGCTGTGTCGTCAGCGTAACTTAACAGTTTGCAATTCTTCAAGGCAAGTGTACACAATGAATTTACATATAGCAGAAATAGGGTGGGGCCCAAGACGCTGCCTTGCGGAACTCCATAAGTAAGCTGAGTTGTGCTGCTCAAATATTCTCCTATCTTTACACGCTGAGAGCGATTAGAAAGGTAACTCCGGAAAATATCTAGAGCAACACCGCGAACTCAGATAGAGTCTAATTTACTTAGTAAGAGTGGCACAGATACTGTATCGAAGGCCTTAGATAGATCCAAAAACACTCCTAGCACTTTGTCTCCATTATCTAAGTGCTTAGCTATCGTTTCGCTTAGTTGTGGAGTCGCATCTTCCGTAGATTTTCCCCTTGTGAACCCATATTGATTTTCTGCAAGGATGTTTCGTTTATTTATAAAATTAATTAACCTAGTATTAAGTAGCTTTTCTAAAACCTTAGAGACGATTGTAAGCACAGAAATAGGTCTGTAGTTGCTAATTACATCCCTGTTGCCATTCTTATGAATTGGACAAACGAGCGCACTTTTAAGAGCGTCTGGAAAGACGCCAGTAGAAAAGCATAGATTAAATAAATAAGTCATGTGGGGGATTAAGTATTTCATTGCATTTTTTAAAATTATTGTTGAAATATCATCTATACCAGTCGCACAATCATTTTTGAGGTTTTTTATTATGTTTTCTACTTCTGCGTGATCAACATTACTTAGGACCATGGAGTCGCTCTGTCCTGCGAGTCGTTGTTTTATTGCAGTATTTACTGAGCCTAATGGAGTAATGTTTCGCTTAACCAATATTGCATCAGCTAATGTTTTACCGATTCTCCAAAGTAGTTATTTACCTGATTTACCGAATCTTGGGGATTCTGAGCAACTTTTAATAGGTCAGTGGGTGGCAAGTATGATTTTTTAAAATTTGTTATTTTGTTAATAGTGCTCCACATTCCCTTGGGATTATTTTTATATTTTTGAAACTCATTTTTTTCATATGTTATTTTTAGTTTTTTAAGCAAGTTGTTACAAAAATTTCGATATCTAGTGTAAGTTAGTTGTAAGATAGCATTATTAGGATTAAGCTTGGCTTTTTTATGTAAGTTATCACGATTCCTAATACATCGTATGAGACCTGGAGTAAGCCAAGGTTTAATGGGGCGTTTTTTGTGCGGAACTCTTAATTGTGTAGAGTTTGCAGAAATTGCATTAGATATAATATCAATAAATATTGACACTGCGACATTTGCGTCGGTCGAACGATATATCTGACTAAAATCTGCCAATGCAATATCATTATTTAAATTATTGTAGTCAATTTGGGTACGCATTATATTCACCTGAGAACGCTTGACTCTGCAATCTAAGGAATATATGATTCCAAGACAAAGGTTTGTGATCGACGGTCCGTTTTGACCATGACGTGATCTAAGCATCTATCTAGGCGTGTGGGATGTAGATGCGCTGGGAGTAGTCCATGCATAGCTAGAGTGTCCATATACGCACAACTGTTTGTGTCAGAACATCCTTGAGCTATATTTATATTAATATCTCCGACTAGAATTACTGACTTAACATTATTTAGTCCTAACAAACATGAATCCAAGCTATTGCAGAAATTATCTATATTTTTGTAAGATGGTGAACGATACACGCCCATAATCGCAATGTCGCTATCAATGAGTTTAATAATTACGCTATTTGCATCTATTAATTTGAAAGATATTTCTCTTTTTATATTATGTTGAATATTCAACCTAATGTAAATAGTAACACCATCATTTTGGTTGTAATAGTTCGAAGTATATGATATGTAGCCTTTTATTTCAGGAATAGTTGTCAATTTACTCAGCCAGCACTCGGTAAGCACTATAATATCACATTGAACAGTTATTCTTTCCAGCAAGAGTAGTAACGAGTCAAAGTTACAGTTTAGGCTCCTGATGTTCATATGAAAAATATTAAGAGACCTAATTAAGATTTTCGATTGGTACTTTAGTCCTTCTGGGCTACATACTATTGATTGCGATACCTCCATGCAATCAATATCGTGTGATATATTAATCGTAGAATCGAATTTTATATACGTATACACTTAAACGTAGAGACAACATACAAAATAGGTTTGACCACTTACACACTGTATTAGAAAAACGTATACAATAATTATAATATTCTGATATGTCAAGCAATTTAGGTAGGGTACATTCTTTAGATGTAGAGTTTATAATTGTGTTTAGTTTGTGAGAGTGTAGATTATTATTTGTACATAACGTTTGTGTGAAACATAATAATAAATTTAGTTTTTTTAGTAACAACCTATAGAAAATATAAGTTACAGTAATTAAATGTAGTTACATAATATGAAATGCAGGCAAGTTATTATAAGTAATATAAATTAACATTAGAGATATTTTTTTATAACTAAAATACAGAAGAATACTAAATAGTCATACTATATCAGGCGATTGAATAAGATTATCTAGGTCCGTTTCAGATGAAATAAGTCGGCAGGGGACCCCTTCTTTTTTGCGCAGGTATACTTTCCCATGGGTTGTCCAGCAGTAAGCATATTATGCGTGCTTCATGCTAAATTCTCTTGCTAGGTAGTATAGTCTCTTGGTATTTTGGGTCAGACATTCTGTCACAAAAAATGGTTTCGACTCTCCTTCAATTTTTAAGTGTGTTGTGCATAATTTATTGGCTCTATTTACTTTGTTATATGATTTGAATGATGATAAATTTTTGTCTTTCTGGATAACGGTCGTAAAATCAACAATAATAGGGCTATTTTGTTCTTTTTTAGTTTTTAGACGGAAAACATCACGGATTTGTTGATCATCTATGCAGACATTAATTTCGTTACCGATGTTCTTTACATAGCTAAGCAGGTCCTGTTGAGTTTCCTTTTTTTGTATGGGAACATTTCTAACTTCTATAGAACTCTTCCTCTGACTTTTTTCCGTGTTTTCCTTATATTGTTGTACCTGCTGTTCAAGGCTCTTGATATATTTCATGTTGTTGATTCTCTCTGTCTCCATTTTAGATAGTCTGTCCTTCATGTCCTCATATTGTTTTGAAATAAAATCCATAGATTGAATAATGTCTGAATTTTGTTTTTGGATGCCATTTACAGTTTCTTGAAGTTCTCTCTGCTGTTTAGCCATTAAATCGATTGATTTCTTAATGTCTGACATGAAGACTGAGAATTCATCATCATGCCCCCGTTTTCTTCCACGCGGCCCCATCTCATTAACACTTTCTTTTTCAGAATTCATTGGCGATGTGTAATTACTGCACGGGTCAGATTCCGTGACAGAGAAACCAGCTGTGGTAGTAGGTGGTGGGGATCTGTTAATCGGCATGTTAATTTATTATTGTAGAAAGAGTATGTGCGCGGATGGTATTCGAGCAGATGGTATTCGTTTGGTGGTCGATTTGGTACTAGGGGCGCCCTCTCTTGGATATAGTAGGCGTTCACTGCACTTGGTAGCTGTTATATTAGATCGATCGATGGTCCACTACTCGTTGTTTTAGTTCTTGCAGATTTACATAGATGTCGCTAGGATCGCCGCCAATTTTGCTTATTCATCGTATTTTTGTGATGAGTTTATTGAAGTAGTCACTAATAATGAGCACTTTGTCACAAAAACACTTCTTGTCTTATGTTAGCACAGCTGCAGAAGGGTTTTTCCGTTGCCAGTCACAAATAATTTGAATTTAACTGTTTTTTAGTTCACTATTTTAACACTTGTTTTTAGAGTAAATCCATTGGTTTCAGCTTAGTCCACAATTTGTGTTGTAGTAAACACTTAGTCCGTCACACTGCACTTACTTTTTATAATTAAAGCCACTATTTACTATTTTTACTTGTAAAAGTTTCACCAGATAGACTGTTTGCCGTGGCTCGGTGGCGCCATCTTGCTACAAAACTGGGCAAAAGAATGTAAAACTTGATACATTTCAATTTGAAAAAGACGCAATAATATTCCAATGAGTAGGATAATAGAGTTATTATAAAGATGTTTTAGTTAAAACTCACGAAGGAAATAGCCCTTTTTACCGATATTCACACCAAATGTCACAGGAAATATACATTTTGGTTTTGACAACATCTTACCTGCACTTGTGCAAGATAACGGATATTTAATGGCTAATATTTTACCAATAATGAACATCAAAAACCCAAATAACACAATTTGGGAAAAATATAAAAAACCACACTAACAATAAAAAGTAGAAGAAGTTTGAAAGTGACATGCCCGCCAAAACTCTCTTCCAGTTGTCAGTTTTCAGTTTGACAATTTGCGTGTTTCTAAACTGTTACCAGTATACTGGCCTAATCGCTTAGGACAATCATCGCTTAGGCGTATGCTCTTCATGACTTGACAGTACACTGATATTTTTTGGAAACACAGCCCATATGTAGTCAGTGATGCCAACCTGCAGATAATTTCAGATCGGTGGGGAACCAATAGAAAATCTAGAAGTGTCTATCGTCGCGCCGTCTGGTGGAGATTAAAAATAAGAAAACATCCCATTCTTCCATTGTTTTATTGTTGAAGTGAAAACTTCTTTAGCGGCGTTGAGCACTTTTGTGGGATGGGTAAAAACTGTGAAACTCGCGTCAGATTTTCGTGTTGATCGAAAAACCATAGAAAAAGCGTAAGACGGTCGAAGTTAAAATTAAATAATAATTAAAATTAAATAAAAATTAAAATTAAATAATATTTAAAAATAAATATGGATTAGATAAAATTAAATAATAATTAAAATTAAATGATAATTAAAATTAAATGATAATTATAATTAAGTATTAATTAAAATTAAGTAATGATTAAAATTTTGTAATGATTAAAACTAAGTAATGATTAAAATTAATTTTAATCGAAATTGATTAATCGAACAATCGATATTTTTTTTTGATTGTCGATTTTTTTAATCGATTGTAAGGGTTTCGATTTAAAAAAAAAACGATTTTTTAATAATCGATTTTCATAAAAAATGGGTTAAAAAAAATGCACAACGTTAATAATCAAGTTTTCACTTCTGCCGGCACTCCCGGAGTGCAACCCATCTTTTTTTTTATTAATCCAAATTAATTACAGAAATTTATAACTTTGGGATGAAACTGTAGGTATTGTTATAAAACGTTAGACACTCGAGTGGTTTTGACAGTTGACTTTTGACATATCACGTGATCTACTGCGAGTACCTTACCTCGAAAACGCCAGTACTCATAGTACAATATGGCGACGATTGATGACGTCATATATTTCACTAGGGTACTGCGGCAGTATACTGCAGTCCATAACGGAACGATTTTTCTACAGTGATAGCACTGTGCAGTGATCGCAGTCCAAAACGGAACATAGCCTATGCACATATTTCCTGCAAAGTGGCTTTGTTTCATAAAAATCGCCCACCATCAAAGAATCCACGTAAAAAAACTGTCTGTCAAAATTCACTTGACATGACATTGACATATGACAATGACGGAACAATTCCAATTCGCCTATCTCCAAATTAAAAAATAGTCTGTGTTTTGATATTTAGAAAGGTGGACGCCTTCTGCGGCAGTCGTTACACTAACGGCGGAGTTTAAATTAAAGAATTAAAAATGAGTTCAAGAACAAATAACTTTAAAAATCCATTTTCTCGACCATGGATGACGGAGACTGGAGCCGCAGCTGCCGCAGGAGGTTCAGGATCACTCGGACTGAAGGGAGTCGTCGCCGGTGGAATAACTGGTGGCATTGAGATTTGTATTACATTCCCCACCGAATATGTAAAAACACAGCTCCAATTAGACGAAAAAGGTGAGTAACGCATGTATACGTTCACAAGGCATGCTGTAATATTTTTTTCATTTATCATTGGCCAAATGGAAACGGATTGTTTTTCTATGAGGTACAAAATTCCAATTGCGTCATAATACAAGGTCAAATAAATGAATAGGATATTTACATTACTATTTTCAGGCTTATAATATTATTATTACTGCTACTAAGAAACTGGATTTATCTGAAATTATAAATAAACATTTAAATGAAACACATGTGGTTGACCAATCAAAAATTCCAGTGTTAATGTTGTTTACATCTAATCCTAGATTGGACTTTGCCCACAAGTTATAAAATACTTTTTCACACTTGGCATAGAATTACTGTCAATTTTTTAAACACATATTGTTCTTACTCCTTAAGAATATATTGGAAACAAACATAGATGCTTTACAAAATGCTATTGTATTCTATTGTTGTCGCAATCACAGGTGCTTGTACGGGGCTTGATGGGTTAAATATATAATGCATTGAATATAATTAGTAACTATGAGCTCTACACATGCAACCCCACCACTGATAGTTTTTGATGCTTTGATCGTGGGAATCACAGACACAATAGATATTCAATTGGTATGCGGACGCCGGGGGCTGCTTGGGGCTTGATGGGTTAAGTAACAAATATGTGCATGTAGCAGCAATAATGTTTGAGATTTTCCTATTATAGAAAAGGAAAAGTAGCAATAGCTTATATTATACAGATGACTTTAAAAAATAATAGCAGATTACATTTATCTATGCTACAACAACATTGATAAGAAAAATTACAGTTCAATTGTGGTATGATCAAATGGCAAGATTATGTGATACATAACTGTATTGATTGATTGATTGACAATGATAAAGTAGATACCTAACCTAATGTGATAATAACTGGCAGAAAATAATTTCACAAAAGGATATATTTTTACTTCAACTTCCAAGCCCATAAAAAGGTTTTTGAAAGCATTATAATTTATCTTTTAAGAAATAAAATATTCTTAACTAGAAAACAACCCCAACTCTATTGTGCCAAAATCCATTTATCGCGTGGAAACATACATTTTTCGGAATGAAAAGAATCCTATGTCCTCTCCTAGGATTCAAAGTATCTCTATGCCCAATTTCCGCAAAATCAGGTCAGTGGCTTAGGTGTGAAGAGGTAACAGACAGACCCACATTTGTGCATTCTGAATTACTTCTTATCTTTAAGAAAGAAGATTCAAGTGAAGAGAATATTATATCTTATATCTATAAACGAGCAATTCTTGTATACAATATTATATGTATATACATATATAATTGGAATCTCAGAATCGGCTCCAACGATTTTCATGAAATTTAGTACTTATATAGGGGGTTTCGGGGGCGCAGTGTTGCAAAAGTTCCCGATTTATCGGGAGATCTACTGACTTTGGCATCTCCCTCCCGATATCCCGATTTAACTGTCCTATCTCCCGATTTTACATTGTATGCAACGAATGTTTAAAATATAGTATTATTTTGCATTCTCAAGACGACAACACTGAAGATTATCAGGTAATACTAAAGGGGTAAGTAAACTCTTTAGTAAGGGGATTCCCCAAGACGTGAAAGAGACTGAGACAGCGCTATACTGGGAAGTGAGAATGAAGTAAGGACATCTCTTTTCTCAGTATAGTGTTGTCCCTTTCAATAATTGGTGGTTGATACCGCCTGAACATTTCAAACCTCTACATGGTCTGAAATGTTTTTCGTTCGTCCGCATGGTTGTCATGGAAAAGAAGAAAGTTTAAATTTTATTTGTGTTATTTATTTAGTGCGCTATGTGACGACGTCCGACTCCTATGATTCATGTAATAGTCCAAGAAGAAAATACTCACAAAATTTTAAAGAATGTTTGCAAAAATAGCAACCAAAAAGTGGTATGAAAATGAGATTTGCCATTTTCAGTGTATCTTATATGTTTTTAATAATATACTTTAATTAATAGCGTAAAATATTGTTATTTTATTTGGAAAAAACACTACACTATAGTACCTATTTAATAGGTACTATAGTGTAGTTAATAGGTACTATAGTGTAGTGTTTTGGAGTGGATAAAATTATTTTTTATTAAATTCAATAAAATGATTTTTGAATAGCTTGGCATATATGAAACTTTCTGTTTTTAAAACAAATCAAAGAACAATATTCTTAAAAAAATTATTAATTCATGTTTAGTAGGAAAATAGGATTTTTTTTTATTGAGAGCCCATAGAGTCCACAGAATAAAGTATTATTTTTCATTCGGAATGTGGGCAATGTATCAAAGGTCGTAACTAATCAAACATCTTCATACAAAAGTAGACTGTAATTCAACGAAATACGTTTCATAATCGCCGGATTTTGCTCGCCCCGAATTTTTTAAATTTAAACCCTTGCAACCTGCATTTACGACTGAATTTTCTCAAGCAACTTTATATTACGTTATTTCTAATTAAATTGCTTACATTTTGAGACTGGTTTCAATTGGTAAACAATAAAGCGCAATTTCTAATATCAATTTACCTGTTTAAACACAGCAACCAGGTAATAGGGACAAAAAAAAGGTCTGCAACTGAGGTGTAGCATATTGTATACATTATATACTTTCCATCGGAGTCAATTTTATTTAGTAGACATCCAGTGAAATTAAAAAAATATATTTTTTTTTATAAATTTAATTAAAAATAATAATGACAATTTCCAAAGGGGTTGCCTAATCTAAACATATTTAAAAAATTATCTTGTTCTCTAAAACATCATTTTTGTCTGGTAAGGAGTTCGGTGAAGGACGATTTTAATACGAATCCTCTACTACAATGGGCGCGACTCTGGACGGACGCTATATTTTAATAGTGAATAAGGTCTCAATATCTGAATCTCCATACATAAATAAAACGTACTGGAATCAAGTTTCATTGTGTTTTTTTTTGTTTTTTAACAAACTAAATTTTGGAAATTAAAAAACATAAACTAGGTACAAGGTCTCAGTTGTGTGCAGTAAAGATGCGTGGTGGCTTCTCGGTTATTAAAATTTGGCTGTTTTTGGTGAGATGAGATATTTAAAAGCTCGCGTACCGTTTGATTATAATCTTCCTATATCACTATTTTTGCGTATCAAAATTATAAATAATTTCGTACATCGTACATATAAAATAGTTTGTACGTTTAGTTTAGCCCGTTTCGGCCCAGGACTCCACCTACAGTACACCTCTTTTCAGTGGCTCATAAGTCATAAGTAGACACCGGATTATATGCATTTGCATACTTGCATATGCAAATGCATATACTTTTTAGGCGATAGTGCATATTTTGGCAATTCTTCGTTGATAGTGCATATTTCGGTAGTTTTATGCCCTCGTAGTCTCCAAACTAGCTATCATGACACACGCCGAGGCCACAAAACAGAGGTAGGATAGATCAAAACACTTCAAATATGTGGCTCCATCCCCATTAAAAGAATGCGATGCACCCGATAGCACCGATAGGTACAATATCTTTCTAGAAACAAATTTTTTCTTTGTAGTTGGCAACATTAGTAAAAAAATGGAATAAATTAGTTACCGATTTATTAAACTTCCATGAGCATTAAGATTGCAGTCGGAAAATGTTGGTAGAAAATTATTATTGGTGCTGTATAAAAATTTAAAATCATGGATTTGAGGAAATTATATAAAATTGACGCTTTTATTAACGGCACCACCGGAAAGCTATTCAAAAAATTAATAAATTTTAATAATTAGTGACTTTTGATTGTGCATATTTTGTGCATATTTCGGCCATTTATTCGTGCATACTTGCATGCATATTTCGGCACTTTGATCGTGCATATAATCCGATGTCTAGTCATAAGTCATAACTCATAACATAACTAATGCTATTCGCGCCTAAATAGCCCAGTCACTATAGGGGGTTGACCTCGGAAAATCGAGATGCCCAGTATATTACCACGTAAAAACTTAATTGGTTTGGCATCCTAAAACAGTTCTCAAAATTCACATAATTATAATTGTCATTGGTCAGAAGTCACAAAAATCGTTTTTTTTTACTTTTTTTGCAAATATTTAGTTTTCTATGCGTTTTACGTTTTTTGTATAAATAGGAAAGTTGTAGAGAATTAAATTCTCTACAACTTTTCTATTTAACATTTTTTTTCACCTTGAACTGTTTCCAAAATAGAGGGCGTAGAGCGCGCGGTCAGAGAATTATCTGAGATCAACTGGTAGTCTCGATCACTAAACATACCTATCATTTTTTATTAACTTTTAGATTTTTTTGGCTAGTTATCTATTTTTAATTACCAAAGTGTCAATTTATTAATTAACACTTACCTGGACATGCAATTATGAAAACACTTAAATTGTATTTTAATTCTTATCATATTTTAAATACTAATGACTTTCAATATAAATGAAGAAGAAAAAAAAATACATTTTCATTTGATGTTTTTACTAAACGTGTCATTTTACAGATTTACTATAGTCAAAATTAATAAAAATTTCGAGAACAAGTTCTAATTTCAATTCTCTTCTTTTTCTTCATCATCATCTTCTTTATCATCGTCATCGTCCCGCTGCTGCGGAATTTCCTCTTCATTACCGTCTTCAACGACATTTGTCTCCAAGTCATTCATGATTTCTGGGTCAAAGGTTCAATCATCATCGCTATCGGTCTGATGTGGTACAGAATTGAGACAAGCTTGTCCATTATACTGGCCGCAAGCTAAGGAGCACTGTAACCCCGCTTCCCTGCATCCACATCTCGAGCCACAGACATTTTTGCAGTTACAGACTATTGTATTGAGTAAATCATCTAGAGCAGGTGGTAAAATAGTCATGACAGGTTCCAGAAATCCGTTTTTGATCGAGACTACCAGTTGACCTCAAGTCATTCTCTGACCGTGCGCTCTACGCCCTCTATTTTGAAAACAGTTCAAGGTATAAAAAAAATGTTAAATAGAAAAGTTGTAGAGAATTGAATTCTCTACAACTTTTCTTTTTATACAAAAAACGTAAAACGCATAGAAAACGAAATAATTGCAAAAAAAGATAAAAAACAATTTAAAAAATCTATTAATAAAATTAAATTAAGAAATTAGAAAAACCCCCACCAAAAAACCTTAAAAAGTAAAGAAAAGATCCCCTATCTGCCTAGGAATCAACTTCTCTGATAGTACATTAGCGGTCCCCCGACACACCTTGACAACAATAATTATGGACTAAAATATCACTTTACACTTAGGAATTATTTAAAAACTTAAAGTCAGTAAATATTATTTCATGCTTTTTAAACTTTTGTTGGTTATAGTGCAGAATAATATGCAAAGAATATTATTCTGCCTGCCTGCCGTCTATGAATGTCCTCTTGGATGAGCCCGTCAATATGAGCCCAAACACGTAACCTCCACTTTGGGTTCATACGGAGCTCGGCTCCTATAGAATCCAGGTGATGCTGCAGTAGCAGCATGCAAATATTTACTGTTTATCTACGTCTTACTGATTGTCGCAATCAAAATGAGCCCAAACACGAAACCTCTGCTCTAAGTTGGTGAGGAGTTGGGTATATTGATTACCAGGTGATGCTGCAGCACCAGGTCAACTTTCCATCAATGTGTATGTTATTCATAAATATCACGAACCAGAATGCAAAATATAAAACTCATCAAACAACTGCAAGTTGCTAACGGCCATTCACGAACCAGATAAACTGCAATTTTCCAGCACTGAGCAGGCTGATGATGATGAACTATAGCTAAGAACACTCGACCATGTCAGCTTTCAAACAAAAAGAACTAGATCAAAATCGGTCCACCCGTTTGGATGCTACGATGCCACGGACAGATACACACACTACACAGACAGACAAACAGACAGACAGACAGACACACGTCAAACTTATAACACTCCTCTTTTTTTGTCGGGGGTTAAAAATGGGAATAAAGTAATTCATGAACTATGTATCTAGTAATGATGGGTGCTGAGAAAGGGGCGGCACATGGCCTGGGGCCTACAGCGGCCAGGACTGCAAATCCGCCACTGACTGCGGGGGCGATAAATCGATCTAGCTAGGGATCATTTTCATAAAATGTCATTTTATGTGTGTTTTTTGAATTTTTTTAATACCGAGCGAAGCTCGGTCATATAGCTAGTAATATTTATAGGCTCATAACCTTATATTTCCATTTATTTTGTAACAAAAAAACCACTGCATATTGGCGAAACATTCAAAATGTTTTTTTAGAAATGTTTCGAATTATAAAACGTCAAAGTTTCATAACAGCAGGGTGGATTAAGGAAAAGGGGCCGCGTGAAAAAGGTCGCGTTGAATTATTCATGAAATAATCAACCAAAAAAAGCTACTGACCCTAAGGAAAATTATTGATAACGTCATTATAACTATAAGTTATAACGATGCCACGTTACGACGAGCGGGCGAATAAATTCTAGTTTTCCAACACGGAATAACGCTATTTAACTGAGCAGTTAATTTTAACCGACTTCTTGGGATTGTCATTCTTTTTTAGGGTTCCGTACCCAAAGGGTAAAAACGGGACCCTATTACTGAGACTTCGTTGTCTGTCCGTCTGTCCGTCTGTCCGTCTGTCTGTCATCAGGCTGTAACTCGAGAACGGTAATAGCTAGAGAGTTGAAATTTTCACAGATTATGTATATCTATTGCCGCTATAACAACAAATACTAAAAACAAAATAAAATTAATATTTAAGGGGGGCTCCCATACAACAAACGTGATTTTTTTGGCCTTTTATGCTCTATATCAATAATCTCAATAGGTAGGTACTTAACTTTTTCACAAAATCCTTAATTATATGTTTACTTTAATATTTAATAATAATATTAAAATAAAATAAAAAATTAAGGGGGGCTCCCATACAAAAAACACAATTTTTGGCCAAATTTTGCTCTATAATGGCACGGAACCCTTCGTGCGCGAGTCCGACTCGCAGTTGACCGATTATTTAGTCATAAACTAAAGTATATTGTTATTTATTTGCAACGATAAGTATCGATTATAATAATACGCGCAGAATACAAATTTTCAATACCTTATGAACTAATAAAATGCGCACCTTTATGATGAGTTTTTTAAAATTTTTGTGTTTCATAACCTTTAAACCCTGTTGAGAATATTAAAAGTAGTAGATAAATGAATTTGTTTTTTCGGGGCCGTGATTTTGATTTCGTGATCAAACTCACTTGGTATGACGTATCACGCATTATAATTTACCTTTTTTGTTACAGGAGGCACAAGAAAGTACACAGGTATTGTCGACTGCATCAAAAAGACTGTAAAGGGCCACGGTGTTTTTGGACTTTACCGGGGATTGAGCGTTTTAATATACGGCTCCATACCCAAGTCTGCTGTCAGGTTAGTTGAAAAGTGTTTGTTATTTTATGATCTAGCTATAGACATTTTTCAGCCAGAAGTCTTCCGACTAAAACCCCCTCACCTTCGCCGCATAGTGTTTGTTATTTTATGATCTAGCTATAGATATTATTCAGCCAGAAGTCTTCTGACTAAAACCCCCTCACCTTCGCCGCCTAGTGTTTGTTATTTTATGATCTAGCTATAGATATTTTTCAGCCAGAAGTCTTTCGACTAAAACCCCCTCACCTTCGCCGCCTATCGCGAGAGGGATGTAGTTCATAATATTTAATATAATGCTGACTGTTGACAGTATATTTTTCTGCACCACTCGCAGATGCTAGCTTTATTAACCTGAATAACTGGCCTTTTTTCTGGAAAGCTAGATATTCAGTTATGCCTAAACGTTGTTTGCCAGAGTCCACAGAAAATTATAACTATAGTTTCCGAGTTTACTAGGTCAGCATAACTATTATGCTGTAGGTACAAAGATTACTAAATGCTTATTACGTAAGTGTTCATGGTTAAGCAACAACAAACAATATTTAAAGTACCGTACGAGTTCGTCAGTAGTTCATTAGGATCTAGCAAAAAAAATATAACAAAAAATGTTTAAAGGACTAAATATACATGATTAAAATACAATCATTAATTTTAAGGGCGTTCCTTACGGAGATACCGAAATTTACCGTATTTCAAGCCTTATAAACTCATAATTTGAAAGCTACACAGTTATAATAAAAATACAGCAATAATCTTTAGTATATCAACATTCCTTTCCCCGTTTTAAATTTTCTGTTTCGTTTATTATACTCATGATATCAGCTTCCAAAATAAAACCAATTTATTAAAATTCAAGCATACATTCAGCATCTCCTTAGTATTTACAAATTACTTTTATTTGAAACACACGCCAATAGCTCGACAATATCCTAAACTACATATTCCCCGTTTTAATTTTTTTTAGGACAGTTTTGAACTAAGATATGTAAAAAAATAGGGTTTTGGTGCGATCTCGGCAACGCGCAACGCGGCAAATGTATGGCCAAGGTCGTTTGCTCGGGGGACGGCCTTAATATAAAAATACATAGGAAAGTAATTATAGAAACCATTTTATTTACATAAACTACTCAACAGATACGCTGAGGTCTTTACT
This sequence comes from Polyommatus iphigenia, assembly GCA_963422495.1. Taxonomy (NCBI): domain Eukaryota; kingdom Metazoa; phylum Arthropoda; class Insecta; order Lepidoptera; family Lycaenidae; genus Polyommatus; species Polyommatus iphigenia. The sequence goes on along the minus strand of OY730177.1, from coordinate 43,095,492 downwards.
ATAAGGCCAGGTGCCTTAGATACTTTATATATAACTCACATCGATAAGTATGTCCTTATTGAAAGGAAATAACACATGCTTATTCATCATTAAAGTACATAATTATATTACTTGCGTAACTTTGTAATTTCAATTAACTAGTAAAACAAATTATAAAACAATCACCAAGTGAGACTTAAGTGGGAAATTTTGGTTGCAAACAATAAAACAGAAAAACCTAATATCATAGAGTTATTATGTACTACGTAACCTAATAGTAAATAATTATGTGTAAATATGGTGTAAACCAGTTGACGTGCGTAGAAAAGACTTATCCAATCAACAGCCACGCCCGTTATTCGGCCTGATAACTGACGATTGATTTTTTAAATGAAATTACCATGAATTTCCATACGTGGAATTAAGAATGTGTTTTGATACCCATAACCTATTACATATTTATTTATATTTTTCACTTAAGATATTACGATATTATTTAAATTTTCAAGCTAAGAAATAAATTCACTTTATATTTTTTTAAAAGCGTACCCTTGAACTTGTATCGGAACCGTTATCATAATAATATTATGAAATACCAAATATTATTGTCGGGAATTGAATCCGAGACCCCACATGGGCTGTGACTGTCAGTATGCTGTCACTCGTAACTGATAAGCACGTCCACTGCGCTACAGGTGTCAAGGCGTTGTTCAGATCAATAGAGCGAGATCGCGATCCGTGTTAAATGCATGATAACGACAGCTCACTGTATCGCACGACTCAGTTACGTGATGAAGATAAGTCTCAATGACATTTAGGACACTGGCCACCGTTAATAAATATGAAATGTCACACCTCTATGGAAACCTTGGGTAATAGAGACTATTAACTTGAATGGGAATCGAGACCACGGCACGGCGCGGCTGTATAGTGTATACGGTGTATGTCTTGGTCAAGTCATATTTCTCACCAACGAAAAGACTTTTCTGGTTCCCTCTTTCTTTTTGTTTACTGATTTAATCCTTCAAGCCCCATAAGAGCACCGGTGATCGCGACAATAATAGAATACAATAGCATTTCCAAGAATCCCCGATCGAAGGATTAAGTACTTTCCGACGGTCGTGCATCGGGGGGCAGGATTAAGCTACTTACTTATTTACAAGACATAAATAACTAGATGACGCCCGCAATTCGTTTATCGCGTGAGAACCGTACATTTTTTCGGTTTTAAAAATTAAAAGTATCATAGAATATGTCCTTTCCCGGGACTTAAAGTGTCTTCATACCAAATTTCAGCAAAATCGGTTCAGCGGTTTGGGCGTGAAGAGGTAACAGGCAGACAGACACTTTCGCATTTATACCTAATATTAGTATGGATATGGATTCATGTAATGTAAATTACTCGTTGTAAGCTTTTACCTGTCCGTCTGTTTTCCTGTTTTAAATACATATATAGGTAACTTATGAGTTATGAATCTATTTTTTTACAATTTTCCTATTTCAATCAAAACTTCAAATAGAACTTTACGCAAATGAAGCTATTATGTTTCGCATTGTTTAGTAAAATAGATATGCTAATTACAGACCATTTCTAATCAGAAATAGCACCGAGCCTTGGTGGCAATTAATTATTTTTATTGTTTAAGACCAATAAGTAGGCAAAAATTAGCTACGCAAAAACCGTGGAATAAAAAAATCTCGTCTCTTGAGTTTTTTTTTTCATCAAAACACATATCGAGCTCCAAGATAACTCCGAAACATTGATTGAATTTATTTTTATCACGTCGAGTGTGGAGATATTTTAAAACTATTTTTGAGGTGACCTCATTCCCGATCTTTGTATATTCGAGATGCACTCCAAGGCATTGTGGAATATAGTAGCCTTTTTTTTTCAGATTCGGGGTGTTCGAACAAGCTAAGCAGTATATGGTTCATGAAAATGGCACGCTATCGAACACAGGAAAACTCGCATGTGGTCTCGCTGCTGGAGTCGCCGAAGCGATATTTGCTGTCACACCCATGGAGACAGTCAAAGTCAAGTTCATCAATGATACCCGACTGGAAAAGCCCAGGTTCAGAGGATTCTTCCACGGCGTCAGAACGATTGTTAGGGAAGAAGGTAAAGAATTGTTGTTAAAAAAATTGGCGCCCCTAATTTAAAACCTTGCACCGTCACTGCTTCAAGCGCGCCTACTAACAAACATGGACAAAAATTCCTGTAAATTTGACCGATTTTATTTGCCTCGGGGCTCGGACCCCGCAAAGGGCCCAAGTCCTCTAATTATTTCGCAACAGGTTTTGCCGCTGGTCGGACGAGTTTTTTGTACACATCAAAAATAATACCTAATTCCTCTTATATATCTCATTATATAGATTATAGACTGTGATTTCTGAATTATTCGTAACAATTTCTCTCGTCTTCATTTTTACCACAGTATACGGACAATTAAAAATAAAGTGTCTCAGACACCATAGTATTTGATGGTTTCTTTACAGTTGACTATTATCCATACAATAGTAGTGTAGGAAATGAACCGATTCTTTGTATGGGGACCCATGCATTAATTCCTCAGTCGATGAAACTTTGCTGGGTTATAGAATAGTATGAGCCAATATGTACTTACATATTAAAATCCAAAAGAAAAAACACTAGGAAGTCAGTTATTTATACCTAAAAGTACAAATCTGTTTATATATTGAACAGAGTAATTTCTCAGTCTAAATTTATTTTACCAAATGAGTTATTTATACAAGTATGTTATACTTTATAAAAATCCAAAACTTTTTTCAAACATAAGTATTGCTTTTTTATAATTTTTCTTTTTTCTGACCTCATTTTCAAGGGAAAATTGCTCAGTATTATTTTTTTTCTCATATGACTTAAGAATGTAATTTGGCGTTACGAGTAAAAAAATAAAAAAAATAAATCATACTAATAAAAAACTATTGAAATCTGTAAAAAACTTAGTGTGGAAAATTTCTCAGCGTTATTTCTTTTCTTAACTATGTTATGTAGTCAAATATACAAATAAATCCAAAATATCCAAAAGAAATACCATCCAGAACACCGAAATTTTAGAAGCGAAGCTAAATCTATCCCGCGTTTACGCAATAATGTACCGTCTTGCTTTACTAGTTAGGTGCAGATTAGCGTCATCGTGCATATAGTACGACCTTGATCGCGTGACCCGCACCGCACCTAGGTCGCGGTCGGTGTGATTCTTTACATTTTACATATTATTTTATTGCATTTTTAGGGTTCCGTACCCAAAGGGTAAAAACGGGACCCTATTACTGAGACTTCGATATCAGTCTGTCCGTCTGTCTGTGTGTCTCCAGGCTATATCTCAAGAACCGCTATAGCTAGACTTCTGAAATTTTCACAGATTATGTATTTCTGGTGCTGCTATGACAACAAAATATACTAAAAACAAAATAAAGTTAACATTTAATCCCATACAACAAACGTGATTTTTTGGCTCATGAATATGTCAATCCATAATAGCTACATGTAGACAGTAGACACTTGAAATTTTCACAAAATCCTTAATTATATTATGTGTACTTTATTATTAATAATAAAAATAAAATAAATAATTAAGGGGGGGCTTCCATACAAAAAACACAATTTTTTACCTACTTTCGCTCTATAACGGTCTGACTCGCACCAGCTGGCCAGTTATTATTTTCTTTGTAGGTACGTAGACAACACAAAAGTAATCGAGATAGATTTATGTTCGCTTAAAATTAAAAGTTATAGGTACACGTAAGTACTTACCTACATAACATAATGTAGAATTATAAATAATTAATAATAATCAATTATTATTAATTATTACGAATTTTGCAGTTGCTTGAAATACATACACCATAAATAAACTATCGGCTAAGTCAAGGTCGGGTTAAGTCTGAGCTCCTCGAAAAATAGCAACAGGTAATTATAATTAGATAAAATACATTGCAGATTGAAATCAAATTCTAATGTCGGCTGTACACTCTCGCCGAGAGCTCTCGGGCGAGAGTCTCGTGCGAGAGCCCCTTGCCCGAGTGCGATCATGTACATTCTCGCTTAGTTCAATCGCAGTTATGAACTCAGAGAAGATGGACCATTATTTTTCTAAAAATGGCGAAAACGTATCTACGATCAATGATCACCATTCACCATTGCATCGAAAGATATCATTGTAATCCAAAGATCTTTATTAATATTTAATTTTATTTCTCACAGTTAATGACTTATAATGACGTTTATTATTGTTATTTTTCTGTTCTAGCGGCGCGACTAGTAGTGAAAAACGCGAGAGTGTACAGTAATGCGCTCGCTTTCCTCGCGAGACCCTTTGTCTCGGGCGCAAAATACCGACACCGGACCGAGAGGGTCCGAGACAGGCGAGACGAGGCGAGCGCACCCATTTACACTCTCGCACTCGGGCCGCCTCGCTGTGTCTCGGCGAGAGTGTACAGCCGGCTTAAAGATTCTTCCCGGGAATCTGGGGGCACGGTAGTGCCCCCGCCAAGGCGGGCCAAGCGAAGAAGGGCATTACCTTACCTACCTGGCAACGTTTCGTCGTATTTTTGAACCCTCGTAACTTTGGTTTGGATAATGCCAGAAAGTTAAAAATTATAAGATATAATATCATATTGAGTATTATAATTAATAGGCGCGAATAAAAAATAAGAAATTCTTAAATCTTTGGTAATATACAAGATTCGCAATAACTAAAAATATTGTATGGTAAAGACTATACCAAAGTATTTTACAGTACGAAAGACAACTGCGGAAATCATATAGGTAAGAAGAAAAAAAATAAAGTCTAAATATTGAAAAAAATTAAAATCTCAAGAACTACTTGAGTTGTAGGAATGAAATAAAGTACAAAATTTGTGTCTCTTAATGATTAATCCAATCAGCTAGATAGCAAGTTTACAAACCTTCGTAATTAATTTAAATAAAATAAATTCGTTTTTAGGGAGTTAAAAAATGAGCAATTTAAAAGTAATTTTCTCAAAAACGAAGTAAAATGCTCACACGGGAGTTCTACTCTTGCATCTATACTAATATTATAAAGCGGAAGAGTTTGTAAGTTTGTTTGTTCTTGTGAATCTTTCGGTGTTAGATAGCCCATTTATTGAGAAAGGCTATAGGCTATATTTTATCACGCTAGTGCTAATAGGAGCGAATAATTAGAGGAAAGTGTGGAAAAAACGGAGGGAAATTATTTGAAAGGGCTTATTTGAACGCGCTAATCTCAGGAACTACTGGTCCGATTTGAAAAATTCTTTCAGTGGTAGATGCCCATTTATTGCGGAAGGCTATAAGCTATATTTTATCACGCTAACACTAATAGAAACGAAGAAATAGAGGAAAGTGTGGAAGAAACGGGGGAAATTATTTGAAATGGTTTATTTGAACGCGCTAATCTCAAGAGCTACTGGTCCAATTTGAAAAATTATTTCAGTGTTAGATAGCCCATTTATTGAGGAAGGCTATAGGCGCTAAGACTAATAGAAGCGAAGAAATAGAGGAACATGTGAAAAAAACGGAGGAAATTATTTAAAATTGCTTATTTTCTTAATAAACTACTGGAGCAATTTTTATGTTATTTGGCACACGTCATGAAGAATAGACCAAGTGAAACCTAGGTTTCTTTTTTTTTGCGGAAAATGTTGCTAAATTCCTAAATTACGCGGGCGAAGAATCAATAGTTATTAAAATATGGATATATTAGTCCCAAAATTATTAAAAAAATATATTGAAAAATAAAAACAAGAAAGAACTGGATAAGTTTCTCTATATTATGTCTGCACTCTGCACCCATGCATGTCGTACAGGACAAATAATACTTTAAAACATCGTTTGTATCATAATAAAGACTGGATTGATAAAAATATCAGTCCGGTGTCTATAAGATCGATTGTCCTGAATGCGATAGTATATAATTACGTGGGTCAAACAGAGTGAAACTGGACGCAGCTTTGAGACTCGGTATAAAGAACATAATATTATCGCGGCTTACCTATAGGAATGGTCATCCTGATCCATACAGTGCCTGATGGCCATTCCTGTAAAGTTTTACGTGTGCGATAAAGGCTGAGCATATTGGAACAATAATTATAGATCATAAAAGAAAAGAAAAATAACATACTTGCATTGTTGAATGACCAAACTTGCTTGACTACGTCACCGCTTATTAATATGTTCGGGGGTACTGGTGAGGGTAGTGGCGGTAGTAGAGGGGCTCGATAGGGTATAAAAGGCGGTGATTTAGGCGGTGGCGGCATCCTGAGGATGCTCCGGTGTTGGGGCGAAACGCGTGTCGGATCGTCGAAATCTAAAAACCTTAATTTTGCACTTAATTTGTGGCAAAATACTTGATGTAATGTGTCAGCCACACGAGAAGAATCTAAAACCCTACTCATTAGTTAAATTGTGTGGCTTGGCCATTTCGTAATTCGTCATACTTATGGGCTCTGAACTTAATATATTATTATTTTCTATTGTACTTAATAACTTTTATATTAACTGTAATAAAAAATCGGCCAAGTGCGAGCAATAAGGTTTATTTTTATGAAATTAAAAAGTTTTTTGATTTATTTTTATGTTTCAGTTGATTTAATGAAAGTTAAACTAAGGTTTACTATTTATGACGCATAAAAAAACTACTTGCTAGATCTCGCTCAAACCAATTTTCGTTAGTAATTTTTAAAGTAATGTACATCATATACTTTTTTAGACTTATCATGTTTAGGTACTTTAGAAGTTAGAGGGGGGACACATATTTTACCACTTTGGAAGACTCTCGCTCAAACTATTCGGGTTAGAAAAAAATGATATAAGAAACCTCAATATGATTTTTACCCCACACGCATAGGTTAGATGAAAAAAAAATTGTTTCAGTTGTACCTACTTATACAACACACCTAAAATTTTTAATAATTTTTCCATTTCTGTATCAAAATCTTAATGCGGTTCACAGACTACCTACATCTATATACTTAACAAGTTTCAATAGTATAGCTCTTATAGTTTCGGTGCAAAGTGGCTGTGACATACGGACGGACAGAAAGACAGACAGACAAACATGACGAATCTATAAGGGTTCAGTTTTTTGCTATTTGGCTACGGAACTCTAAAAATGGCCAGGTCACTGATTTTGATTAATGTGTACCTACAGTTTTTAGGGTGCGTTTCCACTGAAGTGGAGCGGAGCTTAGCAGTGCCCGAATCGACCAATCGTGCTATTCCAGCGCAATGACAGCGAAGCGGAGCGAAGATTTCGAGCATGGTGATTGGTCAATTCGGCACCGCTTAGCTCCGCTCCGCTTCGCGTCAATGGAAACGCGGCCTTAGATTCTTCTCGTGCGGCTGACACAATATTATATCAAGTATTTTGCCGCGACTTAAGTGTAAAAGGTAAAGGTTTTTAGATTTAGGGCTGTAAAGTTAGAAACTTAGCTCTACATGAAATCACTACTTTTTGACACCACGAACTATGATATTATGTTCTCGTCTTGGCAACATTTTTACATGAATATGTTTTTGGTGGGATCGAGTTTTTTCTTTTTCAAACATGATTTGATAATAATTTTTCATTTATGTATGCTTTTCTGCAAGAGACGTGTGTTGAGTGGCGGGGTAGTTCCCGAACCGGTGGTAGGCAACGTAGCTTCTTCGTTCGACTTTAAAAAAGAGTATCATGATAAGTACCTATTTTGAATAAAAAGATATTTTATTTTTATTTATTTATTTTATAGTAACTCTTCTTTTTCGAGCATAATTAATAAGCTCTATTAATCCGTCGTTTTTTTTTTATGCTGCACTTTTAAGGGTTCCGTAGTCAACAAGGAACCCTTATAGTTTCGGTCTGTCCGTCCGTCGCGTCCGTCTGTCTGTCCGCGGTATTTCTCAGAGACTATAGGACCAGCTTTGTAAGCTCTAATTCGGCAAGCAAACAAATGGCAAACAACTAGCATTTACTAACCCATCAAGCCCCATAAGGACACCGGTGACCGCGATAACAATAGAATAACAATAGATTTCCAAGAATCCGCGATCGAACACACGAATGAATAGCGCGCGGGCTTTGGCGCGGGGTGGCGGGCGACGCGTCGGGCGGCCTGTACCTCCCGCCCGCGCCCCGCGCATACACCCCGATCGCTGCCGATTGCAATATTCAAATCTGTCTGTTGTAAAATGTTTTTAGTTTTTAATACGCTTGATGATTTTTTTGGATATTTTTGTAGTTGAAAAGAAAGTTAACAGTGTAGGTACTTAAATCAATAAATAAAACAGATAGAGAAATTTTCCACTGCTAGTAAAAGGGCAATTTTTAAAAATAGTATAGTTACAAGGTTTATGTTTTGTATTTTCATATTGTGGCTATAAAACTTCAATAAAATGTCATTCCCGTAAAAAAATTCGACAGAGCAATTTTCCGGTCCCAGTCAAGCCAAAAAAACATATTTTATTAAAATTTGGTGTTTCTGCTGGGATATTTTTTTGGATATTTCATACATTGTTTCTATACGTTCCATGAATATGTCCAGTGAAAAAAGATTAAACGGAGGATTTTTCCTAAAAAAGATATTAATTAAATACGAATTTAGGTAAAAATACCTAACTTCTATTATTATTATTCTTTGGATTTTTATACAAAACTTTTAATTCATTGATACTTTACCATGCTATAAAGTTTTTTCTGACTGAGGAATTACTGTGGGGGTCCACATGGTTCCTTTCCTACACTAATAGATGCAGGTCTTGAGGGCTTTTCATAATGTAAAGATGCTATTGACGTGTGTCGAGTGTCGACTTCTGACGACTTCTATAGAAAGATCTTCTTATCGTGTTATGAAACCTTAATATTACCTTTACATTTTAATACCTTTTATGTACCTTTACATTCTGCCGTGTATAAAGACCTTCAATTTAATATTTTTTTGGGGACTTACAAAGAAGTTTTTTTTCAGGTGTCGGCGGTGTGTACAAAGGTGTGACGGCGACGATAATGAAGCAGGGCAGCAACCAGGCGATCAGGTTCTTCGTGATGGAGTCCCTGAGGGACTGGTACAAGGGCGGCGACAGAGACAAGCCCGTGCCCAAATACATCGTCGGCTTGTTCGGTGGTGTTGCAGGTTTGTATCATCTTGGGCCCTACCACGAAACAGACAGACATCTACATCTATTTTCTATAAGTATGTATAAGGAGGCCTACTACGAAACCGTTTGGAGACTCAAACGTACAAATCAAATTTTCGCGTCCCACTCCAAAGTCTAAGTTAACAAACGTGAAATGACGTTGTTAGAGTAGGACGCGGCATTCTGATTCGATCGTCTGAGTCTCAAAACAGTTTTGTAATAGGCCTCTTTGTACTAATACGAAAATAAATGTAGATTTCTGTCTGTCTGTTTCTTTTCCAAACCTCATTGCTGAACCACCTTATATATTGTGGTTTTGGAAAGACAGCTTTTATTATATATTGTTTCTATTGCAGAAAACAAAATAATTGGTTTCTGCAATAGAAACAAACTTCGGTGCAACATTTAGTTTATAGTAAGATATGTCTTGCATCTTGGTATAAATAGAAGGTCAATAAAAACGGAAATAAATGAAATACATCATACTTATTTGTAAGCACCGCGCCGTTTGCATGGAATTGCTGAGGCATACCGGCTTCTGCATATGATAATAAGAAGTAAGGACCCACATGAAATTATGTCAATCAATACTATCAACGCGCGGTTTATTTTAGGATGACCCCAATTACTTTCGGGAAGCCGTATTTTTGTGACCTTGAAATGGCATTTCACATTCGAGGTATTTTCGTAATGTTTGTCTCACAAATTATTCAAACATTCAAATGTATTTGTGGAAAACGCCTCCGTCTAATGATCATTACGTAAAATTCCGTTTCCACTGCCCAATATCAATGAGTTTACTATCTTTACCCGAACTGGTTTTTGTCGAGCGACATTAAACCACAATATAACCATGTACAGTAGTGTAACTCAGCTTCTTGCTTGAAATCAAGCTCGTGATGACTCAACGAGATTTACGTGCATTGTGATACTGCATTGTGCATTATTCTGCTCTTAAATCTGTAGGTCCAGTGTATGTTTCGTTACTTCTCAACGTGACAAAAATTTATAAGGTTTCTAATTAAGTAGTTACTATTAGTTGCCACAAGAGTCTAAAGTCGCGCCTTTGTTGCCCTCGCGGTGAGAACTGATAAACTTACACACACCACCATATCACACTAATTGTTGATATCTACTGTATAAGATGTATACTATGTTTTCACCTTCGCACCGAAATGTTCTGGAAATAAACAAATGAACGTGTTAATAGGTGCCGCTTCCGTGTTCGGTAACACGCCCATCGACGTGGTCAAGACGAGGATGCAGGGTCTCGAAGCTGCCAAGTACAAGAACACCGTGGACTGCTTCATTAAAATCTGGAGGCACGAGGGTCCGCTAGCCTTCTACAAGGGAACCGTACCCCGGCTCAGCAGAGTCGTATTCGACGTGGCCATCACCTTCACCATATACGACAGTATCATGGACGTCTTCAATTATGTGTGGAAGTAAGGTCGGTGATATGTGATTGTAATAGCTCCAAAGAATAGAAATATTTGTACACGTTAGCCCACTTAGGGCCTGTTTCACAACTTCCTGATAAGTACCTGATAGGCTATCCACAACTTATCTGACAGGTACTCCATACTCTGTCAGATAAGTTGAGAGCCTATTCAGGGCCGGTTTTAACACTACCAGCGCCCTGGGCGAGATTTCTTCGGCGCTAGGAAAAAATTTGGCGCCCCCTGTTTGCCTTCAGCGCCTCTTTTTATCCGGCGCCCAGAGCGGTCGCCCAGCGACGCCCCCCTTACGCCGCTACTGAGCCCATCTGGCACTTATCAGGAAGTGGTGAAACAGCCCCTTACTGATAGATTTACACAGCGAATACAAGGCCTTCTTGTCTTTGTCCAGCACACTGATATGACAGACAATGGCTGTCACTGTCCTCAAATATTAGCCGAGTAAATATTTTTATTACTTTAAGGGGTATGTTGTTTTTTTTTTTTTTGTACAGCTTCGCATTCCATTTCGCATTGTTTTACTACAAAGAAATAGATTTTTATTTATGCATTTAATGCAGCATGTTATGTTTGTTTCGTGTAAGAAATTAAATTTCTTTATATTTTTCAATTGGAGTACCGTGTGCCTGACGAAGTGACGAAAATTGTTACAATATTAATACCTAAAAACGTAAGTAGGTGTTACAAATTAGTATATTTTAGTAGTTAGGTGTAATGAGGTATATATAGGTAGTGCTCTTGTATGGGATACCCTTAGTGGGAACATTAAATATTTGGTACTGTTATTTGTGTGACTATTATTGTAACAATTTTACTATCATATAATACAGTTGTAGTCATTGATACTGTGGGAATACTATAAAAAAATTATTTATGTACAAACTGTAAGATAAGTAGTGACCACATCGAATTTTGGAACCATATTTTTATATTGTTGTTTGTACGAGACTTTTTAAATTTATGTATTTTATATGCAGGGTCCTCTTCTATTGTGATTTTATTTTTATTTAACATGATTAATATTTTTATTTATATTTCTTTTATTTTTTATGACATATTTTATATCTATTATATTCTCTGTGTAACAATTAACTATTAATTAAATTATATATTAATTATTTGCTTTCTAAAATGATAATTTTATCCTACTTAAAACTTACGAGGTTTTGTGACATGTAAAAATGAATATAAGGGTGCATCCAGACTCTAGGTTATAGTGAACGGGTCCGTGACTATTCAAAGGTGTTTCCAATTTCCATCCATGGGAAATAAACATTGTCTTGTCGTAGTCACGACTTCCATCCAATCTGGACCTATCTATATGTGTAAAAAGTGTAGTACACTAGGTACAGTTTAAATTGCGAAAAGTATTGTTGTTAACTAATATTGTTATTGAAAAATAATGTAAATGATTGTATGTACTGATTTCGGCCTAGTTTGCTGCCACATGTGTAATGAAAACAACTGACAATGTATATTCTGGTAACAATGATTTTTTTATACTAGATGAATCTCTGGAAAACTAACATGACCAAACAGTTATTGCTTTCTGTAGTACCATGATAATAAAGATATTTTTTCCTATGAGAATAAAGATATTTTGAAGTTCATTTATCAAAGCTATTCACTTACCTACTTAAGTAGAGTTTAGTAAGAAGTAAATGATAGTTGTTTGCTTACTGTAAAGTAATATTTGACAATATTGCATTTTCTACCTGTCTAGGATCAACCAAAATTACTATATGCGTAACTAATATCTTAGTTTAGATGTAGTATAAATCTATGATCGGACAATTTATTAATTGCTTTTATTTCTTTTTATTTATGAGACCTAAATGGGCATTCCGGCGAAATAAGTATTATATAATTTATTCATACTTTAAATTGTTACATGGCATATTTACTAATTTTATTTTTTTTTAATATTGACTTTTGTTATTTATTTGTTTTCTTCAAAATAAATTGTCAAACAATATAAAAACTGTTTTTTAATTTTTTTAATGTTTCTGATTTTACTACAACAAACACTTGGTTACTTTAATTTTGAAGGATGCTATATTTTTCGCATTTCCTTAAATTTTTTATTTGTCATAAAGTATTAGAATATTGGAAACTAAATAAAAAAGATTCTTACTAACAAAATAACATTATAATATTATTAAAGTAGTATAAAAATAGAATTGGCTTTATAAATAATTTCATTTTTAAACTTAATACATAATAGGCACTTTGTACCCCAATTACTAAAAATATTTGTATTATTTAATATGCTAATCCATGTTACCGACTGCCGTCCTTTTCTGATTGACACTCATTTTTTTTAATTTTAAAGTGTACCCTTAAAACATATAGGTATAAAAATTGTAACTTGTGGCCTATCTAATCACTAATGGAATGGAAAGTAAGTATATTTTTCAAACTGGGTTGCTGGCACGCAGCGGAGATTCAAGTTGAAGCTATCTACCACAGTCATCTCGTCTTCTGTCAGTTGGAAGTCAAAAATATTGATATTGTCCTGTATCCTTGATCTGGTAAAAGACTTTGGTACCACTGGTATTCCTCTTTGAACCTGTAATATAGAATGTATTTATAAATCAAATACCTAATCCTTAAAGTATAATTTACACAGAGCCAGTACTGGCTGCCAATAAGACTGGCAGCCAGTATTGGCTTGGTATATCCCGCGTGTGAACAGTTTTTCAAGCCAGGCCAAACTGTTCACACGTGGCATATGTCAAGCCAATACTGGCTGCCAGTCTTATTGGCAGCCAGTACTGGCTCTGTGTAAATTATACTTTACACTATAAACTGTCCATGGCCTAATGTAAGACGTTTTGGGTTATATTTCTGAGTAAAGAAAAACTGTGCTTTCTAGTCCAAAATGTGTCAGTATGCAATATGACAGACTATGCTAACGACATGGCCAAACAACAGACAAAACACTCCAATGTCAGAAGAAATTTTAAAATGTTATTAACTGTACATTTTCAATATTTTATGTTTACTTACCAAGTACCTAAGCCCTATCTGTGCTAAGCTTTTTCCATGTTTTTCCGCTATTGCTTTTATTTTTTGATCATTTTTTATACTAGCATATTTCTCAAACTCGGGTCTGGCTTCTGATATTAGTCCCAATGGAGTGTAAGCCACAGGTACCACAGATTGACTCTTACAAAAGTCCACCAGCTCATGTTGTGTCATTGTTGGACTTATCTGAAAACATAATAATAATATAATAATTGCGCCAAAATTGATTAACGCACGGGAACCGTCCATTTTTAGCGGATAAAAAGTATCCTATGTCCTTTCCGGATACTTCAAAGTATTAAATAGCATACCCAGCAAAATTGGTTCACCAGCATGAAGAGGTAACAGACATTCAGATTAACAGATTCAGAGGCAACAGACACATGATTTGCATTTATATATTAGTATGGACATAATACTCCCCATAATATTTGCACAATGCCTAAGCTATTCCAAGTCACTTGACAGGAGAAAACGTCACAATTATCTTATCGGACTATAAGTAAAAGCATGATTTTGATAGGTATATTTATTTGGTGGAAATACTTAGTTTTCATTCCAGGACCAATGTATGATTCCTGCACAGTATTAAACTTTGGCAAATAATAATAAAAATTCCTAAGTCACCTCAAACTGATTAACAGTGGGTTTAATAGAAGCATGCTGCAGTAACCTCTGCAACTGCTCTTTGTTGAAGTTTGACACTCCTATTGACTTGGCAAGACCCAGTTTCACCGTCTCCTCCATTCCCTTCCATGTTTCTAGATAGTCTATTGCAGTATCCTCACCCTTATCCTATAATTGATTATAAAACAAATAAATTTACCAATGGTGTTATTAGATTTTTGTACAATTATTGAGATAAAATTAAAAAAACTTATAGTCAAAGAAAACCAAAAAAGGAACATCACAAATCACAATATTCATATATTATGCTCAGAAGGCATAATATACTAACATAATAAAAACGTAATATGGTGCTTATTTTAGCAATTCTAAAATGAAAAAAAAGTGAACAAAGAAAAATTTTTTATACTGGATATACTGTAAAAGTTTACTTACATTAACAGAAACTGGCCAGTGTATAAGGTACAAATCAATACAGTTTAATTGTAGTCTCGCTAGTTGTGATTTAAGAGTAGGGACAACATCTTTTTGTGCATGTTTGTCATTCCACAGCTGCAAAACATAAAAAATATTTTTAAAATAGAATCTTTATTTTCCCTCATGTTACACTTTATTAAACCAGTAAAATACCTTAGTTGTTACAAACAGATCTTCTCTTTTAACAATGCCCTCCTTAATTTTATTGGCTATACCAGCACCGACACTTTCCTCATTGTTATAACATGATGCAGTATCAATGTGCCTGTATCCAGCGTCAATGCCCCATTCCACTGCTTGTTGGAACTGCTCAGGTTCAGCTTTGCGCTGCAAAACATCGTCGAATATACAGAGAAAATAGCAGAGATAAGACTGGGGTATGGTACCTATAGTATAGACCAGTGGTCCCCAACCTTTTTTTCATGCGGGCCACAAACATGTTTTGGTCTTGGTGTCGCGGGCCGCAACAAAAAATTTTTAGGGTTAAAAAATAACATTTTTCAAAATTAACGATTTAAAAGTGGAAAAATTTTCACGACTATCACAACGACTTTACATTATTTTGTCGGTGGGCGTGAATTTCAAAGTGGTTTAACATCACGCGGGCCACAAATAAAGACCCGGCGGCGGGCCGCATGCGGCCCGCGGGCCGCGGGTTGGGGATAGCGGGTATAGACTATAAAGAGTTCTTCAATAATATATTTTTTGGTAAAACATAAATTTGGCAACAGTAATTGTATATATTCTATTGGATGTATCGATAAGTATCAATCGCCCTCATCAGCGGCTCGCAAACAACAAATTTTACGAAATTTATTTTAATGGCAAACTGGAGGTCAAATTAAGTTTAGTGTTAGGTATTTACTTACCGCGTAAGTTCCAAGTCCTACCATGGGAATTTGAAGGCCGTTGTTAAGTTTTAAAGACGGTACAGAATTATTAACCATATTGTTTTATTTATTTATAATACTAGCAAACGTTTCGTATAAACCTTATTTCTGTACTCAGTACTCTACAAATATATAATAATAATCTGTGCTCAGTACTACCGCAAACAGGGTGACCATATTTAAATTACAAATCCTGCCTTACTTTGGTCAAAAAACTGCCAAATCCTGCCAAAGCCTATAGTAAAAAATGCCCAAATACTGCCATCTTTATTTACTGTTGTTTTAAAGTAAGAAAAGTAAAAATACACATATAATATATTGCATTTTTATTAGATTAAACATTCGCATCGTCTTCACGTCTTCTTCCATTTTTTCATCTTTATACATAGATTTGTTCATACGATTCAAGATTTATTTTGTAGGTTTGAAGGAAAATTTGCAATCACTATGCTCACCAATGCCTTGCTTAACATGCATGATGCAAAATCGGCCAAGTGCGAGTCGGGCTCGCTCACGAAGGGTTCCGTACCGTTACAGAGAGAAATCAGTAAGTAGGCAAAAAATTGTTTTTTTTTTTGTGGGATTATATATTTATTTTATTTAAATTTTATTATTAATAATTAAATAATTACAAATATAACTAAGGATTTTGTGAAAATTTAAAGCGTTTAGCTGTTGAAAATTTCAGAAATCTAGCTATTTAACAGCGGTTCTTGAGATACAGCCTGATGGAGACAGACAGACAGACGGACAGACAGGCGGACAGACAGACGGACAGACAGACATCGAAGTCTCATGAATAGGGCCCCGTTTTTACGCTTTGGGTACGGAACCCTAAAAACGGTTCCGAGTTTTTGTATTGGTTTGGGAGAACATTCTTTCGCACGAAGCGTTAGACATTGGTAAGCATAACAATCCCTTTGAAACATTTAAAATTAAACTGTCTATTAGAATTTCGCATTTTGCCTATTGCACCCCAAAAATTATCTACACTTAAAACAGAATATGAATTACTACCACCAGATTCTAATAAATCACTGACTTCTTTGATGCAAAAATAACATTTATTTTTCATACCCCAATCCTGCCAAAACCTGCCAAGTTTTTAAAACGTCAACCGATCATGCCATAGGCCAAAATAAGACGCCAATCCTGCCAAAATGGCAGGAACCAGCCACATATGGTCACCCTGACCGCAAAATTCGAAATTCGATTAAATAATTTGAATAATGATTTATGCAAAGAATTTATGTAACAAATCTCGAATTAATCAATGTCATTGTCAAATGTCAAATGTCATTTGCACAGAATATAAATATTACAGATAAAATAGGTTTTTGTAAAGCGCTTATTCCATTTCACTCAATTTAGATATCTAAATGATTTAGTGACTAAATTTAGTCAAGTGAAATAACATTTAGAAACTTTCTAAATGTTATTCCACTTGCCTAAATTTAGTCACTAAATCATTTAGATATCTAAATTTAGTGAAATGGAATAAGCGCTTAAAGCTCGCCAGCGCGTGGCCATTTTATGCTTGTGTGCAATTGCCGTAGTGTGCGTGTAGGGATGGGCGATCTGCTTGTATATATCGATAAAAATATAAAATGAGACTACAACTGCTATCGACCAATAGTCGACCATAATTTTATGTTATAGATTTTTATTAAACGACATCAAAAAAAGGAGGTTATCAATTCGATCCGCATGTTCAATTTAGGATATAATATTAATAATATAATATAATGTAATAATCATTTATTTGCAAAGAATGTTGTTTACAAAGATCTTAAAGTAAGTTATATTATACAGTATCAAACATTATTATGATCATTAAATTAGAAGTTGCTTTCAATTTGGTGAAAAGATATGATTTTATATTTATGTAAAGCTACTTCTTAGGATTTTCGACGATTACGTAGTAAATAATAACACAATTGGGTTTCTGGAAAAAACAAAGAAACGACATTTAGTATTATTAAATTAACAATCGCCGAAATCAATGATAATACTTTCTAGTTTTTAGGCCATCTTTTCTTTTCATAGATTATTACATCGAAGTCGTAGAGCAGAAGGATCTGTCAAATAATCATCTAAATAGCGGCAAAATGCAAATAAAGAAAAATACATTTTTCTTTACATCTCCCCCCCAAAAGAAAATATAATCAGGTGCTTAGTCACGCAAACTCTCAGACTAGATGCCATCAGCAGGGCAATCGCGCTAAATTTTTTCAACTGAACCGCAAATGAAACTCGGACGTTGATCGACTTTGGAACGATTCGGTATCGCGCTAACGTTTTGACAGCCAGTTGAGACGTAACTGAACCTCAGCTCAAGCGCAAACGCTGTCAAAACAAAAAGTTGATACAATGCAACTTCTACTCGCACGTTTCTGAAACGTTTCTTATTTTGGTATGTTAAATTGACGAAAATCGATGGAAAAATATAACATAAGTTATAATCAAATTATAATTTAAGCTTATGTTTTACTTCAAAGGCTGTAAAATAACACTACGGACTATTTGAGTTTGTAAAAAGTGAATTGAATTTTGACATTACTTCTTTACGTAAATGTTTTCTCCGCCACATAAAACTTTTGTCACAAGTCACTAGTCACTACTCAACACTTATGGCGCTTGTAAAATATAGTAAAACAATATAAATTTAATTACGTAAATTAAAAACTCCAAGTAATAATCATTCGCATTCATAACTACCAAAACAACTTCACTCGTGTCATATTCATCCATATGTTAAAATAAACAATTTGTCAATTGACCAATTAACGCATCGGAAAAAATTTGTTCATATTTAAACCAATCAAAATTAAATTAGAAGAGCGCTGATTGGTCCGCTGCAATGTCTGTCTATAGGTCAAACGTTGCGCTTCGTTCGAGTTCCATCTAAGGTTGAGCTACGGTTGAAACGTTAGCACGATAGCGAAATTTGTTCAGACGCAGCGGAACCAAACCGTAACTGAACCGCAACCAAAGTAGATGTGAACCTGAATTGAAACGTTTAAAAATAGCGCGATTGCCCTGCAGGAGCTGGAGTTAGTTTTGAGATGTGAAAAAAATTTGACTTCGACTTCTTATGATCTTTAATAACACTAAATGTCGTTTTGTAAAGCTACTTCTTAGGATTTTCGACGATTACGTAGTAAATAATAACACAATTGGGTTTCTGGAAAAAAACAAAGAAACGACATTTAGTATTATTAAATTAACAATCGCCGAAATCAATGATAATACTTTCTAGTTTTTAGTCCATTCGGCCATTTTTTCTTTTCATAGATTACATCGAAGTCGTAGAGCAGAAGGATCTGTCAAATAATCATCTAAATAGCGGCAAAATGCAAATAAAGAAAAATACATTTTTCTTTACATCTCCCCCCCAAAAGAAAATATAATCAGGTGTTTAGTCACGCAAACTCTCAGACTAGATGCCATCAGGAGCTGGGGTTAGTTTTGAGATGTGAAAAAAATTTGACTCCGACTTCTTATGATCTTTAATAACACTAAATGTCGTTTTGTAAAGCTACTTCTTAGGATTTTCGACGATTACGTAGTAAATAATAACACAATTGGGTTTCTGGAAAAAACAAAGAAACGACATTTAGTGTTATTAAATTAACAATCACCGAAATCAATGATAATACTTTCTAGTTTTTAGTCCATTCGGCCATCTTTTCTTTTCATAGATTACATCGAAGTCGTAGAGCAGAAGGATCTGTCAAATAATCATCTAAATAGCGGCAAAATGCAAATAAAGAAAAATACATTTTTCTTTACATCTCCCCCCCCAAAAGAAAATATCGTCACTGGAAAGGAAAAGTCGCTGAAGCGCCATTTTGCTCATATAGAGTTATACATATATTTGGAATCAGCAGATTTTTCTGCGTCGAATGATCGGGGTTTCAAAGCAATCAGAGTAATTTTGTGGTCAGTTAGCAAAATGAAAATTGGTATTATTTTATAAATCTTTTCTGTCTTTATTACACCTATGTTGCTTAAGTTATTTTTACATTACTTATTTAGAGTATGAATAACACTTTAGCGATTATTCCATTAGCTCGTATTGTTTACTATGGCGCATCAGCAATTTTTGCTTTCTTTATAAAGTTAAGCTATGGCGGTTAAGCGAAAAGGTCTACTACCCCTAGTCATTTCAATAAAGATATTGTTAAGTCAAAAGTGTCTACTGATAAGAGGAAAATGCTGCGTTTTAATCATTTTTACCTATATTTTTTTAATAGTTTCTGTGATATCAGATATTTTAATCGAATAAAGATTGTTTAATCAAAGTGACAGTAGCGAAAATAATGCTAAATTCAAGACTTTATAAATGGACTTCAGACATTGATTACTGTATCACCCAAGTAACAAAGTTCTCCTAGAGTGCACAGTTTATAGGCTTGCAGCACTTGTAACTCCTTCTTAATGGTTCCAGGTTTTACTACTAAGCTTATAACAGGTTACACGGAGTTTGTTTGGGTTTGTAGTAGACCTGTTCTAGAATGATATTATAGGCGCAGTAAAGGCTAAGATGGCCTATACAAGTGTTTCACCGGTGTAAATATAGGTATTTGAGAAGACTTGCTCCAGTTTTATAGTACAGTAGTAATTATAAATCCGCTATAAGGTCATACGCCAGTAATAGTAATTAATAGAACGAAATGCACTTAGTACCATTTGTCCTTGTTACTTGATGTGCCAATTATAAGTGAACTACTTAGTTCTACAGTAGTTTTGGTATTATTGCGGGCTCTCGAGTGTTGTTATAGTCTTAATTACTGTATAAAGGTTTCTTGAAAACTATTTATTAGTGTCCAAAGTATTCTGATGTTCATCTGAGCTTTTAAAAATTTATCGCACCTTCCATTTAGGCCATTTTGAATGCTGTTAGGACTACATAATATTATTTTTGAGCACAACTTAGTAAATACGCCGTGTTCAATGGGCGAACAAAAATGGAGATGTAAAACACAATATACTTCAACTGAAATAATTGCGCGTTTGCCGTTCAAAAAATTTATCGCACCTTCAAGGCCATTTTGAATGCTGTTAGGACTAATATTATTTTCAAGCACAACTTAGTAAATACGCCGTGTTCAATGGGCGAACAAAAATTGAGATGTAAAACACAATATACTTCAACGCAAATACTTGCGCGTTTGCCGTTTAAACATGTATGCACGTACACGTGCGAAATACTTACTTGTTAATACATTTCATTTAATATAGATTAACTTACCTTTCATTTTTTTTTCATCAACCTCAATCAAATCACAATACAATTCACAAATGTTTAAAGTAAGTAGCTAGTGATAGAAGCGTGAAGTACGTAACAGGCCTGCCTGGTTCTATTAAATGCTCATAGTGAATTTCACGGGAGCAAATAGTTCTGCGTAGTCAAACAATAAGTGTATTATTGGTCTAAGTAGTGCTAGGCAAGTCTACTATGAGTGTATTATTAGCAAAAGTATGCGTATTAAATGGGCCCTTTTCCGTGGTAATAAACGTTTACTAGCCTGTTATAGTCCTGACTCATGAACAACATGATTCTCAAGACTTTATTTCTGTGTTTACTACGTCTTATCGATTCATACATTTGAAGGCATCTCTCATCACAACAAAAAAGTATCTGAAAGTAAATTTCAGCTTAAAGAAAACAAGGAATCATCGAAACCTCACTTCAAATTAAACAATTCCTACAAAAAGTTAAGGAAATACTGATTCTTAGTTGATAGTAGTAGTTGTTTTTATTATTATTATATAAACGAAATATTTTAATCTAAACTGTAGTACTGTCTATTTAAATTAACGCCTAATTGTATTATTGTAGTCTGCAGTAGGTTGCTACAAATATAGGTACTTTTTTTTTTTAATTAAAAAAGGATAGGTACGTAACATTAAATGAATATTCTGTCCATATTTTCATACTTCCATACTTACTATACTTAACTTATTACTTACTAAGTTACTAATATTATAAATGCAAAAATGTGTCTGTCTGTCTGTTACCTATTCACGCTTAAACCGCTGAACCGATTTTGCTAAAATTTGGCATGGAGATACCCCGAGGGATATTGAGTCCCGGGAAAGGAGTTGCGGGCGTCCTCTAGTCTATACCAATAACATAAAAAATAGAGGAAACCTTTGTATTTTTGTGTCTGTATTTTTGTAACGAATAAACTCAAAAACTACAAAACCGACTTTAAAGTTACATATTTCATAATTATATTGCTACATTATCCCTGAGTAACAAAGACTACTTTTTACCGCCAGAAAATAGCTTTTCCTAAGGGAAATTTTTTTTTTTCCGGGTGACGCAGCGACAGAAGGTTAGTTTTTTATAAATTACTTAAAAATGGTAAACTAAATATCTTAATATGAGTATATGTAATATGATAGATAAAAAAATTATATATTTTTATTAACTAAATATAAAGGTTTTCTAAACTATTACAACTGGAGCCTTCTCGCAAGCTTTGTTTCAGAAGGTTCCACTCTTACAATGATAACAAAGACAAACCTTAGGTAAAATTATAAATAAACATGTTTTACAAAATTTTTATTTCATTTGATTTGATTGAATTACCTATGCAGTCAACTATTCTTCTCTTTTTTCTCTTCTATTCTCAAAAATTTCTTTGACTAAAAAAGTACGACTTAATAAATTATATAATAAGGTATAACCACGTGTTTTTTTTTTACTTTCTGAAAAAAATGTTACCAAAGGACTGAGTCATGTACCAAAAGAAAATACTATAGCTGCCTATGAAGAGTCAATTGACGAGATTTGTGGTTATGCTAAAATATTGTCACCGCAAACATCTGCGAATCAATCATCTACCCCTTCAAAACCATCGTCACCTAAGCATAATATTACGAAAAGCACTGTTAACGAATCAGTGATGACGACAAGACTAAAACAGGAAATTATACGTCAAAAATTTCATTTGGTTTCAGGTCGCTAAAAACAGTTATTTAATATCACAAATTCATTACTAAAAATACAAACTAAAATAAAATATACAAATATATACGGTTATTTAACTGAATTGCTTGTACTTTAGTATTCGATTCGATTAAAAACCTTTATTAACACTTTTATTACATGAAATATGCAGACCGACTCCTTTGTTATGTCCGAGTAAGTAGGACATAGCATTACACGCTTTTGACGCTTATACACCGATATATGGCTCTCTCCTAGTGTATATTATCTCAATGGATAATACTTTCTAGTTTTTAGTCCATTCTGCCATCTTTTCTTTTCATAGATTATATCGAAGTCGTAGAGCAGAAGGATCTGTCAAATAATCATCTAAATAGCGGCAAAATGCAAATAAAGAAAAATACATTTATTTAAGTAAGTATAATAATATGAAAATACTATATATATAATTACACAAATACTTGGTTAAAAATATAATAATTATGTATACTCCATAAGCCACGAAGACTTGACCGGAGTGTAATATCAATAAAATCAACAGTTTTTATAAAAAACAACAGAAGATCAAATATACTTTAACGGGGGGGTCTCCTGAAGGTGGCTGAAGGTGGTAGTAATAAGGAGGGGATTTTCCTCACTTAAACCATCCCTCCTCACTCCATCTCACCACCAGAATACTCGGTTATAATCTAAACTTAAAAATAATATTATCTTCATTATAGGTCTCTCAGTCACCACCATATTGAGTTCAATATGGTGGTGACTGAGAACATTTTTTTTAGGTTATTGGAATGCTCCTAAAGAACAGTTGTTCTTTAGGAGCATTCCAATAACCTAAAAAAATTGTTGGTTTAGTGTCATTAAATGTACTTAATACTATAAAATATGTATATGTACATATAATATTATATACGGGGCAATATGCTTTATGTAACTTTTCCATGCTTAACCCATCAAGCCCCAAGTGGAACCCAGGTGCCGCATAACAACTGAATATCTATTGTGTCTGGAATTCGATGTTCGAGGTATTAAATTTATTTTATTAAATGATTATGACTTAAGCCTTATTACATTTTTGCATTTTACTTATTAAAAAAGAGTAATGCCAGGATAAAATTTCAAAAAGTAGATCTAAGTAACGAACTGAGTACTTACAGGGGGGAGGTGTGAGAGCTGTTGATCATGCGATTATTTTGCTCTCCGTTAGAACTTTTTTTATTTCAATAAAATCATTGTTTCAAACTTACGTTTAAAATGATAATCCCAATATTGTGATGCCTTCGTGAGGGAGTGAGAATTAAAAACTTCATTGAAACTTGCGTCTAAATACTTCTGTTCGTCGTCTATTTTGAAGCATTTTCAAATCCCGAAAAAAAAAATTATTTCATCATGACAATATTTTTATCGATAAACTACTTCAAGTAAAGTGCATCCCTAAAGTACACGTAAAAAGTTATGCAATATTTGAAGCCAAATTATTATTTGATGTGACATTTTTATCACTAATGCCTTATAAAGCATGATTATGGGATTATTAAACTTATAAATTTTCTTTTTAGCTTACAAAAATACCGATTGATAAGCCCAAAAAACGTTGTTGAAAACTTACGTATGTTATGTTAAATCCACGTGTTTGAGGCATTCCTTGGCCGTTTTTATGGTTTATTATACAGCGGAACCACAAAACCCAACAAGATGTTGCATTTAACGTTCACTAAACACTTTTATTAGCACTTTTTAAACATGAAATATTGCAGACCGACTCCTTTGTTATGTCCTATTAGATGGGACATAACATTACAAACTTTTGACGTTTATACACCGATATGAGCTTTCTCTTTCACTCAACTTACTGCATCGTTAGTTAGAAAGAGTAACATTATCAACTGTCAAAATATAAGGTTACCTCCAATAGTATGTACCTCATTGGGTTTCTTAGCTCGCCAGCGCGTGGCCATTTTATGCTTGTGTGCAATTGCCGTAGTGTGCGTGTAGGGATGGGCGATCTGCTTGTATATATCGATAAAAATATAAAATTATTAGACTACAGCTATCGACCAATAGTCGACCATAATTTTATGTAATAGTTTTTATTAAACGACATCAAAAAAAGGAGGTTATCAATTCGACCCGCATGTTCAATTTAGGATATAATAAATTATGATCATAAAATTAGAAGTCGCTTTCTATTTGGTGAAAAGATATTATTTTATATTTGTTTAAGTTTATGAAATAATATGAAATAAAATATTTAAGTATATAATTACACAAATAGTTAAAAATATAATTATTATGTATACTCCATAACATAAGCCACGAAGGCTTGACCGGAGTGTAATATCAATAAAATCAACAGTTTTTATAAAAAACAACAGAAAATCAAATATACTTTATTATACTTAACTTATAATAAACAACAATTTTGTAAAATAACATTTTTTATTTATTATCGAAGAAATAAAGACGTTAAAGCATTGGATACTGGTGACGGGACACATAATAATATAATGTGTCCACTGTCCCAACACCAGTGGCCGATCCTTCAGTCAATAAAAATACCTATGCCATACATCATAACATGTAAGGATTGGACACCGGTGTTAGGACACATTGTATAATATTACACACATATTAAAAATTAGAAATTAAGGGACCGGGTGCCATCGAAATTCTCATACATACGTAATACCAAAATCATTTTCTCATGCGAAAATATTTAACTTGTTTGAGTTATTTTTCAGCTTAAAAAATAGTAATTACCTAGGTTCCTGCACAATTTACTACAAAATATTTAAACACTAAAAATATTTTTTAGTCTTTAAATATTTTGTAGTAAATTTACTACTAAATATTGAAACACTCAAAATATAGTAACACACTAAAAACATATTTATATAAATAGTAAATTTACTACAAAATATTTAAATAGTAAAAAATATTTTTAGAGTTTAAATATTTTGTAGTAAATTTTTGTGCAGGAACCTAGGTAATTACTATTTTAAACTGAAAAATAACTCAAATATGTTTAATATTTTCGTATGAGAAAATGATTATGGTATTACGTATGTATGAGAATTTCAATGGCATCCGGCCTCTTAAATGAAAAATATTCTAACACTGAAAACAGTTGACAACATCTCCTTAACGGGGGGGGGTCTCCTGAAGGTGTCTGAAGGTGGTAGTGATAAGGGGGGGATTTTCCTCACTTAAACCATCCCTCCTCACTCCATCTCACCACCAGAATACTCGTTTGTAATCTAAACTTAAAAATAATAATATTATCTATACTAATATTATAAAGAGGTAAACTTTGTTTGTTTGTTTAATTGTAATGAATAGACTCAAAAACTAATGGACCGATTTTAAAAATTCTTTCACCATTCGAAAGCTACATTATTTACGAGTAACATAGGCTACTTTTTATTTTGGAAAATATAGGGTTCCGTAAGATTTTTGGGTTTTTCTGACACAAGGTGAAAAAAATCAACCAGAAAAGTTACTTATTTTGCGAACTCTGCCTAAACTATAAAAGATAGAACCATACAATGTTCTAAGTAAATGTAGATCTTATAAATATCTACAAAAATGTCCGCGACACACTATACCTATCTATGGCAAGTGAGTCACAACAACCATTTTTTTATTTAAAAATCTTGATTTTTTTTGCACTACATTTAAGCGCATTTATTTTACTCATGCTGATAATCCTTAACAAAATACATTATTTCATCACTAAGTACAATTTGTGTAGATAATATTTGGTGTTTGAATGATTAAAATTGGACGTTTGGATTAGAAGTTATGGCGAAATTAAAAATTGCGATTTACGCCCGTTTCGAAGTGGGCGCCACCAAGTGCGCAGTATCGAAGATTATGACCGGCCCTGCAGCTGGTGAATTAGCTCTGAATATATTATTATATATCAAGAATACCAATGATCCCTGCAGCTGATTTGCCTGTACCCTGCAAAAGGCTCCAATTTCCTGTGAGACGTAGCTTTTGCGGCAGTACCGACCAATGCGGGCCACGGGTAGTAATAATGAATACTGAATAGGTACAACCGTACAAGTCAAAACTGCTGAATCGATTTTAATCATTTTTTTCAGTGACTATATTATATTTTATATCCGTGCGAAGCCGGGGCGGGTCGCTAGTCTTCATTACAGGTCTGTCAGTTACCACCATATTGAACTGTTCTTTAGGAGCATTCCAATAACCTAAAAAAATAGTTGGTTTAGTGTCATTAATTAATGTACTTAATACTATAAAATATGTATGTACATATTATATTATATACGGGGCAATATGCTTTATGTAACTTTTCCATGCTTAACCCATCAAGCCCCAAGCGGAACCCAGGTGCCGCATAACAACTGAATATCTATTGTGTCTGGAATTCGATGTTCGAGGTATTAAATTTATTTTATTAAATGATTATGACTTTAGCCTTATTAAATTTTTACATTTTACTTAATAAAAAAGAGTAATGCCAGAATAAAATTTCAAAAAGTAGATCTAAGTAACGAACTGAGTACTTACAGGGGGGAGGTGTGAGAGCTGTTGATCGTGCGATTATTTTGCTCTCCGTTAGAACTTTTTTATTTCAATAAAATAATTGTTTCAAACTTACGTTTGAAATGATAATCCCAATATTGTGATGCCTTCATGAGGGGGTAAGAATTAAAAACTTGCATGAAACTTGCGTCTAAATATTTCTGTTCGTCGTCTATTTTGAAGCATTTTCAAATCCTGAAAACAAAATCATTTAGTCCATGACAATATTTTTATCGATAAACTATACTTCAAGTAAAGTGCATCCCTAAAGTACACGTAAAAAGCTATGCAATATTTGAAGCCAAATTATTACTTGATGTGACATTTTTATCACTAATGCCTTAAATAGCATGATTATGGGATTATTAAACTTATAAATTTTCTTTTTAGCTTATAAAAATACCGATTCATAAGCCCAAAAAACGTTGTTGAAAACTTACGTATATTATGTTAAATCCACGTGTTTGAGGCATTCCTTGGCCGTTTTTATGGTTTATTATATAGCGGAACCACAAAACCCAACAGATATTGCATTTAACGTTCACTGAACACTTTTATTAGCACTTTTTAAACATGAAATATTGCAGACCGACTCCTTTGTTATGTCCTATTATGTGGGACATAACATTACGAACTTTTGACGTTTATACACCGATATGAGCTTTCTCTTTCACTCAGCTTACTGCATCGTTAGTTAGAAAGAGTAACATTATCAACTGTCAAAATATAAGGTTACCTCCAATAGTATAACCTCATTGATTTTTAAAATCTCTGTGATATTATCATGATTCTGCGATTCGGCCGCTTACACCATCAATATTATCACGGAATCATGATAATATTGATGCGTGTAATCGGCCTAAATTACACGGTCAATATTATCACGATTTTAGTATCACGGGATTCACAAATAGTACTGCGATACTGCGATTTGGCCTATTAAGGGGCCTCGAGACGATCAAACGGTTTGATTCAAACACGGTCAATATTATCACGATTCTAGTATCAACTAGAATCGTGATAATATTGACCGTGTACGAGGGCTGCTATTTATGTATCCGGAATTAAAAAAAGAAACAAACATATATCATTTAATATGGTTTTATTGCTTTTCAAAATATTCGCCGCGATGATCGACACACTTTTGCATACGCTGGAACCAATTTTCATAGCACTTTTTCCATTCTGATTGAGGTACTCGTATCTCCAAAACGTGCATTTTGAACGCATCAACAGCCTCTTCGCGGCTCGAAAAACGTTGACCACGTAATTTGTTCTTCGCGTATGGAAATAAAAAGAAATCGTTAGGTGCCAAATCAGGGCTGTACTGCGGATGACCAGTCAATTCGATCTTTTGACCCTCCAAAAACTGAGTTGTTTCAGCTGAGGTGTGACAGCTAGCATTGTCGTGATGTAATATGATTCTGCGTTGTCGGTTGTCCTTTCTTATTTCTTCAAAGACTTCTGGTAAACAAATGGTCGTATACCATTCAGAATTAACCGTTTTACGATTCTCTAATGGCACTGTAGCCACATGTCCATTAATTCCAAAAAAAACAGGCGACCATTTGCTTCAAAGTACTTTTTGCACGAGTAACTTTTGTTGGTTTCGGCTCATCTTGGAACACCCACACCGTTGACTGTTGTTTAGTTTCGGGGTCATATGCATAGATCCAAGATTCATCACCTGTGTAGATATTATAAACGGCTTTTGACGTACCACGGTTGTATTTTTTTATCATTTTTTTGCACCAATCGACACGAGCCCGTTTTTGATCGATTGTCAAGTTGTGCGGAATCCAACGCGAATATATTTTTTTTACAGCCAAATGTTCGTGTAATATCTTATGTATGCTCGTCATACTTATGCCTAAGGACGCCTCTATCTCGCGATATGTAACATGACGATCACGCATTATTAGTTCCCGCACAGCATCTATATTTTGTGGGACAACAGCTGTTTTTGGGCGACCTTCTTTATTTTCATCCGTGAGCATAGACCGCCCACGATTAAACTCACTGTACCAGTGATAAACAGTGGTTTTTGATGGTGCTTCATCTCCAAAAGTTGCGGTGAGTTGAATAAAGCACTGTTGTTGATTTAGCCCACGCCGAAAATCGTAGTAAATCATTGCACGAAAATGTTCACGTGTTAAATCCATGGCAAATGAAGACACGCAATTTTCAAAATGACGCCACAATGGAAAAATAATTGACAGTCACATGAAACAAAATGTATTCTTCAACCAAAGAGTTCTACTTTCAAATGTTGTAATTACTTTTTAAATATTGTTCTTGTAAGTGGCCAGTTCCGGATACATAAATAGCAGCCCTCGTAATCTATGCCATCATGATCTCATACCGATTCTAGCTAATTGTTTGACAAGCTTGTTTGATGCACGTTTGTTCGTCTGCGCTGCTGTTTGATGAAAACGTAAATTACATCAAACATGTTTGTCAAACAAATTTTTTGCCGGTTAGTTTCAAAATTCAAAGTAATTTCATTGGTTTTTATGAGTATTTTTACAGTTGCCTTTTCTAGCAGAGTTTTTGTTGTAACTTTATATTTGCGTATTTGATATTGGTATTCACCAAACAACCACCATGTGTAGATGGTATGTTTGTCAAAGTATTGGCCTTATTTGCCTATTTGACAAATATGTTATATGACCAATTTACAAATACACGTATCCGTATTCCGTACCTTTGTCGGTTTTTGACGCACATCAAAAGAGTCAAATAGGCAAATAAACAAAATTAAGTAAGGGCGAAGCCAAACGAGCGTAATTTGTGAGTTGTGACTCGCAGAATTTCTGCCGGGCAGAATTCTGCTGCATTCAGTTTCATACAAAAGTCATGTATGATTCACACGGCGACTCAAAATGAGTTGTCATTTGTATGAAAAAAATTCTGCCCGGCGGAAATTCTGCGGCTCACGACTCACAAAATTACGCTCGTTTGGCTTCGCTCTAAAAGTTTGGTATTTGACGTCCATGTGTGGAAGGCTATATTTGTCTCTATTTGCTTCTTTGTGTTACATACGTCAATAATTTTGCCAAATGCAACAAATAGCCAATAGCAAATACAAATAGCCATGGCCCATGGCCCATGTGAAGTGCCCATATGGAATTTTGTATTTTTTTTTTTCTTCTTTTTTGGCAACTTGACACAAAGAATGTGTATGTTGTGCCACAGACAAGGTAAAAAGGTAAGGAATATGGCGGGAAAACCATATTCCTCCTATTATAATTTTCATCATCGTTTTCATGTATCGTCAGGTCTAAAGTCTAGTCAAAGTCTAAGTAAAAGTCAATACAGTCACAGGAGTCAAGTCGGTCGATTCAGTAAAGTGGTAGACGCTTTACTGAAACTTTCGATGGAGTTTTGGAGGGTACACAAAATAGCACGTTTCTGGATATTACATCACTTTCCTACACTTGTGAATGAACACGAATATCTAATGGTTAATATTCTACCAATATTACACATTAAAAACCCAGCTAACACAATTTTAGGAAAATAATACAAAAACACAACAGCACTCTTTCACATGCCCGCCAAAACTCAAAAATTTTGTATTTTATAAATGAAAAATCTGTAGAGAAGTGGTCCCCAACCTTTTTTTCATGCGAGCCACAAACATGTTTTGCTCTTGGTCATGTCGCGGGCCACAACAAAAATTTTTAGGGTTAAAAAATAACATTCTTTAAAATTATAACGATTTTTATTGTGAAAAAATTTTTACGACTATCACGTAGACTATATACGTTATTTTCCGGTGGGCGTGAATTTCAAAACATCACGCGGGCCACAAATAAAGTCCCGACGGGCCGCGGGTTGGGGAGAGCCGCTGTAGAGAAACATTTTCAATTTATGAAAAATGAGAGTAGTGTACAAAGTATAGGGGTTTGTTTGGTAAAAGAACAAACAAGACAAACAACTTAGAAGAAATGTCACTGTCAATCATTAATCATTGTGATTGTGATGTACAAATTGTGATTAGAAGATTTTTTGGTGTATTCTCAAAAAATATGAAACAATAAATTTACTTTGTAAACCAGCCCTTTTATAAACTCAATAATATTAAAAAATATAAATGGATATTGGAGGAGACAATTAGTTATTACTTATTAGCCTATGCTAGGTAGGTACATAGGTACGAAAACTTTCAAATATTTGTAAAATCACCTGCTGTTGTCTAGGCTCAAGGGCTATTCGTCGTTTTATAAAGAAATTGTTGTACAATATATAAATATGTCTAATAAAGAGGATTTAGTGACACTAGCCTGCCAATCTTATCGCAAGAAGGATTTCAATGCGACCCTGCAACATCTGAATGAGTTAGAGTGCATAGTAACAAACAACAATCTTCTCAAAAGAATACAACATAATAAAGCTGTAGTGGAATTCACATCTAGTGAGTTTAAGGATTTTGAAAAATTCAAGTCGAAAATTGCTCAGTTAACTGGTCTTAATTTTCCCGACATTGAGGCAAAGGATTACTCCACACCATTCATATACTACAACTATGCTGTCATTCTCTA
The DNA here is from genome assembly GCA_963422495.1 of Polyommatus iphigenia. Lineage (NCBI taxonomy): Eukaryota > Metazoa > Arthropoda > Insecta > Lepidoptera > Lycaenidae > Polyommatus > Polyommatus iphigenia. The sequence goes on along the minus strand of OY730177.1, from coordinate 43,063,837 downwards.
TCATACTCGGTATTATTACCAATGTGCAGTCATATTGGAGAAGTTGTTGACTACAAACATAAAGGATCAAAGCTTGTTACAAAAAATAGTTATGCTGCTTTTGGAGGCTACCCTTTGTAGAAGAACTTACAAAAAAACTCTAGACATTGCCCAAATGTACGGAGAATCTGTGAAAGGAAATGCTGAATTAAATAAGTTATATGAACGACTTGTCAGTAGAGCTCAGTTGTATTTGGGACAAGGAATTAAATTAAAACCAGATTGTATTGAAAACATCTTCATATTGGCACAACAACATTACATGAATGGTGATGTTAATGAAGCTTCTGCTACTTTGGGCCAGTACAGAACACTGAAACACAACTATAACCATAAGTCACAGGGAGAAGATATATGGGCTGCAATCAATAATAACTTGGGTGTTATTTATTTATCTATCAAAAAACCTTTTTTGGCTGCGAAATATTTTCAAAATGCTGTGAAGGAACATTTTAAGGCCATAGAAAGTGATGATAGTGAAAAACTTTATGCCTGTAAAGATAGGCCGCTGTATGTCTATAACCTGGGACTGGCTCTGTTGGCAGCCAACAACGCTGAAGGTGCATTTGAGTGTCTGGTAGAAGCTGCCCGGCACTATCCCAATAATCCAAGAATTTGGCTGAGATTAGCAGAATGCTGTGTTAAATCTTGTTGTAGAGATGAAACTAAACAAATGACTGTAAAAAAATTAGGAAGCGGACCCCACACAAAAATATTGTTGACAAAAGATCTGAAAGAGAAGTTTACGTCGTCTGGTGAATCTTTTGCAATTCCTTCATTATGTTTAGAGTTTGCCGCTTTGTGTATAAAAAATGCTATAGCTCTTCTACCTAATCAAGAAACACCAACTGACACAACTACACCCTATATTCAAGCACCTCCAGGTCCTCCAATAAATTGGAAGCAAAGATGTGAATTAAAAAATTCTATATTAGTACTGCAGAGCTACATTCTGCTGCATTTACAGGATCCCCTATCTGCACTCATGAGTGCTAATGAACTTTTGTCTCAGCCAGATGCTTCCTGTGGACACAAAGCTTGGGCGCACATTTATGCCGCAGAAGCACTTATAAACCTCGATAGAATAACAGATGCAGTTGAACATTTAAATCCACCCATGATACATGATCTGGTTTCTCTACTACCTAACCAATTACGTGACATGATAGCGGTTTCAGTATGGGCGAAGGCTGCAGTGTGTCACATATTAAGAGGAGATTTGATTACAGCTCGAAAAATTTTGCTGCAAATAAATTCACCAAGAGTTCTTCCGCTTCAAATGTACTTAGAAATTTGCACTGGTAATATAGATAACTGTCACACTATTTTAAGAAAACTACGCTATTCAAATGTGTCTTAGGTTATTGTAATATTTTTCAATTCAATAAAAAATTAATATTATAAATTTGTAGTGTATTGCTTTCACCAGTTGTAAACATTTTTAGTATGATTTTTACTTTAAATTAACCTATCAACCCCCATAATGGCATTTTCACTGGTTGATAGGGCCCACATGCGGGGTGCGGGAGATTTCTGAAACGCATGACTCGACCAATGACAATGCGCCATTAGTTGTCAATTAGTTGTCATAGACTCCCTGCATGCTATTTACTGTACGAGTTAACGACTAATGAAAATGCGCCCTAATGACACTGGCAACCGCGACAACAATAGAATTTCAAATTCCAAAAATCTGCAATTTCAGGATTAATATCCAGGTTAATGCTTCAACTCCCAAGTGGCCACATGCGCTGTAATTACAATAGATAAGCTATTGTGTCTGGTTTTTCCACAATAAAGGTATTAAAATAAAACAAACAGGTTAAATTTGCTTTAAGTTCTATTTTACAAATCAGGATGAATGTGGGATTTTATTTTTTTAACAGATCTCTCGGCAGGTCTTGTACATAAATGTTTACCATACAATAATACTAAATTATTTTTCAATTTTATTTCAAAGACACATTCTTTTTTAGGTATAGTTGTGATGACATCGTTTTTGGAAACTAACTTAAATGTATTTTTAGTATCCATTATACAGATTCCAGACTTTCCTACATAGCTTGGACACCTGGAACGGACTACATGCAATATACTGCCATGAAAATCAGCTCGATAGAGTGATTGTGACAACTGTTCCCAACTTTTACCAGTAAAATCTAATTGAACTTTTTCTAGTTCAAGAACTTCACTTATATACTCAGTCCAAATTTCGTTTAGTGGTAAGACGTCGCAGTACTTTACACTTTGCCTCGAAAAGTTATAAAAGCCAAGGGCTCGTTTTTGATCTCGTGTTAGTGTCTGTGATTTTCGTTTCTTTGTCCTTTTTTTATGATCTTTGCTTCGTTTCTTTGCAAGCAAAAAATCTTTACGCAGATCACTTTCGATGTTTGCTAAGCTTGTTTTCGGTACATTGGCCTTTAGAAAATTTAGTACTTCTGTAGATGCCTCATCGAGCAAAATCTCATTAGACATTATTATTTTAGCAAACAGGGATATTATATAAGATTTAAACAAATTATTGTAATAATTTCCCAGTTAGGCTATAAAAATATTTTGAAAATTCCTAATAATATTATTAGACAAAATATGACAATGAGTCAATGACAGACAATGACACAAGTCACATTCTCACAGTCGTGTTCGTTTGCTTTTTCAACTGCGCATGCGCGGCTTTTTTGTGTGTCAGTGTGAGTGTCATATTCTAAAATACCTTGTCATGTTCTAAAATACTTGTCAGATTTTCTAAAATCTGACAGAAATTGCTTAGAATATGACACTCTCTTGACACACAAAAAAGCCGCGCATGCGCAGTTGAAAAAGCAAACGAACACGACTACTATCTCACAATACAAGGCACTTCACATGGCTATTTTGTATTAATTGCTAATTGCTATTGGCAATTTGTTGCATTTGGCAAAATTATCGTATACACAAACAAGCAAATAAAGGCAAATACGGCCAAGTCCACACATGGACGTCAAATACTTTTTACTTGATTTTGTTTACTTGCTTAATTGACTCTTTTGATGTGCGTCAAAAACCGACAAAGACGGTGTATATTTGGTATTGGTCATATTTTTTTTTCTTCTTTTTTGGCAACTTGACACAAAGGATGTGTATGTTGTGCCACAGACAAGGTAAAAAGGTAAGGAATATGGCGGGAAAACCATATTCCTCCTATTATAATTTTCATCATCGTTTTCATGTATCGTCAGGTCTAAAGTCTAGTCAAAGTCTAAGTAAAAGTCAATACAGTCACAGGAGTTAAGTCGGTTGATTCAGTAAAGTGGTAGACGCTTTACTGAAACTTTCGATGGAGTTTTGGAAGGAACACAAAATAGCACGTTTCTGGATATTACATCACTTTCCTACACTTGTGCATGAACACGAATATCTAATGGTTAATATTCTACCAATATTACACGTTAAAAACCCAGCTAACACAATTTTAGGAAAATAATACAAAAACACAACAGCACACTTTCACATGCCCGCCAAAACTCCTTGGTCATATTTGTCAAATAGGCAAATAAGGCAATAATCATAGATTAATCATTGATCTTCGCGCGCCGCGCAATGATTAATCTATGGCAATAATAAGGCCAATACTTTGTCAAACATACCGTCTTAAAGGGTCCATTCACTATCCGCCGTGCAGGCCTGCGAAATGGACGTAGCCCACACATTATCCTGCTTTGCCGTCCTGCTAAGGATGTGATATACTTGCAAAATTCAATATCAGGACTTCTAAGTACAAATACGTAACGAAACGAAGCATACAGGCATGCTCTACGTGGAAAATTAAGATGATTTTGTTCAGAGCAGAACTTTCTAAAGTGTAATTTGAGGGAGAAACAATAGTTTTTTTTTAAATGACACGGCTGACGTGTCATACGCCACACGTTAAAAATATATATGACACGTCTGCCGTGTCATCCGCACTGAATCAGTAAAAGTATTTTTTTGTGTACACGATTTTGCTCCTTATTTCTATACAAATACAGATTGAAGTCCTATGCAAGTATTTTCAGGGAGCCTACGGGGCTCGGCGCGTTTGCTCCTTTTGTGCCTTGCCGACGTTGCAAGCTTTGCCACTTGCCACTCGCAGACGCGTCGAGCCCCATGGCACCCTGAAAATACTTGCGTAGGACTCCAATCTGTGTATGTACTATGTACAGAAATAAATTTTGCAGTGCCGTATTTCTTTTTTGCTTATTACTATAGGCTGGGGATTTTTGGTTACACAAACAGAGATTTTCTTTATATTATTATATTTCGATAAACTCCACCATACTCCACTAAGTCCGTGTTGTCCATTGTCAACCACGTAGTGATTATAACACAGATTAATATAAGCATATTATGTAGCAACTACCAAGCGGATTATCACTACATAATATTATTATAAAACAAAGTCGCTTTTTTTCTCATGTCCCTTTGTTTCCTTTAATCTTTAAAACTACGCCACGGATTTTGATGCGGTTTTCTTTAATAGATAGAGTGATTCAAGAGGAAGGTTTATAAATTATAAGTATAATAACATTAATTAAATAGTGGAGAAATACTGTTATTGTTATAGCTTACATTGCAAACCAATTTGCAAACGCAGGCTGAACCCTGAGATTTATCAAAATAATGTAACAAGTACTGTACACATTGAAAAGGTCTACAGATAACCTTGCTACATATGTATATTAATCTGTGCAGATAACTCCGCGATGGTATAATATGTCTATCTCTTATGGACATCCCACAATAACAGTTTTTTGTCTGTCTTTATTTACTTTTAACGACAAATAATGGGTAATTTTCGAAGCGATTTTAACCAATATGGCATTAATCCTTATTCAACTAAACACTTTAAATAGATTGTTAATTTAATATAGATCTATATGGCCCTTTACAGCATAATATGATTTAAATAAATATTTTCGAAGATAATATTACATATGCACAGCTCGACAAGGCTTTAAGCGCTTATTCCATTTCACTAAATTTAGATATCTAAATGATTTAGTGACTAAATTTAGTCAAGTGGAATAACATTTAGAAAGTTACTAAATGTTATTCCACTTTAAATTTACTAAATTTAAATTTACTAAAATTTACTACAAAATATTAAAACACAAGCAATTACTATTTTAAGCTGAAAAAGAGCTCAAACATGTTAAATATTTTCGTATGAGAAAATGATTTTGGTATTACATATGTATGAGAATTTCGATGGCACCCGGCCTCTTTAAATGAAAAATATTCAAACAATGAAAATTTCAAATTATTGGGAATTATTGGGTTAACAATGAAAATTATTGGATTCCGTACGCAAAGGTTAAAAACGGGACCCTATTACTGAAACGTCGATGTTTGTCCGTCTGTCTATCTCCAGGCTGTATCTCAAGAACCGCTATAGCTAGACCTCTGAATTTTTTATAGATTGTGTATTTCTGGTGCCACTATAATAACAAATACTAACAAAATAAAGTTAATATTTAGGTGGTTCTGCCATACATCAAACGTGTTCTTTTTTGGCCTTTTTGCTCGTATTCCATAATGGCAACATGTAGAGTGTAGACACTTGAAATTTTCACAAAATCCTGAGTTATATATTATATATACTTTTATATTTAATTATAAAATTAGAATAAAATAAATAATTAAGGGGATATATAAATACAAATAACACTATATTCCCTACTTTCACTCTATCATAATTCACAGTACGGAACCCTTGGACGATTTTTTGTATATTTCATAGGTTAATAGTTATTTAATTTAAGAATAACATTAGCCTACAAAAAGAACAATCCATATATTTTTAGGACCATCAAAACGAAATTTTAAATCTTTTCTATCTCTGTAAGCTACCACTTTCGCAGAGGAAATTGTTGTTCGTCTTATCAAAATGAAGCCAATCACGAAAAATTTAATCTTTTTTGAGTTTTTTCTAAAAAGTTAAATACTGCAAGCGTTAACGCTTATCATCAGCTGGTAAACGATATGCTCGTCGCGATATTTTAGTAAAAAAATATATTAAATTTAAAAAAATATAGAAACTACGAAAAATGCGAGTAACGAAGCGCATTCGTGAGTAACGTTTCGTTACTCGGTACTAGGTGGCGTACCCGTTACTCAGTACCGAATACATACAGTTTGCTACAGCTCTAGTGAGTATAGTATTCGTTGGTTTTCTGTTTTTGAATGTTTTTGTCTTTCGACTTAATTAAAAATTGTATTTATTAATTATTGGTTTCGTATATAATAATAGGTTTACCAATTATATTAGCATTTTTCTATTTTTCTTGTAATTCTTTTATGTATATAATAACATAAACGGACAAAATAGACAGTCTCAGCTGCAATATTTGTTACGGATTAATAAAATTTAACTACAAGAAGACCTGTGAGAGAGAGAGAATTAATAAATATGTCGTGCAACGTTAATATAACTTGAAAACTGTACATATCATCATGTTCAGGAGATCAATATTTTTGCTTGCTTTTTTAGTTATATTACTTTACTTTTCGATAATTTTATCGATGTTAAATCCTCTAAATGGAGATAAAAGTTCCTACTATAGAAAGTCATATGCGGGCCACTTGGGGCTGATCAGACGAACACCAACAGTGAAGTGGTGTAGAGAACTGCAGTGGCAATCACCACCGTCACCCAATGTGGTGGCCCTCGTGTCTCACCCGGGGAGTGGAAACACATGGCTCAGATATCTTCTGCAGCAAGCAACAGGTATAGTATAACCTTGCATCTATGATACATCATACAATGTGAAGGAATAAACAATTTTACTACTACAATATTTTGGAAAAGGACAAAGAGTTTTTTACATCCTTATAATTCATCTAAATAAAATCATCAGCAAGTGTGTTAATTGCACACTTAATTTTTCTAATCATGAATTTTTTTTTCTAACATTTATAGGCATTTTAACTGGATCAATATATATGGATTATGGGCTAAGAATGCATGGATTCCCCGCGGAAAACGTCACAGATGGGTCGGTGTTAGTGGTGAAAACCCACGAGCTTCCACCTACCGCCCCACATAAGTTTATGTCAGCAGTTCTGTTGATACGAAACCCGAGAGATGCTATACTGGTAACTAGAGTCATAAGCATTTATCTTCTTTGTGTTATGTATTAAAAACTTCTAAATTATAGAATTCCTGTGATATATAGATTTTATCTGAAATATAATTATTATTTCAGAAATGTTATTTTTTAATTCTAATTGTTTATTTTGTGAAAAAAAAACTTAAAATACATAATATTTTTTATTTCAATCAAATCTATCATCATCTATCATTAGTCATTACAAGTCAATATGTTGACTTGTAATGATAGATGGAAAAAACGTATGGAATTGTTCTAGTCTTGTAATCGTTTTATTTTTTTGCATGAAATGTGTTTTTTAGTATATGTTTATTGTTTGTGTTTTGTACACTTTTTATAGTTAATTATTTTATTTGCAGTTGTCTGTGTTGCTGTAAACTTTCTTGCATAATAACAATGCCCTCATGATATTATTGCTGGTAATTATTACCTATTTCATTTAATAATTTATTTTTTTGTTAAACTCATGCACAGCTATTTTGACATCACTCTGTTGTATTTATTTGTCCATGATTGTATGAAACTAATTTTATAATCATTTCGTAACTGACATTTAAATTTAATATTAAAACATGTAAAAATATTAAAAGTGAGTGTTGATATTGTAAATTGTTAAGGAATAAACAAGGCTTTATTATTATTATTATTTAAATTTAAAAGAGCTATTTAATAACATCAATTTACCTAATCAAAAAGGACATGAGTAATATTGAGAGTGACTAAAACATGTTTACTTTTTTGAGATGATGTCATCATTTTAATATAATTTCAGGCAGATTTCAACAGACTTCACAAAGGCCACATAGGTACAGCATCAAAATCTGCCTTCAGAAAGAGGACAGAAGGTCATACTAGATCAGGTAAATAAAAGTATTTACTATAAAAATGTTTTTTTTTTTTTAAGATTTGTTAATTCTTCTAGTTAAAAACACCAATGACACACACTGATATGCAGTTATCATACAACAAACTATAGGCCACTATTAACACTATACAAGTGATTAAAGAAGCAAAGATTCTTGTTGTTATCAAAAATGGTATTTTTCAGACTGGGAAACATATGTCTTCAACCAGCTGAGAATATGGGAGCATTTACACTGGAGCTGGCTCCACAACTTCTCCGGGCCAGTGCATATAGTTTTTTATGAAACTCTGGTAGATGACACACAGTGCACTTTAGGTGGAATACTGAATTTCCTGAACCAAACTGTATCAGAAGTAAGTTTATACTGATTAACCGGCTTGCCTCCCTGCGGCTATTTATATGGGCCGAGGCGAGTTCTAGATTGTTCCAGACAGCCCCGGATCTAGGGGGGGGGGCAAGCCTGGGCCCATACCCCGGGCGGCAAGTGCAAGGGGCGGCAAAATTCACACTTCACGGGCCAATGGACAACTCATCATTTAACTTTGGCCACGGAAAAAATAATAGCACAAGTACAGCAATTTCATGGCCATATCAACTTGACCGATACCCTGAGTGCGGAGTGAGACGTGCTGCATGAACATTTATTATTATTTATTCGCGAGGCGCGTTCAAAATACGCGCCCGGTCCCGCTCGCCTGCAGGAATCGCAGAGCTCGTTTTAGCAAACTAAAACTGGTTAAAAATTATTTGCGATCTTCTGAGCCAGGAACGCTTATCGGGTCTTGCAATCTTAGTGATAGAAAAACGTATTGCACACGAGTTAAATTATGACAAGGCTATAGATTTATTTGCTGAACAAAAAGCTTGAAGAGTAAAATTGTAATTTCAATTCACAAAATATTTAATAATATATTTGATTTTTGTTTTTATTATGCATATTATGCATATTTATTTTAAACCCTACCCTATTAAATATTATATGTCCTACATATTGATAGCTGAAATTATATGGATGATAAAGGTGAAAATAAACATAAGTAGGTAGGTGGGGCCCCTTCATGGGACCTGGAAGCCCGTGTGCAGGCGGAAGTCTATCACTACCTGCACCATACGGTCAGACGGGAGCCAACGCCCCAGTGCCATCATTGTACGGACGAGGACGACACGGCGCAGCACACGCTCGCTGCCTGCCCAGCCTGGGCCGCACAATGGGCAGAGCTCTGCGCCGCTATAGGATCAGACCTGACACTCCCGGACATAGTAATTGAGTATTAGTCCGGTCGAGAGAAGCCTGGCAGGCGGTCTCTACTTTCTGCGAGTCCATCATGACGCAGAAGGAGGCCGCTGAGTGAAATCGGGAAGCCGATGAAGCAGCTGACCCGATAAGGCGAAAACGCGCTCAGCATGAGCGGCTACTCCCCACATAATAGGGCTCGGGCGATGGATTGGGGAATCCGTCGCCTATCGCACGAGCTCTTCCGGTAGAAGAGCGCCCGGAGCCCCGAATCGCTCTCCCGGAGAAAGCGGCAGAATCCGCGCGGATGGTTCTGCTAGTAGAGCAGATGCCGCTGTCTGGGCTGCTGCAGTTATCGCCCCGGGCGGGTCCAGCGGCTCAGCGACACGCGGAGAGGAGGCACCGTTGGGTTTTAGTGGGTAACCAAGGGTGCTCCTGCGTACCGCAGCACCCGAGGAGTCCCACATATCCAGGCGCCCACCCAGGCTGCAGGGAATGCATCAAGCACTTCCCAACGGCAAAAAAAAGGCGGGGCGACATTTTTCAGTTTTTGCCCCGCCTAAAAAAAAATTGAAGATCCGGGGCTGGTTCCAGAAAGTTCCTTTCTATAGAATGTACCCGACTCGCGAAAGCATGATTATATTTACAAGAATAAAATTATATCTTGTAATAATTATGACCACCTGGTACTAGTTTGGTCATGTTTTTGTCTGGTTGTTTCTCTACATGAGAAAGAAATTTTTTTAGTTAATTTTTATTAGCTATTTTTTGGCCTTAGCCCCTTTACTTAGCATTTTAAAAGTTTATTTTTGTTAAAGAAGATCAAAATTGTATTAAAAACTCATTAAATAAATAAATGTTTTAACATTTTTACTTTTGCCAGGAACATATGGAATGTACAGTTGCCAATAAAGAAGGGATCTACAGGCGGCAGAAGAAGCTTCACAACTTTGAACCTTTCACACAAGAAATGTACGCAGCCATAGATGTTGTCAAAAAGAGAGTTCAACATATGGTGCAAGACTATAGAAAAAGGAACAATTGTACAAGCTCACATTACCATTTTCCAAGAAAAACAAAAAAGAAGTAATTTATAACAGCTGATGATGAATTATAGCTAAGAACAATGTACTACATTCAATTTGATTGATCGATTTGGGAGTTACTATAACAGTCAGACAGACACGTAAATTTATAACACTCCATTATTTCATGAAGCCCCAAGCGGCCACATCCGGCCGCGATAACAATGAAAAAGCTATTGTGTCTCGTTTTGCCACGACTGATGGGTTATTTGCATCAGGGTTAAAGACTTGATACTTATTATTCGGGACTTAATTCTATCACCTTAATATCTTCAATATTAAACTCTAATTTTAAGCTATTTAAACTAAATCTTAAAAATTATAAAAATAAAAATTATTATTCATAATATAAATCTAAATAAATAAATTTTAAAATTATTTATTTGATAAAAATTATAAAAAAACGAATATTTATTTATTAACGCGACATAAAGTATAGTTTCACAGAGCCAGTACTGGCTTCCAATAAGACTGGCAGCCAGTATTGGCTTGGTATATGCCGCGTGTGAACAGTTTTTCAAGCCAGGCCAAACTGTTCACACGCGCCATATACCAAGCCAATACTGGCTGCCAGTCTTAGGCTGCTTTTCCACTGAAGCGGAGCGGAGTGGAGCGGAGCTTAGCGGTGCCGAATTGACCAATCACCATGCTCGAAATCTTCGCTGTCATTCCGCTGGAATAGCACGATTAGCCAATTCGGGCACCACTAAGCTCCGCTCCGCTTCAGTGGAAACACAGCCTTATTGGCAGCCAGTACTGGCTCTGTGAAAACTATACTTAAGTCGCGTTAAGTCCCGAATAATAAGTATCAAATATAATGCAACGCGAAAGTTTTAAAGGGTTAAAGACTTATAGACAATACAATAGCAGTGAAATTTTTAACAGGCATCTCAAGCAATAACTTTTTAAAGGAGTTACTTCATATTTGAATGTTAAAATGGTTACAGATAGGTCATAAATGGTAGTACTTTGCTCGTCAGTTAATGTTTAAAGCGTCATTTTATAAATGATCTGCTTTTGTCCACGTTGTACCTTCCTTAGTGTAACAATTATGTATAATTATTATAGTCTTCTCAAAATCCTTTAGCTTAATTTTGCATCTTCAGTGAAAATATTTTTATTTTTGTTGATAACATAGTAACTGAGCTTTAAAATTTTGACGTAATGTTTCGATGTTCGACTATTGCTCAAAAATACATTTTTATTGCAAACTAAAAGGCCTAAGCGACATCCAGTAGAAGTTTGTAGTTATTGTACTGGTTGTGGTGACTAGTCACATATTTTAAATGGTACTTAACATTATGTTAAACTGTTATGTCTGATCTTCAACGAAACTGCACTTCGTTATATAACACAGTCTGTTTATAATATTAGTACAATTAAAAATTATATCTATTGTTTCTGACTTCAGATTTATCTTCATATTTACTGATTTAATAAAGTTTTGTTATGAATATACTTCGTATTTCTTATAATTTTATATGTATTATCTTGGAACCTTGCGCATGTTGACGACAATTTTTAGAAGCACATGGCTCGACTATTGCTCATTATTTTTTGGTTAATTAGCTTTTAGCGACATTTTGTTGTGACAGTGCGCTCTTTTCCTTTACACAATGTTAAATAAGTTAACTAAATAAAGGAATTAGCGTTATATATTTGGGTCAGCTCGTTTGAATAACCAGGAAGAAAAATATTATAATGAAACAACAAATCCATAAAACTAAATACGCTTTATTTCACATTGTGTCAATATTCAATGGTCACAAAATGTTCTCACATTAACGGAATTTAAATTAATACATACTTTCGATATAAAATATATGTAATCAATAACAATCCCTCTTCGATACATTTTCCACGACAGTGAATGGCGTGAGAATATTTGTACATAGGTCTTAAATAGTGACTTGTCTTTCGTAAACTAGTATGTATATAAATAATTTAGTACGCCGCAGCGCCGCCAGCGGAACTAATGTTCTGTGTGGGCACAGCGGTCGTGATGTGTGGCCGGGACGTATTGCCTCGACAGCAACGGAGGGATGTACAGATGTTACACTACCGCGCGAGCTATGACATGAACGCTCCTCGACATTCACGAACTTGATAAAAGTGTACAGCTGTGCAAGTCTCGTAAATATTGAAAAGTAATTTCGGTATTGATTATTATGTCAGTGAAAATCGCCCACAATAGTCGCTATCAACAATAATTTCATAAAATCAACGAACTGTCACCGCAGCGGTGCGCAGTCACAAGTTAACATGACATAAAACTCTCGTATATGATACAAAATATTTACGGATATCACAAATAAAACTGTTATAAACTAAGAATGATATCTCTTGCTGCAGGCCGCTCGCACGACATCGCCGATACGACTACAGCGCAACAAAACTACTTCATGATTTGTTTCACGCTATAATCGTAGCCAGCTTTATAGTCTCACAGGCTACACGGTCAATTTTTCATCAATCTGATCCATCAATCTGGTACGGATTGACGAAAATTTGATCGTGTACGCCACTGATTGATGGATTGATCGTATTTTTAATATGAAATTTTTATAACCGTCAATATTCCGTCAATCAGATTGATGGATCTGATTGATGAAAATTTGACCGTGTAGCCTGTGACATAAACATGATCGCTTAGCACAATTTTTTCGTAGAAATCGCCTGCGTATGTCGACCGGCCTGCGTCAATTTACATAATTACACAATGAAACATTGAAAATTAATTAAGACCAGAAACCAAATAAGTAAATTACATTAACATATTTATAAAACAGAACTCTATAATACACTACATTACGAAAACAAATATTTATACAAATTAACATTATTGACACTAATGTCGCAATAAATACAACGGCTTCGTCCCGCGAGGGGCAACGCGGACCGCGGCTGCCGCCATCACAGTTTGGGTGGCCGCTTTTAAATCTAATAATTCAGTCTATAGCGGTGCCGGGCGGGGCAGCCGGGTTCGCGTTGTCGTATAATATTCTACAAATTCGTACAAAAAAAAAAAAAAAAACAAATCAGCCTTCAAGTGATACATTTCTTCGCCATTTTCCTAGCGCACACAACTCCCCCCCCCTCTCACCCCCAAAACGTCTAACGGCACACTCGTGCGGTCGTCCGTTTTCATGCGTGTTTCAGCAATGGCGCAGTAGATCAAACTCAAACCGTGCACTCCTTATATCGTTATTCTAATAATCAAGGCTGACTAGTTCAATAGGAGGTATCGACGCTGATATTTCATGAAATTAGCTGTGTATTAAACGCGCTAACGTGCTTCCAGGCCCAAAATTAAAACGATATCCGGCGAGATTATTTACTCAGAGTAAGGACGCTGCTTCTAGTGCGTTTTGATTGAACATGCCTTAGATATCGTATGTTAATAGAGAGCAAAGAAACGGCAAGAGAAACGTACAGGTTAGCACAATTTGGATACATGTTGTTAATATCGATACCGACAAAGTAATATTGTAAGCGTGATCAAGCAAGGTACGCGAGTACATGATTGTCCCGTTATTGTAGATCGTAGTTAGGTCCACCACATAAATACATCGGTAATGTTAACAGGAGTAATTCTGTTCGGAGAAAAGCAAAACTTTTTTAAGAAATTAATAAATCTCTGCAAACTACCAATGGACACCGATATAAAACCAAGTTAAGGCATCATTATTGCATTGTATTACTATAACCGATCGTATTATATTCACGTAGAAGATATCTGTGTATCAGCAGGGCCGGCTATGCGGCGTGGACGTAGGGGGCGGCGCTAGGCTTGCGGCGCGAGGGGCGGCGCGGGGGGCGGGGCGCGCGAGGCGGGTCACCGCGGGCCGCGGCAGCGTCGGCACACGCGCACCGCGCCCACCTCGCCCCAGGACATCTCCGAACACGAGCCGCAGAAGATTCCGCCGCACCGCCTGCGAAACAACGAGAATACTTTTAGTAACAATAATCGTACTAGATATACTTTATTATTAATTTTATTGAATAAATGATGGGGGAAGGAGTATAAAGTAAAATCTTATATCTTTAAACGAGCAATTCTTGTATATAAATATACAATTGGAATCTCGGAATCGGCTCCAACGATTTTCATGAAATTTAGTATGTAGGTGGTTTCGGGGGCGATAAATCGATCTAGCTAGGAATCATCTTTAGAAAATGTCATTTTATTCGTGTTTTATCGAATACCGAGCAAAGCTCGGTCAAATAGCTAGTTATCATAACACGTGGTCACTTTGCACTACGCAAACAACCTACGTTAATTACGATATTAGACGTTAGTTTCATCAAGTATATGTAATTTTTTTACCTTTTGTATGGGCAAGCGCCCCAGAGTCACGAGGTTCCCCATACAAAAGTGAAAAAAATAATTGGTCTTACAGAGCTGTTACTTTTACGGTGAACTCTCTATAAGGAACACGTACACACTCTAAAGCAGACTTTCCCAAAGTGGGCGATAACGCCCCCTTGTGGGCGCTGAAGGTTTTAAAGTGGGCAGTAGACAAAATAAGTTTGGGAACCCCCGCTCTAAAGTATTAGCACTTAGTTTTGTTACACCTTGACCCTTGTATACCTGCAGTGGTGTCGTCGACGCGCGAGCCAGAACTGGTTGCGGCAGTGCTGGCAGCGCGGCGCGGCGCTGTCGGGCAGCCACACGACGCCGCGCGCCTCCTCGCCTACCTCCACCTCGGACGCGCTGCCGCTGCTGCTGCTCGCCGCGCTGCTGCCCCGCCCCGCGTGCCCTCCGCGCCCGCACACGCCGTTCTGACTCACCTATACAAGTATTATAAGTATTTTATTAATTTGTATTTTTGGAACGAAGTTACTTATCGCGCGAGTTGCGAAAGGAGGCTAGACGGAACGACACTTGACCTCGACACTTTTTTTGGTACCTTCGAACTTCGAAGTAGGGGCGGATGGGGTTGATAAGTATTTATTTAGATATTCATTTACATGTTAATCCTCGTATATACTGCGTTTTAATTCATTTTGATGTATGTTTAAACAACACTCAACGTGAACGGCAAGCCTATTATGCTTGCAAGTTAAATGTAAATAACCGCGCAATAAAGAATAGCACATTATTTTGTTCGAGTTTTAATTTTTCGTTTGAAAGAAAATAAATTGAAACAAGTTAAAAAGTTAAACAGTAGGAAAGTTTCTTGTGTGTTACATAACTAGCTGAAGCTAAAAAAAATACCAAAAATACTAATCATTTAAAATTTTAGTTTCTGATTAGACTTACAAAACATTCTTATATTCATCTAATAAAATATAAACAGCTATAATTTCAAAATGTCAGGCTAGGCACATACCTGCGGCGGCAGCGGGCTAGCGGGGTCGGTGCGGGGTGGCGGCGCGGCGGGCGACGTGGCGCGACGCAGCGCCGCGCGCGCACATCTCAGCTGCTCGCTCAGCTCCTCTACCACTCGCTGTGTACAATTACACAATTTATATATTACACAACTCTTGTAAGATACTAAGGGTCTGTTTCACCACTTTCTGATAAGTGCTGGATAGGCTTAACTTGACAGATAGAGTATGAAGAATCTGTCAAAAAACTGGTGGATAGTTTCGAAAAAGTTGTGATGGTGAAACAGGCCCTAAATCAAACTGCAGACGATTGAAGTATGTATATTATGAATTATGATGATGCTAGCAGCTAGATGATGCCCGAAACTCCGTTGCGCCAAAATTCGTTTATCGGGCAGGGACCGTACATTTTTCCGGGACAAAAAGTATCTATTACATTGAAACTAAAATATAGTATTTTATACAGTAGATTTTTTAAAATTACAAGTTTGCCAGTATCAGTTGAAAAATTATCAAAATATAAGCCATTAAAATTTTCAATCGAGCTTTAAAAAAACATAACTACTTAAAGGATAAGGTCCAAATTGGGCTAATTTTAAAAGTGCCGGCCAACGCAAATAAACCCATTATTTAAATAGAACATAATCTAAGGAATAATTTTTATTATTACACCAAAGTTCCAAGTCAAGTCTCCGAGTTGTTATTCAAGGTCAAACTTTTTTTTATAACATTCTATACTTATTATAAAACAAAGTCGCTTTTTTTTCCCTCATGTCCCTTTGTTCCCTTAAATGATTAAAACTACGCAACGGATTTTGATGATTCTTTCAGTGTTAGATAGCCCATTTATCGAGGAAGGTTATAGGCTATATTTTATCACGCTAAGATTAATAGAAGCGAAGAAATAGAGGAAAATGTGGAAAAAACGGGGAAAATTATTTGAAAGGGCTAACTTGAACGCGCTAATCTCAGGAACTACTGGTCCGATTTGAAAAATTCTTTCAGTGTTAGATAGCCCATTTATTGCGGAAGGCTATAGGCTATATTTTATCACGCTAAAACTAATAGAAGAATGTGGAAAAAACGGGGGAAATTATTTGAAAGGTGTAGCGTCCTTGATTGACTACTACTCCTTTTACTTGATAAATAAAACGATTGACTTGATAAACCGTTACTTGATTTATTGACTGATACACTTGATGATGAAATGACCCGGGTTTGCGAGCACGTGCGATCGCCTTGATTGATCGATGCGAACTGAATTTTATACAATAATTAAATAATTACGCGAGCGCGTCCAAGACGCTGGCTCTTTAAAAACCTAATGCTTGATGTACGATATGGATCGTACATGCTCCCACACCGAAAAGTAGAGAAGTTAGTAGTGATGAGATGATACAAGGTGATACCATTTTGACCTTAACCTACACTTGTTAGTTGTTAGTAAGTAAAGTACAAATTTATTGATGATTTACAATTACAAAGAATTAAATTTAACACTATCGTCACCGATTACGTATACAGAAC
The DNA here is from genome assembly GCA_963422495.1 of Polyommatus iphigenia. Classification (NCBI taxonomy): domain Eukaryota; kingdom Metazoa; phylum Arthropoda; class Insecta; order Lepidoptera; family Lycaenidae; genus Polyommatus; species Polyommatus iphigenia. Next base: position 43,046,629 of record OY730177.1, on the reverse strand, counting down.
GAAAGGTCGGTGACGTGCCTCTGTTTTGCTTAGGTACGTTAGAACACGACCCCCGTTTAAAGTCTTGCACTTGTTTGCACGGATCACTATAACCTAGGTTAATATAGCTCATATGACGCGGAACCTTTTTAACGCACTTGTCACTCTCACTGCACTCACACTGATTGTCAATCACCGCCGTGGAGGAGGAGGGCGGCTGCCGCCTCGCCACCTCCGGAGTGGGCGGCGCCGCCCGCCCCGCGCGCTGCGCCACCTGCTCCGCTGCTGCCCGCGCCGACCGCCGGTGCCGGAACCTACACGCTCCCCAGACACCTGCTCCAACAGCAGCCACAATGACGATGACATACGTCGCTGTATAGTGATGAATGTCGTGGCTGCTGACGCTATCGTACAGCGGCACGGTCTGCTTCATCTCCTCTATCTGCTTCTGCAGATGTATCAGCTGCCTTGAATGCCCGCTGACGTCCTCGTCCCCTGCGCTAATAGTGCCGTTGCTCGGTACCGATATGTTGATAAGATAGTTGATTGGCGATAACTTTGGAGCAGTAACATCTGCCTTGATATGCAGATCACTCACCTCCTGCTTGTGAGTATACACAGTGAAGTCCTTGAACTTTAGTTGACAACCTTGATTTGTCATCAATAAGCCAGCTTGAAACAGCTGTAGCGATGAAACTTGATCGCCGCAGAGTGCTTTCACGTTCTGTTCTTGACAGTAGAAGCAAAAGTATGTGTTTATTTGATGCAGCTCATGCCACTGTGATCGGCATGGCTCTTGATAGACCCTGCATCTCCCGGAGCCTGCATCCTTTTTGCAAAGACTCTCGTCATCCTTTAGGGAGTACACTGGTGACCTGCTTCTACATAATAGAGTGCCTGATTCCTGCTGCAGACACGATTTTAGGTCACTTTCAGTCATAGGCAACAGAGCGTCGTTTTTAAGGTTAATCGCTAGGTAACTTGATACGGGTTTTATATGAATCATGATGTTATTGTTTACTAAACGTGGTACGGCAATGATTTTATGAATTTCGAAACTATCTCGGTGAACTAGAGGTATTTTAGTTTCAAACAGTAAGTAGTAGACATTCTAGCTTTAACTTTTAATAAATGATAAATATTAGGTAAGCTTATATTCTCAAATGGTAAACATAAGTCCTTCGATATTTTTCCTGATATAGTATTTAATTCTTGTCGAAGCTGGTCTGGTCTCAATAGGTGTAAGCTGAGCTGTCCGTTGTATATAGTAGTCATAGTGTCTAACAGGATATTCTGCATTTCTTTTAGATGACTAAGTAAATTGCTGGCGACTATTGCGAAAAGTATAAAATCATTATTTTCTAAGCTTTCCTTCTTAGCGGCGTTCAACTGTTGTTCCACCTGATTTCAACGTAGATTGATAATCTTGTGCTGCTTGTTCATGATATCCTCTGTACGCTTCAACAGATTAAATTCGGCTTCAACGACGGAGGTCTGATTTTTCCAGAGTACGGCGAGATGATCTTGATTCTTCTTGATAAGCTCAATATCTTGTTCATATTTTTCAGCGAAATTACTATCCAGAATTCCGAATAAGGAATTTGCTATATAACCGACTCAATTTATCAGTCCTCGTCGCGTGCGCGAAATTTGCTTGTTCATCATAACATTGTTATAGTGACTTAATTGTTCGTAGCCGTGACGTAGTTGTAACATGATCGCTGCACATTGTGAATGGTCTTGTTTACTATCACATGTGTTTTGTAAATAATCTAAGTACTTGCTAGCTGTTAATGAGCCCTCCCAGTAGGGACTCATGTCGTAGTAGACGACTAGGCGCCACTCGTCCTTGATGAGAGCCATGCTTGTCACCTTGTCGAAGTATAAACTTTGATTTTGTAGCGGTGTAACATTAAATGAACCTTCCGAACTTGATATAAAGGTTATAATAAATAATAAAATTGTGAATAGTAATTTTGAAAAGCTGTAATTATTATTTCTCTTGTTAGGTTTAGTAATGTTACATACTTGCTTTACATCATCGTCCTGATTCTTGATATTTTGATCTGACTGTTCTTGATTAACAGGCAATATGGACAGTTTTACTACGGGGCGTTTCATGATGCCGCTTTTTGTTTTTAGCGTAACAACTCTCACAAAACCGTCGCTTCCGGGATGTAACTCCAGAACGCGGCCTAGTGGCCACCTCCTGGCCGGCAAATTACTATCTTGTATAGCAAGTGTATGGTAGAATGACCGCGACGGATTCGATAGTGCTGACTGTTGCACTGTTTATCTCGCGAACTACTGGAGCAATTTTTATGTTATTTGGCACAGATAAGAAGTAGACCACATGAAGGGTCGTGATAGGCTATCGATTTTAATCATTTTTTCAGTGGCTATATATTTTATACCTGTGCGACGCCGGGGCGGGTCGCTAGTATGTAATAAAACTTATTTATTAATTAAAAAGCAGTAAGTAATCGATCCCAACGTCCCTATCCGAGTCATAGAACCGATTAGAAGCCAAATACCTACAAATGATTTGGAAAAATTCAAAGGAAGGGGGATACTCGGGGGGTGCTTGGGGTACGCACGGCATTTGCCTAGTATTCCAAGTAAGCAATGAGTTGTGCCCTGCAAGCCCCAAGCACGTAGAGGTTCCCTCTTCCTTTGAATTTTTCCAAATCATTTGTAGGTATTTGGCTTCTAATCGGTTCTATGACTCGGATAGGGACGTTGGGATCGATTACTTATTGCTTTCAATTAATAAAATAAGTTTTATTACATATGTTATAAAAAAAGTTTGACCTTGAATAACAACTCGGAGACTTGACTTACAACTTTGATGTAATAATAAAAATTATTCCTTAGATTATGTTCTATTTAAATAATGGGTTTATTTGCGTTGGCCGGCACTTTTAAAATTAGCCCAAAATTGTATGGGTGTTGGATCTTGTCCTTTAAACTAAAACTGAACCTAAGGATGATATTTCTAATAATGGATAATTAAAAAAAACTGTATATACCTTCTGATGCAATATAATCTGGTGCAGTCGCGCCTGTAGCGGGTCTACGGCGGGCGGCAGCCCGTCCGCGCTGTCCGCGCCCGCACGCGACGCCTCCGAGCACGCTGCGCACGCACCGCAACACGCGCACGCACTCTCTGAACCTATAAACCATGATTATTGTTATAGCTATGTATAGTGTATGAAAACTTAAATGAGTTGCTGTTGTGGTAAAACCAACTGAGAATATTTGGGAATTTAAGAGTCCGTATACGAAATTTGTCGATTTCGCTGATTTTACAGACGTGATTTAACAGTTAAAATACAGTATTTCTATAAGTTTTAATGCACAACATGTAAGATCATTTCAATTATAATCTAATGTTGGAGCTAGATTTTTTATTTTTTTAAGTATTTTTAAATAATCCAACTCAAACCCGCGACAGTTTTGTGATTTTTGCTGTAAAAGGTTTAGAATATCACCTGTTTATGGACTGTATTGACGTCTTAACGGTATGAAAAAAATACAATGTACTGTTGAGAAAGTCGTCTATAAAATGTTGGAATTATTTTTTACCACTTTTATATGAAATAGTTGAGTAAAAAAATATGTAACTCGGCAAAATTTTAGAGAAAATGGGCAAAGAATTGCTGTTAATTTCGACAACTTGGAAGTGTAATTCATAAAAAGAAAACGACAGAAATAATCTATAGATAAAATTCTATCCAATTCGAGAAAAAAGAAAAAAAAGAAAAAAACAAATTGTGCCAAAAAAACACGATTCAAAACAACCTAAATCTCACATTATATTACTCGCCGCAAGTTCGAGTCGGCTTTCCGCGCTTAAATATATTTTAAATCTAATAATTAATATATATTTTTTTAAGTCTAATAAGGGGAAAAAACCTAATAATATTTCTGTAGCGAACCTTTGCAATTTCGGCAAAATCGGCAAAATTTCGTATACGGACTCTTGATATAGACGCTTGGATAGCAAAATAATTGACATACTGCAAGTAATAATATTATTTTACTTGAAGTATTCATATACTGCAAGTAATAATATTTTTTTACTTGAAGTATTCATTAACATAATATAGGAAGACTTTTTCTAATAGGATAAATATTTTCGACCTAAATGTCTAGATAATATTTTGTTAAACAACAGATAGATTGCATCAAACTAATTACAGTTTTTTTTTAATATCACCACAAGGTCATGGTTGTGACGTCAAGCCTTACATGAGTGTCAACCAAGTGGGTCGCTTAATTTCCTGCCGAAGATATCAAAAGGAACACAATGACCTGCAAACCTTCAATAAGAGAGCGTATTCCCTATTAAAAGGCCGGCATCGCACCTGCAGCTCTTCTAATGTTGCGAGTGTCCATGGGCGACGGTTGCTTTCCATCAGGTAACCCGTTTGCTCGTTTGCGCAAATATGCATTACATTTTTATTAAATAAAAAACTTGAGAGATGTCAAGGGACACCCGGATGGAACGAAGTTATAACAAAACGCCATCTATTGACGTTGGCCCAGGAATACTAACAACGACACTTTTGTGGAATTGTAATAAAATTTATTTAAACGTCCGGTAGATGTCGCTGTTTATTTTGTGGCGGTACCCACAATTCGCCTAACATTCCTGCATCGCGCTATCGAAGTGAGCGCGTCGGTATATATACGACAGCTGAAATGTATCACGAGGGCTTCGGCCTGACCGAGCATAACACCTCGCTCGGTCGGAAGATCTTCCTTTGGCCACCACACATTATTCCCACATTGGTGACCCCGACGTGATACGCCTCCTTCATCATCATCACTCCCCGCCCCTCCGCACCGCGCCAGCCAGCATCGCCTCATCGGGTACCTCATCCACTAGCCGCAATGTACCGCGGCCTGGGCGACTCCGCATCGGCATCATCGGGCTTTCTCACTACACCGACCGGTCAGCAAGCAGAGCACATCTCTCCTGGTCAGCACGTAGCATCGGCCCCGCACGGCAGCTATCCGACTCACTGGATCCCGCGCAGCAGCTTACAGTTCCGACTCACTGGGACTCACTGTAACAGTTTCGACTCACTGGAACTCTCTGGCACTGGCGACTCAAGCGACAAGACTTCAAGATTCGACCTCCGGTCTTCGGGGGGGGGAGTGATGTAGCGGTACCCACAATTCGCCTAACATTCCTGCATCGCGCTATCGAAGTGAGCGCGTCGGTATATATACGACAGCTGAAATGTATCACGAGGGCTTCGGCCTGACCGAGCATAACACCTCGCTCGGTCGGAAGATCTTCCTTTGGCCACCACACATTATTCCCACAATTTTTTTAAAAACGCCATCTACTTGACGCGCACAGGAATGCTATCAACGCCCTCTGCCCCTACTATACAGAAACTAATAAAAAAGTGTCGAGGTCAAGTGTAGTTCCGTCTAGCCTCCTTTCGCAACGCCGAACACGCCATAAGGAACTTCGTTCCATAAATATCCTTACCTAGCAACGAGTAAGCCGGCGGGGCTGGCGGCGCGGCGGGCGGAGCGCGAGCGGCGCGGCGCGGGGAGGCGGGGCATAACGTCAGCTGCGACGCGCCGCGCGGCTCGCCCTCGCTCTCAGAGCTAGCCTCGCTCGACGACCCCGTTGTGCCTGCTAAATTAATAATATTATTTTGTAACATTTTATAGGTTTACGTTTGTAACTAAATATCAGCTAAATATATTTTTTTGAAGTTGTATTTGACGAAAATAGGATTACATGTTTGTATACGATCCAGAGGGAGTTGTATATTTTCTGCCAGCGAAAAGTAACTTATATAATAGACTAGCTGTCCCGGCAAATGTTTCTTTGCCATATTATTATATAAAGTATATCGCCCGTATTATTTTATTGAAGTAGTGACTAAATAAGTATGTCACCATGGCAACGTCCATCGCTATCCCGTGACCCGCGTCGCATAAACAATGGTCGCTCTTTATAGACAAATAATTTGCAATAAAATAAAATTGCGACTATAATTAAAGATCTAAGCTATCCTATCTCTCAAGTTGAAAAAAAGCACACATTTAAAAAAAAACATTAAAATCGGTTAAGTAGTTTAGGAATCCATCGCGGACAAACATCGTGACAGGAGATTTATATATATTAGATTATTTCTCGTGGTCTATACATGATAGGGTGGCCAAATGGCCCAAATGGCCCAGCAGTTTCAGAGCCTATTCGATGCAAACAAATCAACTTACTGTTGATATCGAGTTCTAGGAATTTGGGTGTGATGTCGGTGCCGTTGACGGTGGTTTCGGGTCTTTCGTTGTCGTTGCTGCTGGTGAGGTCCGCAACCACGTTGTGGTTGACGAGATCCTCCTCAGTGGACGTGTGGTTCTCCGGCGATACGTCTTCGCTGGGTTCCGGTTCCGCGCGGGTCTGGTTCTCGGGTATCACGAAACCCGATGAGGATTGGTTACTCGATTCCGATATAGACCGCCACGTTATGCTGATGTTGCGTGAGCGTGCCGATTCCCGGGCCGCCTGAAATAATATTATACGTTCATGAAAACAGTTCGCAGTGCTTACTTTATAATTTATTGTAAGTCTCTTTTTACATCTGATATAAGTACACTCATTTCAAAACTTTTTTAGAACCATACAAATGACGGATTACAAATAAGTGATCCATTTTAATCTTTCAGGCCCCGCGCGAGCACCGGTGATCGCGAGAACAAAAGAATACAATGGGAATTCCTAGAACCTCCGATCGAAGGATTAAAGCATCATAAGAACCCCGCGATCCAAATACGAATCACTTTAAAACACTCTATAAAAAAAGCTGGGTACTCACTTAGCAGTGAAGCATGTAATGTATGCGATACTGTATCAAATGAGTATGTAGGCTCGAGGTTCGAGCTCACCTGCTCTAAATACAATTCACTTGCAGGTTGATACAGTATCGATACGTAATACGTTACATGCAACGGTGTTAAGTGAATACCTAGTTGTATATCACACCGCACACGTACCTCCGCCAAGCCGCGCACCTCCGTGTACGAGCCGCAAACGAACACGGTCTCGTCAACATCGGGCGCGGTCGGGGACTCCCCGAGTATGGGAACGGGCAGGGACTCCCCGAGTATAGGGAGCGCGGGGGATTCCCCGGGGGCCGCGGGCGGGGAGTCCCCGGCGCCGCTCAGCGACACCAGCTCGCGCTCCACGGACGGTGATTGGCTGGACGAGTCCCCGCGCTCCACGAAGTGGGTCGCGGTTAACCCGTCTACTTGATCCTGAACAACGAACACCTTACTATCAACCAAAGTAATGAAACATTTTCAAGTAGACTTAGGAGGAGGGCGCAACGGAAATAGATATTGTTTATTCGCGTTAAAATAAACTATATTGAATAAACTTTTAATATTATGCTTTATTGTCTTTATAATAATAAAAATAAAAATAATAAAATACGCTTCAGTCCTGCAAAGATCTTTTGAAATTTGAATGACATTGACAGTGAGTATAGTGAGGTATAGACTTTAAGCCGGGTCCAGACGAGTGTAACGTGTAATGTAATTCACCGTGTAATGTAACACGAATTCTACGTGTGGACGGCACTACGAGCATTACATGTAACGCTCGGGGTTTATCCATCGGCTGTCGGTATTCGCGCGAGCACAAAGGCTCGTTTGGACAATTCGCTTTGAATTCGTGTGCCGTCCACACTGTTGACGCTAAATTACACGTAATCTTACATTACACCACAGAGTACTATAATACTGGCGGTAAATAAGTACTATATAACTGGATTACACGTTACACTCGTTTGGACCCGGCTTCAGTTTACATACCAGGTACATTAGGTACAGTGATACCCAATGTCATTGGCAACTCACCGAGCAGCCACATATAAAAAAAAGAAAAAGAAGACCCAATATGAAGGCGAACATTCATCAAAGGATCCTTGTAGCACTGTATAGCTGTTATTATAATTAAGACATTGAACGTGGCGAACTCACCACATGGTTGGTGTCTGGCAGGCGGTCGACGCAGCTGTCGGTGAGCGCGCGGCAGTCTCGCTCGGGGCTGCTGCTGCTCATCACCAGCGACAGGCTCCTGGGGATTCCCCGCATTAGTACACACAAGCCCACGGTAACAGGAGTACAGCTAAATATTTATTATCTGAAGAATTGTAAAGTTTTATTTTTATCATAAATTACGTATTTTTCACACCGCCTGCGACACCTGAATATCTATACGAGTACTAATATTATAAAGCTGCAGAGTTTGTTTGTTTGTTTGAACGCGCTAATTTCAGGAACTACTGGTCCGATTTGAAAAATTCTATCAGTTTTAGATAGCTCATTTATCGAGGAAGGCTATATTATATTATCACGCTAAGACTAATAGGAGCGAAGAAACAGAGGAAAATGTGGAAAAAACGGGGAAAATTATTTGAAAGAGCTCACGAACTACTGGAGCAATTTTTGTGTTATTTGGCACACATAAAAAGTGGACCACGTGAAGGATCATAGGCTATTTTTTGTGGGCTAATTTGTCTTTAAAATTCCTAATTTACGCGGGCGAAACCGCGCGGAACGTCTAGTTGAAATAAAATTCTAATATGCGATAGAACGAGACGCGCTTTAGAAGTATCGAACAGTAAGTTTGAAAGTTTCGCTACCGCGGATGGCGGTATCGTTGTGGAAAAACGTATTTAACAGTATTGCATATTATATGTATTTTAAATTTAATAATATCAAGTAAATGAACAAGATAATGATAGTCCTATTACAAAGAAATTTGATAAGATAGGCAGTTAGCAGTCGCACATACCTAATATGGTCGGTTTTATGTCATATCAATGATATTGTCTGTGATCTGCTCGCTGGGTTTGACATAACTTTATTAAATTACGAAAATCATCAATGCTCATGAATCATTTTCCATGAAAGGCCATAAAAAACTCTACTTACAATACATCAGGGGCAATGTTTGAGTCACTCGACCGCCTTTGCATTGTTTTTCTCTCTCCATCGTTTAGGAAGTTGTCGAACGATCTTCTTCTAGGAAGGGAACCTGAAACAATAAAGAAAAAATATTAAAGTTTTAAATTAGATTACAATCACTATACCTAATATACTTTTACTGCATAACATAAATTAAGGACGTACTCTGTATTATGTTTATAATAACTGTAGCATCTTCTAGAATACGTGGTTCCACAAGCTACGCAATAGGCGTACGCAAGCTCGCGTACCGCGTACGCATGATGCACGCACTGTGACGTACCGCAAACGCATCGTCGAGCATGCACGTACCGCGTACGCATTATGCACGCACTGTACGTGTGTGTGTGTGTGTACGTGTGCGGTGTAATGACGCACTCACCGGTGTGCGGTGCGGGGGGCGGTGCCGGCGCGGGGTGCGGGGAGGGCGGGGCGGACGGCGCGTGTTGCGGCTCCAGCTCGCTGCGCATCAAACCCCACCACACCTGCATCGCGCGCACGCTGCAGTCTGGCCATAGCACCTGCGGAAAGGAGTCGGTAGTAATACTAATGTGTGAAAAAAATAAACAGAGTAAGGCCTATAGATCCAATAATTTAGGGAGCGCCTCCGCTGCCGGCGCCGTTTTCCGAAGTTTGCCGAAGTCGCGCGATGTTTGCCGAATAATCGCGTGTCAAATTACAGAATAATGATCAAAAACATCAGTCTTGAGCTAAAGGATTATGAAAAGTACAAATAATAAGGTCATAATGTAAGGATGTAAGTATATTTTAATGGTGGTGATGATGATGATGATGTTGATAAATGTTATAATATAAGTACCTTTGCTTCTTTTAAACAACGCTGAAACTCTCTAAAATGTATAAGGATTAAGGAGTCTGAAATTCTGTCCAGTACCTTCGGAAGTATACCACGGGGTTTATAACTGTGGTGCAAAATCTTACTTTTTGTAGCTGAAAAAAGGTAGCTAAGGTAGATGAAAATGCATCAAAACAAAAACTAAAATATCCATAGCCGAACATAGTATAACCTTCACATTTGGAAGTCGGTTAAGAAGTCGAATATTTTAGATTATAATTATTTCTTTTTAAAATTTGTGTATCGGCACTGGAACCTAGCGTTTTACGCATTATCGCCGGTTCCCATTTTGAGTGCCAGCGCCGGCAGCTGTTGTTTTAAATCTCGGCTGCCGGCAGTATACTTACCGCCGGTTCCCATTACTGATATTTTTGGGAGCCGGCGCCGGCAGCGGAGGCACTCCCAATAATTTAACATATTAAGGCAGTATTCAGTTGAAAATCAAATTATGTATAGTTTCAACTTTGGCCTTATATAGCAGGGTTTGACTCAAGATAGATTCATCAATAACGTCAACTTATGTAAACGCTAAATTTAATAATAATATAATAATATCTATGGACGCTTCACACCACGTCAGTCTGGCCCCGTGCTAAGTACCCGAAGGACTTGTGTTACAGGTACTAGACAACGGAAATATATTTAATACTTTTATACTATACATATATTTAAGATTTTTATTATATTATACACATATTTAATACACATCCAGACCCAGGAACTTTGAAAAAACTTTTTGTTCCGTCGGCGGGATGCGAACCCGCGACCCCCGGCTTGAGCTACCAACGCGCTCACCACTGGGCCACAGAGGTCGTCAATTTAATGGTCGTCGGTTAATGCATTTAAGGCGACGCCTTGATAATTTGGCTGTAGCGATGCCGATTTTTCTCAGCAATGACTAAAGCTAAGAAATTGAAGTTCATTGTCAGTATTCATCATGTCTTTGTCTTTGAATTGCCCATAGCATAACACGATTGGACAACTTTTATAGCACAGAATAATCAATCGAAAAGACCTCTGTAAAAAAAGGGATTCCTATTTTTCCAACAGAGGAGAGTGATTTAAGGTTCCAAAATTTGTACATAAATTGGTTCAAGCATGCACTTTAATTTGTGCATAGCTTATATGAAATGTATTTATGGTTTTTAAATTATGCGACAAAAACCATTTTGTCGCTTACGCCCTTTCCATTTTTTCTGTTCCATTGCTTGTTTTCTATGAGAGGCCGGGCCGGCCTCTCATAGAAAACAAGCAATCTAAAACATATCCAACACGGTTTCTTACTTTAACGCTGCGTCACCTTAACGGTGCGTCCACATTTGTATCATTTGCGCGATCAGATCTCCGATCAGATCTCCGTCGCGATCATCGCGCCGTATCAAGTATGCGTGTCATAGTGTGGACGCCTATTAGATCATTCTGCCGATCATGCGAGTATTTGAAACGGCATGTATTAGATACGCGATATTATAATAGCGATCGGGGCGTATCATGATACGCGTATCATTTTGACACGCTTCGATGATACGCGACGGAGATCTGATCGGGGATCTGATCGCGCAAATGGTACAAATGTGGACGCAACCTTATATGTATCTAACATCAGAGAAATTGAGCGGGACTTACGTTACTATATTAAGATCTAACACGAATGTCAAGTCATGACTCATGAGTCGTGTCGTTTATTGGCTGGATTGAACACATTTTCCAACCAAATTACTTAGATCCGTATCAACATACTAATCAATTTATGATACTACCTGTTGGACGTTGGTAAAATGAGTTTAGGCACGTTCGATATAGCTGTATATTGTATAATATCATACCTGATCGTGCGTATCGTGGTGGTGCGGGTTGTGGGCGTACAGGTGGTTGCGGTAGGCGGGCGCGCTGAGCAGGTGCCACACGCTAGCGGTGTCGCCGGTGCGGCACTCGGCGCGCTCGCGGCTCGTGTTGCACAGGAACGTGCCGAACATGCACGAGTAAACGTGCGTTGCCAGCTTTATCTGTAATAAAAAAAAAAAAAAAAAACGTCTTCATTAAACACACAAGGGACAAAACACAGCCAAATACACATTAAGGGACAAAGCACAGTCTATAAAAAAAGACAAAGAATAATTACTGATAGTCAACATAATGGAATACATACAACAAAATTGAAGTACATAACGTACGTTTAAAATAAATCATATTACACGTGCGGTTTTTAGAAACTATGTAAAGTCTTTTACGAAGTTATTGAGATGTAACGAAGACAGCAGAACAATATAACGCGACGTAATTTCGGCATGGTGTGTCATGTAAAATACATTGCAGGTGTTAAATAATTAATAATAATATAATATATAATAAATACATAATTATGTACTAAAACCGTATTTTTAAAACTTTAGCTGAAATAATTTATTTAGAATTAGAAATATTCAAATGTTAAAATGTAAATATAAAAATAATCATTTCAATTAGGTATTCTAATATTTGATGTCATAATTAATTAATGATAAATCTAAAATGACATTATTTTACTAGGTTGCTTTATTTTTCTAACAGGTTTTACAAATTGTTAAAATACTTCCGGTATAAAATATTTCCGCTAGTCTGATTAATGTTTTATTAAAGTTAATTATTATTTTAGTAACTTATTTAATGTACTTGTACTTATTTAATGTATTATTATAGATTATAGAATATTTGTTATATTTTACCGATGTATTTACTATTTTTTATAGTATTGTTTAAAATACTTCCGGAATAAAATACTTCCGGTAATATACCGGAAATATTTTATTAATTCTGTAATTATTATTTAATATTAAGATTGTCAACTGTTAATATCCGTTTGGATGGTATAAAAACGAGAGTCAATAGTGAATAAGTTTAGTTTGTGTCGAGAGACTGGAGCAACTAGAGAAATAAGATAAGTATTGTGCTTTACTGATATTTTCTATTAATTTAGGTACTTGTTGTATAAATAATATAAGTAAATGATTTATTTAAATGTTTGATGTTTAATTATTTTAATATTATTTACGTAAAGAGTTGAAAAGAATTTAAATTTAATAAAATAATAATGTGGGTCAATTAAAGGACTCTTAATGAAATAAATTATGAATTTACAAATTAAATTGTTTTATTTTCCTATTATTAAAAAAAAAAGAAAAGACAAACTTAACTATTTTTATATTTATATTATTAATTAATTAATATCAGAAGTGGGATAGAATCAAAATATTATTATTTTAGACTTTTTTTTTATATAGTACTTTTTATAGTTTTCGATAGCTAATATTTATTTTATGTTGCAGGATGGATGCTAAAACTGTTGCTAATCTCCTCAAAGCATTCCGCGACGTCGTGTCTGCCACACAGCAGAAAGATGATGATATTGCTCTGCCACTAATCGATCCTGAAACAAGCGACAGTGGTGCAAAGAGTTGGTGTGATAGCATCGAGAGTCTTCGGGTGGATTTCAACTGGAGCAGCATCAAGACAGCAGCTTAAGCCGGTAAGGCTCTGAATGGATCTGCCCACACGTGGTTCCAGTCCTCGGAACCTACGGAAGGCAGGTCTTGGGAGAAATTTCGTAACAACATTAAATAATACTTAGGCAGAACTGTATCCTAAGAAGGTATTAGACCTAGTGAGGCAAAAGTATTTAAGGCTTTAATTAATTCGTATATCCCCAGCAATATAAGGGAAGTACGTCGGCAGTTTATGGGCATCACAAGTTATGTAATTTCAGAAAGTTTGTTCCAAATTTTGCGTCCCGAACGGCACCAATAACTAAATTTACAAAAAAAAATGGGAGTGGGGCACCGAACAGGATTTAGCTAGAAATAACTCAAATCAAATCAAAAAATATTTATTTTCAAATAGGTTAACAAAGTTAACACATAGAACGTAGAGTCTACATGAGGCCTACCTGCACCGGTTCGAGAACTAACCCGAAATTCAAATCTTCTATCTTCTATAAATATAAAAATGGATTTTCAATTGTTAGTAACGCTATAACTTGATAACGGCTGGACGGATTTGGCTAATTGTAGTCTTAAAATGATCGTGGAAGTCCAGGGAAGGTTTATAAGTGACACGAAGTTCACCAAAACATCCTAGTCGTTTATAAAAAGGGTTAATACATAAGACATGTTGATTTTCTCAGCCGTAATCCAGTAAATGATTCTAATACTGTTAGTGTTAACATAGAAATATCACCGCACGATTCCCCTGAACTGTCATATTCGACAAATCTTATAGAAGAACCACAGTCTTGGTTAGAAATTGCCCAACAAAATGATCCTGAAACTCAAAATTTTATAACTAGAGTCGAAGCTGGTAAAATTGATGAAGATCAATCTACGCAATAATATCTTATATATAAAATTCTCGTGTCACAATGTTAGTTACCGTACTCCTCCGAAACGGCTTTACTGATTTTTACCAAATTTTATATGCATATACAGTAGGCCTGAGAATCGACTACTGGCTACTTTTTATACTGATAAGTGAATTTGTTGAATAAATAATAATAAATTATTAAAACTCGAGACTGACGGCGACCACTGTTTGTGCGACGGGATAGCGATGGACGTTGCTATGGTGCCATACTTAATTTGTCACTTCAATAAAATAATATGGGCGAAATACTTTATATGGCAAAACAATGTTTGCCGGGACAGCTAGTCATTTTATAAAGTACAACCTAAAAAGCAAAACTTTTATGTACCAAAAGGATCTAGATACAATCTGCTAAAATTATTTAACGACAAAAACTGTCATGTGGGGTACAATAAAGTAATAAATAAACTTCGTGAACATTTCTGGTTTCCCCGAATGTCGGCTTTGGTCACAAAATATTTAAAACATTGCCTTATATGTATCGAACGGAAAGGGCATGCTGGTCCTAAAGTAAACAGGGATATTTACACCTAATTAATAAAACTCCAAAACCATTTCACACTATCTATTTAGACTGTACAGGTCCTTTTTTTTTGCAAACAAGCGAAGAGTACATATACAATAATAATATATTGCTTTTAATTGATGGGCTGATGGCTTTACTAAATTTTTAAATCAAATCGTTTATTCACAGAATGCAGTAAATATACAACTGTTATCTTATCTAATTGATGCTTCCATTCTAGGATTAAAATGGTGTGTGAAACTTATTAATTATACATTACTTTTATTTTATCAACATTAATTCAGTTATATTTTTAAATTAAAATATTATTAACAATAAGTCAATAATAACATAATAAAGCAAAGCAAATAATTCGTGAAATAAAAAAATAAATAATTAATACAAAATATAAAATCTATCAAATAATAATACATCAATAATTCATCTAAAATAAAATAAAACCTTACAATACGTTATAACAATTTATGAAAATTAAAATACAATTCATAAAAAATAACAATTCATTGATTAAATTATAATAATTCTCGTAATAAAGAAAATAGTTAATAATTAATGCTTCGATCGCGGATTCTAGGAAATCTATTGCTACTCTATTGTTGTCGCGATCACCGGTGCTCTTATGGGGCTTGATGGGTTAAATCAGTCAAAGAATTCATTTAAATTATAATTTAATTTACTAAGGAGCCATAATTTAAGTGTATATTTAAATTTGTTTAAAGGTAACTCTCTGATATTCTTTGGTACGCTGTTATTAATTTTTATGGCCATAAAATTACATATTTTTCTTTAAACAAAGAACTATTACAGATTGGCACCTTGAGTCTGGTAACTGGTTGGATCTCTAGACATGACGTATTTTCTATCCTCATCATTTGCCGGAAAGAGGTGTTTTATTTTACAAACGCACATTTTGCCTATTGAAACCTCCCAAAAGTCTTAATGTAAATGAGTTAGTGCCTATTATAAGAGAAACTGTAACTTTATTTGGAACCCTATCAACGGTCATAACTGATAGAGGAACTAATTTTAGTTCTGGCCAAATCCATAACTTATTTAGAGAGCTAGCAACTGAACATCATAAAATGATAGCTACAGGGACACCAAGGGGAAATTGCCAGGTAGTAAGATACGTTTGCACAGTTATTGATATGCTAAATACCTCTTGTAATGGCTCGTCAGATAGGCCGAACGGATTGTCGAAGATTCAACAATCAATCAATACCACAATAATTCAAAGTTCTACAAAATTTACACCCTTTACTTATTGGTCGTAATGCTAACATTCCCCCAATCCAAGCCCAACTAAACGAGGTACGATTAGATTTACCCGAAAAAATGGATGTTAGATCTGATCGCGAAATAGCTAACCAGCGTCTTTGTTAAGAAGCAAACAAATTTAAAACTAGATTCGATTCAGTGAGATGGGATACGAAGGTATTTGAAGTAGGCAATGTAGTATAATATAATAATATGTAAGACAAGATTAGACGACATGAAAAGCTTTGTCCTAAGTATAGAGGTCCTTATGAAATAACTGCTCTTCTTCCGAATGATAGGTACGTACGCCTTACGGGGAACAGGTAGATAACTGTAGCTAAAGATAAATTGAGATTATGGCCGGGAGAATGGACTGATCGTGATAATTTGTGAAATAATAAAAATTATATTTTATAAATTATTACTTAAGTATATGATATAGGATTTATTTAGATAATAAACTTGTAAGTTTGTAAAAATTTAACGATTTCTTTTGTGTGTGTTCTTATGATATAAGATACATAGATTGTAAATAAAAGGAATGTTATATTATGTAAACTATTGTGATGTATCAATTGAAAATGAGGGTTAATATGGTTAACATGGTTAACATATTAAAGTGTTTGCATAATAATTATTGGTTACTGCTGAAAGTCAGTGCTCTGCTTTAGGCTCGTCTCATGTGCAGCAGGTGTGGAGCCAGGAAATTGAAGTTAGATCACTGACCGTTGCTATGTCCACTTGATGTGAAAAGTAGGGTAGCAATGTATGATGTACATAATATTTATACTTTAGTCTTTAGTTGAATCTGAGTTGAGTAAAACTTAACACATAGAATGTAATGTACTTCAGAGAACGAAGTACAAGTCAGTATGGCCGTGTTAAATAATTAATAATAATAGAATATATAATAAATACATAATTATGTACTAAAACCGTATTTTTAAAACCTTAGCTGAAATAATTTATTTAGAATTAGAAATATTCAAATGTTAAAATGTAAATATAAAAATAATCATTTCAATTAGGTATTCTAATATTTGATGTCATAATTAATTAATGATAAATCTAAAATGACATTATTTTACTAGGTTGCTTTATTTTTCTAACAGGTTTTACAAATTGTTAAAATACTTCCGGTATAAAATATTTCCGCTAGTCTGATTAATGTTTTATTAAAGTTAATTTTAGTAACTTATTTAATGTACTTGTACTTATTTAATGTATTATTATAGATTATAGAATATTTGTTATATTTTACCGATGTATTTACTAATTTTTATAGTATTGTTTAAAATACTTCCGGAATAAAATACTTCCGGTAATATACCGGAAATATTTTATTAATTCTGTAATTATTATTTAATATTAAGATTGTCAACTGTTAATATCCGTTTGGATGGTATAAAAACGAGAGTCAATAGTGAATAAGTTTAGTTTGTGTCGAGAGACTGGAGCAACTAGAGAAATAAGATAAGTATTGTGCTTTACTGATATTTTCTATTAATTTAGGTACTTGTTGTATAAATAATATAAGTAAATGATTTATTTAAATGTTTGATGTTTAATTATTTTAATATTATTTACGTAAAGAGTTGAAAAGAATTTAAATTTAATAAAATAATAATTTGGGTCAATTAAAGGACTCTTAATGAAATAAATTATGAATTTAGAAATTAAATTGTTTTATTTTCCTATTATTTAAAAAAAAAAAGAAAAGACAAACTTAACTATTTTTATATTTATATTATTAATTAATTAATACAGGCGTAATGAAGCCGAACTTCGTCCGCGTTTTTTCGGCCTAGTGTATTTAGACGCTAACAGGGAAAAAAGAAAAGCGAAAAATATATGCTAAATAACATTTAAATAACAAAATATTTACCAAATACGCCTCATTGAACTCGAAGCTGCACGGGTACTGCGTCATCAGCTGGTAGACCACGTGCAGCCACTGCAGGAATATCGGCGACCGCTCGTTGGTGTCCTCCGCGCCGAACATGTGCCCGCACCGGTCGCCGAACTTGTGACCGAAGTCCAGCCACTCGCGCTCGATCAGCACACGGAAACCCTGGAGAGAGGAATGTTTTTGGTTAACATTTGTATTTTTTTTCCTTTGAACTTCAAATTAGGGTTCTAAAATGAGCGATTTGTATTTTAATGACTTTAATGTTATGAGGCGAAAATTTTGTTAAAAAAACGGCCAAAAATGATCACGTAATTGTTGAACGATCCCTATTTACGATTAAAAAAATGCTTCGTCGCGTTAACAAAAATTGTAACGCTCCGTAACGTTTTATAAAACTCCTTCCTAAACTGCGTTACGTAATAGTTTAAGGAACAATCTTTCTTAGCTGGCACAGGCCAGCTGTCAATATAGTGACAGTACACCGTGCTAACATACCTGCACGGTGCGGTAGTAGGGGTCGAGCAGCAGCTGCGCGGAGGCGACCACCTGCGGCGTGCGGTCCCAGCCGTCGGAGCAGTGCACGAGCACGGGGCGGGCCGCGAGCACCGCGCGCGCCACAGTCGCCGCCGCGCGACACACGCCCGACAGGTACTGCAGCCACAGCGTGCGCTCCACGCCGCTGTGCCAGCTGTCAATATAGTGACAGTACACCGTGCTAACATACCTGCACGGTGCGGTAGTAGGGGTCGAGCAGCAGCTGCGCGGAGGCGACCACCTGCGGCGTGCGGTCCCAGCCGTCGGAGCAGTGCACGAGCACGGGGCGGGCCGCGAGCACCGCGCGCGCCACAGTCGCCGCCGCGCGACACACGCCCGACAGGTACTGCAGCCACAGCGTGCGCTCCACGCCGCTGTGCCAGCTGTCAATATAGTGACAGTACACCGTGCTAACATACCTGCACGGTGCGGTAGTAGGGGTCGAGCAGCAGCTGCGCGGAGGCGACCACCTGCGGCGTGCGGTCCCAGCCGTCGGAGCAGTGCACGAGCACGGGGCGGGCCGCGAGCACCGCGCGCGCCACAGTCGCCGCCGCGCGACACACGCCCGACAGGTACTGCAGCCACAGCGTGCGCTCCACGCCGCTGTGCCAGCTGTCAATATAGTGACAGTACACCGTGCTAACATACCTGCACGGTGCGGTAGTAGGGGTCGAGCAGCAGCTGCGCGGAGGCGACCACCTGCGGCGTGCGGTCCCAGCCGTCGGAGCAGTGCACGAGCACGGGGCGGGCCGCGAGCACCGCGCGCGCCACAGTCGCCGCCGCGCGACACACGCCCGACAGGTACTGCAGCCACAGCGTGCGCTCCACGCCGCTGTGCCAGCTGTCAATATAGTGACAGTACACCGTGCTAACATATCTGCACGGTGCGGTAGTAGGGGTCGAGCAGCAGCTGCGCGGAGGCGACCACCTGCGGCGTGCGGTCCCAGCCGTCGGAGCAGTGCACGAGCACGGGGCGGGCCGCGAGCACCGCGCGCGCCACAGTCGCCGCCGCGCGACACACGCCCGACAGGTACTGCAGCCACAGCGTGCGCTCCACGCCGCTGTGCCAGCTGTCAATATAGTGACAGTACACCGTGCTAACATACCTGCACGGTGCGGTAGTAGGGGTCGAGCAGCAGCTGCGCGGAGGCGACCACCTGCGGCGTGCGGTCCCAGCCGTCGGAGCAGTGCACGAGCACGGGGCGGGCCGCGAGCACCGCGCGCGCCACAGTCGCCGCCGCGCGACACACGCCCGACAGGTACTGCAGCCACAGCGTGCGCTCCACGCCGCTGTGCCAGCTGTCAATATAGTGACAGTACACCGTGCTAACATACCTGCACGGTGCGGTAGTAGGGGTCGAGCAGCAGCTGCGCGGAGGCGACCACCTGCGGCGTGCGGTCCCAGCCGTCGGAGCAGTGCACGAGCACGGGGCGGGCCGCGAGCACCGCGCGCGCCACAGTCGCCGCCGCGCGACACACGCCCGACAGGTACTGCAGCCACAGCGTGCGCTCCACGCCGCTGTGCCAGCTGTCAATATAGTGACAGTACACCGTGCTAACATACCTGCACGGTGCGGTAGTAGGGGTCGAGCAGCAGCTGCGCGGAGGCGACCACCTGCGGCGTGCGGTCCCAGCCGTCGGAGCAGTGCACGAGCACGGGGCGGGCCGCGAGCACCGCGCGCGCCACAGTCGCCGCCGCGCGACACACGCCCGACAGGTACTGCAGCCACAGCGTGCGCTCCACGCCGCTGTGCCAGCTGTCAATATAGTGACAGTACACCGTGCTAACATACCTGCACGGTGCGGTAGTAGGGGTCGAGCAGCAGCTGCGCGGAGGCGACCACCTGCGGCGTGCGGTCCCAGCCGTCGGAGCAGTGCACGAGCACGGGGCGGGCCGCGAGCACCGCGCGCGCCACAGTCGCCGCCGCGCGACACACGCCCGACAGGTACTGCAGCCACAGCGTGCGCTCCACGCCGCTGTGCCAGCTGTCAATATAGTGACAGTACACCGTGCTAACATACCTGCACGGTGCGGTAGTAGGGGTCGAGCAGCAGCTGCGCGGAGGCGACCACCTGCGGCGTGCGGTCCCAGCCATCGGAGCAGTGCACGAGCACGGGGCGGGCCGCGAGCACCGCGCGCGCCACAGTCGCCGCCGCGTGACACACGCCCGACAGGTACTGCAGCCACAGCGTGCGCTCCACGCCGCTGTGCCAGCTGTCAATATAGTGACAGTACACCGTGCTAACATACCTGCACGGTGCGGTAGTAGGGGTCGAGCAGCAGCTGCGCGGAGGCGACCACCTGCGGCGTGCGGTCCCAGCCGTCGGAGCAGTGCACGAGCACGGGGCGGGCCGCGAGCACCGCGCGCGCCACAGTCGCCGCCGCGCGACACACGCCCGACAGGTACTGCAGCCACAGCGTGCGCTCCACGCCGCTGTGCCAGCTGTCAATATAGTGACAGTACACCGTGCTAACATACCTGCACGGTGCGGTAGTAGGGGTCGAGCAGCAGCTGCGCGGAGGCGACCACCTGCGGCGTGCGGTCCCAGCCGTCGGAGCAGTGCACGAGCACGGGGCGGGCCGCGAGCACCGCGCGCGCCACAGTCGCCGCCGCGCGACACACGCCCGACAGGTACTGCAGCCACAGCGTGCGCTCCACGCCGCTGTGCCAGCTGTCAATATAGTGACAGTACACCGTGCTAACATACCTGCACGGTGCGGTAGTAGGGGTCGAGCAGCAGCTGCGCGGAGGCGACCACCTGCGGCGTGCGGTCCCAGCCGTCGGAGCAGTGCACGAGCACGGGGCGGGCCGCGAGCACCGCGCGCGCCACAGTCGCCGCCGCGCGACACACGCCCGACAGGTACTGCAGCCACAGCGTGCGCTCCACGCCGCTGTGCCAGCTAGAAACACAGAGATTTTTTTTTATTAAATAAGGGGGCAAACGAGCAAACGGGTCACCTGATGGTAAGCAACTACCGTCGCCCATGGACACTCGCAACATCAGAAGAGCTGCAGGTGCGTTGCCGGCCTTTTAAGAGGGAATACGCTCTTTTCTTGAAGGTTTGCAGGTCGTATAGGTCCGGAAATACTGCTGGTGACAGTTCGTTCCAGAGTTTTACAGTGCGCGGCAGAAAGTTACGCGAAAAACGCACTGTAGAAGACTGCCACTCATCAAGGTGATGAGGATGGTATGTTTTTCGCGTGGGACGATGGCGAAAAGTTGCAGGTGGTATGATTCCGAACAATTCCTCAGAGCACTCCCCGTGATACAACCGATAGAGGATGCAGAGTGAAGCTACATCTCGGCGTAATTCCGTAAAGAGATAGTTTAATATTAGTATAATAATTATCAAATTGCTTAATTCTATTTGAAACGCAAAGCTGTGTGACGTGGATACTTCTTCATTCTACGTTCGCGACGGACGGTCTACGCCCACATCAGTGTCGCACTAAACCGAAACATAGCCAAAATATTGATTGTATGTAAAGTCTGTTTACGGACGGTAGTTTGACGTGACGTACAGTCGCTCGAATCGATCATGCCTCTCTCTCGTTCGTGCCGCGCTCTCGCTTGTGGAACGCGACAAAGAGCGTAACGGGACAATAACGTCATCTTTTTCGTGCATGCAGCCCGTAATATTATTTATTAGAGGTTGTTACGTCAAAAAATAACTAAAAGGGTACTAACTTGGGCTGGTCACTAGGCTCGGCCAGCAGCGCTCGTATCATCCCGAAGCTCTTTCTCACGTGGTGTATGTTGGGCAGGCTCATGAACTGTATGTCGGCGGCCGGGTAATACTGCTGGCACTCGCAGCCGCCGCCGCGCGCGCGGTTCGTCACCGCCGTCGCGTACGACCGCGCGTCAACGATTAGCAGTTTCAGTTGCTGTGGACAATTGAATGTGATTTTATTATGAATTTGAGCAAGTATAAAAAAATGTTGATGTATATTCATAAATGGAGTGTATTACTTATTTAAGACACCACCTTACCTATATATTTTTGTATCATCTTTTTCAGTTAATTTCCAATAAAAAAAATGCTTCGTCGCGTTAACAAAAATTGTAACGCTCCGTAAAGTTTTATAAGACTCCTTCCTAAACTGCGTTACGTAATAGTTTAAGGCCCCCGAAGCTACAAATTTAATCTTTATAAATTTTGTGAGTTCCCTCCGCTTGAAGAATTTTCATAATTTTTGTTAAAATACATAACTTTGCTACTGCTATCTACGTGCACGTAAACGTGTTTTACAAACACTTTGACTAATGTCTTTATACTAATCTTTATTTACCTAACACCCACTTTGTTGGGAATTGGGATTGGTTCTACCTTTTAACTTCTTAACTTTATCACACTCACTTTGTTGGGGTGCGGTCTGTCGGCGTTGCAGGCGGCGACGTAGGCGGCGAGCAGGCGCTCGTCCTCGCTGGACCGCCAGCCGAGCCAGCCCACCTCGGGCTGCGACGAGCGCGCGATCACGGCGCCCGTGCCGCGGTGACGCCACACCACCGCCGGCATGCGACGCAGCGCTATCTCGACTCAACACTCACTTTGTTGGGGTGCGGTCTGTCGGCGTTGCAGGCGGCGACGTAGGCGGCGAGCAGGCGCTCGTCCTCGCTGGACCGCCAGCCGAGTCAGCCCACCTCGGGCTGCGACGAGCGCGCGATCACGGCGCCCGTGCCGCGGTGACGCCACACCACCGCCGGCATGCGACGCAGCGCTATCTCGACTCAACACTCACTTTGTTGGGGTGCGGTCTGTCGGCGTTGCAGGCGGCGACGTAGGCGGCGAGCAGGCGCTCGTCCTCGCTGGACCGCCAGCCGAGCCAGCCCACCTCGGGCTGCGACGAGCGCGCGATCACGGCGCCCGTGCCGCGGTGACGCCACACCACCGCCGGCATGCGACGCAGCGCTATCTCGACTCAACACTCACTTTGTTGGGGTGCGGTCTGTCGGCGTTGCAGGCGGCGACGTAGGCGGCGAGCAGGCGCTCGTCCTCGCTGGACCGCCAGCCGAGCCAGCCCACCTCGGGCTGCGACGAGCGCGCGATCACGGCGCCCGTGCCGCGGTGACGCCACACCACCGCCGGCATGCGACGCAGCGCTATCTCGACTCAACACTCACTTTGTTGGGGTGCGGTCTGTCGGCGTTGCAGGCGGCGACGTAGGCGGCGAGCAGGCGCTCGTCCTCGCTGGACCGCCAGCCGAGTCAGCCCACCTCGGGCTGCGACGAGCGCGCGATCACGGCGCCCGTGCCGCGGTGACGCCACACCACCGCCGGCATGCGACGCAGCGCTATCTCGACTCAACACTCACTTTGTTGGGGTGCGGTCTGTCGGCGTTGCAGGCGGCGACGTAGGCGGCGAGCAGGCGCTCGTCCTCGCTGGACCGCCAGCCGAGCCAGCCCACCTCGGGCTGCGACGAGCGCGCGATCACGGCGCCCGTGCCGCGGTGACGCCACACCACCGCCGGCATGCGACGCAGCGCTATCTCGACTCAACACTCACTTTGTTGGGGTGCGGTCTGTCGGCGTTGCAGGCGGCGACGTAGGCGGCGAGCAGGCGCTCGTCCTCGCTGGACCGCCAGCCGAGCCAGCCCACCTCGGGCTGCGACGAGCGCGCGATCACGGCGCCCGTGCCGCGGTGACGCCACACCACCGCCGGCATGCGACGCAGCGCTATCTCGACTCAACACTCACTTTGTTGGGGTGCGGTCTGTCGGCGTTGCAGGCGGCGACGTAGGCGGCGAGCAGGCGCTCGTCCTCGCTGGACCGCCAGCCGAGCCAGCCCACCTCGGGCTGCGACGAGCGCGCGATCACGGCGCCCGTGCCGCGGTGACGCCACACCACCGCCGGCATGCGACGCAGCGCTATCTCGACTCAACACTCACTTTGTTGGGGTGCGGTCTGTCGGCGTTGCAGGCGGCGACGTAGGCGGCGAGCAGGCGCTCGTCCTCGCTGGACCGCCAGCCGAGCCAGCCCACCTCGGGCTGCGACGAGCGCGCGATCACGGCGCCCGTGCCGCGGTGACGCCACACCACCGCCGGCATGCGACGCAGCGCTATCTCGACTCAACACTCACTTTGTTGGGGTGCGGTCTGTCGGCGTTGCAGGCGGCGACGTAGGCGGCGAGCAGGCGCTCGTCCTCGCTGGACCGCCAGCCGAGCCAGCCCACCTCGGGCTGCGACGAGCGCGCGATCACGGCGCCCGTGCCGCGGTGACGCCACACCACCGCCGGCATGCGACGCAGCGCGCGAAAACTGCAACAACGCAATATACCAATGAAATGGTTAATTTGCCTAGTCTATATACAGTATTTCGATGCTTGTATAGTTTGAAGCATAAGCTTGCTTACACGCAGGGTATATGAAAAATGCGGCCGGCCCCACCCCCCTTACAAAGGGGAGAAGATACAGAAATTAATTTTTAGGTGTTGATAGTGAAATAAGGCGTTATCACCAGTAATCAAAATATGTAGTAGTAATCAAGCGGTGATAGGTTATGGGTATCTATTGCACACAATATGCGCCGAAGCTCACGAGTCACGTCCAGTTTAGCCGAGCAATCTTACGGCTGTATAATATGGTCTATTAACCAGTTATATACAATATACATACAAAAAAAAGTAGACAAATATAAGTTGGTCTCAGAGCAGTGTATTACCGTGCAACGGAGTCGAGGTCCTCGTCGCAGATGGAGGCGGGTACTATGAGGAGCTGCGGGTAGGAGGGGCACAGCTTGTAGTCCGCGTTGGCTACCGTGATGCGCCACGGACCCTTCGCGTTGAAGCCCAGACGGTCGAACTGTTGAAAAGGACAATTTTGTTACTATAAAGGTTGTTTGTCTAAGACAAAAAAAGTGGAAATGGATTTATGATATATGAATGGATGATGAATACCCAATTAAATACACAATGTGCACACACTTATTGCATATCTTTCAATCGAGAAAGGGTACGTCAATGCCAAAGTTATTCTCCCAAGTGAGTGTCAACCCAGTGGGTGTAGTAAAGTAATAAAACTAAATAAACAATATTACGAATAGCTTTAACGCGTGGCAGAGCTGTGGGTAACAGCCTCGTCATTACTAAAACTGTACCTTTTTGGTATAAAAAGTAACTCATGTGTTTATCCAAAAGCCCAACTACAACCATGCCATAAAAATCCCGTCACTCGTTTTTGCGTGAAGAAACAACAAACATACTTAAAAAGCTCTGCTTTTATGAATTTGTTAATTAGTTTTCACGTGAAGAAGTAATAAATGTTCGCCTTTGTCTAGTTATAACATTATCGTAAGTACCACATTGTTCAGTAACTGCTACCAACCTCAGACTGGAACCAATGAGGTTGTGGCGCCAGCGAAGCCCTAATGAGGGCTCTATGTACGGAGGACGGGGGCTGCTCCTTGGCCCAGGCGGCGTAAGCAGCTGCGAAGGTCTCCTGAGCCGAAGTCACCGGTATTATGGCGGTGTTGAGCCGCCTCCACCACTCCAAACACTGTTCGCCAGTTGTGAACGTGCATCTGAAAAGAATTGGTCATCTTTTATTTAATAAAAGAGACAACATGGTATTAAGTCCAGGGTTAATTTTGATACAAATCGCCGAGAAAAGAAGGTCATATACAGCTTGACCAAAGATTTTTCCTTCAAAGCCTCGATTAACATACATCATATTTTGTAATTTCTTTTAAGATATAGGATGGCCAAGTGTATTTTTTTATGGCACTGATTTAAAGGAGCAGTTGTAAATTGCAGTTTTGGTAAGATAAAAATTATAAATGGCACGTCTAATAACTAGTTTAGCAGTTAAAACTAAGCAGTAAAGTAAACAAAAATGAGTAGTAAAAAATAATGAAATGGATAATTGAAAACATTATTGAACAGTAAAATTATTAAATGGTCAGTAAAAATTAATGAATGAGCGGTTACGTGTGGGCAGTAACAAATCGGAATTTGTCAGTAAGAAATCTCATTCTAAGAATTTCTTACAATGAGGCGGTAAAATATAATAAAATCGGCCAAGTGCGAGTCAAACTCACCCATGAAGGGTTCCGTGCCGTTATAAAGCGAAAGTATAAGACGGTCGCCGGCTGCTATCGCAGCACGCTCGCTGCGCTCGCTCGGCTCCCTCTGCCGTTGTGGTCTAAGTTCTAACCTAACCTAACCTACTCTTGGACTTTCTGGATTGTATTTGTTTTTGTTTTGGCGGGGGGCTGCGCCACCCGAGCCCCCCTTTCTGGGGGGCTGCGCCCCCCCGTCCCCCCGCTTCGGTATCCGTGGTTAAGTAGGCCTTCTGTTAAGTCGTTATCGAACCGCTCGTTCCATCATTTTTACCGCTCATTCATTTATCGAACTGCTCATTCCATCATTTTTACCGCTCATTCCATCATTTTTACCGCTCAATAGTTTTTTTATTACTGTCCATGTTTTACAGTCACAATAATTAATCAACCGCCAGAAAATTAAATAACTGCTCAATATTTTTTTCAACTGATCATAATAACATCTCAAATATTTATATAACTGATCAAAAAATTAGTTCCCTTTTTTATTATTTAACCATTTAGTTGCATCATACATGACAAAAATACAAGAAAAAAAAACAAAGTAGATTCGTTTATAATATCAATTGTTTTTAATCTTCTTATTTACGAGATTACGAGACCTTAAAATTAAAAATTTAAAATGTCACCGTTATTTCCTGAGTTATTTTTTTAAAACAGGAAAACCTGGACTTTATATTTGAATTCAGGCAAAGTATTCTGGTTCCTTCTCGCCTATGTTTTACAATGATCGAACGCTTGTACTAATACGAGATATGAAGACTATTACTTACTTGAGTTGTCTCCCGTGTTTGCAGAGCACGATGAGTGTGAGCAGTTCCCTGATCTCGAGAGCGTCTATGAGCCGCAGTGGTAGAGAAGCGCCGGCAATGCCGCGCCGCTTGGGCTGTAGATGCAGACGGTAGTTCGACATGGCGATTGATCCGCAATCTGATGTTCGGCCGACCCACTGGAAAGATAAAATAAATATCCACAGCCGAATATATAACCTCCTCCATTTTTGGAAGTCGGTTAAAAGGTACTCTACAAAAGTGCAGATTGTGTCAAAATATAAAGGTTGTCATTTGCACTTTATACAGTAAAGCAGCTAGCAGCTTTCCTTTCTCTTCTTTAAGTTTTACAGAGAACGTGTGCAACGAAGGTGTTTCGAAGTGTCGCCAGTCCAAGTAGTCGATAACGTTTGCTGCCAAGTGCCAGTTACTGGTAGTACGAGTAACTGGCACTTCTGGTCTGTTCTTGGATGTTTTCTTATACGAAGAATGTGATGAATAAAGAATGTAGGTTAACTTAAAATGTGCTGCCAGTTTGCCACCTATACTTACCGGACCTAAAATTAGAAAAGTAGCAATGCAAAATAATGGGCCATCAACTTTATTAGCATATTGCAATTTACTACGCCCATTGTAATATTTTCTGCTCTACATCTGAAGAATTTACGACCTGCAACGTGCACGTAACTGGCAGGTTGCGCTCTTTGATCGCATGGACTGAACGTTTATTTGTTTACGGTCGTTCGCTACGGTTATATAACATACTACATCAGCCATTATCTATTTCCTACAATCACCGGCGTTAGGCGTATCTATGCCGTGTCAACGTCATTGGTGCGTTCAACTCGACCCGCCGCGAACTTGTGCCTTATACATAGCAGACGGCGATATTGTTAACTTTAATTAATATTGATTAACTACTAATTAAAACTAAGATTTATTTTACTTCTATGCATGCAGTCACGACTGTTACATATTACTACAATTTATTGAATATAATTTATTGTATAACTGTACTCTACCTCAAATTGTTATCAAGCTGTTGCTTTAGTTTCGTATTGGCTGTGTCGTAGGAATTTGTGATTTTGGTCAAATTGATCACTAAGACTATCTCTTATAGAAAAAAATATACTTTATCATTGTTTGCCATCAACGTGTCAACGGCACACGCTGGAGCGTGTCAATAGCAGCCGAGTGCCGATGGCAGTCCTTGTCGCCATATGCAGTTAATTTGTAAAGTAAAAGGTTCTCGGTAAGAGCTCTAAGCGCCTATAAACCTGAGTGCTTTAAAGGCGCTTAGCTTTATCTCTCCTCTTTCAATATGTTTTAATAAGGCGAAATGATGGCAAAGTATGTCCTGTAATTTACCTGTATGAACTCCCCGCAGATGGGCGTGAACCCCGGCTCAATGGCGGGCTCGTCGTAGTGGGCCCGCAGGCGGGGGTACAGGTCTGCGGCGCGCACGCGGTGCGGCGGCGGCTCCGGCTGAGGGGGAGAGCGGTATCGCTCGCGCTCGCTCATCTCGCTCTCCGATGATACCTGCTGAAAGAAAAAATAATTAGGTATGAGCTGCTAATCAAAATGTATATAAAAGTATTTTAGGCCATTTCCGTTTTAAAAGAGCAAAATATTGATAGTTGTAACACCATCCAGTGACGTATTGTTCGCACTTCTATATTATTATGTCAAACTTTTTGAAATAAAATATATTATAGTAGTTCGTTTTGGCCATTGCAATTTTTTCATTATTGGTACAAATTGATAAAACAACGTAGATACGTTGTTTTATTAATTTGTACCAATAATGAAAAAAATACGCCATGGTTTTCTCTATATTAGTAGTACTTCGTTGATGTCGTCTGTTAGGGTCCAATATGAAGCCTTAGGAGTTAGGACCAGGCTCCAGTCTCTAATCCCCTTACTTATTAAAATAAAAATATTCATACAGCGGATAACTGCACAAGCACAAGGTGCTGTGTCTTTGTCATGTGACTTTTCTAGTGGAACAGTCAAATACAAAATCTTGTTATTCGCTGTGTGTTTATTAATTTTATCAGCAAGGAACTTAGACAAAACAGACACTCATAAGACATTTTTGCATAAATAATAATAATAAGAATACAAAATCTTTAGATTCTCTTGTTTTTTTAGGAAACACTAAAGATATTAAAATTAAATTTATAATAGAACACTGTATAAATAATAAAGGTACAAGATATTCCTCAATGTTTTGTAAATATGTTTGTGTGTGCATTTGAACTTTGACTTGGTAGAGACATTCGCATTAGGCACGGCGAACTGTCCTATTTGAGATAGCTCTCCCACACGTTACAAAGGGCCAATAAATTATATCCAGCCTTTTGTACTTAATTCAATTGTCGATTGCTTGTGCACGGAACTTTCCTACACAAACTAGTTCCTGGCAATTACTATAATTTTATAGTGCATTGTAACTAGAATTAGTTTCGTATAGTATGCGTGGAACATTTGTTTACGGAAGTTCTCACTTCTGAACAACTTTAGTACTGATGCATCGTCATCGTCAAAAAAATATACAGTACAGTCATGTACAGTGTTTATTCAACTGTCTCTTTACACACTTATTATGTTGAGACAGAGAAACATCAAAATATGGACGAATGGCGATTATAGACACATGGGCAAAATCTAAAAAAATAATACCACATTTAACACTGGGAGGCTTAGCGCATAAAGATGGTGTTTTTCAAGGAATTCCAACGAGTATTTGTACGTGCATAGTAAGGGCATTTGAGTGCGTATGGCCACAAATGTGTATTCAGATCGTGCATGTGTGCAGTTTTTACTCGTTTGCAGATGCACAACCTGCATAACTCGGTTCAGCGTATTCGCCGTACAAACACGGCTATTTATAGCTGTTATCATATAACTTACAGTGAAACAAGTACCGGAGGTCGTCTCAAGGTTAGCAAATGTGCCTAACCAACGCTCAATCTATGCGTCGATACTTATCTATCATCTCGAAGATTTTATCTCAGTTGATGGATATTGCCCTATTCTTTTATTTGTTTTATTATATTGTATCGAGTACTTACAATACCTATAATTGGTAATAATTTTCACACCGATACGTAATACGATATCATTGTTTTGTGAACCGAATGTGGGGCAAAAAATTGTTTACATTGTATAAAGTTACGTCTGACATTAGCAGTTAGTCACGTTGCTTTATTTTGTCTCCGTCATTAAAATGTTAAATCAAATTGACATTATTCTCTTCTATGGACAAAATACACTAAAATATAACATATTTTCATTATGTTAGCTTATATCAAACATTTCTCCTAACTAATTGCTTTATTTTGGGTTTTCGTACCATCAGGCTTTATCAATTTTAACATATCACTACCTAAGTACACCCACTTTATCTCACTGTTATCAGCCACCGATAAGGTTTTGTTATAGGATCGCGATAACGTTTTGGCTGAATTGTTTCACTGCGCATTGATTCGTACATGTTGATTTTATGAGTCATTACAGAGGTTTATATGGCTCTACCGGTGCCAGAAGCTACAATGTGAAGATATTGAATACGAGGGCTGCTATTTATGTATCCGGAACTGGCCACTTAAAAGAAAAATATTTAAAAAGTAATTACAACATTTGAAAATAGAACTCTTTGGTTGAAGAATACATTTTGTTTCATGTGACTGTCAATTATTTTTCCATTGTGGCGTCATTTTGAAAATTGCGTGTCTTCATTTGCCATGGATTTAACGCGTGAACATTTTCGTGCAATGATTTACTACGATTTTCGGCGTGGGCTAAATCAACAACAGTGCTTTATTCAACTCACCGCAACTTTTGGAGATGAAGCACCATCAAAAACCACTGTTTATCACTGGTACAGTGAGTTTAATCGTGGGCGGTCCAATAAGTTTCTAAAATACTAGAGTGGCAACGTCTTACAAACGATTCTCAGAAATGCGTAACCACTTGATAGCCCAAAAGACAATGTCACTTCATAATGTTATTATGTCATTATGTATGGCAGATATGCCTGCAGGCATCTTCAAAGTGGTGACGCGTTGCTGTCGTAAACTGCCAATCTAGTTACGTTAGTAACATACAATATCATTGGGGCGGTCTATGCTCACAGATGAAAATAAAGAAGGTCGCCCAAAAACAGCTGTTGTCCCACAAAATATAGATGCTGTGCGGGAACTAATAATGCGTGATCGTCATGTTACATATCGCGAGATAGAGGCGTCCTTAGGCATAAGTATGACGAGCATACATAAGATATTACACGAACATTTGGCTGTAAAAAAAATATGTTCGTGTTGGATTCCGCACAACTTGACAATCGATCAAAAACGGGCTCGTGTCAATTGGTGCAAAAAAATGATAAAAAAATACAACCGTGGTACGTCAAAAGCCGTTTATAATATCTACACAGGTGATGAATCTTGGATCTATGCATATGACCCCGAAACTAAACAACAGTCAACGGTGTGGGTGTTCCAAGATGAGCCGAAACCAACAAAAGTTACTCGTGCAAAAAGTACTTTGAAGCAAATGGTCGCCTGTTTTTTTGGAATTAATGGACATGTGGCTACAGTGCCATTAGAGAATCGTAAAACGGTTAATTCTGAATGGTATACGACCATTTGTTTACCAGAAGTCTTTGAAGAAATAAGAAAGGACAACCGACAACGCAGAATCATATTACATCACGACAATGCTAGCTGTCACACCTCAGCTGAAACAACTCAGTTTTTGGAGGGTCAAAAGATCGAATTGGCTGGTCATCCGCCGTACAGCCCTGATTTGGCACCTAAAGATTTCTTTTTATTTCCATACGCGAAGAACAAATTACGTGGTCAATGTTTTTCGAGC
Organism: Polyommatus iphigenia; assembly: GCA_963422495.1. Classification (NCBI taxonomy): domain Eukaryota; kingdom Metazoa; phylum Arthropoda; class Insecta; order Lepidoptera; family Lycaenidae; genus Polyommatus; species Polyommatus iphigenia. The sequence continues at coordinate 43,014,467 of OY730177.1, read as the reverse complement.
CGCGAAGAGGCTGTTGATGCGTTCAAAATGCACGTTTTGGAGATACCTCAATCAGAATGGAAAAAGTGCTATGAAAATTGGTTCCAGCGTATGCAAAAGTGTGTCGATCATCGCGGCGAATATTTTGAAAAGCAATAAAACCATTTTAAATGATATATGTTTGTTTCTTTTTTAATTCCGGATACATAAATAGCAGCCCTCGTAAGATGAGGAAAATCGTGTCCATGTTATGCCTACACACATTTGAGCAGAACATTTGAATTATTCTTAGATAAAAGTGCTATAATTTAATAAGTTTTTTTTTGTAAGTAACATTAGCGTACACTTAAATTTTGCTTGATTCACTTTTTAATCCTGCAAAAAATATTAAGTAGGTTATGTAAACTATTAGGTAGTAGGTACTTATTATGCATTCTAAAGCGCGAAGTCAGTATGTTGATCACTGTTTAACGAAACATAAAATTATTGTTACTTCTTGTACAAAATATAATACTTATCAAAACAAATAAACAATTGATTTGAGCAGATAGACGATTAGATTTGCATTTAACTATGCTATAAGTTATAACCAAGTCATGGTAGCCAATAGCGATATCCTCGATCTCCCGCGGTCTAACAGCCAAACAATCGCTACTCTATGTGACTCACTTCTTATTAAATTCAGAGTTTATTTACCTCTGAGTATCAAAGATTGATTCTTATATATCGTAAACATAAAGGTTATTTATAACCTCTCCGAATGAAGTGTACTATAGACGTAAATAGTCACTACTCAAAATACGTTCAGAGTTAATTTACCTCCGAGTAATTCTTATGTCGTTAGCATAAAGGTTACAACTCTAACGGAGTGTACTATAGACCTAGTTGGGCGCGTCGAAACCGCTCCGTCATTGTAAGCTTACACATGGTGGGACGCAAGGTCAACGCTCGACTGAGACAAAGTCTTTGTGAGTTTTTGATGAGCTTTCGTCGTCATTAACATTTGGGCGGGTAGTAAAATACATTTTTGGATAGCGATTGATGAGTAAACAGAAGTTTTGAGGTAAACAAAGAAAATTATGCAAAATCTCTTCTGAAATAAAACATAACTCTTTTACAATGTTTTTTTTTGTAATGTACATGGTTTGTTTCAGTGGCGAACATAATTTTATAGTTTAATGAGGCATAATTTGTATGCAACAAACTTTTAAAAAAATGTTTTAAAGAGTTTGTCGCAGAAAATTTAATTAGCTTAGAAATGTAGAGTCAATTAGATGGCGATGCAGAGAAAAGAAAAGTTGTAATTCCACGTAGACTGCAATTGTTTGATATGTTATCTAGTTTAATGCCAGGCAAGGCAACACATACATTAATTCAGTTAATTGGCGTAACATTCCTCAGCGGTGACGTCATTGTATGGCGCCTTATAACAGTTATAACATAATATACAGACATTAAGGAGACCAATAACATGGGTCAACCGAAGTACTATTCTATAGAACTATATCTTTCATGAATTGTACCCTTAAAATATGGCTCTAGTTGCTGTCATAGCAAGTAGCTAGGGCAAAGAGTATAACTGCTATATTATAAAAGTACGTCTTGGTCAGTGCATTTCGTGAAACCAGTTTTTTTGACTAAGTTACTCTTCTATACTATGGTATTTCGATGTTTGTCCCACAGTGACTATCTAGCTATCTAGCCCTCTGGTTAGATAGCGGTCTAAGGCGTAAATAGCTTTACACCACGCTTGTTACCTTTTAAGTCCATTCTCAAGGCTACAAACTAGTCACATACTTCGCCCGCTGTAATTAGATTTTAATACAACTCGTACTTAGTACGTTCACTGCTAAGTGTTGAATCATTTTAAATACCTCGACGTAAATACTTAAACACTTCCTTCCCTTTTCAATTATTTTTATACGTGTAGAAACTGCATAACTGTCGTTTGTTATTACTTATTACTCAACAATGTGTCTGTCTCTACCTTTGTAAACATCAAGTAGATTTTAACCCAGAATCTTTTATTTTTTGATTACAGATCTTTTTTTGTTTTTTTTTCTTCAACGGCAGGAAAAACCAATTTTATGTTTTCTGATCTTCGAGGTACGTAAATACTAAAACACTTCCTTCCCTTTTCAATTATTTTTATACGTGTAGAAACTGCATAACTGTCGTTTGTTATTACTTATTATTGTTATAACTAATAAAGTTATTCCATAGATTAATGATAGGTCTCGCGCCCGCGGTCGAAGCGCGCGCGCGAAGACCAATCATTAATCTATGAGTTATTACTTATTACTCAACAATGTGTCTGTCTCTACCTTTGTAAACATCAAGTAGATTTTAACCCAGAATATTTTATTTTTTTAATTACAGATCATTTTTTGTTTTTTTTTTTTACTTCGACGCGACGGCAGGAAAAACTAATTTTATATTTTCGGATCCAAATTGTAAATCTTAGGAAGAAACTATGTCCACTGATCAATGATCATCATACTATCATACAATGGAGGAATCACAGGCTTCTCAATGTACGACTTTATTTATAAATTATTATTATATTATTGCAAATAATATTATGTTAATTTCGCTACCTGAGTGGGCATGGCGAATTACAGGACAAAGCACGAGCGCGAATCCGTCAGCCATAAAATATAGAGTAGAGCTCGGCAGTTATTTCTGAGGGTAAACCTTATGTCGCTGTCATAAAGGCTTTATCAGAGGGAAAATAATTTTGAACGGTAGTGTGGGAGGGCGAGAGTTCAAGCGCGGGCAGGCCGTTGAACGTTACCATAGCCGAAACCACACCACGGGCTATAATTATACTCAAGTTATACCGATAACCAAACTCGAGGAATATTTTCAACGACTCTAATTTTATTTAACTAAGGAGCTACGTTAAATAAAGGAGCTATGTAAGTTGTAACCTGAAATATTACAAAGGTATGTTGCTGATAAGTACCCCCATCCTCGTAGTCGCATACTATGCCAGTTAAATGTTTACAAGGACTCTACCTTTTATAACTACGTGAAATTAAAAAAAAAATCGGCCAAGTACGAGTTGTACTCACGCACGAAGGGTTCCGTACCGTTATAGAGCAAAAAAAGGCCAAAAATTGTGTTTTTTGTATGGGAGCCCCCCTTAATTTTTTATTTTATTTCAATATTATTATTAATTATTAAAGTACAATTATATTTAAGGCCTTCGTGAAAGTTTTGAGTGCCTACCTCTTATCATTATTGATTACGAGCAAAAAAGGCCAAAAAAATCACGTTTGTTGTATGGGAGCCCCCCTTAAATATTAATTTTATTTTTATTTTAGTATTTGTTGTTATAGCGGCACCGGAAATACACAATCTGTCAAAATTTCAGAACTCTAGCTATAGCGGTTCTTGAGATACAGCCTGGAGACAGACAGACGGACAGACAGACATCGAAGTCTCATGAATAGGATCCCGTTTTTACCCTTTGGGTACGGAACCCTAAAAAAGGGCTAGTACGAGTACCCTGAAATACATATTATAAAGATTTGTAACAAATTACAGAGGCATGTTACAGTTAAGTACCCGCATACTGGCACACTATGCCAGTTAAATATTACGTTGCATAAGCTGCCAATTTTATACATACATTGTTGCTCAGTTAGCGTTTTATTGTTCAATAAAATTACACAATGCGTCTGTAGTAGTTCGTGTTGAACGACAAATTCCTTGAATGGGTTCATTCTACCCAATCTGCATTTGGTAAAACTGATCCCGGCCTGTGTAGTCGACTGTTAAATCGATACGCCATGAATATCGATAAAACTTGTACTGATTCATTTTTAATCGTATAATTCGGTTATAAACTCGTATAACATAAAGTTTGTTCTACCAAAATAATATTACTACATATTTAGTATTTACTAACCAGTAACCCATCAATCCCCAAGCGGCAACCGGCTGCCGCAGCAATTGAAAATCTATTGTGTCTGCAATTTCCACGATTGAGGTACTAAATATTTACTACTTAACGGTGATACTGAGAATATGGACGAAAAGGCCATAGACTACTCACACTTGTAATTAAAAAGTTTGTTATAATAATTATTACTAGCTATTTGACCGAGCTTTGCTCGGTATTCGATAAAACACGAATAAAATTACATTTTCTAAAAATTATTCCTAGCTAGATCGATTTATCGCCCCCGAAACCCCCTATATACTAGAAATTTCATGAAAATTTTACTCGATTGAAAAAGTTCGTAACTAAATTGGTCACTACACCTAAAGTTAAGTGCAATTATTCGAGAATACAGATACATATAAATCGCTATTCTTATCTTCCGTTTTCCCACTTCCATAAACAAAATGTTTGTCTGGTTGCGAGTCAACCTCAATATGGAAATATCTATCATGCGGTCAGCGAGTGACGGCCTCTGGCGTTTCGTCAGTCACCGTGTGTGGACAGAACGTACTTGCAAGGACGTCCCCCGTTCCACTGCGTGACGATACGTTGCCTAATCACGGAACTGAGAGAGGCGAGCCCCCACTCTTTGCGCGAGTACGTAGCCATGGCTCACGCCTCATGGTTTCACAGTCGTTACGAAACAAAAAAACGCCACAACAATTACTGTAAGCGCCGCAATTACCAAAGGTCGTTTGTAGGCAAAAAGCAGAAAGGTTGTTCGAACAAATTGCGATAATTTGTTTACGTTGCATTGTGCAAGATACGTTTAACACGTTTTGAAGCTTCGTATATCGTGATTATATCGTAAATACCTGGAGTGTGCAGGTAGTTGAGATCGGTCACAATCACAAGTAAAACGACAGGTGGTTACATCACAAAGTGACAAAAAATAAAAAAATCGGCCAAGTGCGAGTCGGACTCGCGCACCAAGGTTTCCGTACCATTATAGAGCAAAATTAGGCCAAAAATTGTGTTTTTTGTATGGGAGCCCCCCTTAATTTTTATTTTAATATTATTATTAAATATGTATTAAAGTACATATATAACTAAGAACTTTGAGAAAAATTCAAGTACACATCTTTAATTGACGTTATTGATATAGAGCAAAAAAAATCACGTTTGTTGTATGGAAGTCCCCCTTAAATATTTATTTTATTTTATTTTTAGTGTTTGTTGTTGTAGCGGCAACAAATAATAATATACATAATCTGTGAAAATTTCAACTCTCTAGCTATTACCGTTCTTGAGTTACAGCTTGGAGACAGACAGACAGACAGACGGACAGACGGACAGACAACGAAGTCTTAGTAATAGGGTCCCGTTTTTACCCTTTGGGTACGGAACCCTAAAAATGCTACTAGTTTAATAATATGTCATCCAAATAATGTAGATAAGAAATACTGCTCAGCTTTATATATTATACTAGCGACCCGCCCCGGCGTCGCACAAGTATAAAATATATAGCCACTGAGAAAATGATTAAAATCGATAGCATATCACGATCCTTCATGTGGTCTACTTCTTATCTGTGCCAAATAACATAAAAATTGTTCCAGTAGTTCGCGAGATAAACCCTTTCAAATAATTTCCCCCGTTTTTTCCACATTCTCCTATTAGTCTTAGCATGATAAAATATAGCCTATAGCCTACCTCAATAAATGGGCTATCTAACACTGAAAGAATTTTTCAAATCGGACCAGTAGTTCCTGAGATTAGCGCGTTCAAGTTAGCCCTTTCAAATAATTTTCCCCGTTTTTTCCACATTTTCCTCTATTTCTTCGCTTCTATTAATCTTAGCGTGATAAAATATAGCCTATAACCTTCCTCGATAAATGGGCTATCTAACACTGAAAGAATCATCAAAATCCGTTGCGTAGTTTTAAAGATTTAAGGGAACAAAGGGACATGAGGGAAAAAAAGCGACTTTGTTTTATAATAAGTATAGATGAGCGTATCAGTAAATTTATAAGACGGAAGCAAGGACCACCTTGAGGACCGAGGAGGCAGTTTTGAGTATTTTCTTGTAAATGGAACGCAAATCAAATCTGTGTGACTAATGGGTCTTTCAGAGATATTTTAAGACTGAAACGTCTTCTCGGAGCTTTTACGCCTTTGTAGGGCTGGGACACAAAAACACGGCACGGCGCCGTACGACACGGCGCCGTACGACGTCGTACGGCGCCGTGCCGTGTTTTTGTGTCCCGGCCCGTACTCCTTTAGCTCTTTACGATATAAAATTAACGATATTTACAATTTAAAACCAGTAAATTGCAAATTTAGTTTTTATATTTTATTGTAATTTCATTACGGAAGTTTAAGCTTAACCTTTCGCTAAGATAATACGTAGTAAACATTTTGGAAACCAGTATGTCACGTATCCAGTTTGAAATAGGTGACCTTATTAAAATATCGAGATATTCTATTATCTATAATAAGGAAAAATTAACAAGATAAAACAAACTACTATCTTAGGGGACAGAATTTATACTTCAAAGTTTTAAGCTAGAAGTTAGAACTATATTTTTTGCAGAAATGCTTTTAATACATAAGTAATTGCTGCTATCGTTGATAGACGTAATAATAATGAAGACATGAGTGGAAGAAGCAGGCAAGTAACAGTTAAAAAATTGCCGTTTTTGCATAAATGGAGGCTTTTAGGGCTGGGAAAATTATTAAGCTTTCACTCACACACAGCTTAATAAAATTATTATTTTAAAGCAAAAAAATAAGCACGGCAAAACAACACTGGTTAGTCAAGTTTATTTTATATAAGACAGATTATGAGTACTATGACGCAATAAAACAAGTTATTATCATACAAATTATTACTTAATATACATTAGTGAACAATACTCCTTAGTAAAACAGAATTTTGGACATCTATTGAATTTCTAAAGCACTCTATAAATCAGAACGATCGACGATGTCGTTGAATTTATACTAGCAAAGGGCAACCTTTTTAAAAATCATTCTCATAGTATGTAGAAATCTATGATGTTTAACATTCCACGGAAGAAACGCGGACGCGAGCCTCAATTTCACTTAAGCGGGCAACATTATAATGGAGTGTTTTTTTGTAATGGTTTCCAGACCGTCAATACAGAGGTTGTACTTTGATTCTACTATTCTAATGCAACGTTAATGCAGCTTCGTTCCTTGTTCTATCGAGTCCCTTTCAAATTAAACGACAAAATGGTATTCTAATGAAATGACAATATTACAGTAAGAGCCAGCGACAACCAGACCTTCAAAACTGGAAACTCCTCAAGTAACCGCGGCCGAAACTCCATAGGTCGTTCTTAACTCTATAAGGCTGCGTTTTCACCGGAGATGAGCTAAGGTGCGTTGCGAGGTTGCGCTTCATTTGCCTGACCACGTTCAGCGCAAAGATTTTATTGGTTCTTAAAAACACATTTCTCGCAACGCAGCTTAGCTCAGCTCTGGTGGAAACACAGCCTATAAGGGCAAACTTTCAGCTTTTATAAAATGACAAAAGTCTGGCTATCGTCTTTGGCCATATTATAGTTAGTTTGTTTAGCGTTTTTACTATTTTTGCTGTTCATGCTAGAAAGCCTGATGGGTCGATCAAGGAAAAAATCAGGTGGTTAGGGTTCCGTTTTAGGGTAAAGTAGTCAACCAAGTTTTGTTGATTACAGAACCCTAAAACGGAACCCTAACCAGCTGATTTTTTGTATATTGGTAGGTTAATAGTTATATAATTTAAGAGTAACCTTGTCCTACAAATAAAACAATCCATAATATTTTAGGACCATCAAGTCAAAGTATGAAATCCTTTCTATCTCTGTTAGCTACCGAGATTTTTCGAAAATAAAAATGTTGTTCGTCTTATCAAAATGTAGCTACTCCCAAAAAAATTTCCTGGTTAGTAATCACAAAAAAATTGTTCTAGGGCTTCCGTACTATGTAGTAATGTTGCACAGTAGGAGAATCAAGGGACTGACGTTATGATTATACTGTATAGTGTATACAGACGCGGGTTCAAACTTCATGTGTATTAATTAATAATTATGGGCTGTGCAATTGAATGGACAGAGATCAATGTAACTGCAGATAGGGACGCTTCAAACCGCTGATGTATTGGTTAGTCATCAATTTGTCGAACATCGTACACAGCAATAGGGTTAAAGCAGTAACATATGTAAGCTTTATGTTTAGATATAATAATTTACGTTAAACCTTATTTATATATTTAATTATCTCGGTATCAATAAATATTTCGTGATTACAAAATGTAAAATATACCTAATGGTAGATGTTTTGATTTCCGGGAGATTGATTCTAGTGATACAATTGTATAGAATACATCCGGTCGGGGAAAATCTACGAAAATGAAGTACTGCAGTCGCCAGAGGTTTTAACCTCCGAAAATTGTAATAGTGAATGGATTTTTGTTTTTGAGGTGTCATTTTCTTTTTTACAATATAACTTGCAAAGTTTACCAAAAATTTTTTTGTGATTTTAATTTTTTAGTTACTTAATTAAAGATTAATATTTCACCATATAAAACCGGCCCAGAAAAAAAAATTTTTCTTGTTCCTGTTATTTAATGACTCTTATCCGATTGTTTACGTTGAAAATTAACCAAATACACAATTTTTAAAAAAGAAAGTTTGCTTTGCTAAGCTAAATACAACTATAAGGTTTTTGTAAAGTTTTTAGAGATTAACGCTCGTCGTAACCAAGATAAAAGGGTTTGGGTGGATTTAAGGGTTGTAACGAAAAGTGTGTTAAATTTACTTGTTGTGCGTATTTAATTTTCTGAGAAATGATAACTTTTAAGTACTTAAAAAAGTTTAAATATCTCCAAAAATGTGTAAAATAGACCGAAAATATTTTTCTATATTTGTTGAGAATTTATTTAAGTGAGAGCTAAAACATTAAATGCATCGACAAATGAAAGACTTTTTCTAGACTTTGAAATATATTTAAACTTCCTACTTAAAGCCAGAAAAAAAATTGGGTGCTACAAATCTCACGTACATACTAAAGACGCATGCTGCGGACCTATGTTTGGAAAATGCTTACCTGAATACAAAAAATATCAGTTCTTAACCTAATTTGTATTTTTTCCTTTAAGTATGTTTTAGCAAATATAATCAATGAAAAAAAAAATCAATTTTATTCTGTAAAAACCTAACCAAAAGAAATAAAATACAGATTTTCTTCGTAATATCCGTGAAAAGTTTGTGCTACATTTTCAGAAAATTTAATAAAGTAAGAGCTTAAAAGTTATACACATTAAGAAATAGAAGGCTTTGTTAAGCCTTAAAAATAACTTTAAACTTCCTATTTAAAACCAAAGAAAAATAGGAACGCCATTTACCTGGCGAGGCACACAACAAGCACATTTGGAGGTATGCTCATCTACATACAAAAATATTAATTTTAAATCTAAATTATATATTTTTTCAACTTATTTTCTTTCTTTGGAATTTAAGCATCGATACAAATCAAAAAAATAATAATATATTTTATTATTTTGCTATATATTCAAAAGAAAGAAATATGCAAATTTTCTTCAAAATTTTACAGTTTATGAGTTTACTTGAAGTGGAAGAGAATAATTTAAAAATCAAAAGCACAACTTTTCAATAGGTAAACTTTATTATTTATGTTATCAGCTACACATTCCTTTTTTTCTTTTCAATTTTCATCCACTATTGCAAAAATCGGAGGTTTGCACGATTTTTACGCTCTGGGAACTCCACTAAAGGCAGAATGCAGATGCCGTTGACGTACTGAAAAGATGACAGGCTAAAATCAATCTTCAAGAAACACAAAAGTCTTAAAATATATGCATGATTATGAAATAGTAACAGCATTTTGTACGCAATATAAAATAATACAGAGTTTGAAACATAAGTATTGAATTCATTGATTATAACATTGATTATAACACATTGAATATTGTGAGAAAATTTACGTAAAACAAAAGATCTATATATTATGTTCACACAAAACTCACAAATTACAGCATAAAGATTCTAATGGCTGATTTACATACAATGTATACCGGCCATATTAATATCTTATGACCCCATGGAGTCTATTTGTAAAAATTGTTGGAATTACATTACAATCCTAATGTATTCTTGCCACTGGAGTCGCAAATCTCTATAGTGACCTAATGCTTCTTATTTCCTCGTCTTGCTTTACTTTCTGTGGCCTCGCTCAAATCGCGTAAGTCCTTACCTTTATCAATTCGCTCTTACGACGATTGAAATATATGAACGGACGTTATTGCCAAGTGTAATGAACAATGATTCAATTGTTTTTTGAGCGACTTCTCGCAGGAAACGTTCGTCGGGCAAAAGTGATAGTGAAATCACTAACGAGTAGTACAAGTTATAGTACACTAAGTTGTATGATGATTATTCACTATTTTATACGTTGCGTTTATTGAGTACTAGCGACCCGCCCCGGCGTCGCACGGGCATAAAATATATAGCCACTGAAAAAATGATTAAAATCGATAGCCTATGATCCTTCACGAGGTCTACTTCTTATCGGTGCCAAATAATTTAATAAAAATTGCTCCAGTAGTTAGTTCGCGAGATAAGCCCTTTCAAATAATTTCCCCCGTTTTTTCCACATTCTCCTATTAGTCTTAGCGTGATAAAATATAGCCTATAGCCTTCCTCAATAAATGGGCTATCTAACACTGAAAGAAGTTTTCAAATCGGACCAGTAGTTCTTGAGTTAGTTAGCCCTTTCAAATAATTTTCCCCGTTTTTTCCACATTTTTCTCCATTTCTTCGCTCCTATTAGTCTTAGCGTGATAAAATATAGCATATAGCCTTCCTCGATAAATGGGCTATCTAGCACTGAAAGAATCATCAAAATCTGTTGCGTAGTTTTAAAGATTAAAGGGAACAAAGGGACATGAGGGAAAAAAGCGACTTTGTTTTATAATATGTATATACAGTGTGAGTCCTTATAAAGTGCACATATTAAAATCAGGGAAACTACACCCCATTTTATCGACGGGAATAATATTTAAAAAAATAAAAAAATATATTTGAATTTTTTATGATGTTTTTAAAATTTTGAGTTGCACCTGTTGACCCTATTTAGATAAAACGTCATAATTTTTAAACTAAGTGTGTTATCGCAGTGGAATAAATTTTGTGATGATGACTAATAATAAGCCGTACCCATAAAGTCAAAATATCCAAGAAAACTAACCTTATAAATTTATAATTAAGTGAAACTTGAAGAAAATCTGGATTTTTTTTCATCATTTTTGCAATTGATTTACAATTTCTCCTAAAATCATGTTATTAACCCTACCTTTTTTTTATTCCAGCATATTCTACGTATTATTAGCTTTCTAAAAGTAAAATTTGCAAGTTTATTACTTAGATACAACTTCTTAAATCAGCGTTTAAAAAATGCAGTTATCTGAGTTAGAGCTGGAGAATGATTTAAACAAAAGTATTTTTCAAGCATAAATCATTTATTACCTTTAACTAATTAAAAATAAATCAAATCAGTAATTATCCTAATGCATCTAATGTTCGAAATGACCACCCTGTTGTTGCATACACATTGTAGCGCGAAGCAACATTTGCTGCGTTGCCCTTTGAATCATATCGGGATCATTTTTAATTTCATTGGCCACACGCAAAACCCTTTCTTCAAGTTCCGCTTCTGTATTAATTTGACTGCTGTACACCCTTTGTTTCATGGTCCCCCATAAAAAATAATCCATAGGTGTGAGATCGGGGGAACGCGCCGGCCACCCAACTGGTCCTCCTCGACCAATCCAGCGACGTGGATAATTGTCATTTAAATATGACCTGACGATCAGCGCATAATGGGCGGGACATCCATCCATTTGGAGCATCATTCTGCGACGGGTTAGAAGTGGCACATCTTCCAATAGCCACGGCAGTTCGTCTCTCAGAAGTACAAGAAATCTCTCTCCAGTTAACGTTCTTGGGAGTATTATAGGACCAATGAGAAAATGGTCGATCATTGCGGCCCATACATTTAAAGAAAATTTCACTTGGAACGTAGAAGCCCTTTTCAACCTAGGGTTTTCACCTTTCGGGCACCACCGATGTAAATTTCGGCAATTAACGATGCCATCTCTAGTAAATTGGGCTTCGTCTGTCCAAAGAATATTTTTAGGGAACTGTGGATTGTCTCTTGTTTTTCTTAAAACCCATGAAGACATAACGCACCTTGGACGTGAATCCACATCTTGGTGTAAATGCTGCACCCTTTGATAGTGGTATGGATGCAACCCTGCTTTTCTTAAGATGCGCCAAACTGATTTCTGGGACACGCCATGACGTAATGCCAAACGTCTCGTACTGGTAGTCGGGTCACGAAACAAATCATCCAAAATTGCTTCTTCGATAGCAACATCGATAATAACACCTGGTTCGCGGCGATTCCGAGGCACAAAAAGTCCAGCGCTAGCCAGTCTTCTATGGACTTCTTGGAAATTACGGGCTGATGGCACGGGGCGTCGATTCGGAAATGCAGTTAGATAAGCTGCGCAAGCAGCTCTAGCACTCCCTCGGTACATTCCATAGTAATAATGGATATCGGCAATGTGTGCTGGAGGGAAATCACTTATACGTGGCATGGTGACCACAAAGCAAACGCGTGATACGTAGGATACGAAAACTGATAACGTTGGTAGGAGAAATACAAATAGCAGCGGCGAAAGGATCGGAGCGACTGGCTGGCTAGGCTACAAAGCATAACGAACGTTCAAATTGTCCTTCAACAGGCCCCCCTCTTCCCCTTTCGTACTTCGACCCGCGTGCCTCTACAATGACTCACCAAAAAAAAGGTCTCTACCTGTGATAAACAATGATGCGTAGCCAAACAATGCGCATAGGCTTTTTTCAAACGGTCATAGAAACTGTTATTTTTAAGTAATAATCGTGCAATTTTTATTTTTAGAAAGCTAATAATACGTAGAATATGCTGGAATAAAAAAAAGGTAGGGTTAATAACATGATTTTAGGAGAAATTGTAAATCAATTGCAAAAATGATGAAAAAAAATCCAGATTTTCTTCAAGTTTCACTTAATTATAAATTTATAAGGTTAGTTTTCTTGGATATTTTGACTTTATGGGTACGGCTTATTATTAGTCATCATCACAAAATTTATTCCACTGCGATAACACACTTAGTTTAAAAATTATGACGTTTTATCTAAATAGGGTCAACAGGTGCAACTCAAAATTTTAAAAACATCATAAAAAATTCAAATATATTTTTTTATTTTTTTAAATATTATTCCCGTCGATAAAATGGGGTGTAGTTTCCCTGATTTTAATATGTGCACTTTATAAGGACTCACACTGTATAAGCTACATCCATAATATTATGTATTATAAAATATAAATGCAAAAATCTGTCTCTTTGTCTGTTTTACCTCTTTACGTCCAAACCGCTACATCGATTTTGCTGGCTATAAAATACTTTCGAGTCCCGGGAAAGGGGAAAAATGTACGGTTTCGTGCGATAAATGAATTTAGGCGCAACCACAGAATACATATTATTATGTATTAGTACAAGTAGCGCAACGTACAATTTACTATGGTGCAATTGCGAGCGACATCTAGTTACGAATGCATACGTTATTTTATCCTTAGTTTTTGTAAGTCTGTTGAAAATAAAGAAAACACTTACACAAATAAAGAAAACTGTCGCGTCGTCACTATCATAGCGTGCATACAAAGAATTTACATTCGTGAACTGTTTCCCAAAAAGGAAAAATGTCACTTTTAGTTCTTTGGTCATATTAACATGATATCTGCTTCTAATTACATTTCTGTCTCATTTATTTTTCCAATAGCGTTGTTGATTTGTTAACTAGAACTTAGGTAATTTAATAGTTAACTCTTGTCCATGATTGTATGGGTAAGCACGACCATCGGCATTCCACAGCCATACGTTTCACACGGTTATCTGTTATTCAAATGAGCATTTAAACTTAATCGATGATGTTTTCATATACATAACTAGTTTTTTGCATGGAAAATATCATCCATGGATAACTCAAATAAATAACATGTTATTTGACAAACACATCATTAGTTGTATTTGTTTGTTTAGAAATAACTTTAGTTCAATTAGTTTAGATTGTGCTTAGTTAACTTTTGCGTTTCATGGCTTAGTTGCTTTTTACAATATAACATTTCAAATTTAAATAGAGGACAGAGGAGTACTATGCCATATTATGATATTATGTTGTTTTTTTCGCCCTACAATTATATCAACACTTGATCACTGAAGAATAACAACAAAATAGTCTCTTCTATGGAAGAATCTCTATTCTCTACACAAAAATAAATGTTATGCATCAAATTCTCTAAATTCGTAGCACAGCCTACGCTGTAGACCGTGCCCCGTAGACTCTACGGGGCGCAGTCAGTTCGTAGTCAGTAGAAAAGTCCTAATTACGTTTTCAATAGAATATTCTTCCGTGCTCATGGTACGCCACTAAAAATGAACTAAACAGCACTGGAGGGTTACCTGCTTGTACTCTGGCGAGGGCGACCTCGGAGGGTACTTGGAGGCGAGTCGAGCGCCGGCACCACAGCCCTGCGCGGCGGGCGGCTCATCGTCCGGGTAGTAAAGGTGCACGAAATCCTCCGTGTCCAGGAACGTATTGATCAACATAATCACTCAGTCTACAGCGAATCAGACTTTCAGCACTAACACTAGATCACTAAGGAAGCCGGCGGCGACCCATCGTACAACTAAGCCAATAAATTACTGAAGATAAATACATACTGTCTATATACAAAATATCACATTCGAACCGTGCCCGAGACTTGCAATACTGGAATTAGAAATGGGTTTGATTGGCGTTGCATATGGTGTTGGAGATTGAGTTGATATCTAACATACCTCTGCCTCTACTAGGTTACTGGTTAGCCATGAATCTTGGCTAACCCCATGATGGATCAATACAAGCATTTATAAACTTGTAGAGCATTTTTGATTGTCAATGTTCGACGTCGATTGTGCGATTCGAGTGTGATTGATTTGAAAACATATTTCTCGCAGGGTCCAACGTCCGTTAGACATAACAAATGCCCACAATTGTTATTCAAGTTTAGGTGATGTTTTGATTTTCATCTCGTTTCGTTTCAATAACAATGAATAATTTATTTAACACGTAAAGTTGAATGCCCTAGTGCTTGCTCACTTGGTAGTCGAAGCTAGCTCCGATAAGTTTCAAGTCGCAGAATAATTTACCACCTCCCAACTTAGTTCTTGCAAAATAAATGATTCTGAATAACATTACCCTTCTGAATTTCAACTACGTTTTCTTTCGTATTTCATTCTATATGAACTACACAGCTTTATGTTTAGTGTTGTTTCCTGTTTCGCAACCTTCTGAGATACTTATATCATAATATTATAATGGAAATTACGAGGCACAGAATTTCATACAATTTATACAAATTTTGTTACTATATTTGAAGTTATTTGCCTCGACTAGCCGTTTAAACTTATGAGCATATTCGGCTGTTGTCACTTTCTTTTAATCTTAATAATATTATTTCGGTTATTGTCACTTTCTTATTCATATTATTCGATAGAGAACATCCAAATATGAAACAAGCCATCTGACACGTACATTGAGAAACAAGCCTTAATTGTAATACGAACAATATCGCTCTATCCTTATTGGTATTTCCTCCGGCGACTAAACTCCTACATACCACCCACTTTTGGTGCGCTCTACATAATTTCTCAAAGTATCGTCAGCATAATTATACAGCTAACTTGCTAGTTTTACTTTATCTTAATAAATAACCACCACATACATAATACATTGTTAATATACCTAATTATAAGTGTTGTTTACTTATATTTATGATCAACTAGCTGTCCCGGTGAACTTCGTGTCACTTTAAAACCTTCCCTGGACTTCTACGAATATTTTAAGACTAAAATCAGCCCAATCCGTTCAGCCGTTTTCGAGTTTTAGCGCGACTAACACATTTGAAAATCCATTTTTATATATAAGATAAGCGAGTAATATCCTATTGTGGAGTTTTCTGCTACGGCTCAATGAATATGTATTGCGAACAAAAAATTAAAATTAACAATGACGTCTTATAACGACTGCCTGGGGAAGCCCCTCTAATTCCCAAGGTCAGCCTTGGGCAACCGTCTTTTGGCATGCTTCGATTACTGGTTAAATATAAACGTTCTCAAACAACATGTTTATTTTCAAGCGTTATAGAGGTGGACAAAATGTAGAGTAGGCAACATATGGCCGGGTGACGTAAAGGTATTGTAATTGGGGTACGAATATGTACGTTATATTCACAGCTGTACAGTGTACTTTAAATACGGCCGAATCACGCTTCCACAGCGGACGCGCGCCGCTCTACATTTATCATACGACGGCTCACAAAAATGCGGTCACCGTCATACCCCGCGAGGTGACGACTCTACGCGATATCTAGTGATATAATAAACCGGCGAATGTCTTGAGGCGGTACGTACAATGAAATGAGGGTTTCGACTCGACTGCATTTTCAAAATATATATTTTTCTCATGATGTAGTTAGTCTACGACTCCTTCATATATTGAAACGTTGAAAACGTTTTATTAAGCATCTGTAAAAAACACATTAAATATCATATCACCAATGAAAAGGTAGCAAATATCTAACCTCTCACGTTACGACCGTCATCTCTATTATAGAAATTAATATAGCAATAGTAAAAGTTGGAGTGTTGTATGTCCTACGGTCCGCCGTCCGACCGCAGCCATTCACCGGGCTCGTGTTACGTAGCTGGTGGGATAAACTTACACGGTATCATTGCACGAAATGCACGCTAGAGTCCACGATACGAAGAACTATGTGTATCAATTTTCTACGTCCACATATTACTGCAGTAGAGCAACGTTTCCGTAACGAACACAAAAACTCCACATGTAGAGTTTCAGATTGAGTCTGTATTTACATTGACCTAGATAACGCTAGGCTATTACTTCATAGGTTGAAATTATTATTATGTTAAGTCTGGAAGCTCTACTTTTACCTCATAAAATAAGGAATGCTTTGAATCTTGCATGTGATACGTAGGTTCTTCGCTAGTTCGTAGACTTGTAACATTATCAATATCAAACGAAAGACTCTACTAATTTTAAATCAAGAAAGATAGATTGGTAGGTTTTATTGCCCGGCGGCTAGCACTAATCCGCTTATTGCCTACCCGAAGCCAGTTCAGGCAACTCGGCGGACTAAAATTTTTATGGCGATAACATATGTGGACTGTACATTATATCAGAGTCATATTTATTCTCCATAACTGGCTCATTGTAATGAATGTGGCTTATCGTAAAGGGCCTGCAGGCTGCAGTAACAACCAGTAGAAACGGCACAAGGCTACAGCACTTCCGCATAGAAAGCAAAATGTCCTTGTTGCCGGTTATCACACTTAATTATGATTAAAACTGAATAGGCGCAAGATAACACGTTAGATCCAGAAAGTATAGATGAAGTA
Source organism: Polyommatus iphigenia (assembly GCA_963422495.1). Classification (NCBI taxonomy): domain Eukaryota; kingdom Metazoa; phylum Arthropoda; class Insecta; order Lepidoptera; family Lycaenidae; genus Polyommatus; species Polyommatus iphigenia. The sequence goes on along the minus strand of OY730177.1, from coordinate 42,997,014 downwards.
AATACTTTAGTTAATATTTATGATCTCTTACACGATATATATAAATAAACTGTTACAAAATATTTTTGTAAAACATTTTGTACTCTAGATATAATTGCTAAATTATTTAATTTTACAAGCTCTAAGTATTTTGTCAGCGTAAGTGTCTGAAAAATACTGCAAAATACAAAGAAAACGATAAATTCATTATATTTCATTTCAATAAATAGAGTTTTAAATGTTGGTTGTAAGGCAAAATGTAGAGGCCGTTTACTAGAAAACAATGATTTTACTTATTTATTCAATATCATTGAACCTTGAATCGAAGAAACAATGCTTGTAGTTTATTTGTCAATGGCGTCAGGAATAATAAACGTTCATCCGTTAAATCTTTTATGCATTTAACGACCGTACCTACTACCTAGCGCCATGTTGCAAAAACTCAACTAAATGATGTTGTGAAAAATCTGTAGGTGGTTTTGATGGTAATCCTAATTTTACATTTAATGATTACTAAAGAAACATTAAATGAAGACTGACAAAAAAGTAAATACTTAATGTCAACACCTTGGCAAAACAATGTTAAAAAACGAATCATTAAGAGGCTCAGAGATAGAATTTGAAATACAGAAAAAAAAATAGAATTTAGAGTGTTCGACCGGCAACACCTGATTGCCTTGAACATCTACCAAAGTGAATTGACAAGTGAATATCACTAATTACATAATTGAGTACAAACTAACACTCGCTTATTATTGCAATTTGCTCTTGCAAGCGCGTCTGTGTGCGCGTTTTTCCAAGCCAATGGCGCATCGCCGCGTCGCTCACAAACGTCAATGAACAAGTCATGTGAGTACTCGCGGGCGCCATGGTCGGCCATGACCTTCGTGTGTGCACGAACATGTAAACAACTCTACCTGTCCATATCGCTAATTAATTTCAAAATGGCCGCCATCCTTTTAATCGGCTTTGCATAAGTGTGAGCGTGAGATGGCACGACTGCGGTATACTTTACAATGTAAAAACTTCGCCCACATGCAAGTGTGCATATTTATACACCTCTTACTATCTCTGGGTGTCAATTTTGGAGAAATAACCTCAAAAGCTATGTACTGGTGTAGAATAACTCTAAATGGCTATAAATAACATTTTTAATCGCCATTATAATTATCACAAACGACGAATTAGCTACAAGTTGAAATTTAAATGAACACCTTAAATTCTCATATGAAACCGAGTAATTAAACATTAATCGAAAACACAAATGATTTTTTTAACGTTAACCGAGCAAGCATACATTACCTACCTTACGCTATGCACATAGCATGGCGCATTAGACACACCGAGTTCCAAGAACAAGGCCAGCTACGTGACTGATATGAGTATACATGTACTTGTAAATGCACTTTTTATTGATTCTTTATCTGATTCACATCAATATACCAATTTACAAGTTAAATAATGACATTATAGATAGATTGGGAGACAAAGAAAATCGAATTTAGAATCATTTGGTACAATATTTGGGAAGTATGGACGCGTGCAAAAAGATTAATCTATGAACTTGGAACGAAAAAGATGGGTGTAAAATATTATTCAGAAGATTAAGAAACTTACCAAACCATTTGGAGAGTATTCATGCACCATTGGGTGCAACAGGATATTAGGATAGGCATAATCTATGAACTGGTTTTATTTATATAACATGTTTGATGTAATGTTGCCAGTATTCTAGGTTTATGTATGTTGTGATAACTATTAAGACTAGTTTATCAGTAGCTTGATGCGGTGATGTGACCTATTAACTTTTTAAACGCGATAGAACGACCAACGAAGGTACACCATATCAGCAGTTTAATAAACATAACAAACTCATATCAGCGCGTTTAAATATGATAATGTAATCAACACACACATTTCACATTCAAAACAATCTATAAATACCTAATGCTTTTAAATGTGTCGTAATATCCATTAGAAATTTTTAATCGATCTAAAATATAATCGAAAGAAGATTATGATTGTATACATAGTTTCGAATTTCGATCTCTATTCGATAACTGCAGTTGCACCTGCTCAGCGTAACGAATTCCATTCAATGCATCCCAAGATTTTTTACGACTAAATCTCGAACTCCTTGTGAATAAGCAATGGCAATTCTATGCCCATTATCGACTAAAAGCTTAAAGAATTGAGAAATGTAAGGAAGAAATCAGATAGTGCTGTACTCTATATTTTTTGATAAACCAGACAAAATCAAATATTTTGCAAGACTCTCCATTTTAAATCGTCTAGAATCTAGATGCATTTACATGACCCAGCCACGTGGGACATGACCGTTTGCCGCTAACGATTTTCTACGTTCTCAGCTGTGAGGTTTGGGACATGCGCAAAGGAAAAATTGGCCACGTGGATAGCGTACTAATTATGCTCGAAGAATAATGCAAAACTGGTCAAGTGTGAGCTGAACTTTGGAAGATAGTAGATTGAATGGCCTCTGAAGTGACGCATCGTTGCAATTTTGCCAGAAGCACCATCTCAGGCATGGTAACATCATTTTACACGTCATTTTTACTTTCGACCTTGTGGGTTCATTTTTTAAGCGTTTTTTTAATATTTCAATGATTAGAGAAGGACTCCTTACACTTATGTCTCTAATATTCATTTTTTTTTAATTGCGTGACATATTTTTCTACACATCTACTCGTAATTCAATTCCAACTTTCAACAACAATTCGATGCAAACTAAACACGCCAATTGCCATGCTCGATATTCCATGTAATTATAGAATATCCATCAACTAAATTCCAGACTAAACATCGGATATTACCACGAGGCGAACCGATAACTGTAAACGGTATCAGGTGGGCGCGTAGACCGAGCTGTAAGTTGAAAAGCCGCATAATTTTCACCCAGCCATAACATTAAAGGAAATCCCAGAAATTACCAACATACTGCTAAATAGCATATTAGTAAAGCTTGTCTAAGTAGTTCATGAAATCCTAGAGCATTCTTACTAATAGATACAATATTATGGAATATGTTTAACGAAACATTGAACTAATAAGTTATTACTCGTAAATACGAATTTAAAATATTTTAGGATGAGATATTTAATATGTGAATTTTCAAAGCTTCCTCGTCCAATTAATGCATTGTTACGTTCTTATCAGAGACAATAAATCCTAATGAGCTTATTAATGATTGTAAATGGAAAATTAATTGCATATTTGCAAAATTCGTCCAAAGTTCCAACCGCAATTCGCTCTACATAATACATTGCATTGGTATTTCGTCCTTTTGCAAGTGCGAACATTTTGCCTGTAGCGAAACACGTTTGAAAGTTACCACAATACCGTGGCTGGATATCTACGAAACGATAACTATTTAGGTTGGGTTGGGTGATAACTGATAATATTTTACGGTTTTAATTCTTCGCCCTTATCAGTATCTGCAAACATTATCGCCATAATATGGTTTAAGATATAATTTGTCGTTATCAACATTAACAGTTTCATTTTCAACAAAAAATAGGATAAATTGAAGTACACGTAAGAAAAGAGCGACCAAGAAGGCTACCAAAGATTATGAAGAATCCATAAGGTCGTGATAGGACTTCGTAACACCCATTGTACCTGAGATTCTTGACATGCGCATAAATGGGAGAGGGCCACGTGGCGCGTTCCCGTTGTATAACCTCCTCTCTCTAATGCGGCACTACAAAGTGTGGAGTACATTACTGCCGTGTACTCGCGCTACCAGAGTCACAGCACTCATACTGTCGGGGCAGTAATGCGGCCAGACAGCCTGCGGATGCACTAGTAAAAAATCAATGATACCCAGGTCAAATAAGTGAGGTAGTGCCTAAAATGAATTTATTAAGTGTAGCGTGAGTAGACGCGATCTAGGTTAAGGCTAATTAGGGCGCCATACTTACTGTTCCATATTTTTAGAATTTTTATCGCCGCTTTGGGGTGTATATTTTTAATGACACTGCTGATATGGAAATTAATATTAGTGCGGCATTTTTTTTCATTATAGAACGAAAAGATGGAAAATATTAAATGACTATAATCCTTAAATGCAAAGTTTCTACTGTACTAGCTCTATCGGTATGAAATATATTATTCAGTAAACGAGTTTCAGCTTTCACTTGCTCTAGAATACCTATAAGTCCTATTTTGGACATAGCCGTTGACTTAGCTAATAGAATGTCGGCGATTTCCAAGCACAACTATTTGAAATTACTAATTTACTTCTATTGCCTTTAGTCTTTACACATTTTCTCTTGTGAAAATGAACATTTTGTTACTATACTCAATACTGTAAGCTATTGACCGAAGCAGGTGTGAAAATTTCTCCAGAAAGGTTGATTTTTTAGTATATTTCATTCAAACAGGTGATCTAATTATAGCCAGATGGCTTTTTGATATAATGGTGATGTGATTTGTAGTTAATTTATTGAGTGTAATTTGGTTGCAAATTTGACTACCACTGTCGTAATCCTAAAAATATTAAGTATTTGTTAACATGACCTCGAGCGGGCATTGGTATGAACAAAGCAACATTTTCGCTTTGTACTGTGTACTTTGCACCTCCTTAAAAGGCCAGCGAATTCACATTATTTAGAAAATTTATTGTAAACGTTTCCCTTATAGGTGCATGTTTTACTACTCCTACTGCCGTCGAATGAGTCGAGTGTTTATCACCTCATGTGTGTGGGAAAATATTTTATTATTGTCTACAGTCAGCACGCGAGTAGTATGCGTTCGTATGACGTACCATGCCAAGAATTCTAAATACTACGAGTCTCGAGGTAGTGCCGATTGCCGAGTACGTGCGCCCGCCATAGTGTAACGTAGACGCCACGACTGCAGTTATACTCGGGTCTCGGCGGGACTTTAGTCTCACCGACATCACCAAACTTGAGTAACTTCACGGGCAGCATCATCAAACTGCACATCGCATAGAGGAAATGGTCCTATTCGACGTATTTATATCCGCCAACACCATATTGTAACGCCATGTGCCTCACACGTCGGCGGCGCGCACACTCGCCCATACTGTAGTGGGGCTTACCAAACGAGATTCCGGTAAAACTTTACAATATAATCCATTTATATTTGTCGGACACTTCGCAAAACCATAAATACGAGAACTGAATATTGATAAGAGCGCGGATGTGGTGTATATCCATATTCTGTGGGAGCGATAGCGGTGTCGCATGGAGTATGCGACGGACGCGCGCGGCAGCTGCGAGGCAACTGGAGGTGCGACGGGGTAGGGGGGCGGGGCTTCGGCCGTCGGCGCGGGGCGCTCGCGGGCGGCCGGGGGGCCAGAGCCGGCGACTCTTTGGAGTCTAGACGCTGAAGGTTGTTCATCGCGAATTTTTGCAACGTAAGCGCTAGGCGCGTGCGTACCGATAAACTCCGTCGGCCATTTTTTGTAGCGGAGGCTGGGGCCCCCCCTCGGGCCTCGATACACCTATTAATAATGCAATCAATTAACTCGTAAGATTCTTCTAATACTCTACAGAACGTACCTAATCTCGAGTTGTAAACAAACTTTTGTTCCATTTGTTTCTTTGTTATGGTGCTGCCTACACGGTACACTATTGTGACGTAATAATTAATGAGCTTTATCCGACGCTCATTCATAAAACACGACTTTATTGACTTATGTACACTGCTGTAAAGGGTTACTTAAAAACTAGATCAAAAATCAAAATAATAAGCTACTTTATGTAGAGCTGTAAGAACTGAGAGCTACGAAAACGAGCAAGAGAGAAATTGTGTCTCGTGCACATATTTTCTAAGTCTTTAGATGACAAATTGCATTTCATACAAATAATTATGACTCTAGGTAGAGTAGCCTAAATACTTAGTTTATGAAGTTTAGGTGTTGAAACGTTTAACAAATGGTAGTTCCAATGTAAACAATACGAGTGAAAGCCAGACAAGTCCTACGCGGCAGCTCTCAGGCCCATTGTAGTGCCAGTGGTCGGGTTACGTAAAGCGGACACGCTGGATGGGGTTATGCAGTCAATTGTAGTTTTTGCAGACTGTTCAGGGATATTCTATCCTGTAGTTTCTATCTATCTGATATGCTCTATAAGATGATCATTCATGTCATTTCTTTAATTATGTGGTCGACGGTCGTGTTTATGTGTCTGTCGAAAAAGCTTTTGCCTAATTTCTTCTTAGTCAATGTTGTACATCGCCCCTGCACACAAAACTGAACCATCTTTATGAACATGAACTTTGTTTTTTTAACTGATTTAATCAGATAAAAAGGATATGTTCCTCAATGTTCTCTAAATTTAGTACCATTAAATATCGTCCCAAGATGTATGGGATACAATAATAAAATAAAAATAAAAAAGCTTTTTATTTCTAATTATTACATAATATTTCGTTAGTAACAGTTAAGATGATTAATGTTTGTGTTAGTAAGAACCCCTCGCTTCGAAGGTGAAGGCCTCCTCTAGAGCTTTCCATGCTTCTCTATTTTTCGCTACTTCCATCCATCCTTCGCCAGCTACCTTTATTATGTCGTCAGTCCATCGAGCTATAGGTCTCCCTCTCGTTCTAGTGCCCGTGGGCCCTTTCCATGCCGTTATTGCTTGAGTCCACCTATTATCTGTCAGTCTCGAAAGGTGGCCCGCCCAGCGCCAATTTAGTTTTTTGCAGTAATGGAGAGCGTCTGCTACTTTAGTTCTTTTTCTTATGCTTCTGTGTGCTATTTTATGTATTCTTTTGATATTTAGCAGACTTCTCTCCATACCTCTTTGACACGATCTTATTTTTGACTTGATCTTATATGTAAGTTTCCATGTCTGGATAGCGTAAGTTAATGAGGGAAGTATACATGTGTCCATTACTTTTTTCTTGACGGCAATTGGCATATCTCCTTTAAATACCTCCTTCAGACTCCAGTACTTTTTCCAAGAATTGGAGATTCTCCTGTCAATCTCTTGTTCATTTCTCTGTCTCAGAAAAGAGATTTGTTTTCCCAAATAGATAAAGGAATCGACATACTCCAGCTCGACATTTTCTAGGTATATTGGACTTTTTGTAGAGTTTGTTAGTACTTTGGTTTTGCTTCGGTTAATTTCCAGGCCTACTTGTTTACTTGCGGTGTACAATAGGTTTATCATCGACTGTAGCTCGGTTACATTTTCTGATAGTAAAACGATGTCGTCTGCGAATCTCAAATTACTCAAATAGAGATTGTTGATTTTTATACCTACATTTCCCCAATTTAGATTATCAAAAATCCTTTGTAAAACAGAAATGAACAGGGTGGGAGATATCCCATCCCCCTGTCTCACCCCCCTTCTGATGGCTATAGGAGATCCAGTCCTTTCAAGCTTGATTCTACTATAACAATTACGGTAGAGGTTTTTCAGGATTTTTATATATGCTGGGTCGACTCCTTGCGATTGTAGGGACTCCCATATGGAGTGGTGGTAAAGAGAATCGAAAGCTTTTTGGTAGTCTATAAAAATAAGGTATAGTGGTTTGTTAAATTCTTGATATTTGTCTATTATTAGTTCTATAGAGTGGATATGATCAATCGTGGAGAAACCACTTCTGAACCCCGCTTGTTCTGCGGGTTGATGTCTTTCGATATTGTCTCTGATTCTCTTTTCTAAGATGGACGAGAAAACTTTATATATTGAGGACAGCAGGCTTATTGGGCGGTAGTTTCCAATATTATTTGGGTCTCCCTTTTTATATATCAAAATTATATAAGATTCCGTCCATTGTGTTGGTACTATAGCCGATTCAAGCACGAGGTTAAAGAGATGCGTGAGAGGGACAGCTAGGTATGGGCATCCAATTTTCAAGGCTTCGTTAGGTATTTGATCCGGTCCAGGACTTTTGTCGGTTTTGGTTTTCGTAATTGCCTTTATTACCTCCTCTACGTCGATCTCGTGTATATTTATAGGTGATTCCAACGACGTGTTGATGGTGGGTGTCGACTCTACATATTCGTAAAGATTTTTGTAAAAGCTAGTTGCTACTTTTAGTATTTCGTTTCTATTGCAAGTTATATTATTATTATTCGAGGTTTTTAAACCTTCTATCCATGTCTTGTGTAATCTAAGTTCCTTGTTTGCTCTTTTTAAGCTGCCTGACTGTAATATATGTTTTTCAAAAGTGTTTTTACGATGTATGTTATAATCGTTCCGGATATATTTACTAACAAGCTTATACAAAGCTTTTAGTTCATTTTTTAAACTTCTTGTTTTTGGTTTAATTTTTTGGATTTGCTGTCTCCTATAGATCAAATTCTGCGTCTTAGTAGAAAGAATAGTCTTATTTTCTGGAGGTGTATAGGTCTTTTTGAGGCTACTACTTATTGCTTGGACAATTTTATCATTTAGTTCTTGTACTGTAGAGCGTTGTTTCCAAGTAGGAAAGTTTTCAAAATTTTCTTTAAGTTTTTCCTTATACATTTGTATTTCTCTATAATTCTTAAGAGAACTCTTTCCAACAGTTCCGTAGCTTTTCCTGCTTTTTTTGTGTAGCTGTAATTAAAATTTTGCTCTTATTAATCTGTGATCACTAGGGAAATCAACGTTAATTACCTGTACGTCTTGAGCCGATTTTTGGAAGTTTGTAAGTATATAATCTAGTTCGTTCTTTACCAGAGCATTAGGTGATCTCCAGGTCCATCTTTTCCCGGGTTTTTTTTTTGAAAAAGGTGTTTAGGATTGCCAGTTTATTTTCGCGTGCAAATTGTATAAGCCTCTCACCTCTACTGTTTCTGCTTCCATAGCCAAAGCTTTTCATTATAAGGTTTTCATGGGATATAATATAAAATTAAAAATACATTAAAAAATGTACAGCAGAAAAATTTTACGATTTCGTCTTTACTAAGACGAAATCGTAGAATTCAAAAGTTTATAGCAAAATGATAATAATAGTACTTTCTAAAAAATGCTCCTTTTAATCTTGAACTTATTTCTACGACCTTTTAATTGAAATAAACATTGAGTCATAACTCAGATGCAGTATGGAGGACAAATCACGAGCTTCCGTATTTCGATATAGAAATTACTTCCGCAATCAATACATATAAAATTATTTGCATATCTCAATACATATTCGGTATTTCGGTATGGAATTCTTAAGAAAATATGTACTGTCAGAGACAAATCCGGTTTAATACTTTTGAACCTTATTATCATAATCGTTGAAAATAAGAAAATAAAAACATTTTCACGGCCGAACATCGGAAAAGGAAGAAAGGCGGTAAGTCCAATAATTTTAAATGATTGTTGACGAAAGATCCATAATTAGTATTTACTTCTTAAATTAAATATTGAAATAAACAAAGTTTTGTGTATACGACTGTTCACAAGTTTTAATGCCCAAAAGTTTAAGAAAATATAGGATTTTTCCAAGTTTAAAACATTTTTTTGAACATAGATGGCGAACCATCGGAAAAACATTTTTGAAGTGAAAACTTCTTTAGCGGCCTTGAGCACTTTTGTGGGATGGGTAAAAACTGTGAAACTCGCGTCAGATTCTCGTGCTGATCGAAAAACCTTAGAAAAACCGTAAGACGGTTGGAGAATAGTGTTGTAACATCGAAATTGATTAATCGAACAATCGATTGTTTTTTTTTTTTTTTTTTTTTTATATTTTTTAAATCGATTTTCATAAAAAATGGGATAAATATTTATCCCATTTTTTATGAAAATCGATTGTAAGGGTTTCGATTAATTAAAAAAATTGATTTTTTAATAATCGATTTTCATAAAAAATGGGTTTAAAATATGCACAACGTTAATAATCAAGTTTTCACTTCTGCCGGCACTCCCGGAGTGCAACCCGTCTTTTTTTTTCACTACAATCCTGAGCAAAACCTGTTACATAGCAAATTATTATAGCAACTCTAAAAAAACGATGGTTTCTTGCATTTATATCATCATCATCATCATATCAGCCTGTGTTCGTCCACTGCTGGACATAGGTCTCTCTCAATGAACGCCAAGATGACCGATCTCCTGCTACTCGCATCCAACATGGACCTGCAACTAAACGAAGATCGTCGTCCCACCTAGTTGGAGGTAGACCTACACCCCGATTTCCCAGCCTTGGTCTCCATTCCAGAGTAAGTTTACTCCAGCGATCGTCTGTTGTTCGAGCTACGTGACCAGCCCGGTTCCACTTCAGCGTACTGATTCTCTGCACTATGTCGGTGACTTTAGTTCTTTGAGGAATTGTTTCATTTCTAAGCTTATCCGCCAATGAAACTCCGAGCATAGCGCGCTCCATAGCACGCTGAGCAATGCTTGCATTTATATATTATATTGTAATTATTTTACACCACTTAACTATTTTGCAGTTAACATTACCACTTAACATACCTATAGCAAGGTATGCCTTTAGCATAATATAATAGCACCATTAAGGGAGATCGCACACGTCACACTTTTTGTGTGATCGAGTCTGCGGCGCACAAAAGGCGCACAAAAGTCGTTCGCGGATTTTTCACAGACTTAACGCACACGACGCACATCTTCGATCATTCTGTCCGCTGAACTGTAGGGACGTAGACGCTATGGAAATCGTGCAAAGATCGCGAAGTATTATTTTGTACTTGAAGTACAGAAAAAGAAAAAATAGAAAATTTTGGGTACATCCTATAATTTCGGACAGATTATTGAAGGGACAGTTCCATATTAAACATTCAATTCTGCATTATTCTGCCTTAGAGGTCAGAGGCGGTGCAAGGCGTGGGCGGTGTGGGCGACCACCCACGGCCTCGCGGTCCTAGGGGCCTCGCGCCCTTTGGACCACTAGGTTTTTTTAAACGTTTTACGAGTTGTACGTGATACTCAAATATTCATAAATAAAAAGTTTTATAAATAAAACTTTAAGTACTTATCAAAAAAATATTTCTCTCAATAAATCCGTTCTATAGCGTCATCCAATGGGGGGGGGGGGGGGCTCGCATAATATATTTTAGGGGGCCTCGTAAGATATATCTTGCCCACATAAAATTTAGGTCTTGCCCCGCCACTGTTAGAGATATCATAAATTACTGGTCTGTTTTGTATTTCATGAGTTAAGGTGACGCAGCGTTAAAGTAAGAAACCGTGTTGGATATTATGTTTTAGATTGCTTGTTTTCTATGAGAGGCCGGCCCGGCCTCTCATAGAAAACAAGCAATGGAACAGCAAAAAATGGAAAGGGCGTAAGCGACAAAATGGTTTTTGTCGCATAATTTAAAAACCATAAATACATTTCATATAAGCTATGCACAAATTAAAGTGCATGCTTGAACCAATTTATGTACAAATTTTGGAACCTTAAATCACTCTCCTCTGTTGGAAAAATAGGAATCCCTTTTTTTACAGAGGTCTTTTCGATTGATTATTCTGTGCTATAAAAGTTGTCCAATCGTGTTATGCTATGGGCAATTCAAAGACAAAGACATGATGAATACTGACAATGAACTTCAATTTCTTAGCTTTAGTCATTGCTGAGAAAAATCGGCATCGCTACAGCCAAATTATCAAGGCGTCGCCTTAACATCGTTACATCGATATCTGGCGCCATGTTAATTAAATAGATCGCGTACGTTACGTCACTACAAATGCAGATTGTAGACTAAAAGTATGCGCCGTCTGCGTTAGCGCGTGTTGAAGCAAACGTTCTATTTTTTGACCGACTTCCAAAAAGGAGGAGGTAATATGTTCGGCTGTATGTATCTTTTTTTTTTTTTGTATGTTCAACGATTGTTCAGCCGTCTGTGGTCCGATTTTCAAAATTGTTTTTGTGTTGTATAGGGTTTAACTCGAATTTGGTACCATGTTCACAAAAGTGGTGATCTGATGATGGGATCCTTGAGGAATCGAGGGGACTCCTTGAAATTTGTATGGAAACATATAGTGATTTCGATTTTTTCTGAAGCATTCAATCAGATCAAGCAAGTAAGACTTCGCACCAGGTTATACCCTGGATCCGAAGGTACCGAACAGAACTTTTGAATGCTTATAGGTACAGGTTCGGGGATTTCGGCGTTGTTAAAACAACTGAAAGCATAAGCTAATACATCAATTTGATTAATCATCATCATCACAACCTTAATTATACCATGGGTCATCACACTATGACCCAATTATTGGTACTTTTCGTGATATGTTGCATCGAAGCAGACGTTTTTGATGATGATTTCGCTGTTTGTGGACCGATTTTCAAAATTCTTGTGTTGTTGTATAGGATATAATCTAAATTTTGTATAACAATTACGAAAGTGGTGAGCTGATGATGGAATCTATGAGCAATCAAGGAAAATCCTTGAATTTTATCAAAACACTCATAGTGGTTAAAATGTTGTTTCTAGTAAGTTAAACATATGTTATGAATAAGAGAAATGTCATACGAAGGTGTCTCTTGGTCCAAAGGCACTGAACAGAACTCCTGAATCTTTAAAGATAAAAGTTTGGAAATTGCAGCATCGCTTAGGTAACTGCAAGCATTTACCACAATTTCGCTTACATTAACATAATGTGAATAGTTAACATTCGTATTGGTTATTTACGCATAAAGCCTTATTTTGTAGATAACTAAAAAGAGTGAAATTATTATTTTTAACAAAAAAAGGTAAAAACAATAGTAATATGAACTAAAAAGTATTAAATAACTCTAACTCTTTAATAGCACGCCTTTTTCAGAATTCGTCTAAATCTCAACTATTTCTGTACATATTATATTAAAGTCTTCATTACTATGAAGTCGGTACCAGTCCCAAAAGTTTCAGATATTCTGACATTACTGAGCTCACGATTAAAATGTTAGCTGGTACCGACTTCAAAATAATGAAGACTGTAGTATAATATGTACAGAAATAGTTGAGATTTAGACGAATTCTGAAAAAGGCGTGCTATTGAAGAGTTAGAGTTATTTAATACTTTTTAGTTCATATTACTATTGTTTTTACCTTGGAAGTCGGTTTTAATTTTTTTGTTAAAAATAATAATTTCGCACACTTTTTGTGCGGCGCCGCGCGAAGCGGCGCGATGCGGTCTGCCAGAATTATACGATTTTTTTGTGCGTCGGACTTATTGCGCGTCATGTGCGTTACTGCATATAATTGCATAGGTTCTATTTCCACAAAATAAAAAGTGCGTCACGAATAGTCCTGTCGTCTGCGATCTCCCTAAGTGGTGTAAAATAATAATGCCGTGATGGTTATGATAGAAATACATACACAATTTATAAAATATTATATTCTTTGGTATAGGCCTGGAGATACTGACACAAAATTCTTGGTCATTTGTACCAGGCTGGCGGTTCTATAGGGGTATAATTACGTAAAGGCAAAAAGGAAAATGATGGTCATAGCGCTCGCACTGGCAGCCCAAACGCGTGGGCGTTAATCGAACGTGTCGGATAAATAACGAGTGTCGAACGATTTGTTCCACAAAAATGCTTGTATTTTCAGATAGTCGAAAAAAAATAAGTAGGCGAAAGCGAAATGCCATACTTGTCGGGTGCGGCTTACAGCCCGCCATACCGACGCGAATACGTTAATTTTAATAAAAACATTTAACCATTTGTACCAGGCTAATTTTTGCATAGCTAATCATCGTCGAGTAGCCATTCACGAAAATCACCTTGCCATACTTTTCCGACAGGTCCCAATGGCCGCCATACCACTGCAAAGGTGTAATTTTTTTTTCGCCAAACGATTTGTACCAGTATGGCATTTATATTTTTGGAAAGTATGTATTTGACAAAATATGACCGTTATTATTTTTCCCATACTTCTAGTAGGGGGAAAAAGTGCTGCCATACTTGAAATACTTATTTATTTGACACGTTTTAAAAATACGACTATAAAATACGTAAAATCATTTTTACATCATGGCATCATTGTATTCTCGTCATTTGGCAATTGTACCAAAAAAAAAATTACAGATTGTAACCATGGGGCGGGATGACTATCGGACTTGAGCAAAAAAGAGATAAAAATTGGACGATTTGTACCAGTATGGCATTTAGATTTTTGGAAATTATACGATACAATGTGACCATTATTATATTTGCCATACTTGTAGTAGAGGGAAAAAGTGGCGCCATACTTGAAAAACCGTTTGAAATTACGAATAAAATCTTAGGATTTTGAAATAATATTGTTCATATTCGCCACTTCCCATAGGTATGGCATTATCAGGCTCCTATTTATGATCATACAGGGAACTGTTAAAAAAAGTTCCAGGGCGGTACAAATCGTTTGGCGAAAAAAAAAATTACACCTCTGCAGTGGTATGGCGGCCATTGGGACCTGTCGAAAAAGTATGGCAAGGTGATTTTCGTGAATGGCTACTCGACGATGATTAGCTATGCAAAAATTAGCTTGGTACAAATGGTTCAATTTTTTTATTAAAATTAATGTATTCACGTCGGTATGGCGGGCTGTAAGCCGCACCCGACAAGTATGGCATTACGCTTTCGCCTACTTATTTTTTTTTTCGACTATCTGAAAATACAAGCATTTTTGTGGAACAAATCGTTTGACACTCGTTATTTATCCGACACGTTCGATCAACGCCCACCCGTTTGGGCTGCCAGTGCGAGCGCTATGACCATCATTTTCCTTTTTGCCTTTACGTAATTATACCCCTGTAAAACCGCCAGCCTGGTACAAATGACCAAGAATTTTGTGTCAGTATCTCCAGGCCTACGCTTATTGCTTCTTTAAGCTAATCATACTAATAGGACTCCTTAAAAAAATATCTCCTAAATTTCGTTGCACCCTAGTATTGTAGCTATAACGAAACCTTATAAAACAAATGTAAATTTTATTTCGTTGAAGTGTTAATTACATCTTGAAGAATACTTTGTATCATATTAATGAACTACTTGTGGTAATCACAGGAAATATTTCTTATTCGTTACGGATGTCCCTGACATGCAACGCAGGCTCTACCAGTTGCCTTATTAAGGAGATTAATACTTTAAACGGCAGGAATACTATCTTTTTACAATTGTAAAATAGCCATTTTCAATCAACATTTTCAAAAACATTAAGGTGATTTTAAGTTGATTTTGTCAAGGTACAAAGTACAAACACACTAAGGGAACTCTATCTCGACTCTTGAGTGTCGAATCTTTGAAATTGGGGGTCTCTCTCAGCAATTGGGATCTATACTAATATTATAAATGCGAAAGTATCTCTGTCTGTCTGTCTGTCTGTCCCGCTTTCACGCCAAAACTACTGAACCGATTGTAATGAAATTTT
The DNA here is from genome assembly GCA_963422495.1 of Polyommatus iphigenia. NCBI lineage: Eukaryota > Metazoa > Arthropoda > Insecta > Lepidoptera > Lycaenidae > Polyommatus > Polyommatus iphigenia. Next base: position 42,981,770 of record OY730177.1, on the reverse strand, counting down.
GTACACAAATAGTCTAAAGCCTGAGAAAGGACATAGGCTACTTTTTAACTGGAAAACCCTAAGGGGGTGAAAATTCGTAAATTTGTTCAAATTAAGTTAGTTCCAAAAATTCATAACAGATGGCGCTAAGAGTCGCCTACATCTCGCTATCGCTTGCTAATAAGTCTTTCTATAAGAGGTGGCACCATATTGAGGTAGGTTTTTCGATTCTTTCGATTGTTATACACGTTATTAAATAACTCACTACTCAGTACTTTACCTATGCAGTGACGTAAGGGGTACCAGGGTTTTAAAAAGCTTTTAAATTTGACACCAATTTTGTTGACACCGCGCGCTATAAACTGAAGTCCACGCGGACGAAGTCGCGGGCAACAGCTAGTACAAAATAAAAGGGGAAAAGTTAAGGAAAGAGTAAAAATTGAGGACTCTGTCAAGAAACAGTTTCTTTTTTTTTTCTTTTTCATAACAGTGGAGACTCACGACTTTCTCTGTCAGGAAATTGTGAGTGACAATGATGAGCTTTTTGCAGAGGAGAACGGCTAATTATTTAATAAACAGGTTGTCGAGTAACAAGCTGCTCTATTAGCAATTAAATCCCGTTGATCAACTGCTTTTCTACTTTATTACGTGCATTGGAGAAATTTTAATCACACGTCGTTAGTCATATTTGATATTATATTAGCCAGTGCTAAAGTTACAAAGTTGCTACAACGTTAGTTAGAGTTGGAGGATGACTGTTATTCTTAGACGAATGCATAATAATATTTACAACTTTTGTGAACATGGTACCAAATTCGGATTAAACCCTGTACAACAACAAAAGAATCATGAAAATCGGTCCACAAACGGTGAACATAATATAACCTCCTCCTTTTTGGAAGTTAAAAAATAAAAATATCAGTTCTTGCGCGGTGCGTCAAAAACGAATCTATGTGTGGAAGAAGCTGCGGCCAATATCTAGTCTAATATATATATATATCTCCTGTCACGATGTTTGTCCGCGATGGATTCCTAAACTACTTAACCGATTTTAATGTTTTTTTTTAATGTGTGCTTTTTTCCAACTTGAGAGATAGGATAGCTTAGATCTTAAATTATAGTCGCAATTTTATTTTATTGCAAATTATTTGTCTATAAAGAGCGACCATTGTTTATGCGACGCGGGTCACGGGATAGCGATGGACGTTGCCATGGTGACATACTTATTTAGTCACTAATTCAATAAAATAATACGGGCGATATACTTTATATAATAATACTAGCTGTCCCGGCAAACGTTTCTTTGCCATAATATTATATAAAGTATATCGCCCGTATTATTTTATTGAATTAGTGACTAAATAAGTATGTCACCATGGCAACGTCCATCGCTATCCCGTGACCCGCGTCGCATAAACAATGGTCGCTCTTTATAGACAAATAATGGAAAAAAGCACACATTAAAAAAAAAACATTAAAATCGGTTAAGTAGTTTAGGAATCCATCGCGGACAAACATCGTGACAGGAGATTTATATATATTAGATGGCAAAGAAACGTTTGCCGGGACAGCTAGTTTATTAAAAAGTTGCATGAAAAATACTCTCAAAAGCTAGGACGTACATTGTACTAGCTCTTGGTAATTTTTACGCCAGTCGCCAAGGAAACAAAACTATTTTATGATACGTATTATAATATACTTGTCTCCACTACACAGGTAAATTGCCATTCAACAGCTTCTCAACAGATATGACAGGAATAAGAATAGCCCGACAAAAACCCCATAGAAAAGTGCGTGTGGCTCGTCACGTAGAGATAGTTTGTGGGTGAAGGGCGCCGTGTCACTGTTTACCGAAAAACCCGACGTCTCTAGAATATTCTCATGATAACTATTCCACTGTTTATCAATTTATGTTGTCCTCATTTCCACATTGAAGTTGTTGCAACATCGAAATTACACTTCTCTAGACTCTACATATTTTATGAAGATATTAACGTTTTTCAATAGCTGACTTATGTCCGGTTTTCGAGGTTTTGGAGTAAACTTCAATAGCATCGTTAGAATATAATAGAATATTTATTGCATGAAATGTGTTACAATATTATGGTTGATTAGTTAACTTTGGCTAGCCGTGAATGTGATAACTGATAACATTTTAATTTTTCGACCCTTTTACTTTTTTAGATGATTTTTACAGATGTTAAAGAATAAATGAGTTAGTGAATAAATACATGGATAGGAAGTAAAGAAATATATAATCCCACCAAAAACATTTCATGTAAAAGTTACCTCGGCGACCACAAAAGCTTTGCCCTGTGAAAAAGACATCAGATCTAATGTAGAGCCAAGCTTCTGAATCGACGCGGCCTAACTCTATCGACCCTAACTCCAACAAATTCTACATATCAGTAAGTAAGTATGTATGGCTTCGCTTTTCGCTACCGTCGTCGTGGAGTGAGGCGAATATTTAGTTTCTGATCTGATTAAGTAGGTAAGTAACGAAACAGCCAAGCCATACATACTTACTGATATGTCGAATTTGTTGGAGTTAGGATCGATAGAGTTAGGCCGCGTCGATTCAGAAGCTTGACTCTACATTAGATCTGAAATCTTTTTCACAGGGCAAAGCTTTTGTGGTCGTCGAGGTAACTTTTACATGAAATGTTTTTGGTGGGATTTCAGTCCTTTTTGTATGTTGCTACTTGCTAGGCAGTCTTTTTAGTATTTTTAGTGTTTTTATTATTTTTTATTACGAGGTTTTTAGTTTTAATGTCCATCCCGTGTAAACTTTCATGTCCTTATTCATAAAATTGGTAAAAGTCTCATTTAAACTTCCATTACCCCCCTACTAAACTTATTTTACGGCGTATAACCAAATTTCGGCGTATTTTAGATATCAATAAAATATTAAGTATTAGACCTATTCAATTGAGACTTTGTATGTTCAATAAGTCTATTATTAACATTATACCCTGAGAATATAAACTATCTGGCACATCGGAAACCAATTCTATGAGGGTCAACTTCCACTCCCCCCATTTTAGGGGATGGGGGACGAAAATTACAAGTTTATTTAATTATAAAAAAATATTAGTTAATTATAAGTTTTTTGTTGCTTGTATACTAAACTTAGATAGCATACCTTTCAGCTTTCTAGCACTTCAGGAAGTAGCCAAACATTTTGATGATCATCCACGTGTCAGTGACGAAATCGGTGTATTTTAGATATCAATAAAATCTAAAATATAAGAGCTATTCAATTGATTATTGAGACTTTGTATGCTTTATAAGAATTTAACTTTGTATGCTTAATATGAACTATCTGCTTCAACGGAAACCAATTCTATGAAGGTTCCAAAAAACGGCGAAACACTTCGAGAAAATGTAGGTAGTGCTTGCGCTTCGCTTGGCTCGTCTCGGCGGGTGCACTACCGTGCACCCAGATTTTATGACCCCGACGGCGGATAGGTCATAGCCTCATAGGACAGTGATATTGATCATACATCATAACTGATTTAACCAGAGAAAGAAAAGACGTGACCAATGTTTCAGACATTGAGATGATAACATCTAATAAAAGTGTCCCTACTACCTTACCCTTCGTTTTATCACTAGTTTACAAATAAGTGATAAATACTGTCACGTTCATTTTTGTCTTTGTGACGTATTTTAGAGTTATTTTGTATCAGTCATACACATAATATGAATATCACATAATATAGAAGTGAATCGCGTAGGTTATCTCCCGGCGCTCAAATATTTATTGTTTAGTAAGTTGTAACAAATCTCACCAATGACAGTTCCAGTTTGTTTATTATAATTTAAATTTTAAACGATAATTATTGGACTTTACATTAAATTATGTCACAAATCACAATGTTTTCCAAAGAGCGGCGCTGTAGTTATTGTTTTATTTCATAGAATTCATTTTTTTCAAGGTTTACGGTGTTGGGCGATGGTTTAATATTTTGTTCAACCTCAGTTAATTAAACTAATTTGGGTAAATTGCTAAGTTTTACTTTTCAACGTCAGAACTCAGAAACAAACGGTTCAATTTAATATATTTTTTTATTTTTTAGTTATCTGTTGAATTTTGATTTAAGATATTCGATAGTATTAGTCCTTACAAAAATATGATGCGATTCATACAATACTTGTATCTACGCCTGTTTACCACCGATCAAAAACATCCACACCAATATTATAAAGGAGAAGTGTGTCTATCTGTCACTTCTTTAGTCTTTACGCTTTACGCTAGATTCTAGAATCGCTTAACCGAATTGGTTGACATTTGGTAAGGAGATACTTTCGATTCCCGGAAAATAATAATATAGGATTTATCTTATAGTTTGGATTCTGCGACGAACGAATTTCGGTCGTAACTAGTTGATTTAATGATTGTAATCAAAGTGCGGCACTTAGAGACGAAAATTAGTTAACTGTAATAGTAGTTAAAGCCCCATAGATACATCTGACAAACTCTTCATTAAGTAAAAGTTTAATCATCAATGTCTCTGAATGCGGCCGTAGACGACAAGAAGTAAACGTAAGCAATACGGCAAGACTTTCAATCTTTTAGCACGAAGACAGAGCAGTAATTATTGGCGATAAAACATCCCACATGCAATTATTACAGACGCCATTGTCACGGACCGGACAGAAATAGCCGCGGCTCACGGCTTGCTGCATTGCGTGTGACTTGGGCCTAGGGTTGTCAGGCGTCCGGATAAGGCCAGCGGCTTAGCATAACAACCCTAAAAACGGGAAAGGTTAACTCAAATTCTTTTAAACAATAAAGATGGGTTACGGGGGCTGTTTCTGTAAAAAAAAATACAATAGTTGTATGCACGTGTTTTCTCTATTTTTTTTTTTCGAAACTTTATGATTTATTTAAACTTTTTGCAAAAAAAAAAACCTTTTTTGTGTTTTTTTATGGTAGGCTATTTAATTACCTTTCATTTAACGCTATTTTTATGACAGTAGGACGAATACTTCAAAAATTTTGTGATGCCAGTGTGTGATAAAACTGAAACATCAATCACAACAGTTTACTGCTAGGAGTAGCATTGTTGCAGCTAAGGCCAAGGACATCTCTTGCAACTGCACTTCATATTATGCTATTCTATTGTACATGTATAAAGACTGGTATTGAGCATAGTACTGGGTATCGGGATGTATAATCTTATATATAAAATTCTCGTGTCACAATGTTAGTCAGCGAACGCCTCCGAAACGGCTTTACTGATTTTTAACAAATTTTATATGCATACGAGGGCTGCTATTTATGTATCCGGAACTGGCCACTTACAAGAACAATATTTAAAAAGTAATTACAACATTTGAAAATAGAACTCTTTGGTTGAAGAATACATTTTGTTTCATGTGACTGTCAATTATTTTTCCATTGTGGCGTCATTTTGAAAATTGCGTGTCTTCATTTGCCATGGATTTAACGCGTGAACATTTTCGTGCAATGATTTACTACGATTTTCGGCGTGGGCTAAATCAACAACAGTGCTTTATTCAACTCACCGCAACTTTTGGAGATGAAGCACCATCAAAAACCACTGTTTATCACTGGCACAGTGAGTTTAATCGTGGGCGGTCTATGCTCACGGATGAAAATAAAGAAGGTCGCCCAAAAACAGCTGTTGTCCCACAAAATATAGATGCTGTGCGGGAACTAATAATGCGTGATCGTCATGTTACATATCGCGAGATAGAGGCGTCCTTAGGCATAAGTATGACGAGCATACATAAGATATTACACGAACATTTGGCTGTAAAAAAAATATGTTCGCGTTGGATTCCGCACAACTTGACAATCGATCAAAAACGGGCTCGTGTCGATTGGTGCAAAAAAATGATAAAAAAATACAACCGTGGTACGTCAAAAGCCGTTTATATCTACACAGGTGATGAATCTTGGATCTATGCATATGACCCCGAAACTAAACAACAGTCAACGGTGTGGGTGTTCCAAGATGAGCCGAAACCAACAAAAGTTACTCGTGCAAAAAGTACTTTGAAGCAAATGGTCGCCTGTTTTTTTGGAATTAATGGACATATGGCTACAGTGCCATTAGAGTAATAATAAATAATCGTAAAACGGTTAATTCTGAATGGTATACGACCATTTGTTTACCAGAAGTCTTTGAAGAAATAAGAAAGGACAACCGACAACGCAGAATCATATTACATCACGACAATGCTAGCTGTCACACCTCAGCTGAAACAACTCAGTTTTTGGAGGGTCAAAAGATCGAATTGACTGGTCATCCGCCGTACAGCCCTGATTTGGCACCTAACGATTTCTTTTTATTTCCATACGCGAAGAACAAATTACGTGGTCAACGTTTTTCGAGCCGCGAAGAGGCTGCACGTTTTGGAGATACCTCAATCAGAATGGAAAAAGTGCTATGAAAATTGGTTCCAGCGTATGCAAAAGTGTGTCGATCATCGCGGCGAATATTTTGAAAAGCAATAAAACCATATTAAATGATATATGTTTGTTTCCTTTTTTAATACATAATGCTATTTATGTATCCGGATACATAAATAGCAGCCCTCGTATTCAGTAGGTCTGAGAATCGGCTACTGGGTACTTTATATTATATTGATAAGAGCATTTGTTGAACAAATAGTAGTAAATTATAACAACCTGAGACTGACGGCGACCATTGTTTGTGCGACGGGATAGCGATCGACGTTGCCATGGCGACATACTTATTTAGTCACTTCAATAAAATAATATGGGCAAAATCTATCTATACTTATAAAATTACATGTCCTGCCTGACTGACTGACTGACTGATTCATGATCGCTGAGCAAAAACGGTTAAAGTTTGTGTTTTATTAAGAAGACACCCACTAAGGAAGGAATTTTGAAAATTTTACCCAGAAGGGGGTGAAATAGGGGTTGAAAGTTTGAATGAAAGTCCGTCATTTCTTGAGTTAGAAACATGAAACTTTATTTTTGGGTTGCTGATTAAAAATGAATGGATAAGTATTTAAGCGTTTTTGGAAATTCTACCCCCAAGGGGGTGAAATTGGGGTTGAAAGTTTGAATGAAAGTCCGTTATTTCTTGAGTTAGAAACATGAAATTTTATGTTTGGGCTACTGATTAAAAATGATTGGATACGTATTTAAGCGTTTTTGGAAATTCTACCCCCAAAGGGGTGAAATAGGGGTTGAAAGTTTAAATAAAAGTCCGTCGTTAGAAACATGAAAGTTTATTTTTGGACTGCTGATTAAAAATGAATGTATAGGTATTTAAGCGTTTTTGGAAATTCTACCCCCAAGGGGGTGAAATTGGGGTTGAAAGTTCGAATGAAAGTCCGTCATTTCTTGAGTTAGAACATGAAACTTTATTTTTGTGCTACTGATTAAAAATGAATGGATACGTATTTGAGCGTTTCTGGTAACCCCCAAGGGGGTGAAATTGGGGTAGAAAGTTTCAATGAAAGTCCGTCATTTCTTGATTTAGAAACATGAAAGTTTATTGACGTTTGCGTTTGACCTTTGATTAAATAGGGTCCCGTTTTTACCCTTTGTATAAGGAACCACAAAAAGGGGAAAAATATCCAACTTTGTTATTAGGTATATTATGTTAACGCGGACGAAGTCGCGGGCAACAGCTAGTACTTTATATTATGGCAAAGCAACTTTTGCTGGGACAGCTAGTATTATTATAATATTATTTGCAATGTTCCCATTTCATAACATTCTAGACAAAATAAAATGATTAATGGTATTAAGGATCTAATAATAAAAATTGCCATAGAACCTACTAAAAATACTACGGAATAGTAACTGAGTAAAAAATATGGTCCCAAAATTATTATTTTCCAACGACTTTTTTTTTTGACATTTTCAAAAATACAGTTAAAAAGCTCAATAAAATAATAAAACTTAACAAATCCAGTGATTTTATTATTAAAAAAGTTTTTTAGGGTTCAATTCCGTAGTCAAAAACCCTTATCTCTGTAAGTCCGTCTGTCCGTCTATCTGTCTGTCTGTCTGTCTGTCTGCGGTATTGCTCAGCTACTATAAGACCAACAAAGCTGTAATTTGGCATGAATGCACATTTTAATGATGCCGACAAAATGGTACATAAAATATTTAAAAAAATATTTGAAGTGGGGATGATTTTTTTTTTCTCGCATCCACCCCATCGGGTAGGGTGCCGTTGGATAGGTTTAGAATATTAGTCTTTAAAATATTAAGAGTATTTAAAGATCATTTCCCGATTTAGAGATCCATTTGTGAAATATGAAGTTTTAAAGTGGAAAAAATTGTTAAGAGTCCAGTGTCCCCCCCCCCCCCCCTTGTACCAGCTAAACGGTTGTTTCTGGAAATATGAAAAAATTAACGGGAGTAGGAAGTATGCTGAATTTAAAAGGAAAATAAAAAGATAGGTTTTTTAAAAATATTATGAGTATTCAAAGATCATTTTCCGATTTAGAGATCCATTTGTGAAATATGAAGTTTTAAAGTGGAAAAAATTGTTGAGTCCAGTGCCCCCCCCTGTACCAGCTAAACGGTTGTTTCTGGAAATATGAAAAAATTCACGGGAGTAGGAAGTATGCTGAATTTAAAAGGAAAATTATCGCAGCTAAGAAGACTTCAAAAGTTATTGAGTAATAGTAGATCAACTAAAAAAAAATGTATTAGGCGAAGTATATAAAGGATCGATATAATTAATGTACATTCATTAACCATACAAGAATTATCAAAAACTAGCGGTACTACGGTACACTATATTGCACGTGGCCCGACACTCACTTGGCCGTTTTCTTTCAACTTATGATTGGCTTTCAAGCACTGAGGGTCGAAAGGGAAAATCAAGTCCCATCATTCTTAATCTAATCATTATATTACAAAAATATCTGACACATGTATTTATAATTATTATGCATAGGTTAATAGTCCATTGAAATGTTACAATTTTAGGACCGAATATTGCATTTATTAGAGGACGCAATTTTATTTTTGGAATATGTTGGGGGGGGGGGGGGGGTCAATAGAAGCTTAACCTCAAGTTTGTGGGGTCACCGCTCTTGTCCCCCGGCCGCCATCTTGAAAAAAGAGGTGACAACACTATTTTCGTGATATCTCGGAAACTATTTAAAGTCTTACAAAAAAATTTTAAGGACATAATTTGTTGCAAATTATTTTGCCTACAAATGTGTTTATATATAACTTTTTACCCTAAATAAAAAATTTAAAAAGTTATAAGCAAAAAAGTGATAATTTTTTTTCAAAGATTTATTATCGCTCTTTAAGTTTGTTTAATACATTTTACGATAAAATTACCTTAGACCAACCTTGTAGATGATCTCATGAAATTAATTTTCTGCGGATGCAAAGGAAACTGTTAAAGCATGTGTGGCTGCAAAAAAGCAGGCCTAAAATGCTCTACAGTATGCCTACTATTCTGTAAAGCATTTCAGGCCTGCTTTTCTGCAGCCACAGTCTACAGTATGGCAACTACACTACACAAATATATGCAAACTATATTATAGGATGTCTACTATACTAGTCTGCACATGCCTACTATACTATGAAGCATTTCAGGCCTGCTTTTCTGCAGCCACACATGGTTCCACAGTTCCCTTTGTATCTGCAGAAAATTAATTTCATGGGATCGGGGGATATTTTTCTCAAAAGATCATCTACAAGGCTGGTCTAAGGTAATTTTTTTGTAAAATGTATTAAACAAAGTTAAAGAGTGATAATAAACCTTTTCAAAAATGTTCTCACTTTTTTGCTTCTAACTTTTTAAATTTTTAATTTAGGGTAAAAAAATAAATAAACATATTTGTAGGCAAAATAACTAGCAACAAATTATGTTCTTACAAATTTTTTGTAAGACGTATAGTTTCCGAGATATCACGAAAATAGTGTTCTCAGTTGTCACCCCTTTTTTCAAGATGGCGGCCGGGGGACAAGAGTGGCAACCCCACAAACTTGAGGCTAATAGTAGGGGAGGTCGCGCTCAGTTTAAAAAGTCATTTCATACCGAGCGAAAATCGTTACAATAATAGCATTCCACTAATACATAACAGCTTTGATCGTCAGCCACTTCATAATGGGTGAAATAAAAATTGAGAGCATCTCAAAGTTGTTGCTGGGAATCGTATTGAATTGACATTAAAAAGATCCCAATTCGCACCCAATAAAGGTTCATATCTAGATTATACACGTTTCAGTTCGGTAGGTGTTATTTTAGTTTTAGTATACAACAACAGATGGCGCTTTTAAAGTAAAATGTATATAATTCTTCTTCACAAATATTGACTATCGAATTAATTACTTAAAATTGCTATGTGAGATAATTATATGGTTAATTCAAACGAAAATCGCCGTCAGCTGAATGTTTGCAGGTGGAAATGTCGACTACGCGACGCCCTAGGATACATTGAGCGCGAAGTAGGGCTATATTGGTCATAACTTATATCGCTGGCTGACGGTTTTTCCACCATCGTATTAGCGACTGACGGTTTTCTTTATTATTTACAAAGTAGAAACATTCACCTGTATAAATTTTGTACGGTATAAAATGACTTTATATTCAAAAATTTTTTACATGTTCAGTAACGTGACTGACGTTGAATCCCCCGTCTGCAATACGGCTGACGGTGATTTTTTGGTTAAACATGACCTCAATAATCATCCATCAAAGTTTCATTCGGTATAAAATCACTTTTCGCAACTATTTTTTTTTACAACTTTGCAATACTCTCAGTTAACATTACACCACGGGTGCGGCGACTGACGCTGATTATATTGATTGATAAATATTAAGCTACCGCTGGACAAAAATTTGGTAGGTATGAAATGACTTAGCAAACGCTAGCACTACCTCCCCTACTATAAGCTTCTATTGACGCCCTCAACATATTCCAAAAATAAAATAGCGTCCTCTAATAAATGCAAAGCAAATGTAACATTTCAATGGACCATAATAACATAGTCAAATTTTATGAAAATTGAAAATAGAAGACATCAACTTTTTTTTCCTTGGCATGGAATACCCCATTGGTGACTTAGGTTGGCTTTATGTTACTAAGAACACTATCGTAACATAAAGTAGTACTCACATAAATGCACTTTTTGGTCACTTGATCACTTCAGTAAATGTGAAGAAAATATAAGTACATGTAACAGTAGGGCCTCCTTAATCCGGAGAGGCAAAAACACAACCCTTTTTGAATTATCGAGGCGTCCGGATTATAGTATGCAATATTTGATGTTAATAAAACACATGTTTAACCTTAGTTTCTTTAATCAATTTTAAAAAATTTATATCATACAGACAAAATGTATTATGTACCATCGAGGAAGTTGATTCCTCTGCAATTGACAGACCAACGTTATTTGGTCGAATATGTCAATTCAATGTTAATTGTGATCTGTCGGCTGGGTTTGACATAACGCAACCAAACCACTTAGGGTCTACACAGACGGACCGCATTTCAACTGCAATCCAACCGCAAATTGCAGTTCAAGTGCAGTTTGAATGCAGTTGACACGACTGCAATAGAACTGCAAGCCAAACGCGCACTCGGATTGCAGTTCAGTTGCAGTTGGCGTGCAGTCGTGTGAACTAGTTGGTTTGCAGTTCTATTGCAGTCGTGTCAACTGCATTCAAACTGCACTTAAACTGCAATTTGCGGTTGGATTGCAGTTGAAATGCGGTCCGTCTGTGTAGACCCTTAGGTTCCCGATTTGCATAGGAATCAACTTCTCTGATAGTACATGTTCATAATTACAACCATGTAAGAAATTAGTAAGTCAAAATAAAACATTACTTAATTCCTTTCTAAAATGTCTGTAATACTCTTCTGTTTATGATTTTCGCACTTCATTTCGAAAGCTCAGTCTCGATGGAGAAACATTAACTTCGTTGCTATCAAATTCATTATCTTCAGCCCATTTTAAAGCAATGTTTAAAGCTCCGGCCGGCCGGATTAAAGCGATCACCGAACAAGCGGGAGTCCAGGTTACCGAGGCCTTACTGTATTTTTTTATATTTTTTTTACATAATCAACACATGCCACTGTTTGACACTATTAATTGTTTTCATTTAGAAGATTACATAACCATAATGTTATATTAACATTGCTGTAGATATGAAAACTTGCCTAATTCCAAAGGTTAATTTACCAAATGTAAGTTGTTTTGAAAAAAAAACAGTTCTCTTTTAGATCTTAAAATGTATCACAGCAATAATTTGGACCACATTTGGACAATGTTCATGCATATTTCAAGATAGGTTTTTTAATGTACTCAACAAGCTTTTAAATATCTTATATATAATATAGTGAGGTCTGTAATGATTACTACACATATTAAAATATGTAACTAATTATAGACAAAATATTAATATACAACTTAAACCAATTCAAAAATGTTATATTCCATACATTGCCTATATTTAATTAAAAGTTTGACTTTAAAATCAACAAATCTGACACGTTTATGCAACAATAAGAATGGACAACTATAAAGACATCATTAAGTTTTAGTGAGACCTTGAACAAGCATTCCAGTTTATGGACAAATGACTGTTCATGTGATTTAAATTTTAAACAAATATGGCGAAAACAAACATTTTAGATCTTTTGTTAAATAATTTTCCTAAATAGGTCTCCATAATCTAGTAGGTACAATCAACAAAGTAACATGATATTTATCATGTAAGTACTTGACACATTGCTGTATGTACATTGTACACAACAAACAAAATACAATTTATACTGTATTTTTATATAAAAATGATGGTTTATTTTGTAAAAATTGCTCGCCAATTTCATAGAAACCATAAGAACTTGATATTGAACTAAGAAATGATGGTAAATAGGAAACCTAGCAATACTTATTATTTGCATAATTCGAGTACCTACAATTTTGGGTTTGTTTCACAAACTGCAAAGTACTAAAACTGATATAGAAGAACCGAAAGAAGAAGATTTCAATCGAAAATACTTTATAATAAGGAGCAATGCGCAGTAAATTCATCTTACCTGACTTTGTATCGTAGTTCGCAGTGACCACCAAAAGTCTCTTGTTTCACTCAAGAAGAAGAAAAATTAGTACTATCCAAGAGTTTCACTGTTATCTTTCTTGAAACGTATACAACACATTCTTAAATTTCTCAATAAGAATACGCGAATAATCACAAATCTTAGTAATAAAGCAATAAGAATAGTGACAAAAATGAGAGAAAAGCAATTTGACAATCTGACTTATTAGGATGAATTCCTAAAATCTAAATAGTATACTAGTTGGTCCATGTGACTTCAAAATAGCCAATCAAATCTCGTCAGGTCGATTCAACAGTACTCTGTATGAGTTAAAGAACACACCCATCAGCTGTTGTCAATTGTCATGTATTTCTCCAGCCAAAAATAATGAATAGTATATTGTACCTTCATGGGTTTACAAACTATTTTAAACAAATAAAGAAGACTGGTCACGGACCATACAAAATTTACCCATGCCCGACACGCAAGAAACGTATCCCATTGTTTTCGTTATATTATGGGTATCCAAGATATGTAATTTTTATATTCAATATCAGTGGTTAACATGTTATTTTATTGCTTTCTTTTTTCTCCAGGCGCAGTATGAAAAGTGCAAATATTAGGCAACTTTATTCAATATCATTGGCTAACATGTAAATACACTTATTAGATGTAAAATGCAATCACGACATGTTTCTTCAAAAACGTATAATATATAAATATAAAACATAGTAATGTACAATCCCACCATTGATGGAAGATTTTTTATTAATGAATATTACTGACATACAATAACATGTTATCATGGAAAGCGAACATTAGGAAGTTGTGCACACGTGATAAGTGCTATTATTATAGCCTAGGATAGGCTAGACATCTCGTTTTCATGTTCATTAGCTAAAGAAAAACTTATGTAGGTATCTATACAGTTTTATCTCGCCCTCACTGTTATAATTATCACGCGTGATAAAATATAACATGTTTGAAACATACTAGAAGATAGTGATTTTTTTTTAAATTGTACCTACCTAGGTAAACACAATAATATTTATTATGGTTTTGTGTTTTTCTTTAGGTACGGTATAAAAATAACATATTTCTAAGTGTTAATAAAAACATTAAAAAGAAAAACAAATATAAACATAACAGCTGTCACTGACATAATGACATTAGGCAATAGGCATTAGCTGTCATTGTCAGTTTATATTGTCAAATGTCATTTGTCTGTCGGTCATTTTGTGCATTTTTTATTTTGGTGGAAATTATTATTGCCCACTTTATTTAGGGGCCGAGAATTTCTCAACAAAATTGTGATATTATCAAATTCCTTATCTTTTGCGCTCTACTTTTATACTTGATTTAGTTTGAAGTAACTGAAAACTTAATGTTTTGTGTATTTTGACTGCTCTACGGATGGCTGTCAAGGACTGGATATTGAATAACCTTTCGTCATTGTGAACAAACTCATAATTCGTGCGTAGTCGGTTATAATTATTAGTTCATCGAAAGTAATAATGGCTAAAGAGGAAGATGATGATAATTTACCTGACAAGGATGCGGCTAAAGAGTTCTATGCAAAATATGAACCAAAAGAAATTATAGGAAGGTATGCTTTAGGATGTTGATATTTATATCTTTGCAGTAATAAAACTATGAACATTTGCCAATTTTAGTTGAAAAGTAAGCTTGTGAAACATGTGTAAAATTATTGGTGACAGGTGTAATACAATGTTTCTCTACAATTAAAAAAATGCATTTTTTTTGTACGAATTGATTACTTGACTGTGCCAAAAAGTATTATGTTTTTAGAATTTTTTACATCCATACATACATAACCCATCTGATTTTAAAGGTATCATTAACCCTTAACCACTGACGTATGTATGTGGTACGTCACCCACGCGGTTTTTAATTCAAAACTCAAAATTTCGCGGGAATTTCTGCATGTCCTTTTTGGTAGTGTCCTAGTTCCCAGTGACACGTCGAAGGCAGGGGAAAGTAGATGCAGTGCACATCTGCAAGCAGGTGATTTCGACGACCTGACGTATGAGGTACGTAGCGTCAGTGATAGTGTGACTTTTTTCAAATAATTACTTTTTGTTTGTCCGTAGATAAAAGTGAATTGTAGGCTGTATTGTTCATCTTGGGAACCCTCTGCGTCTAAAAAAGGCCAGTTGAACAGAATATTTCCAAAAACAGCGAACAAATTGAATTGATACCGTAGCTTTCACATGAGACCTCTAGCCTTATTGGTTGGCCAAGGATAAGGGTGATGAAGTTGGTCAAAAAAGCCACAAAAGTCATCAATTTTACACAATGAAAATTTGCCATTATATATTTCAAAGAAAAATGTTGTAGAACCCGAAACGGATGTCAAGCTTGCAATAAATCGGTTTGCTTGCAGTGCTCTAAGTCGACTTGCAACAACTGTTGTTAAAAAGTGCCTTAAAATTTAATTTGTGGTGATTGTGATTTTTTCCTTATTAATATATTGATAATATTGATAATTCATATAAACCAAAAAAAAAAGTTCATATGTTTAGAAAATATTTTTTGTTAATCTATACTTATAAAATTACATGTCGTGACTGATTGACTGACTGACTGACTGATTCATCATGAATGAACAAAAACTGTTAAAGTTACAGCCACGAAATTTGGTGAGTAGGGTTGGTTTATATAAGTAGACACCCACTAAGGAAGGAATTTTGAAAATTTTACCCCGAAGGGGGTGAAATAGGGGTTGAAAGTCTGAATGAAAGTCCGTTATTTCTTGAGTTAAAAACATGAAACTTAATTTTTGGGCCAATAATTATAAATTATTGGATACGTGTTTAAGCGTTTCTGAAAATTCAACCCCCAAGGGGGTAAAATAGGGGTGAAAGTTTAAATGAAAGTCTGTCATTTCTTAAGTTAGAAACATGAAAGTTTATTTTTGGACTGCTGATTAAAATTGAATGGATAGGCATTTAAGCATTTTTGGAAATTCAACCCCCAAGGGGGTGAAATTGGGGCTGAAAGTTTGAATGAAAGTCCATCATTTCCTAAGTTAGAAACATGAAACTTTATTATTGGGTAACTGATTAAATATATTATATTAACGCATTTTTGGAAATTTCAGCCCCAAGGGGGTGAAATTGGGGTTGAAGGTTTGTATGAAACTTTGTCAATTTTAATCCGATCGGGCTGAGACTGTGTATGCATAAAGTAACTTTGACGTAGGCATCCACTCAGAAAGAAATTTAATAAATTTCACCCCTAAGGGGCTGAAATAGGGTCTGAAAGTTTTTAGAAATTTTCTTAGACTTTCGACTGATTGAACTGAAATTATTAAAGATTTGAGCTTCTATGATGAAGACGTTCACTTTTATAGGATTTTGCTAAATTCAACCCCCTTGGGGATAAAATAAGGGATGATGGACGAGTGCGGTTCTTGAGGTACAGCCTGGATATGGACGGACGACGTAGTGATTATATTCTCTTTGGACAGATGGACAGGCTGACATTTTATCTTTGTGATCGGGTCCCGTTTTTACCCTTTGAGTAAGTTAAAAAGGAGAAAATTATCCATCTCCGTTATTATAATATAGTAACGCGGACGAAGTCGCGGGCATCAGCTAGTTTTATATAAAATATCTATCCTATTTTGTAAGTCACTTAGGTTTTTGGTACATAAAAAGATATTTATAATAAATATTATTATTTTTTTAATATCCTCATGTCATTTGAAAGTATCCAAATAAATAGACTGCAATTGACACCAGAATTAAACTTTATAGACACATCAGGAGCTGTTCAAAATTACATACGTATCCCATACGTACGTCAGTGGTAATGTAACTAAATTGCACGTCAGTGGTTAAGGATTAATACTTAATATCATCTTAGTAGTAAGAGTGATATGCCAATTGCCAGGTATAATATTATCAGCTCGGCAGTACCTAAGTTTTTGACGTGATAACGTCTTATAATTAGATATGGGCTGCGCGCACGAAAAACATGACAGTTCATGCGGCGTTACCTCGCGTTCTGAGGCGTTCCACTTACACTCTCAAGTCTCTCAACAACCGTAAGGCTAGGGTTGCCAACCGTACTATAATATATAGTATTGTACTATATTTCGAACCTGCGTACTATATACTGTTGAACTATTATATAGTACGCAAAAATACTCGTACTATATTTTTAACACTAAAATTATCTCATTCCTGCTCTCTATTCCCGCCACTTCGTCATTCACAGAAAGGGTATTTTCGGTTATGAATTTGAAATGGCGGGAAGAGAGAAACAGAAGTATAATAGGTCTACCAGAATCTGATGGTAAATTTTGACAGCAGATTTTCAAAAAATATCCTTGATCATTGGATAAATTTATATATTTGCATGTTTCACACACAGAATCAACCGCTGTAAGGAAAAAATTAAAAAAGGATCAAAATGTTTTATTCCAATTACCCCGGTATTGCTAGAGTCAATTTATTTTCTCACTTTTTGCCATCAGATTCTGGTAGACCTTCTCATTAATAAAAAATGAGCTTTTAATTTACACACTTTTATTTTAGACAAAACATTGTTGAAAAATGCAAGAAGTGCAAAAAAACAGTTTTAATAAAAATAAATAATACTTATGTATTTCATTGAATTTTTTTTAATTTTTCCATAAAATACTATATTTTTTAGAAGTGTACTATATTTTTTATAGTTTATTTTGAAAAATACTATATTTCGCCGGAGAAATGTTGGCAACCCTACGTAAGGCCCACCTGGGCCGCGCTCTTTGTTTCGATTATATTACGTATTACGATGACTTAGAGAATACTTTTGTATGAAGAAGTTTGGTTAGTTATGACCTTTGATACATTGACCACACTCTGAATGAAAAATAAATAAACAATCTGTGAGCTATTAGTATTATTTCGGCTATTCAAAATTGTGCTCTATTTCCTACGTGTCAAGGTATGACTTGTGCTTTGTTCGAAGATTTTACTGGATTTCATGAATGTATGTAGCGTTTTGTATTGCGAATAGTATATTTTACTCATTATAAATATTTTATTTATAATTAGTAATTTATTCGTTTATTTCTTCTGAACAAGTCACTAATTATAGTTTCGAAAGTTTATAATTGAGAAACTAATATCACATCGGACTAAATACTATATTATGATGGCTTGATAGATAGAAAATTTAACATATAATATTATAATGTAGTTCACACAAACATAAAATATGGATTGTATGTAAGGATATTACATTAATTTTACAAAGAGGGTAGGCCGGGCGCCATTTTTTTTTGCACATTGACGTGCCAACTTTTTGCATAGATTTTTCCCGGAACTGAGGGGTTAAGGCTATGACGTTGTCACGTTCAACTATCGTCAGTAAACCGACTTTACAGACAACCGATTTTTTTATTTTGGAGCAAAGGTGTTTAACAGTCCGTATACGAACTTTTGCCGATGAATACGAAATTGCAAAGGTTCGCTACAGAAATATTATTAGGTTTTTCCCCTTATTAGACTTAAAAAAAATATATTAATTATTATGCTACGTTCATACGCGCGCCGTGCAGCCCGGCGGGCTGCCTGCGGAAATTCAAGCTGTTCACACGCACGCCGTCCTGTCAGTCAGTGCCAGCATGGCGGGCAGCGAGGATCTCGGTGTTGTTGCTGCCATATCCTTTAGCTTAACTTATTTTTATTGGAAAAAGAAACAAAATGATGAACGACGGAGAAAAAGACTGCAAAGAAGGTGGTGGATGATAAAAGTTCTTCTTCCTGGTAATATTCCAGGAACTTCAAAATTGTCTCGTTTGACCATACTGCCATGTTGTAATCTCCGATCGTAGCGACTTTCTTAACAACGTTGAATGATTCACTCATCGCGAAAGCGCGGGAGAGACTGACTGGCGACTGCCCGCGCGCGTTTAAACAGTCACCGGGCGCCCGCACATTCATCCTTTGAACTTTGCCAAAAAACCGACACTCGGCCGATTCGCGGCATTCACGTTCACAGGCGCGTTCACGGGCTCGGGCGTACCGTTTACACGCTCGTGAATGTGAATGTGCACGTTGAATGTCGAGTCGCGGGCGTGTGAACGTACCATTAGATTTAAAATATATTTAAGCGCGGAAAGCCGACTCGAGCCTTGCGGCGAGTAATAATATAATGTGAGATTTAGGTTGTTTTGAATCGTGTTTTTTGGCACAATTTGTTTTTTTTTCTTTTTTCTCGAATTGGATAGAATTTTATCTATAGATTATTTCTGTCGTTTTCTTTTTATGAATTACAGCTCCAAGTTGCCGAAATTAACAGCAATTCTTTGCCCATTTTCTCTAAAATTTTGCCGAGTTACATATTTTTTTACTCAACTATTTCATATTAAAGTGGTAAAAAGTAATTCCAACATTTTATAGACGACTTTCTCAACAGTACATTGTATTTTTTTCATACCGTTAAGACGTCAATACAATTCATAAACAGGTGATATTCTAAACCTTTTACAGCAAAAATCACAAAACTGTCGCGGGTTTGAGTTGGATTATTTAAAAATACTTAAAAAAAAAAAAACTAGCTCCAAATCTGTTAAATCACGTCTGTTAAAGGTGAACGCAGA
This sequence comes from Polyommatus iphigenia, assembly GCA_963422495.1. NCBI lineage: Eukaryota > Metazoa > Arthropoda > Insecta > Lepidoptera > Lycaenidae > Polyommatus > Polyommatus iphigenia. The sequence goes on along the minus strand of OY730177.1, from coordinate 42,962,146 downwards.
TTTGGCCGCACCGCACGCACCGCAGTCGCCGCATTTCGAATTATATTATATGAGATATTATATAATATAATTCGAATATTAGAATCTCTCTCTCGAAGAAAGAATCGATATTAGATGAGTTATAGGCAAGCTCGCATACCTACCCGCGCCGCAGTCTTCGCAACTTCTACATTCTTTATATGAAGAATTCGAAATGCGGCGACTGCGGTGCGTGCGGTGCGGCCAAATCTGCGTTCACCTCAAATCAGCGAAATCGGCAAATTTCGTATACGGACTCTTAAGCTGTTGATCTAAATTTTGTTTATACAAAACATTAAGTAACATCAATTGCAACTTTATACAAAAAAGTATAATTATGTGGTAACAAGTATTTAAATAACATTTCAGAGGCATAAGTTCAACAGTTCGGAGATGTGTGGAGAAAGAAACGGGTCATGAATATGCTGCAAAAATTATAGACCTGAGTCAAGAGTCACAAGATGGTATAGACACACATGTGATGAGAGATGCCACTCATCAGGAAATTCACATGCTGAGGATGGTGGCCGGACATCCTTATATTAGTGAGTGAGTTATTTCTTTATAGGGTTTCTAGTACTTTTGTTAAATCTAAAGTAAAACTGTGTCATTTCAATTGTTTTAAGGCATTTCTATATTTTTGTACTTGTAGAGCAAATCTTTTCAATAAAATGTTTTTATTCCAGTTGAGCTACAAGATGTGTTTGAATCTGAAACCTTCATATTCTTAGTATTTGAACTGTGCAAAAATGGTGAACTCTTTGACTATTTGACATCAGTTGTAACTTTATCTGAAAAGAAAACTCGATATATCATGAGGTATGATACATTTCTTTTTTTTATTTGTGTAATAAAACTACTTGAAACAGATTTGTAAGGAATCTTATAGATTCCATACAAATCTGTTCCACTTATAGAAAGGAGGTTCAGGAACAAACTAAACAAAATAGTAAGATACATAATATTATGCTTACACAGTGTGTTTAATTTGTTCTACTGTAATATATTTGTTCTACTGTAATATTTTTTTGCTACAAAATAGTTTCTGTGCATTACTTCTTATTATGCTAACTTTAAAGGCCGTATCTAATAATAATCTGTACCCCACCACTGTTTGATGGCACAGTTTAAATTCATTCACATTAATACTCTGTTGTCAATGAGTAAACATATTATGAATAATTTTAATCCTTCGATCACGGATTCTTGGAAATCTATTTTTTACGCGGTCGAATTCGACCGTTTGGGAGTTGATAGGAGATGCACTGAATGCAAACCTAATAATAAACAAATATCAAATTATGTAAATCATAAACTCTATTGTTATTACTAGCAACACTTGTTTGTTTTTGTTAGATGTTATTCTTATCAAACATGTTACATTTTAATTGCTTAAATATTAGGTTGACATAAATTGCCATTATCAGTGAATATTATGATTGTAATAGTCGCCTAATAATAATATAAGGATGTTTCCTTGTTAGAGAGCATGTTAGTAGACTGCTGCCTTTTGCTTAGCACTGCCTTATTATTTTTAGAAATTCTTATCAATTCCATGTTTTTATGAGTTAAAGTAATAAAAGTCCAGCGATAAACATATCTACATTCATTAACTGTAAAATTAGGTTTTGATAATACTTTATAGGTTTTTTATATTTTGATTAACATAATATTGAAGTGAAAACTTCTTTAGCGGCGTTGAGCACTTTTGTGGGATGGGTAAAAACTGTGAAACTCGCGTCAGATTCTCGTGCTGATCGAAAAACCTTGGAAAAACCGTAAGACGGTTGGAGAGTAGTGTTGTAACATCGAAATTGATTAATCGAACAATCGATTGTTTTTTTTTTTTTGTTTTTTTTTTTTGTTTTTTTTTTAACGATTTTCATAAAAAATGGGTTAAAAATTTAATCGATTGTAAGGGTTTCGATTAATTAAAAAAATCGATTTTATAATAATCGATTTTCATAAAAAATGGGTTTTTAAAAAATGCACAACGTTAATAATCAAGTTTTCACTTCTGCCGGCACTCCCGGAGTGCAACCCGTCTTTTATAATAAGTAATAACATTAAGCAAAGGTTGTAGCAATTCCTTTTATATTATTTAAGTACAAAAATCATACTCAAAATATATTATTGCATTTTTCAGGCAAGTTTTGGAAGGAGTAAAATACATACACAGTAAGGGAATAGTTCACAGAGATCTGAAGCCGGAAAATATACTTTTAGACGATCAGCTAAATGTCAAAATCACAGATTTTGGTTTTGCAAAAGTTCTCAATGAAGGCGAGAAATTGTTTGGTAAGTTAAAATTATGTATTGCCTACACAAATTAAAGTGATACACTTAACTACCAAATTCTAATGTGTCCATAACTAAATGATCAAAAGTCTATAATGGCTTTCAGTTGTGATTCTCATAAACCTATAAATCCTGAAACTACATACTCGTACATAGTAGAAATAATTGGCCAAGTGCGAGTCGGACTCGCGCACGAAGGGTTCCGTAACGTTATAGTAACGTTATAGAGCAGAAATAGGCCAAAAATTTTGTTTTTTGTATGGGAATAAATGCCAAAAATTGAATTTTTTATTTTATTTAAATATTAATTATTAAAGTACAATTATATTTAAGGCCTTTTATCCTTATTGATTACGAGCAAAAAAGGCAAAAAAAAAATCACGTTTGTTGTATGGGAGCCCCCCTTAAATATTAATTTTATTTTTATTTTAGTATTTGTTGTTATAGCGGCACCGGAAATACACAATCTGTGAAAATTTCAGAACTCTAGCTATAGCGGTTCTTGAGATACAGCCTGGAGACAGACAGATGGACAGACAGACATCGAAGTCTCATGAAAAGGGTACCGTTTTTACCCTTTGGGTACGGATCCCTAAAAATATGTAACTTTTGCAACCCACATAGTAAGCTGTCAATTTGATTTTAGTACTACAATCATACGCGGGGCGTGGGCATTTTACTTTGCATTAGGCATGCAACATGTACATGATAAGAGATGTCAGATGACATGTCCATAAAATGCTTGTGATGGTCATATCGAATCAACAGGTTACTATTTATGTCAGTACGAAAATGTATAATTTTTTATCAGTGGCAACTATTTTAGTTTAATTCTTTGTTAATAATTTAATTTTTTCAGAACTATGTGGGACACCAGGGTATTTGGCACCGGAAACTTTGAAAGCCAACATGTTTGACGACGCCCCAGGCTACGGTATAGAAGTTGATATGTAAGATTTCTTGTTATCATGTCTTGTGTCCCTAAATTAGTTTTTTTAATTGTGATCAAGTAACTATTAATCAGATAAAAGGCGACAACGCACAAGCGACACTGTGCTGCAGCGCACTATGAGGTAAGCCGCACTACGCGGCAGTGACGCTTAGCGACACAAAACGTCAGTTCAATGATACGTTGTGGCGCGTTGCGCCGCAGCAGCGTAATGTCGTTTAGTGCGGTCTCGCCTTAAAATAATGCTAAAATGAGGGACTGAGGTCTGAGGGTTGATTAATGATTAATGTTTGTTTCACTGTAGAGTGAAGACTATACTTCCCATCTGGCTTACGTACGTTTTAGGGTACCGTAGTCAACCAAATTTTGTTGATTACAGAACCCTAAAACGGAACCCTAACCAGCTGATTTTTTGTATATTGGTAGGTTAATAGTTATATAATTTAAGATTAACATTGTCCTACAAATAGAACAATCCATATTTTAGGACCATCAAATCAAAGTATGAAATCCTTTCTATCTCTGTTAGCTACCACTTTCAAGATTTTTCGCAGATAAAAATGTTGTTTGTCTTATCAAAATAAAGCTACTCACAAAAAATTAGCTTGTTAGTAATAAAAAAAAAATTGTTCTAGACTAATTGACTAATTGGCTAAAAATTGACTATTCGTATAATTCGTAAAAAAAGTAAATTTGCGTGTAGAGGTTATATAGCTTTTAACATTTTTTCTATTTGGAATTTAAACTTTTCTTTAGCTCAAAAATACTCAGCAAATAATTATGTAACAATTTCAGATGGGCGTGTGGCGTCATCATGTTCACATTGTAAGTGTTAGAACTTTTTAATTGCCAATTTTTATTTTATTTCAAATTACTTTTAGCAAAATTTTTTTCTGTCGTCCATTAATCGTCTAGGGTTTAGCATGAATTTATAGTTTTAACTGAAAATCAGAGATCATGTTATAAGCTTGCTACATCCCAGATTTTTAGTTTAAATTAAAAAATATATAATATTCTATTTATTATCATTTTATTGTCTTGTAATGCAAGGCGATTATCGCCTAATTTTTGAGCCATTGTAAACGCACGCACAAAATCGTTGCGTTATTCTGTTACTCAATTAGTAATTATTTTATATTTCTCAATTTGTACTTTGTAGGTTGGTCGGATGTCCGCCGTTTTGGCACCGGAAGCAGATGGTTATGCTGCGAAATATAATGGAAGGAAAATACTCTTTTACTAGTCCAGAGTGGGCCGATATTTCAGGTTCGATTTTATTGTTTTTTGATGTTGTAATTTACTCCAATGTTGCAAAGTATGCGATTGCCTTTATATTTGAAGCGTGTGTGAAACTAGCATACTTGTCTTTATTATGATGACTTTAAGTATGTAAACTGTAAAATTAGTAAGTTAATAATAAAATATTGTATGCTCTGAGGCGCAGCGCAGACGATAGACTATCCGTGACGCACTTTTTAGTCGGTAAGAAATAGAACCTATGCAATTATATGCAGTAACGCACACGACACGCAAAAAGTCCGCCGCGTTACTGCATATTATAATTGCATAGGTTCTATTTCCACAGACTAAAAAGTGCGTCACGGATAGTCTGTCGTCTGCGCTGCGCCTAAATCACGCAGTTTATCTCTATACCAATGCCGACTAAAGAGGCTCGAAAGGTTTATAGGTAATTGGCATATAAAATATTATGGATTAACTTCTTTCAGACGACCCAAAGAATTTAATTAGAAGATTTCTGGTCGTGGAACCGAGCGAGAGAATACATCTCGATGACGCTTTGTCACATCCATTCTTTAACGCTAAGGTAAGATTTGTATTTGGTAGGTTCCTCATTTTAAACTGATAAAAGACGTTCACTTTTATTTATATATAGAGAAGTATACTTTACCTCAATATCTCCTAAGTAGAAATTAAAAATTGTAGTTTGTCCAATTGGAATTCGGTGAAGTATTAATGAATTTTGATAAAACTGGGTTCAGGGTACTCGTGTTTAACTATTATTTTAATTTTTGATAATATTTGGCGATTAAAAAATAGTACATTGCTACAAACCACAATGTTCAACATTGCCTGTGAGTCCTGTGACTAACAAAACTCTTAAATATACACGAACACAATATAAGCACACTACGAAACTACAAATATAAAAGTTAATAAGTACATGATTACACAACTGAATGTGCTAGTTAACTTGGCCTTCGACTTTTTACAACTAACTGCTAGTAATTCCTTGCATTTTAACTTACAAAATAAGATGTATACACAGGGCCCCCGTAAGGGCTACTGGCGCCTGTGTGCAAAAAAAGGATTTTGGCACCCCTTTAGGCAAATTTTTTGGGTCCTTGGTTTTGGCACCCCTAAAAATGGCGATTTGGCTCCCCTAGAGGATGGCGCCCGTGTGCATTGCACACATTGCACATATGGTAGCGGGGGCCCTGTGTATACAGTTTATTTTTTACTCTACAATAATTTGTTATAAATAAAATGGAAGGAATTACTTTTTATATAAAAGCCTCATTCATGTATTTTCAATGATATCTTGTAGCCTTGATTTAAAACTTACTATTTCAATGTATACGAAATTAAAACTAATGAATAGTAATGCGTATGCACATGCGTGTGTGTTACGTACGTTACGTTACGTACGTTACGTTACGTACGTTACGTTACGTACGTTCGTCGTGCACTTGTAGGGACCATGTATGTGTGAATGTGCGAGTGTCAGCAGTTTTGTGTCTGGGAGGCGATGTATACTAGTGCAACCCGGGGACTTATTAGTGAGGGACTAAAGGGACTCCTACATTGGTGCATATTCGGCACCAATGTAGGAGTCCCCTACTCGCACATTCACACATACATGGTCCCTACACACTTACGTACAAATTCGAAATTTACAATCGAAAACAGTTACATGAATTTGGCTTTATTAAAGCACTGACTGTAGTATTTTCACTGAGCTTCTTTATTATTTAAAAGCCTGACCAGGAAAATGAAAAACCTGAACTTGTGTGTGTTTGACATTTAAATAAAAAAATACTGCCATGAACTTCCACAATAAAAAGGTTTAGGTACTAAGTTCCTGGTCAGGCTCTAATATGATCTTATGTTTTGCTTATTACATTTCTTTTCTCGCTTATTCACTGATAGCTATGGGACCAAGACATGACACCACTCAAGAAGGAACTGTGCGGGACCAGTAACCGAATGTCGAGGATCGACCAGCTATCTATGGTAATACTCATTGTAACTTAACCGTGCTATACCACGGCCTCATATGAAACCCGCGTGAAGTCTTACCCCTTCTAGGGTTTTTAACACAAGTGTGTCAGTTTTTTGTGTGTCTTTTTTTTCTATTCTACGTAGATCTGTTAACATTGGAACATAATAATATTATCTTGTTATAATTTTTCAACAGGTTACTATTAATGTTACAATTTAGATTTTAACGAAAGAAAACATAATAATAAGTACGTCGTAAGTGTTGATTAGGCTAAAAACTTTTATCTTACGCTAAAACACGCATTCTGCTCTTTATGTTGCATTTACTTTAATGTTGCTTTTAGTGTTAAAAATGCATGATTTAAATGTTATATTTTAATATTTATTAATAGTACAAAATATTGTTGGTAAGTTTAGCTCGACGAAGTAACTGGACGGAGGTAAAGTTTAGCCCAACTAAAATATCTTTTGTTGAAAGTCTACGAATAATAAAAACTAAGGAAACATAGCTACGAAACACTAACATTTAAATTTAGGAAATAAAGCCGTTATAATTAGTATAATAGTACTAATTATTGTCACTGTATAAAAACAAAATTGTTACCGAATACATACATAAAGAATTCGGGTCACATTTTGTAGACTCGCGTACAAATTTTTTGATACAGTTACTCTTCCTTAGTTTTTATTATTCGTAGTTTAAAGTTCTCTCTCAGTAAAATGCCATATTAACAGTACGGTATTTAAACTCTCTTTCATAATATTATGCTTCGTCAGTAGACACAAAATGAGCGATAATTTTATTGATTGAGATTGAAAATTGCAGTATTTTACCGACGTTTTATTATTCATGTTTTGTCCTTGTCTACGTTAGGAAAACCGTTTGACAGACAAAGATAAAACATTGTGTAACTATAACATTTACACGTACACAACTTATATTATTTTAATTCATGAAGCCCCAAGCGGCCACATCCGGCCGCGATAACAATGAAAAAGCTATTGTGTCTCGTTTTGCCACGACTGATGGGTTAATAAGTATCTAATCTATGAACATTATACAGGCTATAAAAGCGAGCGGTTTCAACGCGCGTGCTAAATTACGCGTGGCGATAGTAGCGGTGCGTGCGGCGGTGCGCCTGCGACACCTGCCCACCGCCGCGCGCCGAGCGCTCCCCCGCGCCCTCGTCGCTAGAGACCCGTATAATGTGCGCGTGCTTAGGAAGGTATGTGCCGTTTTACTGTATATTTTGTTATTTTAAATCTATACTAATATTATAATTGGGAAGGGTTTGTTTGTTTGAACGCGCTAATATCAGCGCGAGTTAAAAAAATCTTTCAGTGTTTGGTAGCCCATTTATCGAGGAAGGCTATACAGGCTATTTTATCACGCTAAGACTAATGGGAGCGAAGAAATAGTGGAAAATGTGGAAAAAAACGGGGGGAAATATATTTGAAAGGGCTTATTTGAACGCGCTAATCTCAGGAACTACTGGTCCGATTTAAAAAATTATTTCAGTGTTAGATAGCGATATTTTATCACGATAAAACTAATAGGAGCGAAGAAATAGAGGAAAATGTGGAAAAAACGGGATAAATTATTTGAAAATGCTTATCCCACGAAATACTAGATCAATTTTTCTGTTATTTGGCACAGATAAGAAGTAGACCACGTGAAGGATCATAGGCTATTTTTTGTGGACTTTTAATTTGTCTGTGAAATATCCAATTTACGCGGGCGAAGCCGCGCGGAACGTCTAGTATACAATATAGTAAAATCTTGCCTTTCATTCAATGATGGATAATATTTTGGGGGTTATTTTTATCATCATCGACAGTTATTTCGAGTCTCCATTTATACAGGCAATAGTTCTAAGTTCTATTACTTTTGTTAAGTCACTTCTTCCCTTTTAAATTTTAATACAAATGTGTTTGTTCAGGTGATAGACGGATGCGCGTTCCGAGTATACGGTCACTGGGTGAAGAAGGACGAAGGCCAGAACCGCGCCGCGCTGTTTGAGAACACGCCCAAGACCGAGCTCAAGTCCCTGTACGTTAGCAACCTGAGCCGATAGCGCCTGTGACGTCACCACACACCTCCACGCCGCTCCTCCCCACACGATGTAAGTGCACGCTGTACTGCGATAACACGCCCAAGACCGAGCTCAAGTCTCTGTACGTCAGCAACCTGAGCCGATAGCGCCTGTGACGTCACCACACACCTCCACGCCGCTCCTCCCCACACGATGTAAGTGCACGCTGTACTGCGAGAACACGCCCAAGACCGAGCTCAAGTCTCTGTACGTCAGCAACCTGAGCCGATAGCGCCTGTGACGTCACCACACACCTCCACGCCGCTCCTCCCCACACGATGTAAGTGCACGCTGTACTGCGAGAACACGCCCAAGACCGAGCTCAAGTCTCTGTACGTCAGCAACCTGAGCCGATAGCGCCTGTGACGTCACCACACACCTCCACGCCGCTCCTCCCCACACGATGTAAGTGCACGCTGTACTGCGAGAACACGCCCAAGACCGAGCTCAAGTCTCTGTACGTCAGCAACCTGAGCCGATAGCGCCTGTGACGTCACCACACACCTCCACGCCGCTCCTCCCCACACGATGTAAGTGCACGCTGTACTGCGAGAACACGCCCAAGACCGAGCTCAAGTCTCTGTACGTCAGCAACCTGAGCCGATAGCGCCTGTGACGTCACCACACACCTCCACGCCGCTCCTCCCCACACGATGTAAGTGCACGCTGTACTGCGAGAACACGCCCAAGACCGAGCTCAAGTTCCTGTACGTCAGCAACCTGAGCCGATAGCGCCTGTGACGTCACCACACACCTCCACGCCGCTCCTCCCCACACGATGTAAGTGCACGCTGTACTGCGAGAACACGCCCAAGACCGAGCTCAAGTTCCTGTACGTCAGCAACCTGAGCCGATAGCGCCTGTGACGTCACCACACACCTCCACGCCGCTCCTCCCCACACGATGTAAGTGCACGCTGTACTGCGAGAACACGCCCAAGACCGAGCTCAAGTCTCTGTACGTCAGCAACCTGAGCCGATAGCGCCTGTGACGTCACCACACACCTCCACGCCGCTCCTCCCCACACGATGTAAGTGCACGCTGTACTGCGAGAACACGCCCAAGACCGAGCTCAAGTCTCTGTACGTCAGCAACCTGAGCCGATAGCGCCTGTGACGTCACCACACACCTCCACGTCGCTCCTCCCCACGCGATGTAAGTGCACGCTGTACTGCGAGAACACGCCCAAGACCGAGCTCAAGTTCCTGTACGTCAGCAACCTGAGCCGATAGCGCCTGTGACGTCACCACACACCTCCACGCCGCTCCTCCCCACACGATGTAAGTGCACGTTGTACTGCGAGAACACGCCCAAGACCGAGCTCAAGTCTCTGTACGTCAGCAACCTGAGCCGATAGCGCCTGTGACGTCACCACACACCTCCACGCCGCTCCTCCCCACACGATGTAAGTGCATCCAATCCATCAATCCATCGCGAACACGCCCAAGACCGAGCTCAAGTCTACTCAGCAACCTGTCATGTAGGTAGGCGATAGCGAATAAATCTAAGAGCGCTGGATGAAACTAGACGAGGCTATCTACCAATAACATCTCACCTTCTGATTGCGATCTACCAATAATGAACCCATCTAGTCCACTGATCTACCAATAACGTGTCCCCGTACGCGCTCCCGCCTCGCTTACTCCTCACCACCCCCGAAAAACTATCAAAGTTGTGCTCGACTTATACCTTATCTTTGTTACAGAGGAAGAGGACAGTTGCAAGTTTCACAGAAGATGGACACCGTAGCGTCGTGCGACGGTACATTAGATGTATTTTAGATAATTTCACACAAAGACGTGTATTATAATGTAAAAGTATAAAGGAGCCAAAAGATATGATAGGAATTAGGTAATTACAAAATGCAAGGGCGTCAACAAAAATCTCTATTTTAATATCACTTGCTTGTAAACTATGTTTGCCGTAGAATCTTTTTCTGCCTTAGGATTCTTAGACAACTTTCATTCGATAGTTTTACAGCAAAGTTTGAAATCAAAAATGTATGAGACGCTTGCGAAGCGCTGTCAAATACCATACATATTCTTGTTCATAACTTCGCTTTAAAAGTTATTGGATGGAAGTTGACTAAATGTTCCAAAGAGCATTAAGCTCGAATAATACCTTCATCACAACCTAAAAAGATCTAAATCAGATTTAGGCAATTTTTGAATATTTTCTAACATCTTTAGACAGTACCCCAAAATATAAACAATACTTCAAACCTTCGCTATTTTGAGCTTAGTCAATTGCGAAGTAGGGCAAGACTGCCAGTGCCATACAAAAGTATGTTATATGTTAAGAAAATATTTAGTAGCTTCACATACCTACATAACACTTAACTTGCGCCAGCATGGAAAGCCTATATCTCTCTCTGTCGTTCTTCGTAGTTATGAAAGAGAAGACACGATGTTTAAAAACGAAAAGTAATGAACCAAACAGGTGATTTGACTTCCTTGCCGTGTTACTGCCAATATTTACTAAATGTAATACGGTTTTTTGGTAAAATCTTACCAATCATAGTTGTTAAATATTTTATTTATGTCACGTTTTGTTGTTTATCTTCTTTATTTGCCAAACAAAATGTAGGTCGTTTGTGGAGATTTATTTTATACATAAAAATAATCTAGATAGATTTTATATTGTTGTTTTAGATTAGATTTTTAACCCTCACAAAAGATTAATCTTCAATCGAAACAAAACTGCTAGAAAAGTTATACATAGACACAGAAATATTCTTAAAATGTTTTGTTTACGGCTATAGGTACATTAATAATAATTAACGCAATATTTGCGGTAATTTACAGTTTTGTTAAAAAACCAACTTACAGTAAGTAAATTCCTTTCACCATATTATGCCTTTCACAGTATAAAATGTGCCTTCTTTTCATGTAAACATGATGTGACATAAGTGGTCAGAAATATATCAAAACCTCCAAAAGCTTTGATTTTTTGCAGTAACATCGAGTTTATCACTGCCTACGTTGAATTTTTATCCTTTCCTCGTTCCTTCGGATGTGAAATTAAGTATTTTTTAGATAAAGTTTATTACAAAAATATTTTCAACCGTAAAAAAGAATATTGTATTATCTGGTTTGTCTCAATTTAGAAAATCGGATTTGCGTGTGATTGGTGTATTTTAGTTTATAAGTTATAAAGTAGGAACTAGCAAAATTTCAAGCAAACAAAAATGACAGTGACTTTAATTTAAAACAGGAGGCTAAAATATTTTGTAATCTTGAATACGAGTCTCTTATAAAGTCCATATAAAAGGTCAACATACAATTAGTTTTCACACTAAAAGCGATACTGTTGATAACTCTAATGAGTTTAATTATAAAATCTGCATTGTTAGTGTTAATATAGTATTGAGCAATAACAATGTGATATCTATACTTATTATAAAACAAAGTCACTTTTTTTTCCCTCATGTCCCTTTGTTCCCTTTAATCTTTTAAACTACGCAACGGATATTGATGATTCTTTCAGTGTTAGATAGCCCATTTATCGAGGAAGGTTATAGGCTATATTTTATCACGCTAAGATTAATAGAAGCGAAGAAATAGAGGAAAATGTGGAAAAAACGGGGAAAATTATTTGAAAGGGCTAACTTGAACGCGCTAATCTCAGGAACTACTGGTCCGATTTGAAAAATTCTTTCAGTGTTAGATAGCCCATTTATCGAGGAAGGCTATAGGCTAAATTTTATCACGCTAAGACTAATAGGAGAATGCGGAAAAAACGAGGGAAATTATTTGAAGGTTTATCTCGCGAACTACTGGAGCAATTTTTATGTTATTTGGCACAGATAACAGTAACAGATAACAGAGAACAGTAGACCACATGAAGGATCGTGATAGGCTATCGATTTTAATAATTTTTTCAGTGGCTATATATATTTTATACCCGTGCGACGCCGGGGCGGGTCGCTAGTATGATTATAAAAGACGCAAATTAACGTACTAAGAGAAGTCAGAAGATACATACTACGCTTTGGATGTATAGTTGTCAGTTCAGGCTATTGTGCCTGTTTTACTCTCACTGACCTTATAACAAAGTATGCATATATTGTCATGGAACATAGACATTATAATAACAATTTTATGTGATAGCAGAGAGCGATGATTTCGCTTTTTGTTTTGCTATCTTTTTTTCAACTACGTTCGTCTTCGCCATGGGCTCTTAACGATGAAATTTGTTTTTAGATTAAAAAACCTTGAGTATCTACATTAACAGATAATAGACACAATTTGATGGAGACAACATATTATAGTAATAATTTTCCTCTCTTGGAACTCTTGGAAGCCATATACAACTGTTCTCACAAAATCATTTGAAATATTATAGCAACAACTTGTGACAGAATACAAAGAATATACCCAGAACGGGTTAGCTATAAATTACAATTGATAAAAAAAAAAACTTTTCTTGGAATTAATGAAAAGATAAACATATTAAGTATTTGTTACATAAATATTTTAACTCACTTTTAGCGAACTTGTAACTTTTAGAGAACATTTTATGTTGAAATATTGTGCTTGTATATTGTTATATTTAAAATTATATACACAATAATTATAATTTGAACAAGTTAAGTTGCTGTGACTGTATTCGTCCTAGTTCCAAAATGGATTTTAAAGTAAAAGATAGTTTTAAATTATATCACAAAGCAGGCAAATTTTATTTAAGTCTTAAGAAAAAATGTTATTACAATTATTTATATCCAGAACGTAAACTATTAGATACTTAGGTAGATTCATTCTTCAGAGGAAGATGGCAATAATTTTTAATAGAAGTTTAAAGATAGGTAAGATTTTATCTGTGTGGTATTAAATAGTACATTACGCACCTAGGGCAGGAAAATAAGAAATGTCTCAGATCACATGTAATTGTTAGCCGAGGCGAAGCCGAGGTCAACAAACATGTGATCTGAGGCTTTCTTATTTACTGCCCATGGTGCGTATTACTATTTTTCTCATCGACGGAGGCGGAAAACGACAACATCGGTAAGCGCAGCGGGAAGAAAGTTGACGTTTTCCGCCCGGAGGTGAGAAAAACATTTTCTATATTCTACAACGTCATATTGTTTAAAATATTATGATGTACCATCGAGGAAATTGATTCCTACGGACCTACGTCATGTGGTCGGCTTATGTCAATTCAATGTTAGCTGTGATCGGTCGGATGGGTTTGACATAACGCGACCAAATTACTTAGGTCCGCCATCTGCATAGGAATCAACTTCTCTGATAGTACCTACGTGTATTCAGACTTGAAGGTTTTTTTAAAGAAGTTTTTTTTTAAAGAAATCTAGTAATTTTTTTAGAGATAAAATACAGATTTTCATAAATTAATAAAACACTCAATAAGTATCTAATAACATTATGGGAGATCGCACACGACAGACTTTTGTGCGATCAAAGTCTGCGGCTTCCATACAATCTGATGGCGCGCGCCATGCGGAATGTATGGAAGCCGCAGACTTTGATCGCACAAAAGTCTGTCGTGTGCGATCTCCCTAAAATGTAGAGTTTCAAGCGAAATAATAAAGTTGAAATAAATTGTCCTGTAAAAATAAATTGTTTGATTTATTAATTTCCTTTGTTTGTTTATGTATTATGCAAATTACCCAGCTGTAAGAATGTTAAAATTATTCTAGTAGTCTTCATTACTCATAAATCATAATACTTATACTTATCAATTTATGTTAAAACTTATATTACCTATTACAATAATTAATATCTCGGTACTATCATTTTAATGAATGACCTTTTACTCTATGGTAGAGCTAAAAATTTAAAGTAAGTAAGTAAGTCTTTATTTCCAAGAAATTGGTTACAATGTTCTTATTATTATTATTTTTATAGTTCACAATTTCTGCCTCTAGGGCGTAGAAATATTTTTAAATATAAAAAATTATGCTTTAATTACTATAGTGTTTAACCATAACAAACTTATGATCTGAATAGAATCTAAATTAAATTTTAATACAATCCTCAAAAAATTATGTAAATACGAATACTCAGTCAAAACATCCTCAAACCACAAAAAAAACAATAAATTAATGGTCAAAGATACAATGAAATAAATTAAATGTCAATCAGTTCACATTAAAATCAGTTAAATTCATTTCAATTCCTTAAAATAAAATACAATCAATTAAATAATAATTATTATACAATATAATATAATCATGACAATTAAAATACGGTACCAAAAAGATACAATAAAGTGGTTAAAATACAATAAAAAATTTAAATGTCAAATCATTAATATCATAAATAGTATACTTACTTCATCTCAATTCTTTAAAAAAATACTAAGTACTTTATTTAATAATTAAAAATTAAAATCTATTAAAATTAAATTTCTTTGTGACTTTAATATCATTGAAGAAATCTTGGGTCGTGTAGTAGCATTTATCTAAGAGCCAGGTGAACAATTCTTTCTTAAATTTATTTAATGTAATATCGTCATTTTTAGGGTTCCGTAGTCAACAAGGAACCCTTATAGTTTCGGTCTGTCCGTCCGTCTGTCCGTCTGTCTGTCTGTCTGTCTGTCCGCGGTTTTACTCAGAGACTATAGGACCTACAAAGCTGTAATTTGGCATGAATACACATATTAGTGATGGCAACAAAATGGTACATGAAATCGTAAAAATATTTTTTTATGGTACCTCCCCTACACATCAAGCGGGGATGAAATTTTTTTTTTCGCGCCCACCCCATCGTGTGGGGTGTCGTTGAATAAGTTTTTTAAAAATATTGCGAGTATTCATAGATCATTTTCCGATTTAGGGATCCGTTTGTGAAATATTAAGTTTTAAAGTGGAAAAAATCATTAGAGTCCAGTGTCCCCCCCTTCTACCAGCTAAACGGTTGGTTCTGGAAATGTCAAAAAATTCACGGGAGTAGGAAATATGCTGAATTTAAAAGGAAAACTATCACAGCTAAGAAGACTTCATAAGTTATTGAGTAATAGTCGATTAACTAAAAAAAAATGTATTCGGCTAAGTGTAAAGGACCTTTTCGTTGAAATTCCTTTGAAAGTAACTGAGATGATGTTGTTAGTAGTGTAAAACACGCTTTAAATGTACGTTCATTGACCATAAAAATTATCAAAAACTTGCGGTACTACGGAACCCTATATTGCGCGTGGCCCGACACGCACTTGGCCGGTTTTTTTAATTTATCTGGTATATTGTTGTATATTTTAATGCTCATGCAGTACGCATTCTTACTATGGATTGCTAACCGTTAAAGGTCATTCATACAGTGTTTATTACCCTAATTTGTTTGTTTGATTATAAATATTGTTTTACTAGTAAGACAGAGTTTAAGGCACTTACAAGCTATTTTGTACTAAACATTCAAAATAATTTAGCAGTTCAAGTGCCCACAAACTAATGCGGATTGTCCATTTTTTTTTATTTTGCTCATTACAAAAACATTTCGAGGAATAAGGTCAGTGATCGTTTTTCTGTATATATAAACGAAAAAAATACCTATTAGTTACTTATATTTTTGAACAAATATGTTTAACCTTAGTTTGACCTTCAATGGCGTTAAATTAGCAATAAATTCGACCAACATTACGTTTCGAACTTTTGGTAAGCTTCTCGTATCAGCTTTCACATAACGAAAACTTGCATTTGACGAACCATTGAAAGGAATTAAAACATACTGCAGAGGTCAATTGGCCGCCGATGATGACGTCAGAGCGAAACTTTAAAAATTTATTGAGAAAAAACTAGCCAATGAATTTCAAAATTATTTAATTTATATTCTTAAAACACCCTATTTTAACGAAAAAAAATATAAAAAGTACATGTAATTTTTTTGTGGACAATGCCCATTGTTATTTAAGTACTTAAGTATTTTATTCCTTGTCAAAGAAGTAGGTAAAAAATAAAAAGTACTTAGTAAGTATAAGAAAACCTAGTCTTTATAATTTTAAAGATAAAAATCTTATTAGAATTTAGAATCAAATGAGATGATTACTTAATTAATAATAATCTATGCTTAAAATCGCAACAATATTATACTATTATCAGCAATGTTATGTTAAAAAGGCCGCAAGTTTACTAAAATTTCAATGCCCCAAGTAGTATCGGAGGCGTCGAACGTGGCTAGAAGCCGAAGTGAAAGTCGAACAAATCGAGCGCCACGTGCTATAAAGAGTCGGGCACTCGATGTCGGCTGCGGCCTGCGGGCGACGCGACGGGCGGGGCGCGGCGGCGAGGTGGCCGGCCGGCGCGGCGCACATAAACAAACGCGGCGGGCACGGGCGGGAGCGTGGCGCGGCGTGTGCAAGTCGATCGCTGCACCGTCTCCGACATCGATCGCGCACGCCCGTGGCACCGCGCCGCGCGCGCCCATTGGCTGGCGCCGCCTGCCACGTGACGCGCGCGGCGTGCCGCCATTGGCCGCGGTGGGGCGGCCACGTGAGCCGGCGAACGCGGCGCGCGTGGCCAGTCGCGGCGTGATAGCGGGCGCGCTGGTACCGCGCGCGGCCGTGCCGTGCCCCCGACATGAGCCTCCTCGACCTGCTCGAGGCGGCCCGCTACATCGAGCTGCAGGAGAGGCGCCAGGCGGGTAAGTCGTGCGCCGCGAACCCTTCCTTACCGGGCCCGACGCGGGCTCCCGGCTCTTGACCTTGAGCGCCACGCAGCCGCGGCCCGCCCCGCCCCACGTAAACAAAGAAATTCCGAAAATCGCCGACCTCTCGCACCTATTCCGTCTAATTCTTCGTCGAAGCCGGCTGTAAAGTTGCAAAAGTGTTAAACCCGTGGGCGAACTGTGTCGTACTCGTGTACTTCATTTTTTCACTAAAACGGCCCGCGTCGCGTACCGCTCTCGTAATCTATTGTGAAGGGAAAACACTCGCGCGCGCACGCGAATTTCGACCGTACGGCCGCAGTGAGTAAAATAAATCTCCGCTCGGTGCGATAGGAACGCTCTAGAGCTGCAATACGAAATAATATATTACAATAAAATGTAGCGCATCAGTCGAATATTATCAATGAGTCGAGGCGGTCGGGAGATTCTATGTGCTCCCGAGCGCGCACCTGAATTACGGAACATGTTGGAAATAAAACTAAACGCGGCGTGGCGTCGCGTACGGAAAGAGCAGCGATTCAACACAATTTTCGATACTATTGAGTACACGTACCCTCTGGTCCCCGCGGGATACTCGTTTTGTTTTTTATTCGGAGAGGAGGTCAAATCGGCTGCATTCGACGTTACGGTCAGCTGATCGGTTCATGTTTGCAAGGGAGAGCCGAGAGCGCAGCGAGACGGCGATAGGTGCGGGCGGCGCGGGGTGCGGGCGCGGGGCGAGCGGGGCGCGGGCGGTGATGCGCACACGCATTCAATGATGGCGTGTATTTATGACACGGTTGTCACTACTCGCTAACGACTACCAGTTACTAACACTGTATAAACTCACTGGGTACTGCGGTCATATGACAAGTTTTTGCACCGATTTCCTTCCATTTAAAGGAAATGTTAACGATTGAAGTTATGTATAATTTTATATTATGTACTTGATTTTCTTGATTAAGTTGTAGCATACAGCCTATTTATGTAGCTATTAGCTACAGTATACAGTGGTATAAAACTCAGCTCCTGTACCTTCGATGAAGTTGGCCAAAACTGGTTTGATGAGTATATTACCGTTAAACAGCTGATGAGTTTTTGAGTCCTTTAAGCATAAAATAATGTGTTTCATGGAAAAGTTTTATAATATTGCTCACAAGTCACAACTTTATTATCTTTATAGTCATAGAACACAACAACGAATCATGCATTCTACAAAAATCTTTATCACATACCGTACATAATAATATAACTAGCTATATGACGGTATTCAAAAATGAAAATTCAAAAACACACATAAAATGACATTTTATGAAAATGATTCCTAGCTAGATCGATTTATCGCCCCCGAAACCCCCTATATACTAAATTTCATGAAAATCGTTGGAGCCGATTCCGAGATTCCAATTATATATATAATATATACAAGAATTGCTCGTTTAAAGATATAAGATAGCTCCCACACCGGCTTCGGTGACGGTGGCCGATTTCATTGAAACCAGGCCAGCTACGCAGGAGTAATTTTATAGTGCCCAAGTGTGTGCGCAGTACACAAGAGCACTCTCTACTCCTTTACACTCATAACCCAGTGGGACGGACGACCGACACGACTGGTGCGAGATCAGGCGCAGGACCGACTTTTTACATGCCCATCCGACGCATGGATCATCTTACTTGTCAGACAATCAGGCGATCAGCCTGCATTGTCCTAACCAAACTTGGAAATAACATGTTTCCAACGCGGGAATCGAACCCACGACCTCCGAATCAAGAGCCGCGCTCTGTACCACTAGACCACGGAATGCTGCGGAGGCGTTACCGTACATAATATTGTAGCATTGTATCACTAAATCCTGCACACATATTATTGTGACATGACACAAACATCAGAAATCATAAACATTACACCAATTCATACTCCCCACTTACAAATAAAAATATTCACACTGTAATAAGACTAATAAAATAAGCTAATAGTCTACAGACGTTGTAATATTTAGATACTTATTAGTTGGTACATAGGTAGGTACTATGTTTTGTGCTTGCCTGTCGGGAGCATTTTTAACTTATTAGACAAGGGAAAAACATTTTATAATAATTATAACGTCTATAAACACCAGTGTTTACAGACGTTATTATTAAAAAAAAATCGATTGCAGTCGTATTGCAGTCGTGTCAACTGCATTCAAACTGCAATTTGCGGTTGGATTACAGTTGAAATGAGGTCCGTCTGTGTAGACCCTAAGATAAATGAAACAAAGTAGAGAATAAGTGACCAACTTATAATTATTTCTCTTTCTATATGCGCACATAATATAACATGCGCCATAGAATTTTTATGCTATCTATGGCATATAATATACCTCTACAAAAGTGCATAAAGGATAAAAGCATTATCAGGTGCTCATTATCCTGTTTCATCTTCAGTAACCTATTATACCCTAGTTTTGTCTACGCACAGTATCTCTAAACTCCTGAGTCCTGACTCTCTATATATTATCATATTGTATTAGGCGTCCACAAATTACGTGAGGTGTTTTTTTGAATTTTTTGACCCCCCCTCTGGTGAGATTTCGTGAGATTTTATTCAACCCCTCCCCCTCCCAAACCTCACGTGAGATTTTTCAAAATGTGGGTTTCTTACATAAACGTTTGGTTTGACAGTCAGTAGATTTTCTTTCGAACGAATTTGGAATGATCTTAAACGATTACGTTTACGATTAAATCATAAGCATACGTACAATATGCATGAAATGGACCAAAATACTAAATTAGTACCTATTATTTTGTTGAGAAAAAAATTACGTGAGATTTGCCGCGAGCCCCCCTCTCCCCAACGTGAGATTAGGTGAGATTTGACTCGACCCCCTCCCCCCCTAAACACCTCACGTAATTTGTGGACGCCCCCTTATCTGCTCCTGACACTCTTACGTAGCTCGTACCTACTAGGTATCTATCAATCATCAATATCAGTATTGATAAAAACAGGCTCATATTGTGACTATTCTAATAACAACATTTGAATCACATTGACTCTGTGATGATGAAGTATGAGGAACAAATGTAGAGTCAGTCAGTCAGTCAGTCAATTATTATATAGTAATTCTAATTAGCTAAAATCTAAACGGTTGATGTTGACAACACAATAGGATAATATTACTGCAATGTTTTCACGTTGAGAGCTTCCGTGGCCTAATGGGTAGACCTTTGGTTCGCAGCAGGTTCGATCCCGGGTGGAGGCGTGTACCAGTGAGGCTTTTTCTGATCTCAAGTACATATGATAATACGGACGCTCGTACGGTGAAGGAAAACATCGTGAGGAAACCCGCACATCGTTGGTCCCAGACGTATTGACTAGTTCTTTTCTCTGGACTAGGCTGACTATGCTGCGAGAATGACGTATGTGCTTGGGCAACCATACGGTCAATTTAAAAAATCTTGTCCCAGGCACTACAGTATTTGAGGAGTGGTTACTTCGCTCTGAAAATGCTGTTTAAATTATCCACAACGGATGCAAAGGCCTAGGTATTTTTCACGTTAAAGGCACCAGCATAGACAGTAAACAAAAAAGTTTTGTTCGACGTTTGACAAAATGTTGGATTTTGGTCGGATTATTTACTGTATGTGTTAGTAGCGCCCTCTACTCCGACCTTCGCGTAATATTTCCTATTTAATCAGTACCTAACACCCCGCCCTTAGGTAGTAACAAAAATATTTACGCAAGGTAACTATTCAAGCTTTGCTGTCTTTGTCAATCAAATGACGTTTTAGCCGGGCTACTCTACTGAGTTAGTTCAGCCTTTTATGGGAATCTGAAATTAATTACAGTCAGATTTTTTTTGCATTCATGTACCTATATGTCTCACTATAATTAATTTCAAATAAAATCTAACTCTACTGGGGTATTTCCAATATAACGGACAAATACAAGCAGACCTTGCCACAGTGTGATAAAAACCTCGATTTTGTTTCACCGCGTTTTTCTTTCAAAATACTATAGGTGATAGCTATATAAACATTAGAGTAAAACTCCGAGATCGATATTCTTTGTAGTTATTTTTTTAAAGAGTGTCAAAGTTGGCTTTTTTCCGGGTCAAAAATTTGCATAAAAATTAATAAAAAAAAAACTAATCAAGTAACATTAATTTTGTTTATACCAATTGAACAAGCACTTAATACTTTACTTTTTCTCCAAATTTGGTTAACCTACTGTGATCAAGTAGGGAGATATTTATTTATTTAATAATTTTAGTTTTTCATTTTTAATTTCGCGATTAGATCGAATTAGAAAAAGTTTTAAGCATGAAACGATAGTGTGAGTAATCCTTTATCAATGTTATTAAAAATCACACTCTAATAACCTCTGTGTCAGAAGTAATATCAAATTCAATTTTTTTAAATAAAAATTCGGATTTTTTTATACCTAGGGTTGTCACTAAAGTTGATATTTTATTTTCCCCGACTACATCAGAAGGTGATTACTGATTAGATACTGATTGAGCATATAAAATCATTAGTTTAGGTTATATTTCTTCACTTTTTAGATTTTTTATTATTGGACCTATCTAAACGTGATCTTGATATATTTCGTATAGAATATCGATTGTGAATCCGTATCAACCGGATAAATCAAACAAAAGACCTTTAGTGACAACCCTAGGTACAAAAAATTAGATTTTTTTATAAAAAAAAATTAAATTGTATATTACTTCTGACACAGAGGTTATTAGTATGATTTTTATTAATAACATTGATAAAGAATAAAACATTGACAAAAAAAATTACTCACACTATCGTTTCATGCTTAAAACTTTTTCTAATTCGATCTAATCGCGAAATTAAAAATGAAAAACTAAAATTATTAAATAAATAAATATCTCCCTACTTGATCACAGTAGGTTAACCAAATTTGGAGAAAAAGTAAAGTATTAAGTGCTTGTTCAATTGGTATAAACAAAATTAATGTTACTTGATTAGTTTTTTTTAATTAATTTTTATGCAAATTTTCGACCCGGAAAAAAGCCAACTTTGACACTCTTTAAAAAAATAACTACAAAGAATAACGATCTCGGAGTTTTACTCTAATGTTTATATAGCTATCAACTATAGTATTTTGAAAGAAAAACGCGGTGAAACAAAATCGAGGTTTTTATCACACTGTGCCTTGTTATTAGCTGTTCCTTGCTAACGTAAATATTTTTACTAGATGACGCCCGCAACTCCGTTTCGCCAAAATTCGTTTATCGCAGTGTGAACCGTACATTTTTTTCGGAAAAAGTATCCTATGTCCTTTCCCGGGACTCCAAAGTATCCCTATACCAAATTTCATCAAAATCGGTTTAGCGGTTTGAGCGTGAAGAGGTAACAGACAGACAGACAGACACACTTTCGCATTTATAATACATATTAGTAAGTATGGGAAAAAGTATCATATGTCCTTTCCCGGGACTCAAAGTATCCCCATACCAAACATCAAAATCGGTTCAGCGGTTTGAGCGTGAAGAGGTAACAGACAGACAGACAGACACACTTTCGCATTTATAATACATATTAGTAAGTATGGGAAAAAGTATCATATGTCCTTTCCCGGGACTCAAAGTATCCCCATACCAAACATCAAAATCGGTTCAGCGGTTTGAGCGTGAAGAGGTAACAGACAGACAGACAGACACACTTTCGCATTTATATTATTAAAGTATGGAAGTATGGTCCATATAAGTACTTAATAGTGTTCCGTACGAACAGCTTTGGATTCGTAGGCTCTGCTCTACATACTACAAGTTTGGTGCTAGTACTCTGCATACATATTCTCTTTCTGATTTTTTCATATTATAATTTCTTATAAATATTTTTCTACGTTTTATTTTTCTTAAATATAGCCCAATTATACGTTCACATCATTTGCTGAGCTCGCCGCACGTGTTTTTACATTTCACCTGAGTCAAATGGAACAAGTTTTTCGTTTTGTTGATAAATTAGTCTTTGATAAGGTGTCGAAATACTTAAACTACAGCGTAATGTAATAGTAGAGGAGGTAGTGGTAGCGTTAGCTAATAGACTACAGGCCCACGTCGAAAATGGATGGGTCAAATGAACCACCTGGGGACGTTTTTAAGATTGAGCACTATGCCGTCACTTGTAAGCTGTCCAACTGAGTGCTGGTGAGAATTCAAAAGTGCATGTAGGGTGAGTACATTTTGGTCATATGATCCTGTACGGCATTTTTACCATCGATAGACACATGAAAAATAATAAGAAAGCCCGCAGTGCCGTACAAAAATAATGCGCCAACAAGTCGGTATTTTTATTTTATTTTCAGCCAATTTCCATGGTAAATTTGGTCATTTGATTCAATACGGCATACGTTTCATACTGTTCGGATACAGCTTGGAATCAATTATTCCGCAACGCCGTACAAAAATAATGCGACAATAGAAAAAAAAATCGAGGGTTACAAACCCCCGTTTTTCAGGGGTCCGCGGGGTCATTTGAACCAACATAAAATTAATTCATTTTGAAAGTATGCTATGCATAGATCATATTTTTTTGTACGCCGTACATTTTTGTTGGTCCAAAGGTTTGTAGGAGAAAAAAAAACTCAAGCAAATATCCATAGAACGAAACGTAAGAAAAGTCCGTACAACGAAATATATCGATTTTTTTCTAAAAAATACTTGTTTTATTAGGGTTCCGTACCCAAAGGGTGTAAACGGATACCTTTACCTAAGACTTCGATGTCTGTCTGTCTTCAGGCTGTAACTCAAGAACGGTTATAGCTAGAGATTTGAAATTTTCAGAGATTATGTATTTCTGTTGCCGCTATTACAACAAATACTAAAAACAAAATTAAATAATTATTTAAGGGGGGCTCCCATGCAACAAACGTGATTTTTTTTAAAATTTTTTGCTCGATATCAATAATGGCAACAGGTAGACACCTGAAATGTTCACAAAATACTCAATTTTATTTTAAATTTAAAAATATATAGTAACATTTTTAAAAAAGAAATAATTAAGGTGGGCTCCCATACAAAAAAACACAATTTTGTTCTATGATGGTACGGAACTTTACTTACTCTGCATTAAAATGTACGGCATAATTTTTTCCAAATTTATTTATCTTAATACTATTTAAGACGAAGGAAAAATTTAGAAAATTGCTTTATTTTATTAATCTATGAATATTTAAAATTTCAGATTTTGTATTTCTGTTTATTTTTTTTTAGAACAGTTTCTTTTGAACGGCAAAACTCTATATCAATTGTATTTTACAATATCATATTAAAAATAAAGTCGCCGTACAGAATCAAATAATTTTACAGCTTAAAAAATCAAGTATACCATGTAATTAAGATTATTATTAAAATGGACAAAAATTTTTTGACAGCATTATTTTTAATAGTAATTTTGAGTGCTAAAATAATGTTTCAGATGACCCCCCGGACCCCTGAAAAACAGGGGTTTGTAACCCTCGATTTTTTTCTATTGTCGCATTATTTTTGTACGGCGTTGCGGAATAATTGATTCCAAGCTGTATCCAAACAGTATGAAACGTATGCCGTATTGAATCAAATGACCAAATTTACCATGGAAATTGGCTGAAAATAAAATAAAAATACCGACTTGTTGGCGCATTATTTTTGTACGGCACTGCGGGCTTTCATATTATTTTTCATGTGTCTATCGATGGTAAAAATGCCGTAGAGGATTATATGACCAAAATGTACTCACCCTACATGCACTTTTGAATTCTCACCAGCACTCAGTTGGACAGCTTACAAGTGACGGCATAGTGCTAAATCTTATTATTTTATGCTCTTATATCGTCCTATATACGTCCCCAGGTGGTTCATTTGACCCATCCATTTTCGACGTGGGCCTGTAGTCTATAAGTCATTTCATACCGACCAAATTTTTGTCCAGGGGTAGCTTAATATTTATCAATCAATATAATCAGCGTCAGTCGCCGCACCCGTGGTGGAATGTTAACTGAGAGTATTTCAAAGTTGTAAAAAAAATAGTTGCGAAAAGTGATTTTATACCGAATGAAACTTTGATGGATGATTATTGAGGTCATGTTTAACCAAAAAATCACCGTCAGCCGTATTTCAGACGGGGGATTCAACGTCAGTCGCGTTGAACTGAACTGAACTGAACATGTAAAAAAAATTTGAATATAAAGTCATTTTATACCGTACACAATTTATACAGGTGAATGTTTCTACTTTGTAAATAATAAAGAAAACCGTCAGTCGCTAATACGACGGTGGAAAAACCGTCAGCCAGCAATATAAGTTATGACCAATATAGCCCTACTTCGTGCTCAATGTATCCTAGGGCGTCGCGTAGACGACATTTCCACCTGCAAACATTCAGCTGACGGCGATTTTCGTTTGAATTAACCATAAAATTATCTTACATAGCAATTTTAAGTAATTAATTCAATAGTCAATATTTGTGAAGAAGAATTATATACATTTTACTTTAAAAGCGCCATCTGTTGTTATATACTAAAACTAAAATAACACCTACCGAACCTAAACGTGTATAATCTAGATATGAACCTTTATTGGGTGCGAATTGGGATCTTTTTAATGTCAATTCAATACGATTCCCAACAACAACTTTGAGATACTCTCAATTTTTATTCCACCCATTATGAAGTGGCTGACGATCAAAGCTGTTATGTATTAGTGGAATACTATTATTGTAACGATTTTCGCTCGGTATGAAATGACTTTTTAAACTGAGCGCGACCTACTATAACATCTATGCAGTGATTGAAGCCTGGCAGTCTGGTACAATAATTGTCCACGTCACTACTGTACGGTTGCCGGCTAAATTGTACTTTTTGTAAACCTTATCTCTAAAGAAATAAAGTCGACAAGTGATAAATCGGCTTGTAGGCGATCCGAGTACATCCGTTTTATGAATTGCTTGGATTTTTTTACCGAGGTCTCGCCCGCATGAATACAGTCATATACTTACTACTAGATGACGCCCGCAACTCCGTTGCGCCAAAATTAGTTTATCGCGCTGCAAGTTGCAACCGTACATTTTTCCGGGATAAAAAGTATCCTAGATCCTTTCCCGGGACTCAAAGTATCTCCATTTGATGTTCAATTTTAATTTTTATCACAAACTTTTTATTAAATGTTTTATTAAATTTATTTCTTTATTTTGTGAATATTAAATAACCAATAATAAGTATTTAACATTAATAATTTAATAATATTTAGTGTTAATTATATTAAATAAAAGTATTTTAATTTATATCAATAAATAATACATACGGATAGTTAACCTCAATTATATTGGAGCACTTGAAAAAGTATATAAGCACAATTTTTTTCACTAATATTCACAAATAGTAAGTAATATCAATCAAAATATTCAATTTAAATCACTAAGCTCATTTTGGGTAACTTTGAATTGCAGTATAACTTTGAATAATACAAAAATTGACAATAATGTATTGTTCAAAGTTAAACCGCAATTCAAAGTTACCCAAAATAACTGTACTGAATATAATTTATTAGCACATATATAATTCGCACTTGTATGAAACTCAAACACGTGTTGTGAATGTATAAACTAGAGACATGTTGATAAATATTATAAATATGAAAACAGTGATCAGAGGTGACGAGCGTACCAACATGCGCGACTAATATCGAGGTTCAATTGCTATTTTGTTGGTAGCTTTTTTTTCGAGACTTAATGAGCGGTTAAGCAGACGGCTTCATACTGTTAATTTTGTGTCACAGGTGCGCGCGCATCTTAAAATTTCACTCTCATCATTTTTTCATAACGCGCCTAAAGAAGTATAACTTCAAAAATAATCTTAGTGGATGCCTGAATGCATCCTACATCCAAATTCCAAACTCGTAAGTCGTATGTGAAAAAGGTTTCTATGACTTCTAGCACTAACGGTTTGGCTGTGTTAGTCTATCAGTCAATCAACTCTGCCTTTTATAAAGATATATTACTAAAATAGTCAAAGATCTACTACATTATAAATTGTAATATTTTGTTAGATTTGGTGAAATACAACATACCTACATTCTTATTCCAAGTTGGTATAGAACTGAAGGCTAGTAAAGTAGAATCTAAATAGCACGAAAAACAGCCGAATGATGAACAAACGTACTCACTACTCGCACAAGGCTGCGGAGTGAAAGGTATTGCGTGACCTCACTATCTACACGATCAGAGGACACTGCAGATACCGCCGCGCCGACACTAAGGCCGTATACTCTGGTCTAACATTTAAAATCCGAACCCTGATAAAAACTATGTAAAAAGTTATAAGTAGTACGTTTAATATCGAACACTGCTTAACGTTAATTTAAAGTATCTAATTTAAAATCCGAACCCTCATAGAAGTTCATAAAACTATGTAAAAAAGTATAACATTTACATAAAATTTCGGACACGACATAATTTTAGTTTAAAATGTAGAGAGCAATAAATAATATTATTATTATTCGTATGGGCAAATAGATCACCCAATGGAAAGCTACTACTGTCGCCCACGGACACTCACAACATCAGAGAAGTTGCAACTTGCAAATGCATTCCCTTGTTTCTAAAATATATAGAAAATATTTTAAAAAGGAATAATTGAATTGTTGGTACCTAACAATTAAGTCATGCGTCTTTGTCGAACGAGAAAATTTATCGTCGATATAATTTAATGTATGTTTAAATAACTTCTGGGAAAAAAGTATGACTTGAATGTCGGTACTCTACCGCTGGAGTCGTGACTCATGTGACATGTCACATAAATAGTATTAGTTATAACTTTGAAAAACTAATGTAACCTTCGATCGATTTCGTAGGTAACTTAAATTAAAACTAAGGGTGAGGGCCAAACGAGCGCAATTTTGTGAGTCGGTCTATTAACACGCCAAACCGCTGAACCGATTTAGCTGAAATTTGGTATGGAGCTTCGAGTCCCGGCAAAGGACATCTAAGGATACTTTTTATCCCGAAAAAATATACAGTTCCCGCGTGATAAACGAATTTTGGCGCAACGGTGTTGCGGGCGTCATCTAGTAAAATCTAAATGAAGTTGCTCATGATGAATTTTTCAAAAGAAGTGTTTTCTATGCGAAACATAAATTCTGATTTCTGCTTTTACCAGCGAGATTATCCATGGCCAAAGAATATTTTTCAATCGATTATCATAAGCTATGCCTTTGGTTAGTCTTTGATTTACAAATTACTGTCACGTTTTAAAGTAGCAAATGTATGGATATAAAAACAACCCAGTTGGTCCGTTAGCTTAGCTCTTTAAAATTTATAACTAGTTTGAGTTAAGTTTTACTGAACGGTAAAGTTCACAATTTTACTCCTTTTTCTTAATTTTCTTCTACTTTTTACGCAATACGTTCTGAAATTATTGATTGTGAGTTCATTAAAAGTCAATAGAGTTCCTGAGACATCTTCAAGAAGTCCTCTTGAAAATGTAGTAAGGTAGAGTCTTTTTTAGGTGACAAAAAGAGTGCTTGTCACGTTCTTAGCACTAGCTACTGATCTTTCTTTTAAGTTTCAAAGTGACTAAATAATTATAAGGGCTACAGAAAAACTTGCATATTACTAAGCTTCTAATAACTAATTTATCGGAAAAATGGTAGAGACTCCTAATGATTGGTAAGTAGAAAAATCCTTTTCTAAATATGATATCAATCGTATTATACATATATGTATTTTGTAGCAATTCTGGTATACATCTACAAACACCGGCCAAGTGTCTTTCAGGGACTATAACAGCGTACTCTTCCAAAGTTATCCAAATGGCATATTGAAAAGAAATCATATTTTAGCCCTTTGTCGTCATAGTAGGTACATGGTAGGTACGTACGCGTATCTATGCTATATCATTATTCATTATATACTAACAGTTTCGGCGCTAGACCAAACTCCAAAAACAGACGGACTGACAAAACTTGGACAAAACTACTTCTAAGGTTGGGTTGCACCAGAGGCGTGGTTAAAGTTAAAGTAAAGGTTAAAGTTATCTTTATACCTAGTTAAATATGGCGTCCTTTAACTTTAACTTTAACCTTAACTTTGACCGGAGAAATTGACAGATAAGATGACAGCTGGTCCAACAAGGTTATAAATGAACGTGGGCGGGGGCGCTGCTGGTAAAGGAGAACTCTCAAAAATGGCGTTTTTGTATGATGACAGCGTTAGTTCCTTTTTTCGCCACCTGCATTTAAAACCTTGTCGAGCTCTATGGTTATGGTTAAATAAGGCGTCTTGATGGCGTCCATTTTTAACTTTAACCAAAGATTTGTCATTTTGCATTGGAGTAAAAGTTAAAGTTAAAATTACAGTTAAAGATGGAACCCAAAAAAACAGATCCTTATAATACTTTGACTTAATTTACCATGAAATCTGAGATGTATGCTGCTTGGAAATTGTAAACTCTTTGTAGGCCTGGAGATAGTGACACAAAATTCTTGGTGATTTGTGCCAGTATGGCGGTTTTACAGGGGTATAATTACGTAAAGGCAAAAAGGAAAATTATGGTCATAGCGCTCGCACTGGCAGCCCAAACGCGTGGGCGTTGATCGAACGTGTCGGATAAATAACGAGTGTCGAACGATTTGTTCCACAAAAATGCTTGTATCTTCAGATAGTCGAAAAAAAAATAAGTAGGCGAAAGCGTAATGCCATACTTGTCGGGTGCGGCTTACAGCCCGCCATACCGACGCGAATACGTTAATTTTAATAAAAAAATTGAACCATTTGTACCAGGCAAATTTTTGCATAGCTAATCATCGTCGAGTAGCATATTCACGAAAATCACCTTGCCATACTTTTCCGACAGCGCCCAATGGCCGCCATACCACTGCAAAGGTGTAAGATTTTTTTTTTCGCCAAACGATTTGTGCCAGTATGGCATTTAAACTATTGGAAAGTATTTGACAAAATATGACCGTTATTATTTTTCCCATACTTCTAGTAGGCGAAAAAAGTGCTGCCATACTTGAAATACTTATTTATTTGACATGTTTTAAAAATACGACTATAAGATACGTAAAACCATTTTTTACATCATGGCATCATTGTAGTCTCGTCATTTGACAATTGTACCAAAAAAAATTGTTACATATTGTAACCATGGGGCGGGATGACTATCGGACTTGAGCAAAAAAGTGATAAAATTGGACGATTTGTACCAGTATGGCATTTGGATTTTTGGAAATTATACGATACAATGTGACCATTATTATATTTGCCACACTTGTAGTAGACGGAAAAAGTGGCGCCATACTTGAAAAACCGTTTGAATTACGTATGAAATCTTAGGATTTTGAAAAAAATATTATTCACATTCGCTGCCTCCCACAGGTATGGCATTATCAGACTCCTATTTATGATCATACAGGGAACTGTTAAAAAAAGTTTCAGGGTGGTACAAATCGTTTGGCGAAAAAAAAAACTTACACCTTTGCAGTGGTATGGCGGCCATTGGGCGCTGTCGGAAAAGTATGGCAAGGTGATTTTCGTGAATGGCTACTCGACGATGATTAGCTATGCAAAAATTAGCCTGGTACAAATGGTTCAATTTTTTTATTAAAATTAACGTATTCGCGTCGGTATGGCGGGCTGTAAGCCGCACCCGACAAGTATGGCATTACGCTTTCGCCTACTTATTTTTTTTTCGACTATCTGAAAATACAAGCATTTTTGTGGAACAAATCGTTCGACACTCGTTATTTATCCGACACGTTCGATTAACGCCCACGCGTTTGGGCTGCCAGTGCGAGCGCTATGACCATCATTTTCCTTTTTGCCTTTACGTAATTATACCCCTGTAAAACCACCATACTGGCACAAATCACCAAGAATTTTGTGTCTGGAGATATCCAGGCCTATTGGTATTTATGCGCGCTTTGTTTTTTAACCTGGTGAGTGGTGGAAAGTCGTTAGGTATGTTTAACATGGGTTAAACTATGGTTAACATCCATGCTAATGTTATAAATGCTAAAGTATCTGTTTTTCTGTATGACCGGTTCGGTTACTTGTTAAACTCCTGATACGATTTTGAGAAAATTTTGTATGAAGATACTCTTGAGTCTATAGAATAATTTAGTCATGAAAAATTCGTGGTTACAACGCGAATTATTAGATCTGTCCTATCCTATAGTGTACTGTAATAAATCTGAACGATGAGGTTGACCGTTGAATGGAGTATGGACGCAAGAATGAATAGACTTTTGTGACCATTTTGCTATTGAACATGATATTGATGAAATATTATGGTTTGGTAGTTTAGGCTCTGGATAAACGGCTGCACTCAGTGACATCTACTATTCTAGTATAGCTAATAAAAAGTAGTGTGTTCCAACGGGATACTAAGATTTACGTAGGCCGAGCTATAGGTACAAGATAGTTTACAAACAAGTCTATAAAAAGATATAAAAAATATAGAAAAACCTTTTTCCGATTGGTAAAATATGCTTTCGTGCGTTTAAATAAGATCGTGAACTGCAGTGTTGCAAATTTAGTTTTTTGGCCTTGGCGTGTCGGTGGACACGTGTATTGTCTGTTCGTAGTTAATTTACCTCGGAGTTTTTAATACTCTATCTTATGTCGTTGGCGTTAAGTTGTAGGCGCTACACTGGTTTTATGTAGCTCAGCTACTTGTACTGTATGTATTCTGTGGTAGAGCAGAGGGCTGTGTAGTAACGGCACTTGGGTTACCTAAAATGGTTCCAGTCTTAGTAAGAGCGAGGAAAAAGGAAAACATAAATACCTAGTGAGTTAATGGAGACACCCTCAAGTTAGTCATATAATACGATCATTATGTAGAATAGCTGTTGTGTCCAACAACCTGTTCTTGACGTTGCTAAAATTCCAATAGGGCCAAATGAGTGCAAATGCAGGTATAGTTCAGGTGTATAGAGTCGGTGGCTGAAAGCGAACTGCCCAAGATATTAGACTCGCTTAAAATTTTGGTCGTGCAGAAAGGAAGAAAAACTACCCCTTTCCCCTTTTGATTATTTTGGACTTTGCTGAATATACAGTATAGAAATTAGAAATATTTTATGATGTCGGAAAAACAGAAGTGAGCAGTGATGACTGATGGATCATGCGCGGCGCCGGTACCATGTCCTTTGATTTATGCAAACTGTAGAACCAAGGCCTAAAAATGTGGGCATCTGTGGGAGGAAATGGAATGCTAACTTAGAATCTAGTCGTACTGAGAGGGAAGAAGTGAGATGCAGCTAGGTCAGATGTAACCTGTTAGACGAGCGCTGGGCAGGTGGCGGGTCGCGGGGGGCCGTGGGGGGCACAGAGGGCCGCAGGGGGGCGCGGGGGGCCGCAGAGTGTTTGCGGCCCGGGCTGCACGCTGCACCGCCAAGGTCACGCCGCGCGCATGCGCCCCCCTCCGCCTGGGCCGCTCCTGCATCGCCAGTGGACATTCATTTCTTCCACCCGATTATAAAAGTACACGTTTTATCAGGGTTGAAGATAGAAAATGTACTAATATAGATTTCTAATGAATATTTAAAGTTTTATTATTTACTTAACCAACTCTGTATATAGCAAACAAGTAACCTATACTAAGCTTAGACCTCTTAAAAAGTTTAAACTCGAAAAAGTCGAAAATCGAAATATAATGTTTGTCTTGAGTCTTGACTCTTGAATCTTGATTCTTGATTGTGGATGTGTTTCTCGAGCTCAGACGTATTTACGTCAAATACCCGGTGCTGTCAAAAATAATAATGTGCCTGTAACGAGTAACCTATGCCTGTAACCAGCCTGTAACAAATAAAAAT
Source organism: Polyommatus iphigenia (assembly GCA_963422495.1). NCBI lineage: Eukaryota > Metazoa > Arthropoda > Insecta > Lepidoptera > Lycaenidae > Polyommatus > Polyommatus iphigenia. Next base: position 42,929,154 of record OY730177.1, on the reverse strand, counting down.
ATAAAAATCAGACTTATTTAAATTATGTAATTACTAATTATCAACAAAAATTCTCCATCAGTTGTTCAAAGTAACTCAGAAAGCCATAGAATCAAATTACCATTTTGCAGTGATTTATGTAGAGACTAGACTGGTATGCATTGAGCATTAAATTCATATTTAATGCACCACAAGTTTATAATTTCTTATTGATTTACGCTCAGGAAATGCTGGGAACAGGAACCAAGGATTTTGAAGTCCTAGCTCCGCCTATGTCATTTAAATTGTGGGGCGATGACATAGCGAACTTTACAGTTCTCGTTCACTTATATTTATACACTCTATATAAGTACATACTCTGCTGTAATGAAATCTTATTTTTTTGGCTAAGAATCTAATTTACTTTAGAAATTGGTATTTGGATGGTATTGGATTGGACTTGGTATTGAATTCAATATTGATATTATTTTATACCTTAATAATGAATTGTTTAATTTCTTTCAGTGTTATTGTAACTTGTAGCGTTTTCATTTAAATGTAGTCGAAATGTTCAAGTTTCAACATTAATATGTATAGTAAGTTAAGTATATTATTTTTCTGGATACTAAGAGGCTAGTTGTAGAGTAGGCTAGCCACGAAGTTTTATAGAGTTTAAGAATATGTAGTACTTATGCAAATGTTATCGCCGCGTCCGTCGTTAGAATGCATTCCTTTTTCATGTTAGTTCTAACTCTATGTATGGTGTAGAATAGAGCCGTGTTTGGAGTACGTTACGAAAAACGAACGGTCTCATGTAGTATAGCACGATGCTTTTCGGTAGTTTCTAATTAGAAAGCAAAACTACGCCGACAAATAGCACGCCTACGTCAGGAGCGTCGCGCGTCGCTAGCGCCGCATGATTCGATTGCAATGTTTCATTCACCTTATTCGCCAGCGAGCGTCGAGGTTCAGTGACTCGGTTGGCGAAGCGGCGGCCGACCGAGAGCTCGGACACGTCATCGTGCGAATGCTGCCGTTTCGACATTCGAAACTACGCAGCTCTTTAAATTCTGGAGGTGTTAGGCGGCTCGGCGCGACCTCAATAGTGTCGCGAGCGGCCGGAGCGGCCGTGCAGCGTTATGTAAAGCCGAGACGGTGCAGCGCGTGTTGCGCTCAACCGCGTGCGTCCTCCTCCCCCCCTCGCCTTTCCGCGCGATTTCGTCGGGCGGCGGTTTCACCGGCGCGGGGCGCGGGCCGAGGCCGCGGAGGTCGCGCGCCTCCCGCCTCCTCCCTCCGAGACGTGTCATACGTCGGCACCGGGCACTCCGTCCTCGCCGATCGCTCAGTCGTAGCGTGGAGTGCCCCGTCGCCGGTCGTTCTCGTCCTCCACCGAAGTGACCGTTCGATAGAGTGACGTCCGACGACTCCGACTCGCCCTCGGGTCGCCGCCTTCTAGGGGAGTCGGAAGCCAGCCGCGGGTGCGTTCGCGACCGTTCCGACCGTAGAGTATCCGGTAGCAGTCTAAAATAGCCTCCGTTATCATGACGACCTCGGCCGGCGAGACGAGATAATAGGAGGTCGGCAGCACCTGCGCGGCGCGGCCCACGTGCGCGCCCGCTGCACCCGACAATTAGCGAGTGGCTCGCTCCTCCGCCGCCGCCCGCCGCCTGCCGGCCGTCTTCCCTCTCTTATCTCCGGCCGCCCTCCCCCTCCCCGAGCTGCCCTAATGACTCGCGATAACTGGCTAAAGTCTAAACAAAAGACCCGACTATCGAATATTGCATAGTCGATGGTATCAATTAGTCCATGACAAAGGTAACAATATTTTTTGTTAGAAGTGTCTATAATAAGTTACTGTAAAAAAGCTTAAGATTATTTGTCGTTTTAGTTCTGTAACATATTTTTTGCCCCGATAAACCAGAATATTTAGCATATTGAAAGCCGTGTTTACATTCGATATACTTAGGTGTAGCTCCTCTATTATTTCTTTCATTATAATATTATATTATTAATTATTAAGTAATATACATATTATAACGGTACGAGTTACGACAATCTTGATAAAATTTTCAATTCAATGGACTCGTTATAAATAAACTTAAAAGATAAAAACACCAACCAATCATCGGTTTTTGCGCTACTAATATTATGAGACATCAGACAACATTCTGAAAGTATTTTGTTATTTTTACGCAACAATGTTTGAAGGTTATTTAATTGATTTCGCAATTTATAACATTTTAGAATCAACATTCGACCGAGGCTTATGTGAGCCATTGTCGGTACAATTAGCTGAGTGTGCACTACAGCTGTCTACTGACGACTCCTCGATATTTTTACAGCGTAAGGAATTATTATTATTATTGCGATACCAAGTTGTACTTCATCTTCGAGTTATAAAATATACACATCGTACTCGTACATATGCGCCGTAATTTTTTTTTTATGATTAAAACGGCGTAGCACCCGTAGCGATTCCGTAGCAACAAAAGCGCTCACGAAAATTACGCCGTGAATTAAATATTTATGTGCTGAGCTATTTATAATGTGTGCTCACAAAATATTATCGAAATATAAAATAATAACAAGCTTTTTTCACAGTAACGCTAAGACTTGTGGAATAAAATACCGTGTTGATAGTGTGTATAATTTCGCTTGAAACCTCTTTACTAAAGTTGGATGGTACACTTCTGGCATCAACTTGATGCCTATTATTAGTGCACTATCACACTTAAGTAAAGAGTTTTTAAAGAAACTTCAAAATAATATAATTTTATATTTTAAAAGTCCCACTACTGGGCAAAGGCCTCCCCCAAGGTCTTCCATTGTGCAAATAAAAAATTGATAGCTAATAAGTAGAGAAGTGCCAACTAGTCGCCGACTAGTCGGTAAAGCCGATTATCCGGCCACTTTTGTAGTCGGCGACTAGTCGGCGAATAGTCGGCAAAAAGCGCCGACTAATCGGCTTTTTTACTTTTTTGCTATTATTGAAATTAGGTACATTAAAGAAAAACCTTTATTATTTATAATGTGTTCATAGCACACTCAATCAGTGTTACACATTTTAAAATTAAATGAAGTGTTTCTGAAATTACTTGCTAGTAAAGAAATTATATTTGTAAATATAAATTTAACAACAAATTAAGTATGTATTATTAAATTGAGATTTCATGTAGGTAGATGAAATATTTAAGGCGAATTCGACATCTTTGTGCAGTTTTCTAGACGTATGTATTTCATTGATTGGCACAAAAAATATATGTGATTTTTGATTATATTTGGAAAAGCTTGTCTAATTTAAATAATAAAATAAGGTACTCCTACTGGATGAAAAAAAATACCAAAGTCACATCTTTCAGGAACTTTAAACAGTTCTAACTAAAGTAATAATACAATGTATGCTTTAAAAATTTGTTTATTTGATACCTTTTACAAAAATCCAAAGATTGCCCGATTTAATTTTCGGCTCTGACATCTAGATTTCCCATAATATTTATTTTTTCCTCTAAAAAACGAAAAATGTATCCACGCTACCGAGTGAACACTTCACATCTCTGTCTCTCTGGCATGAAAATCGACAGTGGTGCGAGAGTGATGCGAGATCAAGATCATTGGCAGTTGTCAGCGTCTTAATGAAAACCATCAACTGTATCAGAGAAACAAAATAAAGTAACGTACGCGAAGTAAACATACTTAACACGATTCGACACGTTTGCAGGCGGCGTGTGCGACTTACCCACGAAAAAGCAGTAAAAAAGCATTACGGAAACTCCCGAAACTTTGATCGGCTTAGCCGACTAGTCGGCCGATTAGTCGGCTTCTTTGCAGCCGGCTAATTGGCTAGTCGGCTAGTCGGCCAAAGTCATGATCGGCACATCTCTACTAATAAGCTATTGATTACGCGATATTTAGGTAGATGCGTACCCAGCTAAAATAAACGAATATCGTTGTTGGTCAAAACTCAAATCAAATAAGATAAACTCAGAAAATCGTTTGCGACTCTGTATCGCTAACTCATTATTGGTTACTTAGATTCTGTACTACTACTTAATTATTATTTAATTTTGCTTAAAACATAACACGTACCAATAGCAATTGCAATTTGTGTTTATTACAATATAATATATTACTCAAATAATTGGTGATAAATTATGCGGAGCTACATTTGGTTAAGTGATTATAGATGTATATGTCGCAGGGAAAAGAGGATATCAGGGATTTCACGATATCCCTAGGGATATCACGAACTCCCGGTAGATGCCGAATATTCTTGTTTGTTACGTCTTCCTACTAAAAATATCTAGTGATATGTCATTTCACTAGACTAAATCTAGTGAAACGTCAGAAAAGCGGACTCCGCCGAATAAAAATCAAGCCACGCATTTCTCTCGCTTGCTCTAGTATACACACGGGTACTTTGATAGGATCATCTAACATCTGAATCTGACAAGTAAGATGTTAGATGATCCATGCTTTGGATGGGCATGTAAAAAGTAGGTCCTGGGCTGCGCCTGATCTCTCGCCGGTCGTGTCAGTCTTCCGTCCCACCGGGTTATGCGAGTAAAGGAATAAAGAGATTGCTCTTGTGTACTGCGCACACACTTGGGCACTATAAAATTACTCTTGGCCTGGTTTCAATGAAACCGGCCACCGTCACCAAAACCAGAGTGGGAGTTATTATTATTATTATCACACGTGTAATGCAACTATAGCAGATTTGAGGGGGCATCACCACAATATCTCTGAATCATATAGTTGAAACCAACTGAGGGTTCTTCATCAGATACTTGAGACCTTTGATTTTTGACGTCAAATGAAACGGCCGACCAAGTTGAATATTTTTTGTAAAGGTGGCATGTCGATCTCTAGTTTGGTTAGGCTCTTGTACAGGCACAGGTACTACAGGTACTCCAGCTCTTCGATTATCCTAGTTTTTACGGTTCCGTACCCAAAGGGTTAGTCTGTCTGTCTGTCTCCAGGCTAGACGAGCCGCGCCAGCTCGAGCGACGCATTTGTTTCACTCCCACTAGTGCCCGTGTCACGTGTGGGAACTAATGCGAGCGAGAGAAATGAGTGGCTCGATTTTTATTCGGCGGTATCCACGTTTCTGACATTTCACTAGATTTAGTTTAGTGAAATGACATATCACTAGATATTTTTAGTAAGAAGACGTAACAAACAAGAATATTCGGCATCTACCGGGAGTTCGTGATATCCCTAGGGATATCGTGAAATCCCTGATATCCTCTTTTCCCTGCGACATATATAATTATATAATGTACTTAAATATGAAATGTAGAGATCTATAGAGCTACATCCATACGGATACCTAAAGTTATAAATAAAATTATTAATATCAGTACAAATCATTAAATTGGTTACTCTTAACGATAATATTAAGGAATCAAAACAATCTAACGTCGACAAAATCATCCATTCTTTTGAAAAGTTGGAAACCATTAATTACATTATTTGTGGTATTATTGTAGTAGTCATAAAGTTGATATTTTGGACTATGTTTAGATGGTGTTAAAATAACTCCATAATATTGAAAGTGTCATAACACCATTTTGCTCTACAATATGATTAAAATAAAACATAAGAATATCAAGACTTTAAGTCAATCCTTAAAAGTTAGATACTCATTATTTTTTACTGTTGTGACTTGTGATTCAAGTGTATTATAAAACTATTCTAGCAGCTCGTTGTAAGATTGATTTCAATGCGTGTTCTAGAACAAGTGACTCAGATATGTTCGAGCTGGGTTTGTTTTAAGTTTACATTGTAGATTACATTATGACTTGTAGCAGGACTAATACGCGTAATATCACTATGTTGTGTTAGTGTGTTACTAAATACTAATATGTACAACATAGTGTGATACACTACCTTACCTACCTACTACTTGTGGCAGGACTAATACGCGTAATATCACTATGTTGTGTTAGTGTGTTACTAAATACTAATATGTACAACATAGTGTGATACACTACCTTACCTACCTACTACTTGTAGCAGGACTAATACGCGTAATATCACTATGTTGTGTTAGTGTGTTACTAAATACTAATATGTACAACATAGTGTGATACACTACCTTACCTACCTACTACTTGTAGCAGGACTAATACGCGTAATATCACTATGTTGTGTTAGTGTGTTACTAAATACTAATATGTACAACATAGTGTGATACACTACCTTACCTACTTACTACTTGTAGCAGGACTAATACGCGTAATATCACTATGTTGTGTTAGTGTGTTACTAAATACTATGTACAACATAGTGTGATACACTACCTTACCTACCTACTACTTGTAGCAGGACTAATACGCGTAATACCACTATGTTGTGTTAGTGTGTTACTAAATACTAATATGTACAACATAGTGTGATACACTACCTTACCTACCTACTACTTGTAGCAGGACTAATACGCGTAATATCACTATGTTGTGTTAGTGTGTTACTAAATACTAATATGTACAACATAGTGTGATACACTACCTTACCTACCTACTACTTGTAGCAGGACTAATACGCGTAATATCACTATGTTGTGTTAGTGTGTTACTAAATACTAATATGTACAACATAGTGTGATACACTACCTTACCTACCTACTACTTGTAGCAGGACTAATACGCGTAATATCACTATGTTGTGTTAGTGTGTTACTAAATACTAATATGTACAACATAGTGTGATACACTACCTTACCTACCTACTACTTGTAGCAGGACTAATACGCGTAATATCACTATGCTGTGTTAGTGTGTTACTAAATACTAATATGTACAACATAGTGTGATACACTACTTTACCTACCTACTACTTGTAGCAGGACTAATACGCGTAATATCACTATGTTGTGTTAGTGTGTTACTAAATACTAATATGTACAACATAGTGTGATACACTACCTTACCTACCTACTACTTGTAGCAGGACTAATACGCGTAATATCACTATGTTGTGTTAGTGTGTTACTAAATACTAATATGTACAACATAGTGTGATACACTACCTTACCTACCTACTACTTGTAGCAGGACTAATACGCGTAATATCACTATGTTGTGTAAGTGTGTTACTAAATACTAATATGTACAACATAGTGTGATACACTACCTTACCTACCTACTACTTGTAGCAGGACTAATACGCGTAATATCACTATGTTGTGTTAGTGTGTTACTAAATACTAATATGTACAACATAGTGTGATACACTACCTTACCTACCTACTACTTGTAGCAGGACTAATACGCGTAATATCACTATGTTGTGTTAGTGTGTTACTAAATACTAATATGTACAACATAGTGTGATACACTACCTTACCTACTTACTACTTGTAGCAGGACTAATACGCGTAATATCACTATGTTGTGTTAGTGTGTTACTAAATACTAATATGTACAACATAGTGTGATACACTACCTTACCTACCTACTACTTGTAGCAGGACTAATACGCGTAATATCACTATGTTGTGTTAGTGTGTTACTAAATACTAATATGTACAACATAGCGTGATACACTACCTTACCTACCTACTACTTGTAGCAGGACTAATACGCGTAATATCACTATGTTGTGTTAGTGTGTTACTAAATACTAATATGTACAACATAGCGTGATACACTACCTTACCTACCTACTACTTGTAGCAGGACTAATACGCGTAATATCACTATGTTGTGTAAGTGTGTTACTAAATACTAATATGTACAACATAGTGTGATACACTACCTTACCTACCTACTACTTGTAGCAGGACTAATACGCGTAATATCACTATGTTGTGTTAGTGTGTTACTAAATACTAATATGTACAACATAGTGTGATACACTACCTTACCTACCTACTACTTGTAGCAGGACTAATACGCGTAATATCACTATGTTGTGTTAGTGTGTTACTAAATACTAATATGTACAACATAGTGTGATACACTACCTTACCTACCTACTACTTGTAGCAGGACTAATACGCGTAATATCACTATGTTGTGTTAGTGTGTTACTAAATACTAATATGTACAACATAGCGTGATACACTACCTTACCTACCTACTACTTGTAGCAGGACTAATACGCGTAATATCACTATGTTGTGTTAGTGTGTTACTAAATACTAATATGTACAACATAGCGTGATACACTACCTTACCTACCTACTACTTGTAGCAGGACTAATACTCGTAATATCACTATGTTGTGTTAGTGTGTTACTAAATACTAATATGTACAACATAGCGTGATACACTACCTTACCTACCTACTACTTGTAGCAGGACTAATACGCGTAATATCACTATGTTGTGTTAGTGTGTTACTAAATACTAATATGTACAACATAGCGTGATACACTACCTTACCTACCTACTACTTGTAGCAGGACTAATACGCGTAATATCACTATGCTGTGTTAGTGTGTTACTAAATACTAATATGTACAACATAGCGTGATACACTACCTTACCTACCTACTACTTGTAGCAGGACTAATACGCGTAATATCACTATGTTGTGTTAGTGTGTTACTAAATACTAATATGTACAACATAGCGTGATACACTACCTTACCTACCTACTACTTGTAGCAGGACTAATACGCGTAATATCACTACGTTGTGTTAGTGTGTTACTAAATACTAATATGTACAACATAGTGTGATACACTACCTTACCTACCTACTACTTGTAGCAGGACTAATACGCGTAATATCACTATGTTGTGTTAGTGTGTTACTAAATACTAATATGTACAACATAGCGTGATACACTACCTTACCTACCTACTACTTGTAGCAGGACTAATACGCGTAATATCACTATGTTGTGTTAGTGTGTTACTAAATACTAATATGTACAACATAGTGTGATACACTACCTTACCTACCTACTACTTGTGGCAGGACTAATACGCGTAATATCACTATGTTGTGTTAGTGTGTTACTAAATACTAATATGTACAACATAGTGTGATACACTACCTTACCTACCTACTACTTGTGGCAGGACTAATACGCGTAATATCACTATGTTGTGTTAGTGTGTTACTAAATACTAATATGTACAACATAGTGTGATACACTACCTTACCTACCTACTACTTGTAGCAGGACTAATACGCGTAATATCACTACCTACATTATTACAGTTCATAGCTCTAGGTGGCTCTACCTTGCAATTGCCATTACAAAATATGGACAAAAGGTATGACAATGTTATGGACTTATGGTAAATAAAACATGTTCGGCACTATAATTTTAAATTGGTTAATAATAATAATAATAATAATAATAATAATAATAATAATAATAAGAATGGATTTATTTTTAGCATCACACAATACATTATAATATAAGTCAGTAGTACAGTTCGCAGTATTAAAATTAATTTACTTTAATGCTGCGTGACGCCAAAAATTGGCACCAGCTCAGCAAACGCAGCAAGCAAGCCCGCTGCACTGATATTCTGCGGAGGCCAATGAGTGGCTTCACAACGCAACTAAACTAAACACAAGATTTACGGAAAAAAAACAAATCATAAAAGTGACAAGGACTAATTAACTAACTAATTAATACAACAATTAATTACCTACAAATTATATATACATACATACATATTTTCAATCTACAATTTTATATCTTGGATATATTTCTAACAATTACAGCAAGTGCAACTAAAGAAGTTTAATGTTTTATTATCATTATTATAATAATTGATATTACGATGTGCAAAAATATTTGATCACTGAAAAATTACAAAGTGACTAAGGGTTTGTATTCACTTTGATTAGTTCAAGTGCAAGTGACTAGTAATTGAGGCATGTGGAGTGCAGGTGTGTAGTGCACTGTGCAAGCAGTGTCCAATTCTTGTTTAGTGGCTCTATTTAGTAAATTCAGTATTACTCTAAGTAGTGAAGCTTCTTTTGACGTGATAACTTCAGTGATCGAACCGTGATAATGTCTTATAATTCGATATGGGCTGCGCGCCCGAAAAACATGACAGTTCATGCGGCGTTACCTCGCTGACAGCTCTGAGGCGTTCCATTTACAGTCTTAAGTCTCTCAACAACCGTAAGGCCCACCTGGGCCGCGCTCTTTGTTTCGATTATATTACGTATTTCGATGACTTAGAGAATACTTTTGTGTGAAGAAGTTTGGTTAGTTATGACCTTTGATACATTGACCACACTCTGAATGAAAAATAAATAAACAATCTGTGAGCTATTAGTATTATTTCGGCTATTCAAAATTGTGCTCTATTTCCTACGTGTCAAGGTATGACTTAATATATGAAGAATAAAGTATTCGTTTATTTCTTCTGAACAAGTCACTAATTATAGTCTCGAAAGTTTATAATTGAGAAACTAATATCACATCGGACTAAATACTATATTATGATGGCTTGATAGATAGAAAATTTAACATATATTATAATGTAGTTCACACAAACATAAAATATGGATTATATTATGTAAGGATATTTCATATTACATTAATTTTACAAAGAGGGTAGGCCGGGCGCCATTTTTTTTTTGCACATTGACCTACCAACTTTTTTGCATAGATTTTTCCCGGAACTGAGGGGTTAAGGCTATGACGTTGTCACGTTCAACTATCGTCAGTAAACCGACTTTACAGACAACCGATTTTTTTTCTAGAAGATCGTTGTCACTGTGACTGTTAGTTGAAGCACCGAATTTCTGCGTTTTATTTTTATAAAAAAAATATCACAGAGATACAAAGAGTCGTATAGTCAGTTACTGAACAATATTATAAATCTGTAGGAAAGCGCGGTCAATACCGAGTATAATAGCGAGTTACATAAGAGGCTGCTCAGTGCTCAGACACGTGTGTATGTTTACGTATATTATGTAAGTAATAGCTTAAACTCACAGCTACATTCATTGTATGACAATTAATGGGATTGGAATATAGAAAAAGACAGGTTTTTCTAATAATAACACCAGTTTTATCTCTATGCTCTATTGTTGAGACAAGTCTAAACGTTTGTTCTTAGTTTTTATATTTTTCTTTAATAAGTGATGATTATCTATGTTTTAATGTTTATCTAAATACAGTTGGTAAACTCTATTTAGTCCTACTATACTATACTGCGCTCCACAAACCAATGTAGAGCACATTTTTTTTTATTGTTTTACTATATAATATAACGTAGATTCAGAACGTAACTTGTAACTACTACATAATAATTACGGTAATTTTAGTGTGAGTATGACTTCCATATTTGATTGATAGCTAATACTAATGTAATCAAATTGATATTGATTGTATCAAAGGTGGTAGATAGGTTCTATTCAGTTTCTATTTTGATAGAGAGATATACTTCGTAGTTGTAATAACATTGTACGCGTTGCCGCATTCTGAGATAGAGCGGCTTACAAAACTTAACTCCTCCAATGGCATTGCGTATCAAATATAGCTATTCTGTTATTTGTTGATTTGTTAATTACGCAGTGTTAATTGTTTTTCGAGCATTGATTGTCAAGGCGAACTATCCAGACGAACTATAGTACTAAGGCAGCAGAACACGAGAGATGTTCGTCGGGGCGGTGGAGCTCGGCGCGACTCGTCGTGATTACGCATTGACCGGGGCGCGGCGGGGGAGGGCCGCTGCGGGGCCGGCGGGTAGTGAGAGGCAAGAGGGGGGGAGTGCACGTGCCTGGCGATCGTGCCACCGTGCATGTTATGCTTTTGCGTCCTCCCCTCTTCACTTGTTGAGCGCATTCGGGCGATATCGGTGCCGATGGCCTTCGCACTTGTATCAGCTCGCATACTATCTCGCTCACGAAACTTGGCAATGTTTTACGATGCTTCAGACTACTATAACAGTCTACATAGTATATTCGCACTGGCATGGCCGCGTGCTCTATCGATTTTATGACACCTTACGTTTTTAAACTCGATTTTCTCCATTTGAGCGTGTAATCCCATACTCTACAAACACATTTTTGCTACTTTGTAGCAGTTCAGTTTACTTTTGCTGGACTTGGACTGAACTGGACCACGTGTTAAGTTCCTCTATCAGTGTAGAAAATTCATTCAGAAAGGACATTGATACCCAAAAGCATCATTTTATTGCAAATACGACTCTACGTATCGTAAGTTAATAAACTAAAAAAATTAAATATAAGACTAAACACTTAAAACTAAATTGCGCTATAACTTCTTGAAAAAGACGTTGCCTGTACAAGTAGACATAGGTAGGTGAAAGGTCGACTAATAAGGCTTTCCTAATTTAATTTCATTACAATATAATCGTATCAGGTGTGGGTGTACACGACATTCGATATGCTAAATATTGGTACAACATTTTATTGGATTCGGTAAAGACGGAAAAGAGGTCAATTCATAAAATGTTTCTGGAAGACTAGATTTGAAGCTAAAATTTTTTGAAAAGTTTTGTAAATCGCCAGTCATTACTTAACTAGATACTCTACGACTCGAGTCGACGACGACGTAGAGTCTACGTATTTCGTTACGTCGCAAACGCACACCCAGCTAACGAAAAACAATATTGCAGGCAAGTTTAAACCAATCTACAAATCAGTGAATAATGTTACATCGTAGTGAGTTAACGGACACTACACAGTTTACAAAAATGAGAACTAGAAGTGTGAGTTAGCATCGATCGAAAGGATGGAAATGCTTATGGAAGCCGCCAAATCTAATTTCCCGATTGCGAATTATCGAAATCCTCGCAGCGGATCGCAATACTTTGGAGAGATGGGCGCGCCCGGGGACGCCTTCTACGGCGAGACGCTTCACACCATATCGATAAATACCAGGGAAACAGACTTCGGCAGCGTCATCCAGCCGATCCCGATCACGCTGAGGGCCTACAAGCAGTTCCAGACGCCGGCCGGAGTCACAAACGGCTCTCCCTTCCCCCGAACCGAAGCTCTGCCGTTGACGGCCACAGATGTCGATATGGCCGAAGATGATATAGAGAAGGACACCTCAGAAAATGGCAAAGTTCCTAGTGAAGAAGTCAGCAAACCGACGAGAATAGCGAGGCCACCCAAAAAGAAGTGGATCAAAGAATATTTAGGTAAGTCTATATTTTTACGGGTTCAGGAATACATTTTCAAAAAGCTCGGAGTGGCAACGAATCGGCCAATTCGTAAATGGTTAGGCAAATTGTAATCAATATTTTAGACCTTATAATATCAACAAATTGTAAATATAATATTATATAATAGAAGTATAAAAAGCAAAATTGTAAGTAAATCAGAGACTCTATTTTGTGTCTGGACCTGCGTCATACCGATCACAATCATCACATAATCAGTAGGTACGCAAAAGGTACATTTTCTTGAGACTGTTCTTGGCAGATTTTAAACACAGACACAGGGGTTACGCAAATACAGTTTTTCTCTGATTTCTGATCCTTTGTTTACAAGTTTAATGTGAATAACCGATAACGCGACTGCGTGGAGCTTTAGGAGTTAAACTGTGAAATACCAATGAGAAGTTTTTTTTCTAAATACAAACACTTGAGAGAATCCGATATTTGTTTACGCTTAAAAGAAATATTATGTCTAGGTACGCTAAAAAATCCATACCAGAGTCCATATTCACTTTGTCTGTTTGTCTGTTACCTCTTCACACCCAAACCGCTGAACCGATTTTGCTGAAATTTGGTATAGAGACTTTGAGTCCCGGGATAGGACATAGGAACTTCTTATCCCGAAAAAATGTACGGTTTCCACACGATAAGCGAATTTTGACGCAACGGAGTTGCGGGCGTCATCTAGTAAAGAATAAAGTCAAAATATTTTAAGGTGGGACCAGCGGTCATTGACCTTTTTTAGTTTAGGAGCTATATGAAAAATGCTGGCAGTGTATTCTGTTAACTCAAGAAAAAAATTGAAAATCTTATAAAGACAGACTATTATAGATTCATCAGTAAATTATAGCAAAAAATATCTTCAAGCATATTTTATTTTGGGCGACTACTTAAAGGGTTTCTTACATTTTCTTCCTTAGAAACCAGTTTATTACAGCAGATTAATACCTCGATCGCGGATTCTTGGAAATCTTTTGTTGTTGCGGTCGCATGCTACCGCTCGGGAACTAAAGAGTTAATCAAAACAATTCATTATATCAAATGAGTGGCCGTCCTTGGAGTTTTTAACAAGCTCCAAATAAAAAAGAAATGAGTAAAAGTTCGAAGTGATGACATCACAATTCACAGCAGTTAGCAACATAACTTTTGTGACGTAGGGGTTTATTTTTAGAATTATGTAATTACGAAATCCTTCAATGAGAGTTTTCTTAATTGTTTTGGCGTTGTACGCCGCTCGTTAAAAACGTAGCGTATAATTTACTAGATGCCGCCTGGAACTTCGTTGCGCCTAAACTCTTTATTCGCTTGGGAACCGTACATTTTTCCGGGATAAAAAGTGTGCTATGTCCTTTCCCGGAACTCAGAGTATTTCCACACCACATTTCAGCAAAATCAGTCTAGCAGTTTGGGCGTGAAGAGGCAACAGAAATACAGACAGACAGACAGACGGACACACTTTGGATTAATAGGCTCTACTGTCGGAATAGAAAGCTACACAATATATGCATATTGTGTTCATAACAAACTTCGTTTAAATTGAGCATTTAAGCTTGTTGTTGTAAGTTGTAACAGAAAATGTCAGGAAAATTTACTTATTTTGCGTCAATGAGTAAGGGCTGGTTTACACGTATTAAGTAGATAAGTAGTTAACTAAATTTTAACTTAATTTTTAAGTTACTTATTGCATGTAAACACAAAATTTAGTAGTAAGTAGCAAGTTAAAATTTTGTTAAGTACTAGTAAACAAGGAAATTAGAAATTTGACTAATTTCTATTATGTTGGCAGGCGGGGGGCTTGTCACTTGACACATTTCGGGCAGGCACTTCAAATTAAGTTTAAATTTAGTTAAGTACTTATCTACTTAATAAACCAGCCATAAGTAACATCACAGTTCACACGTCTTATAAAATGTACATAGTAGGAAGATAATAATAGCTGGGTCAACTATAATATCCTTCTTTATGAAGTCGGTTAAAATGGCGATGATTGGAAGCTGTTCTGGCTTATCTTGCAGCTATCTGCGTCCACGTGGAGGGTAATGACATCGTTATCACGAGCTGTTATCGCATTTCTCCGCCTCTACGAAAAGTTGCGACGCACAAATTATATATTTATGACTTACAAAGTATACATATACAGCCACGGATTTGAACAGTTACGTGTTGTAATAATTTTTGAGACGTAGGATAAGTAAGTTTCCAACGAACTATATAAACTTTTAGTCCACTTAAAATCATATTAATTGAAGTCATGAATGGATAAAGTGGGATTTTTTGCATTTTGGAGGCTACAAACCGGGAAAATAATTTGAAATAAAAATAATCGGCCAAGTGCGAGTTGGACTCGCGCACGAAGGGCTCCGTACCGTTAGAGAGCAAAAATAGGCCAAAATTGTGTTTTTTTTATGGGAGCCCCCCTTAAATTTTTATTTTATTTTAATATTATTATTAATTATTGACGTAGACAAACAATAAGGGCCTTCGTGAAAATATCATGTGCCTACCTGTTGCCATTACTGATATAGAGCAAAAAAGGCCGAAAAAATCACGTTTGTTGTATGGGAGCCACCCTTAAATATTAATTTTATTTTGTTTTTAGTATTTGTTGTTATAGCAGCAACCGAAATACACTATCTGTGAAAATTTCATAAGTCTAGCTATAGCGGTTCTTAAGTTACAGCCTGGAGACAGACAGACGGACGGACGGACGGACGGACGGACGGACGGACGGACGGACAGACATCGAAGTCTTAGTAATAGGGTCCCGTTTTTACCCTTTGGGTACGGAACCCTAAAAAAGACGGGTTGCACTCCGGGAGTGCCGGCAGAAGTGAAAACTTAATTATTAACGTTGTGCATAATTTTTTTTAACCCATTTTTTATGAAAATCGATTTCTAAAAAATCGATTTTTTTGAATAATCGAAACCCTTACAATCGATAAAAATTTTAACCCATTTTTTATGAAAATCGATTTTTAAAAAATCGATTTTTTTAATTAATCGAAACCCTTACAATTTTTTTTAACCCATTTTTTATGAAAATCGATTTTAAAATAATCGTTTTTTTTAATTAATCGAAACCCTTACAATCGATTAAAAAATATCGACAATCGAAAAAAAACAATTTGTTCGATTAATCGATTTCGATGTTACAACACTACTCTCCAACTGTCTTACGGTTTTTCGATCAGCACGAGAATCTGACGCGAGTTTCACAGTTTTTACCCATCCCACAAAAGTGCTCAACGCCGCTAAAGAAGTTTTCACTTCAAAAAATGTGGATTCTTTGTATAGCTAGATAAATATATTAGCTAGATGTATGAAGTGGGTAAGTTACAAGATTCGATACGGGAAAAATGAGTAAATGCTCTTTTGTTGTAAAATGTTAGTTTCTCACTTTATCCAATCATGTCTTCAATTCGGATGACAGCTGAAAATTCGAGAAAAAATAAGCGAAATCTATGCCCATAGTTCTTTTGATGTTTTTTTGACAGGCCTTTCTGTCAAAATGGGCTAAGAACCTGTTGCAAAGAGTATACATTATAAACTACGTCTTGACTACGTAATACCCAATAGCTTTGTCCACATTGTGCCTTTTTTTTGTTCAACAAGGGCATGCGTTATTATAGCGCAGTCAACAGCGAAGTTGTGGCATGCCTAACGTGACCATACGTCCCGCTTTGGGCGGGACAGTCCCGCTTTCAGGTAGTCTGTCCCGCTGTCCCCCGCGAGGCCAAAATTGTCCCGCTCTTGCAAACAGACCAAACGACAATAATTTAAAAGTATTTTTATGTTTGAAATGCCTGTGCAATGCCTGGAAGTAACGCATCCCGTAGGTATACAACAAACGTGATTATTCTGCCATATTGTGCCAAATAACATAAAAATTGCTCCAATAGTTCGTGAGTAAAGCCCTTTCAAATTAATTTTCCCGTTTTTTCCTCATTTTCCCCTGTTTCTTCACTCCTATTATACTTGGCTTGATAAAGGCTTGGCCTAAAGCCTTCTTGGATAAATGAGTAACGCTCTGACAAAAAAATAAATGGTCACGTTAGGCATGCCCGTGCAGACGCGCGTCAAATCCACCCGCGTTGAAAGAAAAGTGTCATAGCGCGTGTTGACGGCGCTATAAGGCATGCCCTTGATGAACAGAAAAAGGCACAATGTGGACAAAGCTTATGGCCTATTGTATACCTTTAATAGAGTCACAACCTCAGAGAACATTAGGCATAAAATATCAGATACATTTCCAAGAACGATGTGTTTTATCCAACGCAAAAAACATAAGAGACGAATACCACGTATAAATTATCACAACAAAGTGCGACAGATATTTTACGTTTAATCTTTTCAGTGCTTTGTCAATCGTCGGCAAAATATTATTAAGTACATTTTTTCATTGGCATTTGTCAAAAAAAAAAAATAGAAAAAAATTTATTATACTTTATTTTTTACGATACGAGTTTCTTACGCCGGTTCTTCTCACCTGCCTAGTTTCCGAACCGGTGGTAGGTCAACACGTACACATTCTGAACAGATTTGTTGTTTTTTTTGTTTTTTTATTATAGATTTTATTTGTTGTTTCATTGATCAGTTTATTTTCTGATTTTTCTAATTAAGTATGTATTATCTGTTTAAGAGGACAACTTGTTTGGCTTGTCGCCTCTACATTTATTTAACCCATGTGGCTACATTAAGTAGCTGCAAGCAAATATAAACTTTTTACATTTTGTACAAGGCTTAAATTCAATTGTAACTTTTCTATAAAAATCTTGCAAGATTCGTGTAGTACAGTTGTGTCGCTTTTCACACCTACAATGTATCAAAAGTATTCAAAAGCTGGTTTCCGCTACCGCAATATTGATATTTTGTCGTATTGATATTTTGAAGTCGTACACCTAACGAGGCATCTTTTCTTATTGACGAATAACTTGATTTTTTTGCGTCGTCTGGGATCGGCAACTTTTAGAAGAATTTAATAAATTACCTAAATAATCTCTTTTATATAAAAATGGATCTTCAAATGTGTTAGTCGCGCTAAAACTCGAAAACGGCTGAACGGATTGGGCTGATTTTAGTCTTAAAATATTTGTAGAAGTTCAGGGAAGGTTTTAAAGTGACACGAAGTTCACCGGGACAGTAGCTAGTAAATATATATGATAAATTCATAAACGACTTTGGGACTTTGCACTTTACGACATGATATTTTTTATTTCCTTTAGAAATAACATGTTTTTTTAATAAAACAAGTGCAACATAACATTTTAAATGTAGAATTGCGAGTTTTGTACATGTAACATGACATGCTCCATATTGTTAATATCTCCATTAAACTTATAAATAATAATCAATATAATAGTAACAATCTGAGTGCGGCCGGTTACAATACAAAAACCTCTAAGTTCTACGGTATCAATCAAAGCGTTAAAATGCCTGTGGGGGTTCGAAGATAGCCTTGAATAATAATTAGGTTACCCAACCAACACAGGGTTATCCGGACACCTTATCTTCGTAAACAATGACCGCATAAGGCCAGTCGATAGTGAAGTACTGAGGACAATATTTAATTGTTATTCGTTGCAGTATCAGTATTGCTAGATATCACTTTTATTGTATTTCTTTAAGGTTATCTGTGAGAATTGTAAATAATCTGTAAAAAACTTTTGGTCATTAAAAAAACGACTCTAAAAATACGTAATGTTTTCATTTTGTAATTTGTAGTTTGTAACTGTATATAAGAACTCTACATTACGTTACAGGAAAAACAACATCATTATGTAATAATTGCTACGGGCGATACAAAATAAATAGTTCAAAACATAATATCTAGGTCTTAGAACACTCTTTAGCAGATACGCCATAGTAAGTACCTAGTGTTGCTTTTTAGTTTTTAATATTGAATATTATGACAAAAGCACAATGTGACATCGTTTTATTTCTAAAAAGTCTGTAATAATAAATATAACTCATGTAGCGTATATTATAGCACAATAATATCGCGGTACCACACATTGTTATAACGTCTTATAGCAAGCCAATAGCCGCGTACTGACCAAGCGAGCAGCCTCGCTGCCTCGCCCGAGCGTGCCGCGGCCGAGCCAAAAGTTGTCGGTTTTTGGTCGATGCTCAAAGGCGCCTCGGACGTTTGCCGCGCACTAACACGTACTGACCGACCGAGCAACTGCGCGCGAGGCTGCCGCGGCGAGGCGGCACGCTTGGTCAGTACGCGGCTATTAATGTATGGTACACCGTACAATTAATTACACTGTTACATTATATTAATACTCTAAGACAGTGACCATACTCCATATCGCTTATATCGCTCTTACATTATAGTGTAGTATGAAATCAGCTTTAGATTATCAAAACGCCGAGAATATGGTCGCCCTAATTTGAAAACGTATACATTATCAGGATGTTTGTCAAAGTCGAGAGTTCAAAAACCTCGGTACATTAAAGCACGACCGTGTCGATTATTATTTATTGAATTGTAATGAAGTGTGGTATTTTTTACATGTATTCTTATCAATGATATTCTACTTAAGTGGGCGACTAACCCTAAATTTTCAATTTTATAATTCATTTTTATACTTGAAAAAACGCCCTGAATTGTTTCATTTTCTAAAATTAGATACTACATTATATTTCCAAGAATTCAATCTGAGCAAAAACACGATATCTAAAAATTTTCTCGATAGAAAAAAAACACGAAGATGCATCTAATTTTCACGAATTTTTCGTGTATTGCCATAACCGTGCATTGAACTAAGTTATTATTTTAACACATTGTATAAAATTCTATCATTGAGAATCCGACCTAGCGGATTTTTAAAATGTTATATATTTATCGAGTTATTGAGAAAAAACTAATTTGGCGATGAATCCGCGTCGTCCTTTTTCACCTGGCATATGAAAGACGGGCGTGAGTGTGAAGAGAGAAGGACGATATTTGATTTTTTGGGTTAGTCGCCCTCTTAATATACAGATCTGTTACGTTCATACTATTTTCCGGCTTAAATCTCTTCCGAACAATTTTCAAATTCAGAATTGGACTTTGACAGATAAGTGAAACAAAAGATACGAAATGCCATTTACATAAAAGAGACAGACTAAATAAAAGACGACCCAATTGGGTCGTATTTGAAGTTTCACAACGCGCGCGGTAATAACATATTATCTGCTTTGAGTTTTTTATATAATATATCATTGATTCTTATTGTATTATCGAGCCGCATTATGGTAACCGGCGGCAATTAAAGTGGAACGGGGACCGGACCGGGCCTGGAATGTTCCATATAATGTTGTCTAAATATTCCTAGTACATAAAATGTTGCAGTCTTCACACCATCTCAAATGCAACAAAAACGTTACGTTAGGCGATTAGAAAGCGGCGTTTTTTGCAAACAACGAGCGAGTAGCACGTCTCGGCCGCGGAGGCGCACAAGCGCGTAAACACAAAAAATACATGCGCCAGTCAGCTGAGCCGGCTCAAGGAGACCGTCACTAATTCGAAGCGAGTGACGTCGACCGTGGTTACGATCGGCGAAGCTATTATAACCCTAGTGAATTTGGGTCTACGTCACGTGCTTTTAATATAGACTCCGCCCATGTTATCGCGTTCTCCTTCACATTAACGATATCAATGAAAAAACGACCTTATTCTCATACGGCTAGGTGTTATTTTATCCGTTCGCTAAACGACGTCTCGCTCTATCTCATCGCGCGAGTATCGACTGCTCGCTGTGTCATGTTCGCCTGGTACTTTACCGCCTCGTCGTACAGACCGGCGGGGCTAATTTCGGCCTTTTTGACGCAAGTTTTTTTGCAGAGGAAGAGCCGACGCCCGTTTCGTTGCGGGTGACGGAGTTGTCGGTGGCGGGCGGCAACGGCCTGGTGCGACCGAAGTCCCCGGCGGCGGTGGTGGCCCCCGTGACGGCGGTGCCGGCGCCGCAGGCGGTGGCCCCCGCGCCTCGAGTGCCCCTCGTGGAGCCGAGCCCTGCCCCCGTAGTAACGCCGGTCGTGCACACCACATCCCTCCTAGACTTCGTTCAAGAACATTCCAAGCAGCGCGTCAACAGTAGCCATGGGTGAGTGACGAGGTTTAATAGTCACATTAAATTGGTCGAGATTGTTCTTGTGGAACACTAAATCTCTCCCACGGGGATCGTAAATATATTTTTTCGGGAAATAATTAGCTCGGCTGCTATTTCGGATTTTGTGCTGTTTCTCAACGAGCGATCTTACACCCGAACTGTCGCGATTCTTGTGAGGATTTATTGAAACCAGTTTTTAGGCGTCTCTGTGGGAATTTTTATAAAACTGCCTTTGTCGGAACGATGTAGAGAAGCAGGAATCTTGTATTTTCTATAAACGGCCCATGTATCTTGTTTTTCAATTTTTTTTACTCTTTTACATCCCGAGGCTTGTTGAAGCTTATGCTTTTAAGAACTATCATGACAACACTCAAATGAAGTCCTTAGTTGTACATCGAATGACATTAAATGCATTAAGAGCGTGATAAAATAACTCTAAATTTAAAGACACCGGTGCTATTAACATCTTCAGAACCTTCTATTCCTTCCATGCGATTCCTTAATCGTCGACAATTACATACATTAGCATCGTTGACAGAACTAGGACGGAGGGGCATACATATTTATCTGTCATAGCCTCAAATGTAAGGGCTTTAGGTGTTTATGCAGGTAAGGGGGTCATCGTTGAATTAAACATCGTATCCTTGCGGCCTGGCCTATTTGTGGCCGATAACTTTAGGTTGTGTAATTATTCCACCACGAGAGCTCAAGGTGGGATGCAAAACTGGCTCCGCTTGAATATTTACTGTTTTATTTCTTTTTATTATTCATCCACTGATCCTTGCTGCCTCGAGTATTCAAATCGCACTTGTTTCAAATCTAGTCTCGACACATTCTTGAATCTTCTCACTGATAGAACGGATTACTGTAAAGACCTCTCTCTACGTTGCGACACGATGAATAACCAAGATTGGGAAGCATTCATAGGCGACATGGAGAGGCCGCATCGTATCCTAAAGTTAATTTAACAAACAGTGTTCGATTAGATAAATATTTGCGAGAAACTAGAGTTTTACTGACTGAGGTGTTTCGTGACTGTTTTCGTTAGGTTATCTGTTATCATTATCACTTATCTGATAAGCAAAATCATAATATTATTACGATGAGCTAAGGTAATAAATACTATTTTTAGTTCTAGAACTCTACCAAACTAAACAAAGTTATATAACGGCAAAATTAATTACAAGACGTAAAATATTAAATTATATTAGTTAGTAAGTATTACTTACTTATAATAATTATAATATTAACAACGACTAAAATATTGCTATTCTTTGCAAAAAGTTCTTAGTAACAGGAACATTAATTATTACGATGCTGCACTGTGATTTTCAATATTAATCGTAATAAATACTTAATAGCTATGGTAATTTTATCAAAGTAGTTTATACAGCAATAATAGCATCTTTGAAAGTGTGTGAATAATGAGCGATAACCAGTTTATTATCCGTTATGTAATAATTACACAGAATTTTCTAGAAGGTTAGTTGACTTCGTTTTTACTCTGTAATAATTTTACTGCTTACGGTTTTTTATGCACGTTCTATTAACATATACTATTGGATCCGACCGTAAAATCCTGCATGAATCGTTTTTTTCGATCAAATATATTTTAAAATAATCTTTAGAACGTATAGAATGAATTTATGTTGGGTTGTCTTGTCAAAAGTAGCCGCAAGTACTACTAATTAAGTTTAATGTTCATGAGATAAATGCATAAATTTGCATGTATCTTTTTTTGTCAATAAATTTTACATCATTTGAAAGAAAATGACGAGACAAAATAAGGTATAAATGGTTGCCAGCTCTAAGTCGGCCGCAACCTAGGGTTGCCAGCCCGTAAACAGACATAGTTCTTCATCAAAATTGAAGCATCGATTTTTTTAAATAATTTTGATACAAAATTAAAGTTTTATGCATTTTGTACATGAATATCTATGGTTACCAGTTGCACGATAGCCGCAAACTGGGGTTGCCATCACTTTTGTATATGACAAATGTTCAGACCTACAATTATTATGCCTGGCAGGATTTGAGGACGTCGAGAACCCGCAAGATTGCTATTTTTATTAAACAGGCGTTTTTATTTTTATGCGTAGTGTCCTATCATTCCTCAATGTCATTGCTTCTTAGTTCTTACTTTTCTATTGAATACACGCAAGTTTGTATTACGGGCTTTCATTTTGCTCAATTAGAGGTACTTGCGGCTACTTTTAACAAGGCAACCCAACATTAATCCATTCTATACGTTCTAAAGATTATTTTAAAATATATTTGATCGAAAAAAACGATTCATGCAGGATTTTACGGTGGGATCTTAGGATAATAGTTTCATTATTTTCAGTCATTTGTCGCATTCGTTTTGGCACAATTAAAAAGAGATAGCATCGTTTGTTTCGGGTAAAAAACAGTGTCTGGACCACGGCAATAAGTCCTTCTTAGCCCTTGTCAACTCTATAAATTATTACCAGTGCAACACCTATACAATACAAACAAGTCTTTCCTCTCTTATTCGCATAAATGTTTAGGGGCAGATTCTCTTATGTCGAATATTGTTTCGATCACTGACTGCAGCACTCACACACACATAGTCCTGACTCCTGAATAGAAATAGCTCGAAATGACGTTCGAGATATTTCTATTCCCAAGTTCCCATCGAATACTCTAGATTCTATAGGTTTATCAGGATCTGATCGCAAATTTTGATGGCAGATTTTCAAAAAGTATCCTAGCTTGATCATTGGGTAAATTTTTATATTTGCATGCTTTGCACACAGAATCAGCCGCTTAAGGAAAAAAGGATCAAAATGTTTTATTCCAATTACCCCGGCATTGCTAGAGTCAATTTCTTTTCTCACTTTTTGCCATCAGATTCTGGTAGACCTATAGAACTTCTTCTTCATAGTTCCCAGATCCCGTCGCCGACGTCGAGCAGCAGCAACGGCACGCCGCGGGCCGGCACGCGGGAAGTCCACAACAAGCTGGAGAAGAACCGCCGAGCTCACCTCAAGGAGTGCTTCGAGCTGCTCAAGCGCCAGCTCCCCGCCACGCCCGACGACAAGAAGACCTCTAATCTGGCGATACTGGGATCCGCTATACGGTATATTCAGGTGAATAACAACGACGAATAACACATCTCTTGTTAGTATCCATATCCATACTAATATTATAAATGCGAAAATGTGTCTGTCTGTTACCTCTTCACGCTCAATTCTCAAACCGCTGAACCGATTTTTCTGAAATTTGACATGGAGATACTTTGGGAAAGAATAAAAAGTTCCCGCGCGATAAACGAAATTTGGCGCAACGGAGTTGTCATCTAGTTTAAGTATAAACGAATTAAAGGGCCCATTCACGGCAGTCCGCCGTGCAGGACTGCAAATGAACATAGCTCACTGATTGGTCCACACTCGGTGTTGCCGGCAACACCGAGTGTGGACCAATCAGTGAGCTATGTTCATTTGCAGTCCTGCACGGTGGACTGCCGTGAATGGGCCCTTTAAGGGATTTGATCAATAATCCTTTGATCATCTGATAGTTTTGAGACTATTGTAAAAGGTGTTTTAAAAGAAATTTTATATTTATTTAGCTTACTGCGTGAACGCAACGTAACTGAGGGGCTATATAGCAAAGATCTCCTCTTTCCAGGTGCTGCGGCGCAAGGAGCGCGAGTGCGAGCACGAACTGGAGCGGCTGGCGCGGGAGAAGATCGCGGCCCAGCAGCGCCTCGCCACGCTCAAGCGGGAGGTGCCGCTGCAGCCGCCCAGGCACAGGGCTGTAGGTACGTACCCTGCCACGCTTAACAACAAGTTTTAGGGGCTGTTTCACCACTTACTGGCGCCGGATAGGCTATCCACAACGTATTTGACAGATATGATATGTGTGTCAGATAAGTTGTGGATAGCCTATCCGGTACTTATCAGCAAGTGGTAAAACAGCCCCTAAAACTTCTTGGTAAATATTGCTGTAATAAATAAAAAAAATGTAACGTTACGGTTACATACGAGTATTATGGTGCTCCCCACACCGCCGTTAGAAAATGTATGTAAACATTTTCTAACATAAAAACATTTCTTAACGAAACTGTTACATGTTATAAGCGCTCCTACACTTAGAAAATGTTTACTAATGCTTTCTAACATTTTATAACTTTTAAATCTGGTATTGGCTCACCGCATACTCCGCCGTCACCTATAAAATGTTTACAAACAAAAGGTAACACATGTTTTATTTTGTTATACATACTTGTAAATTGTTTTGTTATATTTTGTTAACTTACGTTTACTAAACATTTTCTAATATGAAAACATTTTTTTCATTTGTGATTAAATGTTTGCTAACAAATGTTTGCTAACGTTACTAAACATTTTCTAACGGCGGTGTGGGAGTACCAATACATTTTGCTACGGCGATTTTCGTAGCGGACGTGCTACGCGGGACTAGACCGTGCTACGCCTAGAGCTACGGTGACCCATTTTGTGTTACAATGGTGCTACCGTGCTACGTACATTTTGGGTTTTGTGCCCTGTTTCATAGTACTCGTAATAATATTCGTGTAAAAATTAAATAAATAATGACTCTTCTAAGAATAATAAGCCTAAAACAAGCCTATAATAAAACTTAAAACACGAAGTCTCGATGCTGAATAATAATAAAATTTTGATTATCTGTTTCTTATTAATTATTACACAATACATGTTTTTTTTACAGAAACTGTCGTTGAGGATGGTGAACGGAGTAGCAAAATCAATGGCACCGTTTTAGGAACCACTTTAAATGTAAGTTTTTAAAAATCCACAAACTACAGCTATAACAAAGTTACTCCCGACAAAGAAAATAAAGCTGGTAATGAACTTGCGACTTGTTGCGAGTGCCTTTGAGCGACAACAATCGCTTTCTATCAAGTGATTCATTTGCTCGTTTATCCTTTAAACTTATATTAAAAATAAATCTACAGCTAAGAATAATTTCTTGGCCTGTAAGAGCTCATAACAGAAACTTTCATAATATGATGTGGAGTCTACATCAAAGTAGACTAGCCATGAAATACGTCGAGATGTAATTTTCGTTATAAATTATTTGCAATTGCAGTTTTTTGCTACATTGTAGACTGGTGTGTAGCGTAATAAAATATCCGAAGACGTATTAATCACGCTAATGTTATAAGGGAGAAAGTTTGTGTGTGTGTATGTTTGTTATTTCTTCACGTCTAAACGGCTCAAGCTATTTTAATAAAATTTGGCGTGGAGTTATTTGATACCCTGTATTAACACGTAGGCAATTTTTTACTGTGGAAAAGTATCACAATATATTTTCCCTAATAAACCGCGGGTAACAGCGCGGGGCACAGCTAGCATAGTGAGTATGGCGAAGCGCGCCACCCCGGCAAGTGCGCCATATAGCTATAATTCCATATTGCTGATGTGAAATCTCCAACTCTCTATAATTAACATAATTTTCAGATGCGGACGTCCCCGCCGCTGTGTGCGAGTGTGGCGAAGAGCTCGCCGACGCTCAACCTCAGCACCAGCCTGCGGACGGTGCCGCTGCAGATCTCCTCCGCGCCCTCGCAGGTGACATCTACATTCTATACCTACCTATCAGTCCGGTCGCCAGATAGAGAGAAATCCGCCCACGAATTACTATAATATAAACATCCGACTACCGTGCTAAAACCGCTTAGAACAGGACCGGACTGTGAGTTTAGGGGGCCCCAGAGTAAGCTGCTACTTACAAAACTTTAACAGTAACTGTCAGTTCAAAGTCCCAAGTCCAACTTCTAAATGTAGACTTAAATTAAATGAATTGAATTTTGATTGATTCGCAGGACTTCACCACATCTTTTTAATTTAATTATATTATGGATCCTTTCACATTGTCGTCCATCTTTTACTTTAACTGGACTTAACTGGGGGCCTTTGAATTCGCGGGGCCCTAGGCTTAAGCCCAAAAAGCCCATATGGTATATCCGGCCCTGGCTAAGGGCATTTAGTTATTTTAACATTCACGTCTTCTGTTTCAAATATAATAAAATGTATGTGTTTTACATTATGTTGGCTTATCCTTACTCATTAGTAAAGTGTAGTACATAATAGAATCATGACATAATATTATGTAACCTTGTTCGCAGGTCGTCCGGACGACGTACGGGGCGCGGCACAATACGCTCACACTGACCACGCTCTCCTCCGTCGACGCCGCACAGGTCAAAACAGTTCCTCAATATTATTGTCATTTAATTTGTACTATCAGAGAAGTTGATTCATATGCATATTGCGGATCTTCGTAATTTGGTCACATTATGTCAAACCCATCCGACAGATCACAGCTAAAATGGAATTGAGATAATCGGTAATCCGACCTCTCTGAACTGCGTATATGAATCAATTTCTTCGATGGTACATACATCTGAATATATTTAGAGATCAACTACGACAACATGGCGCGCCCCTCCAAATGACTGTTTCAATGTGTGTAGTCACATCCTTATGAAAGAGTTTGTATGTAGTAAGTATTCAACCAATCACAGTACACGTAATATTTCACATAATGTCAATTATTACCAAGATTTGTTGATCAACTAATCATAACTAGCCGACCGCGCAAGACAACGCACTTCAAACATTTTGACAACGCACTTCAAACGTTTTGAATTTTGGAGGGGCGCGCCATGTTATCGTAGTTGATCTCTAACATTAGTTCGATTGCTTATCTTGACAGCGAAGTTAGAAAAGGATTTGATATTACGCCTCCTTTTTTATACGTCCATGAACGCTTCACTAAGTGAAGATATTATGCTTAGCTCTTAATTTTTTTTACTGCATTATGTTTTTAAGCACCCAATTTGTAATACACTGTGAGATATATTTTATTTACTTTAGTTTCTCACCCCCTACAAATACCTCGTGTTTTGCCTACAAACGACATCTTCAATTATGATTATAATAGCTGTAATTTATCTTTGATTTATTATTATTTATTGATTACAGACCTCTCAAGAGAATGGCGTTACCAACACCCTGGGTACCTTGGTCCATCCTGCCCAAATACATCTACCGATCTCCCAGGTAAGAGATACTCCTTACCTAATGAAATACGGCAGCAGGTAGGTAGACTTCGAGATCGCTATGTAAATACAGTCACGTTTTTGTTTTGTCAAAATCAAAAGCGCAAAAAAAAATGTGCAACCAGTAACATATTTTTTTGCGCTATTGAATGAAGATTTTGACATACTTTAGGCCATTATATTCTGTCAAAATCTTCGTTAAATTGAAGTTTAGCCGTTAGCTTTTGACTTAAGTGTAGTTTAATATCGATTACATTAATTGTTGAATTTATAATTTTAATTTTTTTTCGAGAACCAGAGGAATCTGAAAATAGATAAGTAATAAACATTATTTTGCAGGTTGTTGGCAACGGCGGTCTTGTGGTCGGTCCGGCGGCGCTGCAGCTGTTATCCACCAGCGGCCTGAGGGTCTTACAGGCGCCTACTGTACATGCAAATGGTAATTATTCTATTACAACTACATTTTTGTCCCGTCAATGCCTGTGATAAAATTCCTGTAGGATTTTACCAGAACACTGTTTTTTTGTCACCAATGTTAAATTCTAAACGTTGAAACTCTAAATTATTGTGACCTTCATTTCATCAAAATTCTTTCAGAAGTAGCGTTACAAACCACGACTCATTTGTCTTATTAGTTATTAGTTATCACTCTTAGGCAGCACGATACTATTAATTTGATTTTTTAAAAATGTAATCAATGCTTTGTATTGCAGGGCTGACTTCAGAGAGTACGGTGGTAGTTAAAGAGAATGGTATCGTGTCTACGCCAACAGCGGTCACGTCAGGTGTGTACTTTATACACACAAATATATAATTGTAATTACTTACGTTTAAACTGAATTTTAATGACATGCTTTAATGATCTTCAAAGATACTTTAGTCTTGTCTCAAAGCAGTTAAAAATATGTACACCAATCGCTACTTGATTACTTCACTATAACCATACTAAATATGTATTCTGTGCTATAACACGAAAATATTACTATTGCACTCCTAAGGCCTCAGCTTCGAATTTTGCGGGCAACTGGGCGGGAGCGGTGGCGGCGGCACTGGAAGCCTAGTACGCCGCGCGCCGCTCGCCGCGTCGCTACCTTCGCGGCGAGTTCCATATAAATCTATATATTGGAACGCGCCGCTCCCGCGCCGCCGCCGCCACCGCCCCGCTGCCTGCAGATTTCGAGGCTGAGGCCTAACGCTTACTGTGTGAGTGAGATGCGAATATATTTATACAAGGTGTAACAAAACAAAGTCCAAGTACTTTAGGGTAAACAGCATACTTTAGGGTAAAAGTCTAAAAGTAACTCTTTCAGCGCTGCTATTTTTACAGTGAACTCTATAATATCCTTATATACAGTGAACTCTATATAAGGATATAGAGTTCACTGTAAAAGTAGCAGCGCTGAAAGAGTTACTTTAGACTTTAACGTTTCTATGAGAAATCCTCCGACACGCCGAGAATTTGCCCGTATAAATATTTAAAAAAGTTCCTCTTTCAGCTCTGCTATTAATACAGTGTACCTACTCTATAGACGGGACATATAGATACATACCTACTAGCTTAAAAGCAGAGCTTTGTGAATGCTCGCGTCGTCACACCTTGACTGACTGATGATAACACATCTACATATAAATAAAAATTACTATGTTAAAGCACAAATCAATAGGCGTGATAGTTTTTCCGTAAAGTGTACCACAAAATGTTTAGGTTGTGGGATATAACTAGGGCTCGCTTCGCTCGCCCTGATTACACACCCTAAAGTGTTATCTCTTTGTTTTGTTACACCTATGGACAAATAGCGTTGGGTACGCTTTTCAACAAGATCTTTTACCGTACGACGTACGTTTGTTATTATGTTCTAAACTTGCTCGTTTGTTCTAGAAGGTGTGGTAGTGAGCGGGTTGTCCCCTATCGTGGTGTCGCAGCCGGCCGCGCACCTGCAGCTGCAGACACACACTCTTGCGCACAAGGTGAAAAAAAATGCTATGTCGTAGTATGTCTATAAGTAATAACTAGTTAGATGAGGCCTGCAACTCCGTTGCGCCAAAATTTCTTTATCGCGCGGGAACCGTACATTTTTCCGAAATAAAAAGTATCCTATGTTCTTTCCCGGGACTCAAAGTGTCTCCATACAGAATTTTAGCAAAATCGGTTCAGTGGTTTGGACGTGAAGAGGTAACAGGAAGACCGACGGACAGACACACTTTCACATTTCTAATATTAGTATGTATATTATGTCTTTCTCTTCTGTTTTACCAGTTCTAAGTACAATGGTAATACAGGATACTTAGCGAAATTACATTTTGATAATTTGGCGTTAACGCTGGACCTATGATACTCTTTGAAATGACAGCTGTTTTTTGTGCCTATTTGAAGCGGAATCAGCGCCCCAATGCGGGGGAAGAGAAGTAAACCTGACGTAAACATGACATTTAAAAGTCGCCATATTGGCGCTGATAGCAGTAGTGGGAGTACCTACTTGGAACTAATACTAATTTCTACCACTACACCGTAGTGATTATATTATCTTTGGTTTCTACAACCAATAGGGATTGAGCGGCCATTTGCAACTTTCGTCAGATTTCGCTTCAAATAGGCACAAAAACAGCTGGGTATCCTATGTCCAGCATACTAGTTTAATAGTCACTGAAGGGCATTTAAAAAATGTATAGAATTTTACATAACCTATTGCTATCTATTGCTAATTAGTATGGAACTGCTTGAGTGAAGTGCAGTGTAGAGTCAAATCTCATACTTTTTTAAATTTGTAAATTGGCTGTCGGTTTTATTAAATAGGTAATAGTGCAGTCTCCAGAGGTTTTAACCTCCGAAAATTGTAATAGTGAATGAATTTTTGTTTTTGAGGTGTCATTTTCTTTTTTACACTATAACTCGCAAAGTTTACCAAAAATTTTTTTGTGCTTTTAATTTTTTAGTTACTTAATTAAAAATTTATATTTCACCATATAAAACCGGTCCAGAAAAAAATTTTTTTTCTTGTTCCTGTTATTTAATGACTCTTAACCGATTGTTTACGTTGAAAATTAACCAAATACACAATTTTTAAAAAAGAAAGTTTGCTTTGCTTAGCTAAATCAGCTATAAGGTTTTTGCAAAGTTTTTAGAGATTAACGCTCGTCGTAACCAAGATAAAAGGGTTTGGGTGGATTTAAGGGTTGTAACGAAAAGTGTGCTAAACTTACTTGTTGTGCGTATTTCATTTTTAGAGAAATGATAACTTTTAAGTACTTAACAACGTTTAAATATCTCCAAAAATGTGTAAAATAGACCGAATTTTTTTTTTCTGTATTTGTTGAAAATTTATTTAAGTGAAAGCTAAAACATTAAATGCATCGACAAATGAAAGACTTTTTCTAGTCTTTGAAATATATTTAAACTTCTTACTTAAAGCCAGAAAAAAAATTGGGTGCTACAAATCTCACGTACATACTAAAGACGCATGCTGCGACCTATGTTTGGAAAATGCTTACCTGAATACAAAAAATATCAGTTCTTAACCTAATTTGTATTTTTCCCCTTTAAGTATGTTTTAGCAAATATAATTAATGAGAAAAAATAAATAAATAATCAATTTTATACTGTAAAAACCTAACCAAAAGAAATAAAATACAAATTTTCTTTGAAATATCCGTGAAAAGTTTGTGCTACAGTTTCAGAAAATTTAATAAAATAAGAGCTAAAAAGTTATACACATTAAGAAATAGAAGGCTTTTTTAAGCCTAAAAAATAATTTTAAACTTCCTATTTAAAACCAAAGAAAAATAGGAACGCCATTTACCTGGCAAGGCACACAACAAGCACATTTGGAGGTATGCTCATCTACATACAAAAATATTAATTTTAAATCTAAATTATATATTTTTTCAACTTATTTTCTTTCTTTGGAATATAAGCAACAATACAAATCAAAAAAATAATAATATATTTTATTATTTTGCTATATATTTAAAAGAAAGAAATATGCAAATTTTCTTAAAAATTTTACAGTTTATGATTTTACTTGAAGTGGAAGAGAATAATTAAAAAATCAAAAGCACAATTTTTCAATAGGTCAACTTTATTATTTATGTTATCAGCTACACATTCCTTTTTATCTTTTAAATTTTCATCCACTATTGCAAAAATCGGAGGTCTGCACGATTTTTACGCTCTGGGAACTCCACTATAAGTACATTAAGTACTCAGTAAGTACCTAAATCATAAAGAAAAAATATTTGTTTACCTAACTTTCGCAAACCAGTGCTAAGCAGGTTTGCGAAAGGTTTCAAAGAGTAGAGATAGGTTTTCAAAGATAGAGATAGAGCAATTGCTGCAGATGCGAACAGCATAATCATCTAGTATCATTTTATCTTTCTCCCTCTCTTTCTGTCATTCTCTTTCTTCACTAACGTTTGTTGCAGGTGGTCGAAACACAAATGGTGAAGGGCAGCGTGGCGCCGCTGACGGTGTCGGCGCGGTACCTCAGCGCCACCACCATCGTCAAGCCCGTGGTGGTGGTGTCGAGCGCCCCCTCCGCCCCCACCGCCCCCGCGCCCCCCTCCACGTGACCGGACCCGCCCCCCGACCTCTGAGCGCCCCCTCCCGTGGACATACTCAACTCGTGTGATCTATTTATAGTCTCTATCCGTTACGTCTCCCTCGGAAATTATTTATGTAATATAAAATGACTGATATTTATTATGAGAAGTAAAATTATATGAAAAATTATTAGCAAAATTGTAAACGCAATACTGTTAGTCGTAATCGCGTATGTGGACTCCTGGTTTATGCATTTTTTGTGTCTTTTCTTGGCTGATGTACTGAAGGTTGTCGGCACTTAAGGCCACGTTCACTGCCAAAGTTACTATAATTTCAATTAAATTGACTAGCTACATGTGTACTCGTAGTCGGAGTCAGGAGTGACGGTTAGTATTAAATTAACGTTACAATGTTTTATGTAAGGATTAAGGAACATATGCCCGGAAATCTATGAATTTGTAAGCTTTAGTGTTCAGAGCACGACTAGGTACCGGCCGGCCAAAGTACTCGTAGCGATATATTTTTCTACTGACACGATGTGCGAGACCCGACATGTTTCTTAATATTTAAGGGAGCAAAATTCATCTAAAATAAAATATTTTTTGGAGTGGATGTCTTTTAGGGTGGGCCTAGATTCTACTATAAGTTAGCAATCTCCTTGAATATGATTTTACAAAGAAATATTTTAGTACCGTGTGCATCAAAAGGAACACTTACCTCCTTCTCTGGACCTTCAAGTCATATAAAATAAGAAATTAATATTTAATAAGAAAATATATAAAATAGAATTTAAAATAGACAATAGTCAGTAAAGTTTGTCATTGAGAATATTAGCGTAAATACTAAATATGTTGTAATCAGTTGTAAGCCTAAGTTAGTTTAAATAAAAAAAAAGTATAAAAATCATTAAGTATCTATAGAACTAAAATATTTAAACTAAAAGTTTAAAAGATTGCTTTATTTATAAATCATAATTATTAATTATTATTACAGCATTTAATATTTTGTGCATAGCCTCGTTTACGTCACATATTGATAAAAATTGTTCGTTTGGTAAAAATATTATAATATACTTAAATCAAAAATAATTTGGTGACAAATAGTCGACGTTCAAAGTACTCATTTTTATGTTTCTTGATAAATCATGCGTCTCGAGATATTGCTAACAGTCCATGTATAGTCTACAGTCTGCATACAACATAGTCAATATATGAAACTGTACATAAATTACTCTTAGGACGTGTACTTGTTATGTATATAATGACGGAAAAATCTTTATTTTTTCTAATATATCTGTGGCGTAAAGCTAGAGTCTCCTGAACCCGAATACATTGCATTGTCAATTCTTTGTTGTAAATACTAATGTAAAATGATTGTGAATAACTTTGTGATAATAAAGGCACCGGGGAATTAGATGGTAAAGGGTGCAGTCGTGCGCTTGTCTTATCGCGGTAAAAGCGCAGACGAAAACCTTTTGTATGGTGAAACTTGAACATAGATAAAATGTTGATTTAATCGCGATAAGGCATATAGGGTCCTCACATTGGGCTATGATGGATGATTCGCTTCAGTGTGCACAATCGACGACGAACGTGGACAATAGGGATGATGACAAGGTCAAAGATTATCGAATTTTGTTAATAAAATAAAGAAATCACGGTAAAAAATAAGTGTTCCCAAAATTTCGTCTTGATAGCATTTGTATTTTCTTTGTTATGCGCCTTCAAAGTTGGATATTCAAGTCGATTATTTTTTTTCAATTTAATTTCTTAATATTTGTATACCATTCGATAGTTTATGCAATTAAAGGCAACTTTTGATGAAACCACTTTAATCAACGCAATATTTAATATACCTATCGAACAAAGTTCTCTCCCGATGCGTACAAACTACGAAAGAGTGACGTCATACTTTCGTAGCACTTTGTATGGTATGGAGCGTTTCGGGTAGGTCTATTTTATGAGATGTTTGAATTGTCATATCTTGGTGATTTTTTAAGCTATCAGAGTCATTCTTTCAGCAATGTTTCTATTTTTAAGGGTCTTTCAATTACAAATAAGAAAAAAAAAAACAGTCATCATGCCTATTGAACATGAATACAACATCTTTGTTTTTATATGACGTGTGAAGCGTCCATAGACCGTCGTGGGCCAATGTGGAGTCGCCGCATAAGGCATAGCAATGATATAAAAACCTGGCTGTACCGTAGTATAGAGTAGCTGATGCAGCTTTAAACAGTTCCAGTGCTGGACGACACATCGGTGGAAATGACCGTCCCGATCGCATGTGCCTCTTTAGTATTCACTTCGGAAAAGCTGGCTAGGCCCTCTTTCAGTGTAAAAACGTTGCGTTTGCACATACTTCTTAAATCAGTTTATTTTATATGATAATGCGGATAATAATAATGTGTAAAGTGTAATATTTCGAATATGTATTTAGCTCTTCCGGTTCTGCGAGCCCGAAATAATTTATCATTCCGTATATCCGCAAACGATAAGAGGTATAAATGAATATTGTAATATATAATTAGTTAGAGAATCACAAAGAGACCTAGTGTATGTGTGACCAGGTCTACGTGCTACTGTGTAGACAATACGCGTTTTATTTTTCCGACTGTCTTTTGTCACTCTGCCTAAAAATTGTATTGTACAAAAATATTATAAATAGAGAGAATATTTTAGTTATAATATCATTCGCAAAGCAGATGCTCATGTAAATACTATGACATAGAATATACAGTTCTAATATGTTAGAAATACAAAAGTATATAATGAGAAACTTGCTTTTATTTACCTATCGACCTACTGTTGCCTCATATTAATTCTGTAGTCTGCGTGGCCTGAGTCTGTAGCCAGGTTGTCAGTAGTTCTACGACAATACAGCTAAACACGAAAATGTCACAACATTTTTGGTACCTTCCTTGGTAGGTACCCAAACAAAAATATTCCCATATTTCAGTTTGAGAAGGTACTCTTTCGTTTTATTTTGTCTTCGAATTAGCGACAACAACTTGGTTGAAGACAATGCGGGTCCCCTATTTCTTAATCACTATCTTTTTAATTAATTAAAAGATTCTTGAACTGTCGTTACTTTTGGCTTATTATAAAGCGAAATACAGTTTATCGAAAGCACGGAGCACTTAGAGTCTAAACTCTAGAAGTCTAGACAAATAAATGGCGACAAAAGTTTTTATAGTCAAAATAATTTAAAAAACTGTACCCTGAAGCCAGAAACAACTATTAGTAAGTATGGACGGTGGTACCTCTAAAAGCCACTGTATTTTTGCGATGACAAAGTTTGGCCTACCTACCTTAACTTCCACCACCTAGAGTGCCGAGAAAGAACATCTCTCTATCAAGGAAAAATGTACGGTTCCTGTGCGACATACTATTTTCGGCCTACGCCTCCGCCTCTACGCCTACGGCTAATGCCTCCCCAGTCCCCATGGTCTAGTGGTATAGAGCGTGGCTCTTGACTCGGAGGTCGTGGGTTCGATTCCCGCGTTGGAAACGTCATGCTATTTCCAAGTTTGGTTAATACATTGCAGGCTGATCACCTGATTGTCTGACAAGTAAGATGATCCATGCATCGGATGGGCATGTAAAAAGTCGGTCCTGCGCCTGATCTCTCACCAGTCGTGTCGGTCGTCCGTCCCACTGGGTTATGAGAGTGAAGGAGTAGAGAGTGCTCTTGTGTAGGTACTGCGCACACTCTTGGGTACTATAAATTTACTCCTGCGTAGCTGGCCTGGTTTCAATGAAACCGGCCACCGTCACCGAAACCGGTGTGGGAGCTATTATTATTATCTATTACTAGCTGTCCCGGCAAACGTTGCTTTGCCATAATATAAAGTATTTCGCCCATATTATTTTATTGAAATGACTAAATAAGTATGTCGCCATGGCAACGTCGATCGCTATCCCGTCGCACAAACAATGGTCGCCGTCAATCTCAGGTTGTAATAATTTACTATTATTTATTCAACAAATGCAGTTATCAATATATCAAGTACCCAGTAGCCGATTCTCAGACCTACTGAATATGCATATAAAATTTGGTAAAAATCAGTAAAGCCGTTTCGGAGGAGTTCGTGGACTAACATTGTGACACGAGAATTTTATATATAAGAAGAAGATATTTTCGGCGTCAACGATGTTGCAGGCAATATCTATTACCCGATACAATAATAATAATTAATTTAACATCAGTACACAAATTACTTTAATCACATTAAAACTTTCTTCCGTCATCAGGTAATTGATAAAACATTATTATGTAAGGAAATTACATCCGAAAACAGCAGCAAAGCCTATTTACTTACGCGATAATATTCAGATGACGCATGACTTCATACCTCATAATCGTGTATGCGCTTCCGTTTGGAAGATTCCATTTAAGGGGCAACCAACACGTACTACAACCACACCACAACCACACCAAGTGGTCGGGCGTATATTTCGTATTGTAAATAAACTGGACTATTCACACATACCACATTTTGCAGTCGTTGTCGACTACCACAGCTGCAGCGACACCATTCATACGTAACCAATGCTTGACAGTTGACGGCATTTTGTCATTGAGACGTGGTGTGGTTGTGGCACGTGTGGGTTGGCCCTTATGGTACCGTAAATAAGGGCGCATTTTCATTAGTCGTTAACTCGTACGGTATACAACATGCGGGGAGTCTATGACAACTAATTGACAACTAATGGCGCATTGTCATTGGTCGTGGTGCATGCGTTTCAGAAATCTCCCGCACCCCGCAACGACCAGTGAAAATGCGCCATAAAACAAAGGTTTTTAAATGTATCTAACTATAGTTAGTAACATATACTTAGCTCACAACTTCGTTAGTCGTTACGCTGAAATTTGTTAATCGCGCAGGTACCGTACTTTTTCCGGAATAATTACTATCCTACCTACCTATATCATTTCAAAGGATTTTATTTATATAGCCCATACTTACTAAGGACCCTGAGCCATGTAAGGCCATGTTCCTTTGAAGGCTAACTATCAAAAAGTCGCAGTTATCGTCATGTAAAGACGACTCCTACTACACACTTAGATCCATCAAACTTATGGCCACAAACGCGGCGGCGAGTCGATCGCGCGGCTATTGTGGCAGTGAGATCTCACTGTTTGTAGACTTTGGTTGTCGAGGCTACAATTGTAATATCCGCACCCTGAAAAACTTTATTTTTTAGTTACATAACCTATATCTATCTCAAATTTTATTACAGGGCATTATCGTATAGGGATATATGTATGGTACTAATAAAAGAAAATCTACTTATGCCTCGATTTACCTTAAAATATTGGTAATGTTCCTAGGAAGGAACAGTTATTTTCAGTTATAAATGCGTACCGTAACACTTAATATAATGTTGTTTTTCATAACATCTTTACTTATTAGGATTATTAAACTTATACACGCATATTGAACATTTTGGCCTTATAAAGAACGGGCCCATAAGAAGGCCATTTTAGATTAAAAATATTTTGATTGTATTATAAAACGCATTGGCAATTAGTTGTAAGGTGTCAATGTGATACTCATTGCTACTATTTTTAAAGAATTTCCATTTATATATTCCTAGTTATAAGATGATGTTCAAGCAATGTTCATTATAATTTTTTTAGATGATATAAATATATTGAGCATTTAATGTGTTGCTTAATTGAAAGAAATTATAATGTCGTTTTAGTAAAAGCAAATAAATAAATAATTGTAACTCTATTTTCAAGTTGAAGGACTGATGTATAACATTGGCCTTGTTTGGAGCTGTATTCCTTGCAAGGCCATTTGGAAGAGCTTTTAAGTTTATTGAATGGCTATTGAAGCTAGGTTAAAAAGATATTTATAATATGATACCTTATGAAACTGAGCATTACTTGATAATTTGTTTTCTTAATTTATTTAGTTAATAAACGAATAACAAGCATTTTCCCGTTAGATTGGCCTTACATGGCTCAGGGTCCTTAATATTATAAATGCGAAAGTGTGTCTGTCTGTCTGTCTGTCTGTCTGCTGAACCGATTTTGCTGACATTTGGCATGGCGATACTTTGAGTCCCGGGAAAGGACATAGGAATTAGAATACTTTTTGTTCCGAAAAAATGTACGGTCCCCGCGCGACAAACGAGTTTTGGCGCAATGGTGTTGCGGGCATTATCTAGATTCTAGTTACCAATAATAATCATTGAATTGCTTCAGGATGCGAGTTGCGACAGGGCGAGCGCCTGCATTAGAATCTTACGACATAAATTATGATCCAAGTATCAACAACATTTTTATGGGCTACCGGAAACCCGAGCCCTGGCCTCGCCGGAACTTTTATTTATTATGTTGGTAGCACTGGCGGATCGATGAAAAGCCTGTATAAGGAAAACTGTTATCGCTTAGTTTACATAATTTGGAGTTACATCCTTTATCAGGAAGCGTAGGAGTAACGAACCTTGTTTTGTTTACACTAAGACACTGCACGAGGCAGTATATATTTCGGGTATCTTGCGCTTCTGGCTCATACTACTCCACTATTTTACACTGTCTAGTACTAAAAAAAAACAAAATGTTTTTCGTTATTCTTTTAAGTCTAATTTGTGGGCACTTTTCGTTGCCTTTAGACGACGATAATTCGATGTTTGCGAATGTTATAAGCAATTCGATCGATGAGGAAGATACTATTGATTTGTCCCGTCTTGGCCCGGAAGCTTTTGGCTCCCCCAAAAATGATAGTGGTAAGAAAGTTCTCAGTTTTTATATTCACCTAATAATTCCTTACCTAATATCTAGTCCGTATATCATAATATTATTGTCTTTTATGTTACTTTTAAACTTTATGTGCTTTTACTTTTAACGTACTTTTCAACTTTATAAATATTATCTTAATCGACTTGTTATTGCTTTAATAGAAACGCAAAGAAATATAAAACACTGACGCTACTACCTTAAAAACACCTTCTATCATGACCATGGTGAGTATAGTGTTATTTTTTTGTGTGCATATTTAAGGCGATGCAGTAGCGACATGGTCAGAGTCATCGCTGGTCAACCCCGAGGAGCTGGGGTCGTACGCGGAGGGTGACATCCTAATCCCGCTGAGGGGCAAGAACGGCATACGGGTGGAGTCCCTGCAGTGGCCGAACGGACATATCCCGTACATGATTAAAGGACAGTTCAGTAAGTTATTGAGTGTCAGTTTTAGTTAATAGGGCCAACTACCTTATCATAGGCCGCTGTCATTATTTCATTGGCACCTATTTGTCTGAAAATACTAGGAATTCCATCAATAGGACTTATAAGTATGAGCTCTTAAAGTGCCAATAATAACTGGGTCACCGATTACTAAATAGTTACTACGTAAACTGGGTCTTTTACTACGGTCCAAGTTTTCTCGTGTATAAAGTATAATTTACACAGAGCCAGTACTGGCTGCCAATAAGACTGGCAGCCAGTATTGGCTTGGCATATGCCGCGTGTGAACAGTTTGGCCTGGCTTGAAAAACTGTTCACACGCGGCAAATACCAAGCCAATACTGGCTGCCAGTCTTATTGGCAGCCAGTACTGGCTCTGTGTAAATTATACTTAATGTAACATTATCGAAGATAACCCAACAAAAACCCACGGAAAGCCTTACAAGTTACAATGTCCTTCCCGTGTTCTAGGTACCTGTGATATTATATTTGTACCCAATGGCCAATATCCAAATGGGTTCCGCAACTTTGTACAGCCTATTCAGTGCAAAACATTAACTTTTTAACCGACTTCTTGCTACATGAAAACAAAATAGAGACCTTGAAAATCGATACTTAATGTAATGTATGGTCAGGTTCAGCCCAGCGGGAGATCATAATGAAGGCGATCGCGGACTACCACCGACTGACGTGTCTGCGGTTCGTGCCGTACAGCGGCCAGCAGGACTACATCGTCATCACTGGCGAGAGCACCGGCTGCTGGTCTAGCGTGGGACGGATTGGTAATTTGAACTTGAATTTTAAAAAGCCCCTTGACCCCCACTGTTTAGTGAGAGAGGAGATCATAATGAAAGAACACGAGAGAGTTGCTGATGATGCATTATTGCTTATGAGTTATGACTGTTATGAATGTCGGCTTTCACACGAATTGCATGGAGGAAAATGTAGTATTTTATACAGGGTGTAACAAAACTAAGTGATGATACTTTAGGGTGTGTACTGTGTATAATATGTTCCTTGTAGAGAGTTCATTATGAAAGTAGCAGCGCTGAAATACCACATATTTTTTTCACTTTTGTATGGGCAAGCGCCCCGGCGTCATTCGAGTTTCCCCATACAAAAATGAATAAAAAATTTGGCCTTCCAGCGCTGCTACTTTCTCAGTAAACTTTCTGCGAGGAACACGTATACAACCTAAAGTATTTTCACTTAGTTTTGTTACATCCTGTATACTTACTTTAACTTTAACCAAATATTTACTTATATCATTTTTTTGTTTGGGAAATAGGTTTGCATATATTCTGTATGTCAGTGATATACTGACATACAGAATATATAAAAACATGTTGAATTCACAAGAGTTCTGTTTCCTAAAAATCCAAGTAAAATTATAGATATTTCAAAACAAAAACAACAATCATATTTTATATCAGCTGATTAGTGATTAGCATTAACCCATCGATCCCCAAGCGGCACCCGCCACCTGGCTGCCGCATAACAATTGAAAATCTATTGTGTCTGCGATACCCCACGATGGAGGTGTTAAATGATTGTATATCCAGGTGGTCGTCAAGAAGTGAACCTGCAGATTCCGGGCTGCGTGAGCAAGAAGGGCACGGTGCTGCACGAGCTGCTGCACGCTGTTGGCTTCTTCCACGAGCAGAGCCGACCAGAGAGAGACGAATTCGTTACCATCAACTACAATAACATCAAATACGGTAAGGTTTACTGGATAATACAGATAAATGTATAATAGACAAGTACAGCCGCATAAAATCGGCCCATTCGACCCAGTTATACTTATAATAAGTACAGTAGTTAATAGTTACATAATAAACACTTAAAACAGAATAAACAAACACTAAAAACAAAATGTTACAAACACTGAAAACGGAATATAAACCTGAATAACTATAACTGTGTTATGATTGATGTTAATGAGAGTAGTAATAGACAGATTGACAGTTTAATTATTCTAGTAATAGAGTTTTTGCGCAATAAGCGCTCCTTTCATCCTTCATTTACATAGAGATAAACTACGATAACATGGCCCCTCCAAATTACTGTCTCAATGTATGTAGTCACATCTTTATGAAAGA
The DNA here is from genome assembly GCA_963422495.1 of Polyommatus iphigenia. Classification (NCBI taxonomy): domain Eukaryota; kingdom Metazoa; phylum Arthropoda; class Insecta; order Lepidoptera; family Lycaenidae; genus Polyommatus; species Polyommatus iphigenia. The sequence continues at coordinate 42,887,093 of OY730177.1, read as the reverse complement.
GTTTGTATGTAGTAAGTATTCAACCAATCAAACAGTACTCGTAATATGTATTTCACTTAATGTCACTTATTAGTTATTACATGGTTATTACCTACCAAGATTTGTTTGTCAATTACTAATCATAACTAGCCGACCGCGCAAGACAACGCACTTCAAACGTTTTGACAACGCACATCAAAAGTTTTGAATTTTGGAGGGGCGCGCCATGTTATCGTAGTTTATCTCTACATGATCTTTGTAGTCGTAGACATATTATTAATTATAAAGCCGAACTTATAACACATATTATATTGTATCAACGAAGAAATTGATTCTTAGGCAGTTGATGGACCTACGCGTCATTTGGTTGTATTATGTCAATTCAATGTAAGGGTCAATTCAGACCGCAAAGCGACGCGAGATTCATTTCTAAATTTGTATGTTGCCGGTTAGATGGTCAAATTTTCATCAATCTGATCCATCAATCCGGTAAAGATTGACGAAAATTTGATCGTCTAACCCACGGATTGATGGATTGATCATATTCATATTTTTAATATGAACTTTTTATAACCACCAACATTCCGTCAATCAGATTGATGGATCAGATTAATGAAACTTTGACTGTCTAACCGGCGACTATGGATTTGACAGATTTGCAAGACGTCTCATTCTGTACTAGAAATGCATCTGTACGCGTCGCGTTGCGGTCTGAATTGACCCTATGTCGTTATATTCTGTTGGCTGGGATTTACATTACTCGACCAGACTACGTAGGTCCACCATCTGGCTATGAATCAACTTCTCTGATAGTACATTATCATCATCATCATATCAGCCTATATTCGTCCACTGCTGGACATAGGCCTCATAGTACATTAACTACACTTATATTTCAGGCGCTGAAAACAACTTCAAGAAGGCGGACCCGAAGGAGGTCGACGGTTACAAGGTGTCGTACGATTACAATAGCGTCATGCACTACTCAGAGTACGCCTTCTCCAAGAACTCACAGAAAACTATTGAACCAAGGGTAAGAAGTATTGTCAATAAAGTATTTATAATTATGACGTATAGCATCCGGTAAGAAAGGAGTTCGATAAATTCCACCCCTAACGGGATAAAATAGGAGACGAAAGATTGTATACAATAATACTTCTTAACGCGAGCGAAGCCGCGGGCAAAAGCTAGTAGTCAATGTAATATTAATGAAGTAATAATAATATTATTATCATAGGTAAGCGGAGCCAAACTAGGACAAAGGGACGGACTTAGCAGAGGCGACGTGAGGAAAGTCAATAATATGTACAACTGTAACAAGGAGTAAGTATTCTTACATAATATTATATACAAAATATATAATAAGGTCTCCCACACAAAACTGCGAATTTGTAACGCATCGCAAATATCTGCGACAAAAATCGACATAATAAAAATGACATTGCGGTTTTGTGCAGTGGGAGCCGGAGCCCTAAACTTCTATATTGTCAAAAGTCAAAAGCCTACACGGCATTTTAATATTACTAGCTATATGACCGAGCTTCGCTCGGTATTCAAAAAATTAAAAAAAAAACACATAAAATGACATTTTACGAAAATGATTCCTAGCTAGATCGATTTATCGCCCCCGAAACCCCCTATATACTAAATTTCATGAAAATCGTTGGAGCCGATTCCGAGATTCCAATTATATACAAGAATTGCTCGTTTAAAGTATAAGATATCACAGACAGTGTTGAGGACAGCGGCCTCGCTCCCGAAAAACACATAGTGAGTGCATATACGAACTCGTTAAAAGTGAAATATGAGAGATAGACTCAGTGCAAATCAGTGTTTTACAAATAAACTTTAAAAAGTGAATTGTGATAAATCTGTGGCTCCCTAAGAGGTAAAATATAGTTAATTTAATAAGTTAATACGTTTTCTAATAAATATAAGAAAAATTAGTCGTGTAATATAAGTAGTTCGGAAAATATTGAGAAAAATTGTGTGAAAAAGTATGTAAATTGTGGTAACTTTTATGTTTACCTGACTGTAATTACGTTGAAATATAAGTTTTGATACTAGATTAAGTTAAATATTGTGGAAAGATAAATAAAGAGTTTCATCATGGAAAAATAGGGAAAATAGAGAAAAATAGCCGCTTCCGATAGTAAAAGTGAGACGGAAAACATGCGAATCGGAGCGGCTCTCTATACGGCATTCCCTCGAGCCAGGTAAGCGAGGTGCGTTTCGGGGTAAATGTTCTCCTCGACTCTCGTGTGTTTTATTTACGCCCGGCCCCGCTCTGCAAGATTACCGGTGTAGCCTTGGTCTTCGAGTCCGGTCCGAGCCAGCGGCGAAAACCTATATGGGCGAATACCGTCTCTTACACATAGGCTTAAAAAACTCTACACAAAACCCTCAGAACAGGAAAATAAGACAAAACCTTATCAGAATTTCCATGATTTTCGAGACAATAGACTTTTTTTTAAAACGCAATACCATGGAACTAGTTACTAGACCATAATTTGGTAACTTGACGTCATTCACCCAAACTTATTTTTTTGCTTCGGAATATTTTATGAGCTGCTCTTTATTATGTTGGTTACATAGTAGTTAGGAGTACCGCTCACTTTGCTTACAAACTTGTTTGACTTGTTTTAATTTTTTTGTGTAAAAAATTGTTTATATCATATTTTCAGAGAACCCGAATCAGGTTGGTTGAACTCCGTCTGGCAGAGTTTGTTCGGCGACTGAAGACGTAGAGCCAAACACGACGGTCTGATGAAAATTCTAGTCTCTCTTTACAGCCTAATTATTGATTAAAGTATTTATATATTTTATTAACTTACTGAATTTTATTTGAGTACCCTTCTAATTGATGAATATGAAGAGTGAAACTAAACATGAAAGACCTTTGATTGTTATAATACGCGGTGTATGAATAAAAAAAAATTACTCACAAGGCAATAGGTATTTTAATAATCGCAAGTTTAAGTCTACATTATACATCTACTACTAAAACTACGATTCATCGCAAGGATACGCCATATTATAATTGGTTGAGCAGTGTTTCTTGATTGCGCACTATTATCATGTTGTGGATTTGGATATTTCTGTTTCAAACAAACATTTCAAGTATTCGTACGAGCGTTCACACTTGCACATCTCCTCAACTGTAACAAAAGCAATATCATCTACACAATAAATAAAACTAATGTAGGACTATTAAGATTAGTTACCGGTCAACGGCAAATGTACCACAGCCTCACGTAAACTAGCGTATATTTTAACGCTTGCATCGAGAGAGAAAAAACATAGGGCCATGTAAATCAGTGCCGCTTACCATCAGATTCACATAATACCTACGTATGTGCTTTTCCGGCCCATTAACATTAATTAATTTTCAATAAAATTGTAGTTATTTGTTTATATCCGAGTAGATACTACTGTACAATTTTGCGTGATAAAAACTCCTCCCTTTCCCCGGGACTTAAAGTCTAGTCTAAAACTACATGCGAAATTTCTAAACTAACAGGCATGTACCTACACCTTCGCTTCGCATCTATATAATTATGTGTACTTCTATAAGTTCACTAATGCTGGATAAAACAAATAGATATAGGGTAAATGACTAGTAGATTGGACAGTGCTAGTCATTGGAAAAAGCACAAAAACACCATATTTATTAATGTTGCTTTAAAAACTGACTGTTTTTCTTAAAAAAAAACAGGGGTTCTTTTACTTTAAAAACAGGAAACTTTTAAAGCAACATTAATAAATATTGTGTTTTTGTGCTCTTTCCAATGACTGGTACTGTCCAATCTACTAGTCATTTACCTTAGTCGGTAAAAAATACATACTTCGTTCAGCGCACTCAGTAGCAGTTTCCTTGACATCATTAATCGGCATGTCTCCTCTGATCAAGGTGAAAATTTCAGCAGTTCGCTCCGTGTCGAACACCCCATCGTCCGAAGCGATCTCACTTTTCTCCAACACACATCGAAGGAAACACTTAAAAAAATTAATATCTTTAGCTTTACAGCATCTATCGATGTTTGATACTATACTAAATAAGGACAACAAAAGCTGATGTTCCATGTGTCGTATGGAGCTGAAACCAGAATTCGGTTCCAAACGTAAAGGTAAACCATTAGGTAACGGATTGGCCTGATTTTAGTCTTAAAATATTCGTAGAAGTCCAGGGAAGGTTTTAAAGTGGCACGAAGTTCACCGGGACAGCTAGTCTATTATATCTATACATATAAAATTACAAGTCCTGACTGACTGACTGACTGACTGACTGACTGATTCATCATCGCAGAGCAAAAACTGTTAAAGTTACAGCCACGAAATTTGGTGAGCAGAATTGTTTTATTAAGTAGACACCCACTAAGGAAGGAATTTTGGAAATTTTAACCCGAAGGGGGTGAAATAGGGGTTGAAAGTTTGTAAGAAAGTCCGTCATTTCTTAAGTTAGAAACATGAAACTTTATTTTTCGGTTGCTGAATAAAAATGAATGAACACGTATTTAAGCGTTTTTGGAAATTCTACCCTCAAGGGGGTGAAATTGGGGTTGAAAGTTTGAATGAAAGTCCGTCATTTCTTGAGTTAGAAACATTAAACTTTATTTTTGGGCTACTGATTAAAAATGAATAGACACGTATTTAAGCGTTTTTGGAAATTCTACCCCCAAGGAGGTGAAATTGGGGTTGAAAGTTTGAATGAAAGTCCGTCATTTCTTAAGTTAGAAACATGAAACTTTATTATTGGATTACTAATTAAAATTAAATGGATATGATTTAGGCGTTTTTGGAAATTCTACCCCCAAGAGGGTGAAATTGGGGTTGAGAGTTTGTATGAAACGTTGTCAATTTTAAACCGATCGGGCTGAAACTGTGTATTATGCACAAAGATACTATGACGTAGGCATCCCCTCAGAAAGGAATTTAATAAATTCCACCCCTAAGGGGATGAAATAGGGGATGAAAGTTTTTAGAAATTTTCTTAGACTTTCGATTGATTGAACTGAAATTATTAAAGATTTGAGCTTCTATGATGAAGGCGTTCGCTTTAATAGGATTTGGGTTACTGAATAAAATCGTAGGAAATTAAGTCAATTCTGTACAATGAATGAATATTTCTAAAAAATAATATTTGCGACGTGATCTAACTATGCTAACGCGGACGAAGTCGCGGGCAACAGCTAGTCTTATACATACATATATAAAATTCTCGTGTCACAATGTTCGTATAATACTCCTCCGAAACGGCTTGACCGATTCTCATGAAATTTTGTGAGCATATTGAGTAGGTCTGAGAATCGGCCAACATCTATTTTTCATACCAAAAATTATTTATATGGCAAAACAACGTTTGCCGGGTCAGCTAGTTATATATAAAATTCTCGTGTCACAATGTTAGTCCACGAACTCCTCCGAAACGGCTTTACTGATTTTTACCAAATTTTATATGCATATTCAGTAGGTCTGAGAATCGGCTACTGGGTACTTTAAATATTGATAAGTGCATTTGTTGAATAAATAATAGTAAATTATTACAACCTGAGACTGACGGCGACCATTGTTTGTGCGACGAGATAGCGATCGACGTTGCCATGGCGACATACTTATTTAGTCACTTCAATAAAATAATATATGGGCGAAATACTTTATATTATGGCAAAGCAACGTTTGCCGGGACAGCTAGTATATAAATAAAAATGAATTTTCATTTTTTAGTCCAGCTAAAACTCGAGAACGGCTGAACCGATTTGGCTTTTGGTCTTGAAATATTCGTGGAAGTCCAGGGAAGATTTATATTAAGAGGGAAGTTGGTGTCGGGAAGCTAATTGTTTTGGTAATTAATTATTATTTTTATTTGAATACCGACCTTAGGAGTTTTATCAGTTTCATCCGGAAAACTGCCACTGGAATTGAGGGACTGTAAATAGGCTATAAAAATAACAGAATCAAAAATTAAAATTAACATAATATGTTTTTCATGTTATTATCATTCATGTATTCAAAATAAAGACCGTAATGATAAAGAATGATTATTTTTAGTAACCTAAAAAAGTTGTACTTAGTAGGAAAAAATTAACATAAAAAAAATCTAAGTCGAACGATGTGCGACAATGCATATTTTTTAACCGACTTCCAAAAGAGGTTACATAGTTCGGCTGCGGAAATTGTTTTTTTTTTGGAAAATAAATAATACGGATTAAGAATATTTAAGCAAAAAAAAAATATCATTGATGTAAAAAAGTATTGATTTTAAATACTAACTCATCTCAACACGGAAGGTGTCGTTGCAGTCCGTCATAATTTGCATTAGATCGAAGTCTTCTTTTATGCTCTTGTTTTCTGGAAATTTCTTCTTATCATCTCCTGAACTCTTGTCCTTGTCTTCACATCTTGAGGTAGAGAACAGTAAACCGACTGCTAACGTTAAAAATAATATGATTTTCATCCTGATGCACTTTAATTTCTCATGTTTAGGATTGATTTTGAGTTTATATTGAGCGTTTGGAACAGATCTGTAGAGTCTGATATTTTCAAACTTTTATAGGATTCGTTGAAATTAATACGTAATTAAAATGTATGCTAATTTTTAACCGACTTCCAAAAAGAAGGAGGTTAACTGTGAAACTCGCGTCAGATTCTCGTGCTGATCGAAAAACCGTAAGACGGTTGGAGAGTAGTGTTGTACCATCGAAATCGATTAATCGAACAATCGATTGTTTTTTTTTCGATTGTCGATATTTTTTAATCGACTGTAAGGGTTTCGATTAATTAAAAAAATCGATTTTTTAAAAATCGATTTTTTAAAAATCGATGTTCATAAAAAATGGGTTAAAAATTTAATCGATTGTAAGGGTTTCGATTAAATAAAAAAATCGATTTTTAAAAAATCGATTTTCATAAAAAATGGGTTAAAAAAATTGTAAGGGTTTCGATTAATTAAAAAAATCGATTTTTTAAAAATCGATTTTCATAAAAAATGGGTTAAAAATTTAATCGATTGTAAGGGGTTCCATTAATTTAAAAAATCGATTTTTTAAAAATCGATTTTCATAAAAAATGGGTTAAAAAAAATAATGCACAACGTTAATAATCAAGTTTTCACTTCTGCCGGCACTCCCGGAGTGCAACCCGTCTTTTTTTTTAACATCTAAGGAACACTTTATCTCTACAATGTCAAGCTGTTACATTAAGTTATTGTTGTATTAAGAGTCTGCGGACTGCGATGGCCAGACCTTCCTCAGTTTCGTAAAGCTGAAAGTTTACTTGTTTGTGGCCTTTACGGAGGTAAGAACGACCAACAACTTCGGAGTTTCGGTCGCAGTTCCTTTAGGAGGCATCCAGTTCTTGGACTTTGAGGGTGTCTCGCAGTGGGAAGCAACTGTCAAAAATGTCCGGCACGGAAGACGAGATTCTTCCACTTACCGCGAAGAATTTATGGTATGAATTTAAGCTTTACTCTTTCTGGAAGATCGTAGTAGACCTTCAGAACTGGATACCTCCTAAAGTAACCGCAACCGAAACTCCAAAGTTGCTGGTCGTTCTTAAATCTTACCTCTGTAAAGGCCACAAATAGGTAAACTTTCAGCTTTACGAAACTGAGGAAGGTCTGGCCGTCGCGGGCTTTTGGTCCGATATAGTTATATTTATATAGGAATTACTATTGGTAGTTATGTATTTCTGTGAAAAGCTACGGTATAAAATTATTTACTTACTACCATTTTTTAAATAAGTTTGAGAAGAAATTAACCATCATTATCAGCCTCTCCTTTGCGTGTTTTGTGACATTACCCATGCCTGAAGTAATTGTATTAATTATACTGTGATACTACATAATAAGCTTCAATGGCACACTCATTATGTACCTATTTAAAGACTTCAATTATTTAATGCACATAATCATTGTAGATTGTAATTTGCCTAGCCATTGTGACTAACTAATTGAAATATTATTTTTCACTTTATCAGTACATGCGAAATCGCTTTTCAGTAGTAACTTCGTTTAAGGTTGTGACGTTTTATAAGAGCTGAAAGTTTTCCTGTATATTTTTTGGGTGGTCAATATAATATTTTGTTACAAATTAATAAAAGTTGAAATTTAAAAAAATATAGATAGTTTTTATTATTCGTAGGATTTAAGTGATACTTAATGTAACGCATCGCTAAGGGTGGGTTGCACCAGAGGCGTAGTTATAGTTACAGTTATGGTCAAAGTTATGGTTATAGTTAAGGCTAACTTAACTTTAACCTTAACAGCTTTGACAACGGAATTTGACAGATGTCTGTTGCGTTAATTTTTTTGTTAAAGCTATAGTTACGGTATAAAAAATGAATTATCCGTAAAAATCGACAGGAAATATATTTGTTTAAACAACACTGTGATCCATTGTACCACGAAAAAAATTCGATATAAGTTTGAGCGGTTATGGTAATCGTTAAATATGGCGTCCTTAACCAAAAATTTGACATTTTGCACTGTAGTTACAGTTAAAGTTACAGTTATAGTTAAAGTAAATTGGCGCAACCCACTCCATGTTACATATTGTGGCGCTTGCAATGGTTCTAATGTTCTAGTAAGTAGTAAGTATGGAAAATACTAATTACCTACGTAAAAAATATTGCAGCTGATACGCAAATTATGAAAATTACCATTTTGAAGATGTAGTTGTAAGGTAAGTAGGCCTTGTATTATCGTAAACATTTGCGTTAGAACGATAGTCACATGCACATGCGTGAGGCATCTAGTTTGTTCAAGATTATTATTAATAATGAGAAATTCAATAATATTTTTATACTGTTTATCTTCCATACTGGCGATTCCCATTGAACAGTACAAAACTGGTAATAACAAGTTGATTTTTTAAAGTGGTATATTTTTGTTTAATATGCACTGAATTTAAATTTTTGATAATCGATAGGTTTTAATAGATATTTTCTTTTAGTTATTTTATTTCTGTAAAAAAAAATAAAACATGTACGCTTTAAAATATAATAACACAAAAACTTATAATTTCTTTTGTAGATCACAACACCGAAGAAGAAGCAGCTATGACGTCCCCCGAAGAGGAGTATCTCAACATCTTCAAAAGCCTACCGTACTTCGTCCGTTATGTCACCAACCTCTTGCACGAGAAACCGGAAATTTTGGAAAAAAACGATTCAACCATTTTTGTGGACGATAAAGAATGAATGTCCTTATAAAATGACCATAAAATATGTCTTCATTAATAAAATATGATTTTTAAATAAAAATGAATTTGAATGTTTCCTCATTTACGTAGTAACTCAATTAGTAACTATAGTGCTAACTGCCGACTGCAGGGAGAGTCAACCTATAATACGTTTAATATGTTCCTATAATACGTTTAATATGTTACCAAGTTTATATAATTATATACTGTTGTAAAGAAATAGTACATTACGCACCTAGGGCAGGAAAATAAGAAATGTCTCAGAACACATGTAATTGGCCGAGGCGAAGCCGAGTTCAACAAACATGTGATCTGAGGCTTTCTTATTTACTGCCCGTGGTGCGTATACTATTTTTCTCATCGACGGAGGCGGAAAACGGCAACATCGGTAAGCGCAGCGGGAAGAAAGTTGACGTTTTCCGCCCGGAGGTGAGAAAAATGTATTTTTCTTTATTTGCATTTTGCCGCTATTTAGATGATTATTTGACAGATCCTTCTGCTCTACGACTTCGATGTAATCTATGAAAAGAAAAGATGGCCGAATGGACTAAAAACTAGAAAGTATTATCATTGATTTCGGCGATTGTTAATTTAATAACACTAAATGTCGTTTCTTTGTTTTTTCCAGGTAAGATTTTGTAATAATTTAAATGTAATAATTAAAGCTTTATGTTATGTGGATCCACATATTTTGATTAAAATAAAAACTTTGTTTTTTCCAGAAACCCAATTTAGTGGAGTTCCCAGAGCGTAAAGATCGTGCAAACCTCCGATTTTTGCAATAGTGGATGAAAATTGAAAAGAAAAAAAGGAATGTGTAGCTGATAACATAAATAATAAAGTTTACCTATTGAAAAGTTGTCCTTTTGATTTTTAAATTATTCTCTTCCACTTGAAGTAAACTCATAAACTGTAAAATTTTGAAGAAAATTTGCATATTACTTTCTTTTAAATATATTGCAAAATAATAAAATATATTTTTTTTTGATTTGTATCGTTGCTTATATTCCAAAGAAAGAAAATAAGTTGAAAAAAATATATAATTTAGATTTAAAATTAATATTTTTGTATGTAGATGAGCATACCTCGAAATGTGCTTGTTGTGTGCCTCGCCAGGTAAATGGCGTTCCTATTTTTTTTTGGTTTTAAATAGGAAGTTTAAAATTATTTTTTAGGCTTAACAAAGCCTTCTATTTCTTAATGTGTATAACTTTTTAGCTCTTACTTTATTAAATTTTCTGAAAATGTAGCACAAACTTTTCACGAATATTTCGAAGAAAATCTGTATTTTATTTCTTTTGGTTAGGTTTTTACAGAATAAAATTGATTTTTTTTTCATTAATTATATTTGCTAAAACATACTTAAAGGAAAAAAATACAAATTAGGTTAAGAACTGATATTTTTTGTATTCAGGTAAGCATTTTCCAAACATAGGTCGCAGCATGCGTCTTTAGTATGTATGTACGTGAGATTTGTAGCACCCAATTTTATTTTCTGGCTTTAAGTAGGAAGTTTAAATATATTTCAAAGACTAGAAAAAGTCTTTCATTTGTCGATGCATTTAATGTTTTAGCTCTCACTTAAATAAATTCTCAACAAATATAGAAAAATATTTTCGGTCTATTTTACACATTTTTGGAAATATTTAAAAGTTTTTAAGTACTTAAAAGTTATCATTTCTCTAAAAATGAAATACGCACAACAAGTAAGTTTAACACACTTTTCGTTACAACCTTTTAATCCACCCAAACCCTTTTATCTTGGTTACGACGAGCGTTAATCTCTAAAAACTTTGCAAAAACCTTATAGTTGTATTTAGCTTAGCAAAGCAAACTTTCTTTTTTAAAAATTGTGTATTTGGTTAATTTTCAACGTAAACAATCGGTTAAGAGTCATTAAATAACAGGAACAAGAAAAAAATTTTTTTCTGGACCGGTTTTATATGGTGAAATATTAATTTTTAATTAAGTAATTAAAAAATTAAAAGCACAAAAAAAATTTGGTAAACTTTGCAAGTTACAGTGTAAAAAAGAAAATGACACCTCAAAAACAAAAATCCATTCACTATTACAATTTTCGGAGGTTAAAACCTCTGGCGACTGCACTAATTGTGTTATTATTTACTACGTAATCGTCGAAAATCCTAAGAAGTAGCTTTACAAAACGACATTTATTGTCAAGAAAAGAAAATATGGAAAGGTTGAAATTCGCATTCCAAGTAAAACCAACATCAGACGGAAAGTCGAACTACATTGCCATAACCTCAATCAGTACACAAGATGACAAGATTTTTCTAATTCCTGAAGAATATCAAGCAGTGTCACTCGACAAACATATACAAGCCAGTAAAACCTTTAGTACAGTGAAAAATACACTGAAAAAAAGAAACCAATCCAGAAATGTCTGGATAAAAACTACAGAAGACATTTTAAATACTTATGTGGATGAGGATAAAAATATGATTTTCCAGGACCAATTTCTCGAGGAGATAAGTCAAGACCAATTTGCTAAAACCAATACAAAAGTAACAGAAGTCGACCCAATTGATTTTGGAAAAATTGATTGAAAGTCGGGAAAGAAAAGAAAAACAAAGTATGAAAAAACTGGCTGGCGAATTCGTTATTGAAAAGTTTGATGGACGAAATACAATTAGTGCATCATATTGGATGGAGACATTTGAAAAGGAATGTGAAAGGTTTGGAATAGTAAACGAAGATGAAAAAATTGAAATTTTCAGATTATTTCTTGAAAAATCTTACACAGATTGGTATGCCGCCATGATGATTAAACATAGCTTACAATCAGAGTGGTCCGAATGGAAATCAAGTTTTTTACAAACCTATGCCATTAAAGGTTGGTCAACAAGCAAGTATGCATTGCCTTTTAAGTATCAATCAGGCTCTTTGTTGGACTATGCTGTAAGAAAAGAAAAACTATTGCTAGAAGTAAGAAAAACAATTGATGAAGGGACATTAATTGATATAATAGCTGCGGGCTTGCCAGACTTTATAACAGACAGAATTAACAAGGAGGAGGTTGTGTATGTAAAAGATTTATTCAATGAACTGAGAAAGTTAGAGCATCTAGTTTTAAAAAGAAGAATTTTCAAAAAGAGAGAAGATACTAAACCAAATATAATAAAAGAAAAGTGTAGCATTTGTGAAAAATTAAAAAAAGGTGTACGTTACCACTCGGAAGATTTATATTGGTTTAATCCTAAGATAAATAATGAAAAGGATAAAAAGCAAATAAAACTCATCAATAATTCAGAGCTAGAATGTGAACTACAGTGTGAAGATCAAAAAAACTAACTGTGCCGCCATTAATTCATGAAGCCCCAAGCGGCCACATCCGGCCGCAATAACAATGAAAAAGCTATTGTGTCTCGTTTTGCCACGATTCGCTCCAACACCGGAGCATCCTCAGGATGTGGACTCTACGAACAACGTCCGTCAAGTTGACGGACGTTGTTCGTAGAGTCCACATCCTGAGGATGCTCCGGTATTGGAGCGAAACGCGCGTCGAGGTTTTCAACCTGCATGGTGGTGAGGGGCCTTGCACGGATTTGTCAACATTATTGCTTGTGTGGTGGTGGTGTTTGCAAGTTCTTGCATGCGAGTGTACGCATAGGCAGTGTGGGAGGAGGGAGGTGCTGTACGCATGCCTATGCGTACACTCACTCATTTACTTAAAGGTGGAAGTTTATTTCGCGGAATATTGCTGAAAATAATAACAAACTAAATTTTAAACCATAAGTATGTGCCAAATATAGCAATAAAACTAGAGCCTTTGCATAATCTTTTAAGAAAAGGACAAATATTTAACTGGACTGAAAAATGTCAACAGTCATTCGATGAAATGAAACAAATTTTATGTTCCAATATTAACAATCTTTGATCCTAATCTCCCTATTCACATATATACAGATGCCAGTATACAGGGACTGGGAGCAGTCTTGAAGCAGTCACAAGACAATAATGAAGAAAAACCTGTTGCATACTTCTCTAAAAAGCTAAATGAAGTTCAAAAAAGGAAGAAAGCAATATATCTGGAATGCCTGGCGATTAAGGAATGTGTTAAGAATTGGCAGCATTTATTGATAGGTAGAAAATTTACTGTTTTTACTGACCACAAACCGTTAGAAACTATGAACATTAAATCAAGGACAGATGAGGAATTGGGTGAATTTACATTCTATCTATCACAATATGATTTCCAAATTAAGTACTCGCCCGGCAGATATAACATTGAAGCTGATTGTCTGAGTAGAAACCCTGTCCTTGGACCAAATAAAAATCAAGATGAACAATTAAAAATAGTAAACACAATAAAACTACAAGAAATCTTAGAAGATCAAGAAAAAAATGAAAATATACAGTGCAAGAAAGATAAATTAATATCAGAAGACAACATATATTATAATATAAGAGAGTAAAGAACAAAGACAAAATAATTTTATCTGAAAAATTTAGCATACAATTCATAAATAAAGTACATAAAGACATGAGTCACTTAGGAATTAGGCAGATGCAAAGTATGATTGGTTCATTGTATACAGCGGAGAACATCACAAAGAACATAAAAAGAATTTGTGAAAATTGCTTAGTGTGTATAAAAAACAAATCAAGAGGACAGAACAAATATGGATTAATGTCACATTTGGGACCTGCCACAAAACCGTTTCAAATATGTTCTATTGATACAATTGGAGGCTTTGGAGGTACACGGTCGACGAAGAAGTATTTACATCTGCTAGTGGACCATTTTACTAGGTATGCACATATTTTAACTTCAAGTACACTAAACTCAAATGACTTCATCAAACTTATAAAAAACTGTGGAGAAATTCATAATATTGAATTGATTCTATCGGATCAGTATCCAGGTATTAATTCTAAAGAATTTAAAGGATTTTTGGACCAGGCAAATATCTGTATAATCTTTACAGCAGTTAACTCGCCTTACTCAAATGGTCTAAATGAAAGACTTAATCAGATATTAGTCAACAAAATCCGATGCAAAGCAAATGAAAATGTTAAAAAAGTTGCATGGACAACCATTGCTCAAAACTGTGTAAAAAACTATAATGAGACGAAACACTCGGTTACTGGATATGCTCCAAAGTACCTACTATATGGCACAGATGTATCTCTTTTGTCGAATGAGATGAAGCTGAAAAAGACTGAGAATGATTTAATAAAAGACAGGCAAAAAGCTTTAGAAAACACAATAAAATCACATAATTACAACAAAGAAATCTATGATAAGAATCGAATATGCATAGACTTTAAAGTTGGTGATATTGTCTTTGTGGAGAATGGTAACAGACTTAATAGAAAAAAACTGGATGAATTGAAACTCGGACCTTATCAAATTATAGAAAAAATATCAAATACAATCTACAAGATTTAGGAAGATCGCAGACGACAGACTTTGTGCGATCAAAGTCTGCGGCTTCCATACAATCTGATGGCGCGCGCCATGCGCTATTTAAATGATTATTTGACAGATCCTTCTGCTCTACGACTTCGATGTAATCTATGAAAAGAAAAGATGGCCGAATGGACTAAAAACTAGAAAGTATTATCATTGATTTCGGCGATTGTTAATTTAATAACACTAAATGTCGTTTCTTTGTTTCTTCCAGGTAAGATTTTGTTATAATTTTAATGTAATAATTAAAGCTTTATGTTATGTGGATCCACAGATTTTGATTAAAATAAAAACTTTGTTTTTTCCAGAAACCCAATTGTGTTATTATTTACTACGTAATCGTCGAAAATCCTAAGAAGTAGCTTTACACTGTTATTGCATGAGCTCAACATTTTCTTTGGAACTACAATATAACTATACTAAGTTATTACTTATGATGGAAATTGCTGTCTTAAAATTCTTAACAAATCTAAATGGTAATAAGCCATTAGATTTTCAAGCGCTAAGTACACGTATTTAAGGTATATAATATCATCTTAACAAGTTTAAAACATCAAGAATTACACTTAAATTATTATAAACCAAAGAGATAAATTAAAAGGCGACGGGTCATTTGTGACCCAGGCCCGACACAAAAGAGACGTATCCCATTTTTTTTGTTATATTATGGGTATCCAAGATATGTAATTCTTATATTCAAAATCAGTGGCTAACATGTTATTTTATTGATTTCTTTTTTTCTGCAGGCGCAGTATGAAAAGTGTTAATACGAAGAATAAGAATCGTTATTTGCATGTAATTATAATCAATATCTGTGACTTACACATATTATTTTTATACCGTGCCTAAAGAAAAACATAAAACCATAATAAATATTATTTTGGTTACCTAGGTAGGTACAATTAAAAAAAAATTTTTTTCACAACCTTCTACTATAGTATGTTTCAAACAATTAGAAACGTCGTGTCTCTGCAGCATGTTATATTTTATCACGCGTGATAATTATAACACCGAGGGCGAGATAAACCTATAGATACCTACATGAGTTTTTCTTTAGCTAATGAACATGAAAACGAGATGTCTAGCCTCTCCTAGGCTATAATAATAACACTTATCACGTGTGCACAACTTCTTAATGTTCGCTTTCCATGATAACATATGTACAGTAATATTCATTAATAGAATATCTTTCATCAATGGTGGGATTGTACATTACATGAGTGTCAGGGAGCCCTAGAACATATTTTTTTTTTATTACTAACAAGCTAATTTTCTTTGAGAAGCTTCATTTTGATAAGACAAAAAACATTTGTATTTGCCAAAAATCTTGAAAGTGGTAGCTAACAGAGATAGAAAGGATTTTATACATTGATTTGATGGTCCTAAAATATGGATTATACATATAACTATTAACCTACCAATATACAAAAAATCAGCTGGTTAGTGTGATTTATGTGAACCGTTTTAGGGTACCGTAGTCAACCAAGTTTTGTTGATTACAGAACCCTAGCACGGAACCCTAACCAGCTGATTTTTTGTATGTTGGTAGGATAATAGTTATAATTTAAGAGTAACGTTATCCTACAAATAGAACAATCCATATTTTAGGACCAACAAATCAAAGTATGAAATCCTTTCTATCTCTGCTAGCTACCACTTTCAAGATTTTTCGCAGATACAAATATGTATTTTTGCAGATAAAATATATATACAAAATGAAGCTACTCACAAAAAATTAGCTTGTAAGTTATAAAAAAAAATGTTCTAGGGCTCCCTGACTATAATACTACGTTTTTGAAGAAACATGTCGTGATTGCATTTTACATCTAATAAGTGCATTTACATGTTAGGCAATGATATTGAATAAAATTGCATAATACTTGCACTTTTCATACTGTGCCTGAAGAAAAAAAGAAAGCAATAAAATAACATGTTAGCCACTGATATTGAATATGAAAATTACGTATCTTGGATACCCATAATATACTTAACGAAAACAATGGCATACGTTTCATTCGTGTCGGCCATGGGTAAAATTTGTATGGTCCGTGACCATGACGTAACCGTCTTCTTTCCTTGCTTGTTAGTTGTTATAGCTTATGTCTGGGTACCAAGCAGTTATCTGTCGCTCAGCAAAGTACTCTGACAGTCTGCATATTATTATTTTTAATTTATGACAGCTTTTTCACGAATTGGTCTTGTACGTTAATAGCCGCGTACTGACCAAGCGAGCAGCCTCGCTGCCTCGCCCGAGCGTGCCGCGGCCGAGCCAAAAGTTGTCGGTTTTTGGTCGATGCTCAAAGGCGCCTCGGACGTTTGCCGCGCACTAACACGTACTGACCGACCGAGCAACTGCGCGCGAGGCTGCCGCGGCGAGGCGGCTCGCTTGGTCAGTACGCGGCTAATCACAACGTTAATTATTATTATTATGATTTATGATTATTCTATACTTTTTCTCTATTCATACATTTACCTATTCTTCAGTGAACTTTAAACTACAAGAAGAGTAACTCCGTCAAAAAAAGTGCACCAAAAGGCTACAAAATGTGACCCGAATACATGTATACTTTATGCATGTGTTCGGTACACATTTTTCGTGTATATATACACGAGTGACATTCAACCAGGTTGACATGATAATTATTGTCAAACTCATTTTACAATTTGTTTACTTACTTTTTACGTAGCGTTTTACAAAATTTTCGTTGTTAAAATGCCTAAATGCCCTGTGAAATGGTGTAGAAGTCATACAGATACGACTTTTAATACAGGAATAACCTTTCAAGTTTCATCAGTAAGTGAATTTTTTAAAATTATGCTTAGGTAAAGTTCTTGTATTTTTTCCGACCCAAAAACATGCCCAAAAAGATGGTTTATTTAAGTTGGATGCCAGGGTATTTGCGTAAAATTAAGCTGGTCTCTTTGTGTTTGTCTTATTAAGTTTACATGTTATTGTAAAAATGCAATAATCAAAAAATAATGTAATTACAAAATTTTTACAAAGTCGCCATGGACAGTGTTATGCAAGATGTAACAATTTATGTTGTAAAATGTTTGATTTTAAAATAATAATTATGTACTCCTTTCTTCGTGATAGTAGATATGTTTGGTGTATACTGCATAATGCCATCCGCTTTTGACAATTATTGTCCACGGCTTTGTTTCATAACTGTGACAGTGACAATAACCGCGCAGGCTGTCGTCCAGCGCGCAATATTATGATACGTTACCTGGGAAACGACCTTGGCGAGAATCTGAATTGTCATATTTTAGTGTTTGAAAAGGAGCCAAATTTAAAACGGTTGAAGTATGGGAGTTACGTTTCCTGTAGTTTTGTTATTCGTAGCTATTCTTATATCTATGTCTTTAACAAAATACAGGGTGCAATTAAGAGGCCGGGTACACTTGGAATTTCTTATACATACGTAATTCCAAAATTATTTTCTCATACGAAAATATTTAACATGTTTGAGTTGTTTTTCAGTTTAAAATAGTAATTACCTAGGTTCCTGGACAAAAATTTACTTCAAAATATTTAAACACAAAATTTGTTTTTTTGCTTTAAAATTTTTTTTAGTAAATTTACTACTAAATATTTAAACACTAAAAAATAGAGTAAACACTAAAAATATATAAATAAATAGTTAATTTACTACAAAATATTTAAACTCAAAAAAATATTTTTTAGTATTTAAATATTTTGTAGTAAATTTACTAAATTAATAAGTAAGTACTAAATTTCCTAAAAAAAATTAAAAACAAAAATTTTTTTTTTAATGTTTAAATATTTTAAAGTAAATATTTGTGCAGGAACCTAGATAATTACTATTTTAAACTGAAAAACAACTCAAACATGTTAAATATTTTCGTATGAGAAAATGATTTTGGAATTACGTATGTATGAGAATTTCGAGGGTACCCGGCCCCTTAAACCTTCCTGCCAAATTTTTTCCAGGGCTTAGGTATCATTAGGAGAGTCCATTTAACAAAAAAAAAATTGGATGTTATTTTTTTTCAATGACATATTTTATCCCGTTTAAAATCGTTGCAGAACGGTCACTCGTGGCGCGGGGGAATGAGCGCGGGATGAGGCGCGGCCGACGCATCGTGTCCATTAATTGTAGTGTTTTTTAGGATAACTTTCGGAAGCTATTTCTCAACATTTTAGTACTGAGTGACTATAAAAGAAAAAATACGTGTATTTTTATTTTTAACAAGGATCAATATGATATTATAAGTTTAAACACTTACGGATTTTGTCGCGGAGCACTTTTATTAATCCCGACGTTTCGGCTACTTTACAGCGGCCGTGGTCACGGGCGGACTGAGGTGACAGGTGTCCAATTTCTTGAAGTTATCCAACTACCCGACGACTCATCAATATTTGTTTGCGTTCCGATCTACGCAGAACGAACTCACAGTGTCTTGAAGCCGAGGTATCATAGATTTGTGCTTTAGTTTGTTTATCACTGGATCCCAACTAGATGGCAGCACCCAACCATCTTCGCGGTTGAAATTAGGGTGTTTTTTAATTTCTATGGCCTCGCGTATCATTCGTGGGCGGTATCGTGCTTCTTTTGCCAGTACTTGTGGCTTATCAAATCTTATGTAATGGCGAGGTTGATCCAGTGTGTGTTCACAAATTGCGGACTTGTTGTTCCTACGGTGTTTGACATCTGCAATGTGTTCCTTGATACGGGTTTTGATGGCCCTTTTGGTTTGCCCTATATAAGAGAGGCCACAATCACAGTCGAGTTTGTAGATTCCTGCATCTTGAAGGGGTAAGTTGCATTTCACTGATGGTAAACATTGGCTGATCTTTTTGGGCGGCTTAAAGTATGTTTTTATTGAAGCTTTCCTTAGAATGTAGCTCACTTTATCAGTGACTCCCTTTATAAATGGTAACACTGCAGGTAATCTTTCCACTGTTGCCGGCTTCACTCGGTTGCTGCTCTGTTTGCGTGGTACCCGAAGCTTATTGTCGCGTAAAATTTGTGCAACATGATGAAGTTCGGTGTCCACATGCTGTTCATCGCAGATTCCTCGTGCTCTTTGAAATAACGATTTTCCAACAGTACTTAACTGTGCTGGGTGATGATGGGAATCACCATTTAAATATCTGTTTGTGTGTGTAGGTTTGCGATACACCGTATGACCTAATGTGCCATCAGGACTCCTTATTACTAATACGTCCAAGAAAGCTAAGGAATTATCTCTCTCCAACTCCATTGTGAACTGTATTTTGGAGTTGAGGCTGTTCAGGTGCTCAAGGAATATGGATACTTTGTCTGATGGTAATATTGTGAAAGTATCATCTACATACCGCTTGTAGAAGGTGGGTTGTACAGGTGAGGACTCAAGGGCTAACTTCTCGAAGTCTTCCATAAAAATATCAGCCACAACAGGTGAAACAGGTGAGCCCATCGCAA
Organism: Polyommatus iphigenia; assembly: GCA_963422495.1. Classification (NCBI taxonomy): domain Eukaryota; kingdom Metazoa; phylum Arthropoda; class Insecta; order Lepidoptera; family Lycaenidae; genus Polyommatus; species Polyommatus iphigenia. The sequence continues at coordinate 42,867,054 of OY730177.1, read as the reverse complement.
CACCATCTACTTGCCTGTAAAAGTCATAATTCCACAACATATAGCCAGATGTAAGGCAGTGTTCTAACAATTTTACAGGCAAGTAGATGGTGTTGCGATGGGCTCACCTGTTTCACCTGTTGTGGCTGATATTTTTATGGAAGACTTCGAGAAGTTAGCCCTTGAGTCCTCACCTGTACAACCCACCTTCTACAAGCGGTATGTAGATGATACTTTCACAATATTACCATCAGACAAAGTATCCATATTCCTTGAGCACCTGAACAGCCTCAACTCCAAAATACAGTTCACAATGGAGTTGGAGAGAGATAATTCCTTAGCTTTCTTGGACGTATTAGTAATAAGGAGTCCTGATGGCACATTAGGTCATACGGTGTATCGCAAACCTACACACACAAACAGATATTTAAATGGTGATTCCCATCATCACCCAGCACAGTTAAGTACTGTTGGAAAATCGTTGTTTCAAAGAGCACGAGGAATCTGCGATGAACAGCATGTGGACACCGAACTTCATCATGTTGCACAAATTTTACGCGACAATAAGCTTCGGGTACCACGCAAACAGAGCAGCAACCGAGTGAAGCCGGCAACAGTGGAAAGATTACCTGCAGTGTTACCATTTATAAAGGGAGTCACTGATAAAGTGAGCTACATTCTAAGGAAAGCTTCAATAAAAACATACTTTAAGCCGCCCAAAAAGATCAGCCAATGTTTACCATCAGTGAAATGCAACTTACCCCTTCAAGATGCAGGAATCTACAAACTCGACTGTGATTGTGGCCTCTCTTATATAGGGCAAACCAAAAGGGCCATCAAAACCCGTATCAAGGAACACATTGCAGATGTCAAACACCGTAGGAACAACAAGTCCGCAATTTGTGAACACACACTGGATCAACCTCGCCATTACATAAGATTTGATAAGCCACAAGTACTGGCAAAAGAAGCACGATACCGCCCACGAATGATACGCGAGGCCATAGAAATTAAAAAACACCCTAATTTCAACCGCGAAGATGGTTGGGTGCTGCCATCTAGTTGGGATCCAGTGATAAACAAACTAAAGCACAAATCTATGATACCTCGGCTTCAAGACACTGTGAGTTCGTTCTGCGTAGATCGGAACGCAAACAAATATTGATGAGTCGTCGGGTAGTTGGATAACTTCAAGAAATTGGACACCTGTCACCTCAGTCCGCCCGTGACCACGGCCGCTGTAAAGTAGCCGAAACGTCGGGATTAATAAAAGTGCTCCGCGACAAAATCCGTAAGTGTTTAAACTTATAATATCATGAGTGATACTCGCGAAAACTTAAGAAATCATTAAGGATCAATATATCAAAATTTGGCAGGTAGTTTTAATTGCGCCCTGTATGCAACCGGAAGCGCAATGTAAAGAGACAATAACTTCCTTTTTCGTAGAGATGATAAAAAATGGAGGAAGTTAATAATTAGCACTAATACATTGTAGTGTTCCTACGAGTATATATTGATGTGTTAGGTGTCAAGTTATTTAGTTTCTAAAAATGAGTCGTCTAATGTTGATAGCTCTAGTTTGCCTCCACGCCTTGGCACCTAGGGTATTCACTCAAGATCCATATCGGGACATCGCAAACCGCGATCTGAAGAAAATAAAAACCAACATAGAGAATTACATGAAAATGACGAGTAACTTGGAACAGATGAAACGGTACTACAACAAACATAGTAAAGGCCAGGAAAATTCCATGGTTTCAGAAGATTACGCAGTTGTTTCGGAGTCTGATAGAGTAAAGCGACAAATACCGGGAGCCGCAGGCACAGAAGTCATGATAGGAACATTCCAGGCTATGGTGAGACCCATGGGAAGTGGAAATTTCTTTGAGAATATCAAAACATCTGAAGATACAACAAATTCTTCCGTAGCAGATAATAATTAATTAATAGTAATATGTAACCAAACTACATATTGACTATTTTATTTATTTAATCATAATTTATTGTTTTGATTAATTATCATAACTATTTGATGTATATTTACTTGATAAATAAAATAAAACCGTGTGATTTATTGAAATCATTTTTATGTTAGTGGTTAGTGAAAGACGGTCTAACTTTCAACACGTTTTTATTGTTCTTATAGTAGGTAGTTATTTTAAGTTTTTTACTTTTAGTTACTTACACTTATTCACATTCGTAATAAATTACAACTATAGCCATCGCGTTTTGAGAGTTATGATTAAGCTAACAAAAAAAAAACATCGAATTAGTCCAGTACATGACAGATTCTGGTAAAATTTTTCTAAGCTACTTAGTCCACCCAAAGAATAGCCCAAAAGCAGGTGTAGAGTGCGTGAGCTGCAACCTAAGCAATTTCTTCAGAAATGTGCTTAGGATGCCTAGAAGATAAACATACTAAAAGTCCCCGCCCCTAGGGGGTGAGCCGGGGTGGGGGAAGGGGGTTAAAGTTCCCATTTTTGAGTTTTTGGCTCATATCTTTAAAACGGTACGTATTAAAGAAAAAGTGTCTTGTACATAATAAAAGCTAATAAAATTTACTAAAACTATGTCATTTACACTATGTATCTATCTCCAATCATTGCTATGCTATGAGCTTCTAAAGTGGTTAATTTTCAAAAACACACATCAACTAAGTCTAGGGACATTTGTATTTTATGAAATCTATCAGGATTTTTAAAAACATTATATGAAAGAATTATAGCTTATTTTATAGAATTTCATAGAACATAAAAAAAATCCGATTTCTTTTGTTTTTACGAAAAAATCATTGGCTTTTCTATGGTCACAGAAAAGTTATGTGGCAAAAAATCTATACTTCGTTTTATAAAACCGAAAATTTCATTCTAATGAGAGAAAATCTTTTACATTTTTATTGCTAATAGTCAAATTAATAATAATGAATTTTATTCGTTACTTAGTATTGAGTATTTTTACCTAAAACACATTTTTTAGTCTTCCTTCGGTAAAGTGTTATGATTATGTTGTTTGTGATTTTTTTTCTGGAATCTATCTTATTTGAAAATCTCTGAAATGTATTTAACACTGCATATTTTAGTCGCAGTAGATATATTTCATGTCAGAAAACCCTGGAGATCAGGGCAAAACCAGAATAATCTGGTCGAATCAACCCAATATTAAGTCGATGCAACTAGTAAAAAGGCTCCAGGGGAGCAACCAGTCCCTAGAAACCGACCAAACCGTGCAGAGGAGTTTCCATTAAGTTAGTCCTTAAGACGTCAAAACATTTTGTAATCCAGCATTGAAATGTGGAAAATGCGGAAGGTTGCTTTTTCATGAGTTTGTGAGATTGACCATGATATCACTAAGAAATTGTCTCTGATGCTGGTGCTGATGAAAATCCCGGCTTGAATTTCATCTCGATTTACTATAATCACTTGTTCGGATAATTCCGCGGTGAGTTTACCACCTTCGACCAGCTCTGGAGAGCCATTATTCGTCCCATTAGGTTTTACCATTATTAATCTCCCAAATTCATGAAACAGCAACCTTCCGCATTTTCCACATTTCAATGCTGGAATACAAAATGTTTTGACGTCTTAAGGACCAACTTAATGGAAACTCATCTGCACGGTTTGGTCGACTCTCCTGGAGCCTTTTTACTAGTTGCATCGACTTAATATTGGGTTGATTCGACCAGATTATTCTGGTTTTGGCCTGGTCTCCAGGGTTTTCTGACATGAAATCTATCTACTGCGACTAGAATATGCAGTGTTAAATACATTTCAGAGATTTTCTAGTGAGATAGATACCAGAAAAAAACGAAATCACAAAGAACATAGGGCCTTTACCAAAGAAAGACTTAAAAATGTATTTTAGGTGAAATTAATACTCAATACGAAGTATCGAATAAAATTCATTATTATTAATTTGACTATTAGCAATAAAAATGTTAAAGATTTTCTCTCATTCGAATGAAATTTTCGGTTTTATAAAACGAAGTAAAGATTTTTTGCCATATAACTTTTCTATGACCATAGAAATGCCAATGATTTTTTCTTAAAAACAAAGAAAATCGGAAATTTTTTTATGTTCCATAGAACATAAAAAACTTTCCGAATGCTATAAAATAAGCTATAATTCTTTCATTTACTGTCTTCAAAAATCCTGATAGATTTCATAAAATACAAATGTCCCTAGACTTAGTTGATGTGTGTTTTTGATAATCGACCACTTTAGAAGCTCATAGCATAGCAATGATTGGAGATAGATGCATAGTGTAAAAAACATAGTTGTAGTAAATTTTATTAGCTTTTTTTATGTACTATTAGAGAAGTTGATTCCTATGCAGATCGGGGATCTAAGTAGTTTGGTTGCGTTACGTCAAACCTAGCCGACAGATCACAATTAACATTGAATTGACATATTCGACCAAATAACGTTGGTCTATCAATTGCATAGGAATCAATTTCCTCGATGGTACAAGACACTTTTTCTTTACGACGCGACGTACCGTTTTAAAGATATGAGCCAAAAACTCAAAAACGGGAACTTTAACCCCCTCCCCCCACCCCAGCTCACCCCCTAGGGGCGGGGACTTTTAGTATGTTTATCTTCTAGGCATCCTTAACACATTTCTGAAGAAATTGCAGCTCACGCACTCCACACATGCTTCTTTAAGTGGACTAACTCGACACTCGTGTTATATAAACGTGATAATTATAGATAAATACTCGTATATATTCCCCCTGGGCCCTGTTGATACTGAGGGCTACTTTTATCGTAAATAAATAATAATAAATTATAATACTATAGGTTTATTCAAAGTTGTTTGGCTATACTTGTAGCTGCACAAAAATGTAATTTGTTAAAAGCATGCCCGAGTAATTGTTATTATAAAAGTTAGATGCTTGCACTTAATAATTTCTGTTGATCTAATATCGCGATATATTTTTTAATTTACACCATGTTGTAAGAATTTTCATTTCAATAATTTTTATCGATCAACGAAACCAAAGCTTTGAATATCATTTCAATAGCGTTCCGATAATAATAAGCACATAATGGGGGAGAACCTTCGAGATAGTGCACTAGGCATGGTGTTCCGAATGTCTCGAGTGTTCGGAGTGGCTCCTGTTACCTTCTCCCGATCCAACGTGCGTCTGTCACGACGGCTGATGATGTACAGCATTCTGTTTTTCACGATCATAAGTTAGTAATAGACTTATTCTTAATATTGAGGGCCGGTTCCACAATCGCTTAACAAGTTAAGCTTACGTTAACCGGGAGTTTAGTCGCTACTTACTCTCCCAAATCAGAGGCAAAACTTTCAGATGTCTTTAAAAAGATCTAAAAATGAAACGTGTCCTTTAATGTTCAGTAATTATTTTGTTATTAATTATGATAGTGTCTTTTCTAGCTTCTAATCAGTTATTACTTTTAGACATCTCGATATTAGTGGGTGTAGTATTTGACTTCGAAGCAACTCCAAGCCGTAGAATTCGAGTACAGTGCAACTCTTCAGCCATAGTGTGGGTCAGTAGCATGATAAACATAATGCTGATCAGTGCAGTTGGAGTATATTTGGCACCGAGCCGTATTAAATGTATAAATAAAGTACTGGCTTCTGTTCATAAGGTATTCATCAACCCTCATTAAAGATCTAGCAACCCCTGCACAATAAAAATATTTATAGTCAGGACAATAATTTAGGGTGGCACCAGCGATCATTGTCATTCTTGTAAAGAAACAGACTATTATAATATTTTCATTGGAAAATGTCTTGGTTACCTATTCGTATGATAATCTCCATTCTCCAACTACTTATGATATTGAAGTGATAATATAATTCATACTGTGTTCCCACCAATCCCACCGTGTATGCAAAATGCGATGTCACCCTCATTGAACTATTAATATTACTACGTAGTTCAATGATCAACCCTTGAGCTCCGTACTGACATACAGTTTTGCTCGATATTTTTACTCGACGTCGAGCAAAAACCACTGTGTGGACCGCAAAACTGACGGCTCGAAGGCTCGCTTCGAGCCGGGTTCGATAGAATTGTCAATTGTCAATTGAAAAACTGTCGAGCAAAACCGTATGTGAGTACGGATCATTAGACTAGAAATATCTGTCACTTCATTATCAATCGCGAATCGCGATTTGTAAATTGTATAGAAAATGACAAGTTTCTTTGACAGGGAGTCAATGATCGCTATAGACAGAATTCAGTGATTTGACAATACGCTTATTGTTAAATTGATAAGATATTAAATTTTTCATATACAGTTTATTATTAGTAGTAGACTTGTGAGTAGTGAGTTGTGTGCCTAATAAGAGGATTCATAAAAATATTATTTTTGGTGTTTTCCAATTTTATCATTATTTTCATACAGATGAAAAGAAAAATAGAAGAGCATAAATTGTGTAACAAAAATATTAATTTGGATAAAAAATTACGATGGAGTTGTATTTTTTTTAATGCATATAACATTGGGCTCATACTTGGTGATATTTATGAATACATAGAGGCTACAATAGAAGAAGACAGAGAAGGTACAGATTAGGATTATTTTACTAAGTGGCAATTAAGTACTAATTTCATTAATGTAGCTTTACTTGGTAGTTAAATCGTTTGTCAAGATCATTCTCTATCGCCTAATATTACTAATATAAAGAAAGAAGCCCGATAAAATAACATTTAATCGAAAATTAACTTTAGCAACTTTGGTGCAATTGGGTCTTATATTTGGTTATATTGTTTCAGTAAAAGTATTAATATTGTACACGGGATTCTACTATGAGTATTTCTGTTTCACGTTGTTTGAGTATCAGTTCATAGCCGTGGCGACGGAAGTTCGGAGTGTGTTGACGATGATCACCAACGGACTGGAGGAATTACTGAAGACCGAGAGTGGAACTCGTTAGTAGGGGTTTATTTGATCAAGTGAAATCGATATTGACGATCTAGACTAGAATATTCCTCCACCGCTCCGTCCGTTAAATATTTTAACTCTTTAAAAATTTTCAGAAGAAAGAAGGAATTTTTTTCCTGTTAACGGAAACTATTTCCAAAAAGGTGGAAATGTTATTAGTATCAATCGCATAATAGACAACATGCCTGCAGGTGTATTGTTTGCAGGTACAAAAATAAATTTTTACATGTTTTCTTAGAGTAGTAAGTAACTCAGGACCTAAAACATTTCAATTATATTTTGTCAAATTAATATAATATTATATGATTGTGGCAAAGCACGCCACCCCGGCATAATTCCAGACAGCTGATTGGATATTTGCCGGGGTGGCGCGCTTTGCACACTCACTATAATTTATAATGGTTTTCGCATTTTGGCTCTGAGTCATTCCCTTTTTTATCCACTAACTGAAAAAAATCTGTTTCTTTTTAGAGAAATATCCAGAAAAGCCCGAAATAATAATACACGAGTTGGCAAAAGCTTACGGAGACACTTGCGATCTCATACGAGATGTCAACAGTGGTTTTGGGTTGCAGCTCCTGTTGATATTGATGAGCTATTTCTTTGAGCTGATCGTCACACCATATTATTTAATGACAGCTTTGGGTACGTTCGGACTTTGGATTAACTTAGTTTAAAAAAGCCTCGCGGAGCGGGGCAGAGAGGATGATCCCACCTCTCTGCCGCTCCGCCGGCGTAGGACGGGAGTGCGGAGGCGACGCTATGCGAACCTCCTAACTCTCGTCTAACGGGGCTCCGGGAGAGGATGGGAACCTCCCCGGCTTAGCCAGTCCCGGCGCCGAGGGGAACGCTTCAGTTTGCCGAAACGCTCCCTAACTTTGGTGGAAGTCCGGTCCCTTCTGAGGTAGATCGGCCGGTCGTGGAGGGAGTCCTGTGTTTGTTAGATCCGGGACATCCCTCCTTTATAGGCTGAAGGCGAACCTCAGGTGGTTTTAGTGGGTAAGAGTCCCACATACCCCCGGGGTGCTTCAGCTAACTGAGGCACATCCCCAACCCGGGGGACCCAAGACGAATTTCCCCTGCGCATCGAAAAAAAAATAATATAAAAAAGCCTCGTAGGCTTGACTTTTAAAATAGAAGCAGAAACTAACTTTTTAAAAAATATATAATTTTCTCCAGCTTTGTCAACCGTTTCAGTACCTAACTGCATTTTTCTCTGGATCGGATCCGTAGATAATATATCCGTAGATGTATCCCACGTAGATTTTGTTATCGTTCTCTCTATATAACTTCTCCTTAGTTGCTCCAGCTGCTTGCTGCCTGCTTTGATATTTTACTTGTATGATGTTTTTAGCAAATCGTGATCGTGACGTGTCGTACATCGTCCTGCAGGTGTTTTGGGTTCTGTACCACCTGACCAGCATGTGTTATATCGTCGAGCCTGCCTATCTGACGCAAATTGAGGTAGAAATGCAATTGATGAATAAATTATAATATGCAGTTTATATTGTACTTGCTAACTGATCCCGCGAACTTCGTTTCACTGTTCTTAGATAGTCGATCAATAGGCCGGGCGTGCAAAGCAGTTGGAATGGAAATGATGAATACTATAAATATGTAGAACATTATTTTATGTACCATCAATACTTTTCGCAGCGCAAGCGTCGAAATAATGTAATTTTATGGCAAATTTTTGGCTCTTTAGAGTTTAGGTCTATTGATCTGTAGACTATAACAATAATTTTCTGTATGAGTCAGTACCATCTTAAAGGAAACACAGTCCGGAAGCACTCCAATGTGCTTCCAGTCTGTGTTTGGCTTTTGACGCAGGCGTATATATTTAGGGTTTATGCAGTAAGAACCTTGGCTTACTTTTGGATAACTTTTTGATCGTGCCAGCCAATAATCTCATCTTGGCATTTTACATAAATATATTTTTACAGATAGAGAAAATAGAGTACCTGATCAGTCGCCATGTGCGTCAAGTGAAGCCGCACGAGGCGGAGTACGCTGAGCTGCAGATGTTCCGGCGGCAGCTCGCCTTCACCCGCCCCACATACTCGCCCATGGGCGTGTGCACGCTGTCCAGGCAATTCTGCGTTTCTGTAAGGGTCCTTTATAGTTCCTGTAAAGTGTAGGTAGGGTTTCAAGAACATCCTGAAAATTGAAAAATTTTGTGAGACGCATTTTTGGGTTCCTTAGAGCGGTTCTCCAGGGAACTTCTCTTTTGGGACAATTTTGCGTACAGTAAGATTTTGTTGGATCCTTTCAATCCCCTAATAGTGCTTGTACAAATTATAAGACTATTATTGCTGGTAATGTCTTGAAAATTAGAAGTAAGTTTGTTAAGTGAGTATGAAGAGTTACTTTTAAATATTTCTTTCTTTCTTTTTGTTAAATATATTTAATATTTTCGTATGTTTTTGTTCCAGATGTTGGGTTGTGTTACCACGTACCTCGTTATTGTCCTACAGTTTCGAGTTAACGAAGGCTAGACGCCCGCGCTTGTGCTTACAATTATTATAAAGAAAAATAATATTATTGTACCAAGTGTTCTAGAATCTGGGGTTATACTGTATACAACGAAACCGTTTTGAGACTCAAACGAAGGAATCAGAATGCCGCGTCCTGCTCTAACAAACGTGAAATGATGTTGTTAGAGTAAGACACGGCATTCTGATTCGACCGTTTGAGTCTCAAAACGGTTTCGTTGTGGGCCCCATGGACCGCAAGTTTTTGGGACTAGTCGTAGCAGAAAATTAAAATAAAGTTCCCCCATTCTTCAAATAGCTCAGCATATTTTTAATTAATAAAACCCTAATTTGTCATTCCTTTTCGCTGTTTCTAGAACCTAAAAAAATAAATATTCATACAAATTATACAATATTAATAAAAAATGTTTATTCTGTTTTTTGATGCTGTTTGATAAAATATATATATTTTAACTATAATGTAAATGTATACTTTAGTATCGCGTCTTATTCAACTCTTTTATTGGTGTCGCTTAGAGTCAATCTTCCTTAAAACGTTCCGAGTTTTAGGGCTCCGTACTTATATGAGTTATAGCAAAAAAAAAATGTAAAAGGCATCACACAAGGCAAAAGTCCTGTTTGGTACGGTTGTAGCGAGGTTATAGCCAAGTTATAGCAGCGTATGTCATTGTAGATATTTTTTTGTCCCTGTTACGGTATCAATGCTCATGTTTTGCTTAATTTTTATTCATTGTCTTTTTGAAGTGGAAACTTCTTTAGCGGCGTTGAGCACTTTTGTGGGATGGGTAAAAACTGTGAAACTCGTGTCAGATTCTCGTGCTGATCGAAAAACCTTGGAAAAACCGTAAGACGGTTGGAGAGTAGTGTTTTGTGTCGAACTCGAACTCGAACTCGAATTCGAACTCGAACTCGAACTCGAACTTGAATTGATCCAATCGAATGAATCCAATTCATTCCCTATAATATGCCTGATTTTAACGTTGTAGATTTTAGATTAAGGGCCGGGACACAAAAACACGACACGACGTCGCACGACGTCGTACGACGTCGTGTCGTGTTTTTGTGTCCCGGCCCTTAGGTATGTAGTACTTACATATTAAGTTACTAGATGACGCCCGCAACTCCGTTGCACCAAAACTCGTTTATCGCGCGGGAACCGTGCATTTTTCCGGGACAAAAAGTATCCTATATCCTTTCCCGGGACTCAAAGTCCATGCCAAATTTCAGCAAAATCAGTTTAGTGGTTTGAGCGTGAAGAGGTAACAGACAGACAGACAGACAGAGTGACGGACAGATAGACACACTTTCGCATTTATAATATTAAGTATGGATGACTGGTTATGACGGACGCGGGACGAGTAGTATGGTAGTTCAAGTGTGTAGATATAGTATATTTTATTGTAGTCTGCCAGTACTGGACGGTAAACATAAAAACGGTTTTTTCGAACCATATACAAAATTGGAATAATATAAACATATACAATAATAATATAAAATAATAAACATATACAATATTGAAATGTTTTGTTAAGAAGTAACAAATACTTCTTAACAAAACATTTCATCGCAGTTCCTGAAATAACTTTTATGACCTCCTAACTATAATATTTTGTACCGTAGTAATTTTCAAATCGTAAAAGAAAAATAAAACCCGGTTATAACACTCACAATAAAAACTGCACTGAAGAAAATACAAAGATGGAAAGTCACATTTTTATGCAATTAGCATTTAAATATTTTAATTTACGGTCACTTAAAAATGTACGAAGAATTAAATAAGGATAAATAAGGAAATATCCTTACGTCAAAATCACCTAAAAAAAATCAGCCAAGTGCGAGTTGGACTCACGCACGAAGGTTTCCGTACACTATAGAGCAAAAATGGGAAAATGAGTTTTTTTTGTATGGGAGCCCCCCTCAATTATTTATTTTATTTAAATTTTATTTTTAATTAATTATTGAAGTGTAAATAAAACTGAGTATCCTGATTTTTATTCTCATTGAATGGGTATGGTGGGGTAGGTGAATCAAGGTACATTTAAATATTATATTAAAATTTACTTCATAGTGCCAACCCGATCGAATATGTACCTATATATCAATATACCATGGAATTAATATATAATACGTATTACGTATATTGTACGTAGTAGATGGTAATTCCATGCAATATACTAATATTATAAAGCAGAAGAGTTTGTTTGTTTGTTTGAACGCGCTAATCTCAGGCACTACTGGTCCGATTTGAAAAATTCTTTCAGTGTTAGATAGCTCATTTAACGAGGAAGACTATAAGCTATATTTTATCACGCTAAGACTTATAGGAGCGAAGAAATAGAGGAAAATGTTGAAAAAACTAATGAACTGAGTTTAATGAGTTGCGTGCGTAGATCAGAGTTTAAAATAAATGAAATAAAATAATATAAAAGGCTTTTTATTTGTTCCAATTATTAAATTACATTTTTAATTTTGAATTGCTGATTTTCAGTTTTGAGGTCCAATCATTTATCTAAGTCTATTAGATTATAATTCTTTTATTGTCAGACTCCCCTACAAACAATTTAAAACATGTGATATTGTTGTTCTAAAAAAAGAGTCTTGAGAACATAAAAACTAGAATGCAGTAAAAACAACTGTGCGAAGGATTTAGGCTACATTTGAGTGAAGCGGCTTCAGTTCAAGTGGGGCTCTAGCGGCGGCGGCGGGCTGTACATTGTACAAGGTATTGTTGTTTTGTTTTATATTGATAATTGATAAATTTCTTTGCGTAAACAAATTATTGCAATAATTGGTTTACGCAAAATCATTCAAGATCTATTCGCATTGAAGAATAAGGTAAGAAATAAGAATTATAGTACAATTTAACCATATTATAATATTTTATGAATAACACAAAATTTTGTACCGCGCCGGTCATACTAAAAGGAAAATCTACCGAAAGCTTTTAAGACACCACAGGTTCCGCAAATACTTTTATAACTTTCTAGTCAAAAGACATCTTAGTATTAAATTAATTATAATATTTCATTTAAAATTATTACACAATCTGTAATTTATAATTCAAAATAACAATAATTGTAGCTTAAGAACTGACGAAGTCGTAGGCACAAGCTAGTATTAAATAATTGAAGAATCTTCGCCGTTTGTGACATTAGCAAGGACGTGTATACCAATAAAAATCAGCCAAGTGCAAGTCGGACTCGCGCACGAAGGGTTCCGTACCGATACAGAGCAAAAGTAGGCTAACAATTGTATTTTTTGTATGAGATTTTTATTTTAAATTGTTATTTTATTTTAATATTATTATATTTTAATATAATAATATTAAAATATTATTATAGACATATAACAAAAGAATGTGTGGAAAAGTTGTATATAAGTAATTATTTTGTTTTATTTTTAACAAGGATCAATATAATATCAAAGTTTAGCAGGAAGGTTTAATCGCACCCTGTATACACAATCTGTGAAAATTCCAGAAGTCTAGCTATAGCGGTTCTTGAGATACAGCCTGGAGACAGACCGACGGGCAGACAACGAAGTCTTAGTAATAGGGTCCCGTTTATACCCTTTGGGTACGGAACCCTAAAAAATGGGTGCAAGTTCAAATTTCAATGTAAAAAAATAAAAGAAAGTTATAAATAAAAAGTTGAAAGAGACATATTTTTTGTTGACATTTTAGTGCATGCTGTATATTCCTTGTTTTTTGTCTCATAGACACAGGTCACTACATGTATAATATGGTATAATCCTGTGTCTCTATGAACATAATAACATGTTGTAAACGATATTGGACTATGCACAGATTTAATTAACTTTATTAATGTTATTTCCTAGTTATGACAACACAGTGCTCGATGCTCAGATGACTTGCCACATCCGTATTTAAATTGCTCTCGTCATAGGGCATTGATAGAGGCAACCACAATACAACTACAAGGTAATGCTTCTGATCAATAATGCTAGGTTACTTTACTAGTCTAGCTATAGCGGTTCTTGAGACAGCCTGAAAACAGACAGACAAACATACAGGGTCCCGTTTTTACCCTTTGGGTAGAGAACCCTAAAAAAGATAGCACATTAATATAGTAACTTGACCCACCTACCTTTACGAAACATTCTTGGAAATGTTTTAATCATCAACATTACAAATTCAGGGCTTCCCAAACATAAGTTATTCCTTGGGTCCACTAAAACCTCAAAAGAAGTCATTGAATTATGAATAGCCTTGTAATTTCATCTAGTATTTTACGTTTAAGCCATGCTGAGTCATAATACTACGTTCAAAGATTTTAATAAATGTAGTAGTTTAGGCAAGGAACTAGAGTAGCCGCAAACCTTGTTACTTAAAATATATTTGACGACCTCTGTGGCTCAGTTGGTGAGCTGTTGGTAGCTCAAGCCGGGGGTCGCGGGTTCGAAACCCGCTGACAGAACAAAAAGTTTTCAAAGTTCCTGGGTCATGGATGTGTATTAAATATGTGTATCATATAATAAAAATCTTAAATATAATTATATAGTATAAAAGTATTAAATATATTTCCTTCAGGTACTTACCACGGGGCCAGGCTGACGTGGTGTGAAGCGTCCTTAGATATTATATTATATTAATTATATTAAATTATTATTATTTACTCAAATCTGTCATTAGGTTACTAATTGCTACGTTTTCGTTGTAGCTGTTATTGAAACCGGACGTAAAGGAAGGTAGATTTCAAACAAATATTATATTGTAGGCTGTGTTATAGGATTGACTTCAAATCTGGATCGTGCTGGTATACCGTATTTTAGGTATGATTTTTTTCAACATGAGTTTAAAAGTGCTTTAAAAATGTTGTAGTGGGTATTAGGTTGATGCATTGACATAAGAAACTTTGGTTTGATGTGTACTCGTGGCATCGTGGCGCAGTGTTATTTTTAACGCTATTTAGTTTTTTTTTAATTAAATAATTATTTTATTATTACCAAAAAATATTATATTTTTAAATACTAATTGGCGGATGTGTTAAATTATTCTTTTCGCAATGTGCGTAGACATGATATTATTTGAAAAACAAATTCTTTGCAACGGTAAAAGGTAGTCATGCTCATGACTTGGTAACATCTGCAGTCAAGTAGTTGTGAATCCAATAAGATGCAAAATAATAAACAAAGAATCTTTGCTCTTAGGGTATTATGAATTATAGCTGAATGCGCATTGTTCTTTAAGTACCAATTGGCTAATTTGATCGATACGAGTAAATTATTGTAAAAACGATGGAAGTCATGATTGTTCTGTATAATGTAGGTAAAATATATTTTCAGGCACAAAATGGTCGTAGTGTCCATTATTATACTAGTGACAGCTGTATTACTGTCGCTACTGCGGCTGAGATCGCTGCGCAGGCGCCGTGAGCCACCGATGTTGCCCGGGGCTCTGCCCTTCATCGGCCATGCTCACCACATGCTGGGATCTACAACTAGTAAGAGTAATCACTACTTGAGACTCATATCAGTCTAGCTAGACAAGAGCAAACATTCCCCCAAGGATTTGCCCCCTAGGGGGTGTCAAATAAATTATGTCAAGTGGACGGTCCGGGCGAAAAATTATTTTTTTAAATTATTTTTGATATTTTAAAGAATACTTTAGCTGCTGTAAGTATTCCAATAGATTACAGAACCTAGGACTTACGTACTCATTGGAAAGTAGCTGGCTTCTGATAAGTACTTATTACATCTTCTATAAAAAAAGTTGGGAACCTCTGTTTAAGAGTGTGCCAAAATGTCTGTCTATTAATAACAATTTTCTTTTTCCAGGTTTGTGGGAAAATTTGCAAAAATTGGGTGACGAAAGCCTCAAAAGAATGCATCCCTTTTCAATCAAAATTGGGACAACAAAAGTTTATAGTAAGATTTCACCAGTTTATTCCTGGTTTTCATGAGTTAAAATTCCTTATTGTATTTTTTTTTATTAAACATTGTGACTGCCTCGGACAAAAAAGTGTTTTATTTACTAATTAATTTAATTGGTTTCGTCACTTTGAGCTATAACAATTTATTTTCAAACAATTATATTTATTTCTTGGAAATATGAATTGTATAATCACCGTAGGGTCGTGCGTAACGCTTATATGACGCTTGTATGACGTCATGAAACAGAAATGCGTAACAAAACAAGTCTCGATGTTTCAGTTCTCTCCGATCCTGACGACTGCTACACGGTGGCACAGAACTTTCTGGAGAAACCGCCAGTTATGTACGAGTTCACCAAAAACTTACTCGGGGACGGACTGCTATGTAATAAGCGTAAGTAAAACGAAATGATATAAAGAATTTCTAGATCAGTTAAATACATAAGAATAATTATGGAATATATACGTTAGAAAAGTAAATAAAAAAACAAAGGTTCGATTTTCAAGCTGCAACGCTGTGAGGCTCGCTACACTCGCACTGTAAACATCGATATTGTCGAGTCACTATCTAACCGATCAATACAATAAAAAGCACAGGCTTTTTTATATCAAAATCAGCTTCCGATTTACACACTCGCCAATATCCAGTTGATCTTAGACTACACCACAGACATTTATCAAGTTCTTATTTCTGTGGACAACACTGAGGTATTCTATCTCTTGTGTAAAAGCCTGAAACCTAAAAATCTCATTTGTGATATTGCAGCACCAATATGGCAACGACATCGGAGGTTGATGAATCAAATGTTCAATCAGCGCGTTCTCGATGGATTCATTCGACTGTTCGACTCCAACGCGAGGGAGCTGGTCCAAGGCCTCAGTGTCTATGAGGGAAAAGGTGACTTTGATTCCGACCGTTGTGTGAGGGAGACCGTTGTAAAAAATACAATTGGTAAGCAAGTTTTAAAAACAAGTTTTTATTGCCTACCGTTTGAGTGAAAGCAATCTCTCACGAACTAAGTCATACTTAATTATTTGCTCTGCAACCCGATTTTTGAAGATCTTTAAGTGCGTCGAGTATTTTAACAATGTGTTTTCTGCTGTCGTCTTAAAGCGCCACCGTTGTTTTTATTACACTGTTGTTTTTTACAATTTCAGCAACTCTCACAGGTACGACACGATACAATAAAGACAGACGGTTACAGATCATGTTTGAA
The DNA here is from genome assembly GCA_963422495.1 of Polyommatus iphigenia. Classification (NCBI taxonomy): domain Eukaryota; kingdom Metazoa; phylum Arthropoda; class Insecta; order Lepidoptera; family Lycaenidae; genus Polyommatus; species Polyommatus iphigenia. The sequence continues at coordinate 42,850,554 of OY730177.1, read as the reverse complement.
GCTTTGTATGTTTTGCCAAAAGTCATCATTAAAAGAGTCAAGAAGATTTGGCTTTACCGTCATGATTTTATATTCAACTGGTCTGCGATAAGTCGAAGACTACGAGACGCTATTATGGATGTATTAGATGTAACAGAAAAGGTAAGATTTTTAATGCAGTAAGATGTATTTTCTTTTTGTGCAAATTATGAGTTATCCGCACCAATAATAAAAAAATATTGATATGAATGTAGAACATCGATAACAGTATGCTTAAATAGTATACAATTTTGTTCTATCAATAATTTAAACAAGAAATATTAGATCTTACATATTGACGAGAAAACTACTGATGGACGGACTGATGCTAAAAACTTTTTTTACTATAATATTAGACTGCTACATAGACAGGCAATATTTATCCTTATCATCATCATCACAAGTACAATTAATTTCAGTATGAACGACACGGCAGGGATCAGCTATTTCTACAAAGGCTTTAGCCAACGAAAACCAAATGACCTTCAAATTGTATACTTTCAGATATTTAATGACAAGAAAGTCGATATCAAAAATAAATGTGATGGAATTGCGTCATCTGAAGCAACAGATGGTAGGTATTTTGTTACATGAGTAACTATGAATAAACGACAAAAAATATATATACTCCAGCGATTATGAAATAAGAAAAGTTTTCAAGTTCCAATAATAAAAAAATAAGATAATTATGATTTTGCTTTTAACGTTAAATCTTATATGATCCCATACTTATAACTCTTGAAAGTTATAACATATTTTCTAAATTTTACCTAAAACCGCTCAGCTCTCTACAATCACTAGTAAAGAGCAATGATTAATCCTTTTTTTTTAGGTGAACAAATCGAGTCATTTCTTGAGCTATTGATACAAAAAGAAGATAAGGGATTGTCGAGGAAGGAGATCATTGACGAAGTTAACACTTTGGTGTTGAGTTCTTTCGATACCTCCTCGCTGGGACTGATCTACACGCTAGTACGGATAGGATCGTATCCAGATGTACAACATCGGCTTTATGAAGAGTAAGAGTTTCGCTTTTTAACCGACTTACAAAAAGGAGGAGGTTATATGTTCGTCAGTTTATATATTTTTTTGTATGTTCAACCATAACTTCGCCGTTTGTGGACCGATTTTTATGATTCTTTTGTTGTTGTACAGGGTTGAATCCGAGTTTGGTTCCATGTTCACAAAAGTGGTGATCGGATGATGGAATCCATTAGGAATCGAGAGGACTTCTTGAAATTTGTATGGAAACATATAGTGATTTCGATTTTTTTTAAGCATTCGAGGTACCAGGTAATGCTACCAAAAAGTAAGATTTCACACCAGGTTATACCCTGGATCCGAAGGTATCGAACAGGACTTTTGAATCCTTATAGATACAGGTTCGGGGATTTCGGCGTTGTTTAAACAACTGAAACCATAAGCCAACACATCAATTTGATTGATCATCATCGTGTTACTCGTGATCTGTCTGCTGGATTTGATATAACACGACCAAATTACGTAGGTCTACCTATGAATAAACTTCTCTGATTTCTTATTCTAGTTATTTCTTTCGGTGTCCTAAGTAATTTTTATTTATCTTTTTTTTTTTAAATCTTATTTATTTTATAAGCCTTACATCCTGAAGATTAAGTCGGCTATTTATATTTATTTATCTTTTTTAGAATAAAAGAAAATAGTTCATTCAACGAAACCAATGATTTTGTAATAAGTAAAGTGAATGTATCAAAATTAGTTTACTTAGAGGCGGTAATAAAGGAGACGCTAAGAATGCACGCCGTCATACCGATCATATCTAGACATATAGACAGAGATATTCAATTGAGTGAGTATTTTTTATTTAAAAAAATGAGCTCGGTGTAACTTTTTCTTTAGGCTTATGGTATCCCTCTTATCACTTATGAAAAATCTTAGTTCAATATGCATTGGGTCAATATAACTGGAGGTATTTGTTAGAACAATATATATTTACAATAAAGAACAATATATATAACAATAATAATATAACAATAATAGAACAATGTTTGTTGTATTTAAATGTTCAAGTTATAACACTAATAACAGTTGGTTTTTGGGGCATCAAAATAAAAAAAAATACTTTGTACTTACGAAGTACTATCGAGGAAATTGTTTCCTATGCAGTTGACAGACCAACGTCATTCGGTCGGATCATGTCAATTCAATGTAAATTGTGATCTGCCGGCTGGGTTTGACGTAACGCGACCAAACTACGTCGCGTAGGTCCCCCATCTACCAAGGAATCAACTTCTCTGATTATCTATTCTCATACAAATGCTACCCAATTTAAATACAGTGTTTTTTGTGTTGGTCGAGTATTAGTTGAACAAATACTCGACCAACGAACTAAAACGAATTATAACAGGGTTTTAATAATATAATAGAGAGATGTGGTAAAAAATATATTATTTTTTTTAGAAAATTACACCTTGTACAAAGGTAACGAATGCTTTATATTGGTGAACGCTCTACATCGGCACCCTCTGTGGGGTGACCCGCTCGAGTTCAGGCCGGAGAGATGGCTAAACCCGGATGCCAATTTTACACACTTATTCGCCGCCTTTGGTATTGGGAGGAGGAACTGTATAGGTAATCCCTCTTTTAATTCTAGTGCTTTCTATAAGAATTTAAGCGCCCTTCAACCGTTTTTGAACCGATGTGACAATAGGGAATATTACGCGAAGGCCAAAGCAGAGGGCGCTAGAAGCACATACAGTAAATAATCCGACCAAAATCCGACATGCTGCACAGGGCATATCAGATTTCCAAGTTCTAAACCTCGAAAAAAGCTTTTTGTTTGTTGTCTTTGCTAGTGCTGCCTCTTGAGTGAAAACCATTGACTTAAGGTGACGCAGCGTTAAAGTAAGAAACCGTGTTGGATATGTTTTAGATTGCTTGTTTTCTATGAGAGGCCGGCCCGGCCTCTCATAGAAAACAAGCAATGGAACAGCAAAAAATGGAAAGGGCGTGAGCGACAAAATGGTTTTTGTCGCTTAATTTAAAAACCATAAATACATTTCATATAAGCTATGCACAAATTAAAGTGCATGCTTGAACCAATTTATGTACAAATTTTGGAACCTTAAATCACTCTCCTCCGTTGGAAAAATAGGAATCCCTTTTTTTACAGAGGTCTTTTCGATTGATTATTCTGTGCTATAAAAATTGTCCAATCGTGTTATGCTATGGGCAATTCAAAGACAAAGACATGATGAATACTGACAATGAACTTCAATTTCTTAGCTTTAGTCATTGCTGAGAAAAATCGGCATCGCTACAGCCAAATTATCAAGGCGTCGTCTTAAGAAACAAGATATCTTTGGTGAAAACATTGCAGTAAATCTTATATCTTTAAACGAGCAATTCTTGTATATAATTGGAACCTCGGAATCGGCTCCAACGATTTTCATGAAATTTAGTATATACGGGGTTTCGGGGGCGATAAATCGATCTAGCTAGGAATCATTTTTAGACAATGTCATTTTATTTGTGTTTTATCCGAGCCTATATTATTATAATACCGAGCAAAGCTCAGTCGAATAGCTAGTAATAATAATGTCTTGAAGAGGTTAGACCCGTTAGAGGCTATAGTTAATGCTTACTTAATACTTTAAAGCACTTACGGGATAAGGAAATTGACAAAGTTCGAAAGTGCTCAAAACTTCGCATGTAAAGGTAAATAGTTGCAATCATAAATGTTCATTAACTTTTATTTATAGAACATAGCTAGCTATTTGTGAACCGATTTAAAAAACCATTTTACACTTACAGGAAAAGCATACGCGATGTTACAAATGAAAATTCAACTGGCTCATATTCTCGTGAAGTACAGGGTGTACGGGGACCACAGCAAGCTCGTCCACAAATACGAATTACTTCTGGAGGCGGCTTCGGGGCACCATATTTCTGTAGTCAAAAGATAAGCATTGGCGGTGTTTAGGGTGCCTTCACATTAGGTCGCCAGTAGTACGGCAGCAGTGCGACTTCTATACTAAAAAGAGCAGCGCGACAGCCGCGCGACTATCTTTGGTATAGAAGTGTCGCTGCTGCCGCACTACTGGCGAGTCTGGCGACTAAATGTTAAGGCAGCCAGTGTCTAAACACACACTATGCCGAAGTTCCGCGGCGGAATTTCCGCATGATTCCGCCTGCAATGTATTTTAAATTACCGATGACACACTATGGCGAAATTCCATCGCGTCATATTTATGCGTTTGACATTGCTGACGTAATCATAAGACCGCTATTTAAATAAAGCGGACGGGACGGATGCATATAAATACTTATAGTTAAAACTTATTTATTTAATTAAGAAATAAAGTAGTAATAAGAAAAAACGACTGAAGTTATAAGTAATAAAAATTAGAATATTATATTATAAATTAAATATACTAATTAAGTTTTTTTTTCAATTAATTACCAGTACTACTCGTATGATGTACATAATATTATCATTATATTGTTTCATATTAATATGTTACATTGTAATAATAATATGCCTTACACAATAGCACAACCATTAAAACCTAATAACTGGTTGCATACATCATAATATCTGGTAATAAAATCCAGATTTAGTGCTGTATTTTAGTGCTTTAGCTTCAATCAATAATCAACTGTGCCGTACTGAATAATATGGTGTCTAAAGGCTAAAGCGCATCACACACGGTGAAGATAATATAAAATATATATTATCTTAGAGCATATTTTAGAATATCGCTCACCATACAAATCCTATGAACCATCACACACGACGAAGTTAATTTATATTTTATATTTTGTATCTTAAGATACCGAGCGATATGGAAATATATATTTCGTATCTTAAGATGTTATCTTAAGATACGAAATATATATTTCGTATCTTAATATGTTATCTTAAGATGCGAAATATATACATCTTTATGAATACAGGGTGTTTTTGTGTCGGGCAGCGGGCTCATCGGTGATCGGACGCACTAGTGGATGCAGTGTTGCCAGTGCTGTATGTTAGAAAGTTACATAATTTCTGCAAGTCTCATTCGAAAAGTAACATTTTGAGGGCAAAAGTAACATTTCGGATAATTTTAAATAAAATTGACTTATAATTTATTGCTAGCTTAAAAAACTCATGAATCGAAATGAATTTTTCTCTTGAATTTCTTACTCCTGAAACTTCTTCGTTGACAGAATATATTGATAAAGGTTAAATTCGCCGCAGGTTTTTCTCTTTTTTATGTGAGGCTCTATCCAAATGTTTCTCCTTTTGGAATGTGCTACTGCAATCTGCATTTCACATTCTATATTAGAATCATCGTCTAAGGAGTTGTCTAACAAATCAAGAAGTAAGGCAGTATCAGTTATCTCTCATAGTCAATCACCCTGTATATAGAACTCACGTGTGGCACCAACGCAGACTCGTAAGGAAATGAACAGATTTTTAATATTATCGTATCTTACCCGTGTGTGATAGCTTAAGATACTATAATGTTTTATATTTGGGCATCTTAAGATAAAATATTATATTATCTTCACCGTGTGTGATGCGCTTAAACCTACCCCTACTAGTTTATAGTGTGGTGTCTTCTGTAAAATACAAAAGAATATTACCTACGGGTATAGTACAGGTAGGGCAGGAATAAAATCTCAGAACTTTTTAATAATTCCAACTTAAAGCTTCAAAAAAACAGTGAATAACACTTATTTTAAACATAATATCTAACAATGACCTAGTACCAGCCGGTCAAGGTGGTAACGTCGAGTAGGTACGTTAATTAAAAGTACCTAAGTACTTCAATGAAAATAAACTAAAAATTTATTCCCTTGATAATAACTATCTTCTAACGCCTGTGCCAACTTTTACATCTGTTTTTTCGTATTGCACTCTCGTAAAGTTGATATTATCTTTAGGTTGTAAGACAACTTATGTTAGCACTAATAAGAGTTTTTCATAATAATTCATAAAATAAGGTAGCCAGGTCGTAAATGATTGAAACGCTACTTTCGTTAATTTATTATTTATTACCTATGTTTACGGTAAACATCATTCATGCATATTCTATGAGGACAAACCCAAACATTTAGATTTGAACGTTTACTTAACCCTATTTACGTTTACCAATAAATACAATATTTTTAATAGTCCTAGATCATAGATGCTTATACCGACTTGAATACATACGATGTAAATTCTTCGACAATTGCGTAGTTGTTACATAATTAAATAAAAATACATGCCATGCTACACCGGCGTAGCAAAAACGCACGCGTTTTGCTACGCCGGCGGCGTAGCGTGGCATGTATTTTTAGCGCTGCTACTTTTACTCGAACTCTATATAGGGGACATGTTCACAACCTAAAGTATTATTACTTAGTTTTGTTACACCATGCATAACTTTCCCAGATCCTAATAAAATTAATATGTTTCATGTTTTTAAATGTACTAATTAACGCCCCAATTAAATTGTGAGAATATTTTTAAAATTTTAGATATTCATATTTAGGTAATAGGTATATAAAAATACTTATTAAGTACCTAAATAGGACTGCCGCGGTAAAGCTATTGCATAGCATTTTTTGTCAACTTATGCAATTACAATTTGCATACGTCTAGTCGCACGCACACAAACACCGTGCCGAAGTCTGCAGAATTGAAACGACGTTAAACAATGCACTGCAACGCCGCACGTTTTCGTTTCGGAATTTCTTGATTCGGTCGCCGCGCTCAAAGCCCGTGATAAAAGATATGCAATAGCTTAATAAAATTAAATGGATATTTTTCCACTAGGGAAATTAATTTCAAGATTGCGCTAAATTTTACTCTATATTTAGATTGGAGCAGACTATCAATATTTTACATGACAATGAAGAAAATGAGTGTTCAGTTGAAACTAGTGATGCGTCTGTCGGTTCTGACCGGCACTGCTCCTATCCGCTTCAACACGTCTACAGGATCATTTCGAACCTCGTGGGTTTTGTACGGATTATTCTGTTCTTGTTTTCTGTTCTTCGGTAAGTTTTACTCACCGCTAGCCAACTCTTTAGCATAATTTAATAACTATCAAGGCATTGATAATTATTATCTAATTATTATATTGCGCTTTATTAAAAATTTAATAAATTATTGGATACTAGATCAAAATCAGATAAAACTATTTACCTAGTATCTTTTTGTTTAAAAGCGGCCGTTAGCCCGTTATTGATCATTTTAATTGTTAAGGAATCACTGCATTGGTGATTACAGCTCCTTTTTAATAATCTCGTAATGCTACCACGATCCCATATTAGTGCTAAAGTATCTGGAGTAACTAACCTTTTTTTAATGTTGTTACTAGATAGCGTGACTTTTTACGCTTTGATTGTACGCCTACAACACACATTGAGCGTAAAGAGCTCCACTGATTCGGTGCACATTCAGAAGAATGTCATCAATAACCTAAGTGTCACCCTGTCGATTGTTCTTCATAGCTACGGAGTTTTTAAGGGCATGCGACGAATGCAGTTTATGTTGGATTACTTGGACCAGATACACGAGGTTTGCTACCCACTAATTTAAAAAAAACAAGAAGTAAAAAATGTATTATGTCTTTTTCCGGGGCTCAATGTATCTCCATACCCAGCAAACTCAGTTTAGTAGTTTGGGCGGGAAGAGGCGACAGACAAACAGACACACTTTCGCATTTAAATTATAGGTATTGAAACATACACTTGACAGACAAGAACAAAACATTATAATGAAGCTTGTATTTTATACTATGTTCCATGTTTTAAATGCCCCTTTTTTATTCTTTCAGTTTCAAAACATTACTGCAGACAGCTCCTGTAGCGCCATACGATGTGACTCAAAGTGGTGCCTTGGTATCACGTGTTACATGATGGCAGCTCCATGGGTTAATCATCTCTTATACATTTTACGAAATACAAGCAGTATGTAATTCTTAAACTAAATACTAGATGACGCCTGCAACTCCGTTGCGCCAAAACTCGTTTATCGCGCGGGAACCGTACATTTTTCTGGGATAAAAAGCAGCCTGTCCTTTCCCGGGACACAAAGTATACCAAGTTTCAGCAAAATCGGTTCAGCGGTTTGGGCGTGAAGAGGTAACAGACAGACAGACACACTTTCGCATTTATAATATTACTAGCGACACGCCCCGGTGTCGCACGGGTATAAAATATATAGCCACTGAAAAAATGATTAAAATCGATAGCCTATCACGATCCTTCATGTGGTCTACTTCTTATCTGTGCCAAATAACATAAAAATTGCTCCAGTAGTTCGCGAGATAAACCCTTTCAAATAATTTTCCCCGTTTTTTCCACATTCTCCTATTAGTCTTAGCGTGATAAAATATAGCCTATAGCCTTCCTCAATAAATGGGCTATCTAATACTGAAAGAATTTTTCAAATCGGACCAGTAGTCCCTGAGATAAGCGCGTTCAAGTTAGCCCTTTCAAATAATTTTCCCCGTTTTTTCCACATTTTCCTCTATTTCTTCGCTTCTATTAATCTTGGCGTGATAAAATATAGCCTATAACCTTCCTCGATAAATGGGCTATCTAACACTGAAAGAATCATCAAAATCCGTTGCGTAGTTTTAAAGATTAAAGGGAACAAAGGGACATGAGGGAAAAAAAAGTGACTTTGTTTTATAATAAGTATAGATACGAGTATAGATGGATTACTTACGTATCGACAAAAATGTAAATTTTCAAATTTGTTCAATTTCCTTTCTATTTTGCCTAAGTAATCTAGTACTCCTAACGTAGTGTTCAATTTTTACTGCCGCATTAAGACACGAATATTAATTACCTAACTGGAATAAAATGAAGATTTTTCACATGAGCCCCATTATGTCTAACTCATCATTAAATTGAAGTTTCATTATCATTAAATGTCACGTGACGTTTTAGTCGCCATTTTACATAAACTTTGATTTCTAGGAGTTACCTTAACGGATATTCTTTTGTACATAATGTTCGCTGTGGAGAGTACAACCATGTCTCTGATGATGATGCAGTTCGCGTTCCTCGCCCTACACACCGTCGATACGGTTAAGCTTATCAACAGGCGTCTTGAAATTATTTTATTAGATCTAGGTAAGAGCTCTACGTATGTCGTGGTCATGTGAGTTTTTAGTAACTAAATCAAGTTATTTATAAATTAACAAGTGTCATAAATTATAAATGATTAAAAATCCCATCTGTCTATTAATAAAATTCATGCTTCAAACGAGGTCAGTCAAGTCTTGTTATACAATGTGTCCCGACACCGGTGTCCGATCCTTTAATATCATGATCTATGGCACATTTTATCGACAAATTAGCTCTCAAATTTTTTCTCTTTCTCACGGTTGTAAAATGGCAGCCATTTTAGTTTTTCTCGGGCTTTCACACTAATCTGACCAGTACTTCTCATGTAAATATCCTATGAAGATAAAAAAGTCTCAATTGATAGCTAAACTTATGAACTACGCTTACATAGGCAATATGTTATACATTTCGTGGAATTAAACATAGAAAAACAAAAGTTAAAGAAAAAAAATTGTGTATTTTTTAATTAATGGCTTTTTGTGAAAAATCTAGCGCATTAAACTGGTTCTTTTTTGTTTTAAAAAGATAGAGGAGGTTTTCATCTTAAATAAATTCTTTATTTTAATGCTCTAAGTCAGATACTTTACAAGTTATAACGATTTTCTTATGAAGTATAGGTCAGATTAGTATGAAGCCAGAGAAAAATATTTTTTGGAGTTTACTCCTTAAGAATCGATTTTCATATATATTTCATATTCAGTAGGTCTGAGAATCGGCTACTGGGTACTTTATATATTGATAAGTGCATTTGTTGAATAAATAATAGTAAATTATTACAACCTGAGACTGACTGCGACCATTGTTTGCGCTACGAGATAGCGATCGACGTTGCCATGGCGACATACTTATTTAGTCACTTCAATAAAATAGTATGGGCGAAATACTTTATATTATTATGGCAAAGCAACGTTTGCCGGGACAGCTAGTGCTATTATATTATTATACAAATATTATATTCCGATAGATATATTAACTTTATGATTAAGACGTACATATGGTTTGGTACAACTAATATAATATATTCTGTGATATGGTATGCTGTATAGGCGACTATACCTATATACTATATGTTATTGGGCTTGTTTGTTTCTATCAGTGTCGATGTATTTATATTGCTATTTTTGTTATAAATATCAATAATTAATATTGTTATTGTGAAGTTTTATTTTTTATCATTATACTGGCTAAAGTGAACTAAAAGTATTTTGAAATAAAAGTATTTTGAAATAACTATGGCAGAAAGGGGTGTAGATAATATTGCCGGAACATCTGATTCCATATGATATTAATCTTTTTTCAGTTGAATAAACTCTTTTTGCGTATATGGTTAGATACTCGCACTTAAGGAGTAAACTCCAGTCGTGCGTCGGAGCTGACACACTTTTTTTTCAAAAGTTGGAGAAAAAAAAAATTTGAAAGCTAATTTTTCGCTAAAATTTGCCATAAATCATGAGTTAAATTTTTTTTTTCTCCAAATTTTGAAAAAAAAAATCTCTGACTTCATACTAATCTGACCTATACTTCATAGGAAAATCGTTATAACTTCTAAACTATCTAACATAGAGCATTGAAATAAAGAATTTGTTTAAGATGAAAACCTACTCTATCTTTTTAAAACAAAAAACTAAAAAGAATTAGTTTAATGCGCAAGATTTTTCACAAAAAGCCATTAATTAAAAAATACATATTTTTTTTTCTTAAACTTTGGTTTTTCTATGTTTAATTCCACTAAATTTATAACATATTGCCTATGTAAGCGTAGTCCATAAGTTTAGCTATCAAATAACACCTTTTTATCTTCATAGGATATTTACATGAGAAGTACTGGTCAGATGAGTGTGAAAGCCCGAGAAAAACTAAAATGGCTGCCATTTTACAACCGTGAGAGTGAGAGAGAAAACTCGAGAGCCAATTTGTCGATAAAATATGCCATAGATCATGACATTAAAGGATCGGACACCGGTGTCGGGACACATTGTATATATGAGTGCTCGTGGCGTCCATTAGTCCTGACTTTTCATTTTTCAGACTTAGCATTTCATTGCATTCACAACTATCACAAGTCAATTAGAAATAAAATATTGGTGTATAATAAATACATATACATACTACTGGATGTTAATAATTTTCAGAAAGTAAAAAGCTTATCGTAGCAGAGGAAGTAATTGTTTCAACGCCTTTAAACGACAATATAAAAATACCATTATCCTCAATCAATAGAACAATAGATATGTTGGGGAATATCAACCAAATTATGATTGCAGGTACAATTTCACTTATAGCATGATGAGATTTAAAAAATTAAAATATTTTTGTTTGAACATTAGAAGATAACCTTTTCCATCACCTCACTATCACCCACTTTATGTTTATGAATAAAAGCCTTCACTATAATGATTAATTTCAATGTTTAAAGATCCATCTGGAAATCAAAGTAATACTGAAAACATGCGTTTACTAATTAAAACATTTGATTCTATTTGCGAAGCTCTAAGGAAACTAAACAGTTACTTTGACACAGAGATACTTATTGAAACTCTACTATATGTATTTGCAATATGGCGTATCTTCAACGTTTTTGTCGAAGTGATGTATTTCACAGCAGGTAATTTATTCCCGATAGCTACAAACTTCTAGGTCGCGGTCCAGTATTTCTTAATTATGTATTATCTTATAACAGCATTTAAGACGATAAATGCTGTGGATTGAGAAACATTGGACCGAACTCGACCCATTTGAGCGCTATTAAATATTTGTGTATCATTCCACAAAATTTCGTATTGAGTGCATTCATAACTCAAAATATTTTATTGTTCCGTATTTGTGGGCTACACAAATGCATAACAGCGACCATTTTTAGGGTTCCGTACCCAAAGGGTAAAAACGGGACCCTATTACTGAGACTTCGATGTCTGTCCGTCTGTCTCCAGGCTGTAACTCAAGAACGGTAACAGCTAGAGAGTTGAAATTTTCACAGATTATGTATTTTTGTTGCCGCTATAACAACAAATACTAAAAACAAATTAATTAAATATTTAAGAGGGGCTCCCATACAACAAACGTAATTTTTCAAACATTTTTTGCTCGGTATCAACGATGACAACAAGTAGGCACTTGAAATTTTCACAAAAGCCTTAATTATATGTGTACTTTAATAATTAAAAATAATATTTAAATAAAATAATAATTTTAGGGGGGCTCCTATACAAAAAACGCAATTTTTGGCCTATTTTTGCTCTATAACGGCACGGAACCCTTCGTGCGCGAGTCCGACTCGCACTTGGCCGGTTATTATGTCTAGTTCATACCTTCTTATCTAAATATTTGTAATATTTTGGCTGTGTATTATAAAATATCTACAAATAATAAAAGCTATAAAATATATTTTAGTAGGCTATATAAGTTGTGTTACAGGATAATGTTGCTATAATAAATAAGAAGAATTATATTTTTCAAATCTTTGTTTGCAGATACACCAAAATATTTTGAATTTATAAGATTTATGACCTTGGGAGTTTACAATTTATTGCAACTCTATACATTAATAGAACCATTCTATCGGACAGGAATAGAAGTAAGTACGTTTTAGTGTCTTTGTAGAATCGCTTTACATAATATCTATTAAGTATCAAAGGTAATATACATATTTTCATCCATTCGTTCATCCATTTATCAATACATATTTCGTACATTTATCATTACAGGTGGAGCAAACTCGCTTTCTGTTGAGTCAAATGATGACCAAAGTGGATTCTTCTGATGATCTTCTGTGGGTAGAAGTTAACAAGTTCAATACTCTACTCTCTTATCACAACTTCTCTCATTCTGCTGCCAGTATCTGTAATCTTGATAGAGCACTTGTCCTTAAAGTGAGTGTTATATAGTGACGAGTCCTAGCATCACTCGAATTCTCTATTAATTCTTACTCTACTGTGTCACTTTTCTTTATTTCAGATAATCAGTGCAGTCGTAACATTTTCAGTAACGTGGCTTGATTTAACTAAATAGAGTTAAGTGTTAATTGATCAAATTAAGTATGTTAGTATTTAAAATTAAAATGTAGAGATCACTGCGTTACCGTGCTAATTTCTTATTTAGGTTTCAAATATTTATAAAAACATCTACAATATGTTTCAAAATATTAAATAATTATGAACATACCGTCATTTAAATATACGAACGGTGAATTTAGAATAAAAAAACGCCTTAGGGAAACTGAAAATTCAGAAGTGAAGCGTAATTTGTTTATTAGATTTATCTCGTCACAATCATAATCAGTCATCAATCAGCAAAAGTCTTGGACAGCTTGTCGACAATTATTCTCGTTCTTTCGGACAAATACTGATCTATTTGTCCGAGAACTTTCACGAAATGCAGCATCTTCTGTACGCCCTTCTTAAATGTCTCCATGCGCTCCGCACTGGTTTGCTCCTCGTCGGAATCCCTCAGGGAGGCGAAGGTCATCGGATTACCAACTTTGGGCGGTAGTTTCCCGTGATTGGGGCGCAGCTTGGGCACTGGGAGTTTGGGAACTCCGAGCTTGGCGATGTTCCTCCTCGGGAGACCCATCAGCTTGGGTATGAAGCCGCCTGGGGGTAGAACGGCGACAGGGGCCTGCGTGTCGCCGGCGCCCGCCTGGTCGGAGTCCCGCAGGATGAACTTCCCGTTCTTGATGGCCTTGGGGATGGCGCGCTGGATCATGGTGCAGAAGGAGTCCATATCGAAGCGGGAGTTGCCGCGCAACTCCGCTGATCTGGAGCTCGAGTACTGCGCTGAGTCCTGAAACAGTGTGTTTAAAACACTCATCAATAATTCTTTAATCTCTGTCTATACAACGTGACATTTTAGTGGTTGTTTTCCCGCAGCAGAATGATTTATCTATAGTAGTACTATCGAATCATGCAAGTTATTGTATGTTGTATTGTATTTTGTATGACGTACTATGGCAACTTTATGCGCGAGCGGCTATGACGCCGAATTTTATTTATGTTTTGAATAAAAAAAATATTCACAAATATATTGTACTCAGTACTACTAAGATAGAATCATTTTACTGCGGGAAAACAACAATTTTCCGTCCATTTCCATCCAACCATTTTCCATTATAAATATTAGGATAAAATTGATCGGCGTGCATCCGCTGTCTGATTGCCATAACAAGTTTTTACTTAACATGGGATTAGACGACGTGATGTACGCTGCCTAGCTTTTATACTATTGTATAGTATATTTTCCGATTGTTCATATTATAATTTTTGGCAAGCCCTTCTCATTTTAGCACAGCTTATTCTTAAATCTTACACGTCTCGTTATTTTATGATTAATGCATTATTTTCTTAGTAAGTATAACATTTTTAATGTTCTGTCCCTACTAATATGTCTCGCAAGTCGCAAAACTCTTGAACTAAAGTTAGAAATTACCTAATATTTATTTGCACAACCTCAAGCACTTAATATCTATTATATTAAAAGATCTATTGTATGTGCGTAGGCAGTCTTAACTAATGCATCTCATTAATTCAGTAATGTTTTAAAATAATCATTGCATATTGGAAATATTTGATAATTATGTATTCAAATATTTTTGCTTTTTGTTCATACCTCATCAGATCCACAGTCAATGGTCACCCGGAGCGGGGCGGGGTGACACAACACAATGTTTACCTGAAAGCACAAGCATCATTATTTCACACACAATTTACGCAAAACACACACACAAAATATTGCGTTATTCGACGATAAACTGACCATCACCAAGATTATCGCTAAGCGACGCATGCTATCCGTTTTGAAATAACATTTTGTGTGCCAGAATCAATGCAGTCACGTAACGAAGAAATAGCACATCAGCGAATCTCGCTGATTGTTTCGTGAACCACGCAGTCAGCAGTACGGAATGACGATACAAAAGACAATCAGTCGCAGCTTATCACAGAGACGTGATAGTTTATGTTAATAATCGAGTTTCCATTGAAATTAGCTAATATGTAATTCATATTGTGTGTCATTCTTTAGAGGCTGCTCTGTCTGATGGATTCAGACCGATCTCACGGCTGCAGCAAGATAATATAGCTGTTGTAAAAATTTTAACGAAACTATTAAAATTAACGAATTCAGGAAGAGACTTAAAAGGTATTGGATGAGGATCGCAATGAAATTATCAAGCCAACTAGTGTGCTTGGTACTACTGGCCGTGGTGATAGTTTCAGAGGTTAGTACATTGTTTCTTAATTACTATAAAACAGGGGTTCCCAAACTGTGCGCTTCGGCGCCCGGCCCTGGCCCTGGCCGTGGAAAGGCAAGAGGGGCGCCGTGATTCGATCCTCCATCATTATCCATAACCACAAAATATATTTTAAAAAATAAAATGGTAATATGAATTATACAAAGCAGGCTGATGATTAAATATTTGTTTATTATTATTTACTTGCTTAACCTTACTATAATGATTAAAGGTGTTTATTTAATATTTATGTATCTTTTTGTAATAGATAGGCAGAGTAGGGCGCCGTGACAAATTTATTGACTTGTAAGTGCGCCGCGGGCTGAAAAAGATTGGGAACCCCTGCTATAAAACATAATATATCATAAGTCATAACTATAACTTACCTAGTTCCTTAGGTATACTTACTAGTAAAAATCCGAGCTTTGTCTTGTTCTCTCTTTAGACTTCGCATGTTCATTTTATTTCACCATTTTATAATGACGCCAAGATATTGATTTCCCTGCCGAATTTTTATGTAGAAAAAATGTTCACAATTGTATTTTTTTTTTCTTCTTTTTTGGCAACTTGACACAAAGGATGTGTATGTTGTGCCACAGACAAGGTAAAGAGGTAAGGAATATGGCGGGAAAACCATATTCCTCCTATTATAATTTTCATCATCGTTTTCATGTATCGTCAGGTCTAAAGTCTAGTCAAAGTCTAAGTAAAAGTCAACACAGTCAAGGAGTCAAGTCGGTCGATTCAGTAAAGTGGTAGACGCTTTACTGAAACTTTCGATGGAGTTTTGGAGGGAACACAAAATAGCACGTTTCTGGATATTACATCACTTTCCTACACTTGTGCATGAACACGAATATCTAATGGTTAATATTCTACCAATATTACACACTAAAAACCCAGTTAACACAATTTTAGGAAAATAATATAAAAACACAACAGCACCCTTTTACATTCCCGGCAAAACTCCAATTGTATTTATCTTCAGTCTTATGCATATTTTTTTTTTTATTTAAATTGCAATTGACACTGTAGTACGACCTAATATTTTTCAAGTGTAACTACTGTTGAATTTTCGAATATCAATACACAGCCGCTGGTTACAGATATTGAACTATGTTTCATTTTTATTTTCAGAGCAGTACCTTAGTGAAAAGGTCTCTACTGAAGCCTTTCTTTGAAGAATCTTGCTTTACGTGCAAGGCGTCCGATCGACCATTTGCCTGGCCCATCATCTCATACTTAGGGGACATCAAGGACAAAGTTGTTAACGTGTTTAACAAATTCGTAGAAAAAGTGAAAATCAAACAACTTAAATAATTGAAAATTTAAATGCGAAATGAAAGCGTGTCAACGCGAGCAAAGATCACAATTTTAGTCACAATGTTAATTAACTTATTTATTTTAATTTAAATTTAATTCTAATGAAATAAAACATTATCAGGATACTTGTATTACTTTTTCACTCCCATTTTTAAAAAGAAGTAAAATATTTATAATATAAAAATATATATTATACAGGGTGTAACAAAATTTAGTGATAATACTTTAGGTTGTGTATAGGTCCCCTTTATAGAGTTCACTGTGAAAGTAGCAGCGCTGAAAGAGTAACTTTTTATTAACTTTTGAATGGGGAAATTCATGACGCTAGGGCGCGTCCCCATACAAAACACAAAAAATTGCTCTTTCTGCGCTACTTTCACAGTGACCTTCTTATAAGGGACATAATATACATACACTTAGGCAGATAGATAAAGCATTAACACTTTGTTTTGTTACACCTGTATAGTATGCACCCATAACTCCATGTTGAGCACATAATATAAACATGTTTTTCCTCGCAGAATAAACAACACCTAGGGAATAAGATGTGAACAATAAAACAACTTTTGAATTGTTAAACTTATTTTATTTTAAAGCTTAAGAAGTTTCTTAAATCTCAAATATTCTTTATTTGTAAGAGATCCATCTTTGTTTAAGTTCCGCAGTTTGTCAAGTGCTCTATTTTTGTTCTTCTCGGCTGGTACCCAAAGAGGTTTTAATTCGGACCCCAGAGCCGTCTGTAAGTTAATCTTGTCCTTCAATTTTTTCACTCGTAATGATAAAGGTGTCAGAAGTTTTGGCCTAGGTAATAGAGACGGTAGAGGCAGAGGTAATAATGGCGGTGGAATTAAAGGTAGCGATGGTATTAATGGTAGAGGTAGCAAAGGTAATGGAAGTAAAGGTAGAACTGGTAATTTTGGTAATCCCAGTAAAGAGGGAGCTTTCAATTTCTTTAGAGGATTCTTCAACTTTGCGTCAAGTTTGTACCAATTGAGTTTTGTTTCAAAATTTGATAATTTACTCCCTGCAAGCGAAGGGATTTTTATTTTTTTATTCAAACCCAGTAAATTCTTATCACAAAGTTTCTGTGATTTTTTAATATCTCTCGATAGTTTTTTCAAGTCACTCTTGACTTTACTCTCGATGCTGCATGATACTGAAATCTAAAGAAATATTGTTATTAGAATACCTTTAGTAAGCTTAGACTGAAGAGGTTTGACTCGTGATTTAGCTCCAATTAGTATTAGTATTAGTAGTTTTGTCATGAAATGTTTTGTAAGTGGCTGGAAACTTATCATTAAGTATTTTTAAATGAAGATCAAACTTAAAATCTACTCATTTATTTTTAAGAAATTAACCCACTTACAAGTAACAAAATAAAATTCATCTTACCAAAAGTACGAGTAAAATGATACAAAAATAAATGAACCGCAGTAAGGTACCCATCGTTAACTTTCATTTCCTGAATGTTCCTTCCACAACGATTGCTTTAACACTGTCATTAAGCAAGATATCATTGTATGCTTATCTTTCTATACATTTGATTAAACACGTTTTGATTTAAATCAGATTTTTTATATGCTTGATAATATTAAACAATGTATTATGTAATATTAATAAAAGCGCTACTACAACAATTTGCAAGTCCTCATGTTTTATTTCCAGCGCGCTGGAAATAATTTCCGTAAAAAAATGCATGATATATTATGCCCATCGAAGCGAATGTTTTAATAGATTTTTATTTGCTAATAGCTTAATCAAAACTGTGTCCGATTTACAAGTCCAGCTTTGGACTCGACAGCAAACAAAAGTTAACATTTTAACAACTACTGTGTCAAGTCAAGTGTCTATGGACTCTCTACCTACTGCCAGATACTTCCGTGTCATTATTGTCTTTATCTCCACCTACACCATCGAAATGTTGATCAAAATATTCATGAACCCATTCGTAAGTAGTGGAAGCAACATAGCAAATGTCGAAAATCTTTGAACTATCGACTATTTATAAATTACTACGAATATGGGTAATGCAAGTTGATTCATCGAAATTTTGAAAGTATATCACAGGCATATATTTTATCTAATCGAATCCAACTATGCAATATTTTAGAAATAACAAGGTAACAATGTCACGTATCACTAAAAATTGCATAAGTACAAGCATAAAAACCCTACAAAAAAATGAATTCGACACAATCAATAGGAATACAAGTAATCAAATTTGAACTAAAATGGGGGGACAAAAACTTTTTTGGACCTCCATGTCTGTAATTTTACTGTTGTCAGATTTCGGAGCAGCATGCTTGGACGACAAAGGAATATGTTTGGTAATTTTTTTTATAGAATAAAGTTAGTCATATAATATGGAAATCTGAATATAATATATGAAATTACTTCATATTTTTTACAGTTGATGATAATTTTAATCTTACTTTTCTTCTAATTGCAGCTAGAGGCTCTCAAGGATATGAAGGAATCGAAAAAGGAACTGCTTGGCACGTAAGTAACGCTCAGCTAGAAAGTCATCGTTTTGAATACTTATATCGTAAATATAAATGTGTACGGTTTGAATCTAATTAACAACATTTTTAATTTCAGATTACTAAAGTCTTTACTAGCGCCAAAACTTGGTAAGTTTTAGACACATGTACTATCAGAGAAGTTGATTAGTAGAAGACCCACGTAGTTTGATCGCGTTACGTCAAACCCAGCCGATAGATTATAATAATTAATAAACATTAACCCCGCGTTACATTTAGCGTTAAAAACGATCAAAACGCTCAAATGCCTCCTATTTTCAGCGTTTTGATCGTTTTTAACTTTAAATGGAACGCGGGGTACATTGACATAGTCCGACCAAATGACGTTGGTCTGCCAACTGCCTAGGAATCAATTTTCGCGGTGGTACCTATTAATCTTGCTATTTTCAATTTAACCTCAAATTCCTGGAAAAGTGACATAATATTTTTGACTTACAGAAAAGAAAGAGAAGCTGTTATGTGCTGAGCCTCCCCCGCCTCCCGCGACGATAGTGCTGATGCCGGCGACGCCGCCCGTGCCGCCTTGTCTGCCCTCGCCTCTGGCGTTACCACCACCCATACCGCCCATCATCCTCTCCGCTCCTCCGCCGGCACCACCTTGCTCACCGTCTCTGCTCCCCCCGCCACCACCACTCTGTTTGCCACCTGCACCGCTCCCGCCGATCTTCCTGCCTGCTCCTGCACCACCACCGATGTGTTTACCGGCTCCAGCGCCTGCACCTTTGGTGCTCTCCCTTCCTCCACCTCCTCCCTTCATGCCCTCCTGCCTGCCTCCACCACCTGCTCCTATTATTCTCCCCGCTCCCCCGTCTCCTCTGATGCTGCCTCCTGCACTACCTGCACCTTGTCTGCCGCCCGCGCCGGCACCACTAGTAATATCGCTGGTCCCGCCCGCACCACCCCTACCGTGTGCGCCTCCACCGCCCGTGGGACTCCCTATGAATGCCTTCATGGTTCCCGCGCCTATTCCCATCACGTTGGAACCGAAGCCAATCGAGCTGCCTCCGCCGTGTGCTTGCTCATACTATAAATAATATTTGGACACTAACCTTACATAATCTTTTTCGCCGTATATCTTAAATAGTTCCAGGGCCAGCCTAGCTTTTGCGAAAAGGAAAATTGTTATGTTAAGTGTACTTTAGTGTTATTTAATTATTAAACTTTTATTTATTACCTTTAAGTGAAACTTGTTTAATAAATTATACAACAAAATATCTGTGTATTTATACTGCATAATAACCTACTACTCGTAATATTGTTTAGGTTTGCAAACTAGTAATTTGGGCTCGTATGCATTTCATCAAATATTAATCCCTTCAATTATATTCAGGTATATAACGAGCTATTTACTATGCATTGTTAAGAATATCAAACAGTTGCTCAGATTGAATAAATCAAAGATGCTAGTTTCAGTGTTATCGGAAATTTTTAAATTCAAGCTTGCTAGTACAATTTTAGTGCTATCTTGTTGGAATGATAATGGTAAGTATAATATAGTAACAAGTAAAATACGATATTAGATATGTTAAACTTTTCCCATTATTTTAATATCCATTACATCTATCAATCATTATCACACCTACCTGATTGTAAAGTAGGTTATAATAATTGTAAAAGATGGCCCCGTGCGAGTTTCTTACGCCGGTTCTTCTCGGCGGGGTAGTTCCCGAACCGGTGGTAGGCAACGTAGTTTCTTCGTTCGACTTTCAAAAACCTATTTTGAATAAAAAGATATTTTATTTATTTATTTATTTTATTTATTTATTTATTTATAAATACGACTTATTTCTCAACATAGAGCGAGTAGAATTTATGCGTCAACTGATGTCTCGTGGATTGAGAGTGAGTATGTCCTGTGATGGTAACGACATACCACCGGTCAGCACCCATCAGCTGCATGGTATTTTGTACTTCAGCAACAGCAATATAACGAAAGGGGTAAGGATACATTCTACGAATAATAAATATCACTTTGCACATTACAATTTCTTGAAAAATAAATACGAAAACTTAAAAGGAGGTATAGCTATTTAAATTAAATATTTAATGTAAGTATTTGCAAAAGAAAAATGTTAATAGAAGATGTTCAGTAGAAAACATATTTTGGTAATTGTCATAATATTATCTCACTTTCTGGATGTGGTGTATTAAAAGAGTATAGTAGGCTTTGGTGTTAATAGAACCAGAGTCCCCGTTGCACACAGGAGCCCTGTACTGGCGCCTGTGTGCAAAAAAAGGATTCTGGCGGCCCTTTAGGCAAATTTTTTGGGTCTTTGGTTTTGGCGCCCCTAAAGATGGCGATTTGGCGTCCCTAGAGGATGGCGCCCGTGTGCATTGCACACATTGCACATATGGTAGCGGGGGCCCTGAATAGAACTATTAAGTGTATTGAATCTCCAGATCAAACGGGAGGACTTTGGATACTGGAACAAATGGGTGATAGTTGGCGACACTGTACCCAAATTTTTGAAAGCAACTCGAAATGATGCTGATATTGTACTTGTTACTCCAGAGAATACTGATGCTGAAGTAAACGGTAAGTATATTTTTTAATATTGACATAAGTAACAAGAATAGAAAAGAAATTAAGCTTTAGAATATTTTTAGATTACCCTACATTTGCTGCAAAATCGTATAGCCTCCGAGACGTTTATATCCATCCTGTTGAGGAACCCTCTATACACCTATGGGCCTATTGGAATACGAATGATGGTCTCCAAATAGTATACGACCATCAACGACTACGACGACGATGGAATTTAAAGAAGCATACTTTAAGAATTGCTACACCGGTAGAGTTTATTAAAAATAGCGTGTCTTTTTTTATACATATATATTCTTTTTTTAATCTGTTGGGTTTTATAGGTGAATTTAATTTTTTTTAAATATTTTGTAGCTTGGGACTTATTCTAACAATACCTACAATGGAACATTCAAAGAGTATCTGTTGGATATGTCGATGCCAGAGAAAGATTCCGCTATTCGGGCTGGATACACAACAGCGCTGATCGTGATAGACGCTCTTAACGCTACGTAAGTTTCCTATGCAGCTTTAAAGAAATAATATATCTAACAGTCTTGAATTTGAATTTTTGCCATAGTCAAATTCAATAATCTAAAGTTAAAATCTATTAATAAAATTTAACAGGGGTTTGAGGATAGCAATCCTCTTAAATTAAACAGTTATCAAAAATGTAATGAAATGGAAACGTTCAAAGGGAGAGAAAGAGAATGACAAAAATACTAACAGGAAATAATAATGTTACATATTAAACTTTGTTACAGTGAAGAAATGATTCCGACACTTTTATGGGGCACAGAAGTTAATAACAGCAGTATGTTATTGAAACTAAGAAGAGAGGAGGCAGATATTGCGGGGGCTGTATTGAGGATTTTGCTGACACGAATTCAAAAATTAGACTATACCGTTTTAGTATGGCCTTACAGCGTGGGCTTCATTTACTTGGCAGAACGGGAGAGCAGCAGCAACATGTTTGCTGAACCCTTCACAGCGGGTGTTTGGTGGTGCTGTCTTGCTCTTTTCATTATCCTTGCCTTTGCTCAGCGCGTCACATCCAAAACTCCTTTTGAAAAGGAAGGAGCGTATATTGCTGTTTTGGCAACGTCCTTACAACAAGGTTGCTTTGTATTACGATTATTTCTTATTTATAATTACAAAATACAAGTATATTTAGTAGCTAGAAAATATCTGGTAGTTAAAAAGGAAGTGTTTGTATTATTTTCTATTTTTATTTTTTATATTTTTGAAATCAAAAAATTTTAATTATTTCCGTACTTCAAAGTACAACCTCAATAACTTATATTTAACATAAAAACAAAACAATTTAAAACAGTTGAATACCCTTGGCAAAAAAAAAAACATAAATAATTATGAACATGGAATTCCATCCAAGTCCAAAAGTGAATCAAGAGCATACTTTTAGGATTCATAGTACTCATAGATGGTTGTTTTTCTAGACGCAAGCGCTGTCCCCGAAGGAGTGTCAGGTAGATGGACATTCCTGGTACTGTCTATATCGGCCATGCTGATTCACGCCTACTACACTTCCGCCATTGTTTCTGGGCTTATGAACGCTGGTAGAGATGGACCTGACTCGCTGAGAGCTCTGGGTGACTCCAAATACGATATAGCATCAGATGGTATCGACTATATGCGGTTTTTTATGTTCGATGTACGTAAATTGCTCTAAGTGAACTTTGAACTTATCCTTACCTTATAATATTACTAGATGTCCCGCGCAGCCTCGCCCGCGTAAATTAGAAATTTTACGAAAACTGTACATTTTCCTGCAAAAAAAAAAAAAACTTATGTCCCTTCACGTGGTCTACTCTATATCTGTGCCAAATAATATCAAAAATGCTCCAGTAGTTCGTGAGATAAACCCTTTCTAACAATTTTCCCGGTTTTCCCACATGTTCCTCTGTTTCTTCGGTCCTATTAGTCTTAGCGTAATAATATATAGCCTTCCTCTATAAATGAGCTATCTAACACTGAAATATTTTTTTTAAATCGGACCAGTATAGTTCCCGAGATTAGCGCGTTGGAGCGAACAAACAAACTCTTCAGGTTAATAATCTTATATATAAAATTCTCGTGTCACAATGTTAGTCCACGAACTCCTCCGAAACGGTTTTACTGATTTTTA
Source organism: Polyommatus iphigenia (assembly GCA_963422495.1). Lineage (NCBI taxonomy): Eukaryota > Metazoa > Arthropoda > Insecta > Lepidoptera > Lycaenidae > Polyommatus > Polyommatus iphigenia. The sequence continues at coordinate 42,826,690 of OY730177.1, read as the reverse complement.
CCAAATTTTATATGCATATTCAGTAGGTCTGAGAATTATTTATTGATACTTTATTTATTGATAAGTGCATTTGTTGAATAAATAATAGTAAATTATTACAACCTGAGACTAACGGCGACCATTGTTTGTGCGACGAGATAGCGATCGACGTTGCCATGGCGACATACTTATTTAGTCACTTCAATAAAATAACATGGGCGAAATACTTTATATTATGGCAAAGCAACGTTTGCCGGGACAGCTAGTATTAGTATAGATTTTTTAAAATCGCTTGACAAACTCGAGTCTCGATCTAAAAGACTATGAAACGTACCAATAATAGGGTCATAATAGGCTCATATAATCATGGGACAATGCATGGTATGATAATATGGTAGTGATGATGATGATGATAAATGTAATATATAGCATAGTAGCATCTGCTTTCCGTTCTTAAAGCAACACTGAAACTCCCAAACTTATATCTATAAAGAGTCAGGAGTTCCCTCAGAACTTTGTTAACCATGATATACTTCGGTGCAAAATCTTACTTGTTGGTAGCAATATGCTTCGAATACTTGTCACAAAACCGAAGTCACCACACGTTTGCACATAAATTTTGAGGAGTTCTCTCGATTACTAATGGATCCCTTCATCAGGTCACCACTTTTGTGAATGTTGCACTAAATTGGGATGATACCCTATACACCAAAATAAAAATTTTGAAAATCGGTTCACAAATGGCGGAGTAATCGTTAAACATAAATAAACAAACATAACACCTCCTCAATTTTGAAAGTCGGTTAAAATATATAAGCTATATTATTGTAAAGTTTCATTAACATCCGTTCAGTAGTTTTTGCGTGAAAGAGTAACAAACATCCAACATACATCCATACATCCTCACAAACTTTCGCCTTTATAATATTAGTAGGATAGTAGGATGATCTTAGGTATTGAATACAGAATGGTATAGCCCCATAGACAGATAGAAAGTAGTAATTCTAAAATAAATAATATTTCAACTAGCTGTAGTTAAACAAAAATGTTTAATAGTATTTATTGACATTTTACAAGCAATTGCTTTAGGTAAAAACGAATTGGAGTGATTTGGAATATCTGAAGCAAAGGAAAATGACACCAAACCTGTATCACGACGTCCAACAAGGTGCGAAGCTGATACAAGGTGGCCAGACCGCCTACCACGCTGAGTACAATCTGCTGTACCCATATCTGAGGTCATTTACTGATGATGAAATATGTAAGGTCCAGCATGTTGATACTGTTCCAGAGGTAATATTTTGTGTTATTAAAGTAAACCTCCAAAAAATTAATGAAGCGAAAAACCAAACAAAAAAAAACTTGAGAGGTGTCAAGGGACATCCGAATGGAACGGAGCATAGACAATGAGTTTCTAAAATACTAGTAACATACAATATCATTGAGCATAGAGGAAAATAATACACGGGGCAAACGGAGTTATTTCTTAGGGCGAAGCCAAGCGAGCGTAATTTTGTGAGTCGTGAGCCGCAGAATTTCTGCCGGGCAGAATTTTTTTCATACAAATGACAACTCATTTTGAGTCGCCGTGTGAATCAAACATGACTTTTGTATGAAACTGAATGCAGCAGAAAGAATTCTGCTGCATTCAGTTTCATACAAAAGTCAGTACAAGTACAAGAGTCGCAGAATTTCTGCCGGGCAGAAGCCCGGCAGAAATTCTGCGACTCACAACTCACAAATTACGCTCGTTTGGCTTCGCCCTTATGTTCAAAAAATCCGTATAATATACATATACTCAAAAAAATCTTTTAAAAAATGCCATCTATTGACGCCCAGGAATACTAACAACGCGTCGCTGTTTATTCTCAAAAAAAGCCATCTAGTTGACGCACGGGAATACTATCAACGCGCAACGCCCTCTGCCCCTAACATGCAGGTACTAATAAAAAAGTGACGTTACAATTTTTTCGGTCTAGCCCCCTTTCGCAACGCCCGAAAAGGAACTCCGTTCCAAAAGTTAATTACCTAAAATGGTGTCTACAACTGGGAAAGCAATTTTTTTAATTTCGAGACATCAAAACAGTTCTCGAATAAATCTTATTCAGTCCTTTCTCCTCGCTACAAATGGCTCAGCCTCTTAGGTAAACAACATAAAGTTTTGTACACATAATAAAGCATTTTTGACCACAATTTTTTTTTGTAGACATTGACCTGGGTGACCACGACAAAATTCGGCCAGTGGACAAATTTATTCCGTATTGTCGGCGGCTGGCTGCACGAGACCGGTTTGAAGGCTCGCGCCGTCACCCGCCTGAGAATCAGGCCGCCGCCTTGTCAAGCGGCTCTCCTTGCTGAAAAAGTTAACATCAATGACGTCGCACCCGTCATCATCATCACTTTCACGGGCATGGTCATTTCGGTGCTCATATTGGGGTTGGAGATCCTGTATTCGAAACGGCAAAAGAGAAATCGAGAAACTGCTACGGCGTTTGTAAGAGTCGGGGCAGAATTTTTCCGCGACTGAATTTTTTCTTACAATCAAAGTAGTTGTTTCGTTGGTATTTATTATTTAATAAATAAACTAGAAGTACCTGATACATCTATACACGTAGATTAGTGACTGTCTACGGAAAGACGCAAAAAGAAAAAATATTATGATCCTATTAATAGAAAACTTCGAGGCTGTAGACTAGACTGTAGAGTGTAGAGTATTGATATTGCAATGTATTTTGTAGCTATATGGATATTTAAATTGCAATTTATGAATTTCATCATTCATTGCACGTTTATCACTTACTATAAGATATGTTTCGCAAATGTGATGCCAAGTAACCCTACATGCCTTATCACTTTCGCTACAATTACATCACATCCCTAGACTTATCGTTACATTTTATCACCTCATTTCGTATCGATTCAATCGCACGTCTCCATAATTTATTTAAGTAGACGTATGAAGTAATTGTCGACAGTTTCGTAAGTGCTTGTAAATGTAATTTTTATGATTTAATTATTTAATAATGAAAAGAACACTGAATACAATATTATGTACATACTGTATAATATCTGTCTGTTATGCAACGCCGCCCAGTTGTCTCGAGTTACATCAGTCACAGGTAACAACATAATATTAATATCTTACTCCCTGGAAAAATATTTCGACCATGACCACTACCATGAGAATGACCATGGCATCAACAGTGCCTTTATTAACAATGCCCATAACATTTAATTAAGTTCTTAAACTTTGTAAAATTGAATTCACCTTTTTATAATAAGTCATCATATATAATTACTACATTATTTTTTTATAATATTGCTAAGTAAACAATGTTAGTATGTACCATTAAGAATATGCTATAAGTATTTAAAATTCTTATTATTACGATTTTCATAAATAATTAGATAATGTTAATTTTGAATTTGACCAAATGTGACTCATGTAAGTACTTACAATAAAAAATTGTTCATTTTAGCTGAACACGCTCAACGAACGAATGAATCAGATGCTGAGTGCCCTGTATTCTTCACGTAAGTACCACAGCAAAAACTGTTGATGATTTTTGTATGAACAATAATAATTATTAGTTAATTGTTATACAGTTTCGTATTTAAAGCTATTATAAGCTCACATTTGCAACAAGCGCAGCTGATGCATAGTATATTAATATTCAAGACAACATCATGCATGTTATACCAGTAGACTCCTAATAATGGCACAACTTTATAATTTTACTAAATTTTTTTCAGCAATCCTATCGAAACTGAAGTCAGTAACGAGCCCTGAATCGAGTCCCGAGAGTACATCTACAGCAGAAGAAACTCCAGAAGCAGTTTATGATACGTCAGCTTATTACGCACCTACTAGCGCTGGGGTTACCCCTCAAGTTGTATACCTACCGCCATCAAACACCCCATCATCGGAACTAGGTTCTACTAGAACTGCTAGATCCTATTGCCAGCCAGATGTCCCACTCGAGTATCTTATGTCCCCTTGGTCACAGTACTATGACCCTTATAGCTCGGCGATTTCACTTGGTTATCCTCCGACATTGCTTCAAAATCCCTTAGCATCTTTGTACGACCCCTATCGAGAATTTTATACACCAGCTCCTTACCCTCCATATCTTCCATCCGCTTATCCTGCTGCTCCTCCTGTACCGCCAGCATATCCTACTGCTCCTGCACCGACACCATATCCTGCTCTTCCTTCGCCTACGTATCCCACTCCTCAACTGACATACCAAACTCCTCCACCGATATATCAAACTCCTTCAGCCTACAAGCCTCAAACATACCAAGCACCGCCACCATACAAGTCCCCATCACCAGCATTACCTTCCCCACCTCCACCTTACCAAACGCCACCAGCGTCCTATCAAACCCCACCACCTACATACCCAGCTTCGTCACCCTCATATCCTATTCCGCCAACATATCAAACCCCACCACCTGCATATAATACGCCACCACCTGCATACAATACGCCACCACCTGCATATAATACGCCACCACCTGCATACAATACGCCACCACCTGCATATAATACGCCACCACCTGCATACAACACCCCACCACCTGTGTATTCACCGTCGCCAATTTACCCCTACTCTCCAGTACGTTACTCGAGAGCGGTAGAGTATTCACCGTATTATCCTCAAACCCCGATATGATTAGGAGTTACATAAAACAGAGCAACGACATCAGGCAAAAACGAGATTGCTATCTATTAAAAGTGCTATTCGTACCTCAGAAATTAAATTGTAAAGTTAAGTTATGTTGAAATAAATTATTTAAAAGAGTTGATTCTTGTATTTTATTAGCATGTTTTTTTTATTTATCGTAAGTAGGTACCTAATAACCAAAAAAATGTAAATAAATAATATATAAATTATTACAAATAAAATACATGATGCATGATTTTTTTGCATTAAAAGTACCTAGCTGGTATGTACTTGAAAGTGGGTTATTAGGTAATCTAATAAAATAGTTATACTATTTATTGTTTTATAACTTCAAGAAATTGATAAGCTTGTTTGTTATCGATGACCAATATAAGTTTCCTAATTGTATTACTTTTTCATTATCACAAAGGTTTAACGAAATATCCTTATTTCAATTGACTGTTACTTAATAATTTTATATTTATAAATAATCAACATTTTCGTGACCGTGTCAATCTAAAAAACTCTTCACCATGGAGAGTGTGTACTTTATTTTAGCCATTTTTGTACAGGTAAGAATTCAAATAATATTATTGTCTTTGTTCAAAATGTAATTATATATATTTTTAAAGATTATTATCTCTCTTTTTTAACCAGTAACAATAATTCAATTAAATTGCAGGGACTATTAGCTCATGCTGCTGTTGACGAAAAAAGAATTATTTTAGAAGAATTTAATAATAACGAATTAGAAAATGAAGTTTTGATCGACGAGGTAAAGGATGGCAAAAGTAAAAATGAGTGGATGGATATTTTTCTAGATGCAAACTCTAACTTATATCCTGCGGGTTCATCAGCAGCGAAAATGGCACAAGCCACCTTTTCGGATAAATCACCTGAGGAACAGCTAGAGGAGATTAAGGAAATGGCCAATCAGATCACTTTGCTCATTCAAAATGAGATGGCCAATCTTCTCTCCTTCGCTATGGGCTGTGTAGATAGAGGCGAGCAGCTCGGAAGACAGAAACGATCGGCTGAAACTCCAATGGATAGCACACAGCTGGTGATGAGGCTACTGAAGCATATAAAATCGAATAATGAATATCAAAACATCGCTATAGAGAAAATGATGACCGCCCAAGAAATAGCTGATAAATACGGTATCCCCTTTACTCCAGATACAGATATTCTTACCGACTTAGCGAAGAATGCCAATGAACAGGCTTTCGAAATGACTTCTATTCTTAAGGATTCCTGTGACAAGAAGAATAGCTCACAATGCAACGTTATAGATGAAGCAATTAACGATAGCTACAAAAATGTATCTTCTGTTGTTGAAAATGAAAAAGTGAAAACGAATAATAATTCCGTTAACTCTACAGTAACTCTTCCTCATAACATGAGCAACGAGAACGTCAGTCAAAAACGAGATAACGATCACCTATTACCTTACTACTACTACAACTGGCCTGAAACTCAGATAGTGGCTCCAGATGTAGACCAGTACAGCGTACCAGTAACTTCAAAGCCAACATTCTATGAAACTATATCCTACAATCCTATGTTCGACTATCCTTACTGTTCCTTGGAACCTATCAATAATGTTCACTATCTGAATGACTTCGAACCGGAGCCCATATTGACAGGAGAGGAATATGAGGAAACAGTGTCTTCCAAAGTGTTCATAGAACACACTGAGGTAGGCGCAGGCACTGTCAACCACGTCACCACCTACACTCTCTCTGAGAAAGCTCATTTCAAGACCCCCGAGATAGAACAACTTCCTCAGCAGATGCAGTATTATTTTTTTTTAATGTAAGCCTCTTGGTTTGCATCTTAGTTATAGTTAATATTGCATTTAGTGTTTGATAAAAACATGTTTCTTATAAATTACAACGTGTTATTGTTATTCATAATAAAATAAATTTTAAATTCAATCACATTTAATATTTATAAATAAATTATACTTACAATATCTATTTTCTTTTCTTTGGTACATGTTTGCAATTTGGCAAATGATTAGAAAGTAAAATTCTTTTTTATCTTATCTAACACATTACAGGAAATAACTTTTATAAAAATCTTAACAATCTCTAAAAATACTAAGTTTTTGAAAAGGCACACGTGAACATTTTTCTACATAAAACATTAAAAAATTAAATACACATTCCTATTTTATTTTAATAAAATATTTACTTACATATTTTTTATTGTCATAGGGTTTTTAAGATCAAAAACTGAATGTTGTCTACATTCAGTTTTTTATTTTTGCCCTAAAAATTCCTTATTATAAAATACGATTCTCGACATAATATTGTCCTGTTCAGTTTTTCTACTCGTTTTGGGCATGACACCATAATTATAATCATTTAGATACATTGAAATACATTGGTGAACAACGTTGTACTGTATCGATTAGATCCGGCCGTCTAACATACGTTGTAATTTGTAAACTGTAAAGTAAACTTGTATAGTATGTAAATGCTTTCTAACACTTTCCTTTCCTTAATATTATAGTATAGATCCATAAGACCGTGATGGTCACTAGCCACTGTCCTCACAGTGTACACAATGGTTGAAATCTCACAACATTTACTTAACAAAAACCTTAGCTTCGTCTTTAACACTCAACATTTATGTAGATTCTGGTAGAAGTGTATGATAGTATACCTATTACATAACTATATCACATGAGAAGGTTCGACCAAGCAGTTCAGTTTATCTGTGGGAGTAGTAGGCGGTATAGGTGCTGTTGTGAGTCGCGTGAGGCTGGTATCTGAAATTGTTAAAAAAAAAATTCAATATACACAGAGATCAAGTCAGATATCTTAAGATAGGTACTGGATGATTTATTTTATTTTAAATTGAAATGATCCCAGAAAGTCTGCGCTGAAATTCGTTTATCGCAAAGTTTTGCCGCGACAAATTAATCCGTTCTAAATTATTATGTCCTTTTCCGGGCCTTAAAGAATCTTTCTTAATTTCATAGAAATCTAAACCAAAGATATTATAACAGAGCTTACAGATACATAGTTTTCACACACTTTCACATTTTTAATACTAGCTAGTAAGGGCCGATTCACACCGAAATGGCAGCGGCGAGGCGAGCAGTTTCAGTGTTATATGATTTTAAACTTTATCTTCATTATTGTAATACATAGTATCGCTTGAGAAATCGACGCCGCCGGCGGCCGCAAAATGCCACGAGCGGCCACGAGCGTCCACAGGCGGCCGTTTATTTCTCAAGCGATACTATGTACATAGGCTGCTTTATGTATCCGGAACTGGCCACTTACAAGAACAATATTTAAAAAGTAATTACAACATTTGAAAATAGAACTCTTTGGTTGAAGAATACATTTTGTTTCATGTGAGTGTCAATTATTTTTCCATTGTGGCGTCATTTTGAAAATTGCGTGTCTTCATTTGCCATGGATTTAACGCGTGAACATTTTCGTGCAATGATTTACTACGATTTTCGGCGTGGGCTAAATCAACAACAGTGCTTTATTCAACTCACCGCAACTTTTGGAGATGAAGCACCATCAAAAACCACTGTTTATCACTGGTATAATATCTACACGGGTGATGAATCTTGGATCTATGCATATGACCCCGAAACTAAACAACAGTCAACGGTGTGGGTGTTCCAAGATGAGCCGAAACCAACAAAAGTTACTCGTGCAAAAAGTACTTTGAAGCAAATGGTCGCCTGTTTTTTTGGAATTAATGGACATGTGGCTAGAGTGCCATTAGAGAATCGTAAAACGGTTAATTCTGAATGGTATACGACCATTTGTTTACCAGAAGTCTTTGAAGAAATAAGAAAGGACAACCGACAACGCAGAATCATATTACATCACGACAATGCTAGCTGTCACACCTCAGCTGAAACAACTCAGTTTTTGGAGGGTCAAAAGATCGAATTGACTGGTCATCCGCCGTACAGCCCTAATTTGGCACCTAACGATTTCTTTTTATTTCCATACGCGAAGAACAAATTACGTGGTCAACGTTTTTCGAGCCGCGAAGAGGCTGTTGATGCGTTCAAAATGCACGTTTTGGAGATACCTCAATCAGAATGGAAAAAGTGCTATGAAAATTGGTTCCAGCGTATGCAAAAGTGTGTCGATCATCGCGGCGAATATTTTGAAAGGCAATAAAACCATATTAAATGATATATGTTTGTTTCTTTTTTTAATTCCGGATACATAAATAGCAGCCCTCGTATTACATTAATGAAGATAAAGTTTAAAATCATATGACACTGAAACTGGTCGCCTCGCCGCTGCCATTCCAGTGTGAATCGGCCCTAAGAATGTAAGTATTGTAAACAACATAAGGATCATCATAGAGACTACGCTGTAAGCGGGCCCCTAGACAAGCAATTTTATTGCGCAATATCATGTATTGCGTAATATTATTGCCCGTCTAGGGTTGATATAGAACATCGCGCGCTTTCAATCTAATTGTCAAATAAACTGTTCAATAAAATTGGAGCGTAATATTGCACAATACAATTGATCGTCTAGGAGCCGGCTAAGATAACTATTAACTAATTGTAGAGCTCTTACCGTACGGGGTGCGCGTGCGCCGGATACAGCGGGCCGCTGGCGCTGGGGTCGCCGGCGTAGGGCTGCGACAGCGGGTAGGGCTCCACCGGCACCTCGCGCCGCCGCGGTGTCGCGCGCGGGGTGCTCTGCTCCGGGGGACTGAAAAATAGAGGTCTCAAGTTGTACAACACAGAAGAAACAAAGGCAAAAATGCTTTGTGAGTTGGTGGTGTACTGGATGTTATTACTGGAATATAGCATCATAATTTAAAATTATTGTGTCTACAATCAAAATAATTATTGTGGTCACAGACTAAGCATCATTGTAGTACATAATTGTGTAGAACTTATCTTAAAAGTATAAAACATTGTATGTATTATTGAAGTTTTCTGAAAAATATATTATTTACTGCCTGTTGATATTTTTTAAACAGGGAGATAGATATTATGTTATGAAAAGTATAATAAAAACTTTATTTATATTGTTATTTTTAGTTTCATATACCTTGCAAGCCGCAGGTGGTATCTTGCCAAACATTTGTAAAATCTGGCCTTCGCAAATTGCAGGGCATGGTAAGGTTAGGTTAGGTTACAATCAATACTAATTTCATGGTTATTGGTAAATTAGCTAGTCTAAAGGTCTGTATTAATATTATGAAAATATGTAGGTATTTATAAAAAAAAGTACGCGAGGGAATTCATATCACTGGGTAGAACCAACCAACAATTTCCGTCTCCATAAAATGCCTTTAAACATTATTATTTTTAGTATAATCAATAGTTTTGTTTCGCAAAAGAAAAAAAATTTTTGTCTGTCCGTCTGACCGATACATCTTTCTTTTCTCAAAACTCGCACCATCTACACTTTTTCGTTTGAACTTAAGCTCACTTGGGTAAATTACAAACTCAACAATACAGTAAGTCGGAGAGGAAACAGATGGCGCCAGTAGTGGCTTACAAATTTAGCACTCCAAGTACAGAGGGCACCACCGACGACAAAAACCAAATTAGACTTTCAAGTTCCAAATTCCAATTCTAAAAATCTCATAATCGATGGACCCGTGTATTATTTTCCTCTATGCGCTGGACTTTGAGAGATTTAATGATTACTTAACTCAAATTTAATGGAGATTTTTCTGTAAAATTCTTCATTGAATAAAAGTTAAGTCTTCATTAAATATCTCTGAGTACGGCCGTAAGCCTTGAGAGGATTATGCGAATCTAATTGTGTTTTAGAACATACATATTATATTATAAAAAAGGTACACTTACCTATTTCAAATAATATCTGCCTTTAATCAATTAGACGGTTCCCGAGGATCTTCACCCTATAAGATTTTTCACTTTTGTGGGAAGTTTTTTCTTTCCTAAAGGTCCAACAATAATTGTTTTATACGGGGCCTAGGCACGCTACGCTTCTGGTTTTGAGTCAAAAACTTAAAACGCAAAATTTTTTTAAGTCTTATCAGAAAAAACTTGTTAACATACCTATAAGAAAGGACCTAAAATGGTCTTTTGTTAGGGGCAGGTCAATATTTTTTGCGCTACCTTTTGTTTTTTCATGTTAATAGAACAGAGAGACATACAAAAATATAAAATACGTAAATATTTACACCTTCACCTTTAATACAGCCACAGAATACATATTTGATACAGCTAAGAAGTTTAATTTCCTTTATTGACCTACTTACACACAAATCCACAGGCGATCAAGAGTTTTTGCACCGATTCTGCCATTTAATTCATCCTTAAAACAGCTTTGATGCTGCCCATATTAAAGAGAAACGTCATCATAGTTTTGACCAATAAGAACACGAGCGTTATTTTGATATTTTAAAATAAGAATACCATTTTGTATTTTATCGTACCTACCGACTACCGAGACTGTATCACAACCGTATTATTGTGAGATTGTTAAGCAGAATCGTACTTCAGTTATACCACCTACAGGGCGGAGTCCTATTCCACGTGATAATTCTTTATTTTGACAAGCTCAGACAAATGGCACACACGGTCGATACTATAAATCTATTACCAGGAAGTAAAAAAACTATGATTTGTCATTCCCCATTTGTTTTTGCATGTGTTGGGCTGGATGTGTGATTAATTTACTTTCTAATGACACTAATGATTCACGTTTACAAGTAAGTCGTACGGATAATCGTTTAGAAACACGTGTGGAATGAATTGACCATTTTATCGGAGTCTATATTAAACTGCTACTGTAATAATATCAAAAGTGCTTCTTGCTTTTTTCATTTAAAACTAATAACAGTCCATACGTTGTTATGTATTATTATCAACGGATACAGCACATGGATTTCAAATGTATTCTTCATATAGTGTAACTAACGTTAAGAACTTCACCGGCTACGAATAATTCCACAGAAGAACTATGTAATTATTGAATTTGACGCTGTACCCGTTTAATATGGGTTTAATGTGGTAAGTAACCTGTTTCGCCTCCGTGGTCTAGTGGTTAAGAGCGTGGCTTTCGACTCGGAGGTCGTGGATTCGATTCCCGCGTTGGAAACATGTTATTTCCAAGTTTGGTTAGGACAATGCAGGCTGATCACCTGATTGTCTGACAAGTAAGATGATCCATGCGTCGGATGGGCATGTAAAAAGTCGGTCCTGCGCCTGATCTCTCGCCAGTCGTGTCGATCTTCCGTCCCACTGGGTTATGAGAGTGAAGGAATAGAGAGTGCTCTTGTGTACTGCGCACACACTTGAGCACTATAAAATTACTCCTGCGTACCTGGCCTGGTTTCAATGAAACTGGCCACCATCACCGAAATCGGTGTGGGGAGTATTATTACGAGTATTAACCTGATTCATAACACAATACATACTTTATAATAGGTACAAACCTAACCTACTCTACATTTTAAGAATCTATAGCGCTAAACATTTCTCCATTGGGCGGGAATGCTATAAAACTGTAGAGTAAACAAACACAGCGTATCGGGCGCGGCGTGAGAACAAGCCTCGACTCAGCCTAATTTATATCCCATCGCGGGCCAATGCTGCAGCTGCAGATCACCATTTATTAGGTAAAATAAACACTACGTATTTGAAGCCGTAAATAAATGAGAAGTTACCAATATGTATCGTGATTCTAATACGTGTGTTATGTGTACCTAGATGTATTTAGTGAATGCGAAATTCCATTACCTAAAATATGTAGAGTTTCACTTGCACATTTAGAATATTATTGTATCATATAATATCTTACATTCTTATTTCCTAGATTAATCAATGCGAAATCGGAAATTCCCTCGTCTACCTAAAGTATCTAGAGTCGCGACTCGTGTCTCTAGATTTAGGTAATGTAGGATAGATTTCTAATTTATATGATTTTTCTCTGATTAATTTATAGCGTATTGTTTTAGGACGTCATTGATAGGTTTTATAATTTGCCTTGCCACGGCATGGCATATGCTTTTGCTGTTAGGAAGGCAAAATGTATACTTATCATAAAATAATTTTATGCCACAGGACTTGTGCTTAGTTGGCATTGTCATAAGGCCGTGTTCACACCAAACCGACTGTGAGCCGCCGGATGTGAGCAGAGCCACAGAATATATATTAGTAGTGCAGAGCCCCAGTGTGAACGTGAATATAATATACGGTATCGAATGTCCGCGCCTACGCCTAGCGTAATAGCGTAGTGTCGGTTAGGTGTGAACGAAAAAGTGAATATGTATGGAAATACAATAAACTGCGTAACGTTCGCTCACATTCGGCGGCTCACAGTCGGTTTGGTGTGAACACGGCCTTAATCTTCATCTATGAATTCGGCGCGGGCGGTTAATTTGTACAATCTCTATCTTAGTATACTTGGTACAGTTAACAAACCCTATTATTGCTTCATTACTAGTAACATTTCCTTCTCTGTTGTGAGATGAGTAAACGATATGCAGATGCCGCGCGTCCGCCATAACTGTCGCCGTAACTCTTTACGCGGATCGTAAAACTAAATTGTCACCGGCTGGTGTCCGTAAAACATAATCATCGACGGCTGACTCACTGCTGTGACAGCTATAATGCGTTTAAACTCGGTTTAAACGCCGTATAATGAGGAAACTCACCAGTCGTCCGGGTCGCAGTCTCGGAAACCTTTCGCGAAGGGGTTGCTCGCTATCTTTAGTTGGGTTATCTGGAAGATAATGTCTGATTAAGTAATAACTAACAATAATATTGTGGAATACTAATGAAATTTATATTATAGGTCAAATAATTTAGCTTAAGCACGTTATAATTTACCATTTTGTAGGAACTCTACCTCTATACCAGTGTAGCGGGCTAGCTTGCTGCGTATAGCTGAGCTGGGGCCAATTTTGACATCACATAATATACATATACAAATTTAGCTTAAGTCCTTTTTTTATTATTACTTTTGACGTGAGAACGTCTTATAATTCGATGGGGCCGACTGCGCGCACGAAAAAACATGACGCAATATGTTACCTCGCTCTGAGGCGTTCCATTTAAGGCTATGACGTTGTCACGTTCAACTATCGTCAGTAAACCGACTTTACAGACAACCGATTTTTTGTTCTGTTTTTTGGTTTTGTGTATGTTGTGTGTTGTCAAAATAAACGTATTCTTATTCTTATTCTCTATAACATTTTAGTAGAGTACAATTCTTGTGATTTATCCGTAATCACTAATCAGTCAACTCAATTGCTGGATAGGAAAATTGACTTATTAAAAACGAATGATATTGCATTATATTATAGTTTCTCTCAATATTTCGGGACACCTTTTAGTTCTTTTCGTTTATTCCTAAATTCGAAAACCTAAAGTTTTAACTACGTTCATTTTGCATAACTACTAAATGCGGTTTAGCTTAGAACATTATTATTAGTTATTGTATTGTTCAAAGTTAAACCGCAATTCAAAGTTACCCAAAATGACTGTACTTGCTCACTAAAACCCCTGTAATATCACAGAATAGATAATTGTTGGTACTCACCCTATGGTTCTGATACGCGGTGACGGCGGTGAAGCTGGTCTCCGGGAAGATGAAGGTGCGGTAGGGCACGGCCCCAGGCGTCGCCGCCTGGCCGTCCCCGGGCAGGAACACCACGTGCAGCCGCGGCTGGTAGCGGTGCATCGAGTTCAGGATTATCTGGAAATTACGGTCTTGATACTTTCCTCTTTAACAGAACGCAGTGTTTAGTAGAAGTTGAATATAGTAGACAAATACAACGTACTCAGATAGACATTTAATAATTATTATTATTTAACTTTAATTTAATGAATATTTTGACAGAAAATTTATGGAGCATAGGTATTAAAAAAATATGTCTGTGAGTGTAGGCGGTAATCGTGTCAAAGTCAACTTTATTACGAGCTAGCGACTGTAATTATTTTATTATTAGTGTCATAAACTCTTAACTCATAAGTCATAACTTACCACGACCAAATAATGTAGCACGGTTAACATTGATTGCTAGTATTTGCTAGTATCAGATTTCAGAATGCAAATAACTAATAAGTAACATAATAATTATTATTCAATTTACTTTGCCTTGTTGTATTTTATAAAGGTGCCAGGCAAGGCTAGATCACAAAATACAAAAAGCTATGCTGATTAATTATTTTATTATTAGTGTCATAAACTCATAACTCATAAGTCATAACTTACCACGGCCAAAGAATATAGCACGGTTAACATTGATTGCTAGTATTTGCTAGCATCAGATTTCAGAATGCAAATAACTAATAAGTAACATAATAATTATTATTCAATTTACTTTGCTTTGTTGTATTTTATAAAGGTGCCTGGCAAGGCTAGATCACAAAATACAAAAAGCTATGCTGATACATTCATTTATTTTTCACTATTTTTACCATAGCGTAACGTTTCTAATAGTAACTTGTATTAGAATTATTACTTACATGCCCGTTGTCATCCAGCTGGTTGTTGGTGAGTTTGAGCTTGTCGAAGGAGACGAGCTGTCGTGTCCAGTGCGCGCCGGCGGCGGGCGAGTCCGGGTGCACGTGGATGCGCGGCGGAGACACCGGGTCCGCCTTGCCCGCTACCACCCAGCTCGAGCTGAACCCAACAGTACCGAGTACAGTCACAGCTATGTTATTACTAAGTGTTGTAAGTGTAAGTTGCTAACCTAAACATGATATGCGACGGTTATTATGCTCTAATCTTAAAGTACACCAACTTGTCCCAACATCCCGATAACAGAAGAACAAACACTTTTCAGTCAACGTAAATTTAATAAAAAAAAAATTTCGACACCTTTATTTAGGAAACAAACTTAAACTTAATACAATTTTGACTTAAAAATTTACCTGTGAAAAGCGTATCTATATCTTTTGTCATCAACGGGTACGAAGTCCACCAGCAGCAGATACTCTGCGTTGGGCAGCAGGCCCGACAGCCTGGCCTGCAGCGCCGGGAACATCCGTCTGCCGGCTTTAGTGACGATCATCTCTGTGCCCAGCTCGTGAAAACTCCTCCAGAGAGCCGCCAGCTCCAATGTGGCGGTGCAGCGCGCGACCGCCGGGTGAAGAGTCACGTTTTGGTTCGGCGCCTGATGGAAAGAGGATTATTTTAACTAGTGCTACTATACAAATGTTGTAATTCCGAAAGTGTTTTCTGTTTTTCTATCAGTCCGTCTTTCTCTTCTCCCGTAATCAGCAAGCTACAATATCGCGGGTAGCCGAATAATGTCTTGTAGATAATATTTTAAATGTTCTTGATTCGAAGAGTGGCTATGTATTTTTAAAGAACATATTATCTACTTTATTTGGATCTTCTAAACTTATACTTAATTTCTTTCTAAACTAACTTCTTTTGGACAAAAAGGCAGTATTTCATTCTTATTCTATAAATGTACCTGCAGTATCCTGGGCGGCGGCGGCTGCGGCGGCGCGGGCGCGACGTGTGTGCTGTGGTCGCTTCAGGTGCTCTCGCTGAGCGCCTGCAGCGGGGAGTATGTGCTGCGCGAGCCCACGACATTCTGTACCTGTATCCTGGGCGGCGGCGGCTGCGGCGGCGCGGGCGCGACGTGTGTGCTGTGGTCGCGGCAGGTGCTCTCGCTGAGCGCCTGCAGCGGGGAGTATGTGCTGCGCGAGCCCACGACATTCTGTACCTGTATCCTGGGCGGCGGCGGCTGCGGCGGCGCGGGCGCGACGTGTGTGCTGTGGTCGCGGCAGGTGCTCTCGCTGAGCGCCTGCAGCGGGGAGTATGTGCTGCGCGAGCCCACGACATTCTGTACCTGTATCCTGGGCGGCGGCGGCTGCGGCGGCGCGGGCGCGACGTGTGTGCTGTGGTCGCGGCAGGTGCTCTCGCTGAGCGCCTGCAGCGGGGAGTATGTGCTGCGCGAGCACACGGCATTCTGTATCTGTATCCTGGGCGGCGGCGGCTGCGGCGGCGCGGGCGCGACGTGTATGCTGTGGTCGCGGCAGGTGCTCTCGCTGAGCGCCTGCAGCGGGGAGTATGTGCTGCGCGAGCACACGGCATTCTGTACCTGTATCCTGGGCGGCGGCGGCTGCGGCGGCGCGGGCGCGACGTGTATGCTGTGGTCGCGGCAGGTGCTCTCGCTGAGCGCCTGCAGCGGGGAGTATGTGCTGCGCGAGCACACGGCATTCTGTACCTGTATCCTGGGCGGCGGCGGCTGCGGCGGCGCGGGCGCGACGTGTATGCTGTGGTCGCGGCAGGTGCTCTCGCTGAGCGCCTGCAGCGGGGAGTATGTGCTGCGCGAGCACACGGCATTCTGTACCTGTATCCTGGGCGGCGGCGGCTGCGGCGGCGCGGGCGCGACGTGTATGCTGTGGTCGCGGCAGGTGCTCTCGCTGAGCGCCTGCAGCGGGGAGTATGTGCTGCGCGAGCACACGGCATTCTGTACCTGTATCCTGGGCGGCGGCGGCTGCGGCGGCGCGGGCGCGACGTGTATGCTGTGGTCGCGGCAGGTGCTCTCGCTGAGCGCCTGCAGCGGGGAGTATGTGCTGCGCGAGCACACGGCATTCTGTACCTGTATCCTGGGCGGCGGCGGCTGCGGCGGCGCGGGCGCGACGTGTATGCTGTGGTCGCGGCAGGTGCTCTCGCTGAGCGCCTGCAGCGGGGAGTATGTGCTGCGCGAGCACACGGCATTCTGTACCTGTATCCTGGGCGGCGGCGGCTGCGGCGGCGCGGGCGCGACGTGTGTGCTGTGGTCGCGGCAGGTGCTCTCGCTGAGCGCCTGCAGCGGGGAGTATGTGCTGCGCGAGCACACGGCATTCTGTACCTGTATCCTGGGCGGCGGCGGCTGCGGCGGCGCGGGCGCGACGTGTATGCTGTGGTCGCGGCAGGTGCTCTCGCTGAGCGCCTGCAGCGGGGAGTATGTGCTGCGCGAGCACACGGCATTCTGTACCTGTATCCTGGGCGGCGGCGGCTGCGGCGGCGCGGGCGCGACGTGTATGCTGTGGTCGCGGCAGGTGCTCTCGCTGAGCGCCTGCAGCGGGGAGTATGTGCTGCGCGAGCACACGGCATTCTGTACCTGTATCCTGGGCGGCGGCGGCTGCGGCGGCGCGGGCGCGACGTGTATGCTGTGGTCGCGGCAGGTGCTCTCGCTGAGCGCCTGCAGCGGGGAGTATGTGCTGCGCGAGCACACGGCATTCTGTACCTGTATCCTGGGCGGCGGCGGCTGCGGCGGCGCGGGCGCGACGTGTGTGCTGTGGTCGCGGCAGGTGCTCTCGCTGAGCGCCTGCAGCGGGGAGTATGTGCTGCGCGAGCACACGGCATTCTGTACCTGTATCCTGGGCGGCGGCGGCTGCGGCGGCGCGGGCGCGACGTGTATGCTGTGGTCGCGGCAAGTGCTCTCGCTGAGCGCCTGCAGCGGGGAGTATGTGCTGCGCGAGCACACGGCATTCTGTACCTGTATCCTGGGCGGCGGCGGCTGCGGCGGCGCGGGCGCGACGTGTGTGCTGTGGTCGCGGCAGGTGCTCTCGCTGAGCGCCTGCAGCGGGGAGTATGTGCTGCGCGAGCACACGGCATTCTGTACCTGTATCCTGGGCGGCGGCGGCTGCGGCGGCTCGGGCGCGACGTGTATGCTGTGGTCGCGGCAAGTGCTCTCGCTGAGCGCCTGCAGCGGGGAGTATGTGCTGCGCGAGCACACGGCATTCTGTACCTGTATCCTGGGCGGCAGCGGCTGCGGCGGCGCGGGCGCGACGTGTGTGCTGTGGTCGCGGCAGGTGCTCTCGCTGAGCGCCTGCAGCGGGGAGTATGTGCTGCGCGAGCACACGGCATTCTGTACCTGTATCCTGGGTGGCGGCGGCTGCGGCGGCGCGGGCGCGACGTGTGTGCTGTGGTCGCGGCAGGTGCTCTCGCTGAGCGCCTGCAGCGGGGAGTATGTGCTGCGCGAGCACACGGCATTCTGTACCTGTATCCTGGGCGGCGGCGGCTGCGGCGGCGCGGGCGCGACGTGTGTGCTGTGGTCGCTTCAGGTGCTCTCGCTGAGCGCCTGCAGCGGGGAGTATGTGCTGCGCGAGCACACGACATTCTGTACCTGTATCCTGGGCGGCGGCGGCTGCGGCGGCGCGGGCGCGACGTGTGTGCTGTGGTCGCGGCAGGTGCTCTCGCTGAGCGCCTGCAGCGGGGAGTATGTGCTGCGCGAGCACACGGCATTCTGTACCTGTATCCTGGGCGGCGGCGGCTGCGGCGGCGCGGGCGCGACGTGTGTGCTGTGGTCGCGGCAGGTGCTCTCGCTGAGCGCCTGCAGCGGGGAGTATGTGCTGCGCGAGCCCACGACATTCTGTACCTGTATCCTGGGCGGCGGCGGCTGCGGCGGCGCGGGCGCGACGTGTGTGCTGTGGTCGCGGCAGGTGCTCTCGCTGAGCGCCTGCAGCGGGGAGTATGTGCTGCGCGAGCACACGGCATTCTGTATCTGTATCCTGGGCGGCGGCGGCTGCGGCGGCGCGGGCGCGACGTGTATGCTGTGGTCGCGGCAGGTGCTCTCGCTGAGCGCCTGCAGCGGGGAGTATGTGCTGCGCGAGCACACGGCATTCTGTACCTGTATCCTGGGCGGCGGCGGCTGCGGCGGCGCGGGCGCGACGTGTATGCTGTGGTCGCGGCAGGTGCTCTCGCTGAGCGCCTGCAGCGGGGAGTATGTGCTGCGCGAGCACACGGCATTCTGTACCTGTATCCTGGGCGGCGGCGGCTGCGGCGGCGCGGGCGCGACGTGTATGCTGTGGTCGCGGCAGGTGCTCTCGCTGAGCGCCTGCAGCGGGGAGTATGTGCTGCGCGAGCACACGGCATTCTGTACCTGTATCCTGGGCGGCGGCGGCTGCGGCGGCGCGGGCGCGACGTGTATGCTGTGGTCGCGGCAGGTGCTCTCGCTGAGCGCCTGCAGCGGGGAGTATGTGCTGCGCGAGCACACGGCATTCTGTACCTGTATCCTGGGCGGCGGCGGCTGCGGCGGCGCGGGCGCGACGTGTATGCTGTGGTCGCGGCAGGTGCTCTCGCTGAGCGCCTGCAGCGGGGAGTATGTGCTGCGCGAGCACACGGCATTCTGTACCTGTATCCTGGGCGGCGGCGGCTGCGGCGGCGCGGGCGCGACGTGTATGCTGTGGTCGCGGCAGGTGCTCTCGCTGAGCGCCTGCAGCGGGGAGTATGTGCTGCGCGAGCACACGGCATTCTGTACCTGTATCCTGGGCGGCGGCGGCTGCGGCGGCGCGGGCGCGACGTGTGTGCTGTGGTCGCGGCAGGTGCTCTCGCTGAGCGCCTGCAGCGGGGAGTATGTGCTGCGCGAGCACACGGCATTCTGTACCTGTATCCTGGGCGGCGGCGGCTGCGGCGGCGCGGGCGCGACGTGTATGCTGTGGTCGCGGCAGGTGCTCTCGCTGAGCGCCTGCAGCGGGGAGTATGTGCTGCGCGAGCACACGGCATTCTGTACCTGTATCCTGGGCGGCGGCGGCTGCGGCGGCGCGGGCGCGACGTGTATGCTGTGGTCGCGGCAGGTGCTCTCGCTGAGCGCCTGCAGCGGGGAGTATGTGCTGCGCGAGCACACGGCATTCTGTACCTGTATCCTGGGCGGCGGCGGCTGCGGCGGCGCGGGCGCGACGTGTATGCTGTGGTCGCGGCAGGTGCTCTCGCTGAGCGCCTGCAGCGGGGAGTATGTGCTGCGCGAGCACACGGCATTCTGTACCTGTATCCTGGGCGGCGGCGGCTGCGGCGGCGCGGGCGCGACGTGTGTGCTGTGGTCGCGGCAGGTGCTCTCGCTGAGCGCCTGCAGCGGGGAGTATGTGCTGCGCGAGCACACGGCATTCTGTACCTGTATCCTGGGCGGCGGCGGCTGCGGCGGCGCGGGCGCGACGTGTATGCTGTGGTCGCGGCAAGTGCTCTCGCTGAGCGCCTGCAGCGGGGAGTATGTGCTGCGCGAGCACACGGCATTCTGTACCTGTATCCTGGGCGGCGGCGGCTGCGGCGGCGCGGGCGCGACGTGTGTGCTGTGGTCGCGGCAGGTGCTCTCGCTGAGCGCCTGCAGCGGGGAGTATGTGCTGCGCGAGCACACGGCATTCTGTACCTGTATCCTGGGCGGCGGCGGCTGCGGCGGCTCGGGCGCGACGTGTATGCTGTGGTCGCGGCAAGTGCTCTCGCTGAGCGCCTGCAGCGGGGAGTATGTGCTGCGCGAGCACACGGCATTCTGTACCTGTATCCTGGGCGGCAGCGGCTGCGGCGGCGCGGGCGCGACGTGTGTGCTGTGGTCGCGGCAGGTGCTCTCGCTGAGCGCCTGCAGCGGGGAGTATGTGCTGCGCGAGCACACGGCATTCTGTACCTGTATCCTGGGTGGCGGCGGCTGCGGCGGCGCGGGCGCGACGTGTGTGCTGTGGTCGCGGCAGGTGCTCTCGCTGAGCGCCTGCAGCGGGGAGTATGTGCTGCGCGAGCACACGGCATTCTGTACCTGTATCCTGGGCGGCGGCGGCTGCGGCGGCGCGGGCGCGACGTGTGTGCTGTGGTCGCTTCAGGTGCTCTCGCTGAGCGCCTGCAGCGGGGAGTATGTGCTGCGCGAGCACACGACATTCTGTACCTGTATCCTGGGCGGCGGCGGCTGCGGCGGCGCGGGCGCGACGTGTGTGCTGTGGTCGCGGCAGGTGCTCTCGCTGAGCGCCTGCAGCGGGGAGTATGTGCTGCGCGAGCACACGGCATTCTGTACCTGTATCCTGGGCGGCGGCGGCTGCGGCGGCGCGGGCGCGACGTGTGTGCTGTGGTCGCGGCAGGTGCTCTCGCTGAGCGCCTGCAGCGGGGAGTATGTGCTGCGCGAGCACACGGCATTCTGTACGAGGTTTAATAATAATCATTATTACTGTATAAAACTACAAGGTAATAGAGAAAAACTGACGCTGTTCAAATTTCATTTTAAGTATAGGTAAAAAGTTCACCCTAAGGTAAAAAACGTTAAAGCACCAAAAAGGAAAGTTATAATTTTTAAATATTTCAAAACAAGACTGTATTCGGCACGTAATAACTTGGCACGAGTTAACTTCTGCATACTTAAGTATACTCACATCTCTGTCAGGGTGCGGTATGTGTGAGGGTGTGAGCTGGTCCTGGTCGCGGCTCACGCGCTCCGCCAGCGAGTGCAGCTGGAACCCGCCGCGAGAGAACTGGCTGAACACCACTCCTGAACAAATGATACCTTAATATAGACAACGTGACATACAGCTTAAAAGTATGTTTTATTTATTTATTGATTTATTTTATTTATTTATTTAACTCAGGCATCTTGGTCCATATTATAAATACCTTATAGACTAACATACATACAATTATACTAAAAACTAACACTAACACTAAAACACTAAACACGTATTGTCTAGATCAAGACTGTAACTCTTTAGCTCATACGTAATATTTTCTCAAAAAAATGAAGATGGAGAAATGATGATAGACACAACCGTGGCCACTGGCCGGTCTAGGAAAAGATAGCGCGATGAGCTGAAGGCGTACCAGCCGGGCTGGGGCCAAAGGTGGCGCAGGAGCAAGACATGTGGAAGAAGCTGGGGGTCTTTGCCCAGCTGTGGGATAGCATAAGCTACCAAAAAAATATATAATATTTTTATAATAGAGCAATAGCAACGTCAAAAGAATCATAATACATAATATTATTATGAAGATATTTTGGTGCGTAAGTTCTTCCTATGTCATAATAAGATAGTCAATTAAAATCAAAATACTCGCATAACCCTAGTGGCTAATTCGCTAAGTTACGTTATAATAATAAAAACAATGTATGTATAGTGGAGTTCCCAGAGCGTAAAAATCGTGCAAACCTCCGATTTTTGCAATAGTGGATGAAAATTGAAAAGAAAAAAAGGAATGTGTAGCTGATAACATAAATAGTAAAGTTTACCTATTGAAAAGTTGTGCTTTTGATTTTTAAATTATTCTCTTCCACTTCAAGTAAACTCATAAACTGTAAAATTTTGAAGAAAATTTGCATATTTCTTTCTTTTAAATATATAGCAAAATAATAAAATATATCATTATTTTTTTGATTTGTATCATTGCTTATATTCCAAAGAAAGAAAATAAGTTGAAAAAATATATAATTTATATTTCAAATTAATATTTTTGTATGTAGATGAGCATACCTCCAAATGTGCTTGTTGTGTGCCTCGCCAGGTAAATGGCGTTCCAATTTTTCTTTGGCTTTAAATAGGAAGCTTAAAATTATTTTTTAGGCTTAACAAAGCCTTCTATTTCTTAATGTGTATAACTTTTTAGCTCTTAATTTATTAAATTTTCTGAAAATGTAGCACAAACTTTTCACGGATATTTTAAAGAAAATCTGTATTTTATTACTTTTGGTTTGGTTTTTACAGAATAAAATTTTTTCATTAATTATATTTGCTAAAACATACTTAAAGGAAAAAAATACAAATTAGGTTAAGAACTGATATTTTTTGCATTCAGGTAAGCAGTTTCCAAACATAGGTCGCAGCATGCGTCTTAAGTACGAGTATGTACGTGAGATTTGTAGCACCCAATATTTTTTCTGGCTTTAAGTAGGAAGCTTAAATATATTTAAAAGACTAGAAAAAATCTTTAATTTGTCGATGCATTTAATGTAGCTCTCACTTAAATAAATTCTCAACAAATATAGAAAAATATTTTCGGTCTATTTTACATATTTTTGGAGATATTTAAACGTTTTTAAGTACTTAAAAGTTATCATTTCTCTAAAAATTAAATACGCACAACAAGTAAGTTTAACACACTTTTCGTTACAACCTAAGGGTTGTATAATCTACCCAAACCCTTTTATCTTGGTTACGACGAGCGTTAATCTCTAAAAACTTTGCAAAAACCTTATAGTTATATTTAGCTTAGCAAAGCAAACTTTCTTTTTTAAAAATGATGTATTTGGTTAATTTTCAACGTAAGCAATCGGTTAAGAGTCATTAAATAACAGGAACAAGAAAAAAAATTTTTTTCGGGACCGGTTTTATATGGTGAAATATTAATTTTTAATTAAGTAACTAAAAAATTCAAAGCACAAAAAAAATTTTGGTAAAAGAAAATGACACCTCAAAAACAAAAATCCATTCACTATTACAATTTTCGGAGGTTAAAACCTCTGGCGACTGCAGTAGTAGTTAAAGTTCGCGAGTTTCATTACCGTATGTGAAAGACAAAAACGCCACAGAATAATATGTATTAGTAGACAACGCGTTAATTCTACATCGCGTCGCAAGTATAATAATTATTATAACAACAGAGTATACTATTTCACGATACTCTTATCCTGTGTACAGCTATCGTGAAATTCCTGCCGCGTTTTTACAATTTTAAGTTATCAAAAATAATTTCCATATTTACCGAACAAACGAATAAAACAAACTAAATATACGGTAGGGGCACAGTCGCCAAATTTCGTCCCCAAACCTAATTCCGTCTCCTTCGATATCTACTTATTTAAAAACTGCCATCTATCATTAGTGGCACGAGCTAGGAGCTAGTTGCATCAGTCGGTCATTGTGAAGAAGTGAGGGCATCACGCCTTTCGTACCGGCAGGAATTGAAAAATCAAAAAAAGTTTTCAAAGTCAGTTTTTCATTGAAATATTCTTGGATACCATAAAATATTGAGATGCCTGACTTATTTATACAATTTGTTTGTAAAACTAATTATTATTACCTCAGATGTTAATCGATTAAGTAACATTTTGAGATTATAACACGTTTTTTTGTTTAAATAGATGAACCAAAAAAAAAATTCCTAATATCGTCCCCTTACATGAACCTAATATCGTCCCCCAAGACGGTATTACGGTCTCAAACAGTGAATTGATCTCGAACGTTCATATCACTTCTTTTTGCTTGAAACTGTAGAAAAATATGTTTTTTTAGGGTTCCGTACCCAAAGGGTAAAAATGGGACCCTATTACTGAAACTTCGTTGTCTGTCCGTCTGTCTGTCTGTCTCCAGGCTCTATCTCGAGAACCGCTATAGCTAGACTTCTGAAATTTTCAGGAATTGTGTTACATATATTCTGTTGCCGCTACAACAACAAATAATAAAAATAAATATATTATATTTATCCCTTTAATATATTTATATTAAAGGGACGGAATTAGGAGCCCAAAAATAAATGTTGAAAATATGAGTATTTATGTTAAATTTACTTTTAAACTTTTCCTGAAAACGTTAACGCATTTTTGATTATTTTTAAGAATAAAGGAATAGTGAAGCTAAAGTTTGATGTTTGATTTATAACTGTGGTATTTTATTTTATTTTTTTAGAACGTTTTTAAAAAAAGGGGACGATATTTGGCGACTGTACCTTACCGATATAAAGTGGGTAGACGCACATTCAATATGATTTCATGTAGGTGGAAATACCACTTCAATTTAATAAGTTGACATTATTTACCTGTTTTATAAGCCGTAAATAACTTTATTTAAATATTTTATAGTTAACAGGTTATAGAGGCCCAGACATTATAAATATAAAGCAGAGTAAAGAGCAGCTGAATTGATAAAAGAAGATTGGAAAAATTACTACGAAACTTTGTGTTGGACAGAGGTATTACGAGATTTATATATTTACTACAGAAATGGAAATGCGTGTATATAAATTTGACAGTAAAAACTTTCGGCAATGGAAATTCCAAATTAAGTGTGCATTAAAGGCAAAAGGTCTCGACATATCTGCACCTCAGCCATCTATTCATGATGATCAGTTTAAAGTGTGGTCACAGGCTGATGGCATGGCCATGTTCATCATCACATCATCGATCGACCTCAACCAAATCTCTCTTGTCGAGAATTGTGAGACGGCACAGGATGTAATGAAAATACTAGAGTCAATATATGAACAGAAATCTGAACTATGCAAATTACTAACACATGAAAGGTTTTATCAGTATAAAATGCAGCCATCAGATAGCATTGCGCAACATATTTCGAAAGTAGAAAGCCTAGCCAAAGTCTTAAAAGACAACAGCGAAGAAATAAGCGATATGGCTGTCATTACAAAGATTTTAAGCACTTTACCAGACGTTACCGTCTAAATATCGGTAAGTAAGACTTCTCACAACCACAATATATTTTCAAGTGACACAATACAAATTTTCCGTTTGATAGCTACATCAACTTATTTCTTAAACTATAATGTGCCAGGAATGTAAAACTACTTCTAAATAATATTTACACCTTAACATTCCCTTAGTTAACAACACCGAAACAGTAGCAATGATATAAAAAAGCTATAAACCGTATAACGTCCTCCCCGCTGAGGATATCTCACTCAACTAATTGCTGTGATGGCGGGAAACTTAAAACTGTTCAAAATGGCGGCTATAATTCCTCTGTGTGCTGTCAAGGCGGGCTTATAAATAAGGCACTCGATGAAAACTGAGCTTACGTGCAAGCGACAATGAAATAGCGCCGATAAAAATAATTCCAAATGAACCACAAAATCTCACAGCAGCTTCTATATTTATAACTTTTATTTTGAAAGGAAAAACATTGCCTAGCTTCTGAGATGTATCGATACGAGTTTATCTTTAATGGTAATTAACTTTGGTTGGTTAATGTTAACTTCTTAACATTAGCCAACCAACGAATACATACAGTTCTGACAAAGAACATCAAAAAACCGGCTATAGATCTATCAAACTTTATTTCAGTAAATATTTTCTCTTATTCCTAAGATAATCGTATCATTATAAAAATCAGTAATTTTACTTATCTTAGAACTTTCCATTTAGACCACAGATTGGAGATCCGAATTAAATTAGTCACAACGATCAAGCTATATTACCATCTTCATTTTGTTATTCTTACAACTTATTCGCGTAATAGCAAGTCCTGACCTAATTCCCTTCCGGTTGTTTAAGGGCGTTCCCTACGGAGATTCCGTAATTTACCGTATTTAGAGGCTTATAAACTCATAATTTGAAAACTACAAAGTTATAATAAAAATACAGCAATAATCTTCAGTATATCAACATTCCTTTCCCCGTTTTAAATTTTCTATTTTTGTTTATTATACTCATGATATCAGCTTCCAAAGTAAAACCAATTTATTAAAATTCAAGCATACATTCAGCATCTCCTTAGTATTTAGAACCATGGACGTATAAAAAATGGCGGACGGAGTCCCACCATACACAAAACTGTATCGTTCAGAGTCGGCCAGCTGGCTGTATGTACACGGTCCGCACGCACACATTCTTGCGCTAGTCCATACCATTTGACAGGCGTAAGAATGTGTGCGTGGCCGACTCTGAAGAAAACTGAAGACACAGTTTTGTATATAACAAGACTCCGTCCGCTTTTTTTTCTACGTTCATGTTTACAAATTACTTTTATTTGAAACACACGCCAATAGATCGACAATATCATAAACTACATATTCCCCGTTAAAATTTTTTTAGGTCAATTTTGAACTAAGATAAGTAAAAAATAGGGTTTTGGTGCGATCTCGGCAACGCGGCAAATATATGGTCAAGGTCGTTTGCTCGGGGGACGGCCTTAAGGCGACGCCTTGATCATTTGGCTGTAGCGATATCGATTTTTCTCAGCAATGACTAAAGCTAAGAAATTAAAGCTCATTGTCAGTATTCATCATGTCTTTGTCTTTGAATTACCCATAGCATAACACGATTGGTCAACTTTTATAACACAGAATAATCAATCAAAAAGACCTTGAGTCTGTAAGAAAGGGGATTCCTATTTTGCCAACAGAGGAGAGTGATTTAAGCTTCCAAAATTTGTACATAGGATGGTTCTAGCATACACTTTAATTTGGCCATAACTTATATGAAATGTATTTATGGTTTTTAAATTACGCGACAAAAACCATTTTGTCGCTTACGCCCTTTCCATTTTTTGCTGTTCCATTGCTTGTTTTCTTGAGATCGGCCTCTCATAGAAAACAAGCAATCTAAAACATATCCAACATGGCTTTTTACTTTACGCGGCGTCACCTTAAACGGCCAATAATAGAACTACCGTAGAGACCTACTGCACTCGCAACCAAAGTAAAGTTAAAATTAATTAAGACGGTAATAAAGTCCAGAATGGCAGCCATAAATACACACAATCAGCTTAATAAGCAGAAGGCGTAACAGTTCAGGTGTCCAATTATAATTGTTGCGTCTATATTTAGGGTTGTAACAAAAGGAGAGGACCGAGAGCGCTTCCTCGGCAATAAATCCGCATTGATTGACCGTAATAAATCTAGAGATGCGCAGGCGCCGCTCCTGTGCAGCGGCCTCAGGGTTGCTACTACATCGTTACTTAGTAACGACTTAAACGGGTAACCTTAATTAATAAGCATTGATTAATTTGTTAAAATCGGAGCATTTTATTAAGATTTTAATACAACAATAGTTGTTAGGACTAAGCAAATTTTTATCTAGCTAGCTAGTTAGGGCCGTTGTATTTAATGTTTGTAAATATTTTGTACTAGCATTGTATCTTCACTATCCTACGGTATTCGGTAAATCTACCATGTTAAGAATTGCAAACACACTAGACATTGCACACAAACTATTACTTTAATTATATTCGTGTTATAAAGCAATAATTCAGGGCATATTTTGTAGCTGTACTCTCAGTTTTCAAAAACTGACATCCCTGTAAGCACCACGTGTGTGCAGCGGCAAGATCTCCGACACTCGTGTGATTTACACGCCCTCGGCCCTCGCCGACCGACAAATATCAACAAATGTATTATTAAAATATCATACAAGATACAAACAACCAATTAGTGGCCGCGTCTCGTATAAATGCATCAAACGTCTGTATGAAAAGTCGTTGGTGACAGCAATAATACTACTTACTCTACATTTTGTTGTGCCATTCAAAACCTACATTCAACTAACCAATCGAGCATATTCTGTTGGTACTTACATAAAATAGTTTTCTATTAAATATTTATTTCCTTGTTGTTTAAGTTAACTTTTAGATACCTAAATGAATGCTTGTATAAATAGTAAGAGCTGTTTATACTTTACATTCCGTATCGTACCGTAATAGATGGAGTTTTAAAAGACACATTCATGGTTACTTTTTGTTTTTAAGAGACCTAAAAGTAAATTAATATAAAATTTTAATTTTAATTAAAAAAAATAGGGATAGCGCGTAGGCACGAATATAATATGATAATATAGGCTTAATCATAATATTTTAATGATTAATCAGTGATCATAAATAACAAAGACCACAGTCATCATCCACTAGAGTCTAATGCCCAATTATTTGGTCAATAAATTACGCGTATGTGTTTATAATGAAGTTCCAGGGAATATGCTGTGCATTTGGTGTGTGTACAAAAGGAGGATGGAGTAAGTGGTTCGGTCACAAATTAGCAGCAGCTCGGTCTTTGATCAACGGGCACCTTGTCAAGATGCCGAGCGCGCCTCGTTAACAAGCCAATCGACACAAAAATCTACACGATGTAGAAGCGACCTAGAGGAACTAGGAAGAGATGCCTTTGTTGTGTTTGGGCAAGTGATGAAAATAAATCTAAGAGAGCTTTAGGATACTCAGACACTGGGTAAATGGTATGTTCATTCAAAATTCTGGTTAATTTGAATTAGAATTAATTGACACAAAGTTCGATGTAGACATCGTGTCCGAATTTTGAATGTTGTGTTACTTTAGGCTTTAGGTCACTTCTAAGTGACCTAAAGGAACCAGCATGTATTTGCCTTTAGTTGAGAATGCTCTCATTCACGAAAATAAATCGAAATAACTGTAGGTTACTAAGTTACTTGCAGTGTTTTTTGTCACTTAAATAGTTTCAGTTAACAAGTCAATCGACACATAAATCTACACGATGTACAAGTAACCAGAAGAAACTAGGAACAAACGCCTTTTGTTGTGAATATGGGCAAGGGATGAAAAATAATCTGAGAGCTTTAGAATACTTAGTTATTTGTTTATTAATTCAAAATGTTGGTTATTTTGAATTAAAATAATTTAAGTTCACGTGTTAGGATGTTGATTATCCCACTATTATATTGAGCTCTGCATCTATAACCTTAACCTCCCTACCAAGCAGAGAAGCGCTACAATTTTTTCTTAATTTTTAAGGATGAATGTTCGCACTGTTCGCTTCCGTAATCATTTTACTACTTATGTCCCTACTTATCTAAATAATTTAAGGTAGCTACCAATTAGATATGGTATCTATTGTAGCATTATAATTTGTAAATACTAGAGATATAGATATCAGCTCTACTATTTACAAATTATAATGCTACAATTATAGATACCATTGCCAATCACACCAACGAAGAGATGTGATATGCATTACGCGTATTAGCTCATAATATAAACGCCGTAATCATAAATATCCTGTTTAGCTCGATTAGCAAAAGGGTCTGGAACATTCTGGGAATGTAGAAACAAACTAACCGCTAGATGTCGCTTTCTCGCGATGTTTGGACTGCTGATTGACTTGTACTGTCAAGCAAAGTTATTTCTGGGTCTTTGATTCGCGATAAATTCAATACCTGTAATTCTGCCAGATGTTGCGGCCTAGAAATAGACGATAATAAAGAATTTATTCGCGGGATTCTACATGATGCTACAACTACATTAGAACAATGTCACAATGAAAATAAAATAAGAACATAATACTTTAAGAATTGCCCATTTTATGACCGTTTTAAAATCCATTTTTATTTAGGTAGTAGTGGAGCAAGAAGTGAGCGGGTGGGTGCATGCGCAATGCGCATGGGGATATGCTATTGATATATTACTAAATAATCAGGCCGCGGTCGATATAATATTATGTCATCTACTGTACACTTGTGCCGATTGTATACAACATTTTAATATACACATCAAAGAAGTTGAAAAATTGAATTAATTACTTATATATCTTCAAGCTACGTACTTTAAATCCAAATGATACTTTTCTTGACATTTCTTACATAAGTACTTTATTGTTCGATAGGTGCCCCACATTTACGTGTAACTTGTAAGACGTGTGTGCTAAATATACCGCAACAAATGGGTCCGTCTGCTGGCAACACCGGCGTATTGTGATTGCTGATTGATCTCTGCCAAGTGTCATCCCCGACACACACATCATTGCCAGCTAATCGCTTCTTACAAAAATTTCTTAACGCAACTCCCGTCTCTATGTGTCTTCTAAATGCCAGATGGTTAATTATAATTACGAAACGATGGGACTTTTTTCAAAAGATTCAATCTCGGAAAGAATAGGAATAACTTTTTGGTACAAATACTGTTATAAAATAATGAAAACATGAGTGGAAGAAGTAGGTAAATAACAGTTAAAAGATTGCCAATTTTTGCACAAAATAAGGCTTTAGGGCCTGAAAAATTATTTTAAATAATGCAAAAAATTATGAAATCGTGTGACGTACTTTAAGTGGTAAAAACAAAAGATACTATCGTGCCTGACCTTTAGGTGGAGTTTCGGTAAAACCTACATTTCACGTCGCGTCGCTGTAATTTTAGTTTAGGCGGCGCACGCGCACGGTCCGTCGCCTGCCCTAATGGTGATTTGTGTCGCAGGCACCATTTATTGTAACTGAACCCGATGCTTAACGATTAACCGCATAAAAATACACTTCAAAATTTACTCATTGAGTAAAAGATGTTCCCTTAACAATAATATGAATCCAGCAAGTATTTTTTATTATTATTCGCTATAAGATTTTAAGGAGCAATTACTAAAATGTACCTATGTATTTAAAAATAATAAATTACTTACACATTTTAACACAGTTATAATTTATAAATGTACACGTATAATATAATAAAATGTCTCGTTTTTTAACTTATTTTCTTGTCGATGTTGGCGGCTTGAGATGGCTCATTAAAATATATTAAAATTATTTTTTATTTTATTTTCTTAAATAAAGTCACAAAAAAGTAGCAGAAAGTTTGAAATAAACCAATATGGAACATCTCTATCAACGAGATTCTCGTATCCTTAATATTGGTAGTTTTTCAGTGACAGAGCCACTGAAAATGACAAACCTCCACAATTTGTATCACAAGGATGTGTAACCCGAGCTCGTTATTTATTGGAATATTTTTATTTATTGGAACAAATTCCACTAAACGTCAAACAAATAAATCGTACGCCGCGCGCTCTCACAGAAATAAGTTGGGCCCCCGAACAACTAATTACAGGGTAAGATAGCATGGAAACGGACTTTCTACACACTATTTAGTTGAAATATTTTGTTACTAGATGACGCCCGCAACTCCGTTGCGCAAAAATTCGTTTATCACGCGAGAACCGTACATTTTTCCAGGATAAAAAGTATCCTGTGTCCTTTCCCGGGACTTCCGTATCGCCATACTAAATTTCAACAAAATCGGTTCAGCGGTTAGGGCGTGAAAAGATAACAAACAGTTAAAACGGACTTTCGCATTTATAACATCAGAAGTATGATTCATTAATCATACTTCTGATGTTATAAATGCGAAAGTCCGTTTTTTAGTAGTCAAATAACAAGAATTAATAATATGAAAATATTAGTATTGAATGTTTTGATTAATAAACTGGCTGAAAATTCCGGGGTTCAGCTCTAGAAAATGGAAGCAAGTTCAGTGGTCGATTTTTATGATAGTTTAGTAAAAATTCTGTAACAGAAGCTCTATTGTTAATACAGATATTTAAAACAGTAATTAGGAACAATCAATGACGCGTTTAACCCCAAAAATTGCACACTGCCTACAGGCAGTGTGCAATTTTTGGGGTTAAAAAACATCAAAAATAGTTTGGACTTATAAAATTCTTTCCATACGCGCGATTGATGAACGTAGAGTTATGAGTTTGGGCGGGAAGTGACGACCCGGTGTAAATCACACGCGGCCCACCCCGCCGCCACCCGACGCGACGTGACGCACAAATTGCCCCGCATACCTGCTATTATACTTCCTAATTCACTAACTAGACCAACACATCATCCTTTGACAGCGGTGGACTGAAAATGTTTTTTTTTTTATTATTTTAGAATTTATACCATTGATTCCCAAAGTGGTCCAGGTGGACCCCCAGGGGTCCACGGCAGCCCGACAGGGTTCTACGCTGGCGTGGAAGAAAAATGGGGGTCCACGAGTCGTTAACGGGGGTCTATGAAAATTAGGTGACCCGACATGACTTTTATGAATATAGGCAGACAATATTATATTAGCAGATTAAATATTACAGAGCGAGGAGATTTATGGTTATACTTAACTAAACTCAAGACAAATATTGATATAATTTGCTGTCAATTCACCAAGTATATCCCTCCCATTAAAATTAGAACTTTTATATCAGGTTACCATTGTAGAAATTTAAATTTTGATTATATTATATTGCGATTTGCGACTGTTTTCTGATAATTTTTGTGGTTAATAGTTACAAAACAAGAAAATATTTGCGTAATACTTTTACTCCGAAGTGGAAGCATATTTGTTCCTTGTACTGTGACTTGTGAGTCAAACTTTCAATACAAAAAAGTAAAGTAGGAATCCAATTGAATGTAGGGGGGGGGGGTAGCTGCGGGGGGTCCACCGGATCCAGCAAAATGTTTAAAGTGGTCTATGAGAAAAAAAAAAGTTTGGGAACCTCTGATTTAGACGAACGGTCTACCACTAGGTTTTACGCCGTATTGGTAATGTTGGACACCGTCGCACATTGCACCGAGTCCGAGCCCGAGAACCGTGATACGTATGGTGCTCTTGCGCATCGCGGACCCCGTGTAAACTTTTACCCCGTGTAACTCTATGACTGAAATATGAATTATTATTTTTAACAAAAAAATGAAAACCGACTTCCAAGGTAAAAACAATCGTAATATGAACTAAAAAGTATTAAATAACTCTTACTCTTTAATAGTGCCTTTTTCAGAATTTGTCTAAATCTCAACTATTTCTGTTCATACTACAGTCTTCATTATTTTGAAGTCGGTACCAGCTAATTTAATCGTGAGTTCAGTAATGTCAGAATATCTGAAACTTTTGGGACTGGTACCGACTTCAAAGTAATGAAGACTGTAATATGTACAGAAATAGTTGAGATTTCGACCAATTCTGAAAAAGGCACTATTAAAGAGTAAGAGTTATTTAATACTTTTTAGTTCATATTACGATTGTTTTTACCTTGGAAGTCGGTTTTAATTTTTTTGTTAAAAATAATAATTTCACTCTTTTTAGTGTTGTCTACAAAATAAGGCTTTATGCATAAATAACCAATACGAATGTTAACTATTCAGTACATTATGTTACTGTAAGCAAAATTGTGGCAAATGCTTGCAGTTATCTAAGCGATGCTGCAATTTCCAAACTTTTATCTTTAAAGGTTCAGGAGTTCTGTTCAGTGCTTTTGGACCAAGAGACACCTTTGTATGAAATTTCTCTTATTCGTAATATATGTTTAACTTACTAGAAACAACATTTTAACCACTATGAGCGTTTTGATAAATTTCAAGGATTTCCCTTGATTGCTCATAGATCCCATCATCAGCTCACCACTTTCGTAATTGTTATACAAAATTAAGATTATATCCTATACAACAACACGAAAATTTCGAAAATCGGTCCACAAACAGTGAAATCATCGTCAAAAACATCTGCTTCGATGCAAAATATCACGAAAAGTACCAATAATTGGTTCATAGTGTGATGACCATGATATAATTATTGTTGTGATGATGATTAATCAAATTGATGTGTTGGCTTATGCTTTCAGTTGTTTAAACAACGCCGAAATCCCCGAACCTGTACCTATAAGCATTCAAAAGTTCTGTTCGGTACCTTCGGATCCAGGGTATAACCTGGTGCAAAATCTTACTTTTTGGTAGCATTTACCTCGAATGCTTTAGAAAAAATTGAAATCACTGTATATTTCCATACAAATTTCAAGGAGTCCCCTCGATTCCTCAAAGATCCCATCATCAGATCACCACTTTTGTGAACATGGTACCAAATTCGAGTTAAACCCTATACAACCCAAAAATAATTTTGAAAATCGGACCACAGACGGCTGAGTAATCGAGGAACATACAAAAAAAAAAAAAAGATACAGCCGAACGTATTACCTCCTCCTTTTTGGAAGTCGGTCAAAAACTATGATGAGTCTGCGAGACGCGGAGAACCGCTGGTAGAGCTGCGGTGGGTTAATCATGATTCGTGACCGAAACTATACCGTCCACCGGGTCGGAATTAGAGCGGGCGGTGCGCACGGAGCGTCGCGTCGTCAAATACGAGTATAGTTTTTCAGGCGCAGAAATGACGTTCCATTGCACACAGTACCATAGAAATCAATACAAAGTAACCCGTCCGCTGCGTATGCTCCGATTCCGGCCTGGTGGACGCGCAGCTTGAGCGGGGAGTGGAGCACCATGACTCATGAGGTTTCAGTGGGTAGAACCTAAAGGGAGCCCCACATACCCTGGCCGATTTCCCCAATCCGCCAGGGATGCGCAAAGCATTTCCCCTTGTAAAAGAAAGGTTCTACGCCGTTGGACAATATCTATCCGGAATTAAGAAAGTATAGTTTGACATTGTCTCTATAGTCTAGTTACTAAAATAGACATTAGTTAGGAAGTAATTATTGAATTGCAAAATGTTAATAAAATAAATATTTAAGGGGGGCTCCCATACAAAAAATACAAATTCTTGCCTACTTTCGCTCTATAACGGTACGGAACCCTTCGTGCGCGAGTCCGACTCGCACTTGGCCGATTTTTTATGTCTAACTAAGCATAATACAGGGAGTTTTAAAAGTATTCTGACCTTATTTTCGTTCTTCTACGCCAAAGTCTACGCCGTAGGCCGCTATCTACGCGCGGGTACAATATTATGCTTATATAATCACTGTATCTCCTACGCGACGGTTTTCTATATGTTTTTATATTTACTATCAATATAGTTCTAATTCTATAATATCTTAGTTATAGTAACTACGAGTACTATCACTTAAACATGAGACGATAATTATTATTGTTCAAGGCAGCGATTTTCAATTCTGTGGTATTCGATTTTTTTTACAAACTTACTAATACTACGTACATTGTTTTTTATTAAACTTGCCTCATTCTACCATAGTTTAGTAATATCATTACATTGAAACCTAATGTTTACTATCTGGAACTAGATTAGCTATGAGAATATAAACAAACGATATCTAGGAACCCGGCTTAGTCATAATAAATTATATTAGTTATTTTAATACAAACTGCTACATTTGCAGTTAGCTATAAGTTAATAAGAATTACATAACAATAATGCTTGGTACCTATTCGTTTCGCTGATAGGTAATAACAACAACTGAACATTACGCAATAATATTGGTAAATCATCACGTTCAAACTTAGAAAAAAAGTCAATTATTTTTAATAATCTCTATATAAGGGAAAGTACCTAATGCAGACACTGAACTAATAGATGACACTTATGACAAAAATGCCATAAAAATAAGAATTACTCTAATTATTTCTCACCACTGTAAATTTTATAAGCTTCTCAAGCTATCTGTTGAATTGAAAAAATACATTAGAGACGCCTTCGGGAACAAAATTTTAAAATGGGATCAGTTTTCGTAAATAATATGACCGCGTCAACACGCGCTCGGCAATTTCTTAGCAAATAGGTTAAGGAAGGCGAAATTTTGCACGTAAGTTTTGAATACATTTATTTGATTTTTTGTAATTTCTATTGATTTCATTGGATTAATGGTCATGTTGTTTACATTAATTAATGTTTATTTAAGATTTTTTATCACTTTTCCCTAACAATATAAAGGGTGTCTACTATTAGTTCTTGAAAATGTAAAAAACCTGATAGATGACAATATGGATCTCATCTTTGAGTTTTGCAATACATACTAAAGTTATTTTGTACTTTATTCTACTGCAAAAATCATCACTATTCTCTGAAAATATAATTCTATTAGCAATCTAAGAACTTAGAACTACTGCGCCTAAAAATGGACATGGTGTCTAATATTAGACCTTGTACTGATCTAAAAATCGATTGCTTTAGTTTTTTAGCAGTAAAAAAAAGAAAAAGGAGAGCTGAGAAAAGAAAGAAGAAAAAAGAAGAGGCAAAAGAAGCATGGAGACTAAAGACTGAAAATAAATTTGCTAGGAAAAAAAGACGGGTTGCACTCCGGGAGTGCCCGCAGAAGTGAAAACTTGATTATTAACGTTGTGCATTTTTTTAACCCATTTTTTATGAAAATCGATTATTAAAAAATCAATTTTTTTAATTAATCGAAACCCTTACAATCGATTAAATGTTTAACCCATTTTTTATGAAAATCGATTTTTTTAATTAATCGAAACCCTTACAATCGATTAAATTTTTAACCCATTTTTATGAAAATCGATTATTAAAAAATCGATTTTTTTAATTAATCGAAACCCTTACAATCAATTCGAGTTCGAGTTCAAGTTCGAATTCGAGTTCGAGTTCGACACAAAACACTACTCTCCATCTCCAACCGTCTTACGGTTTTTCCAAGGTTTTTCGATCAGCACGAGAATCTGACGCGAGTTTCACAGTTTTTACCCATCCCACAAATTAAGTGCTCAACGCCGCTAAAGAAGTTTTCACTTTCAAAATATGAAAAATACAAGGAAAGATAGTTTCAGCATGGAAGAAGAATGAATAGAATCTGGAGACAACGTGGATAATATTTCTGATGCATGTAGTTACTATGATGAAGTAAATGAAATCTTTTGAAAAATGGCAAATAAAGACCTAATAATAGGAAAAATGTTAAATGTAATGTAAAGTTCTATGTCAACTATTAGTTCATATTGGTGTCTACTATTAGTGATGTTCGTTTTTTGTGATTAGTACTTATGACTAAGCTTACAAAAAGACCAATTATATATTTTTTAATTGATTTGTCAGAGAATAATTATAATAGTTTTATTTTGTAAGAGTTACTGAAGACATGTAAGAAGTTATCAATCCTCTTCATAAATATATATTTTATAACATTCAAATGTTTCATGTTTCCTTATAATGTCTGCCATTAGGTCTCTTCCCTTAATATGTATAAAAATGAATCCATATTCGCGTGGTCACGACATTACGCCTGAACGGCTGGACCGATTTCGCTGAAATTTGGCAAGAGATACTTTGAGTCCCGAAGACCAAAGTTGTCCCGGAAAAATGTACGGTTACTGCATTATACTTTTATGATTTGCGCGTAAAATATTCAATCGATTTTGATGAACTTTGGTATGGAGATACTTTGAGTCTCGGGAAAGGACAATGGATACTTTTAGTCCCGGAAAATGTACGCGGTTCCCGCACAATAAACTTTTATGGTTTTCGCCTAAACTATTCAATCTATTTTGATGAAATTTGGTATGGAGATACTTTGAGTCTCGGGAAAGGACAAGGGATACTTTTTGTCCCGGAAAATGTACGGTTCCTGCACAATAAACTTTTATGATTTTCGCTTATACTATTTAATCTATTTTGATGAAATTTGGCATGGAGGTACTAATTTTAATCTATTGTTTACTTAATTATACCAATTCGAATTAAATAATCATCGTTAACACATGACAACGTCTGTCGGGTTAGCTAGTTTTATCTAAAACAGCACTTAAATATTTTCAACGATACTTAAAATTTTAAGTATAAATCTTGTGATACACATACTTTACGGAATGATACTTCAAAGTACTTCAGCTGTTAGCGGACGTTCAAATTTAAATATTATAACAATAAACAAGCGACGGATCACGGCGCATCAGTTTATTTTACTAAGAACGCGATATCGCGGCAAACCGACACGGGAACGATACGATAGATCATTGGTTCAATATTCCGCGTATTTTGTGCCGTTGTGACTTGTGACGTCTTGTGAATGTTAAGGGTTGATTCAGACCGCAACGCGACGCGTAGATGCATTTCTTATGGATTTGACAGATTCGCAAGACGTCTCACGCAATTGAAATCTGTCAAATCCATACAAATTTATGCCGCGCCGGGCCTCGCCTCGCCTCGTCGCGTTGCGGTCTGAATTGACCCTAACAAGTCATATTATGCATAATATGTATTATCACTTATTAGTTTCAATCATTATTATCCATGCTAATCTACGAATAATATATTTTTATTATTCGTAGATGCTAATATTATGAATGCGAAGTGTGTCTATCTGTTACCTCTTCACGTCCAAATCGCTGAACCGATTTTGCTGAAATTTAAGTTAATACTACCCGGGAAAGGACATCTAAGGATACTTTTTATCCAGGAAAAAATGTACAGCTATCGCTCGATTACCGAATTTGGCGCAACGAAGTAGCGGGAGTCATCTATGTAGCGATAGTAAGGATTCAAAGTACCTGTGGATTTGCATAGGCTTAGGTATATAATACTAGTATTCTTGGAAGTATTATACAATAAGTAATGATATTACTGCATACGTTACGGAGCAAAATATACAAAGTGCCAAATATAAGGATTATTTTAACTTTACTTTTTTTGAGAGAGAGCACTGAAAATATGGTGTCAAATTTTGAAAAAAGCCTGAAACAGTACTTTTGTCGTGAAAATTTTAGGCAAACCATTGCTAAATTTAGTGTATTTCCTACTCAACTGTAATAACAGCTGTATCTAACAGTTTACATCTAGGCCACACGCACAAAACAAGAATAGAAAAGATTGTTATGATTATTTTACAATTTAATTTAGGAAGCAATATCGATTTATACCTATATCGTTAGTTTGAATAATAAACAAATCAATATGAATGTATGCCGTGTTTATGTAATTATCATTTATACTTTTGTACTTTGTAGCGGTTCATTCATTATTATAAAAATAATATTTTAAATCCATTCAAAATATTATTATAACAATAATATTTTTAAATCCATTCAAAATATTATTATAAAAATAATATTTTTAAATTCATTCAAAATATTATTATAAAAATAATATTTTTAAATCCATTCAAAATATTATTATAAAAATAATATTTTTAAATCCGTTCAAAATATTATTATAAAAATAATATTTTTAAATCCATTCAAAATCACAACGCTTGTATGAATTATTAATATAGTAATGTATTTTTGATAATCAAACCATCAATGTAAATT
Source organism: Polyommatus iphigenia (assembly GCA_963422495.1). Taxonomy (NCBI): domain Eukaryota; kingdom Metazoa; phylum Arthropoda; class Insecta; order Lepidoptera; family Lycaenidae; genus Polyommatus; species Polyommatus iphigenia. Next base: position 42,786,932 of record OY730177.1, on the reverse strand, counting down.
TTCTCACCTGATGACTTCTTGATATTTAAATATTATGACAAGTTTAGGACCAAAAAATCCAAATAGCTGTTCCAGCCATTCCAGTTTGAGTGAGATATTAAAAGCTTCTTAAAATCATTGGCTAAATATCAAAATTATTTCCCCATATAATGAATACATCAACAACATAGGCGTCTTTTGTTTGTTTTTGTTATGGAGCTTCGATAATACCTCGTCAGTTTTTGTTTCATTTCTCGAAGCTCAGAATAGCCATTTGTTTTGAAAGCCGTGAGAATTAGTACGGAATGTCAACCTGACTGTTGGTGGTCCTGCTACCACTCTTGACCACTTTGGACCACTTATGGCAATAATTTCATTGTTATAATAATTACAACCAAAGGAAGTCTTAGTAGGTTCGTATTTTAGAGTTCCCACAGTTTAAATTATGTACCTACTAAGTTATTATAAAAAGTTTGTTTGTTTGCTTTGAATAGGCTTAGAAACTAGCGATCCCATTTTGATTGCATAGGCATAGAGTACACGGGGAAAACATCTAATATTTTACTTTGTATCGCGCGAACGGTTACTGCGGGATTCTGTTTTACGGCGAAGCCACGCGTAACTTTTATTTCTGTTACTTAATATTTTTAATGCGAAGAACTAACTTACAAGTAGGTATACTTTACTCGTTTTAGGTCGAGAAGCGTTTATGACACAAATGATTTGTTCCAATTACACTGAATTTTACCTACTAACTACCAAATTGTGCCAGAAAGTGTCAACCCGAAAATAAATATAATTTCTATTTTAAGCTGACGTGCATTAGACCCTCGTAAAGAAGATGATGATAATGCCTTGACAAACTTATCAGATAAGTTCAACACGTGCAAAACTTGCAATAAAACATGTCAACAGCGCACAGCTGCTTAAAAAAGCTTGTTATATTATGTTAACTTTTATGCTTGAAAAAGCTATAAAGTTTAATAGACACGATAACAAATTTATAATTTTGACCCTTTTCTACTTTTATAACTTTTATCTATTCTACGCACAAAGTTAAAATATTATATATTTTATAAGATGTAACGTTTTGTAACTCGGTGTACTAAGAGTATTGATAATATATGTATTATAATATTTTTGACTAGCCTCACCTAATTCAAGGGAAGCCCGTATCCTACTAGACATTTATTTAGATTTCGTTGTAAGTAATATTTAGGTATAGATAGTATATAATATTATGCTGTGGTTGATTTGTTTATAAGCTTTATGGGGGTGGCATTGTCGGTCACCGACAAAACCCCTTAAATAAATTGATTAAAAAAAAAAAAATTTGATATAAGTATTGGAAAAAGGTGGTAATGTGGCCCCTGCATATATATTTGCCCCCTTCAATATTTTAATGTTCTAAAAACGCTATCTAATATAATTTGGGTGGAACGGGATGCTCGCGGCATGCTGCTAATTTAGTGCCGTACAAATCTAACAGAGGCTGTCTCGTTCGATTGTCATTTGATCGAGTTCAAACTTGCGACCCGCGAAACTTTTAAGTGTGTATGATTTTATTTCGATAGTTGTTAAAAAATATAAAGATTTGGCTTTTGAGTTCGAACAACGAATACATCAAACTATTCTCCTACGGAATTTAAAAGGTAAATATAAAATTAGACATTTAATAAATATTTTTGGAACGTTTGTTTAAATATTAGCAATAATTGTAATTTGGCCCCCTCACATTGGTCGTAATGTGGCCCCGGGGGTCACATTACATGTAAGAGAGTTTCATGACGTGGAAGACATAACCACTATGGAGAAGGCTCTGGCAGGAATGCCGTTTGACGACAGAGAGACACTACAATATCCAGCAGTAGCTCTGAAAGTGACGAAGACCCCGTGAATACCGATTATGACGACTCATATACAAAAATGATTCCTGAAAACGCGGACGTGCCATGTATGTTCTGCGACACAATTTGTTCCAATGACAGAGCTGGAAAGCCATGGGTACAGTATCAAAGTTGTGACTATGGGCTCATGTAACCTATATAGGCTCTAAAGGTGGCTATTACATTTATGATTTTTGCCGTTCAGTTTAATATTCTGCAATACATTATATATATATATATATATATATATATATATATATATATATATATATATATATATATATATATATATATATATATATATATATATATATATATATATATATATATATATATATATATATATATATATATATATATATATATATATATATATATATATATATATATATATATATATATATGTCAATTATATATATATATATATATATAATTGACATACATATTATATTAATAATTAATTAATATATATATATATTTTATCTCAATCTAAATATGTACATAGTATCTATTACATTTCTCTACCGTCGTACGTAACTCTCTCGTGTCTCTTCATGATCGTTATTTGCATGCAAAAAATGATCATTGTTTGTGCCCATGTGCTCACATGTGAGGAGTGACGAGCGGCGAGCACTTGTCCTCGAGGTAACGGTATCTGGTAATTTATTACCCACTCGACTGCTGCAAGGGTAACTGATAGATTTCTGGCTAGCAATATAAAAAGTGGAATCTGTGAAAGTGTTTAAAATTTTGTTGACGGTATTTTTAGCTAGGTAACATCCTTATATGTAACTAGCTGTCCCGGCAAACGTTGCTTTGCCATAATTAGACATCGGATTATATGCATTTGCATACTTGCATATGCAAATGCATATAATGGCACTTTTTAGGCGATGGTGCATATTTTGGCAATTTTTCGTTGATAGTGCATATTTCGGTAGTTTTATGCCCTCTTAGTCTCCAAACTAGAGCTTTCATGACACACACCAAGGCCACAAAACAGAGGTACGATAGATCAAAACTGTTCAAATAATGTGTGGCTCCATCCCCATTTAAAGAATGCATTAAGCAATACACTCAATAGGTTATCTTTCTAGAAACAAAATTTTTCTACGTAGTTGGCAACATTAGCTCATCTGTCAAGCGCCCAAAATGGGCGTTTGAGGAGTTTTGGCGGGCATGTGAAAGAGTGCTGTTGTGTTTTTGTATTAGTTTCCTAAAATTGTGTTAGCTGGGTTTTTAATGTGTAATATTGATAGAATATTAACCATGAGATATTCGTGTTCATTCACAAGTGTAGGAAAGTGATGTAATATCCAGAAACGTGCTATTTTGTGTTCCCTCCAAAACTCCATCGAAAGTTTCAGTAAAGCGTCTACCACTTTACTGAATCGACCGACTTGACTCCTGTGACTGTATTGACTTTTACTTAGACTTCGACTAGACTTTAGACCTGACGATACATGAAAACGATGATGAAAATTATAATAGGAGGAATATGGTGTTCCCGCCATATTCCTTACCTTTTTACCTTGTCTGTGGCACAACATACACATCCTTTGTGTCAAGTTGCCAAAAAAGAAGAAAAAAAAATGGGTGTTTCAAAAGTTCTTCTTCTACTTTGAAGACCACTGATTTAGTATTTTGTTTCAAATATAAAACTATGTGTATTTGCGACTAATAGCTTATTTATTAAAAAATCTAATTATGTAAAAATTATATATATATACTGCAGTCGCCAGAGGTTTTAACCTCCGAAAATTGTAATAGTGAATGGATTTTTGTTTTTGAGGTGTCATTTTCTTTTTTACACTATAACTTGCAAAGTTTACCAAAATTTTTTTGTGCTTTTAATTTTTTAGTTACTTAATTAAAAATTAATATTTCACCATATAAAACCGGTCCCGAAAAAAAATTTTTTTCTTGTTCCTGTTATTTAATTATTCTTAACCGATTGCTTACGTTGAAGATTAACCAAATAAGAAAGTTTGCTTTGCTAAGCTAAATATAACTATAAGGTTTTTGTAAAGTTTTTAGAGATTAACGCTCGTTGTAACCAAGATAAAAGGGTTTGGGTAGATTTAAGGGTGTGTTAAACTTACTTGTTGTGCGTATTTAATTTTTAGAGAAATGATAACTTTTAAGTACTTAAAAACGTTTAAATATCTCCAAAAATATGTAAAATAGACCGAAAATATTTTTCTATATTTGTTGAGAATTTATTTAAGTGAGAGCTAAAACATTAAATGCATCGACAAATTAAAGACTTTTGCCAGTCTTTGATATATATTTAAGCTTCCTACTTAAAGCCAGAAAAAAAATTGGGTGCTACAAATCTCACGTACATACTAATATGTTTGGAAAATGCTTACCTGAATGCAAAAAATATCAGTTCTTAACCTAATTTGTATTTTTTTCCTTTGAGTATGTTTTAGCAAATATAATTAATGAAAAAAAAATTAAAAAAAAATATTCTGTAGAAACCAAACCAAAAGAAATAAAATGCAAATTTTCTTCGAAATATCCGTGAAAAGTTTGTGCTACATTTTCAGAAAATTTAATAAAATAAGAGCTAAAAAGTTATACATATTAAGAAATAGAAGGCTTTGTTAAGCCTAAAAAATAATTTTAAACTTCCTATTTAAAACCAAAGAAAAATTGGAACGCCATTTACCTGGCGAGGCACACAACAAGCACATTTGGAGGTATGCTCATCTACATACAAAAATATTAATTTGAAATATAAATTTTATATTTTTTCAACTTATTTTCTTTCTTTGGAATATAAGCAATGATACAAATAAAAAAAATAATGATATATTTTATTATTTTGCTATATATTTAAAAGAAAGAAATATGCAAATTTTCTTCAAAATTTTACAGTTTATGAGTTTACTTGAAGTGGAAGAGAATAATTTAAAAATCAAAAGCACAACTTTTCAATAGGTAAACTTTACTATTTATGCTATCAGCTACACATTCCTTTTTTTCTTTTCAATTTTCATCCACTATTGCTAGCTTTAATGAGAGTAATTGGAAATTGAAAAATTTTCGAAAATGGTTTGACAGTTCGTGACAGATGAAAGGCTAAGTAAAAAATTTGAATTGAGTATAGTTAACGATTTAATAAACTTCCATGGGCATTAAGATTGCAATCGGAAAATGTTGGTAGAAAATTATTATTGGTGCTGTATAAGAAGTGAAAAATCCTGGATTTGATGAAATTATAAAAATTGGCGTTTTTATTAACGGCACCACCGGAAAACTCTTCAAAATAATAATAAATTTTAATATTAAGTGACTTTTGATTGTGCATATTTTGTGTATATTTCGGCCATTTTTCGTGCATATTTGCATGCATATTTGGGCACTTTGATCGTGCATATAATCCGATGTCTAGCCATAATATATTTGCCATATTATTTTATTGAAGTGAGTAAATAAGTACGTCACCATGGCAACGTCGATCGCCATCCCGTCGCACAAAGTTACAATGGTCGCCGTCAGTCTCAGGTTGTAATAATTCACTATTATTTATTCAACAAATGCACTTATCAATATATAAAGTACCGAGTAGCCGATTCTCAGACCTACTGAATATGCATATAAAATTTGGTTAAAACCAGTAAAGCCGTTTCGGAGGAGTTCGTGGACTAACATTGTGACACGAGAATTTTATATATATAAGATTATAATTTAAAAGGCAATAAGGTAAGAGGAATTTAAAAAATATTCAGTTTTATATGGTTTTATACTCGTAGATTTGTTATTGATGTCTCGACTGTTCTACTTTGTAAATTGTCAATAATATTAATTGGTAATATTGTTAAAATTATGTACCAGTAGCTTAAAAGCTAGTAGCTACCAATGAAACGTCTTTGATACCTTTGTAAAGATCTTATACGGCTTGTTCATCATATAAACTTTCGTGGTCTCTTCACTAATTTACCTAGTATTTACCTATGCATTAGTTACACAACTAAGCGGTTGCAAATATTTGAAACGTTTCAGTCAATCAGCTGGTTGGCGTCCGTCTAATTATGACAAAAAACGCCGCCCACCCAGCCGCTCGACGCTCGTCCGCTCCCCGGTCGTTAATCAACTTTGACATGTCATACGCTCTCCAAAATCATCCACTCATGCTGGCTCATTATGCTGCATGCTACAGTTATATTAGGTACATATTACAGAAATATTTCCTAGTTGACCTAGTCACAAAATGCGGCTTTTTTCAATAAATATTTTAGACAATTAGTGATTTCTATTGTCATTTATAGGACTGACACAACGTGTTTTGTAAAAACTTTACTAAAAAGTAGAAAAGCTTTTGAGAAATATTAAATTTATAAATACCTACAGTTGTTGAACAAAATATCTATAAAATTAATCTAAGTTAATTTGAACAAAGACAATGTCCTCAGTCAGTAGGAGTGCATTTAGCAAGAGCTTACAAAGACGAAATAAGCAGTTTATATCTTGAGTTATTACAACCTTAAAATAAATGTAGAGGCGATTCAAATTTTGCTCTCATTTTACATACATGACCGTTTAACGTTCATCCACACAAATTGGTCTTGTTAATACCACAGTGTGAATAATACGTGACAGTAGTCCATCTACCATTTTCATATTATTTAACCACCCAGAACCCGATCTGGCACGCATACATTTTATTGTAATTTCAGATAACTTTAAGAGTGGGTTGCACCGGAGGCGTGGTTATAGTTACAGTTATGGTCAAAGTTATGATTATAGTTAAGGCTAACTTAAGACCACAGAATCTGACAGATGTCTGTTTCGTTTATTTTTTTATTAAAGCTACAGATGGGATTGAGAGAATAAAAATTCAACTATCCGTAAAAATCGACAGAAAAATATTTGTTATATAACAACACTGTGAGCAATAGTAAATTTTCACGAAAAAAAATTCTATATAAGTATGAGCGGTTATGGTTATCGTTAAATATGGCGTCCTTAACCAAAGATTTGACATTTTGCACTGTAGTTATAGTTAAAGTTGCAGTTATAGTTAAAGTAAGTTGGTGCAACCCACCCTAAGAATGTAAAACGCAGTAGGTATCACGTCGCAAGCGCGTAAAACTTGTATAAGTTTGATTTTAAAATAATATAATATTATATAGAATAAAATTGTTCAGTGTGCATCCAATGTCTGATTGCCATAAAGTTTAACTTAGCATGGGATTAGGCGACGAAAAGATTTTTTTTAAAGACAGCGAGTTACTCTACTTAATACTATGTTAATGTTAAGCAATTCCTGAGATGGTTGTGCGAGGCGTCATTCGTCACCGGGAGAAGCTGCGCCCGCTGTGATGACGGACAGACGAGCGAGTTTCATGAACAAGCGTTCCAGAGTGAATGGAATTAGATGCCGTGGCCCGTGATGAAGAAGCAATGTTGTCACCCAATATTATCCTTACTAATATTATAAACGAGAAGATGTATAATATGTCTAGCACAAAAAAAAAGACGGGTTGCACTCCGGGAGTGCCGGCAGAAGTGAAAACTTGATTATTAACGTTGTGCATTTTTTTAACCCATTTTTTATGAAAATTGATTATTAAAAAATCTATTTTTTTAATTAATCGAAACCCTTACAATCGATTAAATTTTTAACCCATTTTTTATGAAAATCGATTTTTAAAAAATCGATTTTTTTAATTATTTAATCGAAACCATTACAATTTTTTTAACCCATTTTTTATGAAAATCGATTTTTAAAAAATCGTTTTTTTTAATTAATCGAAACCCTTACAATCGATTAAATTTTCAACCCATTTTTTATGAAAATCGATTTTTAAAAAATCGATTTTTTTAATTAATCGAAACCCGATTAAAATCGAAATCGAAAAATAAAAAATTATCGACAATCGATAAGTACAATCGATTGTTCGATTAATCGATTTCGATGTTACAACAGTACTCTCCAACCGTCTTACGGTTTTTCGATCAGCACGAGCATCTGACGCGAGTTTCACAGTTTTTACCTATCCCACAAAAGTGCTCAACGCCGCTAAAGAAGTTTTCACTTCAAAAATTGCCTAGCTGTGTCAGTTACCTTTGCATGCTTAAATGGATAAATAAATTGTGATGAAGTTTGGTAATAGTAAGTCTTTTAATTCGCGGGATTAGGACATAAAGTGATCCAAGGCTTTAAATTATTGATTCCCAAAGTGGTCCAGGAGGACCCCATGGGGTCCACGGGAGCCCGATAGGGGTCTACGCTTGCGTGGAAAAAAATGGGGGTCCACGAGTCGTTAACGGGGGTCTATAAAAATTAGGTGACCCAATTTGACTTCTCCTATGAATATAGGCAGACAATATTATATTAATAGCAGATTAAATATTACAGAGCGAGGAGATTTAGAAATAACAAATAAGTAAAAGTGTGGTAAATTTTTTGTTAAATAGCTACAAAACAAGAAAATATTTGCGTTTACTTTTTACCACTCCGAAGTGAAGGTTATTGGTTCCTTGTACTGTGACTTGTGAGTCAAACTTAGAATAAAAAAAGTAAAGGTCCAACTGTTGGATTAATACGCTTTTTAGACCGGCCTTGAACGGGGGGGTGCACCGGATCCAGCAAAATGTTTAAAGTGGTCTATGAGAAAAAAAAGTTTGGGAACCTCTGCTTTAAATGAACATGGACGGTAAAAAAGAACTATCAAAAATGACGTTTTTGTATGATAAAAGCGTTAGTTCCTTTTCTCGCAACGTTCATATATTAAAGGCTTGTCGAGCTGTAGTAGGTATAGATTTTGTCTCAGAAACATAGAGTAGGTACGGCATTAGGAAAGACGTTCTCCGCGACAGAATCCGTAAGTGCTCAAACTATGGACTTTTGTGTGAAATATTATGTAATTTAAGAGAAACGTTTCATATTTACGCAAAAACCATTAAATAAACTTAATAAGTTTATGCTAATTACATACATATCCGCAGGAAATACATTTTTAGCGACGAGAAAGGATAAATATATTCTCGTTCCTAAACTAAATCCTTCGATCGCGGATTCTTGGAAATGCTATTGAATTCTATTGTTGTCGCGATCACCGGTGCTCTTATGGGGCTTGAAGGATTAAGATACGTTAACCCCAAAAAAATAGGCACCAACACCATGAAAGTTTGAGAGCCGCGCTAGTCTAGACTACTGACTACACTAACATTCAGTGCCTACCTACCGTCGGGACAGTCATATGAACTTTTCAAAAGTACAGTTACACAACAAAGAAATTAATGTAATCACTATAAGACGTAATAGAGTTTAATCCAGTTTAAAATATAATTTAGGTGATTATGATTAAGTTTATAAAAAGGTAAAACTAAATCATTATTTATTTTATTATTTATTAAGTTGTGTTAGTAGATTAAAATCTACTAAAAATACTTTACACTTGACGTGGGCTATGTTTTATTTGAAAAAGTTATTAGCGGTTATACAACATTTTTAGGGTTCCGTACCTAAAGGGTAAAAACGGACAAACATCGAAGTCTCAGTAATAGGGTCCCCATTACTGCAGAGACTTCAAAGTCTGTCTGTCTGTCTGTCTGTCTCCAGGCTGTATCTCAAGAACCGCTATAGCTAGACTTCTGAAATTTTCATTTAATGTGTATAACTGATGCCGCTATGTAACAACAAATATGTACTTAAAAGTAAAAACAAAATAAAATTATTATTTAAGGGATCCCATACAAGAAACGTGATTTTTTGGTCTTTTGCTCGTAATCAATAATGGCAATATCTGTGATCTAGGCACTTGAAATTTTCACAAAATCCTTAATTATATTTGTACTTTAATCATTAATAATAAAATTAAAATAAAATAAATATTTTAGGGGGGCTCTAAAAGAAACACATTTTTTTGCCTACTTTCGCTCTATCTACCCGCACTTGGCCGATTTTTAGGATAGTAGCCAAAATGAAATGAAAGATAAAAATATGATTAACAACATTTATGTAGATAAAGTCATAAAGCTATTAAAAATCGTCCAATGTGCGAAGCAGACTCGCGCAAGAAGGGTTCCGTACCGTCATAATGCAAACAGGTCAAAAATTGTGTTTTTTGTATAGGAGACTTAAATATATTATATTTTACACATTATATATCTTGACCTGTACAATTTTTAACCGATTTTTAGATCTTTTGATCATATTATTCACACCAATAGAGTAATGGCCTCATTGGGCACTATACTACATTAAAATATACGCAATGATTTAAGAACCTCCTCCATCTTCCTGTTACATAAAAATTAGGTTGAACAAACCCTTAAAAATAAAATTTCCGGTCGATTCCTATCTTATTTTATCACTTACAAAAATGCGCCAACGGAGAAACAGATGATTTGGCGTGTGACTGCACAATACTGTGCAAACGACAGCGACAGTAGCCAAGAGCTAGTCTACCTACGAAACGCGTACTGAAAATCGTAGAATCTTTCACCGCAGCACTTTGGATTTCATCACCCTTACGTTAGTGATCACTCAGCTACATGCGATGAAAATGTTAAAAAATAGCTCCGACCCGTATCGGGCACTGACCGTCCATCTGCCGCGGCTGGTGCCATTCGTCCCGCCACTCTTGACCCTCCATCCCATGTCTTCGATGCGAGTCGATTATTTTTTCAACGCGACGCGATAAATCAGTTTTCTGTGCGTTAATCTTTTGCTAAGCGCGCGCATACCTCGGCGCGAGGCGAACGCTTCTGTCGTCGGGGCGCAGCGGCGCGGCGCCGCCCGCCAGGCCACGCCCCCCGCGGCTCCGCCCACCGAGCGGCCCGTCGCGCCCTGACGTACGGCGGGCCTGAATCCACCTGTAAGGTACATTTATTTCCACGATTTATTAACTCGACGTGAGATATTACCATAACACTATAAATTAATAAGAACACATCCAATAACTTATTATACCTACGTCTGTTTAAATAAAGAAGGAGCTTTTGCCTGCAACTTCGCCTGCTTAATATATTTTAGTAGATCTTTTGAACATCACAAATCATAATACGATTTAAATTCGTTTAAAAAAGAAAAGGAAAACAGTAAGAACAGACAACTCACAATGGAAACCATTATAAGGACAGAATGCATATTATTTATAACCTACAATATCTCATACATCTCATATCATGTTTCGTTTATAGTAAATAATAACCAAAAAGGCTGTTAGTAAAATACCAATCTTTTAAGTACGCAAATCAACAATCTAACTGCCTACTCTCCTATGTATTTCGCACTACAAGCATACTACAAGTAGTTTGTAAACACACTCCAGATCATGTTTTTAAGAAGCGAGCAACCACGTTGCCACACTCCTGTTATTTTCGAACACACTATACTTTACCTCAGTATAAACACTCTGCCTTTTGGTAAAGCTTTATTTTCGGACTGTATACACCGTGTATAAACAGTCTTAAACTGAATACATACTATTACTACCTTTACACAAACAACAAAGAATATAGACGTTGGTTTGGTCAAGATCTAGTTGGCTCTAACGGCTATTAGAGTTCCGTCACCAGTGAGGTTACTTTATATTAATATATATGGTATTTACTTTTAAATAACCTTTTTAATTTTATATCAAAGTGTCGTTTGTTTTTTTATTGCTTATGTGAGGAGCTTTGTACGTTCAAACTTAGCCTAATGACAGAATGTGAACAACACATAGTAGAGCAATTTCTAATTTAGATATATTAAGCGTGTATATCATGAAAGACTTAAAAACAATAATTAACAAAAATAAATTACAACAAATTATTTGAAAATGCATAAAAATGTTGTTTCGTAGCTCCTGCTACGCCGTAGAGGGTGCTACGCGCGACGGATTCCATAGCTGTTTTTATTTTTCATTCGTATTAATAAAATATTTATAAGCCCATCATATTAAACTACTGACTGTGACTGATCTGTGAGTAGAATCTATCTCATAAATATTATTTTGATCTAGACTACAAATTTGTCAAAGGTACTCGTATTTTTCGTTAAATTACATACGAAAGGTGTTTTAACTTTTAAGTTTTAAACTATTTTGTACGGAACTTTCGTGCGAGAGGCTAACGACGGGCACTTAGTCGCATTTCAAGTGGTGTCTGCTTTGTAAAAATGTATCTTTAAGTAGGTAGACTGTAGATTATTTTTGAAGTGTCGAGACACCAACAATCAAGCAAATATTTTGCACCAACACATATTTCATTTTCAAGTGACTTGACATTTTAAAAATGTACAACATTTTTGTAGCTATAAAATAAAATTAAGACCACTTTTGTGACGTTTACCAAAAACGAAACGTAGGTATTAGTAGATTTATCTAGTGTCTAATGGTAATAAACACCATGTAGGTATTTTGTGAGCTATATATTTAGGTTGTAGGATAATCGATAGTTTAATATAAATATGGCACCGGGACAAACCCTTGTTCGGTTTAATGGTGCTGTCATTATATTTAAATATAATGTTTATATGTAAACAAAAAAAAATCTAAGAAATAATTAATAAATACTTTCATACTCTGCGTTCTAACGGTGCAAAGCATTTCAATTGATGTTGGTACAAGAAGGCATAATCATACGTGCTGAGTACCTACAAGCTAAAATGTTTTCCACGAAACTCTACTTCTAATTAGAAATAGATTTATTTCAGTTATATACTACATTGTTAATATTTAACAGTTCTCATCACGAGCTAATTGGAGTATATCCATCTCCTTCCCACAGGCTACTAACTGGAGATGTGGAAAAGAGACAAGAAAGGAAAAGGCGGAGCTTATAGACGGCGGATTTCTACCCACGCGCGTTCAGAGAAAATATTTTGTAAGAACAAAACGAAAAGTCACGCTAATAGTCCAATGATTCACTATTTAAAGAACCATACCGATAAAAAATAAATGAGCAATATGCCAGCGAACATTTTACACTACAAATACCTACCGCTCATTATGTTACAACATTTCATTATAATGATGTACCTAGCTATTTAAAAAGTATATACTGTTCAAATATTTTCTTTTGTGTCTTCGGTTATAAACCACGATATATACGTCTTCATAATTAAATCATTATACAAAACATGTGATATAAAATACAAACAATGTGATATTATGTCTATATCTATATGTGGACTGTGTGTCTGATTACTGATAAGCTGTTTTTTAACTCTACTCGCTCAAAAAACTCAACCGAATTTGAATAAATTATGGAGTATATTTACATCTGAAGATTGTTTTGTTGGAATACGTCGTGACTCGTGGCTTATCCTGAGTTTTTTACCTTTTTGTTTAAAGAATTTATTCTCATAAAAGATACAATATTCACTTACTTGAGAACAATATATAAATTATACTTCCATCTGAAGATTGTTTTGTTGTAATACGTCGTGACTCGTGGCTTATCCTGAGTTTCTACTGGTTTCTACCTTTTTGTTTAAAGAATTTATTCTCATAAAAGATACAATATTCACTTACTTGAGAACAATATATAAATTATACTTCCATCTGAAGATTGTTTTGTTGTAATACGTCGTGACTCGTGGCTTATCCTGAGTTTCTACTGGTTTCTACCTTTTTGTTTAAAGAATTTATTCTCATAAAAGATACAATATTCACTTACATGAGAACAATATATAAATTATACTTCCATCTGAAGATTGTTTTGTTGTAATACGAGGGCTGCTATTTATGTATCCGGAATTAAAAAAAGAAACAAACATATATCATTTAATATGGTTTTATTGCTTTTCAAAATATTCGCCGCGATGATCGACACACTTTTGCATACGCTGGAACCAATTTTCATAGCACTTTTTCCATTCTGATTGAGGTATCTCCAAAACGTGCATTTTGAACGCATCAACAGCCTCTTCGCGGCTCGAAAAACGTTGACCACGTAATTTGTTCTTCGCGTATGGAAATAAAAAGAAATCCTTAGGTGCCAAATCAGGGCTGTACGGCGGATGACCAGTCAATTCGATCTTTTGACCCTCCAAAAACTGAGTTGTTTCAGCTGAGGTGTGACAGCTAGCATTGTCGTGATGTAATATGATTCTGCGTTGTCGGTTGTCCTTTCTTATTTCTTCAAAGACTTCTGGTAAACAAATGGTCGTATACCATTCAGAATTAACCGTTTTACGATTCTCTAATGGCACTGTAGCCACATGTCCATTAATTCCAAAAAAACAGGCGACCATTTGCTTCAAAGTACTTTTTGCACGAGTAACTTTTGTTGGTTTCGGCTCATCTTGGAACACCCACACCGTTGACTGTTGTTTAGTTTCGGGGTCATATGCATAGATCCAAGATTCATCACCTGTGTAGATATTATAAACGGCTTGTGACGTACCACGGTTGTATTTTTTTATCATTTTTTTGCACCAATCGACACGAGCCCGTTTTTGATCGATTGTCAAGTTGTGCGGAATCCAACGCGAACATATTTTTTTACAGCCAAATGTTCGTGTAATATCTTATGTATGCTCGTCATACTTATGCCTAAGGACGCCTCTATCTCGCGATATGTAACATAACGATCACGCATTATTAGTTCCCGCACAGCATTTATATTTTGTGGGACAACAGCTGTTTTTGGGCGACCTTCTTTATTTTCATCCGTGAGCATAGACCGCCCACGATTAAACTCACTGTACCAGTGATAAACAGTGGTTTTTGATGGTGCTTCATCTCCAAAAGTTGCGGTGAGTTGAATAAAGCACTGTTGTTGATTTAGCCCACGCCGAAAATCGTAGTAAATCATTGCACGAAAATGTTCACGCGTTAAATCCATGGCAAATGAAGACACGCAATTTTCAAAATGACGCCACAATGGAAAAATAATTGACAGTCACATGAAACAAAATGTATTCTTCAACCAAAGAGTTCTATGTTCAAATGTTGTAATTACCTTTTTAAATATTGTTCTTGTAAGTGGCCAGTTCCGAATACATAAATAGCAGCCTATGTACGTCGTGACTCGTGGCTTATCCTGAGTTTCTACTGGTTTCTACCTTTTTGTTTAAAGAATTTATTCTCATAAAAGATACAATACTCACTTACGTCACATGAGAACAATATAAAAATTGTACGTTTAATTATAATAATATTGTCATTTGTTGTTTCAGTGTTTATCCCTTTCACGACTTAAAAACACAAATTTTACCTAATTGTTTGCGTTGATTCGTTGACTCTATTATCCATGCTTTCCTAACGCAAACACGAAAAATTACTTAAGTACGTATTATATTTATTCATTACTTTGATTCTACTATCGACAAAAATGTTAAAAAATTAACCCGACTAACTAAAACAACCAAACACCGACTAATTAACGAATGTGGTTACGTATTCGAGACACACCATCTCAGTGTGTCTCTACAGGATAATATTAGATACGACTAATCAGTTGACATCTCATTTACGTATCGAGAGTACCTAAAAGATTGAAAAATCTAGGATTTTTCAAGACTTTCGCGAATGGAAGAAAATCGCGGTAAAAATTAGCTTTCTCTACATCTAAATCAAACACCATAATGGATCTATTATGATGTGTTGATTCCGACGTACCTACTTACTTCCTTACGTAGGTACTTCCTTAGCCCGGTCACCATAAAAAAACAAATAGTTTGTCTTTAATATTCGTGTAGAATCTACACTGTTGATAATATCTCGATCATAAAAGTGCATCTCAAGCTGAGGAGAAGAGTCTCCGTAGTTTTATTTACGTTTATGTTGGGCGACGACAGCGGTAACGACGCCATCTTCCGCCCGCATCTGTCAGCAGCACTCCGTTACGCGCCGGATGCACCAAACTCTATGTTTATTATAATATTCCTTGAACAAACTACTTATAAGAGAGCGGTAGGTATGGGCATATGAAAATTGTTTGGATGGCCCGAAAATAGCTGTTGAGGACAGCGGCCTCGCTCCCGAAAAACGTATAGTGAGTGCACATAAACTAATTAAAGTGAAATGTGAGAAATAGACTCAGTGCAAATCAGTGTTTTTACAAACAGACTTTAAAAGTGAATTACGTTAAATCTGTGGCTCCCTAAGAGATAAAATATAGTTAATTTAATAAGTTAATAAGTTATCTAATAAATACAGGAAAAATTAGTTGTGTAACATATGTAGTTTGGAAAATATTAGGAAAATTGTGTGTAAAAATGTGTAAATTCTATTAACTTTTATGTTTACTTAGCTATAATTACGTTAAAATATAAGTGGTGATACTTAGATTAAGGTACATATTGTGGAACGATGAATAAATAATCTCCCGAAACGCGTTTTAATTACCTGGCTCACGGAAAATGGCGAAAATAGGGGAAAAGTAGCCGTCTCCGATAGCAAAAGTGAGACAGAAAACTTGCGAATCGGAGCGGCTTACTATATGGCATTCGCCCGAGCCAGGTAAGCGAGGTGCGTTTCGGGAGCAATGTTCTCCTCGACTCTCGTGTGTTTTATTTACGCCCCCGCTCTGCAAGATTACCGGTGTAGCCTCGGTCTTCGAGTCCGATCTGAGCCAGCGGCGAAAACCTATGGGCGAATACAGTCTCGAATAGTGAATTTGGTCGTTGCGATCCGGATTTGAAGTTTGTCTTTTGCGATCCGGATTTGAAGGCGACACTTAGAAGAATTTCAAGAGCAAGCTGGACTTAGAAAATTTGGGAAGACCGGACCCGAAGAAGACTGGACTCGGAGACGACTGGACTCGAAGATACAGGTCTACACCACCAAGGGGAAGCAAGGATTCGTAGATTTTTGTCACAAAACCTACTGAAGTTCCTTGAAGATTGAACATTGAACATAGAAGATTGAAGATTGAACATAGAAGATTGAACATTGAACATAGAAGATTGAACATTGAACATAGAAGATTGAACATTGAACATACAAGATTGAACATTCAATAGAAGATTGAAGATTCAATATAGAAGATTGAAGATTCAATATAGAAGATTGAAGATTCAATAGAAGATGGTCATCACGAGGAGTCAGAGCGGGGCCGAGGAGAACCAGCAACCGAAAATATTTTCGGATCCGCCCAGGTCGCCGTCTGCAGCCGCAACCAGCCAGCCACCGACCGAGGGGAGGGCGGATCTGCTTCAAACTGTGTTGAAACCGAGGCCGGGCACTAGCAAGACACCCGCGCCATCGGGAGTACCTGTAGCCAGGGAGAAGGCTATTTCAATTGGGTCGCGTCGATCGACAGCAAGTGTCGTCGCGCGCCTGCGATACGAGGCGGAAGAGAAACTTGCCGCACTCCGTAAGAAGGAACTGCAGATCGAAGCAGAACTCATCAAGAAGAAGCTCATCGCTGATGTCGCCACCGCCGAGGAAACCAGCAACCCCGACGAAGACGAACCTTCAGAACAGGTGGAGCAACGGGTCCGAGCCTGGCTAAGCGAACATGGTCCTGACAACGAAGAGACGACCGAGGAACGGGTCGTGCCAGAGGAGGAAGGGGACGCGCCGAAGCCAGAAGACATGCCACCTGCGGGAAAGAGACGCGAGCCGCAGAGATCGAGGTTCGAGCGGCCTGCAGCCGGGATCAACGGGGTGGAACAGCTTGCCGACACCCTAGACAAGCTGTTGAACCAACGACAGCCGCGCCATCAGACGGAGTTGCCCATATTCACGGGCTCTCCTTTGGAATGGCTGCCGTTCAAAGCAGCCATGGAAGATACCACCGCATTTTACAAGCTCAAGCCAATCGAGAACCTGGCGCGCCTGAGAAGCTGTCTACGGGGGGAGGCTCGAGAAGCAGTGGCGCCGTTGCTGAGCATCGTAACACCACCCGAACAGATCATGAAGACTCTGGAGCAATGCTTCAGAGTCTTTTCAGAGTCAGTTCAAAATTTGCGTGATGGTCGACCGCATGATGGAAGATTTGAAGAAGCTTCCGAGGCTCGGAGGCACGGCGGCAGAGCTCAACCAATTCGCGGTGAAGATTCAGAACATGGTGGCTATCCTGAAGAAGTTAAAGCACGGGTATCTCTTCAATCCGTTGCTTGTGAGAGACATCCTGGAGAAGCTCAGCCCATTCGAGAAGAGCAAATGGTACGACTACGCAGAAGAGACATCGCGCTACCGGAACGAGCCCGATGTCGTCCTTCTCTCTGAATTCCTAATGAGAGAAGCGGACAGAGCGCTGCGCTACGGATTCACCACGGCTCCGGCTGCAAGAAAGGAAACATCGCGTCCACCTCCCAACAAGAACGAAGTTAGAACGAGAAGACCAGTCTTCGCGATAGCAGAAGAGGGCCGAGGCACACCGAGCCACAGCCCGCCGAAGAGAATGCGCGAAGAACCAACGAAGTGTCCGATGTGCACCGACCGCCACGCTCTGTTTCGCTGCGCTGCTTTCAAGAAACTGAGTG
Source organism: Polyommatus iphigenia (assembly GCA_963422495.1). Taxonomy (NCBI): domain Eukaryota; kingdom Metazoa; phylum Arthropoda; class Insecta; order Lepidoptera; family Lycaenidae; genus Polyommatus; species Polyommatus iphigenia. The sequence continues at coordinate 42,768,686 of OY730177.1, read as the reverse complement.
TGCAGAAGAGATGGGACACAGTCAAGCAAGAAGGGCTGTGTTTCCTGTGCCTATCGAGCCGACACAGAAGATACAACTGCAGAGCGAAGCAGTGTGGTATCCAGGGATGCAAGCGGCCTCACCACCCACTACTACACGAGGAGAGGTCCGACGGCGCTCCACCGATCGAGGACGCCGTAATCACCGCATCGGTTGCCTCCGACCGCGCGGTGAAACTGAAGATGAGAAGAATTCAAGTCGTTGGGCCACGGGGCGAAGCTGACATCTTCGCGCTGTTCGACGAGGGCTCGACGGTGACTCTGCTGGATGAAGACGTCGCTGAGGCTATCGGCGCAGATGGTCCACCGAAGATGCTGCGCATGCACGGAATCAACGCCGAGAGAAGGGAAGAGAGAAGCCGCCTCGTACAACTGGGCGTACGAGGTCGCGACGGTACCAGACACGACATCACCGCGAGGACTGTGAACGGGTTGAATCTCTTAACTCAATCCGTTCCGGAATCCCTTCTGCAGCTCGCTCACCTGCGCGATCTCAAGAACGAAGAGATGTGCTACGAGAACGAGAAACCCCAACTTCTCATCGGCACGGACAATTGGCAGCTCATCGTGTCTCGGGAGCTGAGAATCGGGAAGAGGAACCAGCCCGCAGCCTCTAAGACGAAGCTTGGATGGGTGATACATGGCAGCATCCCCAAGCGCATCATAAGGCAGGACGAGAACGAAAATATCCTGCATATATCCACGGTGGAAACCAGAAACGATCGTCTGGAAGAAATGGTGAAGAAACACTTCGACATAGACGCTTTGGGAATAGCGGCTAAGGCGAAGCTGAGCAACGAGGAACAGCGAGCCATCGACCTGTTTGGCAGAACGGCCAAGAGAACGGAAGACGGTCGATTCGAAGTGGGACTCCTGTGGCGCAAGGATGGCGTCAAACTGCCCCTCAGCTACAATAACGCGCTGAGGAGGCTCAAGAACTTAGAACGCAAGCTCGACAGAAACCCCCTAGATGCGGCGCAGTATCATGGGCAGATGGAAAACCTCATACGAAAAGGATATGCAGAGAAATGCGACGGGACGGAGGCCGGAAGCGAGAACACATGGTACCTGCCGCACTTCCCGGTCAAGAACCCAAACAAGCCGGGCAAGCTGCGCTTGGTCTTCGACGCGGCGGCCAAAACGAACGGCGTGAGCCTCAACGATCACTTATTGGAGGGGCCCGATCTACTGACATCCCTGCCGAGGATATTGTTCCGGTTCAGGGAGGAAGCCGTGGCAGTGAAAGCAGACATAGAAGAGATGTTCCTACGCGTGAAGATCAGAAAAGAGGACCAGCCGGCGCAGATGTTCCTGTGGAGAGAGGGCCGAGAGGAGCCGCCCTCTAAGTACAAGATGATGGTCATGATATTTGGGGCATCGTGTTCACCGTACCTGGCACATTCAGTACGGAATCGAAATGCAGAAGAACACGCAGAATCGTGCCCAGAAGCCTATCGCGCCATCACCGAAGCCCACTACATGGACGATTATGTGGACAGCTATCCAGACCATGAGAAGGCCAAGCAGGTCGTGGAACAAGTGGACCGGGTGCACAAGATGGGCGGATTCCACTTGCGGGGATGGACGAGCAACGACCGACGAGCGCTGACGGGGCTACCAGTGGACCGCCTAGCTGATGATGTGGCGCAGCCTGTCACCAAGGATGAACAGAAGACCCTGGGGATACTGTGGGACTCTCGAGGGGACACGCTAAAATTTAACACATCTCTATCAAGAGTCCCTAAAGAGGTCCGAGAGCTGCAGCGCGCACCTACCAAGAGAGAGGCCCTTAGCACGGTGATGAGCATCTACGATCCGCTGGGGCTACTGAGCTGCTACACCATCACCGCCAAAGTCATCCTGCAAGGTCTGTGGCGTCAGAAGCTGGACTGGGACGAGCCGCTGCCGGCGGAGTCAGCTGAAGACTTCACTCGATGGCTGAGAGACATGGAGCACATCAGCCACCTCGCGCTACCCCGAAGCTACAACGGGGGGAGCCCCACAAGAAACCGGCAGCTGCACGTGTTCTGTGATGCGAGCAAAGACGCGTACGCGGCGGCCGTCTACTGGAGGCTGGAGCAAGAAGATGGAGAAATTCGAGTGATGCTGGCCGCAGCCAAGGCTAAGGTGGCACCACTGAAGACACAGACGATACCACGATTAGAGCTGCAAGCCGCTCTGGTGGGAGCGAGGCTCGGGAACGCCGTCGCAGCGGAACACAGATGGAAGACAGATGCGATTTTCTACTGGACCGACGCTCAGGTGGTTCTGTGGTGGATACAGAACGGGAGCAGGAAATATACACCATACGTCGCCCACCGATTGGGAGAGATCGCCGAGCTGACATCCGTACACCAATGGAGGTGGGTGAGCACGAAGAATAATATCGCCGACATGGCCACCCGAACGGGCTATGTCACCAAGAGCGAAGAAGATCCGTGGTTCAATGGACCAGACTTCCTGCGCAGGCCTGTGAACGAGTGGCCCGCGGAGAGTCCCGTTCAAGCCGAGGACCAAAAGGAGCACGTCGCCTTCCAGACCACGGAGGCGAGCGACATGAACTGTCTGCCAGAGGTGAGTCGCTTTTCAAAGTACGAGCGCCTCGTGAGATGTACGGCGATGGTTCTACTATTCATCGAGAAGTGTCGCGATCGCCGGGCCAGTCTCGACGTGCGACACCTGGAGAAGGCGGAGATATTGTGGTACCGAAAATCACAACACGATAGCTTCGCACGGGAAATAGAGAAGATGAAAAATGGAGGGACGGCGCCAAGATGGAGCTCCTTGTACCGGCTCAACCCGGTGTACAGGGACGGCCTGCTCACGCTGGACGGGAGGATCAGAGCAGCGCAGGTGCCGGATGAAATGAAGAACCCAATTATCCTGGACGGAAGACACCCCTTCACGAGACTGCTGGTGGCCAGGGAGCATGCCAGAGCCGGGCATGGGAGCCGCGAGAGAGTTGTGAACGATCTAAGACAGAAATTCTGGATCCTGAAGCTACGGCCAACGGTGCGGAGCATCATCCACAACTGCGCCTTCTGTCGGATGAGGAGGGCGCGCCCGAGAATCCCGCAACCTGGAGACCTGCCACCGGAGCGCCTGGGGGTGTTCCAGAGACCATTTTCCTACTGTGGTCTCGATTGTTTCGGCCCAATGATCGTTACCATCGGCCGACGTCATGAGAAGAGATGGGGAGCGCTGTTCACCTGTTTGACGACGCGAGCGGTTCACCTGGAACTGGTGGCCTCGCTGTCGACCGATTCAGCATTGATGGCAATGAGAAGAATGGCCGCACGGCGGGGATGGCCGGCGGTCATGTACAGTGACAATGGGACGAACTTCAGAGGCGCGGACGTCGAGCTGCGACAGGCGTATGCCGAGTGGATGCCGGCTATGACCGAGCTGGGCCTCACACACCGCATGAAATGGAAGTTCACTCCGCCAGGGGCGCCGAGCCAAGGGGGCGCCTGGGAGAGACTGGTGAGGTCAGTGAAAACCGCCCTACTCGCCACACTGAACGAGAAATCACCGAAGGAAGAGGTGCTCCAGACCCTGATGACCGAGGCGGAGTACTCCGTGAACGCTCGACCGCTCGTTCACGTTTCCGTGGACCCCGACGACCCAGAGGCGATCACACCTAACCATTTTCTCATAGGGTCATCCACGGGACAACCATACGTCGGGCCGTGCGTGCAGGCCGACAAGAAGACGTGGAGGGTCGCGCAGGCCTTGGCGGACGAGTTCTGGAGGCGATGGGTGAGGGAATACCTGCCGACGCTCACGCCCCGTTGCGGGGCACCGAGGAGCGGCCGCAATCTGGCCCCGGGGGACTTAGTGATCGTCGTGGACCCCGCGCTGCCGCGTAATACATGGCCGCGCGGAGTCGTACACCGTGTCTACCCGGGCCCGGACGGACGAGTGCGTTGCGCGGACGTGCGTACGCGCAGCGGAGTGTTCCGCAGGCCAACATCAAAGCTGGCGGTGATAGAAGAATCGCCGCCGGAGCAGCAGACGGCGCCAGGAGAAGAGCAGACGGCGCCCGGAGAAGAGCCGGCGGGCCGAGACAGCCCGCAGTCGCCGGAACGAGTCGCAACGGGCTCAACCAGCTCGTGCTCAGCAGGGCAGTCAGCGGCGGGCCGAGACAGCCCGCAGACGCCGGAACGAGTCGCGACGAGCTCAACCAGCTCGTGCTCAGCGAGGCAGCCAACAGCGAGACCGGCGAGCCCGCAGTCACCAGAGAAGGCTACGTAGACCCTGGCTACTGCGCCGGGGGGAGGATGTTGAGGACAGCGGCCTCGCTCCCGAAAAACGTATAGTGAGTGCACATAAACTAATTAAAGTGAAATGTGAGAAATAGACTCAGTGCAAATCAGTGTTTTTACAAACAGACTTTAAAAGTGAATTACGTTAAATCTGTGGCTCCCTAAGAGATAAAATATAGTTAATTTAATAAGTTAATAAGTTATCTAATAAATACAGGAAAAATTAGTTGTGTAACATATGTAGTTTGGAAAATATTAGGAAAATTGTGTGTAAAAATGTGTAAATTCTATTAACTTTTATGTTTACTTAGCTATAATTACGTTAAAATATAAGTGGTGATACTTAGATTAAGGTACATATTGTGGAACGATGAATAAATAATCTCCCGAAACGCGTTTTAATTACCTGGCTCACGGAAAATGGCGAAAATAGGGGAAAAGTAGCCGTCTCCGATAGCAAAAGTGAGACAGAAAACTTGCGAATCGGAGCGGCTTACTATATGGCATTCGCCCGAGCCAGGTAAGCGAGGTGCGTTTCGGGAGCAATGTTCTCCTCGACTCTCGTGTGTTTTATTTACGCCCCCGCTCTGCAAGATTACCGGTGTAGCCTCGGTCTTCGAGTCCGATCTGAGCCAGCGGCGAAAACCTATGGGCGAATACAGTCTCGAATAATAGCTTTATAGAGGAGACTTGAACTCTGTTTAAGGCTATGACTCGTCACTCGAGTCACTGTAGTAACAAAGGTTGTCTAGATTCGAGTAGTAAGAATAGGTTGAAATTGATAAAGCTGAATTGCGGCAAAATATTTACGTAAACATTTAGATAAGAACTTAGGTGCTCTACCTTTATTTAGTATCTAGGTATGATATGATGACGTGTGCCAGAGTTTCAAGATTCGTAGTTTGACATCGTTTAAACATCCACTTAAGCTTTAAATCGTACCCACAGTAACAGGATATAGGTATTTTTTACAAAACAAACAATGTAGACTCATTCACAATATTATATTCTTTGCCTGAATCTCTTCGTTTCGGTCGTTTATTCACAACAAACATATCCAGTATATGTGCAAGTTGGCCACGGCTATTATTTTTATCCGTGCGAAATGCGATGTCATAAAACTATCGTCGCGGTTCAGGTGAACGGCCGCGCGCGCCGCGTCTCCCATATTTCCATCATCGACGCGTCTGATGCGCGCCAAAATAAGATTATTGGAAATTTGACACACAAACACCAGTAGGGTTGGCCAGAGAATACTTTGAAAAAGTTTCAAAGATCTGCTCGCGAGCTCCGAGGAATCGAGATCCCGAGGAGCATATTATAATACCACGCACTGTTCTTGCAATTTTTTTATAATTCCTCGAAAGTGGAGCGCGGATTAACCATTAGATTAATTATTTTTAACAAGAAATTAAAACCGACTTCCAAGGTAAAAACAATAATAACATCCTTATAATATGAACTAAAAAGTATTAAATAATTTTTCCTATCTAATGGTGCCTTTTTCCGAATTAAGCTAAACCTCAACTATTTCTGTACTCAATCTTCATAATTTTGAAGTCGGTACCAGATATAGCTGAATCCAGACACCAGAATATTTGAAACATTTGTTACTGGCACCGACTTCAAAATTATGAAGATTGTCTACAGAAATAGTTGAGGTTTAGCCGAATTCGGAAAAAGGCACCATTAGATAGGAAAAATTATTTAATACTTTTTAGTTCATATTATAAGGATGTTATTATTGTTTTTACCTTGGAAGTCGGTTTCAATTTTTTGTTAAAAATAATAATAACACTCTTTTTAGTTACCTAGTAAAACCATCGCGTACTATACGTAGAATAATACACCTGTATATTATTCTACGTATCTTATTACAATTTGTTAACAGTCACACGTCGTACAAAATATAATATCAGCTGCAGATAATTTTAAACAATACATTAAAAAAAATCGAAGTGGACACGTGCTAGGGCAGCGCCAAACCGGAATAGCAGCGGCGAGGCTTTCAGTGTCATATGATTTTGAACTTTATCTTTATTATTGTAATACATAATATCGCTTGAGAAGTCTACGGTCGCCCGTGGCTGCTCGTGGCCGCGATTGGTGTGACAGTGCACTAGCATGTTACTTGTATTATCGAAGCAACTTACTTCTCAGAAGTAATGTCAAATAAAAAATGTAAAAAAAGGTTGAATATTTTGTTATGTTCAATTTTGGTGACATTGGTGACCCTAACGTGGTAATGATGATGATGATGATGATGAATGTAATTTGTATATAAGCATATGCTTTCAGTTCTTAAAACAGCGCCTAAACCCCCAAACTTGTATCTATAAGGAATCCGGAGTTCTCTTAGTATCTTCGGAACCATAGTATACCTTGGTGCAAAATCTTGCGTTTTGGTAGCATATGCTTAGAATGCTTCTCATAATACCAAAATCACCATACGTTTCCATATAAATTTCGAGGAGTTCCCTCGATTACTCATGGATCCCATCATCAGGTCACCATTTTTGTGAACATGGTACCAAATTGGAGTTGAATCCTATACAACAAAAGAAAAATTTTGAAAATCGGTTCACAAACGGCGGAGTAATCGTTGAACATACACAAATAAAAATAAAAAAAAATATCCACAGCCGAACATATAACCTCCTCCTTTTTGGAAGTCGGTTAAAAAATTAAACATATTTGTTTCTGTTTTCAACCACCTAGAATGTAGATAATATAAAAATATCTAATCTAAATGAAGGTATTTAGGTGTTTTCCTCAAGCAAATAATAAATTATGTTAACAATACGCAACCTCAAGTCCCTGTCAATTACCTGCTGAAGTGATGATCTTTCAAATAATCACCGAACTATAAAAATACCTACTATATAGTCAAAGGGGCTAGGCATTGGTAGAGCTGATGTACCTAATAATAAATAATCGAATTGCTTACACCAAGTACTTCAGGCTACTTGTTCAATTTCTTCTTACTAGATTAATCCTTTACTGGAATAATAACCAAAAATCTAGAAAATAAAAACATCAAAGTAAATCAAGAAAGTCGCAAGAGGCAGCCCTAATCGGTTTTACGACTTGGAACATCACAGCCTTTCAATATCGATGATACATTTGAGTGGTCCTTATGCAGCTATATCATAATAATATATTTCTGGTTCGCTTGCTACTATTTTTACAGACATCAAAGTTCAAATAACGATGAAAAGATGTTGTTGCTGTCTGCGGATCTATCTTTTCTTTACCTCTCATAGAAAATATTACTTATTGAATTATTACTATACCTACATATAGGTCGAAACTAAAACCCAATAATCGATATTATAATAACACCATTTACACAGCCAATAACAATACAAGGTCTGCAGCTTTCTTTGTTCATACAGGATGTAAAAAAATCGGCCAAGTGCGAGTCAAACTCGCGCACAAAGGGTTCCGTACCGTAATAGAGCTAAAATAGGAAAATAATTGTATTTTTTTTGTATTGTGTGGGAGCCCCCTTTAATTATTTATTTTATTAAAATTTTATTAATGACTATTAAAGGACAAATAAAATTAAGAATTTTGTGAAAATTTCAAGTACCTAGCATTTGTCATTATTAATTACGAGCAAAAAAGGCCAAAAAAATCACGTTTCTTGTATGGGGAGCCCCCTTAAATATTAACTTTACTTTGTTTTTAGTATTTGTTGTTACAGCGGCAACAGATATACACAATCTGTGAAAATTGCAGAAGCCTAGCTATAGCGGTTCTTAAGTTACAGCCTGAAGACAGACAGACAGACAGACGGACAGACAGACAGACAACGAAGTCTTAGTAATAGGGTCCCGTTTTTACCCTTTGTATCTAAAGTCTAAACACACTAGGCCGAAGTTACGCCGGCGTAAATTCCGCATGATTACGCCCGCAATGTATTTTAAATTGCCGACGACACACTATTCCGATTTCTGTCGCGTTCCGTCCGTATTTTGTATGCGTTTGACATTGCGGACGTAATTTACGCCGCGTAACTTCGGCCTAGTGTGTTTAGACACTTTGGGTACGGAACCCTAAAAAACAAAGTGATAATATACCTACTTAAAAGCGCGTGTATGTGTTCATTATACAGAATGTCACAAAACTAAGTGAAAATAAACACACCGGCAAAATTAGAGGAACATAAAAAAAAATTCAATTTTTTTGAAAATTGTTTACTGTTTTTTATATATTTATTTATTTACTAATTGATTATTAGTTTTATTTATTATTAATTTTATATGAATTTAGGGCATAAAAACGTGTAAAATAGAAAAAAAATCAGCAAAAATCAAAAATTAAGAAAATCTTTGAAATTTCAGTAGTAAGTTTTTAAGTTAAATTCTCCATTTTCATTAAAGAAATGCCATGTTAACAGCGTGTAATGCCTTCTATGGACCTCAAGAGAGCCTGGATATGCCATTTCATGCTTGCATTTTGATTGTCAATCATTTCCTGTGGGATATTCTCCTACTCCTCCAGTAGCGCCAACTCAAGCTCCTGGACACATTTTGGACCGGAGTTTTAACTCGTACCGTTCACCTGATTCATTGATGTTAATTGATGTGCCATACGTCTTCAATCGGATCCACATCCGCAGACCGCGCTGGCCTCTCCACCTGGGCTACGCCAGCATCGTTTAGGTAATAATGCCCGATTTTTTTACTCTATGGACGCGCATAAAATTGAAGTTACTACCTAAAACTGTTTAAAATGCACAAAATTCAGTTTCAGGATGTCTGTGCTATAGCCCTGTACTGTCAAAGTACTATCATCGTGATGTGAGACGTGATGCCCTAAGGACGGATGTTTTTTTCCTTCTGGTGCCCCCTCAGACGTGATGCCCTAGGCAATTGCTTAATTTGATTAAGGTGACGCAGCGTTAAAGTAAGAAACCGTGTTGGATATGTTTTAGATTGCTTGTTTTCTATGCCGTATTTCTATAGGCCGGCCCGGCCTCTCATAGAAAACAAGCAATGGAACAGCAAAAAATGGAAAGGGCGTAAGCGACAAAATGGTTTTCGTCGCATAATTTAAAAACCATAAATACATTTCATATAAGCTATGCACAAATTAAAGTGCATGCTTGAACCAATTTATGTACAAATTTTGGAACCTTAAATCACTCTCCTCTGTTGGAAAAATAGGAATCCCTTTTTTTACAGAGGTCTTTTCGATTGATTATTCTGTGCTATAAAAGTTGTCCAATCGTGTTATGCTATGGGCAATTCAAAGACAAAGACATGCTGAATACTGACAATAACTTCAATTTCTTAGCTTTAGTCATTGCTGAGAAAAATCGGCATCGCTACAGCCAGATTATCAAGGCGTCGCCTTAAGGGTTAATCCGTCACTGATCAACAATCATCAGCTCTGTGCGGGCTCCAAATCATATGCCACCCCAAACCATTACGAAGTATGCATCATAGGCCACTGTTTCCGTTAAATTTGAAGGCCTTTAACGTTCTTAAAGATTTATCCACATTCTTTATCGCCTGTCAACAAAATTTACACAGAATTTGCTCCCATCACTGTACAGCACACGATTTCACTCACTTGTCGAATTTTGATGTTTACGCGCAAATCTTAGCCTGGCTCTTTGCTGTCCTGTCTCAAGTTTTGGTGCCCTTGCTGGCACCTTTGAGTTTAATTTAACTTCTTTGAGTCTTCTTCTTACCGTACAATTACTTACACGCACATCTTGGACCTGTTTCGACAGGTTTCGTGTCTGCATAGCAGTTTGAGGTCGATTTCTTAAGGTTTGTACCCTTACAAAACGGTCATCCTGAATCATTGTCACCCGATATCTGCCTTGTTCTCGTCTCCAAACGTAAGATCCAATCTCTCTGTAGCGTTGAAAATTACAATGGACCACGGAAGCCGACACACCTAAGGCCTGTTTGACCAAACGGTAGGTGTGACCTTTCTCTATCGTGGTTACAGCTCTAGCTGTCGTAGATGCTAGGAAATCACTAATTTTGTATCTAAGCAATGTGTTCTTCCAAAAACCAAACAATCAAATGAGCTGAGCATACCTTGCACCCCGATAAAAACGCCATTCTTATCAGGAACACGTACAACGTCAATCATCGAAAAACACTCATTAGGGGAAAATTGCAATAAAAACCGGTCAACTTGCCAGTTTTGTTCAATATTTTATTTCTTATATGAGCTTAGAAACTATAAAAAAAGTATTTCACACAGCCCGACCCACTTGAGTTCAAGTTGTGGCCCTTTTTACCTATGTTCCGCTAATTTTGCCAGTGTGTGTACTTTAGGGTGTGTATGAGTCCCGTGTGTAGAGTTCACTGTAAAAGTAGCAGTGCTAAAAAAGCATTTTTTTTTCACTTTTGTAATGGGGGAAACTAGTGACGCTGGGGCGCATTGCCCATACAAATTGGTCTTCCAGCGCTGCTACTTCTACGGTGAATTATTGACAAGGAATACATATACACACCCTAAAGTATTATCACTTAGTTTTATTACACTCTGTATAAAGTTCACTGTGCAAGTCACGGCGCTGAAAGAGCATTTTTGTGATTTGTATGGGCAAGCGGCCCAGCGTCATGAGTTTGCCCGTACAAAAGTTTTAAAAAAATTTGCTCTTTTAGCGCTGCTACTTTTGCAGTAAACTCTATAAAAGGGACTCATACCCACCCTAAAGTATTAATATCACTTTGTTTTGTAACATTCTGTACATTATTTTATTTAGTTATCCTACGCTGTGTAGGTAAATATTGGTGTACTTAAATGAAATTGTCGAGTTTCGGGTTACCTAGTTTTATTTTGTGTTAGTTCCAAAAGAGAGCAATTAATTATTGAAAGGAGTCTTAGGAAATAAATAATTAGATATGAATTATAATAATATTGCGACTGGGTGATACCCTATAAGCCAAAAAACAGATTCGAAAATCGGTAGCGTGGATACATTTTTCGTTTGTTAGAGGAAAAAATAAATATTATGGGAAATCTAGATGTCAGAACCGAAAATTAAATCTGGCAATCTTTGGATTTTTGTAAAAGGTATCAAATAAACAAATTTTTAAAGCATAGATTGTATTATTACTTTAGTTAGAACTGTTTAAAGTTCCTGAAAGATATGACTTTGGTATTTTTTTTCATCCTGTAGGAGTACATTATTTTATTATTTAAATTAGACAAGCTTTTCCAAATATAATCAAAAATCACTTATTTTTTTTGTGCCAATCAATGTAATACATACGTCTAGAAAACTGCACAAAGATGTCGAATTGGCAGCTGTCTTCGCCTTAAACCTTCCTGCATCGTGTCCATTAATTGTAGTGTTTTTTAGGATAACTTTCGGAAGTTATTTCTCAACATTTTAGTACTGAGTGATTATAAAAGAAAAAATACGTATATTTTTATTTTTAACAAGGATCAATAATATATCAAAATATGGCAGGAAGGTTTAATTGCACCCTGTATTTAAGGCTTTTGTGAAAATTTCAAGCGCCTACCTGTTACCATTATTGATAACGAGCGAAAAAACCTAAAAAAATCAGGTTTGTTGCATGGGAGCCCCCCTTAAAAATTAATTTTATTGCATTTTTAGTATTTGTTGTTATAGCGGCAACCGAAATACACAATCTGTGAAAATTTGAGAAGTCTAGCTATAGCGGTTCTTGAGTTACAGCCTGGAGACAGACGGACAGACATCGAAGTCTCAGTAATAGGGTCCCGTTTTTACCCTTTGGGTACGGAACCCTAAAAACGAACATAACACACAATGACCTAAACATGAATGACCTAACAAACCTAATCTGCGCAAAATAAAGTGTTGGAAACAAAATATCTTTTCAGTCAGATTAAAAGTCAATTTTCATGTTTTTTTGTATTAATATACCAGGCCGACCATCTTCTCGAAACAGGTATGCAGCCCATAGCTAAAATCCTGGGTACGCCAATGTTTGAGAGAATGGCATAAGCTAGCCCCCAAGGGCCTTTGTTTGGCTCAGGGGGTACCCACTGACCTCTATCTTATAATAATAGAGGTCAGTGGGGGTACCTAATACAAATTCCCCAAAACAGGTTTACAACATCTCACACGGTTGCCACCGCGCCGTAGACCGCGTAGCGTTTAGTAAAATGTTACTGCCGTGTGAAACGGCAGTCCGCCTGCATTCTCTGGTCAGCAGGCTGCCTGACAGTCATTGACCGTCCGACGCCGTCGATACAAAATCTACAAATACTCTGGTTAACAAGTGCCATTTTTATCAAAACCTGATTTCATGCACCGAAAATTAACATTTGGTCTCATTCGATTCGGAATACCATCTAGAACATTCTATCAAAATTCCAAGAGGGGCTGAAAAAAAAATGCAAAAGTTATAAACAATTAAGTAAACATAAAAAGAAGGGTTTGGTTTTTTTTTTAATATTTCAAAAACTATTTGAGATAATCAAAATTTGAAAATATATCCTTAAGGAGCAGGAAATTTCCTAAAAAAAATTCTAGATCCTGGAACCTTACCAATAATCCTTATAGCTTTAATTTAATTGAGCGGCGAAAGTAACGGTAAAACCGCGTGGTTCGGTTTTCGCGTGATTTGCCGCAATCTGCTACGTGAACTAAAAAAAATATTTTAAGTGATTAAATATTAATATTAAGGAATAAAAAAAAATGGGTACTAAGAAGACATATGAATAAACAATAATCCGTTAACAAAAATAAATTATCACAATTTGTTTAATTATTATGCTTTTGTTCATCTGTTAATAGTCACCATTTTAATGTTAACATAAAAACGCTGATTATTTCAAAACAAGAAATCCAGATTTTTTTATTATTCTTTTCAGCTAATCTTAAAAGGCCTTAAGAGACTCCCGTTAAAAAATTCATTTTTTTTTTATTTTTCACTTTTTTATTAACATTCAAAGTCATTCCAAAATTATTCATGTAAATAAAGCAATTACGGTACTTTTATATCCATTTATTGTTACTATTTTGTTTTGTTATTGTTATAAGCCAGATAACAATATATATTTTTTTATTTATAACTAATGAAATTAAAATAATCATTTTTATTGATGAAAAACCCCTAATTGCTATATTTACATGAAAATTTCATCAATCAATCAATGCCTTTGATTGTTCATAAAAAAGTGAAAAATCAAAATGGTTGAATTTTTCCAAAGGATATCTCTTCTAAGCCCTTTTAAGATTAGCTCAAAAGAATAATAAAAATTTCTAGATTTCTTGTTTTGAAATAATCAGCGTTTTTATGTTAACATTAAAATGGTGACTATTAACAAATGAACAAAAGCATAACAATTAAACAAATTGTGATAATTTATTTTTGTTGACGGATTACTGTTTATTGATATGTCTACTTAGTACTCAAATTTTTTTATTTCTTTATATTAATATTGAATCAGTTAAAATATATTTTTAGTTCACGTGGCAGATTGCGGCAATTCACGCGAAACCCGAACTACGCGTTTTTACCGTTACTTTCGCCGCTCAATTAAAGTTATAAGGATTGTTGATAAGGTTCCAGGATCTAGGACTTTTTTTAGGAAATTTCCTGCTCTTTAAGGATCTATTTTCAAATTTTGGTTATCTCAAATAGTTTTCGGAATATAAAAAGAAAACTAAACCCTTCTTTTTATGTTTACTTAATTGTTTAAAACTTTTGCATTTTTTTCAGCCCGTCTTGGAATTTTGATAGAATGTTCTAGATGGTATTCCGAATCGAATGAGACCAAAATCATAATTTTCGGTGCATTAGATCAGGTTTTGACACTGATCTCTACTATACAACTTGTATAATGGAGGTCAGTGGGTTTTAAGGAAAATGGCACTTGTTAATTAGACTAAAAATCGTCAGGGGAACTGTGCAGAGTCTGTGATCTTTTCCGATTAACCCTTGAATCTTGATCCCAAAGACATTTTAATATGCTACGCTATCCGGTATCTCCGCCACGATTAGGAACAAAATCTTCTCGGCCAAATAAACAAAAAAAACAGGCACCAATAATTATTTAAACTGGCACATAGAAATGGCTGTATGGGCAACGCTCCCTTTGCCTGTCCCGACCGGGACGAATTAAAAAAAAATGAAACTGGCACTTGGCAGCACCACAGATTAAGTATATCCTCCTAGCTTGGCAGTTGGCAGCAATGGCAGCATATTTATTGCTTGCACTATGGTCAGCCTTTATGGTTTGGTTATGGCAATGGCGCAGATTACACGCATCAATATTATCATGATTCCGTGATAATATTGATGGTGTAAGCGGCCGAATCGCAGAATCATGATAATAACACAGAGATTTTAAAAATTCTTGAAATCCACATTTTTCTGGGGGCGTGGCTTCCACAGATTATGCTACTTATTCTTCTTCTTTTTTTTTGGTGATGTGCCTCCCAAGTCCCAGTTGATTTGCCAGTGACAGGTGGAGTGCAAATATAGCAGAAAATTATGTTTTTTACCCTATAAATTATGTAATATAATATAATTATGCAGATATACAGAATTCTTAAATATAATTTTAATAATAAACATACTTAATAATGAGATAAGGAATTCTTATAACAATAATTAGAGCCTGATGACCTCAAGGAGTTTATTCTTTTGTAAGAAACATGCCAATTTTTATGGAATCCGAAATATGTTTAAATATAATATAATGTGGGATAAATGTGTGGTGGCCAAAGGAAGATCTTCCGACCGAGCGAGGTGGTATGCCCGGTCAGGCCGAAGCCCACGTGATATATTTCAGCTGTCGTATATATACCGACGCGCTCAGAAAACTTCGATAGCGCGATGCAGGAATGTTAGGCGAATTGTGGGTACCGCCACATCACTCCCCCCCGAAGACCGGAGGTCGAATCTTGAAGTCTTGTCGCTTGAGTCGCCAGTGCCAGAGAGTTCCAGTGAGTCGGAACTGTTGCAGTGAAGTCCCAGTCAGTCGGAACTGTAAAGCTGCTGCACGGGATCCAGTAAGTCGGATAGCTGCCGTGCGGGGCCGATGCTACGTGCTGACCAGGAGAGAAAGCCCGATGATGCCGATGCGGAGTCGCCCAGGCTGCGGTACATTGCGGCTAGTGGACGAGGTACCCGATGAGGCGATGCTGGCTGGCGCGGTGCGGAGGGGGCGGGGAGCGATGATGATGAAGGGGGCGTGTTCTGTCGAGGGTCACCAATGTGGAAATAATGTGTGAAGGCCACAAAGGAAGATCTTCCGACCGAGCGAGGTGGTATGCTCGGTCAGGCCGAAGCCCACTTGATACATTTCAGCTGTCGTATATATACCGACGCGCTCAGAAAACTTCGATAGCGCGATGCAGGAATGTTAGGCGAATTGTGGGTACCGCCACAATAAGATAGATAATAATAATAAACAATAATCCGTCTTGTTTTGCATGCGTTTAGTTTTTAACGCGCATGTGAGTATTATTGCTTTTGCTGCTTTTCTCTTACAAAAAAAAAACTTGTACGAGACGACCTTCCTCTAGCGATTTCAACTGTGTACTGACGGTGATAATTAATATTGACCGTATAATAGGGCGCTTCAGTACTCGTGATCCCACAGATTAAGGATAGGTAGATGGCTTCTTAGCTCGCCAGCGCGTGGCCATTTTATGCTTGTGTGCAATTGCCGTAGTGTGCGTGTAGGGATGGGCGATCTGCTTGTATATATCGACAAAAATATAAAATTAGACTACAGCTATCGACCAATAGTCGACCATAATTTTATGTTATAGATTTTTATTAAACGACTTCAAAAAAAGGAGGTTATCAATTCGACTTCGATCTTTAAATTAGAAGTCGCTTTCAATTTGGTGAAAAGATATTATTTTATATTTATTTAAGTTTATGAAAATACTTAATAAATAAATGTAAATAAAATATTTAAGTATATAATTACACAAATAGTTAAAAATATAATAATTATGTATACTCCATAAGCCACTAAGGTTTGACCGGAGTGTAATATCAATAAAATCATCAGGTTTTATAAAAAACAACAGAAGATCAAATATACTTTATTATACTTAACTATTATACAACAATTTTGTAAAATAACATTTTTTATGTATTATCGAAGAAATAAAGACGTTAAAGCATTGGATACTGGTGACGGGACACATAATAATATAATATGTCCACTGTCCCAACACCAGTGGCCGATCCTTCAGTCAATAAAATACCTATGCCATACATCATAACATGTAAGGATTGGACACTGGTGTTAGGACACATTGTAATATTACACACATATTAAAAATTAGAAATTAAGGGGCCGGGTGCCATCGAAATTCTCATACATACGTAATACCAAAATCATTTTCTCTTGCGAAAATATTTAACATGTTTGAGTTATTTTCCAGCTTAAAAAATAGTAATTACCTAGGTTTCTGCACAAAAATTTACTACAAAATATTTAAACACTAAAAAATATTTTTTTGTGTTTAAATATTTTGTAGTAAATTTACTACTAAATATTTAAACACTCAAAATATAGTAACACACTATATATAACTTACGTTTGAAATGATAATATCAATATTGTGATGCCTTCATGAGGGAGTAAGAATTAAAAACTTGCATGAAACTTGCGTCTAAATATTTATGTTCGTCGTCTATTTTGAAGCATTTTCAAATCCTGAAAACAAAATCATTTAGTCCATGACAATATTTTTATCGATAAACTATATTTCAAGTAAAGTGCATCCCTAAAGTACACGTAAAAAGCTATGCAATATTTGAAGCCAAATTATTACTTTTTTTTTTCTTCTTCTTTTTTGGCAACTTGACACAAAGGATGTGTATGTTGTGCCACAGACAAGGTAAAAAGGTAAGGAATATGGCGGGAAAACCATATTCCTCCTATTATAATTTTCATCATCGTTTTCATGTATCGTCAGGTCTAAAGTCTAGTCAAAGTCTAAGTAAAAGTCAATACAGTCAAGGAGTCAAGTCGGTCGATTCAGTAAAGTGGTAGACGCTTTACTGAAACTTTCGATGGAGTTTTGGAGGGAACACAAAATAGCACGTTTCTGGATATTACATCACTTTCCTACACATGTGCATGAACACGAATATCTAATGGTTAATATTCTACCAATATTACACACTAAAAACCCCGTTAACACAATTTTAGGAAAATAATATAAAAACACAACAGCACCCTTTAACATTCCCGGCAAAACTCAAATTATTACTTGATGTGACATTTTTATCACTAATGCCTTATATAGCATGATTATGGGGTTATTAAACTTATAAATTTTCTTTTTAGCTTATAAAAACACCGATTGATAAGCCCAAAAAACGTTGTTGAAAACTTACGTATGTTATGTTAAATCCACGAGTTTGAGGCATTCCTTGGCCGTTTTTATGGTTTATTATATAGCG
The DNA here is from genome assembly GCA_963422495.1 of Polyommatus iphigenia. Classification (NCBI taxonomy): domain Eukaryota; kingdom Metazoa; phylum Arthropoda; class Insecta; order Lepidoptera; family Lycaenidae; genus Polyommatus; species Polyommatus iphigenia. The sequence continues at coordinate 42,750,977 of OY730177.1, read as the reverse complement.
GAACCACAAAACCCAACAAGATATTGCATTTAACGTTCACTAAACACTTTTATTAGCACTTTTTAAACATGAAATATTGCAGACCGACTCCTTTGTTATGTCCTATTAAGTGGGACATAACATTACAAACTTTTGACGCTTATACACCGATATGAGCTTTCTCTTTCACTCAACTTACTGCATCGTTAGTTAGAAAGAGTAACATTATCAACTGTCAAAATATAAGGTTACCTCCAATCGTAGACAGAGAAAAAGTATAGACAGCTGGATATTTCCTTTTCACTCACACAAAGAAAGAGATAGTTAATTACATATTGCTTGTGGAGAAAAGAGATAAAATAATTATTTTCTGTCCCTCACCGTGTGGCCATTTTTTCCAATGTGATACTCCTGTAGGAGCAAACCAAAGTTTGACGTTTCGTAAACAAACAGCTGGGATTTACAAATTTTGTTTGATTTAACTAATTATTGTAACGTAGAAGTAGTGGTTTGTGTTTTTCTTATAAGATGTGTATGGACGTAGCTAAGCAGAAAGGATCCAGTCCACATCAAACTAGTTTTGAGATATTTGACTTTAAAGTTTACATTGTATTTTTTCATGAATGCGGTAGAGTTCAGCTGCTGATTTAATGGCACACGAAGGGTATTTTCATGTATTTTAATATATGAATTATGGAATTAGGCTTACTTTAATATTTTATGAGATATTATAGAAAATGTTGGATTGGATCCTTTCTGATAATTGGCACTTTCAATAGTACTAGTAAATTAATATATTTCTCAAAAAGGTACCTACTAACGGATTGCTCAAAAAAAGCCTTTGTATTATAAAATGTAGTAAGGCGAAATAAAAATAAATGTGGTTTTCAAAAAATTTTATTAATAAAAAGCATGAGATAAAAAAAACAGCTACTTAAACATACTAAGGTAAGTACTTATTCATAAAATAATTTTTTTTCTTCTTAACTTTGGTACTTTTAAATTTCGTTATAGTTATAGGTCTGATTACCGATTTCAAATTCGTGTTCAATAGGAAAATCAGGTAGTCTTCCAAACCCCTCCAAATCATCCATGATATTTTCGTCTCTCTGTAAAGCCTTATAGAAACTTAAGCAGTCTTTTGGAATTAGATGAAACATAGATTTTAAGTCATCTAGTTTAGGTTGTGCTATTTTTTTGCCACTAGGCCACAAAACGGTTATGTCTTTGTCTGTTATATCAAGGAAATTTCCTCATTGACATCATTTATATCCTGTTTCATATAAATAATATATTTTAGTTCCTTTTTTAACAAAATTACTTTAGTTTGTAGCCAATTTGTTTTCTCTTTATTTATAAGTGTGTAATGTGTCGAGCTAGCGACCGGTCGTGCTCGGCGTTACACAAGCAGCAAAAGTAAGATTTTTGCGCATCGCGCGGCACATTGCCGCTGCACGTGACCATGGCGCTCGTGGCCAACGAGCTGCTGGCGTTTATCCAGCACGCCATCGACACTATGGACGAGGTCAGCATCATGCAGATCTGCAAGTCCTCCTTCTTCAGCGAGGAGATTTGCAAGGGCAAGCAGCTGCTGTACGAGACGCTCAGACAGAGCGCGAATATGCCGTCGTGACGAAGAGACGGAACGGAAAGGAGCGTGCAGGACATCATCTCCCTGCTGAAGCAGACGGATCCTGATGAGGTGCCGGCTTTTGTGGCAAAGGAGCTGCACAAGCTGCCGCCCGTCACGCTGGACCACGTCGACGTCGTCAGCTTACTGAAGGACATCAGGATCCTGAAGGAAGAGCTGGCCGGAGTTCAGGGTAGATTGAAGGCATTAGAGTCAACCATCAGTGACTTAAGTATTGAATTATCGCAATTAAAAAGCGGTAATTCAATATGTAGATCACCTGATGCCGCATACGTCACCACTCGTCGTGGCGCGCAGGCGGCCACGTTTAGCCCGTCAGCATTATCAGACGCGGACGGGTCAATAAACACCGCTGCTGCGTCCCCCGCCCGCGCTCCCCTCCCGGTTGCGCTGACGCCGAGTCCACAGGCGACTCAGCAAAACTACGCAATTGTTGCTGGTCGCTCCGCACCTCCCCCGCGGGCGAAAACTAAAGGGGAGAATGAGAGCCGCAAGGCTCCGAAGAGCCGCGAGACTAAGGAGAGCCGCAAGGCTACGAAGAGCCGCAAGGTGGAGTCTTCTCGGCCTGGCAAGGACGAGAGCAGGAGGTGCGATGAGGAGGGCTTCATACTGGTGGAGAGGAGGAAGAAGCCCGCCGCCCGCAACCATCGCGGCACCGCACCATATGTACCTGAGCTGCGTCTGCGGAGCGAGGTCCCCGCGACGCCCCTGTACATATCCCGCCTGCACTGGTCCATGGAGGTCGAGGACGTCGTGGACTACATCCAGAAGAAGACGACACTGCGCCTGAGGGTCGAGCGTCTGCAGTCTCGCCACAAGGTTAACTTTAGCTCCTTTGTGGTGAGAGAACCGACGAATCTTCTGTCGACTTTCGAGGCGCCGGAGTTCTGGCCGATGGATGTAGTCTATCGGAGGTTCCGGGGGAGACTCCTGAACGAAGCGAGTCACGTCGCCGGCAAAACGTGACAGTGTTAGTTTTTTAAGAATATATAAAATATGTATATTAGTTTTTAAGGTATTGATTATATAAGAATAAGAATAAGAATGGATTTATTTTTAGCATCACACAATACATTATAATATAAGTCAATAGTACAGTTCGCAGTATTAAAATTAATTTACTTTAATGCTGTGTGACGCCAAAAATTGGCACCAGCTCAGCAAACGCAGCAAGCAAGCCCGCTGCACTGATATTCTGCGGAGGCCAATGAGTGGCTTCACAACGCAACTAAACTAAACACAAGATTTACGGAAAAAAAACAAATAATAAAAGTGACAAGAACTAATTAACTAACTAATTAATACAACAATTAACTACCTACAAATTATATATACATACATACATATTTTCAATCTACAGACCGAGTACAGGTGTTGTTGTCTTTAACTGTGAAAAGAGAGAGAAAAAAAATACAAATTTGACAGATGGTAAAAAAATAATAAAATGAAATAAAACTTTGGAGTTTTGGCGGGCATGTGAAAGAGTGCTGTTGTGTTTTTGTATTATTTTCCTTAAATTGTGTTAGCTGGGTTTTAAATGTGTAATATTGGTAGAATATTAACCATTAGATATTCGTGTTCATACACAAGTGTAGGAAAGTGATGTAATATCCAGAAACGTGCTATTTTGTGTTCCCTCCAAAACTCCATCGAAAGTTTCAGTAAAGCGTCTACCACTTCACTGAATCGACCGACTTGACTCCTGTGACTGTATTGACTTTTACTTAGACTTTGACTAGACTTTAGACCTGACGATACATGAAAACAATGATGAAAATTATAATAGGAGGAATATGGTTTTCCCGCAAATATATTATACCTATAAACAAATAAACAAATACCTTAAAATCTAACATACATATATAATTATATGTATGTTAGATTTTAAGGTATTTGTTCTATGGGCCTCTGATGCCCGAAATAAATGATTTGATTTGATTTATAAAAGTTTTTCTATTAACAATATTCTTTTCTATATTTTTAGAGGACAAAAAGTTTTCTTTAACCATTTTTGTGACTTGGAGAGGATTCTTTTTTTAATCATTGAATAATAAAAATAACCTCAAAATATACCACTATCCTCTTTACTGCTTTCTTTTTTGAAATCGCCTAAAGCGGTTTTGATAATTCGGTCTGTTCTCTTCATAATTACTTATAACTTTGAATTACACGACGTGAACGAGAATAAGCGTTTTATAATAAAATAAATCGATACGATAACTTTACGTAAGCTCCGCGTAAGACTGCGCGTGCGACTGATAATAAATTGACAAGACAGATCAATGTTGCCAGAACAAAATAATTATTACAAATGTGACATAAACATTAGTTTATTATTTTTTATTAATGAATTGATTTACAATATAATTTCTTTAACCCCACCGAAGAGATATCCAGTATCCACTATAAATAAATTAGAGAGGATCCTTTTTGTTATTTTAATAATATTGAAAAAATTACAAATACATAATATTATCTTAAATGATCCACATGCTTTAGATCCTTTCTGCGATTTGCGATATCTTTTCGGAGTTAATCATAGTATTTAACAGAAAGGGGCCAAGTGGTTTACGTCGTTTTCGTGATAGTCAAAATAAATGATTTTCGATTAAACTTAATTGTCAGAAACGACCCACGTAAATTGGATCTCTTTTGTTATATATTTTTTTCCCTAGGATCTTTAAATGTCTATATCTCAGAAAAGGTTCAAACATGTTGGATTGTTTCTGTTAAATTATATTATGTACTCGCCATATGTGTGGGTTGGTATAGTAGTGTATGTATTAATACCATAGCTTTGTTTATCTGTGGGATCTTGTTGCGGAACGAAAGTATCGACTATCGCGACCTCTTTTGTATAGCTAACTCATTTTTGGTGTTTGTGTGGGTTGGATCCTTTCTGCTTAACTACGTCCGTATGTGCACTATATTAAAATAATGTTGGGATGTAGTGTTATGGGCTGTAAAAGCAATACTTTATGGAAAATTGAGGGAATATCTTTTCACACGTAAGTTTTCAAAAATTTCGTTTTATTTTATTAGCATCACAGTTTTTATAAATTATCTTTTTTCAATTATTAATATTGTTCACATTAAACATATATTTTACTAAAATTAGCATCTATTAAATTGTATTTTATGTATTTTGTTTTTATAGCTTAAAATGACAGTGTTGCCAGATGTTGCTTACATTAATTACCCTGCTAATGGGGAAATTTAAGTAAATATGTTTTTTTACAATATTTTGTTGTTTTTTAACCGACTTCAAAAAAGGATGTTATCAATTCGAAACGTAGGTATGTATGTAATATTTCTAGAACTGCCCAGTTTTTGTATAATATGTTAGTCTAGATCAGTGTCTGAACAAATTAAACAAATTTCAAAAGTGTATGTATTTATGTATGTATGTATGTTTTTATGTTTGTGTTTGCATATCTCCGGAAATATAAGTCTGATTTGAGTAATTCTTTTTTTGTTGTACAGTTTGGTATAATTGTTCAACTTAAGGAATACTGCAAGTTTCATCAAAATCGGTCTAGTAGTTTTGAGATAACGTAATTTTAATTCTCAATTAAGTACAATTATTTTGAAGTCGGTTTTATATTTTTAATCCTTCGATCGCGGATTCTTGGAAATGCTATTGTATTATATAATTGTTCTCGCGATCACCGGTGCTCTTATGGGGCTTGATGGATTAAAGTACTATTTCAATACAATTATTATGTATCCAATTTTTTTTTCAGATTTCCTAATGACCCTGAAATCCGTAAATTATGGAGAACTGCAACAAATAGACTGAATTAATGGGACCCACCACGTGGTTCAAGAATATACAGTAGACATTTTAATAAAGAAGATGTATTACTTAAATGTTGGAAAGAAAACATTTCTTTTTCTGTGCCTGTCAAGGTAATTTATTTATAATTAATTCGGTACTTCTTATCTGTGTAGTGTGTACAGAAATTAAATTAATATTTTTTATTACAGCTCCTAGATTCTAAGAGCGAAGCATCAGGTACCTAACCCATCGTGTGAGACCTCCCGCTTTGTATGGGGAGGGAAAATGGGAATATTTCCTGCTCCTGCTATCTTCTTTTGATTAATTTCGATGCGGGTCCCAAGACAGCTTTAGCATGTCTCTCGGGCTCCTTGAGATCATATCAAAGGGTTTTTGTGGTTGGATACCGCTGTCGATTCTGGTGACACAGGAGACACAGTGGTGGGAAAGTGTGGTGGGCCAAAGCCCGATATAAAATACTTCTTTAAAATTTAAATAATTACTGCCGTACTCAGAAATATTTAATGATTATTAAACTTCAAATAAATAAAGAGTTTGACAGATATTGTATGGGGCTTAGAGCATATCAATTAATGTACTACTTATGTGAAATAAATATGTTGATGATTGAATTGTGTTTTTTTAATACACTAATGGCTAATGCCAGATTTTACCCGCGGGTTCGCCCGCGTATAATTCTAATAGATTGCTGGTCTTTAATGCAATAAATCATGACTAATACAATATACTAGCTGTCCCGGTGAACTTCGTGTCACTCAGAAACTAAAATTTAAAGGCTAAAATTAGCAGAATCGGTTCAGCCGTTATCGAGTTATAGCGTTACTTACACAATTGGAAATTCATTTTATATATATAGATTATATCTAAATAAATAGTTTGAACTTAGATTATATCTAAATAAATAGTTTGAACTTTGAAGTAAAGTAGTTTACGAGTTACGACCGAAAAAATGTCACAATAATATTATAATATTTTTGGTGTCGAATAATAATATAAAAATTTCAGTACGTACATAATATAAATGTAAAAGACTATTTACATTTATATTTACTGAAAGTTTTTAACTTGGCATTAATATAATATTAGATCCGTGGGTAATTTTTTCATATCTCTTATTACTGGTAACACTAACTACTTTTCTTGTTGTCCCTTTCAGTGGCACGCTGAGAATGATTCTACTGGTTTCTTTTTCTAAGCCTCCAATAGTATATAACTCATTGCGTGATCCGCGTGGATTTCGCGTGATACTTGAATCATGTTAATATTGATGGTGTAATCCGCGCCAATTGGCTTGGTCTTTAGTTTATGGTTTTAGTGGCATCCGGGATCAGTGTTGTCACATCTACCAACTTTATGGTAGATCTACCTATTTCACCTCCCTTCTATATTCTATATCATTGTTCACGTACAAAATACATATAATAAACGTTACAGACTACTCGTATAGCATTTTGGTACATTGAGTCGTCTTGGTACAACACTTCCTTCAGCAATTATCATTTGAAAATAACCGGCCAAGTGCATGTCGCGCCACGCGCAATATAGGGTTCCGTAGTACCGCTAGTTTTTGATAATTTTTGTATGGTCAATGAATACAAGTTTATAACGTGTTTTACACTACTAACAACATCATCTCAGTTACTGTTTCCTTTGTACTCGTACTTCTACGAATACAATTTTTGTACTTAATCAACTATTACCTACTCAATAACTTATGAAGTTTGCTTAGCAATTATAGTTTTCCTTTTAAATTCAGCATATTATTTCGTACTCTCGTGAATGTTTTCACATTTTCAGAAACAACTGTTTAGAACTTTAGCTGGTAGAAGGGGGGGGGGGGGGGGGGGACACTGGACTCTAACGATTTTTTCCACTTTAAAACTTCATATAATATCACAAATGGATCCCTAAACCGGAAAATGATTTTTGAATACTCGTAATATTTTTAAAAAACCTATCCAATGACACCCCATACGGTGGGGTGAACGCAAAAAAAAATCACTCCCGCATTGAATGTAGGGGAGGTACCGTAAAAATCATTTCAATCAAAAAAATTCAAAATCAAAACAATTTCAAATCATTTTAAAGAACGAAGAGCCGAGTGCTGAACATTTAAAATTATTATTCAATAAAAATATCTATAAACACCATTAATAAAACTCTCTTTATGGATAAACAAGCATTTTTTATTCTAAAAAATTTACTGATATGATATGGTAGATCTACCAATTTTTAGTTCTAACATCTACCTAATTCTACCAATTTTTGGAATGACGTCTACTGATTTTCTGAAATTTGGTGTGACAAGTGACAACTCTGTCCGGGATAGCTTATTTTCCTCTATGGCTTGCTACATAATATAGGTATTATATCTGTGATCCGGGATGTCAAGTCTGTGGCAGTGGCACCGAAAATTTATTTTTGTTAAATTGTCAAGGAGTTCGATAAAAAATACTTTATCCGTGATTTTTTTTTCTAATTGATATCTAGTTTGTTCATAAATATACTGTACTCGTTATACAAGTGGAGCTCATTAAGAAGCTGCTCGCTATGGCGGGCCCGTCCGACGGAGACCCCGACGGATGGGTCGAGTTTTGCGAGCGTCAAGCCAAATCTACTGCTCAAGACTTTGCCAAAGCATATTTACATTTCGTACAGAATAATACAACAGACACGGTCTCACGGCCCATCTCCCAGAAAGAAATTTTGAAGAAGTTTGTTGAATGTTTTTCAGAACAATTCGACATAGAATTTGGTAAACTGAAAGCACAAAACAAGATACCGAACGGCACGCATACAGGACACGACGAAAGCGACTACTCGGAGGACACCGATTCACCGAAAACACACCATAAACCCTTTTTCAGGCGATTATCTTTCAAGGGATTGAGACGCGGTAAAGGTCTATTTCATAAACAACACTCAGATGAAGTGGAACTTTCGTCTAACCTTAACAAGCAAACTAAGACTAAACTGGCAAAAATAGTTGTGGAATGTAGGAAGGAAGGTTTAGTGAACTACCTAACACCAGAGAGCTTAGAACAGCCTGGAGCATCACAGAAATGGGAGAAGTGTAGATTAGCACTTGTTAAAACTGTGGGTGGTTACATGTTAGAATTTTATTCACCACCAAAGGCACAAAAACCTCGTAGTGGAGTGTTTTGCTTTTTAATTTCTGAAGCAAGAGAAACCATAACGCTGGAGATGCCTGATCATGAGAATACATTTGTTTTAAAAGTAAGTACATTTTAAATTAGCTTGGAACTTAAGTGATAAATATAAAAATTATTAATATTACATGGTTAAAACATTGGTTACAGGCACTGTTTTTAGTTTTACCCATGTAATACTATGTCAGGCTCATGGACACAGAATGGATTGATTGAGCTTTAAAAGTTATTTTAATTCTTCGATCGGGGATTCCAAGAATTGCTATTGTATTCTATTGTTGTCGCGATCACTGGTGCTCGTACAGGGCTCGATGGGTTAATAGTAGAGATGTGCCGATCATGACTTTGACCGACGAGCCGATTAGTTGGCTGAAAAAAAGCAAACTAATCGGCCGACTAGTCGGCCAAGCCGATTATGGTTTCAGAAGTTTCCGTAATACATTTTTACTGGTGATTCGCGGGTAAGTCACACACGCCGCCTGCGAAAGTGTAGGATTGTGTTATGTTTACTTTGCGTATGTTACTTTTTCTTAATGATACAATAATTAATGGTTTTGAGGAAATATTTCAAATGCATGCAATCTTGATCTTATAATAAATTTAACTAATTTGTTCCTAAAAACTATATTCAAAAAATATTTTTTTACTAGCAAGTAATTTCAGAAACACTTCATTAAATTTTAAAGTGTGTAAGACTTATTATATAAAGTGTGATATTATGAACACATATAAATAATGAAGGTTTTTCTACAATAATATAATTTCAATAATTATAGCAAAAAATTAAAAAAAGTAATAAGCCGGATAGTCGGTGCTTTTTGCCGACTAGTCGCCGACTACAAAAGTGGCTGGATAGTCGGCTTTACCGACTAGTCGGCACATCTCTAATTAATAGTCTATACCAGTGGTCCCCAACCTTTTTTTCACGCGGGCCACAAACATGTATTGGTCTTGGTGTTGCGGGCCGCAACAAACATTTTTTAGGGCTAAAAAATACTATTCTTCAAAATTAATGATTTAAAAGTGGAAAAAATTTCACGACTATCACGACGACTTATTGTGCCGGTTGACGTGAATTTCAAAACGGTTTAAAATAACGCGGGCCACATATAAAGTCGCGGCCCGCCGGGCCGCGGGTTCTGGATAGCGGGTCTATACTGTACTCGGCGAAACATGGCGGTACAGGTCATTGACTCCCTGTCAAAAACTTGTCATTTTCTATTATGGAGTGTAGATAGAGGAGAACTATCTTATATGAGGGATATTTGAAAAAGTGTCCAGCTGTACGCAGTAAATAACAGTTGAAAAATCCTCCGAGAGTGGCGCTAGCTGCAGCAAAGGGTATGGAATGAATTATGGAGTGTAGGCATGAATGTAGCCGTTGGTGACAAAATATAAATTATTACTGGAATATAAATTATTACTAGAATTACTGGGTTAATACCAATATATTTTGAAAAATATAACCTAAAATAGCTGAAATAAAAGTTGCTAAATGATTTAAAATTTACCTTGTTGCTACTGTAGCGCCACCTTAGGGTGAATTAGTTTCACCCTAATTTAACGCATTTCCGCGGACACTTTTTACATACAGAGATAGTTCTCCTTTAACTACACTCCATAATTTTCTATATAAACCGTGATTGACAGTGAAGTGTCAGATGTTGTCAATCGCGGCTTTGTATAGAAAATGACAAGTTTTCGACAGGGAGTCAATGACCGCTACCGCCATGTTTCGCCGAGTGCAGTTTAGTAACAGTTAAAAGAATTAGTGTTCTTAATTTTAAAAATTATTGTTATACTAATGCAGCTGCAAAGCCCTAAGCCTCTGCAAAGCCTTTGTAGGGGCTCTGCAAGAATACTAGTAATAATGAGAATAGTTATACACCTCCGCCATCAATCAGTTTCCCAATTTTGTTTTTTATAAATTCAATTATGTTTAAATAACTAGCCAAATATTAATTTAACCATGAATTAAATAGAAATACACATAACTTTTTCTTTAATTTTGTGGTTCCATCAGAATTTTTGCTTTACAAAAGAGTTCTGCCACAAAAAAAGATTGAGAACCATTGTACTAATACATGTTACATGTGACTTACAGGCAGACAACAACATGGAGTATGTGATAGAAGCAGCAGACGTAGATGATATGAAATCGTGGCTGGCCACTATAAAATATTGTATGAGGACTGCACCAACGTCACAACCTCCACCGGAAACGCTAGCTAATTTGCCCGAACCTGCCCCTCCGGATTTACCACCAAGACGAGACCTGCCAGCAAGTACTAGTAATGCAAACCTAAATTTGGAGACACCTGAAGATGGAGAACTAAGTAATTTTCTTTAATCTTATATATTAAAATTCTCGTGTCACAATGTTAGTCCACAAACTCCTCCGAAACGGCTTTACTGATTTTTAACAAATTTTATATGCATATTCAGTAGGTCTGAGAATCGGCTACTCGGTACTTTATATATTGATAAGTGCATTTGTTGAATAAATAATAGTAAATTATTACAACCTGAGACTGACGGCGACCATTGTTTGTGCGATGGGATAGCGATCGACGTTGCCATGGCGACATACTTATTTAGTCACTTCAATAAAATAATATGGGCGAAATACTTTATATTATGGCAAAGCAACGTTTGCCGGGACAGCTAGTATTAATTATAAAACACTGTTGCTTTCGTTTTATATTCTAGTTTTTGTTAATTTACAGGCAGTTGCAATTAATATTAATATCTTATAATAATTTACCATGACGTACCCATGGACGTATAAAAAAAGGCGGACGGAGTCCCACCATACACAAAACTGTGTCGTTCAGAGTCGGCCAGCTGGCTGTATGTACACGGTCCGCACGCACACATTATTACGCTAGTCCATACCATTTGACAGGCGTCAGAATGTGTGCGTGGCCGACTCTGAAGAAAAGTGAAGACACAGTTTTGTATATTACAAGACTCCGTCCGCCTTTTTTTCTACGTTCATGGACGTACCATGGTGTGTGATGTGTAGCTTAAGTAATGTAATTGTATAGCATTCATATAGAAGCACCTTTCTGAGATTTTTAGACACTATTGAACAGAGTATAGAAATTACAATCATAATATTTTTGTAAATACATACTGTGCCTCTAGAAAGTAGAATACATATTGAAACAAGAGAACATTTGCAGGTTCAATAGTAGAGGAGGGTTACGAGGTAGATCGTCAGCGGCAGTCGATGAGCGACTGGCCGTGGTTCCACGGTACGCTGGCGCGGTCGGCGGCGGCGTCGTGCGTGCTCGCGGGCGGCGCGGCGGCGCACGGCTGCTATCTCGTGCGGCAGAGCGAGACGAGACGTGGAGAATTTGTGCTAACATTTAACTTCCAGGTTTGTATATTGTTTGTTACCTACGTTATTTACAATTTTTGCGGCTGACATCTAAGTGTCGAAACACACTAGGCTGAATTACGCCGGCGTAAATTCCGCCGCGTTTCAAATGCATACAAAATACGGACGGAACGCGAGGGATGACATACTATTCCGTCGCGTTCCGTCCGTATTTTGTATGCGTTTGACATTTGCGGCGAAATTTACGCCGACGTAATTCAGCCTAGTGTGTTTAGCTACTAAGGCCGCGTTTCCACTGACGCGGAGCGGAGCTTAGCGGTGCCGAAATGACCAATCACCATGCTCGAAATCTTCGCTCCGCTTCGCTGTCATTCCACTGGAATAGCACGATTGGTCAATTCGGGCACCGCTAAGCTCCGCTCCGCATCAGTGAAAACGCACCCTGCTGATTTCAAGAAAATGTCTTAGTTAATTGAGGAGTATAATTTTCTTCTAGTATTCAATATTTATTCCTTTAATCTTTTTCTACAATACAAATCAGAAAATCAGCCATTCTATTTGCTTATTATTTGATCCAAACCTTGTAATTCTATTTTATAACTCCTGTTTCAACATCAGTTTTATTTTTGCAGTTGTTTTTAAATTATTATTTATTATGTATTAGTTCTAACATTGACAACTCATTAATTATGTGATATTTTTGTGATCAGGGTCGAGCGAAGCATCTGCGTATGACGTTGAGTGAAGCTGGCCAATGTCGGGTGCAGCACCTGTGGTTCCCCGACGTGCATGACATGCTGGAGCACTTCCGCGTGCACCCCATCCCTCTGGAGTCCGGGGGCACTGCGGACGTCACCCTCACCGAGTATGTCGTCTGCAACGACCCCGCTAGACCACAAGTGAGCTCAGCACTGACTTAGTGACACTCAAATTTCTACTAAGCATTCGCAGCATTCTATTTTATGCTGTTCAACAGCTAAAATTACAAAGTCATAAAGACTAGAAATTATTATAGACGTTATGAATTTGATATGCAAATCAAAGTTTTAAAGCTGTTGCGTCTGCTTTTAGAAGAAAGTAATATTGTATGACTGAACATTATTGAAGTGAAAACTTATTTAGCGGCGTTGAGCACTTTTATGGGATGGGTAAAAACTGTGAAACTCGCGTCAGATTCTCGTGCTGATCGAAAAACCTTGGAAAAACCGTAAGACCGTTGGAGAGTAGTGTTGTAACATCGAAATTGATTAATCGAACAATCGATTGTTTTTTTTTTTCGATTCGAACGATTTCGAAACGAAATCGATTTTCATTAAAAATGGGTTAAAAATTTAATCGATTGTAAGGGTTTCGATTAATTTAAAAAATCGATTTTTTAATAATCGATTTTCATAATAAATAGGTTAAAAAAATGCACAACGTTAATAATCAAGTTTTCACTTCTGCCGGCACTCCCGGAGTGCAACCCATCTTTTTTTTTTTTAATAAAAAGCAGCTAACATGCTGATCAGTCTAGACACAGCCAAACATTTTGTTCTGATTGATTCATATTATTTTAATTAAAGCTTTTGTCCTGACTAGTGCTCAATAATTAAGTATTGAATAAATTGGACAATAATATTTAATTAAAATTTATTTTATATTGACTGGATATAAAATTATGTATATTTATTATTATTTTCTTTTTGGTTCTCAAAAGTTATGTTTAGGATTTTTGTTTTACTTACTTTTAAAAAATTCTCATTGTAACTTAGTACTGACTTTGTTCAGTAAATGAATATAATGGTTAAGAACAAATGGAATTCTTTACAATTTTTTTTAATAGCAACAAATGCTATAGCATAGCATTTTAAGTTTAATAAATATGTATCAAGTTAATTTTTGTAAGTACAAATAGCTTTTTTTGTAAAACTTGAAGTACAACAAAGAGGCTATGAATTAATCATCGAGCATAAAATATGCCTGTATATTAGGGCTGCAACGATAATATAGGTCTAACAAGAAAGTTGTATTTATGTTTGTGTATTGTTTATTATTGTTGTATGTTTTTATTTTCATTAAAAAGGACAAGAATTACTTGTTTGTTCTATAGTAGTATTTATTTTTTTTGTCACAGTAGTTTTACTTCATATTTATGTTACAAGTACTGCATGTCGTAACTGTATTTAACTTGTTCACAATGCTGTTAATTTGACGTGAATGTGCATACTCATACTAGTTTGTTTTTTATGTTAACAGTGAGAATATATAATTATCTCACTTATTTACATGTGTGTAATATGTTGAGTATAGTATATTATGCATATTAATGTTGAATGTAGCTTGCATATTTTTGCTTTACAATATCTTTCTCCTTATCATGTATGTGTTGAATTAAAAAAATCCTGCATATTTACTGTTCAATATAAAAATGAAATTATTAATATAAAATTTATTTAAATATATTGGTACTATAAAAGAATGACAAAAGATTTCTTCTTTTTACTTATGATACTCAAATATTTCGTATCTAAGACCTTGCTATGTTTCTTACATACTTTATTTATAAATTTTGTAAGACTATTAATTAGAATGTAAGTACTCAAAAGTACATGCAGGTGTAATGCCAAGCGTTTTAAGGATATTTGTAGAATGTATTTAATTTTCAATTCTGCCATATTTAAATCGATAGCAATGTTAAACGACTGACACTATTTGTGTAATTGCTATTTAATTAGACAGTTCAAAAATATAGTTTAGGGCAGGCTTAAGTAATTTTGTTTAACTGTATATTCTATTGCATAATGGCAATGATAATAATAGGCAGCTTTAGATGGTTGATAATAATAGCATATTATAGCGCACTGCAAGGTGGCTCTAAAGATTTGATAAATTGATGACAAAAAATATCTTTTAAAAGTAGGTATCGGATTGAACCCTATTGTAAATACTAGAATAGTCAGCCATCTACAGCTTTAAATGTATGCTAAATATATTTTTATATTGTTCATTTATTGTACAAATTGAACTTTTGTTCTGTCAAGCTTTAATCATTTTCCTTCGTTGTATTTTTTATTAAAACCTATGCTGCTGAATAGCTTGTTTTTTTTCGTTGCTGGATTGGTTTTGCGTGTTTTTGTTTCTGTTTTGTTGTTCTTGTTAACATGGTAAGTTTTATCGCTTTTTTCATTTGTAACGTTGATATGTAGTCTTATAAAATTAAGAAAAAATAGTAGTGTCGTCTTACTACTACTTTAATAAAATTAAATTTTACACAATATCATAATATTTAAAATTAATAAGTGGTAAAATACTAATAAGCAGTCCAAATTAAGCGTAATTAACACAATGCAATTATCTTATCGTACTTATCCGTGTCTCCCGGAGGTTTACTCATTGTATTTATATATCGCAGCAGCTGAGCGTGTCGCACGGCAGCGACGTGCGCATGCGCCGGGCGGAGTTGGAGGCTCTGATGGCGGCGAGCGGGCCGCCGCGAGACCAGCGCGCCGTAGACAACCAGTACGTGCTGTGCGCCGGCCGCTCCACCCTCGAGCGCCCCGCCCCCCACGAGCGCCCCGCCCCCCACGAGCGCCCCGCCCCCCTCGAGCGCCCCTCCCCTGCTCCCGTTCCCGCCCACACCGCGCCTGACGTCACCGACCGCCCCGCTGAGTAATAAGGGGTTTCGATATATATATATTGCCACTAGATTCTAGAGGGACGGTAGGGTCTTTCGTGTCAGACAGACATATAACAGCTGTAATTCGACACGATAGACCCTACAGCTACATAGCGCCATTTGTCCCTCATTATATTATATTATGCTGAGACGTAGAGCTCTCCCGGACTGTAAACTTTTACTCGGCCGATAGTTTACGAACGATCAGTATTAAGATGTGCGAAGGTGTGCACGCAAAAAATTCATTAAAAGTCTAGTCTGCGGGGGTTTAAGTATGACAAGACCCCAGACTCTATACTAGTGTTTGACTAGGGCACGTTTTCTATTGTCTATATTGCACATTAAGGTGACGCAGCGCTAAAGTAAGAAACCGTGTTGGATATGTTTTAGATTGCTTGTTTTCTATGAGAGGCCGGCCCGGCCTCTCATAGAAAACAAGCAATGGAACAGCAAAAAATGGAAAGGGCGTAAGCGACAAAATGGTTTTTGTCGCATAATTTAAAAACCATAAATACATTTCATATAAGCTATGCACAAATTAAAGTGCATGCTTGAACCAATTTATGTACAAATTTTGGAACCTTAAATCACTCTCCTCTGTTGGAAAAATAGGAATCCCTTTTTTTACAGAGGTCTTTTCGATTGATTATTCTGTGCTATAAAAGTTGTCCAATAGTGTTATGCTATGGGCAATTCAAAGACAAAGGCATGATGAATACTGACAATGAACTTCAATTTCTTAGCTTTAGTCATTGCTGAGAAAAATCGGCATCGCTACAGCCAAATTATCAAGGCGTCGCCTTAATATAGATCATATTTTGTTGACTGACTACGGGTAGTGACTAATTACACCTAGTAAAGTTAACAGCCATTTCTATAACAATTTTTGTATAGCAATGTTGTGGCAGCATTAGTAACTACGATTCGCCACTAGAGGCGCTGTTGCTTTGCTCACGTATAATATTGACAGAAACCGCTTTGGAGTGTACGTAACGGAATACGGATTTAAATTACTGCGGCGCTTGTGATCATTAAAACACTGTTCAAACGCTAGTGTAGAATGTGTTTGTTTTTTAAAATTGACACTAAAGTGTGAAGAGGACGTCTTACAAACGTCGATTCTACGGAACATGAAGTGTCGCGTCGCTACTACCAGTGGCGCCCCTAGGGGGTGGCGAACAAGGCGATCGCAATGTTTTTTTGGAGGACAAAGACCTCCCGCCCAGGGCCGCGCAAAAACCGGGCCCAGGCCCCAGGGCCTCGCAAAGACCTGCCGCCCAGGGCCTCGCAAAGACCTTTCACCCGGGGCCTCGCAATGGGTAAGGCCGCCACTGGCTACTTACTACCAAATTAATGCTCAAGTAAATTGATATAGGTGTACCACCTTATGTACGCCGAGTCAGTGTTATATTGCTGTTAATTATGTTGTAGAACAGTGACACTTACTTATATTATAAGCTCTATCAATGTATAAAATAGTAGGAGCTAAATATTATGTAAAACCAATTCAAAATCTACTCAAAAAAAAGACTTAATGACTGGATGTTTCAAGTTGTGGTGCTTAGCATAATCATTATTGGTTATTTTATTTAAACATTACTATTATTTATTTAGTTAAAGTACTTATTAACCGACTTCAAAAAAAAGGAAGAGTATCAATTCAACCCATATTATGAATGTAATATTTCCAGAAATGCCTAGTTTTCGCACATGTAAGTCTTTATCAGCGTCTGAAGTCTGAACAAATGTGCCAAATTTGAAATTTCAAAAGTGTATACGTATGTATGATTTTGTTTTTGTTCGCATATCTCGAGAAATACTAGTCCGATTTAAGCTTAAAACAAACCTACGCGTCAGTGACAGGGGACGCGGTACGCGAATCGGGAGCGTCTGCAACGCGAAACTTGGCGTGCACACCTGCGCGACTACTAATATCATGATCATAGAGAAAAATAATACATCGGGCAATTTGATTCATGACACAATCTATCAAAACGTAAACAAATCAAGAAATCATAAACTAAAGAAAAAATAATATAAAAAAATAATATAAAAAAGGTTTTAAAAAAGAAGTCTAGTTATGTAAACTTCAAAACACGCGTCTGACAACTTGACGCGCACGTTCCGCTTGCCGACGCGACCATTTCGCGTCGCGGTCGTGCAGGTGTGCACAGCGCCATAAGATTACATGGGCAGCGTCCGCCGCGCGGTAGACGCTACCGCTTCGCAGTCGCTTTGGTCGCGTAGGTTTGCGCTAAGCTTTAACCTTTTTTGTTGTACTAGGTATTGTTCAACTTAGTAAATACTGCAAGTTTCATCAAAATCGGTTCAGTAGTTTGTGTTAGGGAATTTTAAGTACAATTTTGAAGCCGGTTTATTTTTTAATATTTAAAAACTTATTTTCATTACACATTTTGTGTTATGTGTTCTTTGTAGGGAGTAGTGGCAATTCTATCATACACACATCAATTTTCATTTTTCCACCACTCTATAAGGCTGCGTTTCCACTTGCGATTGGTCAATTCGGGCACCGCTAAGCTCCGCTCCGCTTCAGTGGAAACGCACCCTTAGCGCCTACTCGGCGATATTGACTTTAAATTATTTATTAAACTGATAAGACGTGTTAACTGATAACTGAGTATTAACGTAACTTTCTGTTAATATAGTTTTGCTTTCGTTTGTAGATGGCGCTATTGTAAGTTACTTTTACATTTTTGCTTAGCTCAGTAGATAGACCATAATAGTTATAAATATTTCAAAATATAAGGCACAATCATTCTTCTTAGCATAAAATATGTACTGATGGTAAGCAAGCGCTGATTAATATCTAATAGTGTTAGTATATCTATATTGCTATGATATAATGTCATTGGTGTAATATAAATGTTAGATATATATTTTTGTATAATTAGATAGTTAAGTATGAAAAAATGAGGACGATAAAAACTGTAATTACTTGAGATTAGAAGTTATATTATTTATAACACACATTTTTGTTTAGTTCATATATTTAACGATTAAAAGAGAACAGTAGAACACTAAAGGAGCTAGGAATTAAAAGCCAAATCAAATAGTAAAAATTAGCATTATTTAAAAATGTGTGTCATAATTCATAAAATACGTAGGATAGTAGTTACTCATTATCTAGTCAACCCAATTTTTTTCTTGTAGGAAATAATTTATTTCTAATTTAAGGTAACTTAGCGACAGTCACTTGTATTCAACAAGCGCGTTTCCATTCAATTATTTTATTAAAAAAAAATACATTTTTCTACACGTTGCAAATCCATCATAATCGCTTAGGTTACAACTTACAATACCGCGTATTTCATAAATATAATTTCAAATGAAATATTTTAAATAAAATTATACCTAATTAATATTTTAAAATAAAATGTCAAACTATTTCTCATGAAGTACGAAGTTTTTGTCTCTCCACGCGGCACGCACGCATTCAGATTTGCCTGCCTAATGCTGCTATTATATCGGCCAATTTACATTATATATTATTATTTTATGGAGGCACTTCACATGGCTATTTGTATTTGCTATTGCCTATTTGTTGCATTTGGCAAAATTATAGACGTATACACAAACAAGCAAATAAAGGCAAATACGGCCTTCCACACATGAACGTCAAATACCAAACTTTTACTTGATTTTCTTTACTTGCCTATTTGACTCCTTTGATGTGCGTCAAAAACTGACAAAGGTACGGATATGTGTATTTGGTGATTGGTCATATTTGTCAAACATACCATCCACACATGGTGATTGTTTGGCGAATACATCAAATACGCAAATACAAATAGCCATGTGAAGTGCCTCCATTTGATCAAAACTTAGGCTGCCTTCACACTAGCGTTTGTCCAGCGTAGGCGTTCGATGAACGTATGCGCAACGCAGACGCCGCGACAACGCGCCGAGTGCGTCGCGTTGTCGTAACGTTTCATCTGCAGAATTAATTAAACGCTGCGCTAGCGCGGCGCAGACGTTACACAATTTCTTCAGGAACAATCAGTACGCGACGATAGCCCAGCGTACTGATTGTTCCAGACTCCAGTGAAGCGGCACTGCGCAGTGCGCATACGTTCATCGAACGCCTACGCTGGACAAACGCTGGTGTGAAGGCAGCCTTACGGCCGCACTCAGACATCTAATATAAAATAAAATAAAAATTGTTTTATTTCTGAATAAATTTGAATCAAATGTTTTCAGAACGTTGAACTACATGTTGCCTACCACCGGTTCGGGAACTAACCCGGCGTTAGAAACTCGCACATAATGGTCAGCATTAAACTTCAATTTAATGAAGAGTTTGGAGTTAGTAATTATTAATATTGGGCTCTGAGAGCGGCAGATAAACGGGGAAAGTATACAAGGGACATTAAAACATTTAGCAAATATTGAGTTGATTATTTTCATTTTTAATATTACAGACGTACTAGAAATGATTTCAATAACCAGTATGCTGATAAAATGGTTTTACCGCCTCAAAGGAAGTTAAGTAGGGCTTTGGTATATTTTTTTGGTATTTTGGTATTTATTTTTCCTTCGTTAAGATAATTAAGTTAATTTATGGCGTTAATAATAATATCACGTATAGAAACGTTGTTTCTACTTTGTGTAATGACATATTATAAAATATAATCAAATAATATTACAATGTTATATAAAAATATATGCAAAAGTTGTTGGAATTGAATTAGGCGTAATCTATTAAATAGGAAATTGAAATTACTAGAAAATAAGTTGTTTCAATTATTGGTGAGTGTTGTAAAATATGAATTACATGTTGTAATTAATGTTGCTTTGTAGGTCAATGTTTATTTATTACTTCATAAAAACGATTCTCAATTGCCAGAAAAAATAGTAAGTTATGTTCATTAATTATATCTCATAGGTCATAACTTATTTAAGGCTAAGTTATGATGATTGACATACATTTTTTATTTTTTCTGGCTTCATTAGTGTATTCACTTCTATTATGATAATTGTAACACAGTATCATTTCCAATTACTAAGCATTAAGTAATAATGTAATTCATCTCTTTGGCAGGCACAAGGAACAGTAGCTATTATTTGTATCAGTCTAGTGCTGCATAATGTAGCAAATAGCATATACTTGTATAATAATTTATTTATTCATACTTACTTTTATATCAATGGTGTAAAATATCAATGATTTTGTTTACACAAACAGAGACATTGTAACATTCCTTCAATATTTCTTGTATCTTGTTTGAAGTAATGAAATAAAGATATCATATTTTCGACTTTATTTAAATTCGAATCTGTACACTTTCAGGATATTTTTAAAGAAATTCAGGCAGGTTGAGTACTTTTACAGCATTTTTGACAAAAACTTTGCATGGAAAGATTGAGCTACATTTGTTTATAATATCAATTCTTGCATATCCACATACTCATTTTAATGTTTCTGGATTACTCTTAATTCATATATCAGACTTGTCAAAACAGAAAAGTTATTACTATTTATAAAATACTCTTAGAAAATCACATCACCTTCTTCTTCTTTGTTGAATAGACAGTTATTTTTCTCAGTACTTATTCAGTAATGACTTCACTGAGTTAGATTAGAAATCAGATTTCTCAATTGTTTCATCAATCGTCTATTAGAGGCACAATATAAAATTCGGAGAACATTTGTCTTTGGTCTTCTTTCTCAAGTTTCAACTGAAGCAGCAATAGACCATTTGAGCTGCAACGCAATACCGCCTGGAAAGAAACACCATTAATTATTGTACAAAAGATTTATAACTGCAGGCTGCATGTTAAAAGTTTTCTTAACTCATTTTTAAGAATCCGTACCCAAAGGATAAAAACAAGATCCTATTTGACGACCTCTGTGGCTCAGTTGGTGGGCTCTTGGTAGCTCAAGCCAGCGTCGCGGGTTCGTATCCCGCTGACGGAACAAAAAGTTTTTCAAAGTGTGTATCATTTAATAAAAATCTTAAATATATTATGTATAGTATAAAAGTATTTTAACATATTTCCGTTGTCTGGTACCTGTAACACAAGTCCTTCAGGTACTGAGCATGGGGCCAGACTGACGTGGTGTGATGCGTCCATAGATATTATTATTATTATTATTACTGAGACTTTGCTCTATGTCCATCTGTCTCCAAGATATCTAAGCTCGTGGACATTTTCAAAATATAATCAGATTACCTTTGAAGATATTGCCAAAGCTTTCATGATGAGTCTTATGTGTGATGACTGGTACTTGAGTGAAATTGGCTGATCACAGGCAAAGCTCTGTACCATATCAGAGGACTTTGGCACTTCTATACATGATCTATCCTGTAAACAGATAAAAAAGTAAAAAGCCTTTGTTACATAAATCTCTTTAAGTAAACAATTAATAAGATTTTAATTTTGAATGTAACATATTTTGTTTAGTTTATTTCTGGATGCACAATGTTGAAAACTCTTGATTAACCTATCAAGCCCCAAAAGATCACCGGTGATCGCGACAACAATAGATTTCCAAGAATCCGTGATCGAAGGATTAATCCAATAAGCATTTGATTTACATACTATGTCATACATTTTATAACAGTATAATATAGCAAAACCATTATATGTATAAGGCTAATAAGGATAAGCACAAATCTTTTCATTGACACAAAATTTCAACGAAGCTAGATTCTACATCTTAAGGCTTACATATACATGAGTCATGACTATGCTACTGCTATGCAATAGCTATGAATCTAAGGTTGTTACACAATCATAATACCTGCATGCCATATGTTACTATGCTGACGTGTGGATGGACAGGGGATAAATTCAGTTCAATAGTATCACAGGTCCTCTCCAAGTCTGCCAACAATCCGAGAAAAGCCGGTGCCTTTAGTACCAACTTTGCCACATCTTCAGCATTTTCATCCCTAAGTTCTAGAACTGAGTCTGCAGTTTGCGTCGCTATTTCACAGTCTGTCATCACATTGTGCACTGACTGAGGCTGTAAACTAATAAAAGAACACAAGCATGAAATGTTTGTTATAAAAACTAACATTACAATATTATAATTTGTAAGAAAAAGGAACTTACACTAACAAAAGTGGAGATCCCTCACATCTAAAATACATCTTCAAGCTGGATTCTTCACCTGATCCAAATATATTTAAGCACTCTGTCAAAACTGCAATGCTGATCTGAAATATTAAATTAAATTGTTAAATATAAACAATAGTCATGTCTTCTAAGTTTTAACACTATATATAGACTATATACATACAAGGTGCAATTAATTCATGAAGCCCCAAGCGGCCACATCCGGCCGCGATAACAATGAAAAAGCTATTGTGTCTCGTTTTGCCACGACTGATGGGTTAAACCTTCCTGCCAATTTTTTTCCAGGGGAGTCCATTTAACCAAAAAAATTGGGTGTTATTTTTTTTAATGACATATTTTATCCTGTTTAAAATTTAAAAAAGGCGACGCGTCGTGTCCATTAATTGTGGTGTTTTTTAGGATAACTTTCGGAAGCTATTTCTCAACATTTTAGTACTGAGTGAATATAAAAGAAAAAATGTGTATTTTTATTTTTAACAAGGACCAATATATTATCGAAATTTGGCAGGAAGGTTTAATAATTATTGCACCCTGTATAGACAGAAACAACACTTTTTAGGCAAAAACATAATAACATTTAAGCTTTCTCATATTATTTTTATTTATCTTCAATTTATTACTTTCAATAATAGTCACACTAACCTTAAACATAACATCTACATCATCTCTAACATTATATTCAGTAAAATTATCAGCTGGAATGTATGCCGAGGCCTGAACACATTTCCCTTCTTCAACAGTTAGTTTTAAGCCCTCCGGCATGGCTGAGAATACTGCACACTGAAATATGATAATAATAAAATTTCCTATTTCAAAAAGTTCATTTTAATAAATGTTATTATAGCTTACTTTACCTCTTGAAACTGTATAGCTTTGAGTAGACTACACAGAGTTTTTCCAGAGTCCATGGCAGCAGTAAAATAATATTGTGATGTTCCGTCATCCATTTTATTGCTGCTGTTCAAACATAGAATGTAATAACATCTGATACTGTTCCTGGGTTACTTCATGCTCTTTTGTTTTTCCTAATATTAGTGCTATTTTACCCGCCAATATGTGCTTGCAAGTCAATTGGATTCTTTTCTCGAGAACTTGGTGTTTAAATGCCTGGCATGAACAAAAGTTTACCATAGGAAATATTCTATAGCAGAGATCCTTTTCACCTTTCACTTCTAACAAAGTTCTTGACTTGTTTGCTGTGGAGTACACTTCTAACAAAGGTTGCTTCTCTAGAATTTCTAATGCACGTTGAAGAACAGGTCCAAACACAGAATGAAGTGTGATAAGGTCTTGATCTGAAACTAATATTTTTGCATCTGTTTAGTGTTGGTTCCTTTGGGCAGTAAAACCCAACAAGATAAGCAAACTTTAATAATAGGTACATGCTATCGCTTACATAATACTAACGTTGTTTAGTGGTAGAATTCCTCATAGATTCTTCAATTTTATTGAGAATTCCATTCAATAGCTGCGGGATTTTGGAGAAATGGTTACTCATTTTATTACAATATAAACAATTGCATTTTACTAGAGATAGTACCGTTTATAATTCGTATTAACTTTTTATCAGATTTCTTCGTAAATCTATGAATATTACCAATTTTAAATACGAATACTATAATATTTTTTTTCAAGTTTGTTTACAAATTACATTCGAAATTTCGAACAAATTATGCGAACAACACAACTGACATTTGACAAGTGACAACATTCGAAGTAGGGCTGTTGATAAAATATCGATATATCGAAATATCGATATTATTATTTCGAAATATTGATATTTATTACTATTAATATTTTTTTGGACAATATATCAATAGCTCGTTAATGAAATGTCGATATCAATGGCCGATATTTTTTTTAATTTTTTCATTTTTTTCGTCATTTTTTTAATCTACAAAATCATCGTAAACTTAATCTACCTACTTTTAGTGCCTACTGCCTAACAATCGTAGTAGCCAAACAGCTGAACATATAAAACAAAGAGTATTTTAAAAACTTTCATTGAAAAATATTGGTATACTTATTACTTATATTACTTACATACCTCATTGTCTTATTTTAAAAAAAATTACTAAGAACTCTATCCTAACACTTATGCACATTCATAATTTAATTTGTTTAATAAATATACTGGACTGTAAACTGTGTAATCATATTTTTTGAGCTGACTATGACTTACGATTTTTTTTTAATAAAGCCGATGTATCGAAATATCGATACTTTTTTCGATATGTCAAACTCCGATATTCATATATTTAAAAATATCGATATATAATATCAAAAATCCGATAATATTTTTAAAAATATCAACACCCCTGATTCGAAGTTGTTCGAAGTCACTTCGTAGTTTGAACTTTTCCTTGGAGGCACTCCACATGGCTTTGTATATTTGGGTATTTGATGTATTCCGAATACATCGCGAATACAGTATTCGCCAAACAATCACCATGTGTAGACGGTATGTTTGACAAATATTGGCCTTATTTGCCTATTTGACAAATATAACCAATACCAAATACACGTCGTATCCATACCTTTGTCGGTTTTTAACGCACATCAAAAGAGTCAAATAGGCAAGTAAACAAAATCAACAAATACAAATAGCCATGTGAAGTGCCTCCATTTTAACCATCTATGGTCGCAGGTCGACTCGAGTAACTAATTCGAGTTAACTCGAGGTGGGTGTAACTCGAACCCACTCTTCTTCGAGTTTGTTTCTCTCTTCATAAAGATCTCGAGTTCGTAAACCGCCAAAAATAAATGATATCAAAGATAAATAATTCTATTTCAAACAATAATTATATTTTTCTTTTTTACTTACATTATTATAAATAAATAATATTAAAAAATTTAAGAATTGAAACAGATAAAAATATCATTAATTGTCGCTTCCAATTTTTTAGCTATTTATGCGAAGCTGAGGGAATAAACTGGTAAAAATTCAAAAAAGCATTCACTTGTCCATCCAAGTCGAGTTACGTAACTCGAGTTCAACCCGATTTACGTGAATTTTAACTCGGGTTAAGTCGAGTTATGTTTTTTCCGAGTTGGTACATCACTATAACCACCATATTCTTTTCTCTGTTCATATTTTGAAGTTTCCGTTGAGACCATAGACTGAGGGCCTGTTTCACCACATTGTGAAATCTGATAAAGTGCCGAATAGGCTATTCCAATTTCCAGGGCTTCCCAAACTTATTTGTACTGTGACGCCCTTGGGACTTTGCCATTTCTTTACGACGCCCCTCAACCCAGCCCCCAAAAATACTTTCTAATTTTAGAACCAACCTACATAGGTTATCACTTATCATATAAACAGTTTTGGATATTTATATTTTTATTAGGAAACAATGACTAAATCAAAACATAAGCATAAAAATTAAAAGAGATATTTAAAAGCCGGCAAAGCTGGCTTACGTGAAGGCTGCGCTTGCTTTTCTGAGCATAGCTTCTGAAACCGGGGATATTTCAGACTGCCCAGGAATCCCGGGATGTATGATTGAACTCATTGACATAATGTGCGCGGGCCGCGGCGCTCACTCGATTTTCTTGTGTTGACATGCAACGCCCCTGGGACAGTCGCGACTGGCGACGCACAGACCACAGTTAGCTTTTTTGACAGTTTCTCCATACTTCATCTGTCAAAATTATAAGTCGTGGATACAGGATAGCCTAGGTATTCGGCACTTATCTGGAAGTGGTGAAACAGGCCCTAAGGGCCGCCTACACCGGAATGGTAGCGGCGGCCAGCGAGGCGAGCGTGTCATATCGCGCGTGAATAATGAAGATAAAGTTTAAAATCAAATGACAGTTCACAGTTGACACTGAAAGTGCTCGCCTCGCCGGCCGCTGCCATTCCTGTGTGTCGCGAGTCGCGACTCGCGGCCCCAAGCCTTTTTTGGAAATAAATTTTTTCCCAACGGTATTAATAATTATTGTTTCTTTTGTCATTGGTATATAAGGTATTAAAATTTAAAGGTCTACCAGAATCTGATGGCAAAAAGTGAGAAAATAAATTGACTGTAGTCTCTAGCAATACCGGGGTAATTGAAATAAAACATTTTGATCCTTTTCTTAAAGCAGCTAATCTGTACTTATACATGCAAATATAAAAATTTATCCAATGATTTAGGATATTTTTTGAAAATCTGCTGTCAAAAATTGCCATCAGATTCTGGTAGACCTAGGGAAAATGACTGTCTGTTTTTCTTTAAAAAACAGGCGTTCTTTGACATTAAAAACAGGAAACTTTTAAAGCAACATTAATAAATATTGTGTTTTTGTGCTCTTTCCAATGACTGGTACTGTCCAATCTACTAGTCATTTACCTTATACCAGGTATTACCCTATTTTAATAGGAAGTAGAAGAATTATTTTGACAGTTCCAAATTGTCTTATGACAACCAAGTGACAACTTTCTTTCTTTCTTTCTTTTTCTTCTTTTTTGGCAACTTGACACAAAGGATGTGTATGTTGTGCCACAAACAAAGTAAAAAGGTAAGGAATATGGCGGGAAAACCATATTCCTCCTATTATAATTTTCATCATCGTTTTCATGTATCGTCAGGTCTAAAGTCTAGTCAAAGTCTAAGTAAAAGTCAACACAGTCACAGGAGTCAAGTCGGTCGATTCAGTAAAGTGGTAGACGCTTTACTGAAACTTTCGATGGAGTTTTCGAGGGAACACAAAATAGCACGTTTCTGGATATTACATCACTTTCCTACACTTGTGCATGAACACGAATATCTAATGGTTAATATTCTACCAATATTACACATTAAAAACCCAGTTAACACAATTTTAGGAAAATAATACAAAAACACAACAGCACTCTTTCACATGCCCGCCAAAACTCGACAACTTTCTTGCTACATATAATAATCTGTGACAGCTTTGTTGACGGAGTTTTGGCGGGCATGTGAAAGAGTGCTGTTGTGTTTTTGTATTATTTTCCTAAAATTGTGTTAGCTGGGTTTTTAATGTGTAATATTGGTAGAATATTAACCATTAGATATTCGTGTTCATGCACAAGTGTAGGAAAGTGATGTAATATCCAGAAACGTGCTATTTTGTGTTCCCTCCAAAACTCCATCGAAAGTTTCAGTAAAGCGTCTACCACTTTACTGAATCGACGACTTGACTCCTGTGACTGCATTGACTTTTACTTAGACTTTGACTAGACTTTAGACCTGACGATACATGAAAACGATGATGAAAATTATAATAGGAGGAATATGGTTTTCCCGCCATATTTCTTACCTTTTTACATTGTCTGTGGCACAACATACACATCCTTTGTGTCAAGTTGCCAAAAAAGAAGAAAAAGAAAGAACTTTGTTGACATTTAACTTTCTCCACATCAGTGTTTTTAGATTTTATAAATAATTTAAAACAAAAGGAAATTCTTATTTCGGTAATAATAAGTTTAATGAAAACCAAACGATAGCAATTTCCACCTCAGTTAGTGTTATACAAAGTGTAACAAAGTATTAGTCATGGCTAATTTATCCACTTCACCATGGGAAGGTAAACTTTTACAATTATTTTCAACCGGTAATTAAATATTTATAAATAAGGACTAAAAACATGAGCTTAAAGTAATTGAATCTGTGTAACATGACCTATCTTACCATGAAGAATATTTTTATTGGGTGTTAATATTTATCTTTTGTTTAATAGAAGTTAGAAAGCAGGCACGTCATCTTGAAAACGATATTGACGTCAAATTGGTCGCATTTAGTAAATTGGGAGTTAGCTCCGGCGCATCTAGTTTGAGTTCAGAAAATGTGCCACTCATTAATAGCGATGAGATGTTTGAAACTTTGTCAATGGAACTGCAGCAATTGCTAACAAAGGTTAGTGAATACAATTTTATAATATCTCAAAATAAGTAATTACTATTATGTGTATGAGACTTGCATCTCGGGTAAAATTGTGCCTTTGCTTTATTAAAAAATATTTTGTCTTTTCTGATAGCATAAACAAATTATTGTGCAAGTCTGTTCAGCGGTTCAAGATAATAGCATGAAGAGAAGACAAACTTCTATGTGATATATTAAGCGATCCCATCATCCCATATACCTATCACAGATGCATGGGATTACTGAGATACAAGCTATCTTTCAATAACAAGAAATAAATCATTGTATTTTATTTTCAGTTGTCTGCCATCAATGACAAAATGGCTGATCTAGCCCCAACTGGTACTGCCACCTTACACACTCTCAAAAGACATAGAGAGATTTTAATGGTAAGAAAAATATTTGGTGATAATAAATAAAAACAATCTATACTTAACCCATCGATCGTGGCAAAACGAGACACAATAGCTTTTTCATTGTTATCGCGGCCGGATGTGGCCGCTTGGGGCTTCATGAAATATAATAATTCACAATATATATCTCATATTTTGAACTATGCTGTAATAATATTATGTATAGATGTTCTGTGCGGCTTACCCGTGTAAGTTAGGAATAAATAACATAAAAATTGCTCTAGTAGTTTGTGAGAGTAGTTAGCACTCTCAAATATTTTTCCCCGTTTTTTTTTTACATTTTCCTCTGTATCTTTGCTCCTATTGGTCTAAGGGTGATAATATACTTATTATCACCCTAAGACCCATTTATCGCAAACACTAAAAGAATTTTTCAAATCAGACCAGTAGTTCCTGAGATTAGCATGTTCAAACAATCAAACACTCTTCAGCTTTACAGCCTGACTGGTGGGACATGTTTAATACTTAAGGGAGTACTCGGTACTCGATTCTCATTAAAATTATGTAATAAAATTAGGTACGTAATTTTTGACCAATATTTTTTTTTTTTTGACCAAAATTACCCTTTAAATAAATGAATCATGGACATTGGACACTTACGCTAGGCAAGTAGGCATACCTATGCAGCCGGCGCGGCGCGTAAACAATGTAGGTAAGTACTAAGTAGTAGTACAGGCGAGTACGCACAGTGTCCATGCGTTGGGTAAATAAATAATTATTTAACTTTAACCCATCAATCCCCAAGCGACACCCACCTGTCGCATGACAGTTGAAAATCTAGCGTGTCTGTGATTCCCACAATCGAGGTATTAAGCTACATTTACTCAATGATCAATTGATATTATTTTTTTAAATCTAATATTACAGCCAAATATCACATCCTCAATGTTCGTGTCTCACCAGTCATCTGGTATAATATTACATAGTATAGATATTCGTATCACTATTGACTATAAAGAGTCACCCCACCACATGTTTGTTGTCATTGACCTTAAACTAAAAAGGAAACATACACACATTATTAATTTTAGGGAGTGCCTCCGCTGCCGGCGCCGGTTGCCGCAATGGCTGCCGGTGCCGGTTGCTGAAATGGCTGCCGGCGCTGTTTTCCGAACTCCGAAGTTTGCCGAAGTCACGCGATGTTTGTCGTCATCGCTTGTCAAATGACAGAATAATGATCAAAAACATCAGTCTTGAGCTAAAGGACTATGTACAAATAATAAGGTCATAAATAGTCATATTGTAAGGATGCATATTTGACTCCTTCGATCGGGGATTCTTGGAAATGCTATTGTATTCTATTGTTGACTCGATCACCGGTGCTCGTATGGGGCTTGAATTTTGATGGGTTAACCCATCAGTCGTGGCAAAACGAGACACAATAGCTTTTTCATTGTTATCGCGGCCGGATGTGGCCGCTTGGGGCTTCATGAATTAATGGTGGTATTGATGATGCTGATAAATGTGATCTGCATAGTAGCATAATACAATATCTTTGCTTCTTTAAACAACGCTGAAACTCTCTAATATTATGTATGTATAAGGAATCTGAAGTTCTGTTCAGTACCTTCGGAAGTATACCACGGGGTTTATAACTGTAGCTGTGGTGCAAAATCTTACTTTTTTGAAAAAAGGTAGCTAAGGTAAAGCTAAGCTAAGAAAATGAATCACAAAAAACTAAAATATCCACAGCCGAACAAATAGGTACCTACTTAACTAACTTTCACATTTGGAAGTCGGTAAAGTCGATTAAATTAATTGAGATTATAATTATTTCTTTTTAAAATTTGTGTATCGGGACTGGAACCTAGCGCTTTACGCATTATCACCGGCTCCCATTTTGAGTGCCAGCGCCGGCAGCCGTTGTTTTATATCTCGGCTGCCGGCAGTGTACTTACCGCCGGCTCCCATTACTGATATTTTTGGGAGCCGGCGCCGGCAGCGGAGGCACTCCCTTAATTTTAAGGTAAATGTATGTTTCAGGACTATCAACAAGAATTCCAAAGGACATCAGCTCGAGTGAATGCGCGGCGAGAAAGGGAAGAACTCCTGAGAGGTGGAAGCCCCCCACCAGGTGCAACGGCAGGCCTCAGCCGACGAGATCAATATGCCAAAGAAGCTAATCACTTGCATAGGTAGTTAATTCAAAATTAGCTTTCATGTACTATAAAGAATTGAAATAGCAGGTTTAGAATAATAATTATTATCACACAAAAAATGCTATAGAATATTGAAACTGACAGATCTGGCTTCATCTGTCGCTTTATCTATTCTCCTGAAGGATAAAACCTTTTCTATAGTGGCCATGCTAAGCACGCAGGAAATTTTTTAGTATGTGTATTTATGTACCATCAAGGAAATTGATTCCTAGGCAATTGACAGACCAACGTCACTTGGTCAGATCATGTCAATTTAATGTTAATAATTGTGATCTGTCGGCTGAGTTTGACAACACGACCAAACTACGTAGGTCCCCCATCTGCCTAGGAATCAATTTCTCTGATAGTACATATATTTAATTTACATGGTCTTGGGGTTGAATGGTTTGTGTGTATTGAGTTGAGAGGTATTTACTATTTACATTAATGAAAATACATATCATAATATTATTATAATCATGGACGTATAAAAAAAGGATTATAATATAATTGAAAATATATTATAATATATTTTGTAGTCATTGAATTTGAATACCATTACATGTTTTGCATGGTTTTGTTACTTTACTAAGTATGAAAAATATTTCAGTTCTCACATATTAGTGGATGAGCAGATAAACATAGCAATGGAAGCTCGGGAGCATCTAACATCACAGAGACAAGCCTTCAAAAGAATGCAGACAAGATTTAATGATATCACAAACAGGTAATTTAGTTATCTTATATCTTTAAACGAGCAATTCTTGTATATATATAATTGGAATCTCGGAATCAGCTCCAACGATTTTCGTGAAATTTAGTATATAGGGGGTTTCAGGGGCGATAAATCGATCTAGCTAAGAATCATTTTTAGAAAATGTCATTTTATTCGTGTTTTATCGAATACCGAGCAAAGCTCGGTCAAATCGCTAGTATAATATTAATTGGGAACAAATATAATGAGCACCAAAAATGCACTGACACCCTAAACTTGTTTACCAAAAAAAGATATTGAACACCAAAAAAATAAAGTCTAAAATTGCAATACTACCAGCTATTTTAGTCATGTCAACACTGTAATTGAATACCAAATGTAGTAAATGATCACCAAATATAGTAAATGACCACCAAATATAGTAAATGACCGCCTAATATAGTAAATGATCACCAAATATAGTAATGCTTTGTACAAACCTACGCGACCACGCGACTGCGAAGTGGCACCGTCAATACAAAACACACATTTGACAAGTTGTCAAATGTGTGTTTTGTAATGACGCTGCCGCTTCGCAGTCGCGTGATCGCGTAGGTTTGTGCTAAGCATAAATTATCGCCAAATCCTTGTGAGCAAATCAATGCAATATTTCTGTCTAAATAAATCACTACGATTGACAAAAAATGTAAGCATATTATTAACAAAATAATCGGCCAAGTGTGAGTCGTATGGAGGGTTCCGTACCGTTTATAGAGCAAAATTAGACCTAAAATTGTGTTTTTGTATGGGTTGGGACTTGGGAGCCCCCTTTAATTTTTTTAAAATATTATTATTAATTATTGAAGTAAACATAATCAAGGCCTTTGCGAAAATATCAACGTGCCTACTGGTTGCCATTATTGATATCGAGCAAAAAAGGCCAAAAAAATCACGTTTGTTGTATGGGAGCCCCCTTTACATAATAATTTTATTTTGTTTTTAGTACTTGTTGTTATAGCGGCAACAGATATGTAACACAATCTGTTAAATTTTCAGAAGTCTAGCTGGAGCGGTTCTTGATTAGATACAGCCTAGAGAAAGACAGAAGGACGGACAGACGGACAGACATCGAAGTCTCAGTAATAGAGTCCCGTTTTTAGGGTTCCGTACCCAAAGGGTACACCGTACAAACGGGACTCTTTTACTAGACTTGCTATTGCTAAATAAAAATATATTTGGTTATAATTTTACATTAAAATGCTAACGTATAATGTTGGTGATCATTTACTAATTTTGGTGATCGTTTACTACTTTTGGTTTAACAATTATTTATTTGGAGTCATTTTGCTTAAATAGGATAGCGAGATAATAAATCTTTGGTGATCATTTTACATTAAAATGCTCGTATAATGTTGGTGATCATTTAGGAGGGTATTAGATTATCATTTATATTGGATCCTAGATCATTGAGTCATTTATATTGGATAATGTAATATAGATAAATGATTCATTTCTTCCTTGATCATAGATTTTTGACATTTGCTGAGAGATTTGATCCAATACGGTCATAGAAATTGGTGTTGCCAGTTATTTAATAAAAAAAAGTTTTTAATTTCTTGTTCGTTAATATGTTTCAAATAATGTAATGTAATTCTTTTTCTAATTATATACTTGAATAATCTTGCTGAAATAACATAAAACAAGCCATATTAAAAATGACGATGTCTTTTGACAAATCAAATTCTCTGAGATCTAGTAACACTGATGTCAATACCTGTCAGCGTTAGCGCTCCCCATTGGCTATTGAAACCACATATGACGTAAAATAGGATCAATTAAATATGATAATGTAATATGCAGATATGATCAAATGATAATTTTTATTGGATCCTATATATGATCCTATAAATGATCCAATATAAATGATAATGTAATACCCCCCATACTAATTTTGGTGATCATTTTACATTAAAATGCTAGTATAATGTTGGTGATCATTTACTAATTTTGGTGATCATTTACTTATTTTGGTGATCATTTACTATTTTTGGTTTTAAGATGTTAAATCTTTGGTTATCATTTTACATTAAAATGGTGGTCTGTATTTTGGTGATCGTTTACTATTTTTGTCTGTGAAATGTTACTATTTCTGGTGATCAGTTAATTATAAGCCATATTAATTCTAATATTATTTAATTCATGAAGCCCCAAGCGGCCACATCCGGCCGCGATAACAATGAAAAAGCTATTGTGTCTCGTTTTGCCACGACTGATGGGTTAAATTCTTATTTAAAGGAAAGCCATTTTGTACCTAGCACTTTGAGACATAGTAAGTATAGCAAATGAAAGGTCATCAAAGTTTGAACACTTGAGTGAATGACAAAAAATCTCTAAACCATGGGAGAAAAAAGTTAACGAGGGTAGATGGTACACAAAACCAGTATTATTAATATTACACCATTTGATAGAGGTGATTTTATTTATGATGGGTTCACTAAAACCAGAGTCCAGATTAGGAATAATTTAAGAATTATTAGAGTATCCAAGTGAGTAAGGAGTAGGAACATAAGAGCACTTTCTTTCATGCTTGACTCTGGTAACCGCTATGTAGAGTGTAAAGGAAAATAATATTTATGTTTAACTAGATGATGGCCGCAACTCCGTTGCGCCAAAACTCGTTTATCGCGCGGAAACCGTACATTTTTTCGGGATAAAAAGTATCCTATGTCCTTCCTCAGGACTCAAAGTATCTCCAGAAAATCGGTTCAGTGGTTTGGGCGTGAAGAGGTAACAGACAGACAGACAGACAGACAGACAGACGGACAGATAGACAGACAGACACACTTTCGCATTTATAATATTAGTAAGTATAGTAAGTATGGAAGTATGGATGGATAACCGACACGACTGGTGAGGAACTTGCGGAATTTTGGAGGAAAGATCATCCTTGTCAGACAATAAAGTTGATCAATGATGATCAATGTAGCAACATTGTCCTAACCTACAGTAAGGGGGGTATTACATTATCATTTATATTGGATCATTTATAGGATCATATATAGGATCCAATAAAAATGATCATTTGATCATATCTGCATATTACATTATCATATTTGATCCTATTTTATATGACATGTGGTTTCAATAGCCAATGGGGAGTGCTAACGCTGACAGGTATTGACATCAGTGTTACTAGATCTCAGAGAATTCGATTTGTCAAAAGACATCGTCATGTTTAATATGGCTTGTTTTTGTTATTTCAGCAAGATTATTTAAGTATATAATTAGAATAAGAATTATATTACATTATTTGAAACATATTAACGAACAAGAAATTAAAAACTTTTTTTTATATTAAATAACTGGCAACACCAATTTCTATGACCGTATTGGATCAAATCTCTCAGCAAATGTCAAAAATCTATGATCAAGGAAGAAATGAATCATTTATCTATATTACATTATCCAATATAAATGACTCAATGATCTAGGATCCAATATAAATGATAATCTAATACCCCCCTAATAGAAACTTCGTTTTGTTAGTTCCAACTCGGAAATCCACCCGAAGTCAAGACCCAAGCTCTAAGCCATTGGATTATCTTTATTAATCTCCTTGCCTTATTTTCAGATTTCCAATGTTAAACAGCCTGATATACCGGATCAACGCGCGCAAACGCCGCGACTCACTGATATTGGGGATAGTTGTAGCCGTCTGTACATTCCTGTTGTTGTTCTACGCGTTCCATTAATATAACCCGAAATTATAAGTGATAATAGTTTTTAAGGTACTCTAAAATATATGTTATACTACTTTTGTTACCTGTAGTCTTTAATATTGACCATTTAATTATTTACAAATGTTTTAATACACCGTAAATCGTTATCTGAGTCTGTTAGCGTGATTTCAGATAACTTGAAGTAGCTAAACAATGCAGTATGACTAACAGTTTACACAACTTATTCATTTGAGTAAAGTACTTTCAAGTATAGTTTTCACAGAGCCAGTACTGGCTGCCAATAAGACTGGCAGCCAGTATTGGCTTGGTATATGCCGCGTGTGAACAGTTTTCCAAGCCAGGCCAAACTGTTCACACGCGGCATATACCAAGCCAATACTGGCTACCAGTCTTATTGGCAGCCAGTACTGGCTCTGTGAAAACTATATTTTATAGATAAATGAAGTCATAACTGAATGTTGAGCGTGTGACTTAGGTCACTTAGGCATCCATTACACGGTAGGTTTTGCTGTCAGTTTTACCACAGTCATGACTGTGAGTGCAGTGTTGAATAACCTGCTGTATGCAGTGACTGATGGGTGCATGAAATTGATTGACAGTTATCTGGATATTTTGGTTTTTATGTCATATGACCCTCAATCATGACTTTTGAGTAAACGTAATGGCATTTCGTCATTCACGCGTCAATTAGTCGTCCATAATTGAGTATTTAAAAAAATATATTGATTTTTTAAATGTATTTTAAAACCTTATTATTAATAATATTGATTTTTAATGCAAAATCCTTCAAAAATGTTTTTTCAATTAATTATAAGCAATTAAAAATTCATGAAATTTAAATAAAGTCACGTGACTTATAAACGCGCCATGATTGAGATGTGACGTTAAAATGTTAAATTCATTTCAATAGTATACGGCAATATTACCCTTATTTCGTTAATAATGTTATTATGGTCAAAATTGTTAACTATAATATTATGCCATGTACGTAGCTAAACTTTTTAGTAAATCCACAATAATTAAACTGATGCTCCTATGCTTCTTTATTGTAAAACAAACTCTATTTTAAGTACCTACTGAAGGTGTGTTTTGGTTTTCAGTTTAAATTTTAAGGCTTATTTGGATTTAGAAGTACGTGTCCAATTAAAACATTCGTTTGTTAAACAATTCGTGGTATGTCAGTTCTACTGTTTTTATTGTTCTGTGGTGAAGATTAACA
This sequence comes from Polyommatus iphigenia, assembly GCA_963422495.1. NCBI lineage: Eukaryota > Metazoa > Arthropoda > Insecta > Lepidoptera > Lycaenidae > Polyommatus > Polyommatus iphigenia. The sequence continues at coordinate 42,714,208 of OY730177.1, read as the reverse complement.
TTATGACGTTACATACGCTCGTGCCGGAGTGTCGCGGTCGGCGTGTCTTCGGTATTTACTATTTTTATTTTGAAATAACTTTTATTATTGAGAAAAACAAAAAAACAAAATTTGTTTGTTATAAAACTTATATATGATCTTTCCATTTATAAAAAAAAATGTTGAAATACTCAATTATCTTGCGTGAAAACGTGTATTCTTTGTGAAGTTTTGCGTATGACTGACAATCAGTTGGAATGACTGTGTAATGTGAAATTAATTCCAACACTCACCAACAGTCAAACGAAAGTCATGATTGATGGAATTGACTGACCAGGGCATGACCGTCTAATGGACGTCTTATGATTTTTTCACACACTTGACTGATGCCTACAAAATCATTAAATCACGGTATCTACAGTTACAGTTGTGCGACTTAGCACATTGAATGAAATATAGGCAACAAGAGATTGTTAATTTAATTTCAGACACATGTAATAATATTCTATAGCTTTTATGATGAGAAATAATTTAAAGAAACTTTTGTTTGTTAAACAGTGATTGTTAGTTGAATATTATTTAATTATAGGGGTATCAAATATTTTTAACACTGTACATAAAATGTGTTTATTTAATAAAACTTAGAAAAACAATATTGTTTTATTACAAACTATTTTAGGTAATTAATAAATAAAATAAAAATTAGGTACCCTACCTAATTACTAAGCAATGTTAAAAACATTGAAACAGTTATGGACTTATGGCCTAGGTCACTACCATAATAATTCATCTTAGAAAAATAATAAATATGCAACATCAAAACCTGAGAATTAAATCTGATACCTATCAGACACAGTTGTCACATGTTCAAGTGTTCTGGCGTTTGAGCGTTCTGTCAGACAGAAAGAAGCCAGAACTCCCCCTGTGTGAGCACGTAATACAACACAAAGAATGCAAAACTGACTGCTTGAACGCTTGACCGCTGTCTGTCTGTCTGATATCAAATTAGTTAAAGGACTGTAATTGATTTATCATGTAACATTATAAGCTGCCTCATCTGTCCACTCCATTGAGATCATGTGGATTTTTAGTAAGTACTATACTCTATTATCTATACTGGCAAGTACACAATATTAAAAAAAAACAACTTAAAAAACAGTTTTCGACAACTCTAAACAAGAAATAAAGTATTATCTTTATTTTCAGTGTAATGCAATAGGCATGTTAAAACAAATGTACCCATGTACTATCAGAGAAGTTGATTCCTATGCAGATCGGGGACCTACGTAGTTTGGTTGCGTTACGTCAAACCCAGCCGACAGATCACAATTAACATTAAATTGACATATTCGACCAAATAACGTTGAACTATCAACTGCATAGGAATCAATTTCCTCGATGGTACATATATGTGTTTATTTTTTTAACAGAATTAAATATTTAATTACACATTGTAACATCTTTTACCTTTTGGGTCTTTTTTGATTAATGGACAGCTCCTGCTAAGTTGCCATATTATGCATACTTATTTTATGTGCTTTAAGTGACCCTCGCTGTGTAAAAGATTTTTTGCACTCATCACATTGAAAAGGTCTTTCACCTGTGTGGGACCGAATGTGTTTCTCCAGATCACCCTTCGTTGCAAACTTTTTCCCACATACGTTTATTGGACATGGGTAGTTCTTTTTGTGACATCTCAGGTGCAGCATGTGCTGTTTTCGTGTTTTGAATATTTTTGAACATATCTGGAATGAGAAATAAATTATTATGAAGTAAATAAAATACCTCTTTTGTGTGTTTGTTCTGTATCAAAATGTTTAAAAAAACTGTTTAGAAGGCTTTGTACAGCTCGACAAGTCTTTAAATGAATGTGGCGAAAAAAGGAACTAATGCTGCCATCATACAAAAACGTCATTTTTGACAGTTCTCCTTTACCAGCAGCGCTCCTGCCCACATTCATTTAAAGCCTTGTCACACTTTATATATTATATCTTTAGTACAGGCTATATAATTTCATAAACCACAGATATAACAGTTGTTTACTTACATCACATTCTAATTTCTGTTCAATTTGTGTCACTGGTTTGATCTTTAGGTCTAGGTTTTCCTCCTAAAATATCATAAATGATAAAATTTTTTTGTTACTATTCATTAAATTAAGTACCAATTACTACCCCACTAGTTGTGGTGTATTTGGCCATGATGTGCTGTGAGTTGTGAGTCTTGACTACTGAAATCATTTGCCACTTGTTGTGCATAACAGAATATAAATTTAAGAGTACCTTAACACTTGGTGGAGTTGATTCATAAAGGTCTTTTCTCACTGTTAAAAAGGTTACATTGGACTCTGAACAGCTAATCAAATCTTCTGTAACTTTATCTATTTGACTTGTTGAGTCAACTATAATCTGAAATGATAATTAAATAAGTTAATGAACAATAATAGTTATCTAGATAGGAAATACTAATACATTTTATAATATTATAAAATGTGTTGTTTTTCATTCAAATACCTCTCCTTTTCTCTCCTTTTTGTTGTTATCACCAAATAAACTTTTTAAGTAAACTTCATTTTTGCTGGCTTTTGATGTAAGCTCGACAAAATCAACAATTATTTCATAACAAGTATGACAAATTTTATTTGGTAGATCATCTGATTCTTGTACCTACAAAAAGAAAAAAAGGAAGGAAGGTTATTATGCTCGTATTCGGATGTAATTCTCTGAGTGTGTACTAAATTGCCTTTAAATAATATACAAACAGCTAGTCATATTTGATTTCAATCAGGGACATTTAAAGTTATAAACATTTGAGTTGTGAGTTGTGACCAAACTGATGCTTAAGCTGGTAGAATAGTTAAAACTGAGAATTTGGATTATTTGACAGCAAAATCATACCATAATGCCTATATATGTATAAATGTTGTTACATAAATTATTTAAGCTAGATATCAAAGCAAATCCGTTATTTTCTAAACATAATCTACATTTACTAAAAAACGAAAGGTTTTTGTTCTTTTCCAGTGCAGAAGTAATAGTATTTTCACAATTCATTTTTATCAAAAATAGTTTCCGTGAAAAGGTCAAAGTTGTAAAAAAATATTTAAGTTTTACGAATCATAAAATTCACTAGATTTAGCAATAAAACTTGATTTGTTTTTGTAAAAGTTGAAAAAACCATGTATAACGAAATAGCTTACATAGCTTACAGCAGCTGTCCAGCCTGTCAAGTCACAAGCACAGATCAGAGTTTTGGCGGGCATGTGAAAGAGTGCTGTTGTGTTTTTGTATTATTTTCCTAAAATTGTGTTAGCTGGGTTTTTAATGTGTAATATTGGTAGAATATTAACCATTAGATATTCGTGTTCATTCACAAGTGTAGGAAAGTGATGTAATATCCAGAAACGTGCTATTTTGTGTTCCCTCCAAAACTCCATCGAAAGTTTCAGTAAAGCGTCTACCACTTTACTGAAACGACCGACTTGACTCCTGTGACTGTATTGACTTTTACTTAGACTTTGACTAGACTTTAGACCTGACGATACATGAAAACGATGATGAAAATTATAATAGGAGGAATATGGTTTTCCCGCCATATTCCTTACCTTTTTACCTTGTCTGTGGCACAACATACACATCCTTTGTGTCAAGTTGCCAAAAAAGAAGAAGAAAAAAAAAGCACAGATCAGATATGTTTTTTTTTTTTCTTCTTTTTTTCTCTCACATGCCCGCCAAAACTGATCAGATATGTTACTACGTAAGTCACAAGTGTCAACCACGTGTCAAGTGTCAACTGTCAAGCAAATGTCAAGCTGTCAAGGGCAAATGTATTTTTTTCTTAATATGGCACTTCGGCTGTAAAACCATGGCCAGTGTCGAGTAAATGACGGGAAAGAATGTTCTGGTACCGTATAGTACAATAATAATTTTCGGCATCGTTTTCATGTATCGTCAGGTCTATAGTCAGTAAAGTCTAGTCAAAGTCTAAGTAAAAGTCAATACAGTCAAGGTCAAGTCAAGTCGGTCGATGGTCGATTCAGTAAAGTGGTGGACATGTGGTAGACGCTTTACTGAAACTTTCGATGGAGTTTTGGAGGGAACACAAAATAACACGTTTCTGGATATTGGCTATTGCATCACTTTCCTACACTTATGCACAATAACGAATATCTAATGGTTAATATCCTACCAATATTACATATTAAAAACTTAGTTAACACAATTTTAGGAAAATAATACAAAAACAAAACTCCAAAAAGCAAAATATGTAAAATATGTAAAAAAAAACAGTGTTGCCAATAATAAAACATTGTTGCCTTTTGAATCTAGAAACCAAAGAGAATATAATTATAACTAAAGCGCTTATTCCACTTGTCCTATTTAGAAGTCCTAGCTAGGATCCTACATAGAAGACTAATTAGAAGCTTCTTATTCCACTTGTCCTAATTTAGTGACTAAATCAGTTGTCATTTTGGTCAGACGTCTTCTTAATGGCTCCAGTTCTATCAAAGCAACAAAAAATTGGTCTTCTCATGCGAAAAAGATGGTTGAAAGAATTTTTGCTCCATGTAAAATTATGAATTATGAACTTTCTGAACTACTTGGAAGTTGGAACCAGCAGACTTAAGAAATTACCTACGAATGGATTCCAGATCTAACATAATATAAATTGACTTTAGTACAGATTTAGCAGTTCCCACTACAGATAAAAGGTTGAAACACTGATTTAGTCAGTTAGAAGCCACATTTTTTCCGATTTAGGATCCTAGCTAGGATCCTAGCTTTCTAAATGTTATTCCACTTGACTAAATTTTTTAGGATCCTAGCTAGGACTTCCTAAATAGGACAAGTGGAATAAGCGCTTAGTGCTAGAAACGAGGATATAAGGATAAAAGTAGTGATTATATTCTCTTTGAAAAGGATAAAACTTGGATGAAACCTATTTCGGCAATTGCGTACCGTATTTGTTGTACAAATTAACACTCCAAAACACCAAAGGTCCTTGAGTGTGAAAAATAAAGACACAATAATAAATTAGCAACAACAATAAAGTTAATTCATTCTACTGCTGAGTTTTTTTATTAGTATCACTTAATCCGTTTATCGTTCATGGGACGGAATTCGGAAATAAGATGGCCTATACTCTATGTTGGTAAACTATGCTATAAAATATATATTTGTGAGCTCTTTATGTCAACTTTATCTACATAATACATAATTTATTATAATATCACCAAAATATCACGTAAGTACCTAGAGTATCTATCATATATTAATAAGTATCTATTGCTACGATAGGTCATACCTAGGTAGTTCGATGAAACATAAAAGTCACTGATGGCGGGCCTTTTTTGAGACAAGTTTCAAAATAAACGTAAACAAACAAAACATTAAAATAAATAAGTATAGAGATTTATTAATTTATCTAAGTACAAAAACAGTTTAGGACATAAACTCTATTATATTTACTTACCCGTTTCGAAAATCGTTAATATTATGAATCGAAAAAAATCCGTAGAATGCTAACTGACGCTGGATAGGTCACCGCTCCGCGCAGCACTGCATTGAGACAGCTGCAAGTAAGACCAATAATTATTATTCTAGACGTCTACCAGAATCTGATGGCGGATGGCAGACTTACAAAAAATATCCTTGATCACCTTTAGAATTGGATAAATTTTTACATTTGCATGTTTCACACGCAGACAGCCGATACGAGGAAAAAAAAAAGGATCAAAATGTTTTATGCCGATTACCCCGGTACCTATTGCTAGAGTCAATTTATTTTCTCATTTTTTGCCATCAGATCCTGGTAGACCTTTATTTTGCAAAGTATATAAGTAATGATAAACAGACATGAATACTAAATCCTATGTCCTTTCCTGAGACTCAAACTATCCATACAAAACTTCATCAAAATCGGTTCAGTAGTTTGGGCGTGAGGAGGTAACAGACACACGGACACACTGTCTCTTTCATGCACCAAAAATAGCCCTTCACAAATGTTAACCCATCAGTCGTGGCAAAACGAGACACAATAGCTTTTTCATTGTTATCGCGGCCGGATGTGGCCGCTTGGGGCTTCATGAATAATGATACTATTACATAAAAAGAAAAACACAATTTTAGACTTTAGTAATAAGTAATAGGTATGGTACTTGACTAGGTAGTAGAAATACTATATAGATAGGTACATTAAGTTGAAGTGTTTGGCTTTTGTCTCCAAGGCGACAAATACCTGTGAAAATCGATTCTTATCACACTCGGCGATATTCCGAATTAGTACTTATGATAACGGAAAAACACAATAAGTATAGTGGCAATGGCAAGGCAAATTTTTTTTAACAAAACTAAAAAGAAAATTCTCTTATCTCTAATCACAAACTTTGTTCAGTATCTTAAAACAGTTTTAATATAATGTACTCTGTTTTCATTTATTATTTCTAATCTTAATGTAAATAAACAATGCTAAATAGTAGGTAAGTAGTAACAGGCAGCTTTAATACTACCAACAACTCGTACAAATTACAATCGTACCTATATAAAAACTAACTATACTATATAAAAAATTGCACATTCATCTGGTAAAAAAATATGGTAAAACAACATTGTTCATAAGTAAACCAATGACATAGGTCGTAGACCTGAGATTTAAAGTATTAGTTCAAGATGAAAAACTACCGCTACAAACTACGGTCTTTGCTACGCCCTGGGGCCCGATTCTCATTCCTCGAATGTGACTTTGTTCGGAGGCTGTCTCACTCACGTTTAAATACGCAGGAGTGAGTTGTGAGACCAAGCGCGGTCCCAGCCTGAAATTTCAGGGGGGACACTAATAGTATATTACACGCGACATACTGGCAAAGGCAAAACTGTATATTGGCAAAAATATACCTAAGTATGTCGAAATTATATACTAACTTTCTAATTACTAAGATTTTGGTGGGCGTCATGTAACATGTCCCGTGGCACCGCACATAATAATAATAATATCTATGGACGCTTCACACCACGTCAGTCTGGCCCCGTGCTAAGTACCTGAAGGATTTGTGTTACAGGTATCAGACAACGGAAATATATTTAATACTTTTATCATTTATACTATACATATATTTAAGACTTGCTGTCCCGGTGAACTTCGTGTCACTTTAAAACTATACTAATATTTTAAGACTAAAATCAGTCCAATCCGTTCAGCCGTTTTCGAGTTTTAGCGCGACTAACACATTTGAAAATCCATTATATATATATATATATATATATATATATATATATATATATATATATATATATATATATATATATATATATATATATATATATATATATATATATATATATATATATATATATATATATATATATATATATATATATATATATTTCCGTTGGTGGGATTCGAACCCGCGACCCTCGGCTTGAGCTACCAACAGCCCACCAACTGAGCCACAGAGGTCGTCTATGAAAAAGACTCTGCGATCAATGTGAAATTCAAGGTGTGAGAAGAATTGGGCTCCCAGCGTAGATCGTACATACGTAGCGTAGCGGTAGTCCTAGTTTCGTAGCGTTGTGTTTTGTTGTAGCAACGCTACGACTTAAGCAACGCGCTACGGGCTACGGCAGTCATCCGCCGTCCGTCCTTGCTACGAACCATCCACCCTAGACGTAGGCGCCCCCTTTTACGTTATTGTAATAGTAATAATATTATTATTAAATAAGTCGGTTAAAAAACTATAATATTATAAAAGCGCAATATTTCTTTGAAGAATGAGGATCTGAAGATTGGTAAGTGCTTTTGAATTATACTTAAAACCAAAGTTTTAGCTGCATTTCTTTATATTATGAAAGTTTTCCATAATGTTTTGGTACCACAAAGTATTTACATACCACAAAGAATGTTATTTGAATTAACGTAAATATTTTAATTTTTTATGAAATTAATATTATTTAATAAAAAATTGATAAGAAAAACTGATTTGATGCATCATAATAATTCATAAACATGAGAGTTTGTGAATGTTATAGGACGTTATGGTGATAACTCTGATAAGTATAAATTAACGCAACTCTGTCATGCGAATATTACTAAACGGTTTTTGATTACAGTTAGTTAAAGACACTTAAAGTCCCCGGAATTTCCTTGTTGCGAAATTATTACGGGTAGCATCTAGTTTTTAAATTTTTGACAACACAATCGAAGGCATGAGTGGATGTAGTGGGTAATTAAAATTTTACAATTACATAAGAGCAATAATTACTCATTTTCCCCCTTTTTTTTAGTTTTTAATCAGATAACGTCCGCAACTCCGCTGCGCCAAAAGTCGTTTATCACGCGGAAAAAGAACATTTTTCCAGGATAAAAAGTATCATACGAGTATGCCCTTTCCCGGGACTCTAAGTATCTACATACCAAATTTCAGCAAAATCAATTCAGCGGTTTGGCCGTGAACACAACAGACAAACAGACAGACACACTTTCGCATTTGTAATATTAGTATGGATTTGAAAAAACCTTGTGACTTACCTACTTCATCATGTAACTAGCTATGTACTATTTTTTTGATTTCTAATTATTTTCCCGGTCCTAAAGCCTCCGTTTATGAAAAAAAAAATCATCAGTTTTCAAATTATTACTTACCCACTTAATCCACTCTTGTCTTCATTTTCGTGGTTTACTATAAAATATATATTATAATTAGAGATGTGCCGATCATGACTTTGGCCGACTAGCCGACTAGCCGATTAGCCGGCTGCAAAGAAACCGACTAATCGGCCGACTAGTCGGCCGATCATGGTTTCGAAAGTTTCCGTAACGCTTTTTTACTTCTGTTTACGGGTAAGTCGTACACGCCACCTGCAAACGTGTCGAATCGTGTTAAGAGGACGACTAACTCAAAAAATTAAACATCGTCTTTCTCGTCTTTGCCAAGTGAAAAAAGACGACGTGGATTCATCGCCAAATTAGTTTTTTTTTCTCAATAACTCGATAAGTAATTATTATACAACATTTTATATTTTTTGTATTTTTTTTAATTTATATTTTTTGTCGGTTTCTCAACGATAGAATTTTATACAATGTGTTAAATATTAACTTAGTTCAATGCACGATTATAGCAGTAAATGAAAAATTCGTGAAAATTAGAGCATCTTTGTGATTTTTTTCTATCGAGAAAATTTTAAGATATCGTGTTTTTGCTCACATCGAATTCTTGGAAATATAATGTAGTTTCTAATTTCAGAAAATGAAACAATTTGGGGCTTATTTTCAGGTATAAAAATGAATTTTGGTTTAGTCGCCCCCTTAAGTATGTTTATTGTTTACTTCGCGTACGTTATTTTGTTTCGATTCTGTTGATGGTTTTTATTAAATATTTCATGTACATGAAATCTCGATTTATTAATACATACTTAATTTGTTGTTAAAATTATAATAATTACAAAAATATTTTTTTTACTAGCAAGTAATTTCAGAAACACTTCATATTTTAATTTTAAAATGTGTAACACTGATTGAGTGTGATATGGACACATTGTAAATATTAATCAAGGTTTTTCTATAATGTAATTTCAATAATAGCAAAAAAGTAAAAAGCCGACTAGTCGGCGCTTTTTGCCGACTATTCGCCGACTAGTCGCCGACTACAAAAGTGGCCGGATAGTCGGCTTTACCGACTAGTCGGCGACTAGTCGGCACATCTCTAATTATAATAGAACTACTTTGAACACATTATGTAATTTATTTATCTCTTCCTGGGAAACATCACAATGTAAAAATCGATTGGGTAGACTCAGTAGGTCAACACAACAATAGACAAATTGTGTTCTAGGTAAACTATGTTCTAATTTACTTAATGGAAGTAGAACAAGTAAATAAAAGTTTGATTGAGTATGTAGACTTATTAGTTATTTTCTAATGTAGACATTACAGTACCAGCCTAATGGCAGCAAGAGCTTTCTTACTTTTTTTGCAAAGATTTTGCTTTGTCCTACGCTTTGTCTTTGATATTTCAAATTGCTGCAATGCGTTGCGCCTCGTTTCATCTCGTTTTGACCGACCCTTATTTACAGTACTAAGAACTACCATACATAATAATGGACTTTTAGAGTGGAAGTGAATATTTGCAGAGTAAGAAATGGATGAGAGAAACGTAAAGAGAGGTGCCGCGGTGCCGTTCTACGCGCCTTCCAAACGGAAGACTTCCGCGGAAATTATAAGTGAGGCTCGCGCCGCTATCGGGGGTGGTGAGTTCTAGAAATAAACTTTATGGTTACAAGTAGTAGGTTGTCATCGTTGCTCATACTTAACCAATAGTTAAGTACGTCGCATTTCTAAGCAAGTGGGCTTAGATATCAGACATAATACCACATAGCAACGCTTAAATAAGTAGCGGGCTATGGTACGATATGTAGGCTATTCTCCTATATTTCAAAGGTCGAAAGTCAGAACCCTGTCCCTGAATGATTGGTATGATATTGAAAAAATCCGAAAATAGTTTTTTTTTAACTATGTGTGATTTGGCACGACTCGGCCCGTTACAGTAGGTATACATTTTTGCCGTCACGCGAACGAGTCACGCTATTCAAATCACTTTTGTCGTGACAACAACCTCGGCAAATAAACAGCTTAATAGCTTCATGTATTTTGAATACAAGAAACTTACGCCTGAAATCTATAAGATTTGAATATCATGTTTTAGATCAAATTAAGTAAATATAAATAATTTCTTTACGTATAGAATGAGGTAAACTCCAACAAATGTCTAGCTTCTCCAGTCTTCATGTTGGCCGATGTTAGAACTACCGCGTAGTTTAAGTAAGAGGGCATATGATTGCCCAAGATCGACGTCCAATATAGGCAATTAATGGCAATCATATTATAAAAATTTTAGTCGCTTAGTCCACGTTAAAGAATTTCGTTACGGCAACACTGCCTAACACAATGGTTGCCATAGCTGTAAGCAAGCAACCGAGGATGGACGATGAAGGTAAGCAAAATTTGTAATACGGCAATATGCAAAGCCTTTAAGAACAACTTTAGAATTTGAGATCTTAATCAGAATGTTGACTATTTATTACATATTGAATAAACAAAAGACCTATGGCAGCTTTAATCTACTCAATAAATGTACTAGCACAAGTACGACTTAGAAATCACGACCAAGATTAATGTCGTCTTAATACATCTACAGTTTATCCTACCATACGACAAACCTTTTGGACTGTAAAGTCCAAAAGGTAAAGTCGTATCACTAAGTCGTATGGTAGGAAAAAATATTAAATGTGCTAAAGTATGGTTATCTTGAACATTGTTTTTAGAAATGAGTCCCGCTAGTTCTGGTCTTGGGGCGTTGCGGCCCGCAGCACTTCGCACCAGAAGACCGTACACGCCGCGGGAACCACAGCGAATGTTGTTCGCTGATCGCTCCAGAAAACGAGACGGACGACCACCGAGCTCCTTCGAGTAAATATCAAATTCAAATTCTTTATTAAACATACAATAATATACAATAGTATAAAAGCTAAGTAGCTGACATCACGTCGTCTAATCCCATGCTAAGTAAAAACTTGTTATGGCAATCAGACAACGCATGCACGCCGTTTTTTGTTTCTCACATAATGCGTGATTAGATAGTATAGATATTAGATAGTAGACAGACTTGATGACACACGTATATTACGGTTTATCTCATTATAACAATATGGCGCATGTTTCCATAAACAACTGTCCAGTGCGAATGAGCCATATAATATGCAAGTAGGATTCCATAAAATACATGTAGATGATAGTTGTACGGAAGCCCAGTTAAATATTTATAACTGTATTCAATATTATATTTTAAGTATGACACAACCTTATCCACTTTTAAATATTTTCAGCTTGAAACACCTGAGTCTCTCAGAAGATAGCGAAGATGCGCAGTATGGGAGAAGTAAAACATTCGACGCGGCGGCGAGTGATCTTGATGACATCTTTGGAGACAGTAATAGGAGCCGGCCGAAGCAAAAGGTTTGAAGAACTTCTTATTCAGAGAGTCTTCAAGGTCCTAAAAGGTTTTTTGGAACTTGAATTCCATTTGATGCGCGTTGACACTTGACTGTACTGATAGCGAAGATGTGTTAGAACCTCGATAGTGAAATTCGCTTCGCTAATAATGTTATTCGCTGGTAGTCCAAACACTTTTTATATGTAAGATACGACAAGGTGCAACTTGACGATGCAACATAAAGTTGAAATGTCAAATAGCGCTACGCTGTTTGAAAATTTCGTGTCACCATTATGGATCATCCGAGTCTGAAAGTCTCGCTATAAGCTATTTGGTTTTGGTCAAGTTCACTCTAAGCTAGCTTCAGTTTTTTTTGAAGAGCTTGTCTCGTGCCGTATCGGAACAAGTGAGCGAGTGGGGCGGTGCGACGAAGCTGCCGCATCTGAGCGGCCGCAGCAAGCCGCTACACCGCCGCGGCGCCAGCGGCAGCGGGGATGGAGGTAACTTCTCCTTTTTTTATTCAAAATAGGTGCAAGTATTATCAACACTGTGTGATGTCTACTATCGGTTCTGGAACTACCTCGTAGAAAATAATCAGACCACTTACATTTAAAAAGAGTCATTTTGATAGAGTCCTAAAACTATACCTTAGAGCCCTTCCACGCGACGTTTTTTACGCTCGTTTGTATCGATACAAACGCAAGTTAAACGCTAAGCAAACGCAAGGAAGCCGATACGTTTTAAACTTTATAATATGTGCCAAAACGCGACGAAAACGCGCAGAAGACGCGCGCACCAGAAACACGCGTCGTGAGTGCGCAAATAATTCGTCGCGTGGAAAGGCCCTAAGATTTAAGTACTTAAAACAAAATATGTTTATACTTTATAGCTTAAACAGCTTCATTATTGCATAGTTCATCGGATAATAACTAATAAGTGGATACTATTTGTTGTGTTTCAGGAGGCACTGATCTGAGTGATGCTATACTCACAACACGACCTCTGGACAGCTCTATCACGACTACCTACGCAAATTATGACAAATTCATTAAATGTAAGATTTTTTTGTTTATTAAAAGTAACATAGCTAGAGATAAAACTCAGTTAAAATCGCTATGTAGAGAAAGCTAAAACATCGATATCGGTCAAATGATCTGTAAAAGCTACAAAGCTTGTTTTAGCTTTTTAGCGCGTTTAAAATATTTTACGCCTGTATTCTATTTTATACCGGTTTCATTTTTGACTAAAAAAAATATCTCAAAATTTTGGAAAAATACGAGTAAGTTGAATCCTAAGCCGAGCCTTCCAATGTCTGTGGCTGGTATTAGTGATCCTGCTGGAATAGCGAGTGCTTTCCAAAAGTACTTCAAGATATCCTCCCTACTTCCTCGGCGGAATGGAGTGCTTTGGGGCCCAAGTACCGCCGAGGAAGTAAAGGTTAGATTCAGTGCTAAAGAGGTTGCCTCTATTATTAAAAAAATGCGTCGAGGCAAGTCTCCGGGACACGATAGTCTCAGTGTCGAGAACTTAAGATATGCTGGGCTGCACTTGCCACGAATACTTGCTATGCTTTTTAATTTGTGTGTGAGTCATAAATATCTGCCGCAGACGTTGATGTCTACAGTTGTGCCTATTATAAAAAATAAGACGGGGGATGCCTCCGACCTGTCCAATTACAGGCCGATATCACTGGCTACTGTGATTGCCAAGGTACTGGACAGTCTGCTTGACAAAAGGCTGGAACTGCATACAGATATAAACGATTCTCAATTTGGGTTCCAGCCGGGCCTGTCCACTGAAAGTGCCATTTATTGTCTTAAGCAGACATGTGCAGTACTACACATCCAGGGAAACGCCGGTATACGCTTGCTTCCTGGACCTGTCGAAGGCATTCGCCTTAAGTCTTAATGTCATGCGACAAATTGTGGCAAAAACTTAGCGACGAAACCAATCTGCCCAAGGAACTGATGGGACGCTTTCAGTACTGGTACGGTCATCAGAAAAATAGTGTAAAATGGGCTGGAGTGTTTTCGGACGTGTACGGGTTGGAGTGTGGGACGAGACAGGGGGGGTTAAGCTCGCCCCGCCTCTTTAACCTGGGGCCTGAGTCAAGACGAATTCGTAATCGCTTCGTTATAGAATCGCCGATGAAAATGGAATTGACATAAGCGTTCGTTAATATGACGTTGAGGTTCGACTCGTCTTATGTCAATTCCATACATTTTGATCGGCGATTCTATAACGAAGCGATTACGAATTCGTCTTGACTCAGGCCCCTGTACATGAATCGGCTGATAGGTGAGCTCAACAGCACATACATAGGATGTCACGTTGACGGCGTCTGTATTAATAATATAAGTTATGCGGACGATATGGTACTGTTAAGCCCATCCATCAGTGCGTTACGTAGGCTTCTCCGTATCTGTGAAGAGTATGCGGTGGAACATAGGCTCAGATATAACGCAAATAAAAGCGAATTTATGGTTTTTAATGCAGGCGCCGACAGGAGTCGCAGAAGTGTACCTCCTGTGACTCTTGGAGGTGTGCAGCTGAGAAGAGTCGACCGAGTAGATCTGGGTCACTGGGTCACCGCCTCTCTATCAGATGCGGTCTACGGAGGACATAGAGAGGGAGCGTAGAGCGCTATATGTGCGCGGTAATATGCTGGCACGTAGGTTCGCACGATTTAGCAGGGACGCAAAAATAACGCTCTTTAAAGCGTATTGTCAGTCATTCTACACGTGTAGCCTATGGGTCAGATATACGCAGCGCTCATATAGTACTCTCAAAGTCCAGTACAACAACATATTCAGGATGCTGTTTGGTCTGTCGCGTTACTGTAGCGCCTCATCTATGCTCGCTGAGGCACATACAGACTGTTTTCAGACAATTATTAGAAAGAGATGTGCCTTGCTCTGGTTGCGTGTGCAAAACAGTCCAAACAGAATCCTGAATGTGTTGGGTAGCAGGTGGGATTCCGTGTTGCTGAAGCATTGGGTGCAGCTCCATGCTCCGATAGCACGGTTCCCATAATATATTTAATTGTTGAATAATATGTAATGTAATTCCAATTTATTTTATATTTTTTACTAACACTAGAATAAGGACCTATTGTTGAAACTAACCCTATGGATGAAAATCTGAAATAAATTAATTGAATTGAATTAAAGCATTGATCCGGTTGAGTCGATCCATCCATTTTCCATGTCTTTTAGCTCTGAGTCCTAATGAAGGCAGCAAAAGAAAACCCTTCACAAGCAGTAAGTCAGTGCCCAACGAAGGCGGCGTTTCCTTCGGACATGTTGCCGTTAGGAGCCTGGATATACAACTTCCCAGTGCAAAGATTGAAAACTACGAAAAGTGAGTAATTTATATCAAAACATTCAGATATTGTGTAAGACCTAATATTGCATACTAAACCACATACTACTATAGTCTATAAACTTACTACGTAAACTAAACATACAAAGTATTGAGACCTCTGCACTAGGGTTGTTACACCAAAATCGAAATTTGTAAAATACTACTATAGTTAGTCTGGCAAAGTGCGCCTACTCGGCCAGTGCGCCATATACATGCTATTTTTCCATACTGCTGAATGGTTTCCAACTTTTTGGCAATTAGGGTAGGCGCACTTTGCCACATGCACTATGTACGCCTATAGAGAAAATAATTCAATTTCTAGAATTTAATTTAATCTCCAAGTTCTCTTGTTTTCACAGCATGAACATCCTCGAAATTACCGAAGAGTTGAGTAGGAAGAGTCGTGATATAGACCACATACTGCACATCATGGAGATACTACAGAAGCTGCTGGATAAGTCTCCACCAGCGAGCAGTCTGCGAGACTTGGTGTTGAGGGCCCTCTACACGCACATCGACTGTGATGATGAACGTGTGCTGGTGGCTATAGCCCGCGCCATGCTGACGGTCAGAAGTGTTTTAAATGTTTTTGGGACAGCGAGCAATGGCTTTCTGAGAGCTGTGTTACCTGGCACGCAATAAAATGACTATGCTGATTCTTTCCTATTGTCATCACCTGAGCAGCTTCTTGATGACCATAGACGATGGCGATATTAATTTTAAACATAATAGTTTGATTTGTCATAATTATTGTATGAAATGTTCATTTAAATATCCATTTTCTGCAATCACCAAGAGCACGTTCTTATCTTTAAAACAAGCCCGCAATCCTGCGGTTTCAATTTACCGATTTTTCCTAATTTGGACAAAATATTATGGCATGCCGTGGCCGTGGGTTTTAACTTTAACAAGCTTAATTTCAGATGCGTGTGACAGGGCCACATCTGGCTGCCGCGTGTAAGCTGGTGTTCAAGATAGCTAGAAACGATAAGAACGATCATTTCTTTCTCGATGGTAATCTTCTAGGTGAGCACTCGAATCTCGATACATCAAATACTTATTTGATGCAATGTCAACAATTATTTAAAACTAGGCCAGTCAGAATTTGGGGAAGTCTCGGTCCCATGGTGTGTAGGGAAACGGAATTGATTACTTGCAACATTTCTATCGCATGCTATACCATCAAGTTTACAACAGTACGCTCCTATCGCGTTGTGCGTCCGCGACGTATTCGCGGCGGGTTCGTTGCACATCCAAGACGTAGGTATTCGCTGCGTGCCCACCTAGACCCAAACCCGCTCGCCAACCACTAGTATGATAACCCCAAACTATTAACCCTAAAACCCTTGTAGACAGCTCTTGATTTATGTATAGGCAGTATAGGCCATGGCCTATAGGTAGCGTCTTATGTCATCCTAGGATGGCGGCAGAGTTCGTACTTCGTATGTACCATCGAGGAAGTTGATTCCTATGCAATTGACAGACCAACGTTATTTGGTCGAATATGTCAATTCAATGTTAATTGTGATTTGTGATCGGTCGGCTGGGTTTGACGTAACGCAACCAAACTACTTAGGTCCCCGATTTGCATAGGAATCAACTTCTCTGATAGTACATAGGGGCGGCAAAATGAAAGTGGCCGATACTCATAAACTACTTGTAGAGCTGCTGGTGGAGGGTTGCGGGCGGCTGGAGCCGGTGTCGGAGAGCGAGTGTTGCGTGTACGCGGCGGGCGCGCTGCGGTTCCTCGCGCTCGAGCCGCGCCTCTGCCAGCTGGCGCACCGCGTCGGCGCGTTACACATCGCCGTGTTGCACCTCAAGATACTGAATGACGCGGTCAGTCATCAGTCGTCACTCATCAACGAGTTATTGTATTAACATGTTTTTTTTTAATAAAATGTCATCTTGTCACGAGCTTAAAAACCCATATTGTAATACTAGCTGTCCCGGCAAACGTTGTTTTGCAATTTAAAGTACTTCTACTTCATCGGTTGATACAAAATCTTAACCCCTCTTTTGCCCCCTAAGAGGGGTGGGGGGAAAATTTTTATACACCAGATGTTAAGTTGGAAAAACAGTTAATAATATGAAGTAAGTCCATTAAAGAAACAAGTTTGATACAAAACCCCCTCTTTGGTCCCCATAAAGGGGTGGGGTGGGGGGTGATTTTTATACACCAAATGTTGAGTTGGAAGAAAGCAAATATATTTGCGAAAAGCGTATGCAAATGGGATCAGTAGTTTTCGTGTTAAAGCAAAAGTCTTATACAAAATGTGACCGCCTCTTTTGTCCCTTTAGAGTGGTGGGGGCAAATTTTTTATACACCAGATGTTAAGTTGGAAGAAGACAAATATATCTGCGAAAACCGAATTCAAATCGGATCAGTGGTTTTCGTGTTAAAGCAAAAGCCTTATACAAAATCTTACCCCCTCTTTCGTCCCTTTAGAGGGGTGGGGGGAATTTTTTTATACATCAGATGTTAAGTTGGAAGAAGACAAATACATCTGCGAAAACCGCATTCAAATCGGATCAGTAGTTTTCGTGTGATAGTGGAACAAACATACAGACAGACAGACAGACAGACAAAAAAACTGACCACAGATTTGGCTTCTATAGCGATGTAGTGACACCCTCCGCTTATTATTTTTTGAATATCTTTAATGTACAGAATCTTCATTTCTACAGTTTTATTATATGTATAGAAAAGTTTGTTGTTTCAAGCTGACATCTGTTTGACCTGAGCTCCGCCTAGTGGCTTGGACAGGTGAAAAGTGTCGTCTACATAAAGAGTTTTCAAAACGAAACTTCAATGTGTCGAGTGTCGACTAGTGTTGATGAATTTCAAATAGCTCCAACAAAACCATTTGAAGTTGATCAGTGATGTGATCGTTTGCAATTCAAGTGTTTTCTTCTTATAATTTTTTATCGGTTATCAGTTTCTAACTTTTGGCCCCACATTTAGATGTCACAAGGTCAATGCGGTGACGGCCAGGCGCAGGCGCTGTATCAAGTGGCGGGCGCGCTGCGCGGGCTCGCGAGCGTCACGCCGCACGTGTTCGCGAACAGCAGCGCGCTGCCCGAGCTGCTCGTCGCGCTAGAGGCGCACACGCATAGAGACGTCATTACTAATGTTGCTAGATGCCTTAGGTATTACTCACAGTCTAATAAGCATGTAAGGAACGAACTACTAATCGCAGTCTAATATAACTGTTGTAATTGCAAACATTAAAAGCTTATAAATTGTTATCAAAGTAATGTGTTTTTAACCTTTTGTTTCATTCCTCAACGTAGCGTGCTCTCTGCGGACGAATCGTGCTGCTTGGAGCTGTGCGGTCGCGCGGGTGCGGCGCGGGCGTTACTCGGCGCGCTGTCAGCGTGCGCGGCCCGCGCGCCGCTCGCCGTGCGCCTGGCGTTCACGCTCGGCAACATGGCCGCCGCTGATTGCCGCGCTGCGTTACATGTTAGTGCCTACTATTTTCAATGTTTTTGCTAATTATTTCAAACGTTATGTAGCAGTCGAATCCCACCAAAAACATTTCATGTAAAATGTCACCTCAACGACCACAAAAGGTTTGCCCTGTGAAAAAGACATCAGATCTAATTAGTGCAGTCGCCAGAGGTTTTAACCTCCGAAAATTGCAATAGTGAATGGATTTTTGTTTTTGAGGTGTCATTTACTTTTATACACTATAACTTGCAAAGTTTACAAAAATTTTTTTTGTGCTTTTAATTTTTTAGTTACTTAATTAAAAATTAATATTTCACCATATAAAACCGGCCCAGAAAAAAATTTTTTTTCTTGTTCCTGTTATTTAATGACTCTTATCCGATTGTTTACGTTGAAAATTAACCAAATACACAATTTTTAAAAAAGAAAGTTTGCTTTGCTAAGCTAAATACAACTATAAGGTTTTTGCAAAGTATTTAGAGATTAACGCTCGTCGTAACCAAGATAAAAGGGTTTGGGTGAATTTAAGGGGTGTAATGAAAAGTGTGTTAAACTTACTTGTTGTACGTATTTAATTTTTAGAGAAATGATAACTTTTAAGTACTTAAAAACGTTTAAATATTTCCAAAAATGTGTAAAATAGACCGAAAATATTTTTTCTATATTTGTTGAGAATTTATTTAAGTGAGAGCTAAAACATTAAATGCATCGACAAATGAAATACCTTTTCTAGTCTTTGAAATATATTTAAACTTCTTACTTAAACCCAGAAAATGATTGGGTGCTACAAATCTCACGTACATACTACAGACGCATGCTGCTAAGAAGTTAAGTTAGTAAGCTGCAAGTAAGAGCTAAAAAGTTATACACATTAAGAAATAGAAGGCTTTGTTAAGCCTAAAAAATAATTTTAAGCTTCCTATTTAAAACCAAAGAAAAATAGGAACACTATTTACCTGGCAAGGCACACAACAAGCACATTTGGAGGTATGCTCATCTACATACAAAAATATTAATTTTAAATCTAAATTATATATTTTTTCAACTTATTTTCTTTCTTTGGAATATAAGCAACGATACAAATCAAAAAAATAATAATATATTTTGTTATTTTGCTATATATTTAAAAGAAAGAAATATGTAAATTTTCTTCAAAATTTTACAGTTTATGAGTTTACTTGAAGTGGAAGAGAATAATTAAAAAATCAAAAGCACAACTTTTCAATAGGTAAACTTTATTATTTATGTTATCAGCTACACATTCCTTTTTTTCTTTTCAATTTTCATCCACTATTGCAAAAATCGGAGGCTTGCACGATTTTTACGCTCTGGGAACTCCACTAAATGTAGAGCCAAGCTTTTGAATCGACGCGGCCTAACTCTATCGACCCTAATTCCAACAAATTCTACATATCAGTAAGTATGTATGGCTTGTCTGTTTCGTTACTTACTTCAGATCAAAAACTAAATATTCGCCTCACCTCCACGACGGTAGCGAAATAGCCAAGCCATACGTGCTTACTGATATGTAGAATTTGTTGCAGTTAGGGTCGATAGAGTTAGGCCGCGTCGATTCAAAAGCTTGGCTCTACATTAGATCTGATGTCTTTTTCACAGGGCAAACCTTTTGTGGTCGTCGAGGTGACATTTTACATGAAATGTTTTTGGTGGGATGTCAGTCCTTTTTGTAAGTTGCTACTTGCTAGGCAGTCTTTTTATTAAGAGGTTTTTAGTTAGTTTCCATCCCGGCCCCCGGGTAAACTTTCATGTCCTTATTCATAAAATTGGTGAAAGTCTCATTTAAACTTCCATTACCTAACTACCCTACTAAACTTATTTTATGGCGTATAACCAAATTTCGGCGTATTTTAGATATAAATAAAATATAAAGTATTAGACCTATTCAATGGAGACTTTGTATGTTTAATAACTAATAAGTCTATTATTGACATCATATCCTGAGAATATAAACTATCTGGCACATCGGAAAACAACTCTATGATAACTTCCAATCTCCCCCCCCCCCCCATTTTAGGGAATGGGGGACGAAAATTACAAGTTTATGAATTTTTTTGTTGGTTGTATACTAAACTTAGATTACATACCAAATTTCAGCTTTCTAGCACTTCAGGAAGTAGCCAAACGTTTTGATGATCATCAGTGTGTCAGTGACGAAATCGGTGTATTTTAGATATCAATAAAATCTAAAATATAAGAGCTATTCAATTGAGACTTTGTATGCTTAATAAATCTATTGATGACATCATATCCTGAAAATCCACCCAGATAAAAGAGTAGACGCCCAACTTAAGATTCACCGTTGGCATAATAACTCTTATCGACAAAAGCTATTATAACTTGTAATTCATTCAAATTTTTTATTTATTCACTCGGTAATTTTTAACCGACTTCCAAAAAACTATATTTTTATTTTTGTATGTTATTTATGAAACAGGCCCTAAGTTTACAATTGTCCACCCAGATCTACAAAGAAGAAGGCGCTGTGGACGTGCTGCTGACCATCCTGGAGTCGTACACGCAGCGCGTCGCGCACAACATCGACGATCCAGAGGCTGATCCCGATCTGCATCTAGTTGGTACGGTCTACAATTGTCCACCCAGATCTACAACGAAGAAGGCGCTGTGGACGTGCTGCTGACCATCCTGGAGTCGTACACGCAGCGCGTCGCGCACAACATCGACGATCCAGAGGCTGATCCCGATCTGCATCTAGTTGGTACGGTCTACAATTGTCCACCCAGATCTACAACGAAGAAGGCGCTGTGGACGTGCTGCTGACCATCCTGGAGTCGTACACGCAGCGCGTCGCGCACAACATCGACGATCCAGAGGCTGATCCCGATCTGCATCTAGTTGGTACGGTCTACAATTGTCCACCCAGATCTACAACGAAGAAGGCGCTGTGGACGTGCTGCTGACCATCCTGGAGTCGTACACGCAGCGCGTCGCGCACAACATCGACGATCCAGAGGCTGATCCCGATCTGCATCTAGTTGGTACGGTCTACAATTGTCCACCCAGATCTACAACGAAGAAGGCGCTGTGGACGTGCTGCTGACCATCCTGGAGTCGTACACGCAGCGCGTCGCGCACAACATCGACGATCCAGAGGCTGATCCCGATCTGCATCTAGTTGGTACGGTCTACAATTGTCCACCCAGATCTACAACGAAGAAGGCGCTGTGGACGTGCTGCTGACCATCCTGGAGTCGTACACGCAGCGCGTCGCGCACAACATCGACGATCCAGAGGCTGATCCCGATCTGCATCTAGTTGGTACGGTCTACAATTGTCCACCCAGATCTACAACGAAGAAGGCGCTGTGGACGTGCTGCTGACCATCCTGGAGTCGTACACGCAGCGCGTCGCGCACAACATCGACGATCCAGAGGCTGATCCCGATCTGCATCTAGTTGGTACGGTCTACAATTGTCCACCCAGATCTACAACGAAGAAGGCGCTGTGGACGTGCTGCTGACCATCCTGGAGTCGTACACGCAGCGCGTCGCGCACAACATCGACGATCCAGAGGCTGATCCCGATCTGCATCTAGTTGGTACGGTCTACAATTGTCCACCCAGATCTACAACGAAGAAGGCGCTGTGGACGTGCTGCTGACCATCCTGGAGTCGTACACGCAGCGCGTCGCGCACAACATCGACGATCCAGAGGCTGATCCCGATCTGCATCTAGTTGGTACGGTCTACAATTGTCCACCCAGATCTACAACGAAGAAGGCGCTGTGGACGTGCTGCTGACCATCCTGGAGTCGTACACGCAGCGCGTCGCGCACAACATCGACGATCCAGAGGCTGATCCCGATCTGCATCTAGTTGGTACGGTCTACAATTGTCCACCCAGATCTACAACGAAGAAGGCGCTGTGGACGTGCTGCTGACCATCCTGGAGTCGTACACGCAGCGCGTCGCGCACAACATCGACGATCCAGAGGCTGATCCCGATCTGCATCTAGTTGGTACGGTCTACAATTGTCCACCCAGATCTACAACGAAGAAGGCGCTGTGGACGTGCTGCTGACCATCCTGGAGTCGTACACGCAGCGCGTCGCGCACAACATCGACGATCCAGAGGCTGATCCCGATCTGCATCTAGTTGGTACGGTCTACAATTGTCCACCCAGATCTACAACGAAGAAGGCGCTGTGGACGTGCTGCTGACCATCCTGGAGTCGTACACGCAGCGCGTCGCGCACAACATCGACGATCCAGAGGCTGATCCCGATCTGCATCTAGTTGGTACGGTCTACAATTGTCCACCCAAATACAATACTAGATACATTTTTTTTATAAAATAAGGGGGCAAACGAGCAAACGGGTAACCTTATGGAACTACCATCGCCCATGAACACTCGCAACATTAGAAGAGTGCGTTACCGGCCTTTTAAGAGGGAATACGGTATCTTAACGAACAATATCAATTTTCCAGATTCTGATCTGGGTGGGTCAGATGGATCAAACGAAGACGTCCTTATAAAGGTAAAAAAACCTTCTATACTTAGTCAACTATATTGATTTTTCTAATCTGTTTGAAATCTCGCTAAGGCACAAATAAATAAGAAAATCGCTTGTAAGAAAGCTACATTTAGCAATTAGCTATAATAACAATGGAGTATAAATTAAGAGGAGAGATTAAGAAAACTTTTAAAAAGTTCATCGCTTAGAGTATAAAACAGATTTTTTCTTTCTTCAAAATAATACGAAAATATTTTTCAAATTATGAATTATGTTTTGTAGACAATTCGAGTGCTAGCGAACCTGTGTCTCGCGGAGCAGGCGGGGGAGAGCCTGGCTACTGTATACGCTCTACGATTTGTCACTGCCATGATTGCCTGTTTACACCTTGTTGAAAACTCTACTAAAATTAAGGTAACATAAAACTTTTATTGATAGGAATTAGCGCTAAATTGAACTAAGTTATAAAGAAAATTATTCATGGATCAGCCTGTAGCTAAGACGTTTTCTTTATCGCTACTCGTGTATTATCGCCGATTAAAATGTATGGAATTGACTGCATTGCTAAGTACTCATATACGGTTTTGCTCGATAGTTTTACGCCAAATCGAGCAATAACCACCGTGTGGACCGCAAAACTGACAGCTCAGAGACTCGCTTCGAGCCGGCTCGATTTAATTAAATATGGCAAATATGTCATTTCCTTCGATTCGGAGTAAAACTGTCGAGCAAAACCGTACGTGAGTACTTAGCAGACGGATCGACCGTCAATGTCATATTAACGAACACTGAGCCCTGAGGTATGTCAATTCCCTATATTTTGATCGGCGATTCTATAAAGAAGCGATAAGGGAAAGGTCTTGGCTAAAGGGCCTGATTCAATAAAAATATGATTAAAAAATACAATGATATCAAAGCATAATTGCGAAATGCAAAACAACGCACAGCGGTCGAATAATTTTATTTAGAGAAACCTTCGCATTGCTTTACAATAAATTCTACGTTTAGAGTACATTACAAAGAGGAAAAATAAACAAAATTAATACATTTATTTTCTAATTTATCTACACAGTAATATTTTGTGAAAAAAAAAACATTCAATAATATTTTAGTGGAATGGAACAGGGTCCATAATCATTTTTCCATTCCCGTCTTGGACGTTTACCTGACCGGCGAAGTAGAAGTCCAGAATGATAGTTTGATATCCACTCACTAAGCCCGAAGCGCCTATAACGTAAAAGTATAGGTTCACGTCCATAGCCTTCTGCTTTATCGGGATGAAGAATATCGTTCGCAGGAAGTACAGATCTCCGTCCAAAATAGCCACGTAATCGATTTTCAATTGTATTTGAGCTCTCAACGCTGTGGTGACGACCGTTGCGTTTTCTCCCGACGCAAGAGTAAACTCCACATCGGACCGGCTGGCCATTTTCGAATCCCATAGCTTGGTTTCCCCTTTATTCCACGCGGACCTGAAGACTTTTCTATCGGCAAAATGTATCATGATCTCCCGTCCCAGAGACAACTCCTTCTCCGTGTTCCAGCGTACGGTCATTCGCTCCAACCGCTCCTCGTGTATCCCCATTTTGTATTTTTCTGGCGTCTCGCCATGGTTGATGAAGGTCTTGTTTGACAGCACCACTGGCTTCTTGGTAAAGTTCGTAATGGTCGCAGTCAGGGGCTTGAGAATGGTAACGATGTCCCTGTATCCGAAGTGCGAAGTTTTCTGCACGTAAATGTGGTTAGGCGGTGGAAGGCCGATCCTGTTCAAGTCGTTGGTGATGTCATCGGGGGTGAGGCAGAAGGATTTTTGTTCCTCATTGGTGATGAGGTCGCGATCGCAGCCGTTGACGCTGACCTTCGCGCTTTGGTCTTCGTTGGACAGGGCAATGTCTATGTATATGTTGCAGTGCGCGGCGTTGAACAGTCCCAGCAATAATATAATAGACATCTCGGAGCGGTCGGCGCGCCCCGCTGATTTACACTGAGGGGCCTGATGTGATATATCCGTTGCAGTCTAATGATATCGCACTTACCTATTGCAATTTATTGATTGAGTTAAAGCGAGGTTACAATTGAATTTATTCCTAGTTGCTTGAAATAAAAATGGATGCGTAATAATAACTATAGTTTGTGTGAAATAAACTATTATTTCGTATTCATAATAAAGTTTCTTTACTTAACAGGACTTGCCAGAGGAAAGCAAGCGTGTCCGAGAAGAAAGAAACAACGAACTGGCTCTAGCGTCGTTGGCGGCGCTTAACAACGTGTCGTTTTATCTCCAGGCCGTACCAACACTAACAATAGAAAACATTCTAGATGAGCTGTGTATTGGTAAGTAGGCTAACAGTACAGACTTATTCAAGTAAAAGAAAATGAGCAGACGGATAATCGTTAACTCATGACTTTTGTATGGTAGCGCTAGATGGGTTCAGACTTCAGAGCATTATAGCTTTAGCTGTTGTCTCGTCAACAAGATACTCTTGTCACTGTGCCGTCTGTTCTATTTGTTTACAATCTGGTCGAATTGAAGCGTAGCTGTCATACGTAGGTATGTACTAACTATAATAAAAATAATTAATTGATTGATTATTATTATCTGCGATTCTTTTGTTATTGTTTTAAAAGCACGTGCTGTGTTTTGCCCCTTGTTGTTGTATACATAAAGAAAATGTATTCAATTTTCCATTAAATTACTATTCTTTACATGCAGTGTCGTGTAGATGGCTGTGTAGCGGCGTTGCGGGCGCGGCGGGCGAGGCGGCTCGCGTGCTCGGCAACCTGTCGCGCTCGCCGCGCGCCGCGCAGCTGCTCGTGTTGCACGACGCGCTCGATACTATCGCTACGTTGCAGCAACATGGTAACTATAGTCCGCGCGGAACTAGTTGGCCGCTCTGCCCGTATACTCACATACCGGCAGAGCGGCCAACTAGTTCCGCGCGGACTATAGTAACTATTATGTAGAGTCTACAGTCTACTACTCTACAATGTAGAGTCTACAGTCTAAGTTTTGGTCGCATATGTGATGGCTGGGTATCAGCGTGTCACAAATCGCAGCGACAAATCGATGCAATTTTCATATTTCTGAGTAAGAATTAATACAATAATTATTATAGAACAAAAAAAAAAATAGTTTTTTGTAATTTGTATCTGCACTCTGCACTATGCAGTGTTATGTCATCGATCATCTTTGTTTAAACTGCCTATCTATTAAATTAATAAATCCTCTCGCAAGTACCTTATTTAAATGTTACCAATATTATAACTTGACTATATTTTGTTCTACATTACTCTCTATTAACAGAGGACGCAAGCGTGCGTTGCGCCGCTGCTGGTGTACTGGTGAACGTATGCGGGTGCGGCGGACGCGACGCGTGCGCGGCGGCGGCGGCGGTTGCAGCGCGCGCGTTGCACGCTGCTGCGTGCGTGCACGATACAGCAACCGCGGCGCTACTCGCGCGCGCACTGTGGAACGCGCACGCGCATGCCCCACTCGAATATGACGACGCTAAACACGCGGCGACGGCGCTGTCTGCTTTTCTCGGTTAGTTTGTATTTTCCAAAGACTGAAAAAGAATAATGAATGTATTAACAAATGTTTTTTTAGCCAGCAGGACGCTCCATAGAATTAATAACTACAACGTACGTTAACGTAACAAGTTATACGTAATATAATATACTAGCGACCCGCCCCGGCGTCGCACGGGTATAAAATATATAGCCACTGAAAAAATGATTAAAATCGATAGTCTATGATCCTTCACGTGGTCTACTTCTTATTTGTGCCAAATAACATAAAAATTGCTCCAGTAGTTCGCGAGATAAGTCCTTTCAAATAATTTACCCCGTTTTTTCCCACATTCTCCTATTAGTCTTAGCGTGATAAAATATAGCCTATAGCCTTCCTCAATAAATGGGCTATCTAACACTGAAATAATTTTTCAAATCGGACCAATAGTTCCTGAGATTAGCGCGTTCAAGTTAGCCCTTTCAAATAATTTTCCCCGTTTTTTCCACATTTTCCTCTATTTCTTTGCTCCTGTTAGTGTTAGCGGGATAAAATATAGCCTATAACCTTCCTCGATAAATGGGCTGTCTAACACTGAAAGAATCATCAAAATCCGTTGCGTAGTTTTAAAGATTAAAGAGAACAAAGGGACATGAGGGAAAAAAAGCGACTTTGTTTTATAATAAGTACGAGTATAGATTAATTCCATGGGACGCTCTACTCTACTTTTTTCTAATTATTCTTCTTCTACCGTTCTAAATATTTTACACGTAGAGCCAGTAAAGTGCCTTTTTTAAATTTGTGCACTGAATTATTCCTTTTGGCGATTGACTATTTGCCCAAATTTTAAATATTCTAAATTAAACCAAGTCAACAATGTTAAATAACTGAAACTCTACATCAATTCCTTGGCATCAAAATTGACTTAACTCATATATTATATTACTATGAGTAACAAAATTGTTTTCCTCTTTCTTTTTAATACACTACATTATTGGCACAAAATGAAAGCAAAACGACGACTTAATTTAAAATTAGAAACTAAAACACAAAACATACCTATAGCTCAATAAAATAATGAATTATTTGGACTGGCCGAGCACGGGACTCCGTGGCGCAACGGTAGCGCGTCTGACTCCAGATCAGAAGGTTGCGTGTTCAAATCACGTCGGGGTCATCTCTATCGATTTTTTTTTGTAAAATTTATAAAAAAACTGCATTTACAAGTTTTTACATAATTAATAATAATTATAACCATATTTATAAAACACTCGATTTTAAAATTATTTTTATAAATGTAGAGCTAAGTTTGAAGTCAGGCTTATACTTTTAGCTCTTATACATTTCGTGTAAAAAAGAATGCCAGAAACAAATCTTCAAAGGGCGTTAAGTAAATAGTAATCTAAACATTTGTTTGCTGTTACAACATGATGTTTATTTAGTTGTTTACTACAGAGGACGAGTCGATATTTACGGCGTGCGAGCTGTCGACACAGGAGGGTCGCCGAAGCCCGCAACTGATAAAGAGTGACGTAAGTATTTCCTATCAATTTATCATCACTCAGTAGTCAGTAGTCAGTATTCAATTTACAATCAAATATACACCACAGTCACTGTTATATCTTTATAGGGTGAAGCCGAACGAGCGTAATTTTGTGAGTCGTGAGTCGCAGAATTTCGGTCGCGTAAATATTTTTTCATACAAATCATGACTCACAAAATTACGCTCGTGTGAATGAAGTAGGAATTTTCTATGAAACTGAATGGTATTTTCTATGAATAATTTTCTATGAATTCTGCCAGCCGAAATTCTGCGACTCACAAATGACGCTCGTTTGGTTTCACCCTATACTAGATGTTCCCCGCAATTTCGTTTGCGAAAAAATTGGTTTATCGGGAACAATAGTCAATAAGTATAGGAGAATTATTTAAAAAATATAGGAGTCAGATACCTAAAAAATACGTTATGGGACTTCTTATTCATTTGTTTAAACATGTCTTATTAGGAAATAAATAAAACTCGTGCAGGATAATCGAAAGTTTTAATTATTCTTTATCGATCAGATTTGGTAAGTATTTTGAGATCAAGTGATGGTAATGTGGCCCCCCGGGGATATCACATTAAATGTATTGCACAAGTGAAACTTAACGGCAAAAATCACAAATGTAATAGTCACCTTTGGAGCCTCCACAGGCTACATAGCCGATTAGTCAAAAATTTGATACTGTACCCATGGCTCTCCAGCTCCGTCATTGGAACAACATTACGACCAATGTGAGGGGCCCAAATTACAATCATTGCTAATATTTAAACAAACGTACCAAAAATATTTATTAAATGTATAATTTTATATTTACCTTTTAAATTCCGTAGGAGAACAGTTTGATGTATCCGATGTTTGAACACACAAGCCAAATGTTTCTGTTTCTTAACAACTATCGAAATAAAATCACACACACTTAAAAGTTTCGCAGGTCGCAAGTTTAACTTGATCGAATTACAATCGAACTTGACCGCCTTTGTTGGATTTGTACGGTGCTAAATTAGTAGCATCCCGTTCCACCAAAATTATACTGGATAGCATTGTTAAAACATTAAATATAGAGGGGGGCCAATATATGTGCAGGGGCCACATTACCACCTTTTCCCTGTACATTTTGCCTAGATCAAAACAGTAAAAACACTAAAATATAACAGCATCTACATATTTTAGTCAGAAAAAATACAATAAGTAGCTAATTATATTAACGGAATATTAAATAAAATAATCTACTTCAGGCCCAGTTCATAGTGAGCGACGATAGAGAAGCCATCAAACATGACAAGTCCAAACAGCTTCACCAAAAACATCTCGACAACGACGTCATCGAAGAAGACGGTTCTGACGAAGACGGCGAGAGGACAGGGTAAGGTTTCTACTCTTATATACAGGGTGTTACAAAATTAAGTGATAATACTTTAGGGTGTGTACGTGTTCCTTAGATAGAGTTCAATGTGATAGTAGCAGCACTGAAAAATATTTTTTGTGTGATTTGTATGCGAAAATTCATGACGCTGGGGCAATGGCGCATATCACAAAGAAGAAATTTCACAGTGGACTCTATAATGAGATTTGAGAACCCTAATGATTATCCTCGTAGCGAACTGATATATTTATTATTTTCTATGTTTAACTATGATACTACATTTCATGTTGCCAGTTTAGGCAACATGATCATGTTGCCTAATCTGGCATCTGGCAAATCAGTTTAAAAGCTTTGGATATTGGAACTGAACAGTTATTATGATTATTGTAGTTACTAGCATTTTTTTTAAAGCGAGCAAACGCTAATTATTGTTTATTGTGGATCACCTGAAAGCAATTACCGCCACTTATATGGACATGTGCAGCATCAGAGCTTATGATACTAAGAAATAAATAACGTTAAATGTGAGCTCTTTCAAGTTTATTCAATTTTTTAATGTCACAAAACCATGACCTTCCACTACACGCGCGTAATGTGTTATGTCACATATTTTTCAAAATACAACGATAATTATAAGGACAGTCACCCGACCCTGAACTACTTTACCTACGTGATTTTAAAAAGTGATCTTTTAAATGACTTGATTAACCGACGAACTGTAAAGACCCTAACCCTTTTTTGGAGTCGGTTAAGTATCATTATCACCGAATGTACCTAATTGCATATTGTGATAGTGTGTTGTCCACTTGCAGAGCATAAAGCGAACTTGGAGTTTTGGATACGGTCAGAGGGTATGCGTCGCGGGCATGCCTCACGTTCGCTGTTGACTGCGCTATAACGCATGCCCTTGATGAACAAAAAAAGGCACAGTGTGGACAGAGCTATTGGCGCACAATACCAAAACTTGCTAATGCGTGAATTAATTTGATTGTTCGAATTGCTGTAGTTAAAACATTTTACGAGTACATTTAGTATTATGTCGCACAATGTGCCCTAGTGCTGTGGAAAACACGCATATTTATACTGACTTATTATCACCATCATGCCAGAACGACAGGACTTGCTAATCTCCTTCCCTTTTAAATCTATAGATTTTTAAGCTATTGCATAACTTTTATGGAGGGCTTTGTGCGCGGCGACCGACTTCCGTAACGAATAATCCTAACACCCCCACTCCGACCGGCACAGTATCTACTCACCTATAATTGCATACTAAGTTGATAAAACTGCTATGCAATAGCTTGTACCTTTTTTTTTAATGAAATAAGGGGGCAAACGAGCAAACGGGTCACCTGATGGAAAGCAACTACCGTCGCCCATGGACACCCGCAGCATCAGAAGAGCCGCGGGTGCGTTGCCGGCCTTTTAAGAGGGAATAGGGTAATAGAGGAGGGTAGTGATGGGAAGGGAAGGGAATAGGGGAGGGCAGGGAAGGGAATAGGGTAGGGGATTGGGCCTCCGGTAAACTCACTCACTCGGCGAAACACAGCGCAAGCGCTGTTTCCACGCCGGTTTTCTGTGAGAACGTGGTATTTCTCCGATCGAGCCGGTCCATTCATGCCGAAGCATGGCTCTCCCACGTCAATTAATTAATTTTCAATTATCAATTATTCCCCACTCCAGGTGCTCCGGCGAGGACCTCGGCTTCGAGGAGGGGGATTTAGAGTGCGACTGCGAGCCCTGCCAGCGGCTGGCGGCGTGGGACGAGCTGATGGGAGTGGCGATACCGCTGCTCGAGAAGCTCAAACCCACCAGGACCGATGTGGCTGTGGGGACTGATTAGCAACGGACTTATAGCAACAGTATTTGGCTGGCTGCCAATGTAAAGGCCAGTATTCATTATCCATCCTGAATTCCTGACGTACGTCTCACCAAGTTCATGCACAATGCAAAACGACAATGAAATATGAACAGGATTGATATACGTCAGATAATAATATAATGATTGACGTAGGTTATTATTTTTTTTAAAGAAGGCTGGTCGCTCTAGCCCTGACGTCACTGCGACCCGTGAGTATCTATTGTGACTCCTTCGCACTAGAGTATCATCCCCAGCCCAATACTGCTCATAAATTGAACAATATGGTTGGGGTTGGTGCCACGAATTTCCTCTGTGTCCATAGGTACGTCGTATATTAATATGTAGCGTGTGTGCGGAGACCCTAATAAAACTGAAACTTCCAGCGTTATGGGCAGTGTAGAGCTTTCTTGTCAAAAAAAGAAAGGAGGGTAGAAGAATGATGATAAATGGTAAAAGAATGGCTTTTCGATTCTTGTCGCGAGCGACCGCTACCGACAAAAATCCCAATAGTTTCATTTTGCTCTACGCCATTACAAAGCGGCTGCGGCATGGGTCTCTAAACCAATGTCAGTAGGAAATGAAACTTATAGCCGAAGTCATAAAGTGGCATTTTATTTGAATTTCTGTGAGTCGCGGTCGCGAACGGAAAGCCACTAGTTCTCTGTTATGACTATATGAGCAAGGGATGTCTGCTAAAATTGAGGATACAACCGCAAAGTTTTTCTTACTGTTAATATTGTTTACGTCTTGTTAGTTGTTGATAGCTTTGTAATCGTATGCTTACGTCCGCACTCAGAGAGTTTTAATAATTACTCAACTTTAATTCAATGAAGATTTTAACGGAAATCAAATACAATTCACTTTTGAACTTTTCATTAAAATAAAGTAAAGTAAGCGTTTAATATCTCTGTGTGGGGCCGCTACTAATAATTATATTATTATATTAACGCCTTTTTAGTATGTTATTGTATTTTAATTCGGTTATATTATATTTTTAAGTAAATTGTTAAAATTTTATATAAAAGTACCCATCATAAAAAATATTCCTTGCAAGACAATTTACGGAATAAATTCTTCAAACATTTTCCGAGTGTACTTATTTCTGTCCCTCCGTCTACCTAATATTTCACTTCAATCTTTCGGCTAGCCATGAATGAGCCAAGAAACTAAGATGATTTTGTTTTGTGACTGTGTTTACTTTGAGATAATATTTATAATCTAAAATATACTTGCTATATATACTTAACTTTTTTGTTAATTCTACATTCCAAAGTAATTTGAACAAAACTTAACAAGTTGGAAAAAGTTATAACGTTAAGAATACAAACAGCTTTATATAGAAAAACTAGCTGTCCCGGCAAACGTTTCCTTGCCATAGTTATTATTATGTAAAATTAGTGACTAAATAAGTATGTCACCATGGCAACGTCCATCGTTATCCCGTGACCCGCGGCGCATAAACAATGGTCGCTCTTTATAGACAAATAATTTGCAATAAAATAAAATTGCAACTATAATTAAAGATCTAAGCTATCCTATCTCTCAAGTTGGAAAAAAGCACAAATTTAAAAAAAAAACATTAAAATCGGTTAAGTAGTTTAGGAATCCATCGTGGACAAACATCGTGACAGGAGATTTATATATGTTACGCTCAAAGACCGAAAACACTCAGTGAGCGAAAAAATAGCTCACAACGCGTTGTGGTAATAGTGAAACGGCCACGACGCGTTCTGGTAATCACAGAAATACCACAAAGCGAAATTCGTGTCGTGACTCGTGGCTGACGTGCTATTCAACCACAACGCGTTGTGGTAATCGAGTGAAGCCATGAGTCATGACGCGTTCTGAGCATTTAAAAACAGCCACGACGCGAATTCGTGTTGTGGCCCTAATGAAAACGGCCACGACGCGTTCTGAAACCAGGCCGTGTTACGCAGGAGTTATTTTATAGCGCCCAAGTGTGTGCGCAATACACAAGAGCACTCTGGTTTCAATGAAACTAGGCCAGTTACGCAGGGGTAATTTTTATAGTGCCCAAGTGTGTGCGCAATACACAAGAGCACGTTACGCAGGAGTAGTTTTAAAGTGCCCAAGTGTGTGCGCAATACACAAGAGCACTCTGGTTTCAACGAAACCAGGCCAGTTACGCAGGAGTAATTTTTATAGTGCCCAAGTGTGTGCGCAATACACAAGAACACTCTGGTTCCAATGAAACTAGGCCAGTTACGCAGAAGTAATTTTAAAATGCCCACGTGTGTGCTCGATTACCACAACGCGTTGTGGTCGAATAGCACGTAAGCCACGACACGAATTTCGCTATGTGGTATTTCTGTGATTACCAGAACGCGTCGTGGCCGTTTTCACTAGGGCCACGACGCGAAATTTGCGTCGTGGCCGTTTCACTATGACCACAACGCGTTGTAAGCCATTTTTTCGCTCACTGAGCGTTTTCGGTCTTTGAGCGTAACATATTATGTTACGCTCAAAGACTATATATTATATATTAGATGTTAATGATTATATCATGATTCACTCAATTGGTATTGCATTTAAAATACTTAATTACGCCACCACTGGTAAAGCCTGCTATTAAGAATGTATATTAGGAATGTATTTAAGTAGTTGTTTTCTTAAAATATTCTGACTTATATTGATACAGTTGAATTGCGCCAGTGTCTCTGGATCCAAAAGCAGTTGAGATCATATTACTAACTAAACTAATTAGCCAGTCTAGCAGCCAATATCTGGCGCTCGCTACTGTATGTGGTTACTGTATATTATGGTAAAGAGTTAACTTTGACAACGAACTCTATATTATAGAGTTCGTTGTCAAAGTTAACTCTTAAGGTTGGGTTGCACCAGAGGCGTGGTTAAAGTTACAGTTAAGGTTAAAGTTATGGTTAAAGTTAAATATGGCGTCCTTTAGCTTTAACTTTAACCTTAACTTTAACCGGAAAAATTGACAGATGTCGTATGAGCATATGGGGTGTTTGGACGCCATATTTAACTTTAACCAGAGATTTGACATTTTGCATTGGAGTAAAAGTAAAAGTTAAAGTTAGTTGGTGCAACCCACTCTAAGTATATATATAGAGTTCGTTGTCAAAGTTAAGAGCTAAGTTAAATTGTAAAGAGTTACTTTTTTTTCACTTTTGTTGTATAGGAAAATTCATGACGCTGGGGCGCTTGCCTATACAAATGATAAAAATTGCTCTTTCAGCACTGCTACTTTCACAGTGAAATCTACATAGGGTTCCCCTATATAGAGTTTACTGTGAAAGTAGCATACCCTAAAGTAATATCATTTAGTTTACATCCTGTAGACTGTAGAGGGTGCGTAGATT
Organism: Polyommatus iphigenia; assembly: GCA_963422495.1. Taxonomy (NCBI): domain Eukaryota; kingdom Metazoa; phylum Arthropoda; class Insecta; order Lepidoptera; family Lycaenidae; genus Polyommatus; species Polyommatus iphigenia. The sequence continues at coordinate 42,679,322 of OY730177.1, read as the reverse complement.
TTATACAGTCTATAAAATAACTTCTATGCAATGTAGCAGGCATGAAACCAGCAACCATCGCCGTAACTGGCGTTGTAGGAATTACTATCATCAAAATAAATCTACTACATTTGACATTACTCATTACTCATTAGTATTTCTCTAACGTCACTATTCACTATTCAGTAAGATCGGACGTCAGCTTCTTCCTACGAGTGAACAAATAGGGGGTGTTACGGGAAGTCCTAATGGGCAACCATCCTACAGAGGCGGATATAGCACGTGTGGCAACCAGTGGCGTAGTGGCGCAACCGTAACCTCCGCACTGTCGTTATTCCGGAACCTTCAGCTACCACCACGCCTCCTATACAGAGTGATTACTTTTGCTCATATGTTAATATTTTGATTGATATTATTAATAGCATTGTTGAGAAGAAATGAAGATTATGAAAACTAAACTATGCATACAGGTGCATAGAAAATATATTATTATGTTTTAAATAAAATAAATTCTAAAATACTGACCTCCGAATCACCTACACTTATTACGAGTATGAGCGCAAGCTCCTAGTTAAATACAAAAGTTACCAAGGTAATAATAAAACAAGATTTACTTAAAATAGTTATGTATCGTCTTTGAAGTACGAATACCTTCTAACATTTTTTAAGAAATCGACTTCAAGATCAATATCTTTTAATATATTTTCAATTGACGGTTTTACTCTTGTAAAATACGTGCTTTATTAATAACAATTTAGAAAATAATAAGTATTTTTGTAATCATTTCACTAGAAATTTTAAGAAAATTCTGTAAAAAGAATCTACAAAGTTGATAGTTATTTTTCTTTCTCCTGTAAAATAAACACCTACAGTTTAATATATTAAGGTGTGGTAGGTATTGGTACGCATATTTGAAAAATTAAAATATTCAAAATATCTTATTTGGTAGACCAATAGGTAGGTACTTGTCAATGTAGAGTCTACCTTTTATCATCATCTCTACTGAAACCTTATAATTTCGCGTGAAAACTTTTCCAATCACCCTGTACATTCGACTGTCTGGCGTCTGCGTATAAGATATACCATGCTGTCCGCGGGACTCAGTACTAGCTGCCCCGACCGCGACAACTCCAGTTATGCAACATGTTCGCGTTAATTTTACACATTTTACTAATTACATATTAATATAATTGCCGTCGTTAGCATACCAATTATTCTTCGTCTTAAGTTACTTATTCCTAGGGTTTATTTGTTCGAAATGTGTCAAAGGAGGTGGTTTAGTTGTGTTCTGGCGTTGTGTCTGCTGGCCAACGCGTTTTGTGTTCCCGCCACTTTATCGCGAGTGAGAAGACAGTCCGTGGATGATGAGGTAAGTTTCTAGCTGTAGTCAAACGTAGGATAAAGTATTAAAAATGTTTTCAATAGTTTTAAAACAAAAGACGTTTTAGAAATTTTACGTTACGTCACAAACAAGATTTGAAAACCGACTCATTGCCTACTCGTAGAAATTAAATATTAATTATCCTGTAGGAGTCAGTCATTATCACTGATAATAATAATAATCAAATATATGTACTGTAAATGACATGAAATATACATGGTATTTTTTTCTCATAAATGTAAACTAAGGTTGTAACCTTAGTTTACATTTAAGTATAAGAATTTTTTTTAGTATCCATGTTAGTTCCAGTAATAATATATTATTATTATTATGTATATAGAATATAGATGTAATTACAATAATAAAATTATTTACTTTTAGTGTATAATATAAAATATCATAAATTATTACAATAATTAGTAGGCACGTAACAAAAATCGTTGAAGTCTTTTGTACGGCCGCAAAAGCCTGGCAATTTATCGTGCGTATGCGCCGTAGAGCTCTAGACTCGTGAACTTAGGATTCATATTATTACTATAGGATTAGGCAATTTTTTAACATCAATATTATTTTAAAACCACCTTAAAATCGAAATTAATAACATGAATTTCGTGGTTTTTAATTTTCAATTATTAACAACTTTTAAATTTTACATTTGAAAATAAAAGTAATAAAGTTACGGTAATTAAATAAAAATCGATAAAATAGGTTTGTTTGTATATCTTAAAGTTTGATAGGTAAATACTGAATATAATGTTTTAAAAAGTAACTGATATGAGTGATAAGTTTCTTTATGTCTGTCTATAATGGCGACTAATAATTATTCTTAACATTATTATATTTTATTACCATTATCATAGTATGTCGTGAAAGCTCATAGTAACTTAAAATAAAAAATGTAATCATAAGTAATTGATAGTAGAGTTTTTGAGGAATCCGTGTTTCTATATTAGGTACCTACTCACATTTATCATTTAAAATCTCGCCTTCAACATAAAATAGTAAGAAATAATTTTATAACTGGTCGAGTTTTGCTCTGGTCAAGGTAGGCGTGAAAGGTGTCCTTTATACCGAATACTCGTTCTAACATATTCCGAGGTAATCAAAAAGGTTTACTTTTAAACGTTCAACTTCCTGGTCATATAATTTTGTTACGTTTTGTTTTGTACGTTAGTCATTAGAAAAAAATTCAAACGCATCACCTTATGCGCGTATGTTAGAGACTAGTCATAGAAGTATGTAACATACAAGTACTTTTGTATACCTAAGTGGACTTGCAACAAGATACGCGCTAAACACATAACCCTCCCGGCAGTCGGGTAAAAAGGAGTAGTTCTTAGAATGTTCGGGCTTCGGCTGTATGTTGATAGCTTACGTATGTAATAAAATGATTCATTTAGGTTTTACATACCTACTAGGTAACCATTTTATATACTAGTTAGGTATACTAGGCAAGTAGGAAAATAGAGTTACAATAATATTATAATATTCCATCATAAAGTGCATGTACTATGTAGCCATCTCCATCAAACAAAATGTTATATTCTAGAAGAGCGACAACTCTACAAACCAAATAACCAATGATGACGACGAGATGGATGACGACTTCGACGAGCCCGAGTCAGCCAGCGGCGGCGGCGGCGGAGGCAGCAACCTATTCAGTTTGTTGAACATCGCGACCAGCTTGCTGCCTGCAGCGTCGAGCAGCAGCAGCGTAAGTACAATCCTTGAGCCATATAACGAAACCTTTTTGAGACTCAAATCCTCCAATCAGAATGCCGCGGTCTACTCTAACCACGTCATTTCATGTTTGTAAAGTGGGACGCGGCATTCCGATTCGTTCGTTCAATGCTCGAAACGGTTTCGTAGTACGGCCCGAATATTCTTGTGTTTACTGCAATGTTGTGATTTGAACTTTTGACGCACTCTTTCTTGATTCACCGGTTTCATAAAGGCATATTAAAAAAAAAACTATACGCACGTTAATACGGATTTTTTTTTAATCAAATACATTTTGCTTTACATCAATACCTACTACTTTAATCACGCACCGTTTTCTTTCTTTACGTTTGAGTTGTGTTATTCTGGTTGTACTTTGAGTGAAACACACTACTTTGAGTGATTCTGCATCTGCACCCAATCCAAGCACATCGGCGTAAACGTAAGTACTTACCACCTTATTTTAGCAAATTGAAACATTGCTTCTCATCTGCACTATTGTAAAGTTCAATGAGTAACGTTCGATTTCTGTTTTAGAAAATTGTAAGGAAGTTAATAGAACTCGCCGTTTCGCTCAACAAACAGAAAATAATTATAAAGAGGAGTATACCGGATGACGTAGACTTTAACTCTATCGATGTGCTGACGCCGCCTTTCCTTCAGAAGCAAGAAGAAGACAGTGAATCTAACAGCAGTAACTCTGAGAACAACAATTCTGAGAACAGCAATTCTCAGCAGAGTGATAACGACAATGCTGCGGAGGAGAGTATAGAGAATAAGGACGCGTCGACAGAGAACTCTGATTCGAATGTGGATTCAAATGGCAATGATATTGAAGATGATTCTGATTATGATTCTGACGAGCCACCGGGTGGGGGCGACGGTCAGGGCGGCGGAATTTTAGGACTCCTTGCTGGGCTTAGTGGTGGTGTAAGTATTATGACAGTTGAATATTCTATTTTATTATTATTTTTAAATATTATTTTAATCTTTTCGAAAATGATGACAAAGGCTGCTAAATATTAGCACATTGTATATAAGACTTTAAACAGCTTACAACTTGTTATTTAGGGTCTTATATTTTAGTCAAATTCTGTTTTATTAATATTTAATTGATACTGAATTACAAAATATGTTATTTCAGGAGGACGGTCAGTCTGATTTGGGTTCACTGCTGGCTACTGTGAGTGGAATTATTGCTAACCTAAGTGTGAGTATTGGTTCTAGAATTTACGAAATAATGTTTTAAATATTTTATACCGTTTGTTTCCCACTTTCATTATTATGTCATTGCAGGGAGATGGCATCGATCTGAACAGTCTAATCGCCTCGGGCATCGGTCTGTTCGTGGGATTATTGGTTTGTACAAAAACTTCGAGAATAATATTATGATTGAAGAATAGAATATGATTGATATTTTTTTCCGATATCTATTTAATCTTCTATCTATTTTTTTCAGTCTGAAGGCGAAGAAAATCCCGGCACAGTGATTGCGAGTTATCTTTTGACCTCATTGGACACCATAACAGGAGGAGGCGCTGTAAGTTCTAGTAGCAAGGACCACGTAGATTAATACATTGACCCATCGTTACCTTACCTATCTCTTTCTTTCGCAAGTGTGAAACGGACAAGTAGTAATAGGTCAACGTACTAATATCGTGCTTCAAATTTGGAATGTAGAGACGGATAAGTTTTTTAAGTTCATGTCGTTTTAAACTATAAATGTTTTACGACTTTTCAGAAAAACAATGGCGCTTTCTTCGGAAAATTCTTATCAAAACTAGTAAAAGGAACTAGCGCGGTATGTAACATTTTTTTTTTTTAAATAGAGTCTTATTTAGTTAATTATTATGCTTGTACCTACCTAATTTTTACTTCTAATTGTAACTTCAGACGACTGCTTTTAAACTATATACTTACATATTTTATTGTATGTATTATAAATTATAATATACTAGCGACCCGCCCTGGCGTCGCACGGGTATAAAATATATAGCCACTGAAAAATGATTAAAATCGATAACCTATGATCCTTCACGTGGTCTACTTCTTATCTGTGCCAAATAACATAAAAATTGCTCCAGTAGTTCGCGAGATAAGCCCTTTCCAATAGTTTCCCCCGTTTTTTCCACATTCTCTTATTAGTCTTAGCGTGATAAAATATAGCCTATAGTCTTCCTCAATAAATGGGCTATCTAACACTGAAATAATTTTTCAAATCGGACCAGTAGTTCCTGAGATTAGCGATTAGCGTTCAAGTTAGCCCTTTCAAATAATTTTCCCCGTTTTTTCAACATTTTCCTCTATTTCTTCGCTCCTATTAGTCTTAGCGTGATAAAATATAGCCTATACGAGGGCTGCTATTTATGTATCCGGAATTAAAAAAAGAAACAAACATATATCATTTAATATGGTTTTATTGCTTTTCAAAATATTCGCCGCGATGATCGACACACTTTTGCACACGCTGGAACCAATTTTCATAGCACTTTTTCCAGTCTGATTGAGGTATCTCCAAAACGTGCATTTTGAACGCATCAACAGCCTCTTCGCGGCTCGAAAAACGTTGACCACGTAATTTGTTCTTCGCGTATGGAAATAAAAAGAAATCGTTAGGTGCCAAATCAGGGCTGTACGGCGGATGACCAGTCAATTCGATCTTTTGACCCTCCAATAACTGAGTTGTTTCAGCTGAGGTGTGACAGCTAGCATTGTCGTGATGTAATATGATTCTGCGTTGTCGGTTGTCCTTTCTTATTTCTTCAAAGACTTCTGGTAAACAAATGGTCGTATACCATTCAGAATTAAACCGTTTTACGATTCTCTAATGGCACTGTAGCCACATGTCCATTAATTCCAAAAAAACAGGCGACCATTTGCTTCAAAGTACTTTTTGCACGAGTAACTTTTGTTGGTTTCGGCTCATCTTGGAACACCCACACCGTTGACTGTTGTTTAGTTTCGGGGTCATATGCATAGATCCAAGATTCATCACCTGTGTAGATATTATAAACGGCTTTTGACGTACCACGGTTGTATTTTTTTATCATTTTTTTGCACCAATCGACACGAGCCCGTTTTTGATCGATTGTCAAGTTGTGCGGAATCCATCGCGAACATATTTTTTTTACAGCCAAATGTTTGTGTAATATCTTATGTATGCTCGTCATACTTATGCCTAAGGACGCCTCTATCTCGCGATATGTAACATGACGATCACGCATTATTAGTTCCCGCACAGCATCTATATTTTGTGGGACAACAGCTGTTTTTGGGCGACCTTCTTTATTTTCATCCGTGAGCATAGACCGCCCACGATTAAACTCACTGTACCAGTGATAAACAGTGGTTTTTGATGGTGCTTCATCTCCAAAAGTTGCGGTGAGTTGAATAAAGCACTGTTGTTGATTTAGCCCACGCCGAAAATCGTAGTAAATCATTGCACGAAAATGTTCACGCGTTAAATCCATGGCAAATGAAGACACGCAATTTTCAAAATGACGCCACAATGGAAAAATAATTGACAGTCACATGAAACAAAATGTATTCTTCAACCAAAGAGTTCTATTTTCAAATGTTGTAATTACTTTTTAAATATTGTTCTTGTAAGTGGCCAGTTCCGGATACATAAATAGCAGCCCTCGTAATAGCAGCTTCCTCGATAAATGGGCTATCTAACACTGAAAGAATCATCAAAATCCATTGCGTAGTTTTTCAAAATTAAAGGGAACAAAGGGACATGAGGGAAAAAATGTGTTTTATAATATGTTTAGATTTTATGCGTATTGCTAGACATTTAGAGTCCCAAATCAAGGCTATCACAAAATATGAAGTTTTGTGTCTTGTGTTTAGGACCAAAGAACTTTGAAAGAACGTATTAATTATTTTACATTTCAGGGAGGCGATCCTGACGCAAGTTCGGAAGAGAACGGGGAAGCTATGAAAGACTCCGCGGGATTCCTACTCAGTTTCCTGATGGGTTTATCTGGAGACATGTCCAAGGGCAGTTCTGGCCCTCACCCGTGGAGACAATCAGACGAAATCACGGCAACAAATAGGATTTAGGATAATAATTAAACATCACAACATTAGGATAATATTTAAAATATCCAGTTTTTGTATTGTAATTGTGAATTTTAATAAAATATATGGTTCATAAATATTTCTTAGCAGGTTTCATACGAATATCTAGTCTACTTAAATTAGTAAAGGAAAGTATTTTTGCTATTCCTATATCATATTAGTGTACACTGTACACTATTATGATTGTGAACCCCGGCCGACTGTACCCCCCCTGCCCGTACCTCGCTACGCCCATGAACATAATATTGTCATTTGGAATGCTACAATTTCTTCAAACATTATGAGTGGGGGACTCTTTCTAGCTACGTCATTTGTGCGGTCTATTTCCTCCACTGACATAAGTAAGAAATGATTTCCTCTAATTCCAAAAACGCTCGTAATCTCGCCAGTTACCTTTCTTAAGTCATGCAGGATTCGAGAGAAAATAGTGGGGCTGACCAAATAACAAGCGGGGTCTAGCACAGACGCCGTTATCTCAAAATAGAAAGCTTCTTGCACCGCCGATCCCCGTGGCCAGGCCGTAACGGCCTGGCCCCGGGATTGGCGGTGCGAACGGCGACGCGGTGGGCGCGACGACCATTCGCGCGGCGCCATTTGCAGGCCACGGGCAGTCACGTTCGCCGCCGCGACCAGGGAAGTCCGACAGCAAAATGTCTATCGAAATTATCTCAATATTGCATAAAGTTTAGACAGTAATCGTTTTTTTGGTTCAAGACCTAATATTTGGAAGAGATTGTGTAGTACATGATTTGAATAAGAATAGGGGTATAGATGGAGAATTCCACAAGAAGTACGAGAAATACAGAATATATTATCCAGATTTTTTTTAGTATACCAGAATGAGTATTAAAACCTTCTATTATATTCTTATGAAATAGCTGGCTAGCTCCAAATATCTGGTCTAGCTTCAGCAATAAAAGTCTCTGTGTTCATTTTTCGCGGCGAAAACGACTAAACTCGTTTGATCACTGCAATTTTCGCCGCGACTGCCACCCGACTCTGTGGCTTGCGCCGTACTGATTCATACTTTTTTTTTGCTCGCCCGCCGCGCCGCAAGACGCCGGCGCGAACCGCTCGGTACATTTCGCCGGTCGCGTCGCCGGTCGCCGTTGCGCGTGGCATGATACGTACATTGCTATACGTTTGTTTCAGTCGCAAGACGCTTCGCCGGTCGCACCGCGCGAAATTTCACATAGGCGTATTTCCCGTGGCCAGGCGGTTACCCCCAAAACTGATGCGATTTTGATTAACGAGTGCGATTAGTTTTTGATTCGATTCTGATTCTGTCGGGAATTGGGGAGTTAGGCAGCTGGTATACTTTTTTTGAGAGACCGTAATTCGTAAGTCATCCACAGACCACAACGGATTGGATCACAGACATAGATCAAGATAGATACCGCATGTCCATTTGTATGAAAACGAGCGTGCCACTTTTTTCTTCCTACTGTGACGTACCGATGATAAGAAACGTGTCCAATAGCTAGGCCAACGTTTCTATTCGAACTTCTACAGCTCAATACGGCACAATTAGGCATTTTTTCAATCCGATTGACGTCCGACTAAAGAACAGACTTTCAAAACACGAACATTGCTCGACGTTTGGGAACGCGATATGGCACGTGAAGTACATACACATGCGGTATCTATATTGATCTATGTCTGTGGATTGGATGATAAAATTTCAAGACTGTCACATTTCAAACACCAGACTAATATATGCCATAACATTTCAGGGCAGCCAACAGCCGGCGGAGGGGTCGTCGCCGCTGTGGACGCTCAAGCTGGACATCCTGCGCGCGGTGTTCCAGTTCGTTACCTCCATGCTCGGCCTGTCCTCGTCGCAGGCCTCCAGCACGGGCTAGTGCCATTGTACATAATAAATTATTATTTTTACTTTTTTTTGTATCATCTGTTCACGCCTCTGGTACACCGACGTTGCGAACTGCGGAGTGCGGACCGCGGCGAATCGAACACGAAAAATCTGCGAAACAAGAATAGAGCGAGATGCAATATAAGCCATTGTCGTGTGGCGGGTGAGACAGTAAATCGATCCGCCGCTGTTTTGCAGTTCGCAGCGTCGGTACTTGGTGTACTAGAGGCGTTAGGATTCAAAAATAACCCTTATTTATAGGTTGTAAGTCGTGACGTATTCGTAACGTATTGTCAATAATAAATTATTTTTATGGTTAAATCCCTAATGAATATTTTAAATAGGAAGCTCATACCTGTAGGACATCTGGAACGAACTGTCACCAGCAGTATTTCCGGACCTATACGACCTGCAAACCTTCAAGAAGAGAGCGTATTTCCTCTTAAAAGGCCGGCAACGTACCTGCAGCTCTTCTAATGTTGCAAGTGTCCATGGGCGACGGTAGTTGCTTTCCATCAGGTTACCCGTTTGCTCGTTTGCCCCTTATTTTATTTAAAAAAAAACCCTCAGACCTTAGTCGAGTACCAGATAAATCTCAGGATGAACGTGGACGACAGTGCCACAGTCGTGTAAGATCTTTATGCAACGCTGGTCGTCGTTATTTAAAGTATCCTTGCAAGTCTCCCTAGTGATTGCATGCTAATTAGATAAAAAAATTGAAATTCAAAAATAATAATGGGATATATTTCTCAAATAATTTTAACAGTCAATAGGAAATTAAACGTATGATGTACTGATTCGGGATATCTGGAATGGTTTCAAAAAAAATTACTTCACCTCATAACTTCTTTTCAGCAACAGAGCAGACGCCCAGTTCATAAATCTGAAACACAAAAGTATTCTTTCATATAAAAACTCATAGTATTCAGAAAAAAAGGAAATATCTATACATTTTATAAAACAAAGTCGCTTTTTCCCTCATGTCCCTTTGTTCCCTTTAATCTTTAAAACTACGCAACGGATTTTGATGATTCTTTCAGTGTTAGATAGCCCATTTATCGAGGAAGGCTATAGGTAATTTATCACGCTAAGATTAATAGGAGCGAAGAAATAGAGGAAAATGTGGAAAAAACGGAGAAAATTATTTGAAAGGGCTAAGTTGAACGCGCTTATCTCAGGAACTACTGGTTCGATTTGAAAAATTCTTTCAGTGTTAGATAGCCCTTTAGGCTATATTTTTATCACGCTAAGACTAATAGGAGAATGTGGAAAAAACGGGGGAAATTATTTGAAAGGGCTTATCTTGCGAACTACTGGAGCAATTTTTATGTTATTTGGCACAGATAAGAAGTAGACCACGTGAAGGATCATAGGCTATTTTTTGTGGACTAGTAATTAATAACTTATTAATGTAAACAATACTTACATTGACATTAGGTGGCGTAGACAACGCATAGATGATACAGTCAGCTATGTCCCCCGGCTCCAGGCCTCGCTCTGTGTCCCTCGACATGCTGGTGCGGACCTTGCCTGGGGAGATGCTCTGAAAAAAAAAACTGGTTGCACTCCGGGAGTGCCGGCAGAAGTGAAAACTTGATTATTAACGTTGTGCATTTTTTAACCCATTTTTTATGAAAATCGATTTTAAAAAAAACGTCAATCAAGTTGTTTCGATCAAGTTTCGATCAAGGTTTCGATCAAGTTTCGATCAAGTTTCGATCAAGTTTTGAACAAGTTTCGATCAAGGTTTCGATCAAGGTTTCGATCAAGTTTCGATCAAGTTTCGATCAAGGTTTCGATCAAGGTTTCGATCAAGTTTCGATCAAATTTCGATCAAGTTTCGATCAAGGTTTCGATCATATTTCGATCAAGTTTCCATCAAGTTTCGATCAAGTTTCGATCAAGTTTCGATCAAGTTTCGATCAAGTTTCGATCAAGTTTCGATCAAGTTTCGATCAAGTTTCGATCAAGGTTTCGATCAAGGTTTCGATCAAGTTTCGATCAAGTTTCGATCAAGTTTCGATAAAGTTTCGATCAAGTTTCGATCAAGTTTCGATCAAGTTTCGATCAAATTTCGATCAAGTTTCAAATTGAGTTCGAGTTCGAGTTCGACACAAAACACTACTCTCCAACCGTCTTACGCGTTTTGTATGGTTTTTCGATCAACACGAAAATCTATCGCGAGTTTCACAGTTTTTACCCATCCCACAAGTGCTCAACGCCGCTAAAGAAGTTTTCACTTCAAAAAGAGAAGGCGTGCATTAGGCCGCGTCCCCATGAAACACGGCGCGACGTCGTCACCGTGCTACCGTGCACCGCGTCACGCGCCACCCATTGCCCTTATTCGGTTTTATGAAATCTGCAATATTTGCACGTATTTTATAGGTATTTTCATACCTCTCGTTTAAGTTTGGAATGCAATTTTTGTTCGGTAGTTTCACCCTGAATAGGGCCACACGGGGGGCGCGCTGTTAGGCTATTGCTTGACGTGACGTAAACACTTGACACATTGACTAAAGCACTTTTGAAGTCATGTAAAGTTAGTGCGTAAATTGTGTAGAGCTCCAGGAAACATGTTATTTCCAAGTTTGGTTAGGACAATGCAGGATGATCACGATTGTCTGACAAGTAAGATGATCCATGCGTCGGATGGACATGTAAAAAGTCGATCCTGTTCCTGATTTCTCGCTAGTCGTGTCGGTCTTCCGTCCTACTGGGTTATGAGAGTAAAAGGAATAGAGAGTGCTCTTGTGTACTGCGCACACACTTGGGCACTATAAAATTACTCCTGCGTACCTGGCCTATGGTTTCAATGAAACCGGCCACCATCCCCAAAACCGGTGTGGGAGTTATTTTATAAGGGTACCTTTCCATCGGAGCTGAACTAAAGTGCATTGTGAGGAATGTGTTTTAAGAACCAATACAATCGCTTCATTTACCTGACTTATGACCATTCTTGTGGAGAAAGCAGAAAAATAAGCACATTCCTCGTAGCCCTAACGTTCGTACTCAGAGACATTTAATGATGATTAAACTTCAATTAAATGAAGAGTTTGATAGATAATTTATTATTATGGATGGGGCTTACCGCTTTTGTCAAAATCTGTCTGTTAGTCTCTGAGTGCGACAGTAAGCTACTGAAGTGTTGTAAGTAACATTTAATCGACTTCGTAGTTCAATTAACATCTCAATATCAAGTGGCTGCCTACCGTGACCTTGATCCTGCTGCGGCAGTCAGCAAGCTCGTTGAGCAGCGCGGCGCTGAAGGCGGTGACCGCGTGCTTCGTGCCCGAGTACACGTTGAAACACGAGTCAAACGAAACGTAGTGGCCCGCTAGGCTGTAACGAAATACGGGTTGGTGACAAACACTATTCAGAATTAGATATTTAGGGCCTGTTTCACCACTTCCTGATAAGTGACGAATATGCTATCCACCAATTAACTTGACAGATCAAGTATTGAGAATCTGTCAAAAAAGTTATGAATAGCCTATTCGGCACTTTATCAGAAAGTGGTGAAACAGGCCCTTAACACAGGGTGAAACTAAAGTAAGTCTTAAAACTTTAGGGCCTCTGAAAAAATTGCTTCGCTGAAAGAGTTATTACCCGACTATGCCGGGAGGGTTATTTTTACCTTCTATGTGTCTGTGATAACAATAAACAATTTTGTAACGCAGTCGGTCACGCTGAGGTCTTTTAAGCCCCAGCGACCGACCGTGAATAAATATCTGTAACACACCGGACATGCACGCAAGCTCAGATTGCGATTATATCAAAATATAATTCGTTTAAGAAACAACCTACAAACGGAGTTGCTACAGTTAATTTAAAAAAAAAATCTCATTTTCTCATTGACCGAGAGTTAAGTCATTCATGACTCATGAGTCATGAGTCATGAATGACTTAATTTTGAGATCATCTCATCTTTGAGATCCAGCAAAGGCCTTAGTTGGGGCCTTGTTACACCTACCTCTCGGCCAATCTAATTGTCTGTTTGAACTGTCTGTCCACTGTCTCACCAGTATACTCGGTAGGTGTAATGAGGCCCATACGGCTTATACCTGTTAATGTTTATGATGTGGCCGTCGAAGTTTCGTTTCTTCATCGACGCTACAGCTTGGCGTGTGCACATCACCAGTCCCTTGAAATTGGTGTCGATAACGGATAATATGCTGGCATCGTCAATTTTGTTGTCTCCGATGTCTGTAACATTAGAAATAAAAGTTTATTGTATTTGTACCTCGAATACATAGATTGCATAGTTTATGTTACTCGGGAGTTGGGGCATTTAACTGCGAATCTAACGACATTTCATCGCTAGAGCAGAAGTTCCCCACACTCTTTTGTTTTGTAGACCCCCAGTCTGCAGTCACGCAGTGTAGAACCCTGACGACCCCGAGGACCTCTGGGGGTCCACCTGGACCACTTTGGGAATTACCGCTCTAGAGTCTAGAAGACACGCTATTGGTAGATCAGTGATCCGACGGTGACAACACTAAGTGATAGTACTTTAGGGTGTGTATGTGTCCCCTATATAGGTACAGTTCACTGTAAATGAATGATAAATCACTTAGCTTTGTTACACCCTGTATAATATTTTTGTGGATAATTGAACTCCTATTACCGCCTCCAAATTCGAAAAGCGATTTTAAAGTTTAGCGCGATGTCTGCACCTGTGATGTGTCCCGGTATGAGCACTCCCGCGTTGTTCACCAGCACATCTGTCCCTCCGAACTCCTGCTCAATCCACGCGAAAGCAGCCACCACGTCTTCGTACTTTGACACGTCGCACCGCTTGCTATGAATCGCTCCACTCCCAGTTATTCCTTCCTTTATTTTCTATAATTTTAATTATGTCATTCGATAAAGTTAAAATTTATTACTATGTACCAATTATTCGCAAAGGAGTAGCTGCCCTAAAGCCATGCACCCTCAAAGCATTGGGTTATCAGTTCGGTTCGGTTCGGGTAATCTTTGCAAAAAAGTTGCGTAACGTTTCAAAGAATTTGAAAAATTCTTCTTTTTTTGGATTTTAAAGAGTGAGTTGACAAAATTTGAAGGTTCTGGAAAATTCTACATCGCATTACGCAGACGGCAGAGGGTTAAATTTTCCTCTTCAGCTGCGTAACACTTGATGTTCGAAAGCTCCGGCCATAACTTTTCGTAACTCAACTCCAGTATCTACCGCTCTTCTGGCTGATGATCTTTGTTCCTATGTGTACATACATCAACAAGCTCCGTCCGTCGTGCAAGCCCCACGACTGTCAGCCCAGCGTTGGCGAGCGCCACGCCAGTGCTGGCGCCGATCCCCGCGCTGGCGCCAGTCACCACTGCCACTTTGCCGACCCAGCGATCCATATGTAGCTGTTGGTATATAAAATAACATAGTAAGTAGTAAGTACTGTGATTGATAGGTATTTGTTAATAATAACTAATTTAGATTGACGACAAATAGGCAAACCAATCTTTTGGACCATATTTTCATAGTAACAAAATCTAAAATATGTAAAGTGATAGGTTATTAGGTAGGTACCAATAGGTACAGTTTCAAAGTGCAGTTACTGTGCATTTCTCGTATAAACTGACTCAACTCTATAGTTATTATAGAGTAGGTAACAGCAAATAAACAAGTAGAGTACCAAGTCTATAAAAAAACTAGTAAATGCAATTTTAAGTGAATGGCAAATTGCAGTATTGGAAAGTTGATTCGAATGTCATAGCGGCCGCGACATTGTAATTTGTAAACTATGTATTTATAGATTATGTTGTAAATAAAGATTTTTTTTCAATGCAATTTGTTCTCATAAAAAACAAAATATTAAAATACTTAATTTAAATCAAAGGATTCTGAATAAAACACAGTCAAAAGAAAAACTCAAGTAGGTATTTAGGTAGAGTGTGAACGCGTTTTGAAAATTATCAGAAAATAAGTTGCTCATCTCTTTCTTGCCAAACGATTTGTGATGATACCGTATTTGCCATACAGAGAAACATACATAGACGAAATTGATTATAATATCTTCGTATATAAAGAATGGGTTTAAAATTAATTGTTAAAACTATTTTTAGTCAACAGTCCTTTCTAAACTCAAATGCACTTACGTTTCGTCGGCAAGTGAAATCCAACTGAGGAATTTTCGCAAGCGGTGCAGTAGTCACAGTCACCAGTAGCGTTTGGAGTTATTTTACTTGCAATTGAATCTTTTTAACAGCGATATAAGGTTTATTTTAATCTAAACTCAGAAGATCTCAACGGATCTGTGTGGCGCAGTTTAGATTCAGATGATTACTCATGGTATACCTATATTATACAATGTTATTACTTATTAGCTTTTATTATAACCTATTAAAGTATTTTAATTATTCTTATTGGCACTTAAGAGTTCAAAAAAAATTTATACTATTGGCATTCCTAGTATTTTAAACTTCACAAAATATCAGAACCATCTTAGTATTAACAGGATTTCGTACTAAAAAACCACAAAAGTTTAATATTGTATATTTTATTAAGTGAAATGTATTTTTATAGAAAAAATCTCCGAACTGATACTTAACAACACTATATTGAAATGGTCAGCTATACCAAAATTACAAGTTTACAACATCGTACTCATAATCTTAACACGAATCAGCGGCTATCGTACTCTGGAGCTACGTACACAACTCGCCTACCTAACACTCACACCGATAGGAACATTTTCACCTTATTCTAAGCCCTGACCAGTCATATAAAAAAGGGTTCCTTTAGATACTACGGAACCCTACTTGCTACTTGCGATAAGGGCGCTTCGTTATCTTTGAGCAGTGGCATAGGGAGCTACAGAGGCACCCTGTTTAAAAAATTGAATACAGGGTGCCTTGGCTCAAATTTGAATTTTTAGCAACACTGAAAGTTTTTTTTTATATTCATGGTCAAGTTTTAATATTAATATCCTATATTTGCGCTTTATACTTTAATATTTGACAACTGGCTCGCACAGTTGGCATGCGGGTAGTTGCAACATTTTCCATCCCTGTCTTAGCAGGTATGTGTAATAGAGTGAGAATGTGTATCCATAGACAAATGTTCAAATTCCCCTTATTAAACATCCACGCTTAAGCTTCTCTTGCTTTACGTTGTTATCTTTGTTTCATGCATTGGGAAAGCCACTTGACAAAGACCGACAATCACATGATATTTTATTAGCATAAGCGCAGGTTTTTTTATAAGGGGGTTGAAGTATAGCGCGCATATTACACTAGTAAATAGTAATGCAACAATACAAGGCAATATTTTACAGATTCAGTAAGCTACCACGAAATATATTGACAGTGATATCAAATATAAAAAAAATCATAAAAACATGTAGTAATTAAGCATTTCATCTTACAATAGCTTCTTTTATTGTAGCTCGCTCGTGAAATAATCGTATTTTGAAAGCCTGACAGTACAGCGATAGTGTGACCCAACGTATTGGTATTCGAAACCAAAAACTCATTCCAACAATATTATAATAGGCTGATACTATTTAAAGTCTAAAAACCAATCAAAGACCATTTCCTAAAACGTAATTTATATAAACGAATTATCACAACACGAAAAAAATAAAATACTGTATAATATTTAACTTTCTTTTTTTTTTGCAGGCGGGAGATGAGGTTGACAATGTCAATTTACAGGGAACTAAAACTTTTTTAAGGACAGTAAATTAATATGTTTTTAAATTATTTGTTACAAATGATTTGTCATTAAACCATTAAAAATATTCTGTGATTTATAAACTTAAATTAACGTCTCAGATATTAAAAAAAATAGGCAGAAAGAGAATATCAAATACAAAAACAATTTGCAATAGCAAACTAAATATAGTATGTGTAATTTGTGTATGCCTATCTAGCATGTGCCCTCTGTCTATCTAACTTTACAACTCACATAATTATCATGACTTATTTTAATGATTTTAAGTGTAAAATACTTAAAAAGCATGACACAGTATCAACTTCTAGAACCATTTCAAGTATTGATCATTATATAATCTATTAAAAGTCACGCTGAAATGTTACCAGCTATTAATATAACATTAGATACATTAATAGAACACTTATAAACATACTTTATATGGCAATACGCCATAAAATTACCATTCAACAAACCGTTTAAACAGAAAATATAAAATAATAAGAATCTCAAATAAAGTGAAACCTATAAAATATATTACACAATAATCAATAAACTACGCCAATACTTTTATACTAACTTGATTCCTGCTGTACATTATTAAAAAAATTAAAAACAAATAAATTTTTAACTAATTGATTTCGTAAGATATTTTCTTAGCGACTACTTTTATATAATTTGATTTAGATCTTAAAGTATAAACAAAAACATAATTCGTTATTGTTATGGTCGATAAGAACAATACTATTAATTCTATAAAACTTTTGGACATAATATTACACGGTTGATTGCTGTGATATTATCTCAATATGAAACATAATATAGGTAAATATACTATTAAAGTACTCTTTACATCTAACTATAATATAATATAAATTGCACTTACATTATCACTTATCTTCTACTTACATAATATTCAAATTGTTGTCTTGTAAACTATTGCAGTTTAAAAAGTTATTTATGATAAACCCCCATGAACGTAGAAAAAAAGGCGGACGGAGTTTTATTATACATAGAACTGTGTCTTCAGAGTCGGCCACGCACACATTCTTACGCCTGTCAAATGGTATGGACTAGCGTAACAATGTGTGCGTGCGGACCGTGTACATGCAGTCAGCTGGCCGACTCTGAAGGACAAAGTTTTGTGTATGGTGGGACTCCGTCCGCCTTTTTTATACGTCCATGTAAGCCCCCTTACCTTACTAACAATGTAGTACAGTAATTGTACAGTAGTGTGTAGTATAGTAATTGTGGAGTACATGATAGTACAATAATTTGTCCTTGTCTTGCACTTAAATACGATTGGCAGACACGGACAGAACAATGTATCTTTTCATTTGCAAGAGGGGTTAGTCTGTTTGAACATTTCAAACTAAGTTTAAAATAATCAAAATTCATTTTACATTATCTGCACGAAAAATGTTATTTTCATCACTGAAACAAGCTGGATACTTTCAACTTCGACACAAACTGGGGGGGTTCTTCCTTGATTATTGTTACCTGCAAACAAATATTTATTTATAATATGCTGCTATAGTCTGGTCGGGGAGCAGCTAGAAATTTGTCCAAAGTCTCAGATTGACAAGATGTTTTAAGGGACGGACAGAAAATATTGCTATCGCGCTTTTATCGCGTAAGTATCTATAGAATCAAAATAGAAACGTTCACTGCAAGTGAAAGAAACAAGTAGCTAACAGTAGGTAACAGTTCTGCATCTTTAATTAAGAAGTAAAAAGAGAAAAATACATACCTCATCATACTCGTCACTCTGATCATTCAGATCAAGGGGATCTCTTAAAACCTGAAACAATCAATTATTAAAAGTATAAAAAAAGTGTGTGAAAACTTCTAATAACTAAGAAACTCAACTATAATATTATGCTACTGAAGAAACGTTCTTCAGTAGCATAATATTATATAGTTGAGTTTATTATAGAAACTACTACTTTACGAGTAGACGTCGCTACGTAAATCTGAATCTTGTACTATAATAATAATCCATTCGCTAGAACATTTTTTGGAGTTTACTCCTTAAGAATCGATTTTCATATATAAGGCGCCCGGTATGAGAAAAATCCGAGGGGTAAAACCTACTAACAAGACGTAACGAAAAATCGTGTCACGTTTTTGGTGCGCACCTTTAGTGCGCAACTTTCTAATTTGGCTGTGAGTGTATTAAGACCATAAAGGTAATATACCTATCGGAATATTATATTATATTATTATATAATTATATAATTTTATTATTATTTAATTATATTTTTGGAGTTTACTCCTTAAGAATCGATTTTCATATATAAGGATAAGGATTTGACGACCTCTGTGGCTCAGTGGTAAGCGCGTTGGTGCTCAAGCCGGGGGTCGCGGGTTCGAATCCCGCCGACGGAACAAAAAGTTTTCAAAGTTCCTGGGTCTGGATGTGTATTAAATATGTGTATGATATAATAAAAATCTTAAATATATGTATAGTATAAAAGTATTAAATATATTTCCGTTGTTTGGTACCCGTAACACAAGTCCTTCAGGTACATAGCACGGGGCCAGACTGACGTGGTGTGAAGCGTCCATAGATATTATTATTATTATTATTAAGGCGCCCGGTATGAGAAAAATCCGAGGGGTAAAACCTACTAACAAGTAACGAAAAATCGTGTCACGTTTTTGGTGCGCACCTTTAGTGCGCAACTTTCTAATTTGGCTGTGAGTGTATTAAGACCATAAAGGTAATATACCTATCGGAATATTATATTATATTATTATATAATTATATTATTATATTATTATATAATTATATTATTATATTATTATATAATTATATAGTTTTTATATTATTATATAATATTATATTCCGATAGGTATATTAACTTAATGATTAAGACGTACATATGGTATGCTGAATAGGCGACTATACCTATATACTATATGTTATTGGGCTTGTTTGTTTCTATCAGTGTCGATGTATTTATATTGCTATTTTTGTTATAAATATCAACAATTAATATTGTTATTGTGAAGTTATAATTTTTATCATTATACTGGCTAAAGTGAACTAAAAGTATTTTGAAATAACTATGGCAGAAAGGGGTGTAGATAATATTGCCGGAACATCTGATTTCATATGATATTAATCTTTTCTCAGTTGAATAAACTCTTTTTGCGTATGGTTAGATATTCGTACTTAAGGAGTAAACTCCAGTCGTGCGTCGGAGCTGACACACTTTTTTTTCATTTGATTACTATCAAGCAAATTTTCCGTGAGTTACTTCATTTTGATAAGACGCCTAACAATTTCCTCTGCGAAAATTTTCGAACTAACGAACGCTACTCGCGGAAAATCAGCTTGATAGTACGGTAATCTAATGAAAAAAATGTTCTAGGGAACCTGGACTATAAGATAATCAGTGAAGAACAACAAGAACTTGAAAGTAATACAAAAAGGCTAAACCATAATATTCCAAATATTCAAACCAAAACAGAACCGTTACTATCACAGAATTTATTCATTGGCAGTTGACGGTACGTCTTTTGGTCGAATTATGTCAAATTAATATCTGTCGGCTGGGTTTGACATAACGCGAACGTGACCAAATTACGTTGGTCCGCAATCTGCCTATAGGTGAACGCAGATTTGGCCGCACCGCAGTCGCCGCATTCGCAATTCTTTATATGAAGTTATAGGCAAGCTCGCATACCTACCTACCCGCGCCGCAGTCTTCGCAACTTCATAATAATATGAAGAATTGCGAATGCGGCGACTGCGATCCGTGCGGTGCGGCCAAATCTGCGTTCACCTTATGAATCAATTTCGGCCTGTCCACAACATCTCCACGTCACGACGTCGTCAACGTGGAACGGTGCGGTAACGTGTTACGTGGCACGGTACGTTGACATGACGTGAAATTTACGTCAACGTAACGTGAAAATGCACGTCACGGAGTAGCAACATTTTACGTCTTTTTTTTTCTTAAATCTCTCTCTCCGTCTTCTTAACAATAGCAGAAGCAAAATACGTATTGTGCGGTTCATATATCTACATAAGTAGTGAAGAATGTAGCAGTTTTACAATGCATGGTGACGTACAATGTTTCTACATCGTGACGTGCATTTTTACGTTACGTTGACGTAAATTTTCCCGTCATGACAACGTACCGTGCCACGTTACCGCACCGTTCTACATTGACGATGTCGTAACGTGGACATGTGGACAGGTCCTTTCTCTTATTGCACTGCACATTAAAAAAAAAGTCAAATAACTCACGGCGCTCATCTTGGGGGGTCGGCCGCGTCGCGGGGGCGTGGTCGCGCGCGCGGACAGCACGCGCAGCTGGTGCGCGCGCAGCAGGTGCTCGGTGTGCTCGCGCGGCGACTCGAACCGCGACCCGCACGACGAGAACACGCACGTGTACACCGCCTCCGACTCCGATTCCTCTGTTGGCGGGAATGAGATTAGTACACTCGACGAAATTGATTCCCAGGCAGTTGACAGACCAACGTCATTTGGTCGGATCATGTCAATTCAATGTTAATTGCATAAAGTTAATATACCTAGCGAAATAGAGCAACAATCTCGAGCTGTCAAACGAAACCGAAATTGATTTAAATATGTGTTTAAAATATGTGTACGTATACGTATACACTTTCACAAGCATCTTTCTATGGGATTAAATTGTCAACGTGCCAATAAGTGCAGACTGGACGTCAAAAAAAATAGTTCTGCTGTCATGACTCATGTATTATACGTCTCTTTTTACGACGCTGTGTTACTGATAGTGACATCTCGCTTGCTCAGGCCTTTGTTTCTCTATTCCTCTAGGTATATTAACTTTATGGTTAATTGTGAATTATTGTGATCTGTCGGCTGGGTTTGACGTAACGCGACCAAACTACGTAGGTCCCCCTATCTGCCTAGGAATCAACTTATCTGATAGTACATAGCTTTATCGACTCTATTCTAAGTAACAAAGACTAAATTTCAAAGGTAGAGAGCGTTTCGTACACACGTCTTTTCAGATGGTTTAATTAAGTGGTCTAAACTCTAATGAATATCTTTACTAAAATTTATAATGTGTCTAACAGATTTCCATTTTTCCTTTTTTAAATGTTATTTTATTAAAACCTCTTCATGCTTAAACCGCTGCAGCGATTTTGATTGGTACGGAGATAATTTCAGTCGCTGGAATGGACATAGGATAATTGCTATACTTCTGAGCGATGAACGAATTTAAGGCGCTTTTACCGTCATTCGTGTTGCCACCCGCACGCGGATATAATCCACATGCGGTTGACATGCTCATGGTCTCGCGGGTATTGCCCGAATTATAGGAAAAAATTTAAAAACGGTTGTCTGTAAAGTCGGTTTACTGACGATAGTTGAACGTGACAACGTGCCTCTTTGTCGCTCGTTCCGCGCTCTCGCTTGCACTTCAAGCCTTAAATGGAACGCCTCAGAGCGAGGTAACGCCGCACGAGTCATGTTTTTTCGTGCGTGCAGCCGGCTCCATCGAATTAGACGTTGTCACGTCAAAACTCATTTCCCCGACTGTACATTTCTGCTTAGCACAATTTTCCCCGACTGTACATTTCTGCTAAACAACTCATTTCCCCGACTGTACATTTCTGCTTAGCACAATTTTCCCCGACTGTACATTTCTGCTAAACAACTCATTTCCCCGACTGTACATTTCTGCTAAACAACTCATTTCCCCGACAGTACATTTCTGCTTAGCACAATTTTCCCCGACTGTATATTTCTGCTTAGCACAATTTTCCCCGACTGTACATTTCTGCTAAACAACTCAAATGGAACGCCTCAGAGCGAGGTAACGCCGCATATTGCGTCATGTTTTTTCGTGCGCGCAGCCCATATCGAATTATAAGACGTTGTCACGTCAAAAACATCTATAAATGCGGGCAACTTATATGCGGACCAGCCCCCCTAGACAAGTGGCAAGCGATCACCGTTAACGTTAACGCTAACGCTACAAAATGTATGGGATTTGACATTAGTATTCGCTAGCGAAGCGATGACTTATGTCAAATCGCATACATTTTGTAGCGTTAGCGTTAACGATGATCGCTTGCCACTTGTCTAGGGGGCAGATCGGCGCGATGACACGCATGAGGATAAGCGCCCTTAAGGTGATCAGCAAGCATGCGTCGTAAGCGCCGCATTAAATACTTCGTTGTATGAAATGATGTGAATTGTGAAACCTCGCACATTCGTACTCACCGTACGCGCCGCATTTCGTGAACTATGCGGGGCGTTTGACGCGCACGGCGCGCACGATGCTGACAAATGTGCGATCAGCTTAACCCATCAAGCCCCAAGCGGCCCCCGTCGGCCGAATAACAATTGAATATCTATTGTGTCTGTGATTCCCACGATCGAAGCATTAAGTAAAGGTATAGTATAATGTACCTGCGGGTTTCGCGACCGCGGCTGCGGCGGGCGCGGCGGGCAGGTGTCGCGCGAGGTGCTGTCTCAGCTGCCGCTCGCTGGGCAGCGTCAGCGCGCACAGCTTACACTCGTACCGCCCCACACGCCACGCGCCCTTTACGTCGCTGTGCGCCTCGCGTCTGAAAAATATTTCACTAGGCCATTATTATTGGTAGTGTGGGATATATGTGTGGCCGCCACAAAGGAAGATCTTCCGACCGGGCGAGGTGGTATGCCCGGTCAGGCCGAAGCCCACGTGATACATTTCAGCTGTCGTATATATACCGACGCGCTCAGAAAACTTCAGAGACTTCAGAAGAATGTTAGGCGAATTGTGGGTACCGCCACAGTAGTTACCTATTATAATAAGGTAACTTATTGGCACCATTAGATGATTGTTTACACTTTGTATTAATGATTGATTGTTTGAATATGCATGCCAATTGCCAACAATAGGATTTTTTGTAGTATGAACTTATCAAGTACCAATAATTATTGTGTTTAACTTTAGAGTTTAGTTATATAATATTAAAGAATGCTGAGTATAGGTGTTGACTTTAATAATTTAACCCATCAATCCCCAAGCGGAAGCCTACTGCCGCATAACAATTGAAAATCTATTGTGTATACGATACCCTAAATGGAGGTGTTAAATGGCATGCAAATGTACTATCGAGGAAGTTGATTCCTAGGCAGATGGGGGACCTACGTAGTTTGGTCACGTTACGTCAAACCCAGCCGATAGATCACAATTAACATTAAATTGGCATGATCCGACCAAATGACGTTGGTCTGTCAACTGCATAGGAATCTAGGATCTAAATAGGAAGAAAAATTTCCTCGATGGTACACCTAGTTACAAACAATAGTAACTAATTCAACCACACAGAGTAATTGATAAATGATAAATGACCAAATTTAATAATCCCAAGCCAAAGAACATGTTAAATAAGTTGCAAGCAAACTATAATATTATGTTTTGTGTACTACCTATGCATATACATATGGTTGCGCTGGGCGAAACGTTCGCCGCACACCGGGCAGTCGTATGATGAGTCCAGTGGCCGCCCGGACAGATGCCGCTTGCGGTGTTGGTTCAAATTTGTCACCTACAAAAAAAATATTCTGGTAACTTACAAAACATGTGTCCTATCCTGCAGTTTTTTTAATAGACCGGACAAAACTATTATACAAGGTACTTCAAATAGCAAAGAGAAGTTTAATTTTTTTGAAGTGAAAACTTCTTTAGCGGCGTTGAGCACTTCTGTGGGATATGGGTAAAAAAAAACTGTGAAACTCGCGTCAGATTTTCGTGTTGATCGAAAAACCATAGAAAAAGCGTAAGACGGTTAGAGAGTAGTGTTTTGTGTCGAACTCGAACGAAATGTACAGTCGGGGAAATGAGTTGTTTAGCAGAAATGTACAGTCGGGGAAAATTGTGCTAAGCAGAAATGTACAGTCGGGGAAAATTGTGCTAAGCAGAAATGTACAGTCGGGAAAATGAGTTGTTTAGCAGAAATGTACAGTCGGGGAAATGAGTTGTTTAGCAGAAATGTACAGTCGGGGAAATGAGTTGTTTAGCAGAAATGTACAGTCGGGGAAAATTGTGCTAAGCAGAAATGTACAGTCGGGGAAATGAGTTGCTTAGTAGAAATGTACAGTCGGGGAAAATTGTGCTAAGCAGAAATGTACAGTCGGGGAAATGAGTTGTTTAGCAGAAATGTACAGTCGGGGAAAATTGTGCTAAGCAGAAATGTACAGTCGGGAAAATGAGTTGTTTAGCAGAAATGTACAGTCGGGGAAATGAGTTGTTTAGCAGAAATGTACAGTCGGGGAAAATTGTGCTAAGCAGAAATGTACAGTCGGGGAAATGAGTTGTTTAGCAGAAATGTACAGTCGGGGAAATGAGTTATTTAGCAGAAATGTACAGTCGGGGAAAATTGTGCTAAGCAGAAATGTACAGTCGGGGAAAATTGTGCTAAGCAGAAATGTACAGTCGGGGAAATGAGTTGTTTAGCAGAAATGTACAGTCGGGGAAAATTGTGCTAAGCAGAAATGTACAGTCGGGGAAATGAGTTCTTTAGCAGACGCGCTGATTAAGGCCGCGTTTCCTCCTGCAAGACAACTGTCGCGAGAAATGTATGACAGTCTGTCTGACAGCAGCTTTTTTTTTCGATTGTCGATATTTTTTAATCGATTGGTAAGGGTTTCGATTAATTAATTAAAACGATCGTTTTTTTTATTATTTTTTTTTAATCGATTTTCATAAAAAATGGGTTTAAAAAATAATGCACAACGTTAATAATCAAGTTTTCACTTCTGCCGGCACTCCCGGAGTGCAACCCGTCTTTTTTTTTTTTTTTATTAAATAGGTTTATTATTGTATATACCTGAGCATACGCCTTATCACAGCCTGGCTCTGGACAAACAAATGGCCTCTCCCCAGTGTGTAATCTCACATGGTTATTCAAGTTGGTCACCTAAAAAATAATAATGATATTAAAAAACCGTATGAACTTTCATAATTTAAGCTAAGGGACTACACAGACGGACCGCATTTCAACTGCAATCCAACCGCAAATTGCAGTTCAAGTGCAGTTTGAATGCAGTTGACACGACTGCAATATGACTGCAATAGAACTGCAAACCAAACGGGCAGTCGGATTGCAGTTCAGTTGCAGTTGGCGTGCAGTCGTGTGAAATGTTTGGTTTGCAGTTCTATTGCAATCGTATTGCAGTCGTGTCAACTGCATTCAAACTGCACTTGAACTGCAATTTGCGGTTGGATTGCAGTTGAAATGCGGTCCGTCTGTGTAGACCCTAAAAGTCTTGACAAAATATTGGTAGTCAATTAAGAAAATAAGGACATACTATTTTGATCTACTGCTCCTGTAAAGATATGTAGGCGGAAAAAGTTTATTTAAATGGATAAATTCAAGAGAAGATATATTTACTGCTTGTTATTTAACATGTAAATCTATACAATATAAATACGCGAGCGAAAAGCTTTGAATCCCTTTTCACGAAAAAAAATATATATATATCCACAGCCGAACATATAAAATTATAACCTACTCCTTTTTGGAAGTCGGTTCAAAAAGCGGAAACGTAGGTGAATGAAATTTTGCACAGTCATAGTTTATATGGTGAAGGAGTGCATCGAGCTAATAATATTATTTTGAAATAATTATGCTTTTATCATACATTTTTTTAACAAATAAAACATTACACACACTACAATGTGCACTACCATATTTTGAATGACAAGCCTATACATACAAATTATACTCTTAAGTATAATTTACACAGAGCCAGTACTGGCTGTCAGTAAGACTGGCAGCCAGTATTGGCTTGGTATATGCCTAAGGTGACCATACGTCCCGCTTTGGGCGGGACAGTTCCGCTTTCAGGCAGTCTGTCCCGCAGCTGTCCCCCGCGAGGCCGAAATTGTCCCGCTTTAGCAAACAGACCAAACGACAATAATTCAAAAGTATTTTTGCGTTTGCGTTTTACAACAAACGTGATTATTCTGCCATATTGTGCCAAATAATATAGAAATTGCTCCAGTAATTCGTGAGAAAAGCCCTTTCCGTTTCTTCGCTCCTATGAGTCTTGGCTTGATAAAATATAGCCTAAAGTCTTCCTGGATAAATCTAGAACTGACATAATTTTTCAAATCAGACCAGTAGTTCCTGAGATTAACGTGATACAAACAATCAAACTCTTTCGCTTTATAATATTACTAGCGATCCGCCCCGGCGTCGCACGGATATAAAATATACACCTAGCCACTGAAAGAATGATTAAAATCGATAGCCTATGATCCTT
The DNA here is from genome assembly GCA_963422495.1 of Polyommatus iphigenia. NCBI lineage: Eukaryota > Metazoa > Arthropoda > Insecta > Lepidoptera > Lycaenidae > Polyommatus > Polyommatus iphigenia. Next base: position 42,652,369 of record OY730177.1, on the reverse strand, counting down.
CACGTGGTCTACTTCTTATCTGTGCCAAATAACATAAAAATTGCTCCAGTAGTTCGCGAGATAAGCCCTTTCAAATAATTTCCCCCGTTTTTTCCACATTCTCCTATTATTCTTAGCGTGATAAAATATAGCCTATAGCCTCCTTCAATAAATGGGCTATCTAAGACTGAAAGAATTTTTCAAATCGGACCAGTAGTTACTGAGATTAGCGCATTCAAGTTAGCCCTTTCAAATATTTTTCCCCGTTTTATCCACATTTTCCACTATTTCTTCATCAAAATCCGTTGCGTACTTTTAAAGATTAAAGGGAACAAAGGGACATGAGGGAAAAAAAGCGACTTTGTTTTATAATAATATGTATAGATAGTAAAGTAAATAATAATTTATAGGCACTTTGAAATACATAATATTTATTCATTCATTCATATTTCAAGGGGGGGGGGGGGGATTCTGTATTTGTCCCGCTCTGACAAAAAAAAAATTATGGTCACGTTATATATGCCGCGTGTGAACAGTTTTTCAAGCCAGGCCAAACTGTTCACACGCGGCATATGCCAAGCCAATACTGGCTGCCAGTTTTATTGGCAGCCAGTACTGGCTCTGTGTAAATTATACTTTTTGTATAATATGGTTGAAGTCTGTTGTCAAATTAAAAATGGATTGTTGTTTTTTTCTATTAAATCTGAAATAGTCAATACTTTAAACGGAAAGCCAAAAGAAAATAATTCAATTTAAGGTCGAATTTCGTCCAATGGGCGATCTCTAGTTATGTTAAATTTACCTGTGTGAATGCTTTGCCACATTCTTGGCATTTGTATGGGCGCTCATTTGTGTGGATACGCAGGTGGGCCCGCAAGTTGTTTGACTGAGAAAATGCTGCAAAACATGTTTTAGAGATAAAATTTATTCTTATAAGAGAATTCCCACATTGCTCCATTGCCAGTGGCGGATTTGCAGTCCTGGCCGCTGTAGGCCCCAGGCCATGTGCCGCCCCTTTCTCAGCACCCATCATTACTAGATGTAACATAATTAATGAATTCCTCTATTCCCATTTTTAATTGATTCTGAAAATTGTATAACTAAAAGTATTAGCTTATAAAGCTAGTTTAGAATATTTTTGGAAAAAATAAAACATAAAGGTTTTAGGTTTTATTTTTAACACGTTAGCTGCGAGACTGATTTTTGTAGCATACCACGCGATACCAGGTATTTTCGATCTGGTAATAAGATTTCATCGTATGCGAACGAGGTTTTAATGGCCTGGTGAAAGCTGTTCATAGATATATGAACCCAAGATCAACAATGCTAGGATTGAATAAATAAAATTTCACGTGTATAAAGTTCATTAGTGGACCTATTTGAAACTATCTTCGCCCGGGAATTGGACAGAAACTTGATGCCTTTTTTAAAAAAAAAGAGATGCCAGGTTTACCAGACCTGTTCAAGCGCTACAAAGATATAATATTGTACAATGGTACAATATTATATACTACAAAGATAGAATGGTGAAAAAAATGTATCATAATATCGTCAATTTTTTTTAACTAGATGACGCACGCATCTCCGTTGTGCCAAAATTAGTTTATCGCGCGGGAACCGTAAATTTTTCCAGGATGAAAAGTATCTTATGTCCTTTTTCTGGGAGTCAGAGTATCTCCATAACATATTTCAGCAAAATCGGTTCAGCAGATTGGGCGCAAAGGGGTAACAGACAGACATACAGACACACTTTCGCATTTATAATATTAAGGATGGATAATGATAAGAAAAAACTGATTCAATGCTGTGCTGATGCTTTTCTCGAGCTGCATTCTTCTTTTCGATTTTTTTTTGGCTTAATAACAGGTCTAATCGTCATTTCACAACACTTTTTAATATTTACCACGCGATCAAAACGTAAATATCACAACTGCAAACACTTGCGCACTATCGACAACAAACAAAGCATTCGACAGCACTAGCCGCGGCGCGCACGCCCCTCGCCCGTTCAGCGCGGCTACCAGGCCTACAAATCAAGGCCTGGTATTCGCACTGAGCTTATTCAATTATTTTAATTCAGTGCGAATTATGTTTAGAAAACCTGGTGCATTTTTAATCGTTAAACGTCATAAGCTTTAAAAATGGGCGTTAGATATAAAAATATCTCTCTCGTACACATTACTATGCGCATAGTCTACAGCGCCGGCACCTTGCAAAAAGACACGATTTTAGAGCGCGCACAGACTGAAATCAATCAACCAGGCATATAATGCCTTGCTTCACAGCGAACGTGTTAATTACCCACCTATAACCCACCCATTCTTCCTAGATTACTTGTATTATACTAAAAGATTATGACGTCCTGTAAAATTGTTCTTAGGCGCGAATAGCATTAGTTATGATTTACGAGCTACTGAAGAGAGGTGTACCTACCTCGAGTGGTGTCCTGGGCCAAACGTACGAACTATTTTGAACGATGTAAGAAATTATTTATAATTTTGAAACGCAAAAATAGGAAGATTATAATCATACGTTACGCGAGCCTTTAAATATCTCACCAAAAGAGACCTTATTCACTATCAAAATATAGCGTCTGTCCAGACTCCAGATTCGCGCCCATTGCCACTAGCTTCACACTGCAATCGCACCTATTACAATTTTTTTTTGCACGATTTGCCACCCTTTATATCTGGCCGCCCTAGGCCCGGGCCTACTGGGCCTTAGGGCAAATCCGCCACTGTCCATTGCGTTGACTAGCATCGACATTTAGCAGCTACTTGGCAGAATTTCTGTTCTGACAGTGCAATGTAACACAGAGGACCATAGCAGTGTCAACTAACTCTTAACATTACCCTTGGTTATACTCATTGAAGTGGGTGAATTTAAATTATATTATGTACACAAAAATTTGGAGATAGTTGGTAGGTTATATAGGCTATTACCTTTATTACAGTATGTGCATACAAAGCGTCGCTCAGCACGGTGGTTTCTCAAATGATTCTGAAGCTGGGCATTCTTGGTGAAAGTCTTGTGACACAGCCCACAACTAAGGCCCGATTCACCTTCACCGACCTCCTGAAATTTTTGTAATAAGATAAATAAATATACCTGCAGTACATTTCCAGAAAGCAAAAAATCACTGTGATATTTATTCAGATCGTAGAAAAAATACTATTTTAAATTTTAATATAATACAAGATTGACATTAATTTAAAAAATGGCACATGGAGTTTGCAAGTAGTTTTCTCTTCTTACCTCCTCATTGTTAGAACCTTGTTCTGATGTCTCTGGTGCATTATCCCCTATAGTAACTTCTGGTACAAGAGGCTGGCATTTGAAGCAGGCATATATTCCATCTTTACCAGTTTCAAACAGTTGCTAAAATATTTTAAAAAAGTTTGAAAACATTTTCTCAATCAATACCTTAATCCCTTGATCGTGGAAAGACGAGACACAATAGCCTTTGTCGCAAGCACCGGTGCTCGTACGGGGCTTGCTAGGTTAATAACATTATAATATTAAAATTGTCTGTCTGTCTGTCTGTCTGTTACCTCTTCACTCTTAAACTGCTATACTTATTTTGATAAAACATTGCAAAACTTAAATGTGAAGATGTTTCTGTTGGTCTGTCACCTTCTCAGGCCAAAGCGCTTAACCGATTATACTTGATATGATGCCGAATAAGCTCTAGCAGTAATGTGAAAGTTACCTAGACTACCATACTTACTATGTGATTTTACACATAGAACAAGGAAGTAATTATGTATTATTATGACACAGAAGTAGTACCAAACACTTAAGTTCCAATTTTTAACTTCAATAATCGTGCATTCAATATTGAAAGTAAAGAGATATTATAGATTTCTAGACTATGTTCATTATTATAGGAAAAAATTCATGTAACATTTGTATAATGAAGTATCTGTACTTAAATAACATACAATAAGGCAAAAAATAGCTGCTATTCAGCTGTTACAAAAAAACAGTGTTTTTATGCGGCATTGCAGCCAAACGTAAAAAAACACAGACGTTCGCGGAAATAAAAAAAAAATAACGCGGGCAGGTTTCGAATGCAAGTTTTTTATGATCGCTACAAGAATGTGTTTAATTTCTACGAGAATATGCATTGAAATATTAACACATTTACTATAAATAAACTTTATAAGACGACGCCGTTCTGCAAATACAGCTACTGAGACTAGAAAACGTTCATCGAGAAAAGAAAACAAAAATATTGACCGACTCGAACCTTTCTTTTACTACATTACTAATAAATAAAGTATACTTACAACAGCTGGTTTTAAACAAATTCCACATTTATCCATTGTATATTAAATGAATGCTTTTATTTTAAATTATGTAAACAAGTACCACTGTAATTATTTTTCTCATTATCCGACAGGTCGTCAAATCAGAAAAAAACATAAAATCAGGCGGGGTGGGGCACAAAGGGGAGCGCTAAAATACAGATAAGAAAAGTCATTTGAGACTTGAAAGAGAAAATATTAAATCAAATAATTTTATTATTAATTATACCCAAGAATCTTTGAAACTATCACTTATAAGGAGAAAAAGATTATAGAGTGATTTTTAGACGGTATGTTTGGCAACGTATTGGCCTTGTTTGCCTATTTGACAAATATGACCAATACTAAATACACGTATCCGTACATTTGTCGGTTTTTGACGCACATCAAAAGAGTCAAATAGGCAAGCAACAGCCTTCACATTTATATTACGTCTATCAAAAAATAAAATCTAATAAAATATAATATTATAATAATAACTGTGATTTTATTTTAGATGCCGAAATGGAACGCAGGTGTGTTATTTTGGGAAATGTCATTATTGACACTTGACAGTTGACACCAATGATGACAAATGTCAATTGTGTCAATGTACAAACTACGATCATCTCACGTTAGAATTATCTTTTTGTTTTGTATTTGTTATTTCGTTATAATATTATTTTAAAGCTTTTGGTGAAGCCAGTGGAAGATTATTTATATTAAACTACAGATGAGTTAAAAATGTAGATTAAATATAACGAAGATATCTTAAAAAGTGCGAATATACATGTCTACGCAACAACCTTAGCACAAGATTTTATAAATTCCTCAAAAATGTCGGATAAACCAGTAGTAGCTAGTGCTAACCAGCCAATAGTTAAAATAGGGCACTATACACTTGGCGACACTCTCGGTGTCGGCACATTTGGTAAAGTAAAAATAGGGGAACATCAACTTACCAAACACAAGGTCGCAGTAAAAATCCTTAACAGGCAAAAGATTAAATCATTAGATGTAGTCGGTAAAATCAGACGTGAGATTCAGAATCTTAAACTTTTTAGACATCCACATATTATTAAACTGTACCAGGTAAGCTAGTAAGTAGTAACCTATTGATCTTGGACAGAAAGTGACTCATTTTAAGATGATAGTTTTGCACTAGATTGCTTGTTTGTCTTTTCAAGGTGATATCAACTCCAACTGATATTTTTATGATTATGGAATATGTGTCTGGTGGAGAATTATTTGATTACATAGTCAAAAAAGGGAAACTACAGGAGCATGAAGCGAGAAGATTTTTTCAACAAATAATCTCAGGTGTGGACTACTGCCATCGTCATATGATAGTTCATAGAGATTTGAAACCTGAAAATTTACTACTGGACCACAACATGCATGTAAAAATTGCTGATTTTGGTCTTTCTAACATGATGATGGATGGTGAATTTTTGAGGACATCCTGTGGATCACCAAATTATGCAGCACCAGAGGTACTTTTTAATGTTTGTTGAGAAAAAGAATTTGTTATTTTTTGAAAAAAAGAAATAAATGTAGTATTGTAAAATGTAGTTTGATAATGGGGATTGTCCATTTTTTTTTTAATTTTGCTCATTACAAAAACATTTCGAGGAATAAGGTCAGTGATCGTTTTTCTGTATATAAACGAAAAAAATGCCCATTAGTTACTTATATTTTTGAACAAATATGTTTAACCTTAGTTTGACCAGGCCTGTCCCACTCGCGCGAATAGGCATTGAACTGTAAGTACCACCCACGGGTAGCAAATCAGTAGGGACTCACAAGCGAGCGGTGACGCACGCACACGAGTTGTTCGTTGCATACCTGCGTATTGCATAACTTATTCGATTGCTATCACAGAATTTATATTAATCTCACAATGGACAATAAAAAGAAAAGGGCAAAGAAATATTGCGCGATGCGTACTATTCGAAACCTCATTTGTTTACAAAAATAACTAAGTTATACAAACACTTTAAGTAGGTAATATTAGACCGGTTTCAATAATTAAGATACGGTACCTATCGAATCTAAGTACGCGTAACTAGTTACACGCGAATTTATGATAATTAAATCTACATAGTACTAAGACATAATATCTTAGATTATTTTGAGTTAAATAAAATGTAGTTAATTAAATATAAAGATTATAATATTATTTTTAAAAAGAGACAACCCTGATTTCTTCAGAAAAGGTACGAGTTATGCGATAGAAAGAGAGCGGAGATGTAGGCAAATATAATTGTAGGCACCTAGCACTGCGCGGTCGGAATTTGAACTTTATAGTATCGTAGCATGAGTCGTTAATTCTTTAAACGGGTTTCGTTAGTAAGAATTCTGTTGGTACAACTAATATATATTCTGTGGTTTGACCTTCAATGGCGTTAAATTAGCAATAAATTCGACCAACATTACGTTTCGAACTTTTGGTAAGCTTCTCGTATCAGCTTTCACATAATGAGAACTTGCATTTGACGAACCAGCCATTATAAATAAGATTGAAAGGAAATTTAAAACATACTGCAGAGGTCAATTGGCCGCCGATGATGACGTCAGAGCGAAACTTTAAAAATTTATTGAGAAAAAACTAGCCAATGAATTTCAAAATTATTTAATTTATATTCTTAAAATACCCTATTTTAACAAAAAAAAAATAAAATAAAAAGTACATGTAATTTTTTTGGACAATGCCCATTGATTATGTAACTTCAACAAATACATAATTTTTAGCAGCTTTTGGCAAACTAATTAACATTTAATTGTTCCAGGTAATATCTGGAAAACTCTATGCTGGTCCTGAAGTTGATATTTGGTCCTGTGGAGTTATTCTTTATGCACTTCTCTGTGGCACATTGCCCTTTGATGATGAACATGTACCAACATTGTTCAGGAAGATAAAGTCTGGTATATTCCCTATCCCTGAATATTTAAACAAATCGGTTGTGAGCCTCCTCTGTAGCATGTTACAAGTCGACCCAATGAAAAGAGCCTCTATTGATGACATTAAGAAACATGAGTGGTTCCAAAAGAATCTTCCTGAGTACTTATTCCCTTCTCCTGTGGAACAGGTAATAATTTTAAAATTTTAAATTTTTTTTGTCTTTAAGCAAAAAATTATTTATAATTGGGCCTCTCTTTTTGACCACAAAAGGTATAAAATTTAAATGAAAGGGGAAGCCTTTTCCTTAAAAAAAAACTTTGAATGTATGTCATTATAGGACAGCAGTGTTATAGACACGGAGGCTATATCGGAAGTGTGCGATAAGTTTGGTGTCCGCGAGCACGAGGTGCACAATGCTCTGCTGAGTGGTGATCCCCATGACCAACTGGCTATTGCTTACCACCTTATAATAGACAACAAGCGCATTGCTGACGAAGCAGCCAAGGCAGAGATAAAGGAATTCTATATAGCTAGTAAGTCAACAATATAAAATATTACACTTGTATTTTGTATCCCAAATTTTAGCAAATTTTAAGATAATATAATATTATAACACATACCTTTTTTTTAAAAAAAGGCAGGTCGCTGTAGCCCTGACGTCACTGCGACCCATGAGGATCTATTGTGACTCCTTCGCACTAGAGTATCGTCCCCAACCCAATACTGCTCATAAATTGAACAATATGGTTGGGGTTGGTGCCACGAATTTCCTCTGTGGATGAGTATTCGTGGCGACCAAGGTGCCTGTTCCTGCTCTGTAGTAGAGCAGGACAGTAGAGGAGAAGGTGAATAGGTGTTTCATCCTCCTCCTCACTGAATTTAATCCTCCAGGATTATATATTATCTTTATATATATCTGCAAGTCGTTATGTACACATAACTAGTCAAGAGTTAAAAATTAAATGTGACTCAGATGCGGCGGCGGGCTGCGCCCCTAGTACGAGCGCAGACGTGGCGCGGCCGCACCCGGAGCGCATCGCACCGCTGCGGGATAAGAGCTCGCCCGCACCGCACGCCCCGCCTCCCGCGCCTGACAACAAGCGCGGCACGCCTGTCAAGCGGTAATTTGAATCTTGACTCAGGCACAGTGTGCCGAGTGTGAGTTTTTTGGTTTAACATTCGATCGTGAACGCGTTTGGCGTTTACTAAGATTTTGTATGGGAGCTGGGCTCACTCCCGTAAGCATCGCTAGGTGGCGCTGTACAAATCCCATACAGAAATCTTAGTAAACGCCAAACGCCTTCACGATCGAAAGTGAAACAAAAACTCACACTCGGGCCTCAGTACATGTGTTGTGTCTTTCGACTGTATTAAACATAAAAAAATAGTGTTATCTATTTTCACGTTCATACTCTAATTCACATGCTACTGAACAGCAAAGTTTACAACAAAGCGCTAGTATGACAGTCAACAACATTTTTAAAATTATTCTTACATCGCTAATAATAATAATCTCAATGTTTTTCGACAATTTAATTTTTTATATGGTTTACACTTTTTATGGAAAAATTATAGACATTAGCAACAGCCTTATAAGTTTTTACTTTTTAGTAGATATTTTTAATATTATTCAGACTTTATGAGTAATTTTTTACAGTGCTAAATGGCATTTGGGTATCAGATCGCAAAGTAAGCCCAACGACATCATGTTGGAAGTGTTTCGCGCAATGAAGGCGTTAGATTACGAGTGGAAAGTCATAAATCCTTACCATGTCAGGTATGAAATTGATTGGATATGCTTTAATCTAGTATTACGAGTATAAACATAATTTTAAATATGTAAGTATAGAGAAACCCCATCCATACTAATATTAAAAATGCCAAAGTGTGTCTGTCTGTCTGTTACCTCTTCGCGAACAAAATGCTGAACCGATTTTGCTGAAATTTGGTATGGAGATACCTTGAGTCCCGGGGAAGGACATACTTATTTTATAGGATACTTTTCATCCCGGAAAAATGAACGGATCTCGCGCGAAAAACTAATTATTTTGGCGCAACGGAGTTGCGGGCATCATCTAGTTACTAATAGAATCCTTATTTCCTTACCTCAAGAAAGTGGCATGCCGCATGACGCACAAAAAATTCTAAAAACACCTATAACATCTTTATACCCAGATTCTCTCTACTGCATCTTTTTATCAGTTAGTGGTTGATATGTGGTAAAGGATGCCAATATTCTATTTATTTTAGCACTGTTTTTGCAGTTCAGTTTGATTTGTTAATAATAATTAGTAATATCGTAATTTTCAGGGTGCGCACTCTCAACAAAATGACAGATAAGCACGTGAAGATGTCGCTCCAATTGTACCAAGTGGATTACAAGTCCTATCTGCTTGATTTCAAATCGCTGTCCGGCGAAAAAGAGGAGGCTGATGAGGAAATCATCCCAGGGCTGACACCGCTGCCACTCCCGTCTCCGGCCACGCCCACCGCGCAGGGTCATCACACTATGGAGTTTTTCGAAATGTGTGCAGCCCTAATAATCCAGCTCGCACGATAGTGTTCTATTGGTTATTATTTCCTGAATTGAATACATGCTCACGGCCGCATTTTAATGATCACTTAAGTAGCTACTCAATGAAGACTAAAGACAGAAAATACATAAAAGACTTTTTTTCATAAGTCATAACCTTCACAAGGTAAATCTTTGAGTTAAATTAGTCTGAGTGCAGCCGTAAGTAAAGTATACTTACATAAATCCTAATAAAATATCTTGTCACAGTAATTGTAAATGTTAAAAACATATCCAGTTTAATATGTTAAATGTTTTCAGGAGATTAAATTTCTTGTAATGTAATTAGTTATTAGAAACCAAAGATATATCATATAAAACAGCTTAAACATCAACATATTTCTTTAGAAATTCTCTGCTAATAAAAAACAATTATATATTATGTAATCCATGCTGCTTTAAAATATTATTGTCTTATAGTCTACCTTATAGTAAAATAAATCCATCAAATGGTAAATTAAATAGTAGCTTAGTAGATGTTAAAGTGATGGCTAATGCAATAAATTATTAAAAGTATTTAATTTTCATTTATAGAAAAAAAAAATTAGGTATAGGAGAAGGTGGTAATGTGGCCCCCCACTTTGTTTATCAAGCATTATTTAAAAAATATAGGAGTCAGAAACCTAAAAAATACATTATGGGACTTCTTATTCATTTGTTTAAACATGTCTTATTAGGGAATAAATAAAACTCGTGCAGGATAATCGAAAGTTTTAATTATTCTTAATCAATCACATTTGGTATTTTGAGATCAAGTGATGGTAATGTGCCCCCCCCGGGATATCACATTAAATGTATTGCACAAGTGAAACTTAACGGCAAAAATCACAACTGTAATAGTCACTTTTGGAGCCTTCACAGGCTACATATCCCATTAGTTAAAAACTTTATACTGTACCCATGGCTCTCCAGCTCTGTCATTGGAACAACAATACGACCAATGTGAGGGGGCCAAATTACAATCATTGCTAATATTTAAACAAACGTACCAAAAATATTTATTAAATGTATAATTTTATATTTACCTTTTAAATTCCGTAGGAGAACAGTTTGATGTATCCGATGTTTGAACACAAAAGCCAAATATTTCTGTTTCTTAACAACTATCGAAATAAAATCACACACACTTAAAAGTTTCGCAGGTCGCAATTTTAACTTGATCGAATGACAATCGAACTTGACAGCCTGTGTTGGATTTGTACGGTGCTAAATTAGTAGCATGCCGCGAGCATCCCATTCCACCAAAATTATACTGGATAGCAGTGGCGAAGCCTCCATAGAACACGATTCCTACCGGCTTACCTTGGCCAATTTTAATATATACATTTTTTATTATTAATAATTATAGCTTACCCCGCTTCCTACAATTTCATAAAAATAATTCGCCATGTATTTAAAATCACGCAAACGCACACATACCCGTTTTTACGATCGCACTCAAAACGCGTACGTACTGCTCCGGTGGCCGGGGAACTCGCTCAAAACATCGGGAATCCAAACATTTGAAATGTATGAAATTCACGCACACATACACATTACTACTACATGCAAACGACTCGTCGATATTGTCGAACAACAAGCCGATCCCACATAGCCTACCTAGTCTTTATTTGTCATGTGTTAAGGTTTAGTTTCGCATGTTTCGCTTTAAAAGATTTCGTCCAATCACAACAGAGCTAATTGCAGCTGCGGCCGACCGGCGCGTGCTGTCATTTCAATTCACAATACAATTATATTACGCGGTCATTTGCACTCATTTTGTACTGTTATTATTGTAATATGCAAAATTTTGTTTATTAAGTTAGTGGGCTAGCTTGATTGTAATGTTATATAGTTTAAAAGAATCGAAAGTAGTGAAACTTTACTTGCCAAGTGTTGTGTTGTGTTTTTGTTTGTTACATCGTAAAGGTTGGTTTGTTTTACTTACTTTGAAATTAGTCGTGACACGGTTAGGTGAGAAATGGTAGCATTAGTACAAATTGACTGTTGTCTTACGGATTACCTATTAAATGACTTAAATTCGTTCTATTAAATAACGACGACAGACGACAAATAACAAAATTAAACATTTAGGTACGTATTTCTGCTGATATTTCTTTGCTACTAGCTTTTGCCCGCGATTTCGTCTGCGTGGACTTCAGACAGGTAGCCTATGTTCCTTTCCATGTTTGACATGGGATGCATGCAAAATTTCATCTAAATCCAGTTTTTGCATGATTGAGTAACAAACATCTACACTGGCAAGTCAGGATTCACTTATTTTTGGTGTGTGAGTGTGAGTGACGTGTGCTTAAAACGGCTTTTTTTAAAGCCACTTTTATCATACTCGACATGCACTGTTCATATAATACCAGTGATGTCATGTATGGTGAAGGTGGTGAATACTAACAACACTAACACTGCATGCAACGCACACAATGCAAGCAAAGCACCCTAGTAGTTATGGAAAAGGTAAACTAACACACTTAATACAGGTATGTAATTTATTGCACGTTTTTTTTACAAGAATTGAAATTTTGCTTATTCACGAGTTAGCCGTTTTTTGGTCCGGCTTTACCTTTTTTTTTTTCACCCCACGCCACTGCTGGATAGTGTTGTTAAAACATTAAATATTGAGGGGGGCCAATATATGTGCAGGGGCCACATTACCACCTTTTCCCTGTACTTATAACGTTTAGTAGATTAATAGGTATTGGTATGTTTCAACTTTCATTTATTCTGGTTTTTGGTACAAATGGTTCATAACGAAATTAATATAATTATATTGTTGTATAGCGTATTTAAAAGTATTTATTTCAATAAATGGACTTTTAGCAAAATATTGTTTTTAATAACGCTTATTGAACATGGCATGTGATTATTGTTTTAAGTAATGTAACTTACATTACTTATAACAAAAATCGCACATCAAATTCAATACGTTTTATTATGTTTTGGTGTATGTGACTAAAATAATAATAATAATTTGGTGTACAGATATTGTAACTATACATAAAATCTGAAAATGGAGTAGCCATTAGCCACGTACTGACCAAGCGCGCTGCCTCGCTGCCTCGCCCGACTCCCGAGCGTGCCGCGGCCGAGCCAAAAGCTGTCGGTTTTTGGTCGATGCTCAAAGGCGCCTCGGTACGTTTGCCGCGCACTAACACGTACTGACCGACCGAGCAAATGCGCGCGAGGCTGCCGCGGCGAGGCGGCTCGCTTGGTCAGTACGCGGCTATTGACTATCTCATCTTGTAAAATATTGCTTTCAAGCTAAGAACTTTTAACACTTGACTCTTAAGTGCTTATCTGATAGCTATTTCGATTTGAAAGTGCCTTTTAGGGTGATATTAATTTGGTTACAAGTTGGTAATGTACAGTTGAAATCAATAAAATATTCTCAAAATTTTGATTTTTATTTCATGTTTTACACATTAGCAAAAAAGTCAGGTTGCCTCAAATTAAAACAAGATATAACAGAATACTGAAATTTATTAAAGGTCTATAGATTTAACAACTTAAAAATCTATATAATTATACAAGCTACTAACGCTAATGACTTCATTTCTTTATTATCTGTATGATTGAGATGACGACCGTTCGTAAGACGAAACATGGAATAATAGACCTACAAATCTAAAATATTTAAGCTTTAGAAACTGGCGTCTTTTAATTTTCATAACAGGACCTAACACATTAATTTTTATTTTAATCATAATTTATCGAATCATTACCTTAATTTTATTCATTTATTACTGACATTAAAATGTGTAGGAGACTTATTAATAAAAGGGCCTTGAATTTGGAAGTCATCATCCCTTTAAAAGCGCAAGTGTCGTATTAAGTAGGGGGCGCTGCGGTCAGGGCGCCGTGTTTGGTGCGACAGGGGCGCCCTCGTCGGGTTTACTCTCGAGCGAAAACGGCGGTATTCGGCAATCGAACGTGTAGCCGTCCTCGCGTTCCATTCTGAATGTGCCCCTGTAAAATAATATAAAATATCAAAATGTATGTATAACAATATTAATATTATGTTATAACTTATATATAGTATTATGATGGAATGCTTCAGTATTTTCTTCTCCGTGTTTTAGTCTTCATTAGTATGTTTATTTGCTACCATTTTTAGTTTTTACTTATCAATGCTACAGGATTTTATAATATTTTGTCCATAGCTACTGTTTAAAATATAATATATTTAATATATTTTATAATAATGTCAAAATATAATTAAGGCCTTGATCGTGGGTATCGCAGACAATAGATTTTCAATTGTTATTTTATATAATTGTTAACTGCTAAGAAGCACTCACCACATGTGTCCACTGGGCGCCTGAAGACTAACATGGCTGCTATATTGAAAGGCAGGGGCGTGTCTAGCCAACAGCGGCTCCTGGCCCACTACGCCGCGCCCCCGCACGGTCTCCAACGTGCCGCTCAGAGAGAATATACGCCAGTGACGCTCGCGGAGTTGAACGGCCGCTGCGCCCAAATTCTCCAGACGAATACAGTACCGCCACTGAAAAAATGATTCCTAGTAAATTTCGATTTTTAAAGGGCACAAATATGGGTTAGTTAGGCGTGCGACTTGGTCACTGTATAACATAGGCAAGTGTCATATATAGTCTATAAACTACTATGCTATAGAATTGATGATCTCTGAATGTAGTACATACTTATTTCTACATTCTGACAGTATCACATTTGAAATTCTAATAAGAGAGCTATCTATCTCTGCCGCGCACTGTAAAACTCTGGAACGAACTGCCACCAGCAGTATTTACGGACCTATACGACCTGCAAACCTTCAAGAAAAGAGCGTATTCCCTCTTAAAAGGCCGGCAACGCACCTGCAGCTCTTCTGATGTTGCGAGTGTCCATGGGCGACGGTAGTTGCTTACCATCAGGTGACCCGTTTGCTCGTTTGCCCCCTTATTTAATAAAAAAAAGAAAAAAAAATCTAAAGAACAATCTCATACCCAGTATACTGCAGAATTTTGAGATTCGCGACTTCCCATGTAGAATGGGATGACAGTAACGCGAACACCTTCTGTAGTTTCTCGGTGCACATCACTGAGTTCTAGCCAGGGATGATTCTTCTTTTGCCAAGCGCGAAGTGTTTCTTGGGCAATAAAAGGAGGGTCTGTAAGAAAAAAAGTCGTCAATTATTTACACTATCTATAACTAAATGCTAATTCTACTACACATTATGTTATTTATAATATTAGCAAACTAATGTCCTACCTTTATCTGGGTTATGCATGAGAAACTTGTCAAAGAGTTCATGTTGTAATGGCACTCTTTCCACTGATGTGTATGGTATAATGTCATCATGTGCTACATAATCTAAGCCAGGGATAGCATAAAGGCTGCGACTTGATTCTTGGTTACCAAGAAATGTAACTGCCTCAGTCTGTGCCCTCTGAAATTAAAATTACATTATGATACTTTACACCATGTCAGTTTGGCCCAGCAGTGTGTTGCGTTGTGTGTGCTTTTAGAAGATCTTGTGTTACAGACAAGGGAAAAACCTTTTTTAAAGGAATGGGCAAGGGGTCACTCAACAGTTTTTATTATCTTGCAGTGTTAGTAAGGGAGATCGCAGACGACAGACTATCCGTGACGCACTTTGTATTCTGTGGAAATAGAACCTATGCAATTATATGCAGTAACGCACATGACGCGCAATAAGTCCGACGCACAAAAAATTCGTATAAGGGAGATCGCAGACGACAGACTTTGTGCGATCAAAGTCTGCGGCTTCCATACAATCTGATGGCGCGCGCCATGCGGAATGTATGTAAGCCGCAGACTTTGATCGCACAAAGTCTGTCGTCTGCGATTTCCCTTATTCTGGCAGACCGCATCGCGCCGCTTCGCGCGGCGCCGCACAAAAAGTGTGCGAAAAAAATAGAACGTTTGCTTCAACACGCGCTAACGCAGACGGCGCATACTTTTAGTCTACAATCTGCATTTGTAGTGACTTAACGTACGCGATCTATTTAATTAACATGGCACCAGATATCGATGTAACGATGTTAACTCATGAAATACAAAACAGACCAGTAATTTAATTTATGAAACAGTGGCGGGGCAAGACCTAAATTTTATGTGGGCAAATATATCTTGCGAGGCCCCCTAAAATATATTATGCGAGCCCCCCCCCCCCCCCCCCCCCCCCCTATTGGATGACGCTATAGAACGGATTTATTGAGAGAAATAATTTTTTGATAAGTACTTAAAGTTTTATTTATAAAACTTTTTATTTATGAATATTTGAGTATCACGTACAACTCGTAAAACCTTTAAAAAAACCTAGTGGTCCAAGGGGCGCGAGGCCCCTAGGACCGCGAGGCCGTGGGCGGTCGCCCACACCGCCCACGCCTTGCACCGCCTCTGACCTCTAAGGCAGAATAATGCAGAATTGAATGTTTAATATGGAACTGTCCCTTCAATAATCTGTCCGAAATTATAGGAATGTACCTAGGGTTGCCAACATTTCTCCGGCGAAATATAGTATTTTTCAAAATAAACTATAAAAAATATAGTACACTCCTAAAAAATATAGTATTTTATGGAAAAATTAAAAAATGTTCAATGAAATATTTAAGTATTATTAATTATTTTTATAAAAACTATATTTTTTTGCATTTCTTGCATTTTTAAACAATGTTTTGTCTAAAATAAAAGTGCCATATGCTTTATGTCATTCAATTTTAAGATTAATGTAAATTAAAAGCTAATTTTTTGATGAGATACTACTCCTGTTTCTCTCTTCCCGCCATTTCAAATTCATAACCGAAAATACCCTTTCTGTGAATGCCGAAGTGGCGGGAATAGAGAGCAGGAATGAGATAATTTTAGTGTTGAAAATATAGTATTTCGTCGCTTAGCTAACAATACCGCGTAAGTCGAAAATTGGTCATTTTGACTTTTATACTTCATTGGATAGATTTTGTCGGCGCGCATCCAATGATGTTAGAATTTTGTTTAAATTGTCCAATCGCAGTGCGTTATTCAAGTAGTTCTGGCACCACGCAAGTCGCTTGTTGTGTCACAACCGCATAAGTCGTCAGTCCGCCATACTATCTTGTGTTGATGTGTGACCACGCAGCAAATTTATTGTATATTTTTGTCTATTACGGTTTTATCAGAGAGACAGACACTTCTGATGGACCAAAAAGGAAAGCCAACTCGATTATTTATTATTTTGTAGTTTAATAGAGTGTAATTACTGCTATTTTAGATGTATTTTAAACTTCAATTATAGATCGGCGGTTTTTCAATGTAATGTTCATTGACTTAGGCGGTATTGTTAACTATTTCATGGGGGGCACATGACATCTTTCTTCTAAAAAGCCCTAACAATTTAGTTGCAATAGCTCTTACTGCTACCTATTACCCTAATTGAGGTTTCCATCCCGTTTTTCATTGACCTTATAAAAGTTATGGTGAACTCCTGAGGGATACCGCCCTACTCTTCTTGTATAGCCACCCGGAGGTTTTGAAGGGTATTTGCGGCAGGAGTCCTGGCCCTGACCCTCCTTTGGAGTTCGCCCCATGGCTTCTCTATAGGATTATGGTCTGGTCTTCTTGCTGGCCAATGCGTAACCGAAATTCCGACCTCGGAGAGATATTGACGAACTATCGCAGCAACGTGCGGTCGACCATTGTCCTGCATCAATATGAAACATTTACCAACTAACGTCGTATGGCACCGCATGATATCCTAGCATGCCCTGGATGTAGCGATGGGCATTCAAAGTGCCAAGGCGCGGCCCGGTTTCGAACTCAAGATTGGTTTTTGCACCAAAAGAAATACCGCCCCAAACAGTCCCGGAACCCCCGCCAAATGGAACCATTTCGTCAATGCACACCCCCGCAAATCGTTCTCATTTTCTAAGGTATACTTTCCTGCGACCATTGCTACCATAAAGATTGATTTTGTACTCATCAGAGATGAGTACGACCCGCCATTACTCCAACGACCAATCAACGCAAGAACGGGCGAAATTAAGCTGCGCTTGACGGTGTGCTGGGGCTAATTTTGGGCCGTTAGCGATTTTTTGTGAAGTCAAACAACTGTCTGCAAGTCTTCGTCGTACAGTCCACTCACTTACTGTAACTCATCCTGTTATATGTAGCCCGATGTCATCCTGAACCTGGTCGCCTGGTAAAATTTAGAGTCTCTAAAAAACTTCGGTATACTCTTCTAACCGAAGATCGACTTAAATTTAAGACTTCTAGCCATAAATCAAAATGAGAGGCTTTATTTGAAGTACTATTCATATTATCACAAAGAAATTACGTCCAAAATGAAGTTAAACGAACACTAAATCAATAAAAATCAAGACAAAACAGGATCGATAAAATTTGACCAATTTTATCCACAGGACAAAACAAAATTAAGAAATTGAGTGATGGGGGTGCTTAGTGATTTGTGTCGTTTGTAGTCAAGCACGTTGATGTAAAAAAATGTATTTAACCCATCAGTCGTGGCAAAACGAGACACAATAGCTTTTTCATTGTTATCGCGGCCGGATGTGGCCGCTTGGGGCTTCATGAATTAATTTAATTAAAATTAAAAAAAAATGTAATAAAAAGAAGTTTCAATACCGCATAAGTCTTTCTTTTGTTGAACTAATACCGCCTAAGTCAATTTTAATACTGATACAGTATTAAATACACATATTTTAATATGTGACATCATAATTGTACCAATTTTATACCTATTTATGTCTTCAGTACACATGTCTGAAGTATTTTAAAGAAAATAATCAGTTTTTTGTCTCTCCTGAAAACTTGTCAAATTTAACTTGCGCGGTATTGTTAGCTAAGCGACGATTTTTGCGTACTATATAATAGTTCAACAGTATATAGTACGCAGGCACGAAATATAGTACAATACTATATATATTATAGTACGGTTGGCAACCCTAGATGTACCCAAAATTTTCTATTTTTTCTTCTTTTTCTGTACTTCAAGTACAAAATAATACTTCGCGATCTTTGCACGATTTCCATAGCGTCTACGTCCCTTCAGTAAGTTAAGTTCAGCGGACAGAATGATCGAAGATGTGCGTCGTGTGCGTTAAGTCTGTGAAAAATCCGCGAACGACATTTGTGCGCCTTTTGTGCGCCGCAGACTCGATCACACAAAAAGTGTGACGTGTGCGATCTCCCTAAAATTAACACACATTCAGCATTCTCTATTACGATAAAACTATTGCAATGCTTTATTTCTATAAAAACAATTAGAGATGTGCCGACTAGTCAGTAAAGCCGACTATCCGGCCACTTTTGTAGTCAGCGAATAGTCGGCAAAAAGAAAAAAATAATGATTATTTTGAAATTAACTAGATTTGGTCGCCGCACTCAAAGCCCACGATAAAAGCTATGCCATAGCATAAAATTTATTCTTATTTAAATAAAATACTCAGATTTTTTATCAATAAATTAGGTAATTATGTCACACATGATTTATAGTAAAAAATATATCCTGAAAACCATTAGTTCTGTATCATGACGTTAACATAACCAAAACACGATTCAACACGTTCACAGGCGGTGTAACCATGATCGGCTTGGCCGAATAGTCGGCCGATTAGTCTGCTTCTTTGCAACAGACTAATCGGCTAGTCGGCCAAAGTCACGATCAGAATATCTCTAATTATAATACATTTTTATTGGCAAATAAGATAGAATGATGTGAATCAACTCACAATCAGAATTTTTGTACATGAAAATTGAAAAACACAGAATTTTTTTAATTACCAAACTGAACCAATAATATGAAAACTATGGGGTATAACTATTGTTGTTTATAAAAAAACAAATACGAACCCTAAAACTACAACGGATAAACAGATTATATTATAATCTTTGATGATAAATTAGTTAGTTTAGTGACTGCAACAATTAGATTTAAGTCATAAAAAGTACCTTCCTCTTCCAATCAGGTTTCATATATTGCACAGTGTACGGAGGAGACGAAAAATCGGAAATTTTCTATTTTCTTCAATTTTGAATGGGCATTAGTATTATGAATGCAAGAGTAGAACAGCCGCGTGTCAATTCGCAATAGTTTTTATTCTACGAGCTACCAAAGTTTAGGGATTTTTTGCGGCCCGGAAGCGAAAAATCCATATATCTCCAAAATTTTTACGTAATAAATAAAATTTTGTACTCCACCTGAAAGCCTATTAAATAAGGCATATTTCAAGCTTTTTTCCCGATCCGCCGTGTCGATATTTTACCTACAATAAAATAGTTTTCATTTTTAGGTTTTTATTTTTTTAATCCAAAAGCAAACAAAAGATGCAATCGAAAATATCGACAAATTAAAGGTATACAAGCATTCTATACGCACAAAAAAAATCACTCGTGAGATCCGTTTACAACTGGATATATTTGATCGTGAAATCCTACGCTAGGGCTGCCACCATACGTCTTTCAATGGATGGCTGTCAATAATGCAATAGAAATAGTCACATAATATATTAACATTTATAGTATGAAAGTTATAGACGCTTTTAATGAGTATAATTAAAATTATCAAAAATAAGTCTTAGAAAAAATATAAAACCTCCTCTTTTTTTGGAAGTCGGTAAAAAAATCGGATGTCAGTTCGTAATACTTCAAACAATTAATATTATTTCTAGTATTTATTTTAAAAATCAAGGTAAGTGATGGTCACGCGAAAAGCGAAAAGACTACAAATAATACAGCGTTGCGTCGTTTGATAACCCTGTTGACAATTAAGTTTGTAAATTGAATAAATTGATTTAGCAGTGGTTGTAAACGGATCTCACGGGTGATTTTTTTTGCGTATAGAATGCTTGTGTACCTTTAATTTGTCGATATTTTGGATTGCATCTTTTGTTTGGTTTTGGATAAAAAAAAATAAAAACCTAAAAATGAAAATTATTTTATTGTATGTAAAATATTGACACGGCGAATCAGGAAAAAAGCTTGAAATATACCTTATTTAATAGGCTTTCAGGTGGAATACAAAATTTTATTAATTACTTAAAAGTTTTGGAGATATATGGATTTTTCCCTTTCGGGCCGCAAAAAACACTAAACGTTGGTAGCTCGTAGCATCAAAACTATTTCGAATTGACACGCGGATGTTCTACTCCTGCATTCATAATATTAATGCCTATTCAAAATTGAGGAGAAAATAGAAAATTTCCGATTTTTCGTCTCCTCCGTACACTGTGCGATGTGTGTTGCACATTCAAAAATAACATATTGAGTGGTTTTATATGATTTAAAAACTTATTAAAAAATTGAGAATATAAGTTTTTAACACTTCAACTCCCAAGCGGCCACACGTGGCCGCAAGAACAATATATTTCCAAGAATCCGCAATCAAGGATTAAAAAGTTTTTTACTTTTTTTTACTTTGAAAATAATTTTTTGTAAGTTTGAATGTTAAATAGGAATTAGTAAAAATAATATTATAATAAAAACTTAACACTTACTATGTATGGTGCATCTCTGGTATCTATTAACACTTGGTAAAATGTATGAGTCCGACCTTTGACTTCCTTCCCAACATTTGACAGGGTGTCTGATGTTTCAGACGTACCTGGTGTCTCTGAATTCTCTTTCTTGTTGTTAATATCTCTATCATATACTCTAGCTAACCATGGAAACAAAATAACCCCTCTGTATCCAAATACTTTATGCAAAATCAATTGGCCCGTCTCATATTTGCCAGTTGTTTTGGGAGCTTCTAATTTGCCTACTTCCGCCAATCTGCGAAGTAAATCAATGAAAATATTTACATCATCGATTATGTGATATTAGGTGCAAATGTTTTAAGGCTGATTGAAATGCAAACCTTGTGTAGTGAGCAATTTGATTTAAAATTATTCTAGACGCTGTTATTTTATATGCTCTATTAGCAACAATTCTAGTTAACACTTCCATTTTTTCATTCTATTTAAATTCAGACGTGGTTTTACAATAGAAAAATAATAAAATCAACAAAAATTTACGAGAGTTTGACGTTTACCATTTTGCCATTTTTTGACATTTTGAATTTGACTTTGACAATTGTTTTTTTATTTTATTTTCTTCTTCTTTTTTAATGGCTAGCTCAGTGAGTTGCCAATGTCAGAGTGGTTTAGAAAGACTTTGCTCTATATATAGTAGGTCTGGTAAAGCAACAAGGGTACATTTACATGAATTATATATTTACAAATTGATTTACCTAAAACAAAAACAAGTGTTAGTAAAGACATCACAATCTAATATTGTTATCACGAATATATGAACACAAAATCTCGATAAAAGGAGTATTTACATAACTTAAAACTGATTTAAAATTGATAGGGCGAGGGATGGATTTGGGAAGATAATCATATAGGGACGATTGGTTTCTAGGACAACATAAGAAAATGTGATCTAAGGTGCCCTCATCTAAACCACACTCACAGAGAGAATTATCCTTAACCCTAATTTTGGCAAGGAACACTGGTGAACAGCAATGTCCAAGCCTAGCACGACAAATTGTCGAGCATACTGGTTTACTACATTTTAAGTATTTAAAAAACCATGGTCTAACAGGTACACTACCCTGAATATCAAAGTAGTGTTTACCTTTGGTGGTACTTGAACTGGTCCATTCTGTATTCCAATTGCTAGAAAGGTGAAATTTTGCTACAGGAATTAAGTCATGGCAATAGAGCTGATAATGACTAAGTCCACCTGATGTTATGGCGGCTTTTGCATAAGCGTCCACACTCTCATTGCCAGTGATTCCACTATGACCAGGAATCCAAGCTAATTTAACTTGAATATTTTGAACACGACACTTAAGGAGTAACTGTCTTATTTTCAATATCAATGGGAATCTAGACTTAGAACGGAACTGGTTGGCTGAAATACCCTCTAAAACGCTTCTGGAATCCGAAAGAATAAGTGATCTATTCAGGCCATGGGACTCGACAAACGAAAGTGCTTCAAAGATGGCAAGTGCCTCTCCTGTAAATACTGAAGTAATGGGTGGTAATTTAAAGTTCAAGATCACATTAACTCTCGGTATCCAGACAGCTACTCCAACACAACCATCCACTGAAAGTTTAGATGCATCTGTAAAAATAAGCAGCCAATCCCTATAGTGCAAATCAATAACTTGTTTAAATTGAGTGTTAGCTAGTGAGGAACCTTTATCTATGGGAAGGTCAAGAATAATGTCTGGAGAGATTGTTAAGGCATGATACGGAATGGAATAGAGAGGATTAAGTCTACACTGGAAAATTGGACAAGGAACCTGAGTTATCTTACGGTAACTGACCAAAAGACAAGGGGGATCTTTATTTAGCCAATAATTAGAAGAAGAGGTCAATTGATTTAGAATATGTAGTTTGCCTAAAAGGGGGTGAGAAGAATTTTGAAAAGCTTTATAAAGGAACCTATCTGCAAGATATTGCCGTCTAATATTGAGTGGAGGATCAACACTCAACTAGAAGAGCGTTGATTGGTGTTGACTTCATTGCTCCCACTACAATCCTCAAAGACTTGGCTTGAATTTTGTCTAGCTCCTTTAACGAAGCTTTATTACACGGCTCCAACAAGAAGGATCCATAATCCATGTGACTGCGGATAAGAGGATTATACAAAAGTTTCTGAGTAGAAGGGTGAGATCCCCACCATACACCACTGAGAGATCGCAAAACATTAATATTTTTTTCGCATTTCTGCGAAATATGAGCAACCTGGTAGGCGCCAGTCAGTCTTGAGTCCAGATAGACACCTAAAATTTTCACTTTATCACTAACCGGAAAAACCTGCTGTTGAATACGTATATCAACATGAGGTACAATTCTAGATCGGGAGAACACCACCACTGAACTTTTGGGAACCGAGATACTTAAACCATGTCTATCCATCCACTCTGTAAGGTAAAGAATGGCAGAGTTAAGGCGCGCAACGCATTCTGTAATATCCTTCGAAGCAATGTAAATTGTCAAATCATCCGCAAACTGTAGGATCTCACAAAAACTTAACATTGATAAATCTAGGTCATGGGTATATAGATCATAAAGAAGGGAACTAAGAGGAGATCCTTGGGGAAAGCCTATATACGTAATACGGGGAGGAAGGGTTGAATTTGGTGTGGAAACCACGACGGAACGACAGGAGAGGTAATTACAAATATAATTCGTCATCTTCAACGGGACACTCAGATTAAGCAATTTCTGCCTGAGTATTGGAAGACGAACATTGTCGTAAGCGGATGCTATGTCAAGAAACACTGCCACCACATGTTCTCTTTTCGAAAAGGCTATGCGAATGTCAGTCACAAAAGAACCGAGACTGTCCATAGTGCTATAGCCCTTTCGAAAACCGAACTGTGTTTTGGATAAAATGCCCTTGCTTTCCATAAACCATTCCAACCTATTTTTAATTAAGTGTTCCAAAATTTTTGCCAAAGTTATTGATAAAGCAATCGGTCTGTAGCTAGATGGATCATTACTGAGTTTTCCCGGTTTAAGTATAGGTATGATTATTTGTGTCCTCCACTCCTCAGGAGGAATCTCAGATTGGAAAATACGATTAAGAACATTTAGACATACTTCTTGTGTAATCGGACCACTGTTGCTTATAAAGGAGTAAGGTATTCCATCACTGCCTGGACTAGTATCCTTTAATGAACCTAAAACCAATTGAAACTCCTCCTGAGTAAACGGACTATCCATATAAGATGTTGATGGACGGGAAGATACATAAAACTGACATTCGTCAAAAGATGGAGCTGACAGTGGTGCCAGTTTTTGAGAAAATGCATCTATCCACTCAGCTGGGTCATTAGACTGTTGGTAATTGCTTTCTAATGAACCCCGAAATCTTCTAATATTTTTCCAGACCATCGATGGTCGGGCCAAAGGGGAAAGACTTAAACAAAACTGGCGCCAACCTTCCCTCTTTTTCTCAGATAGCAAACGCCGCACTTCCGCTGCTACTTTTTGATAATTCAAGTAGTTTTCTGAAGTCATCGACCTCGAAAACAATTTCTCTGCATCCTTGCGACGTTTACAAGCAGCTGTACACTCTGAGTCCCACCGTGGAGGAGAAAGAGTTCTATTAACTCCTGTTGATTTGCGTGGAATGGTCTTATCCGCAGCCAATAAAAGGACGTTTTTCAAATGCTGATATAATAAAAGAGTGTCACTGTCATTGGTATTTACAATCTCTGTATCAGTAACTTCAGTAAAATGAGTCCAATCTAAATTATTTGTTTTGAATTTAAGTCTGGAAGAAGGGGATGATGCTATCTGTCTAGTCTGTCTGTGTGTTATTGATAATAAAATGGGAAAATAATCGCTACCATAAGAGTAAGGAAGGACTGTCCAGGAACACGAAGGAGAAAGGGACGGGGAGCATAATGACAGATCCACCACACTCCTCGGATTCTGCAAAGGAGATACCCGACGAGTAGGTGTTCCATCATTAAGGATAACAAGGTTATGAAGATCAACAAGATCAATAAGGAAGGAGGAATTACTATCATTGAAATGGGAACCCCAAGATGTATGATGGGTATTAAAATCGCCCAACACAATCATGGGGGAAGGAACCGCGGATAAAACGAAAGAAAGTTCGGAAAATATGGAAGAATTGGGATGCGGGATGTACACGGACACAAAAATAATATCTAAAATACGGACAGCCACAATATTAAAATAACTACTATGTACAGGGAGTGAATATACAGAATATGTACAATGGCTGGAGACAAAAATGGCTGCTCCAGCTCTACCATCAGATCTGTCATCCCGGAAACAGGCATAACCCGGAACCCGAAAACGGGAGTCAGGGGCCAACCATGTTTCCTGGATGGCAAAAATTGATGGTTTATAGGAATTTATTAAACTAAGGATATCTTGTTTTTTATTCCTTATGCTGCGGCCGTTCCACTGCATCACAGTGTAAGCCATCTTTAGGTAACAAATTTGCTAGCTGGGTCAGGTTAGCCAGAGTTTTATTTGGCAATGAGTAGCTGAATCTTGAAATGAGGTCAATCATGAACAGGGTTAAGTTGTCGAGTAGGTTATCATTCGGGGAAATGGAGGAAATTTGTGAAGGAAGAGGGTATGCACAACCATTGGGAGTCTGGGAAACAGGTTCCTCTATTAGGTTTCTATGAGCCTGGTGGTCATAACCAGGGGACCTAGGGGGAATGGGGCGACGGGGAACATAAACAGTTTTTCTATAGGATGTGGTTGTTGGGGATTTAGTCAGTCGGTCAGTCTGTCTGGAAACACTTGCAAAAACAGAGGGAGAAGTTCTAGCCAAATCAGCAACGGACCTTTTTACATGGGAGAATCTAGCTGATGCCTCTATGTATGGGATATTTTCCTGGCTCATTACCAATTTAATCTCCTTTTGTCTACAATACTCTGGACAGGAGACATCATTGGCTGCATGTGGGCCTCCACAGTGCAGACATGTAAATGTTGAAGCATTACAAGTTGATCCCTCATGCTTTTGCGAGCATTTGTAACAACGAGGTAAGGACCTACACTGTGCTTTGACATGGCCAAAGCGGCAACAGTTATTACACTGAATAGTAGGTAATTTATATATTTCTACAGGTAGGGAATTATAAAAGCAATAAATGTGGGAAGGTAATTTCTGACCAGTAACAGTTATAACTACTGATTGGGTAGGTAACCAAATGGAGGAATTTTGCTCATTCAAGCTTCTGCAACTCATTCTACGCGCTTTCACTACCTTACCATAACCAACTGGAACTTGCAGGTTTTCTACAAGCTCTTCCATCGACCAATCTACAGGGACATTACGAATAATGCCCATGCGGGATACACTGTATGAGGGTATCGCTACAGTATATCCAGCACTTACTACAGCAGGTAAGTCGATAAAAGAGTTAGCATCCTGTGGGGTTTTAAATTCGATGGAGATTCGATTACGCCCGATCTTCTTAATTCCGTCCATTTTAACGCTATGAACATTGTTTTTGAACAAAAATTGGCCAAATAGTATTGGACTTAAGATGGAATCAGTCTCTGGCTTTGACACTTGTACAATGTACGGCGCAGCATCATCGGAACCATATAATTGGCCAAATAGTATTGGACTTAAGATGGAATCAGTCTCTGGCTTTGACACTTGTACAATGTACGGCGCAGCATCATCGGAACCATATAATTGGCCAAATAGTATTGGACTTAAGATGGAATCAGTCTCTGGCTTTGACACTTGTACAATGTACGGCGCAGCATCATCGGAACCATATAATTGGCCAAATAGTATTGGACTTAAGATGGAATCAGTCTCTGGCTTTGACACTTGTACAATGTACGGCGCAGCATCATCGGAACCATATAATTGGCCAAATAGTATTGGACTTAAGATGGAATCAGTCTCTGGCTTTGACACTTGTACAATGTACGGCGCAGCATCATCGGAACCATATAATTGGCCAAATAGTATTGGACTTAAGATGGAATCAGTCTCTGGCTTTGACACTTGTACAATGTACGGCGCAGCATCATCGGAACCATATAATTGGCCAAATAGTATTGGACTTAAGATGGAATCAGTCTCTGGCTTTGACACTTGTACAATGTACGGCGCAGCATCATCGGAACCATATAATTGGCCAAATAGTATTGGACTTAAGATGGAATCAGTCTCTGGCTTTGACACTTGTACAATGTACGGCGCAGCATCATCGGAACCATATAATTGGCCAAATAGTATTGGACTTAAGATGGAATCAGTCTCTGGCTTTGACACTTGTACAATGTACGGCGCAGCATCATCGGAACCATATAATTGGCCAAATAGTATTGGACTTAAGATGGAATCAGTCTCTGGCTTTGACACTTGTACAATGTACGGCGCAGCATCATCGGAACCATATAATTGGCCAAATAGTATTGGACTTAAGATGGAATCAGTCTCTGGCTTTGACACTTGTACAATGTACGGCGCAGCATCATCGGAACCATATAATTGGCCAAATAGTATTGGACTTAAGATGGAATCAGTCTCTGGCTTTGACACTTGTACAATGTACGGCGCAGCATCATCGGAACCATATAATTGGCCAAATAGTATTGGACTTAAGATGGAATCAGTCTCTGGCTTTGACACTTGTACAATGTACGGCGCAGCATCATCGGAACCATATAATTGGCCAAATAGTATTGGACTTAAGATGGAATCAGTCTCTGGCTTTGACACTTGTACAATGTACGGCGCAGCATCATCGGAACCATATAATTGGCCAAATAGTATTGGACTTAAGATGGAATCAGTCTCTGGCTTTGACACTTGTACAATGTACGGCGCAGCATCATCGGAACCATATAATTGGCCAAATAGTATTGGACTTAAGATGGAATCAGTCTCTGGCTTTGACACTTGTACAATGTACGGCGCAGCATCATCGGAACCATATAATTGGCCAAATAGTATTGGACTTAAGATGGAATCAGTCTCTGGCTTTGACACTTGTACAATGTACGGCGCAGCATCATCGGAACCATATAATTGGCCAAATAGTATTGGACTTAAGATGGAATCAGTCTCTGGCTTTGACACTTGTACAATGTACGGCGCAGCATCATCGGAACCATATAATTTTTTTTCAGCAAACTCAGGGTTCACATAGTGAAGCTGAATAGAGGGTACTGAATGTGCATTACTACTAATTTTTTTAGCCGCTGGCTCAGAAATATCTTTATTGGGTCTTTTTCTGTTCCCACCACCAGGGTCAGGAGGATCTGTGTCCAGATCCATCTTAAAACCTAAAAAACAACCTAACCTAAAAAACAAACAATGACTAAAAACTACTACTCCACAAAAACAAATAATAATAGACAACACAAAGTATGAGTAAGATAAATCAACAGATGAGCAAAAAACCTCCTCAAATCCTAAAAATCACAAATAAAAACAAAAACAGAAAAAAAACGCTTGTTGACAACACTCAACCAAAGAACAAAGCCTTATTTTATTTTAAAGCTGATTGAAATGCATACCTTGTGTAGTGAGCAATTTGATTTAAAATTATTCTAGACGCTGTTATTTTATATGCTCTATTAGCAACAATTCTAGCTAAAGCGCTTATTCCATTTCACTAAATTTAGACGTCTAAATGATTTAGTGACTAAATTTAGTCAAGCGGAATACCATTTAGAAAGTTACTAAATGCTATTCCACTTGACTAAATTTAGTCACTAAATCATTTAGACGTCTCAATTTAGTGAAATGGAATAAGCGCTTTACACTTCCATTTTTTCATTCTATTTAAATTCAGACGTGGTTTTACAATAGAAAAAAAATTACGTGAGTTTGACGTTTATCATTTTACCACTTTTTGACATTTTAAATTTGACTTTGACAATTGTTTTTTTATTTTAAGTTTACTATTGGCAAATTCTTTTCAGTTCACTAACAGAAGAGGAATGAGAAGAATACTTGAGTCCAAAGTTCCAAGTGCAGTGTTTTTTTCGTAGACAGAGTAAAAGTAGTGTTTTAGTTAATTGTTTTTATTTATTTTCTACTAAGTTCTACGATAATCCTAGTAAAATGTTTAGTTCAATTCCAAAGGCAATTTGCAGCCTAGGTAAGTAATGAATTCAACGAAACAATATTCAGTAATAAAAATATAATCTCTATGAGATAAACAACTGCGCTAGGTAGTTATCATTAATAATTCAATTTTTTATAGGTCAAGTTGTTCAAAATGTAAGATGTATAGCTTCACTGTCCGCTTTGCCAGAAACATATCAGATGATGTACAAAACTTGTAGAGACTTTGCAGAGAATGAGTTGAAACCCAACGCTGCCGTTTACGATAGGGAACATAAATACCCAGGCGATGCCATTAAGAAAATGGGCGAACTCGGTCTCATGGCCATATTTACACCTGAAAACTTAGGCGGAACAGGCTTGGACTATCTCGCATATGCTATAGCTCTAGAGGAAATATCTAGAGGGTGTGCATCAGCTGGTGTGATTATGTCTGTTAACAACTCTCTTTACTTGGGGCCACTGATAAATTGGGGAACTGACAAACAAAAACAGGCATACATAACTCCTTTCTGTACTGGTATGTATTTAAATTTTTGAATTACAGCACAGTAACATTTAAAATTCAATGTTTTGTTACAACTTACAACAAGGTCATCCAATTTGAATTTTACTTATTCATTGTTGTTATGCAACTAAATTTCAGGTGATGTTGGATGTTTTGCTTTATCTGAACCTGGAAATGGTTCTGATGCTGGAGCAGCTTCAACAACTGCTAAAGATGGTGGGGACACATGGATTTTGAATGGTACCAAATGTTGGATAACAAATGGCTATGAGAGTAAGGCTTCAGTAGTGTTTGCGACGACAGACAAGAGTTTGAAGCACAAAGGCATTTCAGCCTTTATAGTACCAAAACCAACAAAAGGTTTGGAGTTAGGCAAGAAAGAGGACAAGCTGGGAATCAGGGGATCCTCAACATGTTCCCTTATTTTTGAAGACTGTGAAATCCCAAAGGAGAATATTTTGGGTGAACCTGGCATGGGCTTCAAAATTGCAATGATGACATTAGACGGTGGACGAATTGGCATTGCGGCCCAGGCCTTGGGAATTGCTCAGGTAAAAAAAAATGTTATTTATTGTAATTAATGATTATGCAAAACATATTCATACAGAGGAAAAATCAAATCAATTCTATTTTCGAAATTTTTATAGGCCTCACTGGATGTCGCCGTTGAATATGCATCCAAGAGGACTGCTTTTGGAAAGCCAATCAGTAAATTGCAGACAATACAGAATAAATTGGCTGATATGGCTATGCAGCTGGAATCAGCTAGATTATTGACTTGGCGTGCTGCGTGGTTGAAAGACAACAAACAGGGTTATACTAAGGAGGCAGCGATGGCAAAGTTGGCTGCTTCAGAGGCTGCTACTTTTGTTTCTCACCAATGTATACAGGTAACTATTAGCATCCTTATTAATCCTTCAAGACCCATAAGAGCACCGGTGATCGCGACAACAATAGATTTCCAAGAATCCGCGATCAAAGGATTAAATAAAATAATGACTCCATAATACTACTCCATGTTGCCGTCTTTTTAATAATGTTATGTAAATGTGTAGCCTTTTAACACACTTATTTACCAACTCTTAAGGGAGATCGCAGATGGCACATTTTTGTGTGATCGAGTCTGCGGCGCACATACATTCTGCATGGCCGCGTCCTGCAGAATGTATGTGCGCCGCAGACTCGATCACACAAAAAGTGTGCCGTCTGCGATCTCCCTTATCCTGAATCTAATTTTTGCTTTTTTTATGCACAGATTCTTGGTGGCATGGGATATGTGTCTGACATGCCAGCGGAGAGACATTACCGTGATGCAAGAATTACCGAGATCTATGAGGGCACATCAGAGATACAAAGACTTGTTATTGCCAATCAAATTATCAAAGAATATGGAGTTTAGTATTTATGTGAAAGAAAATTATTTATTTTTGTATTGTCCCTACTACGACTTTTTATGTCCATTGTATTTACGTTACTAAGCATAACATATTGTATTTTGATAAAAGTTGTTAATACTATATTGATTATTACTGAATGTACCAACAAATCAAATTAACATAATTATTTTGTAAATAATAAATAATTATTTTATAATTAGTGTGCATGAATAAAACGTTTTAATAAATAAATATTAGAGTCATGCGGGTCAAGTGTGCGCATTTAAAATTTGATGCTTTAAAAAACTCAAATATTATTAGTACAATGAAACAAAACTGTGTTCATTTTTAAGACTGTTTATTTGTCACCAACTTAAACACAATAATAGTATTTTTCAATAGCTTATATTTTAAGAAACTTTAGAAAACAATAACCCTTCCATTTGCGCACTTTTACCCCAGTATCGGGGTGTGTGTACGCAGCACTCTGGGTAAGTGTACGCAACAACAAAATGTATATATTTTAGAACATAAAGAATATTCTTTTATAATTTTAATTTGTAACTACTTATAGTTACTAAATCAACAATATCGTCTTAATCAAAATATGAGAACAATAATTTTCACTTAGAAATATTTAGTTACTTCGTCATACATGTAAATTGTAATACAAAAAAAAGTGCCGTGTGCAGAGCTGGTGCACTGTTTTTGCCACCAGGCTCCATAAAGGCTTCATTCAATCCAATCTTCAGTTGGTGGTTCAGAATACTATTCGCCGCATAAGGGAAAAGACTTCTGCGCACACTTAACCCAAAGCATAGGAACAGGGTTATACGTGGGAGAGTCATGCTTCGGCACGAATGGGCCGGCTCGACCGGAGAAATACCACGTTCTCACAGAAAACCGGCGTGAAACAGCGCTTGCGCTGTGTTTCGCCGAGTGAGTGAGTTTACCGGAGGCCCAATCCCCTACCCTATTCCCTTCCCTACCCTCCCCTATTCCCTTCCCTTCCCATCCCTACCCTCCCCTATTACTCTATTCCCTCTTAAAAGGCCGGCAATGCACCTGCGGCTTTTCTGACGCTGCGAGTGTCCATGGGCGACGGAAGTTGCTTACCATCAGGTGACCCGTTTGCTCGTTTGCCCCTTATTTCATAAAAAAAAAGAATATCGTTAATTCCTGCATCATCAGAATATCCTAAACACTGGCAAATAACAAACTTGATATTATGTTGC
The DNA here is from genome assembly GCA_963422495.1 of Polyommatus iphigenia. Lineage (NCBI taxonomy): Eukaryota > Metazoa > Arthropoda > Insecta > Lepidoptera > Lycaenidae > Polyommatus > Polyommatus iphigenia. The sequence goes on along the minus strand of OY730177.1, from coordinate 42,619,954 downwards.
ACTCGATAGCAAAAAGCTTATTTAGAAAAAAATACATGACTTCAAAAGATTACGCATCAAAATTTGCAAAATATCGTAAATATTTGAGCAAAAATCTTTATTTATCTGTCATTCCAAAATGGCGCGCACAGCCGCTGGGACACGAGCGCTTCGCAGGCGTCCTGTGGGTTATTGAAGAGGGGGGTTGCCATTCCTTAGCGTCATATATTTTTCTAGTTAATGGAATCAGGCGTTACTTTGCGGAAATCCATAGCTTAAAATTTAGTTTGTTATTATTTTTAGCAATATTTCGCGAAATAAACTTCCACCTTTAAGTAAATGAGTGAGTGCACGCATAGGCATGCGTACAGCACTTCCCTCCTCCCACACTGCCTATGCGTACACTCGCATGCAAGAACTTGCAAACACCACCACCACACAAGCAATAATGTTGGCAAATCCGTGCAAGGCCCCTCACCACCATGCAGGTTGAAAACCTCGACGCGCGTTTCGCTCCAACACCGGAGCATCCTCAGGATGTGGACTCTACGAACAACGTCCGTCAAGTGCCGCCACCGGCCAAAACACCGCCTTTTATACCCTATCGAGCCCCGCTACTATCCCCACTACCCTCACCAGTACCCCCGAACATATTAATAAGCGGTGACGTAGTCAAGCAAGTTTGGTCATTCAACAATGCAAATCTGTTGTTTTTCTTTTCTTTTATGATCTCTAATTGTTCCAACACGCTCAGCCGAAAGCCTTTATCGCATTTATGTAAAACTTTATAGGAATGGCCATCGGGCACGGTATGATTACTATCTAAAAGATGTTTAGCAAAATGTGACTTACCAGGATGACCATTCCTATAAGCCGCGATATGTTCTTTATACCGAGTCTCAAAGCTGCGTCCAGTTTGACCCACATATAAACTATCGCATTCCGTACAGTGATGGTGCGCGAGGATTCATTGGGATGAGTTTTTTCTTTGATGATTCAGTTTGAAACAAATATTGATTATTATTAATTGCTAATGTACGGCTTGCCAAAGATTCACAAAACTGATATTCCCATGCGTCCAGTTGTCTCATACATAGGTGCACCAGCATACGAGCTGGCAAAGTCACTTAATTTCATAATAAAAGAAAAGATCTCATTTCGGCCACCTTATGCCATAAAAAATAGTCTACAATTAGTCAACAAAATTAAAGATGTGACTTTGCCACCTCGTTGCAAATTAGTTTCACTTGATGTCGATAGTTTATTCACTAATGTTCCACGTAAGGAAACATTGGGTATTTTAAGGAATGTATTAGAAAATCGTTTACCTCCTGGTGAAAGTAATGAATTGCTTACTCTTACTAAAACCTGCATGGAACAAAACTACTTTCGATTTAACGGCGAATTCTTTGTTCAAGACGACGGTCTAGCTATGGGTTCACCTTTAAGTCCTTTGATGGCCGAAATATTTATGGACGATTTTGAACAAAGAAATATCGTCGTTAATAAAAGTATTTTATATTACTTTAGATACGTAGATGATTGTTTTCTTTGTTGAACGGGTACACAGAGGCAACTGGACGTATTTGTTAAAGAACTAAATAAAAAACATTAAAATTAAATTCAAATTAGAATGTGAAGATAATAACACCCTAAATTTTCTCGATTTATCTATCTCTAGAGTTAATAATAAACACAGTTTTGGAATCTTTCGCAAGCCGACATATACTAATACTACTATTCATGCTTCGTCATGTCATCCTTGGCAACACAAACTCGCGGCCTTTCATAGTTACATTCATAGATTATTATCGATCCCTCTTAGTAAATATAATTATCAAAATGAGCTTAATATCATTTTCCAAATTGCGATATCCAACGGATATAGTCCAAAAAATATTAATAATGTTTTGAAAAATAAAAACAAGAAAGAACTGGTTAAGTTTTTGTATGCAGGTCCTATTGATAAGGAGATAGTTAGATACAAGTCCAGTTTGACCTACATGGGAGAGGTATCTGCACGCTTATCCAAAATAATGAAAAACAACGATATGCATGTCGCATTCAGGACAAATAATACTTTAAAACATCATTTGTGTCATAATAAAGACCGGATTGATGAAAAATATCAGTCCGGTGTCTATAAGATCGATTGTCCTGAATGCGATAGTTTATATGTGGGTCAAACTGGACGCAGCTTTGAAACTCGGTATAAAGAACATATCGCGGCTTATAGGAATGGTCATACTGGTAAGTCACATTTTGCTAAACATCTTTTAGATAGTAATCATACCGTGCCCGATGGCCATTCCTATAAAGTTTTACATAAATGCGATAAAGGCTTTCGGCTGAGCGTGTTGGAACAATTAGAGATCATAAAAGAAAAGAAAAACAACAGATTTGCATTGTTGAATGACCAAACTTGCTTGACTACGTCACCGCTTATTAATATTATGTTCGGGGGTACTGGTGAGGGTAGTGGGGGTAGTGGGGATAGTAGCGGGGCTCGATAGGGTATAAAAGGCGGTGTTTTGGCCGGTGGCGGCACTTGACGGACGTTGTTCGTAGAGTCCACATCCTGAGGATGCTCCGGTGTTGGAGCGAAACGCGCGTCGAGGTTTTCAACCTGCATGGTGGTGAGGGGCCTTGCACGGATTTGCCAACATTATTGCTTGTGTGGTGGTGGTGTTTGCAAGTTCTTGCATGCGAGTGTACGCATAGGCAGTGTGGGAGGAGGAAGGTGCTGTACGTATGCCTATGCGTGCACTCACTCATTTACTTAAAGGTGGAAGTTTATTTCGCGGAATATTGCTAAAAATAATAACAAACTAAATTTTAGTATATTTTTCTAGATATTTACAATGCGCACACTTGACCCACATGACCATACATAAAATGTTTTTATTGACCTTTGATTTTTTTTTCACATATAAAAAGAAAAAAATTGTTATCATTAGGTTTATTTTGAAATGCACTGGTATAGAAAGTTAATGTTATAATAATATTTTAGATTATTAATAAACAATACTTAAATTGGAATAATATTCAGTTTTGATATTAAATTTATTGGCCAGGCCCTGATAGAGATTTGTCCATGAATTTCCTCTTGGCAAAACATAACCACCACTTGCTGGGTTTTCCATCTTCAGTAGCAAACACCTGAAATATAGCAAATATATTTTTTTATATTATTGAAACAGACATGACAAAATATGGCAAAGAAAGATTATTGAGTCAAATTAATAAGTCATTAAAAAGTACTTAATTTCTAGTTTTCTGTAATTGCTACACAGGAAATCTAAAAATAGTCACAGTTTACCTTTTCACAAACACGAGTTCCAGTTTCATGTCTTAATTGTTGAAGATACTGTCTCATTAAATCTAAAAAAAAAACAAATTATTTAAAAAAAAACATCACTTCTATGAGTATTAATTAATTTCACATAATGTAGTTTTTATTTTACCTGCTTCTTGGGGACTTGAGGGTTTGGCATACACAGAGTTCAGTGGAAACCCAGCATCTCCTGGGATATCAAACTTTGAAATTGCCAACATGTACATTTCTTGTTGGCCCTGATTCTTATTGGAACATTTCTGTAACCGCTTCAAGCACTCAGAAATGTACAGAGTTAGGTAAATAAGCACTCTATCTGCATCAGACTGTAAGGAAAATGTTTGTGTTATTTATACTTTTTTTTTAGAAAACTCACAACAAATATTATTACAAATTAGCTTTAATAGATTGTAGATTGACTATTGATCCGTCGATCACCAATTCCTGGAAATCTTTTGTTATCGCGGCCCATATGGGCCTTACGGGACTTGATGGGTTAAAAGTTGTCACATATTTTTTGTTTATTGGGCTTTATAAATTTTTTGTTTTGAACATTAATATCTTACCTTTATTTCATAGAATCTAAAGAACACATTTGCTTTGAAATAATTAAGAGCCTCATCTATGATGTCCAATTCGATTTTCGGACTCATAGGTGCTGGTCCTCTGAATGTTGTGCGTATCGGTAGGAGGGCCAGATTGCCAACAGATTGGGTGTAATCTACCAAAGTAGAATGATAAGCCTGAAATGTTTATATATGTTAATAGTTTATAAATACAATTAATTCCACGTACTAACTTTTGTCCAAACTTAATCACTTACGGGCATTTTGCAGGATAAGCGAAAATACTGATAAATGAAGGAAATACTATGAATCACTGCTCTGATTCACTTCACAACTTGTGTTTGTACTTAGTTTGCCGGAAGGCTTGCGCCCAAATTTAAAGTCTATAATATCGCACCTTAACTTATAAACAAACTCAATGTAAAAGTAGGCTTATTTTATCAAATACTATCAATAAAATACACTAAAATGCGAATTTCTAAAATCAATGTTGGGGAGATTTTGAAACTTCAAACTAGAAATTTGACATTGACATTAATAGTGTGTTCCGAAATTCAACAGCATACAAGCTTGGATTTTTACGAGATCAGATTGCATAAAAAAACGTCAGATTGAATTTGTATTGTAGACTGCTTGACTAATATGTTGCCGCTATAACTACAAGTACTAAAAACAAAATAAATTAATTATTATTTAAGGGGGCTCCCATACAACAAACGTGATTTTTTTGGCCTTTTTTGCTCGATATCAATAATAGCAACCAGTAGGCACGTTGATATTTTCGCAAAGGCCTTGATCATATTATGTTTACTTCAATAATTAATAATAATATAAAAAAAAATAAAGGGGCTCCCAAGTCCCATACGATTCACACTTGGCCGATTATTTTGTTAATAATATGCTTACATTTTTTTTTAATCGTAGTGATTTATTTGGACAGAAATATCAATGCATTGATTTGCTCACAAGGATTTGGCGATAATTTACTATATTTGGTGATCATTTATTATATTTGGCGGTCATTTACTATATTTGGTGATCATTTACTATATTTGGTGGTCATTTACTATATTTGGTGATCATTTACTATATTTGGTGTTCGATTACAATTTAAAGTGTTGTCATGACTAAAATAGCTGGTAGTATTGTAATTTTAGACTTTATTTTTTTGGTGTTCAATATCTTTTTTTGGTAAACTAGTTTAGGGTATCAGTGCATTTTTTGGTGGTCATTATATTTGTTCCCAATTTATTTTCTCACTTTTTGCCATCAGATTCTGGTAGACCTATATTTGTCAACATTTTAGTACTGACTGATTATAAAGGAAAAAATACTGTTAAAAAATACTTTAAAAATTAATAAATTGTATTTTTATTTGAAACAAGGATCAATATATCAAAATTTGGCCGAAAAGGTTTAATAGCACGTATAACTATTGAGTATTGACGCCTCCGTGGTCCAGTGATTTAGAGCGTGGCTCGGAGGTCGTGGGTTCGATTCCCATGGGAGTTGTTATTTTATTATACTACTAATTATACAGGTTGTTAGCCGTTAGGTGTAACACCGTTACAGACAGAACAATGCATACCCTCATAGAAAAAGTTGTTCATTTCGACGGGCTTATTTGATGGTTTTAAGGAAAACGGTGTTAAAACTAACACCCTGTATATTTTGGAAATAAAAATAGTGTATCGTTTGAAAAGTTTTATTTTGAAATTAATCAGATAACACTACATACAATAAAAAGTTAAAATTACTTTTTGACTACATTTAATATTCTATTGGATAAAGTTGTTCCCAAAGTTGAAGCCTGTCCTCAAATAAGTTCTGGTGAAGTGTAAGCTGGTCATCAATACGCAAGTATGTTCGTTTGTCGGGCTTCATAGTCGGCCAGGTAAGATCCGATATTTCAGGAGTATCGGGTTGTGGATTCGGATCGCTGTAAAAATAAAATTATTAGCTTTCAGAAGATTGATTCATACTTCATAAGCCGCGTACTGACTAAGCGAGCCGCCTCGCCGCGGCAGCCTCGCGCGCATTTGATCGGTCGGTCAGTACGTGAGTGCGCGGCAAACGTCCGAGGCGCCTTTGAGCATCGACATAAAACCGACAACTTTTGGCTCGGCCGCGGCACGCTCGGGCGAGGCAGCGGGGCGGCTCGCTTGGTCAGTACGCGGCTATAGACAGATGGCGCACAATGAATTTTGGTCGCGTTTTGCAAAGAGATTATTCATAGATTATAATAATCACTACGCGTTTTGTCAAACCCAGCATGAACCCAGCCGACAATTCACGACGAAATTGTACATTACATTGACATAACTCGACCAAATGACGATCGGTCAACTGCCTATGAATTATGAATTATGATTCAATTTCTTCGATGGTACAACTGAGGTACAATCGAACTGATGCTGGTGTCCGTAGATTAAAATGCAAATTTTGTACCTACCCTGAATCTACTCGATTTAAGTATGATTTAAGGTTGACGAACTCGACAAGCGAGTAAGAACAAGTACACATTGGGCGTTTGAAAGCGCGCGTTTTGCTAACGCGCGTTTTGAGATTCTATTGAAGCGTACAGCGCGTTACTGGCGCGCTTGCATGTACGTACGTACCGTGTACCTACGCTTCAATAGAATCCGGGGTTCTCAAAACGCGCGGCAAAGCGCGCGCTGCAAAACGCCCAATGTGTACCTACCTGCTCTAACCCAAAAATAATTTCGAGGATAAAATATAATAATTAATACGCGGCTTGTTATAAGCCATAGTTTAAAAACGATGTAGTCTCTTCGATCACACGTAGTCCAAATTCAAATATACAAAAAAAAAAGACGGGTTGCACTCTGGGAGTGCCGGCAGAAGTGAAAACTTGATTATTAACGTTGTGCATAATTTTTTTTAACCCATTTTTTATGAAAATTGATTTTTAAAAATCGATTTTTTTTATTAATCGAAACCCTTACAATCGATTAAATTTTTAACCCATTTTTTATGAAAATCGATTTTTAAAAAATCGTTTTTTGACGTGATAACGTCTTATAATTCGATATGGGGTGCGCGCCCGAAAAACATGACAGTTCATGCGGCGTTGCCTCGCTGACAGCTGCTCTGAGGCGTTCCATTTATCCTCTCAGCAACCGTACTCAACCCACCTGGGCCGCGCTTTTTGTTTCGATTATATTACGTATTTCGATGACTTAGAGAATACTTTTGTATGAAGAAGTTTGGTTAGTTATGACCTTTGATACATTGACCACACTCTGAATGAAAAATAAATAAACAATCTGTGAGCAATTAGTATTATTTCGGCTATTTAAAATTGTGCTCTATTTCCTACGTGTCAAGGTATGACTTGTGCTTTGTTCGAAGATTTTACTGGATTTTGTCTTTGTTCGAATGTATGTAGCGTTTTGTATTGCGAATAGTTTATTTTACTCATTATAAATATTTTTAGACAATCATTTGAAAGAAATACATCGAAATAACTTAAGGTTACAGTCGAAAAAGTTTGTTTCTATTTATAGAGATTCGGAAGCGAGGGTTAAGGGGTTAAGGGTAGTTGAACGTGACAACGTCATACGTTGTCACGTTCAACTATCGTCAGTAAACCGACTTTACAGACAACCGTTTTTTTTAATTAATCGAAACCCTTACAATCGATTAAATTTTTAACCCATTTTTTATGAAAATCGGTTTTTAAAAAATCGATTTTTTTAATTAATCGAAACCCTTACAATCGATTAAAAAATATCGACAATCGAAAAAAAACAATCGATTGTTCGATTAATCGATTTCGATGTTACAACACTACTCTCCAACCGTCTTACGGTTTTTCGATCAGCACGAGAATCTGACGCGAGTTACACAGTTTTTACCCATCCCACAAAAGTGCTCAACGCCGCTAAAGAAGTTTTCACTTCAAAAACTATGCTAAAAATCTTTCAATCTTACCCATATCTAGCGAAGTTATACCAAATGGCAGTCATTCGGTCCACTAGCAGCGAGTCCCGTCCGGTCAGGCCAATTTCCGGGTAACGATAGGGTAGAGAGAACAAATAAATCAGGTCATCGTGATGTGCAGCTTCTAATAACAGATAATATTATACAATAATCATCAGTCTCTTATGTAATTAATTAAATATTTTGGCATTACCTTTATAGAATAAAATCAACTATTGAAATTTGAAGGAACGAACGCCTATAATATTATGTATTTTCTAATATTATGTACCTATTATGTTAGTGCCGGTTTTCTGCGGGAAACTTTGCGGCCAAATTTCAATATTAAATTGATCCTCGTTAAAAATAAAAATACACGTATGTTTTCTTTTATAATCACTCAGTACTAAAATGTTGAGAAATAGCTTCTGAAAGTTTTCCTCAAACACCACAATTAATGGACACTCACACTATGCGTCGCCGGCGCATGGCTCCCGCGCTACCCTCTCCGCGTCACCCCTCTACCCACTGCCGCGAAGTGACCGTTTTGCAACGATTTTTAGTGGGATAAAATATGTTACTGTAAAAAAAAATAACACCCATTTTTTTTTGTTAAATGGACTCTCCTAAAAAAAAATTGGCCGGTAGGTTTAATTGCACCCTGTATATACTATACAATTAATATTCCTGCCAAATTTTTTCCAGGGCTTAGGTATCATTAGGAGAGTCCATTTAAACAAAAAAAATTGGGTGTTATTTTTTTTTTCAATGACATTTTATCCCATTTAAAATCGTTGCAGAACGGTCACTCACAGCGCGGGGGAATGAGAGAGGGTGACGTAGGGTGAGGCACGCGCACGGGGGCACGTCACGACTCACGCGCGGCCGACGCATCGTGTCCATTAATTTTAGTGTTTTTTAGGATAACTTTCGGAAGCTATTTCTCAACATTTTAGTACTGAGTGATTATAAAAGAAAAAATGTGTAAGTATTTTTATTTTTAACAAGGATCAATATATCAAAATTTGGCAGGAAGGTTTAATTGCACCCTGTATACTAGTGCGTGATGAAGATTCAACAGAGACTCATGAACATGATCTATTCATACATACTTATGGGTTTTCCCGTCTTCGGATCTTCGTAGTGGCTGTGGTTGCCAACGAAGCTGAACTCGTAGTACCACACAGGCTGCGGCGAATGACGACACATAAGGTTGGCCACCCTGTTCATATTTTAATGTTTAATATATTACTTAGATGATAGCTTATTACTAATTACATGCGATATTTACTAATAAATCTATACAAGGTCTTCCTGTCTTTGTCTAACACATTTGAGAGGTCTAATGGACGACAAAGACGGCGAAACTTGAACAGTTATACGCTGGTCGCTGCATCTTTATAAGTAAGGGTAGTGCGGTAAGGTCACAGAGTTTTTATGGCCAGAGGATAGATCCTCATAAAGTCATAACAACGTAACATCATCTTACCGGTTAACAGGGAATGCCTCGATAGAATCGGCATAGATTCTGCCGAGCTTATCAATACTTTGTTGGTCGTTTTGTAGAGGCTTGTCGTCGAGGTAAGCACGCTTTAGCTCTTTGACTGCCTTCGCTCGGTTCTCAGTCGGAAGCATGAAAGAAATTGGTGCGATTCTCTCCCATTCTGCATTCATTTGGTTGCGAAGAGTGTCGTTGGTCACAACACCTGTAAAATATCGTAATGTTTTTGAATAGCAATTGATTAAATTTATTATATTGATTATTAATAATAATTACATTAATTATTTATCACAATGCAATGATCTAATTTAACAAATTAGGTACTGACTGTAGGCGAACCAGTAAAATTCGTCTTCAGTTTGGCTGACAATCCAAGGTACCGCATGCATTTTGCCTTCCCTGATCGCGTCCATAGGGTCTAACGGAAGGAATCTCTCCTGCCCAAAATCTTTTTCCACTACGGCATTCCATAGTCCCACAGGATCAAATCTTCCAAATTCCTGGCGATATAAAAAACGAAAATAATTTGAGAAGCGTATCTAACTAGTTACATACATAAATGTATTTAAATAAATACGTAACTTGACATGTAACTTTATATTAAAATTTAAAATATATATACAGGTTTTTCCAATATTTTATACTTGGGATTTCCACTTAGGTAGTCTATTCAAAAGCAACATAAAGATACTATGATTTACTTACGAAGAAACCTGGGAGCGAATTAGCGAAGTCCTGCCAAGGTTTTGTTTTGAGGCAATCGTAAATGGCCCTCGAATTGTTGGTGGGACAGTTGAGGAGTTCAGCCTGTTTCACTGCCAAGTCGTACATATCGGTTGGTGTGCGAACCTTCGTCACAGGAGAACCGCTCATAGAAATACCTCTGTGGAAGAGACCTGTAAGAAAGTTTTCCCAAATTAAAAAGATGGAAACTTGATAATCTGTTTTCTGATGTAATTCCTTCGTTTCTAATATATCTGGGCTCCCATTCTCATTTCTCATAGGTATCTCGAATTTTTCTTTCACAGCATATAGGCAAGCTGTTTCTTTTGTTACGATAATCGGGCCCCGAGACCAAAATAAGTTTTTCCGAAGATAGAATTTCAACAAATACAGCTAATAGAATCTAGTCCGGACAAACTCTAATATGGGGTAAATACCTTTAGACATAGGTGATATCATGTGCAGCATAACGCTGATGGAACCCGCACTGCAGCCAGCAATGGTGACCTTGTTTGGATCACCACCGAATGCTGCGATGTTTTTCTGAACCCATTTTAACGCCACAACTTGATCTTTAAAGCCGTTATTGCCTGGTGCCAGTTCATCACCAGTACTCATGAAACCTGTAGCATAATATGTTTTGTTAAGGCGAAGACAGCTGCCAATTCGACATCTTTGTGCAGTTTTCTAGACGTATGTATTTCATTGATTGGCACAAAAAAAATATATGTGATTTTTGATTATATTTGGAAAAGCTTGTCGAATTTAAATAATAAAATAATGTACTCCTACTGGATGAAAAAAAAAACCAAAGTCACATCTTTCAGGAACTTTAAACAGTTCTAACTAAAGTAATAATACAATCTATGCTTTAAAAATTTGTTTATTTGATACCTTTTACAAAAATCCAAAGATTGTCGGATTTAATTTTCGGTTCTGACATCTAGATTTCCCATAATATTTATTTTTTCCTCTAACAAACGAAAAATGTATCCACGCTACCGAGTGAACACTTCACATCTCTGTCTCTCTGGCATGAAAATCGACAGTGGTGCGAGAGTGATGCGAGATCAAGGTCATTGGCAGTTGTCAGCGCCTTAAATAAGACCTTGATCGCTTAAAATTGAAAAAAAAAATAGCTATTACTTTAGAGTTAATTACCAAGTGACCCCAATCTATAGTTTATAGTGACTAACACTATATCCCGATCAAGGAGATAATTGGGCCCAGCGAGGTCACTGCGTCCAGTCATGGTGTAGAAACCGCCGGGGTGGATGAAGAATATTACAGGGAGAGGCTTAGTTCTGAAAGTTAAAAAAAAATGGACTCATCTAAATGCAAAGTTCTGTGGCAAAGTCAAACAATGTTATGATTTCGTTCAACCACAAATCATAATCTTACCTCTCGTTTTTAAGTGGCGTATAGACATTGATTGTAAGGCAGTCCTCGTCAACGTAGTAATTTTCTGCTGGCAGAGGACATGCTGGTCCATCTTTACTGGCATCTACTGGACTGCTGTATTGTGATATTGGTTGTGGTGGCTGTAAGACAAAAAATAAATTTATAAAAACATACTGTATCATCCAGGGCCATGAATATGCAATTTTTTTCCCTGGAAGTTTTCAAAGTCGACCTCTCTGGAGTTTACTCCAGATATTCTGATACCCCAAAATTTCAGTAACATTTGAAAAATAAAGAGTTACTTACCACACTATTTTAATTTTAAGCTACTTATTAAGTAGGTTGGTCCTTCGATCGGGGATTCTCGGAAATGCTATTGTATTCTATTGTTGTCGCGAATTCGCGATCACCGGTGCTCGTACGGGGCTAGATGGGTTAATTTGCTAGGAAAAAATACTTGACCCACTGCTTAATTGTTCACCATGAAAGAGCTTACACCTTCTATAGTTGTAGGTAATATTTTTTATATTGTGGTGACCATGGTACAGAGTATAACTGGGTACAGAGTAGGTATAACTGACCTGGAACCGCAGATCCCCCACAGGTGGTTGAGCATACTTGATCCCACGGTAGGACTCAAAGGTACGTCCATGACGAGTCACATTGTAAGCTCCACGAATTTCGCCCAATGGTGTTATTGTTACAGGTTGCTGAGGTTTACCTTTATTTGAAAAATCAAAATAATGTAATTTTTGGGTAAAAATTTAAACTAATTTCCTTTTACGATCATCGACATACTTAAATTTTGTTTACAATCTGGTTCAAAATCTAAATTAAGTATGTACCTAGGTCCTAGGTAAATGTAAGGCGTAGATGTATTTAACTGTAAAGTTTAGATGCATAATATTTACCGCTAAGTTCAATGTTAATCGCTTTTGACCGATAAGATAATTAGTCACGTAGGTATATTTAAGCGGCGCGGCGTAAAACGCCGCTTATGTACCAACCTATGTTGTGTTTCGGGCTTCGGCCTTTCGCCGAATGAGTAGGTACTAGGTAGGTATACTCAAAGTGAAGGTACGGAGATTATAAGAAAAATTAGATGACCGTTTCCTGGGTAATTTTAGTGTAGGAAACGAACCAAGCGAACCTCGGAGTAATTCCTCAGTCAGAAAAAACTTTATAGCATTAGCATTTTTATAGCATTTAACTAATATATAGCATTTAATTAAAGTTAATAATCGTGACATTTCTCTGATTACGGCCGTTTATCCATATTTACTAACCTGAACCTTCATGATGATGATGATGGTGATTATGGCTGTGATGTCCACGGACATACACAATAGCCACCAAAGCTAGAAATATAGCACCTAGCACCTGCATCGTGCCCTGCAGCTAGGTGTTTACTGACATCTTTAGACAAACTGCCTTCTTATAGATAGCCGACTCATAAGGAAAATACACATAAAAGTGTTATGTTGTTGCAAGTTGATACCGGGAAATTTTATAAAGCTGATTTTATTCTACGCTGACCTCATACTGTCCCGTTACGCATTGTAATCATTGTATGTAGTACCTATGTACCTAGGGAAGTTAATATCTTTAAGATGACAATGGAACATCGCATGCTAAGATAATATTATGCAAAATTTAGGTTATACTTAAATTAAATAAAAACACTGTGTGGGTGTTTTGTCCTTTTCTTATATGTTGGAAGATATTATAATATGCTCGACAAGGAAGGACAATGATAAATCATTTTATAACGTGGATTTTTAATCGGTAAAAGGGTTATAATTTAGGTACTAAACTCTAGAGGACACTCGCGACTCCGTTGCGCCAAAATTTCTTTTATCGGCTATCGGCTATCGCCCTTGGAATCGTAAATTTTTCCGCGCTAAAAATTATCCTAAATGTTATGTCCTTTTCCTGGGCTCAAGTTATGGGCGTGAAGATGTAACAGACAGACGGACAGATACACTTTCGCATTTATAATATTAGTATGGAGGAAGTATGGAAGTATGGATATGTCGCAGGGAAAAGAGAATATCAGGATTTCACGAAATCCCTAGGGAAATCACGAAATTCCGGTAGATGCCGAATATATTATGTGACGTTATCAGCGTGAAGGGACCTTATTGTCGGTATTGAGTTATTAGTATCCCCATAATCTACATTTAATAAGCTATCGAACCATGTAAATAACATGCATGTAGGTCTGGCAAATATTAAAAAAAAATGTTGAAACTCGAAAGTCGTATTAAGGTGATTTTGAGAAAATCGCATTCAAACTTCGAAATCCAAAAAAAGTATATTATTGTGGGAAGTTACATAGATATTATGTTTTTTGAGAAGTACATTATATGGTCTTTTAGATTTTAACTTCAATTATATAATTTTATAACCTTATTCCCGTTTTTTACCACGCCAAAGTGCATGATGTAATGAAAATGCCCAAGATGGTTTTTACTAAATATTTCATTTAAAGTATGTTTTTTATAGTATTTTATGAAAGAATAGTATAAAACGGGTAAGTTTTTACTAAATAAAAACGACTTCAATATTAAACAACATTGTTTATTATATTTAAAAAAAAATTGAACAAATGAAACATTGTGCTTCACTAATCTTATTAATCAGTCAAAATCAACAAAAATATATATTTACTATGCTTAAAAATAATCAAATGAGATCAAATATATAAACTTTTATTAAAAAAGTAACTTTTTTCAGTCTTAAAATTCAAGTTAAAGTTAAGTAAAAAGCTGGTACAAACACTAAACATTTTATAAAAGGGACCTTATTGTCGGTGATAAAAAATTTAGTGATATCACATAAAAATGAATATTGATTAACATTTATGTTCTTATTTTTAAAATAACTTTAATTATCCTTTAGAAACAAGACGTGTACGAAAACATGCAATTTCTCTTAGTTATCATAAAAGTATTCATAAATATTAAAAGGGACCTTAATGTCGGTCGTTACATTTTTAGTAATAAAGTTAAAAGAAGATACAAAAATACTACTTACTAATTTCGTAGTTGTAACAACGAATTATAATTTGGCTCTCTATTTATACAATATTTAATGATAAATCAACGAGCGGTCAACCTCTAAATAAACCAATTAGGGTAAATCGTCGTAACTGGCCACATAATACTATGTGTCCAGTTAGGACGATTATGACGATTTAGAGGTTGACCGCCCGTTGTTTTTTCATTAAATATTTCTTAAAGAGGGAGACAAATTTACGCATTATAATAATAATATCATGATATATTACGTCAATTATCATAATATTTAATTATTCAATTATTATTTATCATCAATAACTTTCCACAGGTGGGCAGTTATTGATGATTTAACACACTCCAGTGAAAGTAGGCGACTTACTTATTAGTTATTAATTAATCTTTACTTATTAATTAATCTTGTGACAAGTCTAATTGTCGTTTTTTACAAAAATATTTTCCATTTCTGTACTGATTTCGGTGTCCTGTTTCACCGCAGTTAGAGCATGTAGGAGATTTTCTTTTAGACGGAGGAAGAGTAGTTTCTTGTTCTGTACCAGTAGCTACTGTAGGTTCTTGGAAAATTTCCCCCCCATCACAATTAGATTGATCATTGTCTTCATTACATATAAGGGGGTCTCTTGTAGGCAAAACCACCCGCTCTTTCGGCTCAGGACAAAGAACGTCTTTTGAATCGTCTGACACAAAATTTCGAATTTTTTCGTACAAATATTTTTGCCTTTGGAACGAAAGACCTTCGGGCATGATAATATTAGGCAGTCCATCGACAACAAACGTGTCCTTGAAAATTTTCACGTCCCTTGAAAAATTTCTTTCCCTTGGCTTGATTTTGAGCAGTACATCACACCGGGATTGGATGATTCTGTTTTAAAATGCAACATAGACTGAATATCGGTTACAGGAACAGGGTTTTTTCCTTTGAAGTATGATTTCCAGTCATAGGTGGGAACGTACACGGCGTCACCTGTCTCATTACCAACCATAACGGCACTTATAGTGTTCGAGACTGTATTCGCCCATAGGTTTTCGCCGCTGGCTCAGATCGGACTCGAAGACCGAGGCTACACCGGTAATCTTGCAGAGCGGGGGCGTAAATAAAACACACGAGAGTCGAGGAGAACATTGCTCCCGAAACGCACCTCGCTTACCTGGCTCGGGCGAATGCCATATAGTAAGCCGCTCCGATTCGCATATTTTCTGTCTCACTTTTGCTATCGGAGACGGCTATTTTTCCCCTATTTTCCCCATTTTCCGTGAGCCAGGTAATTAAAACGCGTTTCGGGAGATTATTTATTCATCGTTCCACAATATGTACCTTAATCTAAGTATCACCACTTATATTTTAACGATATTATAGCTAAGTAAACATAAAAGTTAATAGAATTTGCACATTTTTACACACAATTTTCCCAATATTTTCCAAACTACATATGTTACACAACAAATTTTTCCTGTATTTATTAGACAACTTATCAACTTATTAAATTAACTATATTTTATCTCTTAGGGAGCCACAGATTTAACGTAATTCACTTTTTAAAGTCTATTTGTAAAAACACTGATTTGCACTAAGTCTTACATTTCACTTTAATTAGTTTATATGCACTCACTATACGTTTCTCGGGAGCGAGGCCGCTGTCCTCAACATATAGAATTGGACAACCTACATGCTGTTACCGCGATTTCACAGACATCTTTTATTGAGTTAGCAACAGAGTGTCGAAATTTCTTCTTAAAAAGGCCAAAATAAAGATCTGGTGCAAATTTAGTGTACCCAACAGGCAAGAAAGAAAGTTGAAAACTTTTGTGTTTGCTAGTCATAACTCTCCAAACTGCATACTGCATCATATAATTATTTTAGACGAACGAAGACGAAAGACGAAATAAACAAGAATATTATTCTTGTTTATTTCGTCTTCTTACTAAAAATATCTAGTGATATTATGTCATTTCACTAAACTTCTAGTGAAATGTCAGAACAGCGGATACCTCATAAGTCATACCACCGAATAAAAATCGAGCCTCACATTTCTCTCGCTCACTCTAGTACCCACACGGCACTGACCTCCATTATATAAGTACGCTGGACATAAGATACCCAGCTGTTTTTTGTGCCTATTTGAAGCGGAATCAGCGCCCCCAATGCGGGGGAAGAGAACTAAATCTGACGTAACTTGCAAATGGCCGCTCAATCGCTATTGGTTGTAGAAACCAAAGAGAATATAATCACTACGGTCGTAGAAACGAGTATTAGTTCCAAGTACTTCCACTACTGCTATTAGCGCCAATATGGCGACTTTGAAAAGTCATGTTTACGTCAGATTTAGTTCTCTTGACTCTTCCCCGCATTGGGGCGCTGATTCCGCTTCAAATAGGCACAAAAAACAGCTGTCATTTCAAAGGGTAATAACTTAGGTCCAGCGGCGTACTTGTTAAATATAGTCTGTCAAGAAAGTGAAGAAATTAAAAAGTGGCAACATCATAGTGTCATCCCTTTAAAATCAATGCACAGATTAAGGATAGTATAACCTCATTGAATCAATCAAAAAAAAAAAAGAAAAAAGGGAATCCAAGGAACGCAACGCCAACTGTCATTTAGCGAAAGTTTTAGACGGCCAGAGGCTACGAATAATAAATATAAGGAATCGTAACTCCCATACACACACACACATACTAGTCGTGTTCGTTTGGTTTTTCAACTGCGCTGTGCGCATGCGCGGCTTTTTTGTGTGTCAGTGGTAGTGTCATATAACATATTCAAGAAGCTTATATAGTGTTTATTAAGTTTCTTGGTTATATTCTAAAATACCGATCAATTTCTGTCAGATTTTAGAAAATCTGACAGGTATTTTAGAACATGACACTCACACCAAACTCACACTGACACCAATTTATAACTTTGCGCATGCGCGGCTTTTTATGTGTCAGTGTGAGTGTCATTCTAAAATACCGATCAATTTCTGTCAGATTTTAGAAAATCTGACAGGTATTTTAGAACATGACACTCACACTGACACCAATTTATAACTTTGCGCATGCGCAATGTGCATTGAAAAACCAAACGAACACGACTTCTATTACCGTTTTAAATTTGGTTCCTTTCGATCTGTCATGTAACGTCAGCCTAGTATAGGGTTGCCAACCTCAAATTTAAAAAACCAGGATTTGAAGTTGGAAAAACCAGAACAATTCAGTATAAAAACAAGACACATTAACTAAATATTTCTAAGTGAAAATTATTGTTCTCATAATATTTTGATTTAAGACGATTTTTGACTAGTAACTATAAGTAGTTACAAATCAAAATTATAAAAGAATATTCTTTATGTTCTAAAATGTATATATTTTGTTGTTGCGTACACTTACCCAACGTGCTGCGTACACATACCCCGATACTGGGGTAAAAGTGCGCAAATGGAAGGGTTATGGTTTTCTAAAGTTTCTTAAAATATTATAAGCTATTGAAAAATACTATTGTTGTGTTTAAGTTGGTGACAAATAAACAGTCTTACAAATGAACACAGTTTTGTTTCATTGTACTAATAATATTTGAGTTTTTTAAAGCATCAAAGTTTAAATGCGCACACTTGAGTCTTGAGTCTTGACCCGCATGACTCTGTGTGTGTGTGTGTGTGTGTGTGTGTAGTGAATAGTGATATAAAGGTGAACGCAGATTTGGCCGCACCGCATGCACCGCAGTCGCCGCATTTCGAATTCTTCATATAAAAAATGTAGAAGTTGCGAAGACTGCGGCGCGGGTAGGTATGCGAGCTTGCCTATAACTTCATATAAAGAATTCGAAATGCGGCGACTGCGGTGCGTGCGGTGCGGCCAAATCTGCGTTCACCTTAAATATCGAAATTTGATCGAAATAGCCATGAAATAGCTGAAGAAAAGCTGTGGCCGCAGTGTCAAGAAAAAAACTAAACCGCGGCTGCGCGTTTCGATTTCTTTGCTACTGCTGCGGCTGGTTGAAAAAAAAAACTAAATTAAACATGGCGTAAGCTCTTTGAGTTTTTCAATTTTCATTGAACAAAAGTTTTTTAGTTTTTCGTGATTAACTTCATATTGCATCTGTTATCCAACAAATTAAGATATTCTTAACTTAAATTACATCAAAGGATATTGAATTCAGGTAAAACATAAATGAAGAAGGTTAAAACAAAATGACGTACTCATTTAGGTTTTTGGAATTGGGAAGCATCGAAGCACGGGGACTGGGGAGTAAGAAAGAAGAGAGGGTTTGCGTGTATCGTTGGTTCATTGTGCTTGATGTTCACAGGCAGTAACGATGTCTTGGCGTGGCCGAGACGATCGCGCGAGCCGCTGGGGGGACACTCGCAGTCGGTCGCCATTGTGGGAAGTGCGTCGCAGCAAAAGTCCTGATAGAAGCCGTCTATCCCCGTCTAGGGACCGTCCACACCGGGATCGACATAATAAATACGACCGCGATCGCCGAGACCGGGACCGCGATCGGGACTCGGATCGGTACAGCCGTCGCGACCGCTACGACAAACCTCGCGACAGAGATCGTCGACGATCCCCGCGACACCACGACGAGAGAGTGCCTTTACCACCTTCACCCCCTAAAATTACAGCCAGTGATCTCGACAAAAGACCAGAGTCCCAGTCCAGCAGTCGATCCGACAGCCGAGAGCGACAAGATAGCAACGTCGATAGTTATGAAAGAAAATACGAAAGAGAGAAACATGACGACAACCAAGCTCCGATTAACGCCTCCCCCGGCGACTGGATTTGTCAGTGTGGTTCGTACAATTTTAAAAGGCGTCAAATTTGCTACAGACGAAATTGCTCGGGGAAAAGATCAGAAGGTACAATATACGGTGGAGATTCAGACAGAAGTGGAAGCTTAATAGAATCAGGAGCCGGTATTACCAAACGCTTGCTTTTTAGACGTCTTGATGCTTTGACAACTGAAGAAAAAATCTTAGAAGCTATTAAAGACAGCTGTTCAAAGACAGTTCTAGATTCCATTGCCGGTATAACTATTGGTAGGGAGACATTAACCGGAGCATCCAAGTGCTTAGCATACATTAATTTTAATTCCATAGCTGATTCTACAGCTGCTCATTCCGAACTCTTAGCACTAGAACCCCCTTTAAAGATAGACGGTAGAGAAGTATTGATTAGCTTTTACAATGAGCCTCAAAAGATTTCAAAACCTGTAAATTCTACTGATTATAGTGCATACTATGCATCAACAACTGCATACAATTCTTCTCAGTCAATATCCGAAGCAGACCGGGTGAATGCTGCTGCAGCAGTCGCTCAGTCTGCTATATCTGCAGCCCAGGCTCGTAACATGACCTGGGCATCAAGCGTTACTCCATCACAGAGTGCTACTAACGTCAAAGCTCCCACTGGAGACGGTAAAACTGTTTACACTGCTCCAGATGTTAGTACATTTTTGTATGATACTTCTTCTGGATACTATTATGACCCAGCAACTAGTTTATACTATGATGGTAATACTCAATATTTTTATAATAGTCAAACGAGCCAATACATGTACTGGAATGCAGCAACATCCACCTATATGGCTGTTGTACAAAATCAGACTAACGAAAGTAGCAAGCCAGCTGAAACAAAGGAGCCAGAGGAAAAGAAAAAGAAAGAGAAAGAGGATAAAGTGAAGGTAGCTAAAAAGATTGCCAAGGATATGGAGAGATGGGCTCGCACATTAAATCAAAAAAAAGAAAATGCTAAAAGTAACTTTGTTATGGAACAGCCACTCGACACAAGTGCTAGTAAAGGTTCAGCAGATATTGGCTTTTCCGTCCTCGGTGCTGGACCATCGCTGACTCATGTGCGAGAAATATCACCACCTGCTGTACGCAATGAAGAATTTTTAATGAAGAAAACAGACTCTGCATCGGTAGACTCAGATGAAGGTATAATAGATTGGGCCAAACTGACTTGCTTACTATGTAAACGAAAATTCCCCTCGGCCGATGTTTTGAATAAGCACAAAACTCTATCTGACTTGCATAAGCAGAACTTAGTTGAATTCAATAGGAAAAATGATCTCTTACCACAAACAAACGGCTACAGGGACAGAGCAGCCGAGAGAAGATTGAAGTTTGGGGAAGATGAGCCCCCACCAATTAGAAAGAGGTACGAACCACCTGAAATTCTTACATCGGCTGTGTCCTATCCACCTCCCTCAGTTGTGGACACGATAGGTGGCAAAATGCTACAAAAGATGGGTTGGTCTGAGGGTAAAGGGCTGGGTAAGGAAGAACAGGGAAGGATTAATCCCATTGAGGCAGAACAACGACCAAGTCTGGCTGGA
The DNA here is from genome assembly GCA_963422495.1 of Polyommatus iphigenia. Lineage (NCBI taxonomy): Eukaryota > Metazoa > Arthropoda > Insecta > Lepidoptera > Lycaenidae > Polyommatus > Polyommatus iphigenia. The sequence goes on along the minus strand of OY730177.1, from coordinate 42,599,157 downwards.
TTGGGACAAAAGAGGGGCATCTATACTCCTACACCTGGTTTGACATACAGAGACACGGTAAAGAAACTTATGATTGCCAGATATAAAGAAGTGGTTGGCCAGGAGGAGGACGGAAAGTAAGAGGTGAGTCAAACCTTTCTTAAAAGTAATTAATCATTGTTTGTTACAGGTTGGATTTTCCAGGTCAGTTTAATATGGAAAAACATTGCAATTGTTATTCAAAAACTAGAAACATGACTCCATACTTTTAATATTGTGGATATTCATTTTTATCCTATGATACTTATAATTCAGCTGCAACTTCTGGTACTGAAAGTTATAAATTTCTTCACAACTTTTGTTGACAATTAAGTCATTGTTTTATAACAAATCATTGTGTAAATTGTATTATTTCTAATTATTCTTATTCTGCATTATAAATTAAATATGAATAAGGAGGGACTAACTAATCCAACATAAAAGACAAACACAGCAACATGGATTTCTTAGTTGTGTCTTATTCTTCTTTTCTCAAGAATGTCATCTTAGATGTATTATATTTTATTTATTTATTTATATAAAATTTCTTTTCTGTTTGTGTACTGATTATGTCTAACAGAACGCTACAAAACCATCCTAACATTTATACAAAATTTACAACAATATTCTAAGCCTCTACAGTTATGAAATGAAGCAAATATTTTCTTCAATTGATATAAGGATTCGGTGGCTAGAAGGGAAAAATACTGGGTTTGTCATAAAGTGTTCTTGAATCATGTTTTAATCTTTTGATTCTGTCTTCACAAAAATAGATATGGTGCCTGGATTATCGATGGGCCAGCGCTAAGATCTGCCTAGCAATAAACTCGGTAAGTATTTATGTTAGCCTTTGCAAAGACTAATATTTTTTTCCTAACAGGTTTATTTGATTTTGCCTTCCTATACGTTGTAAAAAGTGATGCTCACTTGATTGCTGCAACTTCTGTAAATCACTGTTGCAGCATTCAATCCTAAATATGAACTCCTTTTGCATTTAAAGTACTTTTGACACACAAGAAGCTCCTGGTAAGGGTACAAAGGTGAACTATATAGTAGAGACAAATTGGACATGAAATCTGTGATAAAACTGTGATTTTAGTGTAATTTAGTGACAAGGAAGAAATGGAAAAGAAGGAGACATGTAAATGACACTTTATTTATGAATGTGACCATTTACCTTACAGAATCAGCCAGCTGCGAGACTGCGTGCCAAACAAAAATTCAAATATATTTTGTAAAGAATACAAAAGTCTATTCGAGTATTCTAGTAGCACTAGGCATTACTTGTTATAAAAGCTATCATTTTTGTACAGTAATTTTTTTAATTTTAATGCATTTTTGTGGAACAAATAAGTTTTTTTTGACGTTAATTAAATAAATAATGATAATTATTACTTGAAGCAACCTGATTAAGGAGTTACGGTTACAACGAAGTAATCTAGCCATTTGATGTTATAGCTTATGTATAAGACTATTTACTTATATTAGGTACATTATATTTTTTTCAATTGCCAAATTATAGATTTCTAAAAGATAATGTTAGCTCTGGTACACTAGATGTTTGTTTTAATCATTATTAGGAAAATAATTACTAACCTATCTTCAGAAACGGTGTCAACTATTTTTTTCCAAAATTATATTACATACCTATTGTAATCAGAATATTGATTCAACTCTTGTGCCAGCGCCCAGCAGGCAAATAGTAATTAATATGATATTAAAAACTTTGGATTATTTGTAACATTGGAAAATACCTAGGTAATAGGTTATCAGTTTTATATTATGATGCTCAGTCTAGGACAGAAGTCTGAAATTCAATAAAAAGCATATTGTGTAGATCATCTACTACATTGAAAGAAGAATTTAATTCTTTAACAACAAATATGATAAGAACAATAAATAATGGGCTTATGTTAAGCAAATAGCAGCTTTATACTCAGATATTTTTTTTATTATTTAGTGCTTTTTGTGTGAAGTAAATGACATTTTGGGGCATTTATAATTTTAAAGTGTTTCAACTTTAAACAGCTAACGTGGTGTGCTCTTGGTCGACCTTATTCCCAAGTGGATAAAGTCGACATTGGGGACACCGGCTTGTCGGCACCATAATGTAACGATATTATTTTTTATTCATTGTTATTGTTAAGTTCTATATTATGTAAATATAGGTTTTAGGAGAAGATAAGACGTATTATCTTCTATTTGTCAGGCATAACTTAAATAATTATAAATTCCAATTATAAGTAAATTTTTTTTTGTTTATTAGTATGTAATGTGTATGTAGGTTCCTACCTATTACAGTTCTTATTCTGAATAAATATCTTCATTACTTATTTTTATATTTCTTTTATTTAACTTCTAATCAATGAGAGTCAATGTCAGCTAATACGTCATGTTGACTTTATTTTTAAAATGATTTAATTTTATACAATAGTTACCTAATGAATCCATGCTAATGAATGAGCGGTTATAAACCACTTGCCAAAGAAATTAACATATCAAGCCCCATAAGGATACCGGTGACCGCGACAACAATAGAATAACAATAGATTTCCAAGAATCCGCGATCGAAGGATTAGGAGCAAACGAGCTTACGAGTAACCTGATATTATACATCTTATGTACAGTACCAAAAGCATATACCGTCGCTTACGAATATTATGTATAAATTCAAAGTATATTCTTTTCATGATATCTAAAGTTTAATTCAGTAAATTCGAAGTCTTGAAAGTAATAAATAATAATAATGGCAGGAACAAGTTCTTGTAACTTCCCTTTTTGGTCTGAGCTTCCAAGCCAATAAAAAATCGGATTGTTGCTTCAGGGATACCTTTATTTACAAGTATGACGAATTACAAGTTAACTGCCCCGATAAGTAGAATAGCTGTAGGGGCTGAGTATCAGTGGGATGTGGTAATATTCCCCTTCCGTTGTCTTGAATACAATCTGAAATAATAAAACATTCTGAATAAACACAATAGATCTCGACAAGGCTAGCTAGGCTTCGATCAAATATGTATTTGATAGAAGGCGGACGGAGTCTTGTTATAAACAAAACTGTGTCTTCAATTTTCTTCGGAGTCGGCCACGCACACATTTTGACGCCTGTCAAATGGTATGGACTAGCGCAAGAATGTGTGCGTGCGGACCGTGTACATACAGCCAGCTGGCCGACTCTGAACGACACAGTTTTGTGTATGGTGGGACTCCGTCCGATAGAAGTAGAAGTATAGTCTGTCAAGAAAGTCATGACGGCGGGAAAATTTTCTAAACGTAATCACGCTTTTAAGGTGTATTATTTTCTTTGTATTTTCACAGAGAATGCTTATTACATTTTTAAAAATTGTCACCTTGCACATTTTTATCTCGAAATAATAAAGTTCTCATAGTTATGTATTATTTTTTATTTCATTTAAAAATTTTCCCGCCTGTCATGACTTTCTTGACGGACTATACCTAGGCTAGGTTAGCAAAATTAGCACTTACCTCCATTATACATTGTATAATAGAGATCAGTGAAAGTTAGGGCCGATTCACACCGGAATGGCAGAGGCGAGGCGAGCAGTTTCAGTGTCATATGATTTTAAACTTTATCTTCATTATTGTAATACATAGTATCGCTTGAGAAATCTACGGCCGCCCGTGGACGCTCGTGGCCTCTTGCGGCGTCGATTTCTCAAGCGATACTATGTGTTACAATAATGGAAATAAAGTTTAAAATCATATGACACTGAAACTGTTCGCATCGCCTCTGCCATTCCGGTGTGTATCGGCCCTTAAGGTGGGTTTACACCAAAAGAACATAGAGCAAGAACAGCACAAGAACATTCTTTCGTATTCGTTTAGTGTAAACTATAATTCGTTACAACATACTTTAGATCGTTTACACCAATCGAATCAACAAGAACATCAAGAATAAGAATTTTTGCTCTATAGATGAGAATCATATAGCTCCGTTTAGACCAAACGAGCGAATGCTCATTGCTCATTCGTCAACGATAAGTAGTTAATTTATTTTTATAGTCATCAAAGGTTGGATCCCATAAACATCTTTTGTTATGGTATAATTCTATCATTTGTAAACATTTTTCATTACTCCAATCCATATTTACGAAATAACCTTTGATAAACTACCTAAAACCAGCCGCCAAAAAGTAAAAATATCAAGAACACTAGAATCCCTTTGAAGAGACCGCCTCGAAGAGCGAGCACGTCCGAACACGAAAGAACGCTCTAGGCAATTGCTCGAGCGCTCTTGCGTCGTTTACACCAATCGAGCGAGATTCTTAGAGCATTCTACCTATTTACAGCCGAACACGTGGCAAACACACTAGAACAACGAAAGAATGTTCGTTGTTAGTTTACATCAAAAGAGCTTTACTAGAATGAGCATTCGCTCGTTTGGTCTAAACGGAGCTTTAGGCATCGCAACGAATCGGTTAAATTTTAAATTCAGAACGTGGCGAAAAAAGGAACTAACGCTGCCATCATACAAAAACGTAATTTTTGTCAGTTTTCCTTTACCAGCAGCGCCCCCGCCCACGTTCATATTATAAAGCCTTCTCGCCAAAGAATACTTTTACTCTGTCTACGCTTGTCGCACTTCACAAATACGCGAGCTCATCAGTCTGCGTATTTAGTCGCGTCCGCTGTTTTTGAAGTGAAAACTTCTTTAGCGGCGTTGAGCACTTTTGTGGGATGGGTAAATACTGTGAAACTCGCGTCAGATTCTCGTGCTGATCGAAAAACCGTAAGACGGTTGGAGAGTAGTGTTGTAACATCGAAATCGATTAATCGAACAATCGATTGTTTTTTTTCGATTGTCGATATTTTTTAATCGATTGTAAGGGTTTCGATTAATGGGTTGTTTTCTTTTTTTTTATCTCCACCAGACGGCGCGACGGTAGACCCTTCTAGATTTTCTATTGGTTCCCCACCGATCTGAAATTATCTGCAGGTTGGCATTACTGACTACATGTTGATCGTGTTTCTAAAAAATAACAGTGTACTGTCAAGTGTGACATAAATCAAAATATCATACTCCTAAGCGATCATTGGCCTAAGCGATTAGACCAGTATACTAGTGACAGCTTAGGAACATACGCTGACATAATATAATGCTTTTTTTTTTTTTTCTTCTTTTTTGGCAACTTGACACAAAGGATGTGTATGTTGTGCCACAGACAAGGTAAAAAGGTAAGGAATATGGCGGGAAAACCACATTCCTCCTATTATAATTTTCATCATCGTTTTCATGTATCGTCAGGTCTTAAGTCTAGTCAAAGTCTAAGTAAAAGTCAATACAGTCAAGGAGTCAAGTCGGTCGATTCAGTAAAGTGGTAGACGCTTTACTGAAATTTTCGATGGAGTTTTGGAGGGAACACAAAATAGCACGTTTCTGGATATTACATCACTTTCCTACACTTGTGCATGAACACGAATATCTAATGGTTAATATTCTACCAATATTACACACTAAAAACCCAGTTAACACAATTTTAGGAAAATAATATAAAAACACAACAGCACCCTTTTACATTCCCGGCGAAAAACCATCATATAATACTTGTCAAAACTGAAAACTGACAACTGAAAGGACACTTCTTCTACTTTTTATTGTTGGTGTGGTTTTGATTATTTTTTCCCAAATTGTGTTATTTGGGTTTTTGATGTTCATTATTGGTAAAATATTAGCCACTAAATGTCCGTTATCTTGCACAAGTGTAGTCAAAACCAAAATTCCTGTGACATTTGGTGTGAACAACAGTAAATAGGGCTATTTCTTCCGTGAGTTTTAACTAAAACATCGTTATAATAACTTTATTATTTTATTCATTGGAATATTATTGCGTCTTTTTCAAATTAAAATGTATCAAGTTTTACATGCTTTTGCCCAGTTTTGTAGCAATTATTGATGGTATTCCCTGGTATTACCGATAGTTGTCTACCCATACGCCATCTAGTTACTAAAATGGAAACTGTTTGACAATCAAATTAAAAAAATAAGAAAACGCCCCATTAAAAAAAACGATTTTTTTAAAAATCGATTTTCATGAAAAATGGGTTAAAAATTTTTTTAAGGGTTTCGATTAATTAAAAAAATCGATTTTTTAAAAATCGATTTTCATAAAAAATGGGTTATAAATTTAATCGATTGTAAGGGTTTCGATTAATTAAAAAAAACGATTTTTTAAGAATCGTTTTTCATAAATAATGGGTTAAAAAAATAATGCACAACGTTAATAATCAAGTTTTCACTTCTGCCGGCATTCCCGGAGTGCAACCCGTTTTTTTTTTTGCCTTAATATAGACCTTAATGTCCAGTCTTCGAAGGGTGACCACTGAGAACTCGACGAAACTACATAATGTTGATGATGGTAGGTAACTGGTAAGTTAAAATAGTGTATTGTGATTTGTGGTTAAGGTGTAGGTAGGTATGCATCGCGCGAGCTCCGAAGAATCTGGGACGACATTTAACTGAAAATGTAGCATGCTGTATGCAGCACTCTCCACAACATTTTTGACTATTTCTCAGAGCTCACTAGAGTGTCTAGACTAGACTCGAGGAGCATACCATTGCGGTAGAGTGTGGACGCATGAATAAAACAAAAATAAAGTAGGCTGACTCAACCGGCAACGGCAAACATTATAATATTTTGCCGACTAGTTAGGGGAAGTTTGGTATCGATTTTGGCGCCTGGCGATACGTTAACTATTCTAGGCTAGTGCCGTCCGCGTCAGATAGATGACAAGCGTTATCAAGTTTCCTTAGAAATTCGAAGGCATAAAATATATATTTTTCTTACCTCGACATAGGGATAAATGGTTTCCTTATTATTTTGTTTGTAGTAGTCCGCAACATTGAATTTTAATTTGTAAGTTGCCGCTCCCACCACTTCGCTAGAGAAGGGGAACTGTATCCTGCCATCTGCTGATGTAATAGTGTTGTGCCACAGCGTCCATTTGTCGTCCTTCTGTTTGTACAATTCGACGAATAAATCCCTCGCCGGTTTTCCAGAGGACGTGTCCAACACGTGCGTGGTAAGGACTGGTCGAGACATAATTTATTCGTAAACGAAGCGTGTGTTCAGATTAACACTGACATTTATACTAAAGTTTTGTGTGGGGTCACACGCTGCGAGATTGCATTTAGATTTTAGGCCTATTCCACACGGGTTTGTTTATGTAAATTTGCTTCGTTTAATATTCACCTCCTATTAATTACAATTAATTACTTTTTGTTAATAGGAATTACCTTTGCTGCTGGCTGTAGCTAAGCTACTGTTACACAATACACAACTTGCAGGGTTGTTTATTAAATAAAAGTCATGATTGGGATTTGGGACAACGACGAACGAACGAACGACGATTTTGGGAGTTTATAACGATCACTACTTAAATATAAGTACGACTTTAAGTGGAACAAATTATAATATTAACTACATAACAAAGTTTATGTAAAATTTATGGATGTAAAATTTAATAGTTCCACAGTCCACTGAGTACTAACCCTTATATTTAACTGTGGTTGAGTTATAAACACAAAGTGATAACAAGTGTGAGAGTCAGTTTATCACAATTTTTCTTATCATCATACAAATAACAATTATTATAATAAAAGATATCTTTTCTTATTCATTGTCGTGCATAGACTCAGTACCTAAGCTATATAAGTACCTACCTATTAAGATACTCGTAAGTCTAAACTAAAGTTAAGTAGTTAAGGTCAGTAATTATTAAAGTAAAATATACCTACCTACCTACTAACTAGTTGGGTACCCGAAATTGTATAAGATCCTAATACTGCTGTCGACTGACGACTGAGTGATAACTAGGTAAATATAGTCCAGGGAGCAGCAATAAAATTTTAAATTTCATTCCTGCTTTCAAGGGTCAGTGCGAGTTAAGGGCTGTACGTACCTAAACTTAAAGTATTTAGAAGTAGCAGATGGAAATGTAATCCATCAGGCTCTTGCTTTGATATAAATCTTATAACTAATGTAGATATAGGTACCTACTACCTATATACGTCCATGATTTGCATGCTTAACACGCAGAATACGGGTTCCGACTTCCGTAAGGGTCGCTCGGCTGGTGATCTCTTGGCGTACCTGACTCATCGTTGGGCTCAGGCAATTGAGTCGAAGGGAGAGGCATTGGCTGTTAGTTTGGACATTGCGAAGGCCTTTGATTGGGTTTGGCATAAAGCGCTGCTATCAAAGCTTCCATCATACGGGCTGCCCGAGAAATTATGTAAGTGGGTCACTAGTTTCTTAGCAGACAGAAGCATAAAGGTCGTAGTTGACGGCGAATGCTCGGAAACTCAGTCTGTTGATGCTGGTGTCCCTCAGGGCTGTGTGCTATCGCCTACTCTATTCATACTGCATATCAACTGTAACATGTCGTTACAGACCAACGGCATTCATTGCTATGCGGATGATAGTACAGGTGATGCTGTATATACTGGCTCCCCCAATATTTCTCGGCAAAATGTCACTGAGAGTCGAAACGAATTTGTGTCTAAGGTTGAGAATTTATTGGAGAAGGTCTCTGAATGGGGTAGACGTAACTTGGTCCAATTCAACCCCGCCAAGACACAAGTCTGCGCGTTCACCACTAAAAAGTCACCAATGGTCGTATATCCTCGTTTCGAGGGCACATCTTTAACCATCTCCCCTAGCATTGAGATACTCGTACTTGGCGTCAACATATCGAGTGAAGTCCAGTTCCGATATCATCTAGAGGGTAAGGCCAACTTTGCCTCGAAGAAGCTTGGTGTTCTTAACAGAGCGAGACAGTACTTCGGTCCGGACCAACGCCTACAACTCTACAAGGCGCATGTTCGGCCTCATATGGGATATTGCTCTCATCTCTGGGCAGGGGCGCCAAAATACCAACTGCTCCCTCTGGATCGTATCCAACGAAGGGCCGCTGGAATTGTTGACTACCATAGTATTTCAAACAGCTTGGACCCCTTGGAATTACGCCAAGATGTAGCTTCACTCTGCATCCTCTATCGGTTGTATCACGGGGAGTGCTCTGAGGAATTGTTCGGAATCATACCACCTGCAACTTTTCGCCATCGTCCCACGCGAAAAAAATACCATCCTCATCACCTTGATGAGTGGCAGTCTTCCACAGTGCGTTTTTCGCGTAACTTTCTGCCGCGCACTGTAAAACTCTGGAACGAACTGTCACCAGCAGTATTTCCGGACCTATACGACCTGCAAACCTTCAAGAAAAGAGCGTATTCCCTCTTAAAAGGCCGGCAACGCACCTGCAGCTCTTCAGCCTGCCTAGCATACGCCAACGAGATATCTCACTCTACATGTTTCTCGATGTTTGATAGTTTGTATCTTCATCTCTATTGACCCTAGCATGACAAACATTTTTTCTCGCGTAGATCTATCATCGAAATAACACATTTTTATAGGGTTTTGTCGAGTTAATGTCGAGATTTTGACATTATGAGACGAGTAGTTTTTAATTATCTCGAGAGTGACATATCTCGTTGGCGTATGCTAGGCAGGCTGATGTTGCGAGTGTCCATGGGCGACGGTAGTTGCTTACCATCAGGTGATTCGTTTGCTCGTTTGCCCCCTTATTTAATAAAAAAAAAAAAAGAATCAGCCACCATAAGAAAAAAAGGATCAAAATGTTTTATTCCAATTACCCCGGTATTGCTAGAGTCAATTTATTTTTTCACTTTTTGCCATCAGATTCTGGTAGAACTATACCTACCTAATTTTTAAAGTAATCTAACAGTCAATAGGTATCTCTAATACTAGTGATTCTGGTGTATTTTCCAATATGGAAGCTCTTTGGGTTGCAGTTTGAATAAAAAGCGTTGATGAGTCTTCTTCTCGTCTAGATCCAGGTGCTTGATGGCATATTGATCTTCCGGGTAGATCTCATTTCCGCTCTGCTTTATGGAATTTCCTTTATATTTTATGTTTTTTGGATAAAACTTATGTAGTGTTATTCTTTTATATTTCTTTGAAATTGTTTGATCGTGTTTATTTTTGACCTCCTTTGAGCATTTTTCTATTTCCTCTGGAATGTTTTTTCTTTCCTCTAAATTCATAGAATTTAATATTTGTTTCTCAGTTTCTATCTGGCGATGTTTTATTTGATGTTGTGATTTCGTCTGGTGCTGGCTGTCGCTAATCTTCTGCAGAGATTTTTCTATGAGTCGCTGTAGTGTTTTGTCTCCAGTTATAACTTGGCACGGCACATGGGGAAACTTCTTGCATAGCGAAGTCAGTAAAGAAATTAGAATAGAATTATTATTTTCGTTGGTTTTATCACTGTAAACATTTTCTAAAAGCTTCACTGAACGTCCTTTGTATCTGAGAATTTTAGCACTGTTCGGTGCTAATATTGTTAAGATTATCATTATTATTTGTATTGATCTACTTGAAACGCAGCTTGGCATTGTTTTTTAAAAAGGCTGATTTGTGCTAGCTCGCTGTACTCAATACCTAACAAAACGTACTCAACTAAATTAAAGTACCCACTAAATAGGTATAGACCGTACATTGCTAGAAGCGGTTTGAAAAGCGTTAGAGTTGTAGTTTTCTATGTGATGTTTGTAAACTTTCCACAAACATTTTGAAACAACTTTTACAAGGGCTATTTGAGCTCAGCAAAAACTTTACGTAGTTAGATATTAATTATTATGTGCCTCATATAGAAATATAATACTGCTGAGTGCTGTAGGTATAAGAGTCTGAATAAGGTCAACAAAAAAGGTCTGTAACTATAGTTAGTTACTAACAGATGATTCTGAAACAAAATTTTGATTTTAATAAGTACTCAAACCCTCTAATGAAAAATCCTTGGTAATGAAAGTCCTAAAATCCTTAAATAAATACTTTATTCATTAAATATAGTAGTACCTAGGTACTATAGGTATTATAATATAGTAAGTCTATGTAAGTAATAATATGTCGTCACTCGTCGTCCAGTCGTGTCAGTCCGTCCCACTCGGTTATACTCGGAGTAAAGGAAGAATGACTGTTCTTGTGCACTGTACACACTTGGGCAATATATATAAAAACTACTCCCGCGTAACCGTCCTGGATCTTAATGAAACCGACCACCGTCACCGAAACCGGCGCGAGAGTTATTATAAGGTGTCATGTTCACGTACTTAATATGACTTATGAGTTATGACCTATCACAATGCTCCGATTCCTCGGTTTTCACGCCCATGTATTCGCCGTTTCTGAAAGCCTCGTAAGTGTTGCTGAACCAGTCGTATGTGGAAGTGGAGGGAGAGCAGTGAGAGTCATCACTGTATAATAGCCTCAACTCGGTGTCAGAAAACATTTTCGCCAGCTTAATCTTAAGTATCGCCTGCTCACGGGGAGGGAACTTCTTAAAAGCGTCCGCGTAGCTCAAGAACAAATGGTCGATTCCGTCGTAGTCCATTTTCTTTTTTTTATTAAAGTAGTTGTATAGTTCGTTGACCTCACTGGATTCTCTTTTCGTGCCTCGTCTTTTGTCTTTGGTCGTCCTGGCCAAACTGGAGATGGTTTGCGCGTACATACTGTATTCTTCAGGGTTGTCAGAACGCGGAGGAGACTCTGTGGTATTTCCGTACCGTGGTGTGTTGTAGTCGTCTAGGAAACTCAGCTGTGAGCTCCAAAGGTATTGTGACAGTCTTTTGTTTGTCCCCGTCGTCATCTTCGCTATCTTTCTGTATTTTGTGTAGCCATCTCTTAATGTTTTCCATTTTGTCCTCACTGCGTCGCCTGCAAAATATAAAGAGATTGTGCTGAATTAAAATTCCCCTGACTGAGCTGTGCACTTAAACACTTAAAGCTTAAACTGCAAAACACTTAAAACTACATAATATAGTCATCCTCTATGGATAGCTGGTACTTAGGTATATTATGTATTTAAACATCATAATATTAATTATAATCCTATAAGTATCCTATGACCTTTCCCGGTACTCAAAGAATCTTCATTCTTCATACCAAATTTCAGCAAAATCAGTTCAGTGGTTTGAGCGTGAAGAGGTAAGAGACAGACAGACAGAGAGACGTATCACAGATAGACATACACACTTTCGCATATTTTATAATATTGGTATGGAAGTATAACGGATAGTATGGAAGTATAACGGATAGTATGGAAGTATGGATAATGGATATGGATTAATTTTCTAGAATCTAGCTGATACCTATGGCCTCCGCGATATGGATTAATTTTCTAGAATCTAGCTGATACCTATGGCCTCCGCGATATGGATTAATTTTCTAGAATCTAGCTGATACCTATGGCCTCCGCGATATGGATTAATTTTCTAGAATCTAGCTGATACCTATGGCCTCCGCGATATGGATTAATTTTCTAGAATCTAGCTGATACCTATGGCCTCCGCGATATGGATTAATTTTCTAGAATCTAGCTGATACCTATGGCCTCCGCGATATGGATTAATTTTCTAGAATCTAGCTGATACCTATGGCCTCCGCGATATGGATTAATTTTCTAGAATCTAGCTGATACCTATGGCCTCCGCGATATGGATTAATTTTCTAGAATCTAGCTGATACCTATGGCCTCCGCGATATGGATTAATTTTCTAGAATCTAGCTGATACCTATGGCCTCCGCGCGCTACGAGCGACCGCGCGGAGACCAATAATAATTATTAATCTAAGATTGTAGCATGTATAGGTACTAGGTAAAAGTTTAGAAATCAAATATAGGTATTAGGTACACAATCTATGAAAATTCAGAAGTCTATAAGTAGCTATCGCGGTTTTTGATCAGTTTGGAGACAGACAGACAGCGAAGTTATATGTATAAGTGTCCCGTTTTCACCCTTTGGGTGAGGAACCCTAAAAATGTTATTATGATTTTGTCGTTTTAAAGTTTAAACCATTGTTTTTATACGTACTTTACTGAATTATATTATATCTAATATTACAAACTTTTAAACAATAATAACTATCTTTTTATCTTTAAAAGCAGACGTACAAAACCTGAAATAATTTACTTCCTCGCACGATGGTATCGAGATGTACCTACGTCTAACTTTAAATGTAACTTTATAATCAAAGTAGTTTCGCTTTCGTTGCCTACTTGAAACAAACACTGTTAAATGAGGTAAACATTGAGCTGTAAAGTCTGAATTCCGTTCCTGTAAAGGCTGGCACTAGTCTATACTCTATTCTATAGGTACTCTATAATGTACAGTTTACCTGCACCAAAATAAATACACACAACTCTAAACGTAGGTCTACCGAAATGTAGTATAAAGCGACAAATGTTTTAACTTACCGCTCTGATCCAGTTGGTTCCCTATAGCTTCCCAAATAGCGTTCTTTAGGCTGACGTTCTTGTAATCGACATGAGTTACGTCGTACAGGAAAACGTGTTTTCGTACACACTCTATTAGCCTTTCGATGTCCATTTTGAGGTTGTCCTGGGCAATATTTACTGAGCACCGCGCTCGGCGCGACGTGTTCTCCCTTACCACAGAACCGGGATACTACAAAATACTTTTGAACGCCGCCGTCCCGCCCCGCAGACGCCCCGTCGCGTCGCGCCGGCCGTCTAGGGTACACCGGTTTTGCATGAGTCGTCGGCACGGTCGGGCTCAATTTTGTTTTGTTGACGGCGCGCGGCGCGACCGCGGCGCGGCGGGGCAGGGCGCGCCGGCCACCGACGCCGCGGCGCGACGCATGGGCGCCAGAGACCGCCACGCGCCCGCTGCGGCCCGACGCGACGCGACAGCGTTGCGTAAGCAGCATTGTAGAAAAGTATCAGGTAAAAGGTTCAAACGACAGCGAAATTAAAAAATATATTTTTACCTGGCATAAAAAAAACACCTGAATAATGCAATGCAATTTTTTAACGGTTATTAAAATTTGTAGTTCCTTAAAAGCTCCATCTCTTAGTCGCTATTGGAACAAGTTAGCGAAGCGTCATCTATTGAGTTTTTGTTAAACCTTTTTATATGCTACTTTACTAAAGTCTTGCAAGCCTGTTTTAAAATTTTAATATTTCTACTCGATAATAGATGGCGAACCGATGAACAATTTTCGATTTTATAAAAAAGGAGGTTGGCAACGAGTTCATGTTACTTTTTCGGCTTCCGTACCTAAAGGGTAAAAACGAGACAGACAGACAGCGAAGTCTTAGTAGGTAATAGGGTAACCAATGACCAAAGAAACAAGAGGACACGAAATGACCACGAAAGGAACGCGCCCGCGTTCAAAAGTTGGGGGCTAGCAATGGCGGATTTTACTAGAGACGATGAAAAAATATCGATATCGATACTTTTCTAAACTAGATAAAAGACGAGCTTTGTGAGGGCTCGCGTCGTCACACCTTGACTGACTTGACATATTTTTAAAACCTTGATTGACTGATTAATGATGATTTGCTGAATCAACAATATTTGACTTGTCTTATTATTACTTATTACAAATATTAATTATTAGTGTTAAAATATTGGTTAGAATCATTTTATAATTAATAACTTTGTGTTAAAATAGATGTGTGAATTAGGTATACCTACTTTGTCATATTAAAATTATAATAAAAGTTGTTATTTATATATATTATTATGTATTACCTATAGTTTGGGGTTTAAATAAATAAAAAACTCACTTTGCACTTCATTTCTTTATTATGTAAATTGACATTTTATAATATTATACTTATACTTAACTGATATATACTGATATTTATTAACTAGAAACTAACAAAACATATTTTAGTGAGAATACAATAAAAACCCTTTAATAATTTGTATGTCATTTTGTTTTTGGTTCTGAAACCCACATTTATATTTATGTAATATAATAGGAATACAAAACAGAATACAGCTATCAATTGTTAATTATTAACAAAGTAACAACTTTATAGACTATTTATTAAGGTACATTCCTAATCCTAACACAAAATTAAACTTCAATTTACTAATAATATTGATATTTATAGATTTAAAACGAAAAACTAATAAAGTAAGTAAATATTATGCATAAGCAATATGTTATATTATGCATGTTCTGTTTGTTGTTACATAATTAATTATATTGGAGACACATTAAAATCAAAGAATAATTCAAAGAAACATTAGTCTTAACTACATACTTCCATGATCCATCTAATATAAAACTTTACTTTGTAAACTTATTTTTTGTAAAGTAATACTTAGTTGTTGTATTTTTTATTATAGTTTGGCTTTAAATAAATGAAAATCTCACTTAACACAATATTTCTTTATTTTGTAAATTGACTTTTTTCTAATAAGTATTTAGGGAAAACAAAGTCTGACAAAAAATAAAAGTATAAACGAATAGCATGATATTAACAACAATAGATTTTACATATTTTAGAATACAGTAAAAACAGTATGTATACTTTTAAATGAAACTTAATACAAAACGAGAATACAGCTAATAATAGAACAATTAACAAACATTCCTTAGCATAATATTTTTATCTGTATTCCTTAGTATCATGTATGATGTAACACAACATTAGGCACTAGGCAGCAAAATTAAAGTCCAATAGGTAAGTAATATTGATGAAATGATTAAATGGCTGAAACTAAAAAATATTATTCACAAAATATGTTATTAGCAGAATTCCTCAATGTATAAAATATTTTGTAATTATTATAAACTATGGATTTTTGAATTTATATTTTGAAATGTAATTATTAGCTAGTAAAATTATGACATGAATATTGTATTGAATTATTTACTTTATGCTATAGTTAAGTATATAAGTATGAACCTAATGTTAACTGAACATTTTATCTTGTAGACCAATAATGAAATAAAAATCTCTATCAAGACTAAATAGTTAACACATTACACCAATGAATTTGTATGCTTTTATAATATTAGTTAAAAGTGTTGATTATAAGAAAGATTATAAGTGTAACATCAAAATGTATCACCACTTAAAAAGCAAATAAAGAATATGAATATGAAAGAAATAACATTATTAATTATTGAGATCATTACCTACTTTGAAACAATATGTAATTACTAATTAATATAAAAAGTAACAAAAACACTTAACTCTTCATTGATAACCATAATTGGTTATTCTGGACTGGAAATAACTAAATAAATAAAGGCAACAGAAGTAATATTTTTTACCTATTAGTATTTTATGTATAGCTATGCAACAGTAGATTTTATAACATTCATTTTGGACTGATAAATTTTCAATAAAAGAAGGTTATCAATAATAATTATTTTAATCTTGCCACAATATTATTATAAAATATAAGTGGTATTGCGGCAAATTTGCAGCAACACTTCCACAACACACATTCCCAAAATATTAAATATTTCATAATTCATTCATCAAGTTCTCCTTTATGCCCGCAAACTGTCTGCTACAATGCACTTTTGCTACATATCCTCTTCCAGGTGGATTAATAATTATACTTCTGAATAAGTATAGAGAATTTTATGTAAAAATCCTTTCTTTACTGGAATGTGTACCTGAAAACAAAAAGAAAAAACATTTTATGTATTTACATTCATTACATTATAACCTTTTTTTGTTCATGTTAATATTTTCTGCACCTATAATATATTTTATCCACTCTTTTCTTTTTGCTTCATCATTAGGTAATCTATAAGTAGAAATAAACACTTATTATACATTCTAAAAGTGATGAAATTAGGTAAAAAAAACTTTAAATAAAAATTATCGATAAAGCCAATCACTATTGTTCATACAATATTGCTACCACGTATTTTATACGGAAAACATCAAAAATATAGGGAACCAAGTAGTGAAATTATAGAACCTTCTGTAATAGATCATTTTAAGAAAACACGGTTGTCTGGATTTAAAAATCTGGTGTGTTTCGAAGTAAAATACTAAGCTTACTGATGTAAAGACAAATCTGGTTGTTTTCTTAGGATTCGAGTACGGCAACCAATAATACTGCACTTGGGCATGTTTCGGCATTCCACATTTCACTTCCTAAAACAATTTTTACCAAAAATAACTAGAATAATGTCGAAATTTTGAAAATAAATGCTGTTTGTTTACGTACGTTGACAGGTTGCTTACCACCAATATTCGGGGCTAGTAATGGCGGACGGCAATTGATTTGGTCGCAAAGAGACATTTTGGCAAATGTTTATTTCAAAATGGTATACACTCAAACTTACAGTTGTCTTTTTTTACTTACGTAAAAAAGCACAGGCAAAAAGGAGATAGATATATGATTATACATTTCTCGACGAACTGACGTAATCAACTCTATACATAGACAATTGGTTCTTGTCCATAGGTATAGGTCTTTGAGGGTTACTAACGGCCGTTCCCAATATTTGATCTAACTCTGGTTTTGCCCTACTAGAGATAGGAATAGCTCTCATTAGACATTAAAGACATACTCGTATATTTTATGTCAATTCAATGTTAGCTGCGATCGGTCGTATGTCAAACCAGAGATAGATTGAATATTAGCTTTGTCCACATTGTGCCTTTTTCTGTTCATCAAGGGCATGCCTTATAGCGCTGTCAACAGCGAACGTGAGGCATGCCCGTAACGCGCGTTGAAATCGTAGCGCGCGCTATGACACTTTTCTTTCAATGCACGTGGATTTTGACGCGCGTCACGGGCATGCCACACCTTCGCTGTTGACTGCGCTATAACGCAGGCCATTGTTGAACAAAAAAAAAGGCACAATGTGGACAAAGCTATTGGGAACGGCCGTAAGACTTCGCTGTCTGTCCGTTTGTCTATGGTTTGTCTGTCCGTCTCCAGGCCGTATCTCCAACCGCTATAGCTAGACTAGTGAAATTTTCACCGATTGTGTATTTCTGTTGGCGCTATAACAGAAAATACTAAAAACAAAATAAAGTTAATATTCAAGAGGGGCTCCCATATAAAAAATAAAATCGGCCAAGTGCGAGTTGGACTCGTGCACGAAGGGTTTTTATTATTATTAAAGTACAAATAAAACTGGTTATTTCGTGAATATTTCAAGTGCCTATGTATTCCATTCTAATATTATAAACTAGCTGTTGCCCGCGACTTCGTCCGCGTGGACTATAGTTGTTCCCGACTCCCGTACATCGATTAAATAGTTTACGTGCAAATCATAAAAGTATATTGTGCGGGAAGTATATTTTCGGGGACTAAAAGTATCCCTTGTCCTTTCCCAAAACTTAAAGTATCTCCATACTAAATTTCATCAAAATCGATTGAATAGTTTACGCGCAAATCATAAAATTATATTGTGCAGTAACCGTACATTTTCCCGAGACAAAATGTATCCTATGTCCTTTCCCCGGACTCAAACTATCTCTATACCAAATTTCAGGAAAATCGGTCCAGCCGTTTACGCGTGATATCGTGACTCATGACCGAGGAAAATCTATACTAATATTATATCAAATATAGACGTTCCGCGCGGCTTCGCTTGCGTAAATTAGATATGTAACAGACAAATTAGTCTACAAAAAATAGCCTATGATCCTTCACGTGGTCTACTTCTTATCTGTGCCAAATAACATAAAAATAAGCCCTTTCAAATAATTTCCCCCGTTTTTATTCCACATTTTCCTCTATTAGTCTTATCGTTCCTATTAGTCTTAGCGTGATAAAATATAGCCTATAGCCTTCATCGATAAATGGGCTGTCTAACACTGAAATAATTTTTAAATTGGACCAGTAATTCCTGAGATTAGCGCGTTCAAATAAGCCCTTTCAAATAAATTCCCCACGTTTTTTCAACATTCTCCTCAATTTTTTCGCACCTTTTAGTCTTAGCATGATAAAATATAGCCTAAAGCCTTCCTCGATAAATGGACTATCTAACAATGAAAGAATTTTTTAAATCGGACCAGTAATTCCTGAGATTAGCGCGTTCAAATAAGCCTTTTCAAATAATTTCCCCCGTTTTTTCCACATTTTCCTATATTTCTTCGCTCATATTAGTCTAAGCGTGATAAAATATAGCCTATAACCTTCCTCGATAAACGGACTATCTAACACTGAAATAATTTTTTAAATCGGACCAGTAGTTCCTGAGATTAAGCCCTTTCAAATAATTTCCCCCCGTTTTTCCGCATTTTCCTCTATTTCCTCGCTTCTATTAGTTTTAGCGTGATAAAATATAGCCTATAGCCTTCCTCGATAAATGGACTATCTAACACTGAAAGATTTTTTCAAATCGGACCAGTAGTTCCTGAGATTAGCGCGTTCAAACAAACAAACAAACTCTTCCGCTTTATAATATTAGTATAGATGCGAAAGTGTGTCTGTCTGTCTGTCTGACGTCTGTCTGTTTACTGAAACACTTTTTCTGAAATTTGGTATGGAGATACTTTGAGTCCCGGGAAAGGACATAGGATACATTTTTAACCCGAAAAATTATCAAATTGTGTACCTATATTTTCTGAATATTTTTAATAAAGAATAAGAATAGCTAAATAAGAACAAATCTTTTAAATAAGCACAGTGTATTAATTTATGGATTTCCCATACAACATTTTAACGCCTATAGGCTATATCACGCCTTCAAAGGGTGGAATTCTTCAAAATCCCTTTTTAGTAGGTACCCGTTTACATTTTTATCATTAAGAGAGTGGGAATATCTCCTGTTAGGGCCGATTCACACCGGAATGGCAGAGGCGAGGCGAGCAGTTTCAGTGTCATATGATTTTAAATTTTATCTTCATTATTGTAATACATAGTATCGCTTGAGAAATCGACGCCGCCGGCGGCCGCAAGAGGCCACGAGCGGCCACGAGCGTCCACGGGCGGCTGTAGATTTCTCAAGCTATACTATGTATTACAATAATGAGGATAAAGTTTAAAATCATATGACACTGAAACTGCTCGCCTCGCCTCTGCCATTCCGGTGTGAATCGGCCCTTATACAGTATATTTTAAAACACTATTCAACATTTTAGGGTTGAGTATACCCGTGAAAATAAGCAACATTAAATATGTGCCAGTCAACTTTGTAGCGTTTAATTTTTTAAAACTTATATAAATCTGGCATTCGCATCGCATTCGACTAATATTTCGTTACCGCTTTCCGTTCACGGTAGTACTCGTAACATAAAATTTAAACAAACTTTCTTGATTCAAATAGATATAAAAAAAAAATGTATTTTGAGAGTAGACGTGAGGCTCTGCATCGAAAACAATGATAGATACGTCGTGTCTAGTAGTTCGTAGCAGCGCTACGTTACGCTACGCCGTAGAGCTACGTACAGTAGAATTCTACTAATTAAGCTACTACCATTTCTTTCAGCAATAAAATGTACTGCTGTTACTGCTGTATATTATTATGTACGTTTGAATTTGAATTTATAATTAATAAAAGAATTGTATTTAATGATCAAAATTCATTTTAGTTCCTACTAACTGTACAAACCTCTAACGTTTAAACGTTGGATATTGATCTTGCCTAACTCGAATTCGGGCCGCCCAAAAAAGCTGCCTACATGCAATTTTTTCCATTTTTACAAACAATAAACGTAAAAAGAATATTCACGTATGGAAACGAATAGGCTGGCTAAAAAGGCCTGCCGTATAAAGGAGAAGTAAAAAAACTGTGACGGAAGTCCCTCTATCAAGTCAGCCGCAGCCGAGCGACGGCCTTTAGTTTTTGTTGGTCAGCTAGACGCCCGACGGTGTCACTATGTGGATAAGGCTAAATATTTTAATAACTAGTTCATAGATTTTTTAAAAGTGATTAAATATTAAAGTAGATGTACCATCGAAGAAATTGATTCAAAGGCCAAAATGGCGGACCCACCGTCTGCCTATTAATCAACTTTTCTGACAGTATTTCTGGAAATTGTGTAGTAACTATTTAAATAGTTAATGGAATCAGGGGTTACTGTGCGGAAATCCATAGCTTAAAATTTAGTTTGTTATTATTTTTAGCAATATTCCGCGAAATAAACTTCCACCTTTAAGTAAATGAGTGAGTGCACGCATAGGCATGCGTACAGCACTTCCCTCCTCCCACACTGCCTATGCGTACACTCGCATGCAAGAACTTGCAAACACCACCACCACACAAGCAATAATGTTGGCAAATCCGTGCAAGGCCCCTCACCACCATGTAGGTTGAAAACCAACCTGTTGGGTTTTCAACCTGCAGATTATTATATTTGTGTTTTTCCTCACCACCATGCAGGTTAAAAACAAACCTGTTGGGTTTTCAACCTGCATGGTGGTGAGGGGCCTTGCACGGATTTGCCAACATTATTGCTTGTGTGGTGGTGGTGTTTGCAAGTTCTTGCATGCGAGTGTACGCATAGGCAGTGTGGGAGGAGGGAGGTGCTGTACGCATGCCCATGCGTACACTCACTCATTTACTTAAAGGTGGAAGTTTATTTCGCGGAATATTGCTAAAAATAATAACAAACTAAATTTTTTGTAACTATTTATCAGGGCGAGCGAAGCGAGCCCTATTATATACTACAACCTGAACATTTTGTGGTACACTTTATAACGGAAAAACTATTACAATTGTGATTTGTGCTTTAACCACAGACATAGATCACACGAAGATACGTCACAGTAGGTCGGAAAAAAGTGACACGCTCATTTTTTCCGGAGCGACATGCGGTATCTATCTTGATCTTAGATGTCTGTGGCTTTAACATAGTAATTTTTATTTATACTATTACTCTATGTTTATACCTAGATGTGTGATAATCGGTCAGTCAAGGTTTGGTTACTAAACGACGCGAGCCCTCACAAAGCTCGGCTTTTAGCTAGTATAATAATTATTAATTTGTGCTCTGCATACGATCGACTTGCAACGCGCTTTAGCGCGTGGCAAGTTGAAAGTTGAAAGTTGCGCGTTGAACGTTTTATTCCTAAAGTAGCACCGTGCTTTGTAAAGCACGGTGCTACTTTAGGAATAAAACGTTTATCATAGCTGAAAATCAAACACTTTGATGTCTAATTGTTTTTATCCTTGACATTTGATTTCCAACCCTATTATATCAGATAGCGTTGGGTTCATATTTCAAGACTGTGTGTATGTGTATTCCTGCAACAGAAAATTAAGTACTCTAATATACCCGACTTAAGGCATATCCTGACTATTTCTCTCGTGTGTCCAGCGGTAGTGACGTATGGCGGCCATATTCGGCAGCGGTCGCCACCGCGCCACTGTCTATTTGTTCGCGTTTCTGCTGACCGTACCACACTACACATATACTACAACCTTTATGACCTCGGACTTCTATGAAAATAACCCTTATGTCCTCCACGCTAAGGTCACGTTAGAGGTAAAATGATGTCTGCACATAACAGTGCTGATGCAAAACACCGATAACCATCATTTCTAGTTATATTTTATAGCTTTCTTTACTGTTTGTTAGGCAATTCGTTTTATTTATTTGTTTTGTGTGACTGGACCACGTGGTGACTTTTTCCAAAAGCTTATGTCATCGGTTTTAATCATGATTAGATTAAAACACTACATATTTTGAGTGGGAATAAAACATTTTAGGACGTAGACTAACACAAAATAACTTAATTTTTTTTTCTAAACGAAATGTCTTCACAAAAATAATAGTTCGTGATATAAACTAGGTATATCCAAAGAGCAACCCATGAGAAATATTGCAATAGTGGATGAGAACTAGTCATGAAAAATGACGAAGAGCGGTGGAAATGGATTCTAATGCAGTTAAAAAAATTGATTCTAGAGAAAGGTTAATATCATGTCTACATTGCATACAAGCGTAGATGTATTATTAGTCGACATGTTTACAGTCTTAATAAGTGTTTTTTTTGTTAAAAATTAAAAAATACCATCAGAATTTTCACATACATATCACATAGCACTAATAGGAAGAGGTATAAAGCCTTTGAGTAGGTACTCTACAATGTATCCGTTTGCATCACCAATGGCGCGCTTGCAACAGTTGCGGGCCCCGGGATTGGGCCCCGGCGGCCCCCGGCGGGCGGGGCTCACTTCATTACTGTAGCTACGTTGTAACAGGATGGTGAAAGGTAGCCTGAAAATCTCATGTAAAATGGTAGATAGATTGTCACAAAGTTATTAGTTAATAATTGTATGGAAAAGTAGTGAAACCTACGCTAATAATATTGAGAAGCATTGGAATAAAACAATTTAATTAATGTTTGTTTTATTACAAAATTTATTTTTTAAAATATAAGTAAATAAACTATTTTTAAAAATATATTTGTAACCATGTTTAACAGTGTTGGTCTGTTGGATAAATCTTTGGAAATACATATTGCAAAAAGGCCAATTAATATAATTATGAAACCTACTAAATGACCATAAGATACTAAACTACATTTCTTTAAAAACTTCCTAGCATAATAAAATAAGTGCCTCATAAAGTGAAACTCACTATAAAAATACGATAACGAAAAGTAATAACTTAAAACTCCTACGTTCAAAATCAACCTGGCGTTAACACCTTTTAATATGATCTGTGTCTGAGTGAGAAGGAGGTAGAGGGGTGAGGGGGAGGGATGATATTCAAATAGCGAACATTTCATTTTAACGCTTTACCAAGATATTTGCTCGCTAGACGCTCCCACGGTGTTTAGGGACGGGGTAGGTTGAATGTCGATGAATGAAATCAAAGTTTTACCTTTATCGCAGAAGTTTATTTAAATATGTAACTTTTAAGTAGGTATAGCAACGAAAAATAATACTTACGTCAAAATAATATTTATAAACAAGTAATATGAAAACTTTATCGTATAAAGAGTGACAAATAACTCTTAGTTCGTAGCACAGTACCAGATATGACCGGTTGAATGGTAGGAAATAGGAATGAAAAATAGCTAGGTACCATTAATCATTACTAGCTTAAAGTCGAGCTTTATGGGGGTTCGCGTCATCACACCTTGACAGACTGATAATGACACATCTACATATAAAAAAAAACTTGATTGACCGATGATAAGATCTCTAGGTACATATAAAAAGCACAAATCAATAGGCGTGATAGTTTTTCGGTAAAGTGTACTTACCACAAAATGTGGGATATACTAGGGCTCGCTTCGCTTCGCCCTGATAAATAAATTAATGGTAGGTTGCTATGAACAATATTTTATTTCGGGTATTGTTATGTGTTTTCAGATTTGTTTTGCTACGCCGTAGCAGCGTAGCAATTTCGTAGCCGTAGATGCGTAGCGAATTTGACAGAAGTATCAATTTTGATACGATAAGTTTATAAAATAATAAATGGGACGATTGGATAGTTGGCTGCCGTTGAAATTTTACTGTAGGTACTTTGTGACTTAAGCTGCAGGCCATAAACGCCAGGGTGTTAGGTGTACCTGACAGGTTTGCCTGTGCAGTAACGCCTGTCAGGCAAAGTTGAGGCAAAACCTGCACAGTTCTGTAATGTACACGCTCGATTTACCTGAACAGTCGACCTATTTAGGCAAACCTGTCAGGTACACCCTTGCGTGTATGGCCTGCTTTGACGTCAAAAATTAAGACCAGTAGGTACCTACCCCAAGACCAATTGCTATTTTATACATCATTATTCATTAATATAACGTTCCTTGTACGATCCAATTCTAATTTACGCCAAACAAGCGTTTAATATGTATAATAATAATCTAATATGTAAATAATAATCACGAGAATACTATTTTGAAGCTTAATAGAAACGAACAAGCAAAAAAACTTAACATTGCCTAAGATAGAAGAATCGATGCTATATTGTATCTAGAATGCTAAAATGCTTTCATATTCTTAAACTTCACATTATCGATATCGATACCACCACCCCGCCATCTCTACACCAAGTTGAGACGTTTGCGAAATGTGAACATTTCACGAATCGGTCGTAGCGCTCCGGAATTCTCATTTGCGCCCCTCCCCCCGCGTCACCCCGCGCACCCCGCACACACCCTCCTCCTCACCTGTAGCAGGGTTCACACCCGAATATCCAGGATATTAAATCGCCCGAGGATTATCTTGAGATTTATTTTAAGTATTTTGTAAAGTGCTAAAACCAAAGTAGAGACTTATCTTTTTATTTTATAATTGTAATACGAGTACAAGGAAAAAAAGGAAAAAGTTAATACATATCTTCGAGTGTATACATTTAGACTATACATCCTTTGATGTATGAATTTATTTTTCTTGCTACGGGTATGTTATTGTATCGTTACAGCGGTATAAATCCCACCGATGTAACGATTCTTATAAAATTAAAATGTTAAGGTTATAACATATTCATAGTTCCATCATTTAATTAAAACTACAGAAAAACTATTTTCATTCACGAAAAAATGACAATCATTCGTGACACTCAATCAACTCGCAACAGGTATAAAATTAATGATATTCGCGCCCTGGCCGAAACACAATACGCGCAGATATTCAGTTATACATTAATAATTACACCGCCCGGCCTCCCCCTAGCGCCCCCTCGACCCCCCCGGCTCATTGTAATTTAAATCGAATTCCCTTCAACAAGCAAATTGAAATATTTCAATTTGGCACCTCCCGGCTGTGACGCATTGACAATTTAGATATTAATATCGATAGATGTGCCCTGATTCTAGAATTTTATGTAATGCTTTGTTCCTTGTTAGGTAGATCTAGTCCATTGTCTTGTAAATATCGGAAATTAGTATTCTCATGTGCTATCAGAAAAATTAATAATTATTATAATTATTAAAGGCAGATAGCGGACTGTGTCAAATTCATCCGCCCACGACTAACATTGACTTGATATAACCTGACCAAATAAGGTAGATCCGCCATCTGTTCTTGGACTGTACAACAAACCGCTGCTCTTAGAGTTTTGAGTAATCAGAACTCGATTAATGTTAGTTTTTGTTTTTTTATGCGAATATCAATTTTGTAGTAGGTACCAATTGCTGTATCGAACTAAAAATGAAGTTATATTAATGTTGTATTAAAATCGTAGAATCGAGGTACTTTTGTAGAGTTGGCGTCATTAGTTTGGTGTGCTGGATTTGCTTTAAAAGTGGATTTAATTTTAGCTTTGGGTTGTAGAATTTAAAATTTTAACGTTAGCTTAGAATTATTGAGATTGATGTAATCGTATTGTTTTATTTTGGGGATTGGGAGTATTATTAGATACCTCAAGAATTTTAATAACCCATTCGTATAACAGCCTGTACTTTTAGTATCTGTCCATTTTAGAAATCCTGTCCAATACGGTACTAATTGAAAGTTGAAACCTATTAATGCTGTATGGAAATAGCAAAAATAAGCAATACTAGGTATTAACCACAAAGCACAGGTAAGTATTTTAGTAAAACTTTAAATTACCTTTATTTCAATTCACAAATAAAAATATTCATATATTTTGGCTCATTAAAACTGCGTTGACTGACCAATCAAAGAAAACTGGACAAAGAGTTCTTGAAGCTTTGTGTTTTCGCGTCGTAACATTATTTTACAGTTATAAAAATTATAGGGCCTTGAGATGCAAAACTTTTGATATGATATTGTTTATTACTAAAATGGTATCTAACAGTATAATTAAAATTTTTGATACAACATTATGTATGTTAAAAATACTAAATGCTGAGTTGTTTTCATGATTCATATCTGCGACAAGTACCTAACTCATAATAATAGATGAAACTGGTTCACAAAGTTTTGGTGTTCGGTAAAATATTATATTCACATTATTACAAAACCTAAAGCTCTACAAAACGTAGAGTTCCTTTGTTGTTTCGTACTACAATACGAATGTCGCGTTATCTGCACCGTTAATGGTGGTGAATTATTATTATCGCCAGGCAAAACATTATTTAAGATATCCTCATAAAAGTGTTCATCGTGTCGAATCAGCGTACGTAATAAATGGACGCAGCGGGGCGGACGACGTTGTCAGTATGCATCACGCGACAACACGACCGACAGAACTATCGCTGCGATCTCATCGCTACGGAACCATAGAGCTACCCCCTCGGAACATATTGACTACGTTCAGCCGTAAACAAAAACTTAAACAATAAATAAAAAAGCAAACTCCTCAACGTGAATAACAAACATAATTGTGTTTTTTTGTGCCTCATTCGATTTCGCTTTGTCTGGACAAAAACTGGTTCTCAAAAAAGTCACCTTTATAAATTAAAGTTTCATCGTGATCTAGCCAATGGGCGGCCGGAGGCGGGGTCCCCGGGCCTCCCCATTGGCCGCGCCGGCACTCTCATCTGTCAACTGTTTATATAACCGGATGATACAACATATACAGTTAACACTACAGAGGGAGAGAGACGGGAATACTCCTTTATACAGTGTGTCCTTTCGCACGAGCGTTCCCTCTCCTTCGCACGGACCCCGGCAACTGTCAGCATTCTGCCAAAATTGAAGCAACAGTGTTGAAACTAAACGCGGAACGGATCGTCGCCCTGACTGTTGCGTTTAACGAAACGTCGGGTGACGTTTTTTCGGGATCGGGATTGAATTTTATCTTCGAGAGATTAAAAAATTGACTGTAAACGAGTTCGAGTGTTTTTGTAATAATGAAGTTTTAGTTTGTGATAGTTCGTGGGTTGGTTGTATTGGACAATTTGTAAAATGTCGCTTCCGAACGGTGTCGACGTCTCGCAGCTGGTGCAGCACCCCGTCTTGGCAGCTCTACCTCCCTTCTTCCTTCGTGCTTCAGAGAGATATCAGGTAAGAAAGTGAATTTGTTGATGTTTTTAACAACTGTAGGTAATTTATCTTTCTGTAAAAAAAAGTTAGTATCCTACCGACTGCGCCCTTTTAATACGAAAATAAAATGTTCAGTAGTTATGTGGTTGAGATTAGAAAAAGCCATAATCAAAGCCAAAATCAAAAATCAAAATTCATTCCTTTTTTTTACAATTTTATATTACTACAATATAAAATTTAAAAAAAAGGAATGAATTTTGATTTAAAATTCTTAAACATAAAAAACGTGTAAACATTTAATAAAAAGTATTTCTAAGTGTCAATTTGAAAGTCAACAGTGGGTAGAGGATAAAGTTTCACTATGTTTTAATTGAAATAAATAGTTTATAGTTCCGTGCTGGTGTATGTTGTACCTACTATACAGTGAGTAACAAAAATAAGTGATAATACTTTAGGGTGTGTACGTGTTCCTTGTAGAGAGTTCACTGTGAAAGTAGCAGCGCTGAAAGACGAAAATTTTTTTTCACTTTTGTATGGGCAAGGGCCCGAGCGTCACGAGTTTCCCCATACAAAAGTGAAAAAAAATTTCGTCTTTCAGCGCTGCTACTTTCACAGTGAACTCTCTACAAGGAACACGTACACACCCTAAAGTATTATCACTTATTTTTTGTTACACCCTGTATAGTATGCTGGAACGTTGGTTTGATTACAGTACTTTATAACATTTTACAAGTTTTGTTATTTTATATGGGTTTCATCTAAAATAACAACACTTTTTTATCAGCTAATTAGAGGATTTTATGTGACTTAAGTCTACAAATCACTAATCAATGAAGATTAACAAAAGAAGACGATATTACTTATTATTGAATATATTGAGTAAAAGATAAAAAATTTTACGAGTTTAAAATAAATTTTAATATTTAGGTAACCGTTTATAATAATTAAAAAAATATATAATTTTAAATGTTTTTACCTTTACCTTTTTTTTAATGTAATGAACTTTAAAAAAAACCTATTAAACAACTTTATCTTCTTTAACATAAATATCATAAATATTTTCATGTCGCAAATTAAAGGTTGTGGGCCGGCGGCAAACATTACCGCCGCACTCAGAGACATTCAATAACTATTGAACTTAAAGAATCATGGCCAAATTTGTATAGGAGCTGGACTCGACTTTTATTTTTGATGTCCCAAAATAAACTACAGTTAGATTTGGTTGTTCTTATGCTCTAAACATAATTCCGTTTGAGAATTATGTCTAAATAGCCACGATTTTTTATAATAATTAATAATGTTTACAATTATTTTGAGGTTAGACTTAAGAACTACCTTTTTCCCGACTGCGGTGTAGCCTACAAGTGTATATTCGGCGATCTCGTTTCTAATTATTTTAATTTTTTCTAGAGTATTACCCAAATAATAGAACGAATGCGAATGATCGCCGGCTGTCAGAACATAACGAAACTAAAATATATTGATCTTTTTTTGTGGCTATTTACAGACACATTTCTAATATTTTTCGATGCCTTAAAATATTAGGGAATTTTTGCTACCAATGGCATATCGGGACGCCACCGCCCACCTGGTACGATTTGGCCATTGTTCTTTAATGAAGAGCCTAAATTATGTATGGAGTTTATGCGAAAATATTATATAAATTAAAGTTGAGTCATTATTAATCTCTTTGAGTCGTTAGTGTTGCAAAGTTGTCACTCAGAAGTCAGAACATTGCAATTTGTAACACATAGGTACCTTATAATTGTACACATTTAATGCTTACTTAACAAAAAAAGTAAGTTTATGTCTAATCCTCAATTTCGTTAAAGTTAAGTTATATTTAATGTCATTGATTGCAGCTGTTATTGTTCCTAAGTTGCCGTTTAGAGCATTCTGCAATAAATACTTTGTAATTGTACACTACTATAAGGAAGTAGGGGTTCGTAATTTCATTTCATACTTTGTGTTTGTTATTGTATATCATGGTGGACCGTAACAATGTGCCAATTCTTCCCATCATAAGTACAGGGTTTAATATTAAATTAATTAGCATTATAATACAAGTGTTACGTATCACTTCCTTCTCAAGTGTTGCAGTATAATAACACCCTACTACGTTACTATAAATATTATATTCATTGTAGTATTAATAATAAAGCATTATAAAAAAGTTCCATACTTTTTTGCAACGTTACCTATAATATAATTATCAAGTTTCTTTCAACGTTCTTTTTTGTCAATGCAATAGAATATTTTCATATTTCATAAGGGAATTGATGGAATAGCGTTGCATATTAGAGTCTTTCAGGAACTCTAAAGCGATATTGGTAACTATCTGTGCGTTTGACATTTTTAAGTAAATAATTGTTTTTATTATTCGTAGTAATTGGGTAAATAAAACATTTTATAAGGGAGTTTGCACAATGACATCACACTATATTGGTTCAGGTTGACCACGACGAATTGACTAGAAAATTCTCGTGTTCTGGAGAAGTCTTAATGTTTTATAATATGAGCTTTATATTTGTATGTTGTTTTATCTTTTAACTTTAAAAACACTGCTTAGGCCTTAGAATGTCACCAAAAATATTTTGTCGGGAATAACTATAAGACACTTATCATTCATTTGATGGTTCTTTAGCAAACGTTTTATAGGTATAGGCTATAGGGTAAAACTAGACGACGCCCGCAACTCCAAACGCCAAAATTCATTTACCGCACGGAAACCGTACATTTTTCTGGGATTGAATAGTATGCCTTGTCCTTTCTCGGGACTCAAAGTATCTCCGTACCAGGTTTCAGCAAAATCGTTCAGTGGTTTGGGCGTGAAGGTAACAGACAAACAGACACACTTTCGCATTTATAATATTAGTATTGATAGATTGATAGGATCATCTGTTACTTAAGTCATAGTAATTTGAAGTAAGTACATCTGAAATCCACTTTCATCTGAAAGTCTAGGTACTTATTCAAATCTGTGTATTTCCCTACTTTTGCTCAAAAATGCTCATGGTTCCCAGAGAACGCCGAAATGCGCCCGGTGTCGCAACCACGGCGTGGTGTCGGCGCTGAAGGGCCACAAGCGGTATTGCCGGTGGCGGGACTGCGTGTGCGCCAAGTGCACGCTCATCGCAGAGAGACAACGCGTTATGGCCGCACAGGTAGGATTCAGATTATGGGGAAGACAAAATTGACCCTTAGGCCCTACCATAGGGCGAACTGATTAGCCGATCAAGGCGCCAAGTCTCAGAGGGCGCTTTAGTGGAAAAGAAAAAAAAGGAGAGTGTGTCCAATCTTCGTCCATTCTTTTTTTAAAAATTCTCAAAATTTGCTTCGGGCAGGCACTATACTTAATCCTAATAAAACCTTTAGGATTTTGGTGGTTTCCTTGACGACATTCCCACACTAGCGGCTTGTGCGGAATGGTTGCGCGGCGCCCACACATCTAGAATTAGCTGCAAATTCACCGCGGCTAAACCGCCTATGATCCGGTCACTGGCAGACCGACGTGTAACCGCTGCGCAACCGCTCCGCCCGCAAACTGCTAGTGTGATGAGACCTTTACGACTAGTTCAGTAAGAGTCCAAAGGTACCCGTCTAGACATTATTTACCATTTTATTTTACATATTTTACTGATTTAATCACAAAAAAAAAATTAAAATCCTTGTCACATCACTACTAAATCTAACTAGATTTAGTAGTGATGTGACAAACTATCTATTCTAATAAACTATATATATGTAACAAACTTATCATCTGAACAGGTGGCGTTGCGACGACAGCAAGCACAAGAAGAGAATGAGGCGCGGGAGCTGAACCTGCTGTACGCCGGCCAGCCCTCCGCCGCGCCGCACTTCCCAGAGATCACAGAAGATGAACCCGGTGAGTCAACAAAAAAAAAACATGACAACACAACAAAAATACTTTATACTAGATCATGTTCTAAATAATGGGATCGTAAAAATACTTAAAAGTTATGACCGCAGCCACCATTCAATTTTAATAAAGCTATAGTTATACCTACTGCGCAATATTTCTCTATAATATGGTACCAACATAGGTACCGAAGGCGGATGTTGTAACTCGTGAGTAGACAATATAGTAAACCGTTACTTTGTTACTATCTTGCTGCCGTAAAAAAGTGCTACGAAATTCGTAGAGCGCTACGAATTTCGTAGCAGTAAGAAATCTGTCTTTTATTTTTGCGTAGCAAGCTTAAAACCGTAATAGTTGGGGAGGAGAAGAGGGGATTTCGGAATTAGCTCGAGCGTGTCAGATTAAGCTTGTATAGGCTTCCGACATGTGTCTAGTTATCATGGTATATAAATCAGATTTCTCACGTGGTCGGTTAATTTTTTTTTAAATATTGAAATGTCATTGGATCTGTCAGATTAAGATAGGGGATGTTTAGTATACCTCAAATAAGCTTTCATATAAAGCACTGACGATTCCAAGGTCAGGTAAGCCTGTAGGGACATTTAAAAATATAAAAAAAATTAAGCTTCATATTTTCCGAACTAAGCTTCGCAGATATTTTATTTTGCACTAATCTAAATGATTTAGTCCTTGTTATCTTAAATATATTTATAATTTACCTACGAGTAAATAAGCAATTTTGTGAATATTTTTTCTTTTCAAAACTTTAAAATGGCTGCAGTTTCTGAACCTACCGCTTAAATAAAAAACGCTCTTATTATTTTTTTATCAGTTTTACCTAATGTAAAAACCTACTAGGTCTCCATTGCTCGTGTGACTACAAAATAGCACCTTCCCCTCCTCTACTATTATGCAACATAAAATAACGTGGTTTTACTTAAAATTAAGTGTATTTTAATGAGGTTTAACTCAAACTTGCAACAAACCGTCAAATTCGGAGTCACTGCTAAATTAAGATAGGTAGTGATATTCGCATGGAGCCATATACATGATATAATTCCTTTGCTCTAAAAATTTTACGAAAATCTTTAGTTGCTACGCAAGTCGTAGCACTACGTAGCAAACATAATAAAAACAATGAAGTAAAAAAAACTAGGCCTTTGCATCCGTTGTGAATGATTTATAGACTATTTTACCAGAGCAAAGTAACCACTCCTCAAATACTGTAGTACCTGGGACAAGATTTTTAAATGTCCGTATGGTTGCCCAGGCACATACGGCATTCTCGCAACATAGTCGGCCTAGTCCAGAGGAAAGAACTAGTCAATACGTTTGGGACCAACTATATGCGGGTTTCCTCACGATGTTTTCCTTCACCGAACGAGCGTCCGTATTATGTACTTGAGATCAGAAAATGTCTCATCGGTTCACGCCTCCACCCGGGATCGAAACTGCACCCTCTACGAGAGCGAACCAAAGGTCTACCCATTGGGCCACGGACGAATGAAGTACCTTAACTAGTTTTATTATTCGTAGGAAGTAAATGTATATCTAAAGAGATATACGTCATTTACTTCTTCTTTTCTTTCTTCTTCTCTTCACGTTGAATCTGCTGAACCGATTATGGTAAAACTTGGTAGGTAAAACTTTAATGTCTCAAGAGTGGAAAAGCATATTTCTGTATAATAAATAAAGTCACTGGTGTCGAAATTGTATGGAAATAACAAAATACGCTATAATTAAAAAGGATACCTGAATCGAAATTCTTACTTACGTCTACAGTTCTCTTTTCAAACACTTTAATAATCAAAACTAAAAGAAACCTCATTGTTGACTTAAATATACTAACGATTTACTTTGAATTTAAATTACACAAAACAAAAGCCAACACACGTATATTTCAAAGAAATTTACTCAGTATTTAGTAGTACTTAGTCTGGGTGCACGTTTTTAAAACATTTCGAATCTTACTCACATACACATTAGATTCGAAATGCAGCGAAAGCAGTCAAAGCTTTTGATGTACTAAGTCGCAAATTATAAACATTTGTATAAAGAGTTTGCGCAATTAACTAAATGTGCCAGGGTTGTCACTTTAACATAAAAACGTGAAAGCATTTGTGTTTACAGAAAAAAGTTGATATCTAAAGCAGTACTTACTCGTATTACTAATCTTGAAGCAAATGAATAAGAAACATTTATTTTGCATATCACACAACACAATATTTACAAACAGACGCAAGAACAAGGACAAAGTACAATTAATTTAACATTATATTGTGTGATGCCAAAAATGGATCCCAGCTCAGCATTAGCAGCAAGATTGCTGCACTGATATTCTGCTGGAACCAAAAGTGACATCACAATGATATTATTATAGTTATGGACTATGGTAGTACAAAATATACAAACAAGAAGCATAATAAATTAATAAAGTAATCATAAAAAAGAGAATAAAAAATAAAGGTGAGTAATTAATGTAAAAGGTATTTTAAATTATGTGCCAAAACATGGGTATGACATTTGACGTATGGAAACGGGAACAAAACAAACATGGAGGTGTACGTTTTAAATTACAAAGGTTATATAATTGTAACGTGCCACGTGGTTTTACGTGGCATAACCTCTTATTTACATTATGTGGCTCCTTAAAAAGACTATAAAATCACACCTAGGGGTAGGGGTAGTGAGTAACAGGTGTTGTATACACAAAATACAATGAGCGTATGCCGTGTAGCCGTGGCCGTCCCGCATTACGGCAGTGGACCATGACGAATGAGATTTTTTATATATTTTAGACTCGATAAGTTACTGAAATAATTAGTAAAGCTGTTACTGTCATTGAGATATTTGTAATTAAAAATTATATAACATTTTAAGTAAGTTGAAACCATTAGTATTCTTGTGGGTTTAAGGCCTCGCCATTATTTACCAGTCAATTGGAGTGATTTTTTATCATGTTATTATGTTAGGTCAAAGCTTTTTGAAAAGATACACAAGTTTTGTAAATGTCTCTACATAATAGAACGACATTAAATTATAACAACATATAGCATGTTAGATAAGATACTAATGTTATGCCCCAAAAAGAACAAAAAGCATTTATTAAAAACTAGACGACGACCGCTATGGAGTTGCAAATTTTCCGGGATAAAAATATACTATTTCCTTTCCCAGTACTTAAAGTATTTCCATACCCAATTTTAACAAAATCAGTTTAGCGGTTTGTGTGTGAATAGGTAACAGACATACAGAGACACTTTCACATTTATAATATTAGTATGGATATATTAAATAAAATACTATGTTATGTCTCAAAAAGTGCAAAAAGCATTTATTCAAAATATTCAGAACGTTAAAAAGTTGACAACCCTACTCCGTTCTCAAATTCCTTTTAGAAACAGTATAAAACGTTTCTTACACTTGAGTCTGGAAACGTAGCACTCAGCTCATACATATTAATACCTAGGCTAGATGAACACCTGCTAAGTGACTATTTACGGAGCCTTTGAATTGGTTTATTCGCGCTTTATGTCGACTTGGGGTTGATTTTTGTACCTTTGCAGCGAAATGTCGCGCTTACTTTGTGCTTAGTGAGCTGCGTTTTGGTACTTGCTATTAAATTAATTAGTAGGGGAACAAAACACTCGTAAGTGTCAAAGTTTTTGACTTATGTACAAAAATTATATTAATGTGTAGGTACTACTAAATATACTATGAATAGAAATTTCAATAGTTAGTGCCATAGAAAAAAAATACCGACTTCCAAAAAGGGAGAGGGTTCTATATTCGGTTGTGGAACTTTTTATGAAGTAGGTACTAGATGATGCCCGCAACTCCATTGCGCCAAAATTAGTTATTGTGCGGGAACAGTACATTCTCCGGGATGAAAAGTATCCTATGTCCTTTCCCGGGACTAAAGGTAATTCATTACCAAATTTCAGCACAATTGGTTCGGTGGTTCGGGCATGAAGAGGTAACAGACAGATAGACAGACAGACAGACTACACATTTTCGCATTTATAATAATACTAGATGACGCCCGCAACTCCGTTGCGCCAAAACTCGTTTATCGCGGAGGAACCGTACATTTTTCCGGGATAAAAAGTATCCTATGTCCTTTCCCGAAACTCAAAGTATCTCCATGCCAAATTTCAGCAAAATCGGTCCAGCGGTTTGGGCGTGAAGAGGTAACAGACAGACAGACAGACAGACACTACACAGAAGTATGGATTAGTATGTATATATGATAGTATGGATGTTCGCAATATCCTGAGAATTGTAACCATATCCAAGTGCGTTGCCGGCCTACTCGTACATCGATTTCTTTTTAACCAAGTGTACCTAAATGATTACACCTAGCTTAAAGCTTTAGCTGTAACATAAAAATAAGTAATGTATACTTATTTTTGTGTCAATTTACATCTATTTATCCGTATTAAAACCCTCGCTTTGTCACACTATTCCACTAATATGTGATATTAATTTTCATTTGGGTATGTCGTAAAATTTTTATTTTATCACACAACAGAATAAATAGCAATAACTATCTCACACGCCTTCATCACCAACAAATCTTCCTCGTTTCTTTTATTTAACGGCCTATATGCATGCGTTAGTAATAAAAACATATCGTTTGTAGCAGGATAATGAAAATAATAACCCGATATAGGCATTCTTATTAGGGTGGGATCGATATGAGAACATCGTACAAGCTATATTGTACCAACTAGTCTAGAAAATCTAGAAATAAATGGTTGTTTGCATGTAAAAATAGTAAGCGAATGCAAAAAGAAAATAAATGGAACAATATTGCTCTTGAGCCTTCATCGTGACTATTTTAAATTAATGAGAATTTAAAAAAAGTTTGAATTACATCTAAATTGTACCAAAGTAAAATAAACCAGCTAAAACTGGACGTAGCCACGTTTTGGGGTTTCAATTTTAATCTTGTAGATTTTTACCTTGTGGATTACCGTCGGTCATCGGAATTTGTCTTTTGGTATACTTTCTGTCTTTCTCTTCTGCTTTACTTCTACAGCTCGGCAAAAAAGAAAGCGTTTTAAACGAGAGAGCTTTTCTTTTATTATAGGCAACTGCTATACGCTTGAACGCACGACATAAAATGTATTAGTTTTGACCAATACTGTAATGTTGCGATATAAATACTTTTAGTTCCAGCTGTCACTGCGCTAGACTATATTTTGCCAAGCTGTAGATAATGATAAGACTTGTTAAGACTTAATTTTTATGTGTCCAAGCGAACTTCATTGTTCACTATTAGGAAAAAGAGAGAGTCCCAGAAACTTCATTGTTCACTATTAGGAGAATGAGCGCACTGTATGTTAGATTGTTGCTTATTACTTATGTTCTAATTAAAAATATAAATAAAATTATTATTTAAATTAAATGAAATCTTAATTTAATTTACACTAGCGATAAAAAGCCACACACAACAAATATAAATATTTACTAAGACAACAACGTCTCTTATTAAAACAACTATTCTAAAGAAAGAGCGTACCTATCTTATGTACACTTCCACTCAGATTCCCCTATACATAAAAGACGGAATGTAATATAGAGAGAACACAACATTGAAACACTATATTAAGCGGTGTCGAGGACATAAAGGCAGTAATAAAAAGATATATATTGGCGAAGGAATCCAACGCGTGCCTGCCGAGCGCCAAGTCATAAGATATTTTATTGTAATTTAATTTTCTTTTTATTATGTTATTTGGTATTACAGAATTTTTATAGACTTTAATATATACATTTGGATTTATTATTTCTTAAAGAGATAATATTTTTGTCGCGATAAGTTCACAATAATTGCGTTTTTGTTGAAGAAATTTTTTGTCGTAGTAAATCTGCAAGAAATATGGTCGCGTTTTAAATGTGCTTTTTGTTTGTAGTCTTTCTTTAGATGTTTAGTACTTAGGTACTAAAATGTGGCTTACTCAAGTCACATTTTAGTAAGCATATTATAATGGGGTCAAGATTAATGATAAATTATCATGATTGCCCTCATTATTTTGTAGCTGCCTGCAAGCACAATAATTGACATCGATCATAGGCGAATATTTCACTTCATGCGTGTGTAATAATAACTTGTTGTAACGTGGATAGGCCGCATAAAATTTGTCTCAGTTTCATTATATTATAGGCCTTTAATTTATGCTTCACCTTTATATTAAATTGCTACGTTAAAAAAACGATAAGTTGTGATATAGAAGTAAAATATATAATTTTTGGACTTAAACTAGCTTTATATCAATGGTAATTAATGTCTTTTAATAGTTCTAATAACCTTTCTTATAATATAAAGTTAAGCTTGTCATGTCATTACAAGGCTAAGTCAGCAAGTCCGCCACCTCCTGTGAATTGCGCACATTCTCGGGAGCGGTTATTGCGGCTACAGTATGGCCCCACGAAGGCATTCGCATTACGTTATATGACAGTTCATTTCTTTTATCCCCTTATACGTGCAACTATCAAATGTATTATGATCCTTACGCTTAATTGCTCACTCCTAAATAGGACTTTTTACGGCTATTTCAGAACTGTTTAAAGTGTGACTGCATTTTTTACTTTCACAGAAACACATTCTTAATCTGTTTCATTATAGTAGAAGGCACATTACGGATCAGTCTATTGATATCTTACTAAAATAGGACAAAATAAAATTTGGTTCTGTCGAGTAAAAATGTTCTACAATCTACATTGGCCAAATTTTAAATTGTGTTCTATTCTATTTCATTTATCAATTATCACACTCAACATCAACTTAAATTTTGAGACACACAGAAATAGAATCTCCCATCTGTTTTGTAACCAGACTTCGGTAAAGCCAAAAATCGTTTAGTTTATATCACCGTAGCACTTAGTCAGCTTATCCGATTTCAATAAGTTAGTCTCTATAAATTAGTTGATGACCCAGCTGTAACATCAATGAGCCACATAATGTGAATAAGTGAGTGGAGGCCCCAATGGAAGATGTGTCAATTTTGCAAAGCGATATGCACGGTCAGTACAATAATATCAGCTGTCGCTTATAAACCGCAATATTATTTATCTATCTATACTTAATAATATTATGAAGCGGAAGAGTTTGTTTGTTTGAACGCGCTAATCTCAGGAACTACTGGTCTGATTTGAAAAAATAATTCAGTGTTAGATAGCCCGCACTTATCGAGGAAGGCTATATTTATTACGCTAAGACTAATTGGAGCGAAGAAATAGAGAAAAATGTGAAAAAAAACAGGGGAAATTATTTGAAATTGCTTATTATTATTTCGCACACATGAAGAATAGACCACGAAAAGGGACATAGGCTATTTTTTGCGGAAAAATGTACGGTTTCTGTAAAATTCTTAAATTACGCGGGCGAGGCCGCGCGGAGCATCAGTTATTTATAAAACTTTGATAGCGCGATTCAGAATTGTAGCGCTAATTGCTCCTTCACAATTGATAAGCTCTTACATACTTAATCGCGATATCAATTAATATTACTCGTAAACATCGATATAATATAACGTAATGTTGCTCGCTAATGACTAATGAGTGCGAGGGCGAGGGCTCGCTCCCTCTGACCCTCTGACCTACGCTCGCTGTGACAACTTCTGATTACGACTATGCTAATTGACGAAAACGAGTTTCTTAGTGAATTAGAAATATTGCAAGTATTTTAAAATTATTTTTGTTATAAAATTATTATTATTAAGAGGCTGTCTTGTCAGTTTCTATTATCTAAAAATCACTTGAACTTATAATCTAAGTTAAAGAAGAATATAATATCAGCTAATGTTTATCAATTATCACCTATCTACGAGTACGGTAGTTACAAAAATATGTTCCACATACAGACTTTATAGTATTTTGTCAAGACGTAACTTAAGAGGGCGACTAACCCAAAAATCAAACATCGTCCTTCTCTCTTCATACTCACGCCTGTCTTTCATATTATGCCATACCAGGTGAAAAAAGACGACGCGGATTCATCGCCAAATGAGTTTTTTCTCAATAACTTCATAAATATACTACATTTTTAAAAATCCGCTAGGTCAGTTTCTCAATGATAGAATTTTATACAATGTGTTAAAATATTTTAAAAATTTATAAATATTAACTTAGTTCAATGCACGGTTATGGCAATAAATGAAAAATTCGTGAAAATTAGATGCATCTTTGTGATTTTTTCTATCGAGAAAATTTTAAGATATCGTGTTTTTGCTCAGATCGAATTCTTGGAAATATAATGTAGTTTCTTATTATAGAAAATGAAACAATTCGGAGCTCATTTTCAAGTATAAAAATGAATTATAAAATCGAAAATTTTGGGTTAGTCGCCCCCATTATTTGCTCATTATATTTTTCGTTTATTGCGTGGGATTCACACATTTTCCGTGGTAAAAACTATTCAATATCCTTTCCTGATACTAACAGTATCTCCATATCTATGAAAATAGTTTCAGTATTTTAGGCGTTTAGAAGTAATAAGGGTAAATCACATTTTTTCAACAGTTTCGGTCAATTACTATATTTTCCTCCCCAACCTCCTTTATCATATGACATACCTCATGTCTCATCATTCAGATACCATCTTAAGTGGCATCTTCCGTCCCGCTTCCTCCCACAACAAACATAATATCTCCCTCTCGAGTCCACTCGAGGTCAGCGCGGGATGCAACCTCAATTTTCATTGTATAAATTTCTATGCCCGCTTTAATTTATGAAGCGAAGGGTTGGTAAAGCGTTTCCGTTTGTAAAGCGATATTTTAAACGTACAGTTTATTTCGGTCCGATCCAACTTTTTATGTCTGTAAGGACGTGAAGTGTTTTTCATCCTGAAATATTTCATTTGTTTCTGTAGCACAATTTGTATGCTACAGAAATATGGTGATCAAATATAAAATAATTTCATGACCTTTTCGAATGTATTTGTATTTACCTATGTATTTATTTATTTAACAATATCACATTTTGATATTAGCAAATAAAGGTTATCGATTTTATATTAAAAGAGAAGAATTTGTTTTTTGAAGAATCTAATATTTCGTCATCATTTAATAATTAAAAATTGTAAAATGTGCTTCAAGCTAATTGCTAAATCGTGTCTAGCGCGATAGAGTAAGATAAAGTAAGGCAAGCAGTAAAGTAAGTGGAGTGTTAGTTTGTAAACGGTCTTTGTATTTCTAAAGACTCTTACTCCTATTGCCGACTAATATTACGTAGAGCAAACACGACGATTTCTAATTAAGTTTCTAGTTGTCTATCTATTTGGTTAAAATTGCTTATCTTGATGTTGTTGTAACATTTACATAAAAATAATAGGACTACAATAGTTTCGTAGCAGCGTGCTACGAACTTTGACAATTTTAGTTAATTAAGTAAAAGTAAGTACTAAAGAAATAAAAATCTCTCTCTGATTAGAATTGTCACTTTAATCGTTTTAGATATCAATGTTTCGTAATAACTATAGC
The DNA here is from genome assembly GCA_963422495.1 of Polyommatus iphigenia. NCBI lineage: Eukaryota > Metazoa > Arthropoda > Insecta > Lepidoptera > Lycaenidae > Polyommatus > Polyommatus iphigenia. Next base: position 42,558,152 of record OY730177.1, on the reverse strand, counting down.
TTTCAAAAATTACTCTGTACTCTGTACTTCGTAGCACCTTGCTACGAATCTTTAAATATTAATTTTTTGTTTGACCTACCTCTTCTAAAACATGTTTCAATGTATTTTCCCTACCTGTACGTTAAGTACTTCTAATAAAACGTGTAATAAAAAATAATTGCTACTCGAAATAGCTACAAAAGCGCTTCCATGATCCACCGGCATTGAATTAACATCGACAACTTCAAATAATGAGCCCTCAGAACAAGTCGTACTTTTGTATAAAAAGAAAAATCACCTATTATACTGACCAACGATTATTGAAACCTTTTTCGTAACGAGTGCCACTCGATGGCGATCCCCGTTAAAATGGCTAAGAATTACATCTAATATCTTCACGCGGTCACCGTTGCAATTGCAATCCTAAATTTTCCACCTTAAGATTTAAATTCCTGGCATCATCAGTGTTCTTTTGGCGTGCGGCGGGGGTGGAAATTGGTTTTTCGCGGGAGGTATTAAGGTTCGATTTCGTTTGCGGCGTAGTCTGTCTATTTGTGCGGAGGGCTCTTCAGTGGAACTCCAATTTGGGGATAAGGTTAATGGTCGAGTAATCGACAGATGCCGAGGGGCCCGCAGTGTGTTTGATATGTCGACGTGGAATTGACTTCTGGAACTATCTAGGTGCCCTTTGTGTAGCGACGATCATTGCACTGTGTAGGCAAATTGACGTACCTGTCCATGACACAATTAGTACTGTTGTGGTCACTGGTCATTTATTTCTCCTCCTACGCCTAATATCAGAAGTCAGGGCTATGAAATGCCGGGTTATTGAAATATTAACATTTTCTTTATAATAGTACTTTATAATATGAGGTATTGTTGATAAAAGACACATACCTACTTCAAGACTAACACTGCGCTCAGATTTAGGTACACTTTTTAGTATCTACTCTAAAAATAAGAAGTAGAAAAATATGTTGTACTTGTAAATGTACTATCAGAGAAGTTGATTCCTATGCAGATGGCGGACCTAAGTAATTTGGTCGCGTTATGTCAAACCCATCCGACCGAACACAGCTAACATTGAATTGACATAAGCCGATCAAATGACTTAGGTCCGTCAACTGCCTAGGAATCAATTTCCTCGATGGTACTTAAATAATTTTCTAAAAAAGTGTTCAGTTTTACTCGACGTCTATTTCGCGCCCCTCAAAATCTTTTTGCACTTAATTAAGTACCTACCTATTAATCGGTCAGTAATTTGTAATAATTAATTTGTAAATTGTAATAATTAATTATTATGGTGCTATGTAACTTAAAAAAAAATAACGAACAAAAGTCACAACATACCCTAATAACCAGAAGGATTCGTTAAAAGTTTTCAAAGAATCATTTTTCAAGCTCGCGCAAGAATTCAAAATTTTTAATGTAAACAAAAGTATTTGAAGGTCTTCGTCAGGAAACTCGTTGAGTGATGAGTATCTGTATTTTTATCTCGAGTGAAAGTGATACACGCAATATTCTAAATTGATTGCCGGTGGATGATGGATCTCAACATGTATTTTTTTTAACAAGGTTGTGTGGAAGAAAACTCTTTCAGCGGTAAAACCGCCTGTTTGTACAGATTCCTATATTGTTTTATTTTAAATTGTACCTAATTTAGTTTAGTTTGTACAAATAAAGAATTTTCTATTTATCTATTTTTTATCATGATTAAAAAAAACTTGGGATTGATTAATTTAGAAAAATGAGAATATAGTAAAATTTATTTAGTAAATCTGAAATTGTAATAAATAATGTAATAAATAAATTACTGTACTTTGACGTCAAAAAGTGTTGTAACAACCTATTTTGAATAAATGAATTTGACTTTGACTTTGACTTTGAAAACGCCAGGTGACATATTTTTTACATTACAATTATTAGAATAGCTACCGAGTATAAAAAGTGTACCTACCGAATAAATTTTATAATGAACGCAAAAAAATAACTCGGGGACTTTATCTATAAGCCTTTTTAGTGAAAATATGATTATAACATTACATACTAGGTATGTATTCCTTTAATTAAGGACAATAACTAAGTTTTTTTGTTCGTTTGTGACAAATAGGTCAAAGTCTTCTTGCTCGTAGCGCTTTATTTGCATAGGTAAGTAAACAGGTTTTAGGTTTAACGGGGCCTACCACCTATACTTTAAATTGAAACAAAGCTTCAATAACATTTCAATTTTCTCAAAATTCAAGTACTAAGGGCCGGTTTACACGTATTAAGTAGATAAGTAGTAACTAAATTCTAATTGTCATCTAGTTTAGGACTTACTAAATTTTAACTTGCTACTTGCTACTAAATTTTGTGTTTACATGCAATTAACAACTTAAAATTAAGTTAAAATTTAGTTAACTACTTATCTACTTAATACGTGTAAACCAGCCATAAGTATCATTTAATTTTTTTATGAGCAAAATCTAAAAAAGCACAAACATTGGGAAACACTGTCAGTAACGCAATAGATTCCTCGGGAAAGTTGTTGAGTTTTTATTAAATTTTCCGAACACATCGTTGTTTTTTTTCGTCTGATTTGATTAAACGGTGTCGGGTTACCCGCTTTGTAACATCCAGAAGACGTTTAACTTGCGAGCGGGGAACTCGGCTTTCAATAATCAGTTTTTAACCAGCCAGTTTTATTTTGTTTGAAAAGAAAAATGTAGTCACGAAACCCTATCTTATTTTAGTATGCGTGTATAACCGAGGAAATTGATTCCTATGCAGTTGACAGACCTACTTCGTTTGGTCGGCTTATGATAATAATAATAATGAATATTCTTTATTGTGCACACAAAGAAGTAAAAAATAAATAAATATAACAATTATCAACATATAGTGTACCACAATGGCGGCCTTATTACTAATAAGTAATTTCTTCCAGGAAACCACAGGCAAAGGACAGTATGTTATTGATATTAGATGAATGTGCAATATTACTTAGATAAGGATTCAATATGTATAATAATACATACATAAATACATACATACATTATAATATTATAATATAAAAAGGTGATTAAAAATTATGTCAATTAAATGTTAGCTGTGATCGGTCGGGTTCGATTTAACGCGACCAAATTACTTAGGACCGCCGTCTGTCTAGGAATTAACTTCTCTGATAGTACATATTTATCACTATTTTTGTTTTACCCATAACACAACTTTCACGAAACATAATGTTACTAGACGATGTCCTCAACCTCTTTGTGCGGATATAAAATTATCTCGAAGAGCCGTACATTTTTCCGGGACAAAATGTATCCTATATCCTTCTCCGATACTCAAAGTGTCTCATACAATTTTTTATTAAAATCGTTTAAGCGGCTCCAGCGCGAAGAGGTAACAGACATTATAATATGTATAGGTATATTATGTAGGTACATTCGCATTAAAAATTTAATTTTTTTTGATATTTTTAAGAGATATTAGATACATACATACTTTAAAAGTGATTCGCTAAAAACGACTATCATTTATTCATCCGTGTTTGCCCGTCAAACCCAATTTCAACATCAAAGTAAACAAAATTAAACTAACCCTTCGTAACACAACGGTGGGTGCGTCAGGCCCCCGAAAGAATAACTTTTGACAACAGGGAGATAGTAGGTAGGTAACTGATCTCTTAACAGGATCACATCTAATTGATTTACGTACAGGCTATCCTTTTTTAAAATCAAAGTATTTGATTAAAAAAAAGATGTAATAAACTTTAACAGGTTGGTCTGACGGTATTAAAAAATAATAATTACTTTTCTTGCTTTATTTGATAACATTTTATAATGTTAATCTAAAACACAATATTATCATTGTTTTTATGTGTGCTAATAATATTTTGTTATACTTTTACTGGACTAGATACTACAATATAATTGAAAGCATAGGTATGACGTAAAAATCAAAGCTACTCGTACTTATAAGAAACCTTAATAATATTAAAATTAAACTACAAAAGATGAAGTTTAACAATCGGTACAAATTCTAGTTTCCAACTATCCTTTATTTGTAGACAGTTTATTTATAAATTTTTAATAAAGTTCCCACTTCCCAAGTAGTGCATTTACATGCAAAGTAGTAATATCCGTGTGTCGAGCGGCGGCCGACGGCGGCGGGCGGCGGCGCGGGTTCATATTAATACTATCGGTAATTTCATTACCAGGATCACTTTAGGGTTGACACTTTTTATCTATACTTAATATTATAAAGCGGAGGAGTTTGTTTGTTTGTTTGAACGCACTAATCTCAGGAACTACTGATCCGATTTAAAAATTATTTCAGTGTTAGATAGCCCATTTATCGAGGAAGGCTATAGGCTATATTTTATCACGCTAAGACTAATAGAAGCGAAGAAATAGAGGAAAATGTGGAAAAAACGGAACGGAAATATATTTGAAAGGGCTTATTTGAACGCGCTAATCTCAGGAACTACTGGTCCGATTTGAAAAATTCTTTCAGTGTTAGTTTTAAATATTTTAATTTATAATCCATACTAATATTATATATCCATACTTATATTATAAATGCGAAAGTGTGTCTGTCTGTCTGTCTGTCTGTCTGTCTGTCTGTCAGACAGACACACTTTCGCATTTATTTTTTCATTCACAGACAGTCTGTCTGTCTGTCTGTTACCTCTTCACGCCCGAACCCCTGAACCGATGTCGCTGAAATTTGGCATGGAGATACTTTGAGTCCCAGGAAAGGACATAGAATACTTTTTGTCCCGGAAAAATGTATGGTTCCCGCGCGATAAATGAGTTTTGGCGCAACGGAGTTGCGGGCGTCATCTAGTTTTTCATACATAATTTGTTAGCAAGCAGGAGTTTTTAATAGGTACGATACAGTTTTTGGAGCTTAGAGATTTTTACCTGTATACAGTCTATCATTCTTTCGAAATATTGTAAAAAGAGGATACAATGATAGGGCATGACATGGTTTGATAGTCGTTAGTCTTGGTTCAACAGACATTATTTACTTGTGTTTGTACCTACGTATTCTACATATTATACTCCCCTCCACACATCTACCAAGAATGTATCCAAGCGAATGTTTTATCGCATATGTAAGTTGCAAATATCATTTTTAAATTAATAAAACAATGAATATAGTTCACCAGCCCTGCACGGCACGATCGCAATGCAATAGAATAGTAATTCCTCAATCGAATGTGCAGCCAAGTCTTTAGAGTAAATTGCAATTTAAACTTTAACCCCCGACAATTAGATTAACTTTCCAGCGACTGAACTTCATAATAGAGGTACCCAACAATCGGTTTTATTGTTACCACCCGCCGATTCAAAGTTGCTCTACGAAAGTTTTGGGGTAGCCGAATTTGAGCTTTACGCTCATGGGTTTAGAGTCGAATAGCAATTGTCGGATGAGGTAGTAAATAATAGGTGTCGCGAACAATTGGCACGGCAGAAGCGGGGTGGCATTGTCTGTATCGCTAATCACTTGAGAATGGGCAAGGGGCAGGCATTAGGGGTTACGTCAATGGAGACGCGGGTGTTTTATTAATTCGCGTATCCCGCTCTAATATTGACAAATAGCTTTATAAATCATTCGTATTAATATAATTGAAGGATGGTTACCGGCTCAATGGGACTTTTCTTTCCCCTCGTTTTCCGGCGGTGACGTCTGGAGAAAGATACATTGGTAGGGTTGAAAAATGCACATGTTCGGTCATTCATCCAACTAGTGAACTTTTGGTGTTGTGGGAAAAATGCGTAGAGGCCAAAGGAAGATCTTCCGACCGAGCGAAGTGGTATGCCCGGTCAGGCCGAAGCCTACGTGATACATTTCAGCTGTCGTATATATACCGACGCGCTCAGAAAACTTCGATAGCGCGATGCAGGAATGTTAGGCGAATTGTGGGTACCGCCACAGTGTATCGAATACGGAATACCATACCATAATTAATTTAGTCAGCAGACTAATAATATTTAAAATAAAAAAGTAGGTAATCAATAAACGCGGCCATGTTGCCCAGTTGAATTAAACGTTCAACGCAGACAAACTCATATTTATAAAAAATTAAACAAAAGCGTTGCATTTAAAAAATATTTTCCATATTTCACCCTCTGCTACAGTGGTCGGGCTAATTAACGTTCATCCAGGAGGGCGATTCAGTTATTATGACGTCATTAAAGCTTTTTATTTCAGTTTACAGTTTAGTTCGGCTAATTCTTTTTGTTTTTTAAACTTTTCATCAAAGGCCGGCCGAGGGGCTTTCATACAGATCGGATTTTTCATGTGTGTTCATTATGAACTACTTATTCGGCTATGCTTTGATTTTAAACTGTTTTTTGTTCGGTTTCACGCATCGTAGCGGGTTGATTTCAATAATAGTGTGGTCTGTGGGAGTAATTTTAAAACTCTGATTAAAAAAAAACTCTAAAATAATAATATAACATTAGCATTTGAAATAATTTGTGAATAGCTTTATATCAAAAGACGGCGCTTTGAAACAAGACTTGTTTTGTGTATATCTTAGTGCAAGTAGATCTAGTAAATAATAATACAAAGCTAAAGTAGTTTTTATATGAATATCTGATGATGCCTGCAACTCCGTTGCGTCAATATTACTTTATCCCACAGGAACCGTACATTTTTCCGGGATAAAAAGTATCCTATATTATGTCCTTTACCGTGACTCAAAGTATCTTCATACCAAATTTTTACAAAATCGGTTCAGTGGTTTGGGCGTGAAGAGCTAGGTAACAGACAGATAGACAGACGTACAGACAGACAGATACACTTTCGCATTTATATTTCGCACTTCTGGATAGCAGCTAGTGCATGTATATATGTGATGTGCATGAAATATTCAGTATCGTGTCCTATTCGAGGCCGCTGTATCTGGCTGTCCGCGGCAGGCCCCACTAAATCCCGGGACAGAGCCGTGGCTCGCGGCCAACCGTTATTGTCTCATTGTCCCGCGATTTACCGACAACAAGCCATTGTCGGTAAACACCATTGTACTCCATATTCCATCGCCCATGTACATAAATACCGATATTAATGTATATATTCTTGTGTATTGGACAATTTTTGTGTAAATAATACATACTATTATTAATTAATAATTATTATAAACGCGAAAGTGTTTTGTCTGTTACCTCTTAACGCCCAAACCCTAAACCGACTTTGCTGAAATTTGGTAGATATGGATATACTTTGAGTCCCAGGAAAGGACGTAGAGTAGGTACCTTTTATCCCCAAAAATTTACGGTTTTCGCACGATAAACGAATTTTGGCAAAAGAAGTTGCGAGTGTCATCTAGTAAGTTATAATAATATGACAACCTCTTTACTAATAAAAATATCCGCAGTTTAGGTATACTTTAATACAGATGTTATAGTTACAAAACAATTCCTGCTAAGCTTTTAAAGTCCGACCGACCTAATAAAACTATTCTACGAGATATACTTAACGTCTTTTTGTTGGTAAGAGGTTAGTGTGTTACTTGTTAAAGGCTGTTTGATTTTAGATTTCTAATCAAATTAAGTGCCAGTGCCTATTTAGGACAAAATATAAAAATGTGCGAATGTTAGATATTGCTAATTAGCACAAGTTGGTGAACGTTAAAATTAAAATTGGATGAAGCATAGTGTTTGTTTAAAACGCGTGTAACAAGAGTCTCTATCATTTTGAAAATCACAAGCCTCAAACCAGCACATTTGATTATTTTTAAATAAAAACAAATATTTAAAAAGTAAGATAACCTCCACCATTCAACCCTTTTAAATGTTATTTAAATAAACACGTACTCGTACAATGCTTAACCGAATCGAATGAGCGAATCCTCATAATGAACAGATGTCTTCTTTTTAACAGCTTTATAAGTATATCTCTCTCGCTCGCACATTGAAAATGGGCAGTTCTTTTGAATATAATGTTTTGTATAGCACAATAATGGAGTATTATTTTAATTATTTTGTATGCGAGCGAGGGCGTTTCGTTGTGTTTTTGTATTTCTTTATTCCGCGGCCGGGCCCATTCAGTGATGATATAAATAGTTTTCTGTACCGCACTTACAATTTTTTGTTTGATTATTAAAAAGAGAATAATATAGTGTCCCCAAAACGTATTTTAAATGCGTATTTATTAGAGATGTGCCGATCATGACTTTGGCCGACTAGCCGACTAGCCGATTAGTCGGCTGCAAAGAAGCCGACTAATCGGCCGACTAGTCGGCAAGCCGATCATGGTTTCAGAAGTTTCTGTAACTTGTGTATGTTTTTACTGCTGTTTCGCGGGTAAGTCGCACATGCCGTCTCCAACCGTGTTTTATTCGAGTACGTTACTTTATTTTGTTTCTATGATACAGTTGATGGTTTTCATTAAATATTAATTCATGTAGATGAAATCTCGATTTAATAATATGTAGATACTTAATTTGTTGTTAAAATTATATTCACAAAAATAATTTCACTACTAGCAAGTAATTTCAGAAACACTTAATATTAACAATTTATAAATAATTATTAGGGTTTTTCTTCAATGTAATTTCAATAATAGCAAAAAAGTTAAAAGCCGATTAGTCGGCGCTTTTTGCCGACTATTCGCCGACTAGTCGCCGACTACAAAAGTGGCCGGATTGTCGGCTTTACCGACTAGTCGGCACATCTCTAGTATTTATAAACTTTATATTTATTTTTAGTTGAAAGAGTATTTTTATTATCATATCATGTTAGATGCGCTAGTAATAATGAATGTACGATACAAGAGTTGTTTGTTTCAACTAGATGACTTACTTCGACTTCTTCCTGAATTCGTATACCACGCGGAAAATCTGTACATTTCTTAGTATATTTGTGGGACTCGAAATCATTTACATATTCATTAAAATCGGTTCTATCCTTTAAGCGTGAAGAGGTTGTTATAGGGATAGGTAAGTATTGAATATGGATATGTATTACAGCAAAAATATACTCCCATGAGCACAATAAAAATATGAACTGCCGCGCCGTTCATTTCAGCTTTCACGAAAAACATGTCATTATCACCACAACACGCACCATTATAAAGTACGACAAAACGTTTCTTCATACTTAATTGTTAGCCGAAGGAGCGATCGAGCCTCCCCTCGGAAAAACAATAACATCGCCCATTAAATTGGTACACACGACTGGGAACAGCCGCGATTCTAATTGCACGGAACACAATCGCGCTTCGAGTGCCACCATCACCTTGCATCGAGTATTACTATGAAATGACGTACGACAAAAAGTGGGAAAAATAATGTTTTTTTAAAAGCTACGTCCACACTAGGCGCTTTCGTCTTCAATTTTCGTCATCTTCTTTCATTCAACTTTTCGTTTTGGCGCATTCAATAATTGAATACGTCAACGAACGCAACGCCAATATTGTCATTTTTGAAGTTTTGGATACGGTCAGAGGGCATGCGTCGCGGGCATGCCTCACGTTCGCTGTTGACTGCGCTATAACGTATGCCCTTGACGAACAGAAAAAGGCACAGTGTGGAAAAAGCTAAATATCAACTTGCATCGAGTCTATGAAATGACGTACGACAAAAAGTGGGGAAAATAATGTTTTTTTATACGCTTTTTATTAGCTTCACCTGTAGGTTTGTTTGTAACCGACTTCTTTGGGCGCGATTTAGACCCACTTTAAACTGCCAGATTTCGTTCAAACTTTCTAGATTAATCGAGGACCGATGACAATACACTAATTTGATATAATTATTCCATTTTTCAATTTGTATGTTTGTATGTTAATTATTGTTTGTAACCGACTTCTTTGGGCGCGATTTTGACCCACTTTAAACGGACAGATTTCGTTCAAACTTTGTGGATTTATCGAGGACCGATGACAATACACTAATTTGATATAATTATTCCATTTTTCAATTTGAATGTTTGTATGTTTGTTTGTAACCGACTTCTTTGGGCGCGATTTAGACCAGTAGGTCTAAATCGCGCCCAAAGAAACGTTTAAACGGCCAAAGTTTGAACGAAATTTGGCCGTTTAAAGTATTAAACGGCCAAATTTCGTTCAAACTTTGTAGATTTATCGAGGACCGATGACAATTACACTAATTTGATAAAATAAAGCATTTTTCAATTTGTTAGTTTGGTTTTCTATAAAAAGCGTGTTTTTAGTTTTTTTAACTATCATTTATTAATATCACCTTGCATCGAGTATTACTATGAAATGATGCACGACAGAAAGTGGAGAAAATAATGTATTTTTAGTATGGGTACACTATACAGGTCTTTTTTTATCTACTTGTCTTTTAATATCTATTCGTTTACGGATTTTATCGTGGACTACTTATCTTATACATATTATATCACGTTTCGGCTGCATTCTAGCTGCCGTATTCACGGATAGACTGATGATGTATCTATCTGCTTGTCTACTTAAGGTGACGCAGCGTTAAAGTAAGAAACCGTGTTGGATATGTTTTAGATTGCTTGTTTTCTATGAGAGGCCGCCCCGGCCTCTCATAGAAAACAAGCAATGGAACAGCAAAAAATGGAAAGGGCGCAAGCGACAAAATGGTTTTTGTCGCATAATTTAAAAACCATAAATACATTTCATATAAGCTATGCACAAATTAAAGTGCATGCTTGAACCAATTTATGTACAAATTTTGGAACCTTAAATCACTCTCCTCTGTTGGAAAAATAGGAATCCCTTTTTTTACAGAGGTCTTTTCGATTGATTATTCTGTGCTATAAAAGTTGTCCAATCGTGTTATGCTATGGGCAATTCAAAGACAAAGACATGATGAATACTGACAATGAACTTCAATTTCTTAGCTTTTGTCATTGCTGAGAAAAATCGGCATCGCTACAGCCAAATTATCAAGGCGTCGCCTTAAGTAATAATCGCGGCGCGTTGAATCAGTTTCGTTTTTGTTGATATTGCATACGCAATAACCTACAAGAAGAAATTAACTTCAATTTGCTTGGACAATTACCGAATAAAGAAAATACTTTCCCATCAATATTTCAAAATCTATTCTTAATAATGTGATCCCATGTACATGCACCGTACCACAGAATACATTTAATAGTTTAACAAACCGTACCGTACATTTATACATATTGTTGCAGTTTTGCCAGTTCTTATGGTTCTTAAAAGCACAAGCCTGAATTTTATACGTCGAAATAAAAGTCCTCAATTAAATACTCCTTATGGGTAGTTTGCAATACAATTAATAATTTTTCGGGGAGCTTTAGTAAGTTAAAACAACAACACTGTATGTAAGGTACAATCAACATTTATGCCACCACAGCCTTCTATGTAAAAGTATGGCGGACTTGAAAATTCCACCCCAAAGTATTTTAAGAAGAATAATGTCAATTCGTTTGTAGTAGACTGTAGAGCTGGCTGAGCATACGTGTGCTTTTTGTTCGCGACTTTTATTGTGCGCCGGGAAAGTTGTTTCTTTGTTTGACAAATGAACGTTATGTTTCAAGGATTTTCAAGTGTTTATGTAAATGAACATTGTTTTTGGCGCCCGTTGTAAGGGGTTTTGCTATAAGTCGGGTTTTGTACTGTATAATAATATCGTTTAATACTCTCGATGAAAGTTATTTAGTATTATGTCCTTGTGACCTATGCAACCATATAAACGCCAGAAGACGAAATAAATTTTTGGCTTTACCTTAGTATTCAAAATACTTTAACAAGTACTAACGTATAATATTTCTTTTGTCAACAGTTCACAAGCGAGCCCGGGTGACGGAAGTCTGTTCCAGTCCATCGCCGCCAGAAAACTCCCACGAGTCAAAAACCCCCACACAGACTCCCCCTCTCTCCACCCCGCCACCGCGGTCACCATCCGACCACGAGCTGAACGTGGAAGAGGAGCTAGAACACTCCGAACCTTCTCTTACTCCAGAGAACCTATCCATGAAGGAGCAGAGACAGGAGTCCGTGAAAAAGGAGGACGAGGAGAAGTGGGAAAACCCCAACTACAAGTACAGGCGTGGGAAACAGGACCACATTCCGGAAAACATGGAGGAGCCCGCGCCGTTCCAGAAGTCCCCAGTTGATGTGCTGATCAAAGTGTTCCCGAGGCGCAGTCGGCAGGAGATCGAAGCGATCCTCGCGAGGTGCAAAGGAGACGTGGTCGCCGCTATGGAGATGATGGTAAACGGGGCTGAACCATCGTACAACCTGACGCCGGAGTCGCCGTACATGCAGAGCTACCAGTCCAAGTCCGCGTTCTCCCCGCTGTCCAACCAGAGCTTCAAGTTTTCCCCGTCGAGGAGATTCCTTACCCCGCCTTATACGGGTACGGGCTACCTCCCAACCGTGATCAGACCTCCTCCGGAGTACTTATCCTCCTTTCTGCCGCACTCGGAGCTGATGTACGGCCGCCAGCTGCAGGTGCCGTCGCCGGGGACTTCCCCCACGTCTGACAACACCAACACGGAAGGATTCTCCGATTAGGGGTACGCGAACCACTGGACAGTGCTGTAGACTGTTACTCTGTAATGAAAGTATGGTTTAGTCAGATTATTTCGGTGCATAATATACTCTGTTGGCTAGACAGTGAAAGAACAGCTACATAATATGCTAAGCATTGAATGTATTGTTCAATGCATTTGCGTTTGCGTATATTACGGAAATGAACCGTCCCGCGTCCGGCATATCGTGCGTTTATCTGCACTACACGCACTCCATAAAAAGGTTTAACGGTTTTGGACTACGGTCAAGTCGTTTGCATTGATACACCTTCGAAGATTTCATGATCTCATAAAATCGGAGTGCCAGATGACAATGAAAGCCAAAAATCTAGTTCATGAAACGGCGTATTATTTGAATGTACTTACTAATATGATAAGTCTTGATAGGTACAGTGTTATCGATGAGATCAAAGTAAGAATATTAAAATTTCAGCTACTTATATTATTCAGAAATTGTGAAATTAAAATAATTAAAAATTTTTACTTAAGTATTGTATTGAAAAAAAACGTTGTATTATAATTCTGTAGTAAATTTTTTGTCTGTGTATGATTTGATCTGTAGATAGGTAAGCATAAAAACCACAAAAACGTATACCAGGTATATGATATGATTAAGTATAAAAATGATGATTTGTGTACATAACTATTGTATAAATCTTTTATATTATAATTTTAGATACTTCAAAATTTACAGTAGAATGTATGTAGTATACAAATAAGGAAACAGTAGTTATACGACCAATGATTTAAAATTAATTAAATGTGTAGCAATATTTTATGTTATCTGCAATAAATAATTATAATATTTAGAAAGGGCGATTGCAGAGTATTTGACTTAAACGTCGATTGGTTGAATTAAAAAAAAGTAGATAATCGTGATAAATACTATGGACTTAATGTATACGAAAATTTATTATTCATTTTGCATAGACAAGAACAGTTTTAAATGAAAGTATAATATTTCCTACATAATATCAGATTGAAAATTGCAATAATACTTTAGGGTGTAAAATATTACTGACAGATGTTACAAGTAAGTATACGACTAGAATAAAATTGGTTACAATAATAGAATTTTACAAAGTACTATTTGTATTTAATTATCTGATTTTTAAAGCCAAATACCAACGGTTAAGTAGTTTTTAGAACTTAACGTTAAATATTGTAATTTGTACATAATATATTACTATTTAAAACATTTGTTTCAGATTAATTCATCTATAATAATAATAGAACGATTATAACGATTGGTCTTCAATTCTATAGAAAATGGTGAAAAATTTTGGTATATGCGATATTATTCTTACATAATAATATGGTCGATTCCAAAATATATTATGATTGTAATAAAAATTATGATATGATGTACCTTAGTACCATAAATAATCTTTAGTGTTCATAATATTATGGCAAGTTTTTATATTCTGAGATATGGAGCTGATAGCCTTTTGCATACACTTGCTTAATGTTACCTCAGATGCAGGTTATAAAAATATTCCATTAACATATCTGTAAATATATTGAAATCCATGTAACCACTTTAAATTAGATCATGACATATTATGTAATATTATTAATATAATAACATAGAGAATTAAATCGCTCAAACAAAACTTAATTGTTTAATTTTATAACACCTGAATAGCGTTTCTAATCCTGGAAAAATAAGAACAGTTTGCCAATGAAAATTACCCTTGGCCATATACGCAGGTACTATTTGTCGGTTTATACCGCGTTTCAAAAATTACACTTGAACTTATTAAAAAGCTACTGAAAGAACCCTCAAAGGAAGAATGAAGTTTTTCCATCCCTAAGCGTTGCAACGCGTTAAATGGACCAATTCATCATATTAGATGTTATTCCGTAATAAAAAAAAAAATACTAGAAATTGTATCACAAATGGTTTTTGTGTATTCAAACCAATCTAAGCGCTATAAAATAACTCAAAAAGAAGATAGTAAACAAATTTTGAGAATATTAAGTGATTGCAAAAAGGTTTTCATAAGCTTTTTCTAAGAAGTTAACCTTTTTACTGACGGAAATTGTTAACTATTTGACGAAAGTATGTAGTAAATAGATTAATTACTTCTGTCAAAAACTGTTGAAACCGAACATACGTAATTAAAAATATTTCAAAAATTCAAAGTATTTCATAATACTTGGGAAATATTCAAACATTCAAATACTACCCAATACATCTCAGAATTCGATATGACGTCATGGTTAACACGAGTGGTGACGTCATAGCACATGGCCAGCGGACTGACGTGGAGTGTACAAGGTGACGTCGACAGCAATACACGTCGCTGTGAAGACCATCAGCGTCAGGATGATCTAGATTCTAGATTCTAGATTCTAGATTCAGAATCCATATCCATACTTACATACTCATATTATAAAATATGCGAAAGTGTGTCTGTCTATCTGTGTGTCTGTCTGTCTGTCTGTCTATTACCTCTTCACGCCCAAACTGCTGAACCGATTTTGCTGAAATTTGGTGTGCAAATACCTTGAGTCCCGGGAAAGGATATAGGATACCTTTCATCCCGGAAGAATTTATAGTTCCCGCGTGATTTTGGCGCAACGAAGTTGCGGGCATCATCTAGTAGCTAATATTAGTTGGACGCTGTTAAGCTTTCGTTTACCCACAGAAAATACGTATTGAGTTATAAATACTTACAGTAATTATGTTCTTTAGATGGTTTAGAAAAAGACTGCATTCTAAGTTCAACAAAAAAAAATGTGGGTTAGGACACAAATGCTTAACAGCGACCAGTTAGTACTTAGCTAAGTAAGGCTTTGAATATTAGTTGTAAGTATGAGCGAAGTAAGTTACTCTGTACCGAGAATATCCCCGTACCTACTGATAAAATAAATGTGAAAGTCTTTGTCTGTCATGTTACCCTGTCACGCCCAAACCGCTGATCCGATTTTGCTTAAACTTGGTATGCAGATAAGTGAGTACCGGGAAAGGACCTAGGATAAACGATATACGCGATAAACGAATTTTGGTGCAACGCAGATGCAGACTTAAAAAATAAGAGACAGAATCCACTTAGAATACGCTTAAATTAACAGAACAAGCTAGCAGCTGGCTGGTATTTATGTTTTACTGACTTTCTGTGAGACCATAATATTATGATCTCCTAAGATGCTCAATCTCAAAGTATTCTGTTTTCTTTGTATGGGTATTCAGGTCAAAATAAGTTTGAGGATATTTAAGGAATGGGAAATGAAATTGGGGATGAACGAACTTTTGAATGAACAGTTGACCTATGTCATAACACTATGTGATCGTCTGAGGCATCGGCCATCGATCAATATTATCTGAGCTTTGCTGTATCAATTAAACTTTAAATAATAAATAGATTTGTATAAAAGTTTTTAACCTAACCTAACCTAACAGTATTTCAATGTGGCTTCCCGATATAGGCCCATGATGGATCAATATTAGTGATTATGACATGAACGTGTAAATTAATATAATGTCGACTGTGCTTGCTATTAGAGAAGTGCCGATCATGACTTTGGCCGACTAGCCGACTAGCCGATTAGTCGGCTGCAAAAAAGCCGACTAATCGGCCGACTAGTCGGCCAAGCCGATCATGGTTTCGGAAGTTTCTGTTATACTTTTTTTCTGCTCATTCGCGGGTAAGTCACACACGCCGCCTGCGAAGGTGTCGGATCGTTTATGTTTACTTCGCGTACGTTACTTTTTTATGATACAATCAATGGTTTTGAGGAAATATTTAATATGCAATGCAATCTTGATCTAACAATACATACCTACCTAATTTGTTGTTAAAACGATATTATAAAAAAAAATTCTTCACTAGCAAGTAATTTCAGAAACACTTCATTTAATTTTAAAACGTGTAAGCCTTATAAAGTGTGATATGAACACATTATAAATAATCAAGGCTTTTCTATACTGTAATTTCAATAATTATAGCAAAAATTAAAAAAGTAATAAGCCGGATAGTCGGCGCTTTTTGCCGACTATTCGCCGACTAGTCGCCGACTACAAAAGTGGCCAAAATTGGCCGACTAGTCGGCGACTAGCCGGCACATCTCTACTTGCTATGTTTCGTAATCATTGCTATCCGCTACGCCCAACGCGGAGAGAAAGTCTGAAAATACCTAGTAAAAAATAAACATCTAAAAGGATTATGTTGTCAATGACAAAAACAAAAATTAACCCATTTTAAAACGATTAAACTTATTTAAATCCTTTACCGCGGGAACATTTTGCAAAACCATTTTTGACTCTACATAGAATCATTAAGTTCTATGTTCGAGCGAAGAACACTGTTTTGCCAGTACAACAAGAACTCAGTAGCACCCTAAGCGCTATTATTGTGTATGCGAGAATAAGCTCTGTTGCAAAGACTCAATCGCTAACTTTCTGTGAATGATATAGCGTATCGAAAGCAATCGAATTGTGTTAATCTGAACATTTAAATTACATGCACGCGCGCGCCACGTGACCCAAACAAGATGGCGTTCGTTCTATATTTAAATGCGGTCTTAATAATTATTGTTTGTTGGTTTTACAAAGAGCGTGAATTAAATTTTTAAGCCGTGCGTGTGAAATTCGTCAGTTAAATCCTTAATAATATGAAATGAATGTTCTAACAAACTCTATTTCTTTAAAGAGAAATTAAGAAGATAATATTGTTCGTAGCTTCGTTGCCTTAACATTAGTTTTTACGCAGATTTAAGTAATAATTATTGTATGTTTTCCGCTACAAAAATGGGCTGTGTGCTATCGCCTACTCTATTCATACTGCATATCAATGACATGTTACAGACCAACGGCATTCATTGCTATGCGGATGATAGTACAGGTGATGCTGTATATACCGGCTCCCCCAATATTTCTCGGCAAAATGTCCCTGAGAGTCGAAACGAACTTGTGTCTAAGGTGGAGAGTTCACTGGAGAAGGTCTCTGAATGGGGTAGACGTAACTTGGTCCAATTCAACCCCGCCAAGACACAAGTCTGCGCGTTCACCACTAAAAAGTCACCAATGGTCGTATATCCTCGTTTCGAGGGCACATCTTTAACCATCTCCCCTAGCATTGAGATACTTGGCGTCAACATATCGAGCGAGATCCAGTTCCGATATCATCTAGAGGGTAAGGCCAAATTAGCCTCGAAGAAGCTTGGTGTTCTTAACAGAGCGAGACAGTACCTACTTCAGTCCGGACCAACGCCTACAACTCTACAAGGCGCAGGTTCGGCCTCATATGGAATATTGTTCTCATCTCTAGGCAGGGGCGCCAAAATACCAACTGCTCCCTCTGGATCGTATCCAATGAAGGGCCGCTCGAATTATTGACTACCATAGTGTTTCAAATAGCTTGGACCCCTTGGAATTACGCCGAGATGTAGCTTCAAAACATACTATCCTCATCACCTTGCTGAGTGGCAGTCTTCCACAGTGCGTTTTTCGCGTAACTTTCTGCCGCGCACTGTAAAACTCTGGAACGAACTGTCACCAGCAGTATTTCCGGACCTATACGACCCGCAAACCTTCAAGAAAAGAGCGTATTCCCTCTTAAAAGGCCGGCAACGCACCTGCAGCTCTTCTGATGTTGCGAGTGTCCATGGGCGACGGTAGTTGCTTACCATCAGGTGACCCGTTTGCTCGTTTGCAAACGGGTCACCTGATGGTAAGCAACTTATTAGTACTAAGTAGTAGTACAAATTAATTAATAAAAATCGTTTCTGCGGCTTAAAGCAGCTTCATACTTTTCACACAGTCAGTTTACGCATGTAGAGATACATCTCTATTCTCTTTATGTGTGAAGACAGACAGACACATATTGATACATAAAATTATGGATTTCTATTATTTTAAACTATATAAGTAACCAATTAAAATAAAGGCACTGCTGGTTATATAACTAGGATAGCTGTAAGACGAGGAACAATGGTGGTGTGCAACTTATAGCCCAACTTGACGTATAATTCAAATACAGTTCCACCAACGGATTGTATAATTCGAACGGTTTGCAGTTACTGTGGATAGTTTTATGCAGGAAGCAAGTAAGAAGTTCTTTCTCTATATTCCTGATTTATTTCCAATGCGACTTCTGCCGCGGCATTCAGAGATGAACATCGGAGATTGACATCCTAATCTAACTGTAATTAAATGATGATTTTGACACATAAGTAATAATGTTGGGGTTTAGGTATGTCATCATTTTCATTTATTTACAGTTAAGTAGGTAATTAATATTCGTCTCTGAGTGCGGCAGTTAAATACATAAATGATAATATTTTTAAGTATTATCTATTGCATTAAAACTTTCTGTTTTGGAAGCATGCAATGAATGAAGTGTTGAGTTTTCTTATGTTTTGTGTAAAATAATGATATTTATTATAAGTATAGTTAAATGAAAATATTATTCGTGTCAAGGTGAAGCCAAACGAGCGTAAATTGTGAGTTGTGAGTCGCAGAATATCGGCTGGCAGAAATTCTGCTGCATTCAGTTTCATACAAAAGTCATGTTTGATTCACACGAGCGTAATTTTGTGAGCCATGATTTGTAAGAAAAGATATTTACGCGACCGAAATTCCGCGACTCACAACTCACAAATTTCGCTCATTTGGCTTCACCCTTAGGCCCAATGTTGGTTATTTAGTGTCAAAGAATCCTATCTCTTCATGCTGACTCGTGTTGGTAGCCACGATTACCACCACATCATTCACGTTTGTAATCAGCTGTATTTGTCCAATAAAACATGAATAGCCTTATAAAACTGTAATTTAAAATACGAAACTTCTACGCTTTTGCATAAACCTGACCCAATAGCTGTATTTCAATACTTTCTTCCCGCGTAGCTACCAGTACTAGCACTATTACAAAACGTGTCAAGCGAGACAGCAATACCAGTCTCCGTAGGAGCGAGCGAGACAAAACATCCTTTGTGGTAAGTTTCACGAGTTTCTGGGAAATTGTAAAATTTCAGCCGTAAAAGTGTCATCGAAATACCTTCGTGTTGAAATTTAATTTTAATCGAAAAGCGGATTTATTTTTGACCTAATATTTAAAATCTCGTTATTTTTAATTGATTTTCGATCAAAGGCAGTGCACATGACGTTATATAATTATTTTAAAATAGGTACTCACTTATTAATTTTAATGAAATACATTTTCTACTAGGCAAGTATTTATTATTTGTTAACATCAGCTTGATTTTAATGGTTATCTGTCAGGTTGTGTCAAGCCCAGCCAGTTAAAGGTATCGATTAACATTCACATGATGACGATGACGACCTCTGTGGTGGGCTGTTGGTAGCTCAAGCAGGTTTCAAAGCTCCTGGGTCATGGATGTGTATTAAATATGTGTATCATAATATAATAAAAATCTTAAATATATGTATAGTATAAAAGTATTAAATATATTTCCGTTGTGGTACCCGCAACACAAGTCCTTCACGTACTTAGCACGGGGAAAGACATAGATATTACGAGTATTATTATAACTCGACAGAAATACGTAAGTAGGTACTTATTCCTGACGTTTCGGCTGCTTTCCGGTGGCCGTGGACACGGGTGGAATGACAAGTGCTCCGCGACAAAATGAGTAAGTGATTAAATTTAAAATTACTTAGGTCCGCCATATTCTGCTTTTGGATCGTTATATCTACATAAACTAATATCATAATAATTATATAGTCAATACAACCAGTAACTTGTCTAGAGCTGAAAATCGATAACTAATAAAGCAACAAATCAACAAATACTATAATAGGCATAACTAAATACAGCGCTTATTAGCGCGGCCGAGCTACAAAAATAAAATTATTGTTGGTGACAGCGGACGAGTATGGAAGTAGACTTTTATAAATTAAATTAGCATCATCCGTCGTTGAATATTTTAGCATCTAAAATCTTATACATAAAATTCTCGTATCACAATGTTAGTTAACGTACTCCTCCGAAACGGCTTTACTGATTTTTACCAAATTTTATATGCATATTCAGTAGGTCTGAGAATCGGCTACTGGATACTTTTTATATTGATAAGTGCATTTGTTGAATAAATAATAGTAAATTATTACAACTCGAGACTGACGGTGACCATTGTGCGACGGGACAGCGATCGACGTTGCCATGGTGCCATACTTATTTAGTCACTTCATTAAAATAATATGGGCGAAATACTTTATATGGCAAAACAACGTTTGCCGGGACAGCTAGTTATATTATAAATTTGTGGTTTAACTTAACGGAATAACTGCCGAACTCAGAGACATGACATGATGAACAAACTTCAATTTAATGAAGAGTTTGAGAGATAATGTATGTTAAAATCTTCATTTAATTACAGTTAAGTAATTAATATTCGTCTCTGAGTGCCGCAGTCTGTGGAAAATGAAAATCGCTAGCTAAAATATATTTGAGATATTATAATATTATATCAAGTGGTGCTACGGCCTACGGGCCTACGGCGTAGCGCGTCTACGAATTTTCTCCTTGACACATTCATTTCGACTTTCGTTTTTACCAAAGTTTGGTACTTAATAATATACAACAACAATAATATTATGTACGTGGGAGAGCCATGCTTCGGCACGAATGGGCCGGCTCGACCGGAGAAATACCACGTTCTCACAGAAAACCGGCGTAAAACAGCGCTTGCGCTGTGTTTCGTCGAGTGAGTGAGTTTACCGGAGGCCCATTCCCCTACCATATTCCCTTCCCTTCCCATCCCTACCCTCCCCTATTACCCTCTTCCCTCTTATAAGGCCGGCAACGCACCTGCAGCTCTTCTGATGCTGCGAGTGTCCATGGGCGACGGAAGTTGCTTTCCATCAGGTGACCCGTTTGCTCGTTTACCCCCTTATTCCTAAAAAGAAAAAATATTATAGTATATTATTAATTATATTAAAATTTGTATCATATATTACAGTAGTTTTACATAAATGTTTGTAAAGTCTCAATGTTCGAAACCTATTTTTTGATCTAGATCTAGAGATTACAACTTACAAGACTGTGGTGTATGAAAATATAATCTTCTTCATCATATTTCATTGAAAAATATGTTTGTTCGTTTAGACTTTAGAACATTTTTCCTAAAATCGTCATCCATCCTTTGTGCAGCTTTGCAAATATTAAATACGGAAGTGTCGGTAATCGATTTGTCGATATCCGGTCACAACCGGCTATACCCGGGTACCAGGTGCTAAATACTGGGTACCGGGGACCGGGTGTACGGTACAGGGTACCGAGTACCGGGCGTGATAGACGCGGGGCATTTAGAAGGGTTTCATAGCTACGATTTACCTATAATTTAATCTACATTAATGATCGAATAGCTATGATTGCTAGATCGAAATATGATCGAAGCAAAATTAATATAATATTAAAAATAGTCGACCGAGTCTAATATCTATTTCTTTTATCTAAATTAATCAATGGTAGTCAAAAACAATTTGAAATTTTAAAGAAGTTAAAATAAATTAAATATTTTAACAACCCGCTGATTAGCATAAGGATGATTTTTGACTTATTTTTTTATTACCCTTAGGTACTTTTCGTCAGGGCGAAGACATACCTACATGCTGTTCACCTCTGAATTTTATTTTACTTTTTTTAACAGAAGAGAAGGCCAGAGCTTTCTTTTCTGTTAAAAAAAGTACAGAGAGCCTTGTCAGTCTAAATTCGCAAGAGCTTGCACTGCAAGTATCCTAAATACTTGCAGACTAATGAGCCCCTCCGCCACGACAGGACCTTGGGGAGAAAATTTTGTTATCCCATATTTTAGGGATTCCATTAAAAAAAAACAAAGTTTACAAAAGGATAATATCATTTAAGTGTACTCAAAGAAAGTATTCTATTCTTTTCCTAAAAAACTAGAAAAAATACATTTCATCCATTGTAACCAACAAAAATATCAGAAGGATATCATGTGAATTAAAAAAGTGTATCATCTATCAAGTGATCTCTCCCACGCAAACAATCGCGACTAGTATCAACAAATCATATCGACAATAATCTGTGGTTTAATCTACGGTTAAGATCTGCGCAACAATGTTTAATCTCGGTTTAAGATCTCAATAACAATGGGTGTCACTTGCCACAGTTTGTAAAGGATTGCAAGGGACCGGCAAACTATACTTTGTTATTTTAAAAGGATAAGATGATGAGATAAGTGCCGATTTTTTGTTGATATAATTAGGTTTAAATAACATTTTCTAAGGGCATGTTGATTGTAACTTACGAATAAGTAAAATCTATGTAGATGATTGTAAAAAGCCCGGCAAGTGGCAACGCACCTGCAGCTCTTCTGATGTTGCGAGTGTCCATGGGCGACGGTAGTTGCTTTCCATCAGGTGACCCGTTTGCTCGTTTGCCCCCTTATTTCATAAAAAAAGGTTTCTCGAGTCAAAAACATTAAAATATGAAACGTTAAACTTTCCTGAAATAATAAGAAGTACCACTTTATATACAAAGCGTCATTGGATGTTTCACATAATACAAAGTACCAATATACCAAGCGTTGATTGTTCCCACAAATGAGTGAAGTCAATCGAATTAACTAACAAAGAAACGCCACACGAAGCCAATCCAACACAAGACCACTACAATTGTACTTTCAATTGTTCCCTTCATAAAATCACTCAGCTACCCTGTCTTACTACAATGACTATAAGGTTTAAAAATCGTTTAAATTATTTAACGATTGATTGTATTGTTTTCATTGTTTGGGGCGTTACTTTAACCGTTTGGAGTGATGGGCGTGGCCTACTAGAGTCGGTAATTACAGTTTAACGGGTCGTTGTGGACCCCATGACACCCGCGGGTTGACTCTAATTGGGGTTTCCTACGATTTTTAAGTTATCGTTGTTATTGAAAATGGAATCCGAAAAAAAAACGCAGAAGGCAAAAGAAACGACTTGAAATCGGCTTTTATGTGCTTGTCTTGTATAATAATTAATCTACGACTCTTCTTCTTGCAATGATTTAAGCCTTAAATTTTAACGTATAAAACAACGCCTGCTTTGATAAAGTAGCAAAATTATATAGTATAGCATAATAGCACATAATATCAGCCTGGAAATAATTGAGCATAGCTCATAGTCATGACATTGCTATTTACAATTTAATTGAAAATAAAGAAAATAAAGGAAGAACGCTTTCTACAGTAAATTCACCAGATCTAATGCTAAGTACTCACATGCGGTCTTGCTCGATAGTTTTACTCCAAATCGAGTAATAACTAATGTGTGGATCGCGAAATTCACACATCGAGTCGCTCAAAGGCTCGCATCGAGCAGGCTCGATGGAATTAAATATATCTATTTAAAATAAAACTATCGAGCAATGCTGAATGTGTGTACGATCCCGAGTCGCGGGTTTTGATCGACGTTATTGCTCGATCGAGCAAAACCGTATGTGAGTACTTAGCATTAGACATCTTTTCTTGTCAATCAAATGTTCTTTTGTAAACGTTCTTTTGGTAAGCAAAGGAAATCGGCATCAATGGTACTCGAAGGAAAATATCACTTTCTATAAACTATTAATAAATTACTGACAAAGGGTTGATAGTTTTACAAAGACGTTATCCAATCCTCGAAACAGCTGTGGCGAGCCGCAATTTATTTTTAATTGTACAAAAAATACTCATTCAAAAATCCAACTCAATAGCAGGTAAATTTGTTTCATTGTCCAACATAGTTTGAGCTCTCGCTTGTTTCTTTCGAATCATAGTCGAGTACGATCTCTGGGCGGCCACGGAATACTGGTCGCTCGTTATTCGAAACCATTCAAGAGATATCAATTACTTATTGTGTTTGTAATTGCAGAATCGAGCATGGATTATTATATAACCTTTGTGCTCGTGATATTGTTCATGTTGCTTATTGCGCAGCGGATAAAGTTTATTTTGTGGTTAACGTGTGCGTGGGAGAGGGATCTTTTATTTGTTGTTATTAAAATAACCTATTGAAATGTTAAAAGGTTTGACATGTGACTGGCAATAGGGCTTTTTACATGTTTTGTATAACTGTTGGCTTTGGTTTCTATTGCCCTTTGTACTCTTAGAGTCAATAGAGAACTAAGTAGAGTATACTTAATTTTATTACAGGTGCACCCATTGAGTATGTTCTACTAATGTACATTATTACAATTAGTTTAACGCAATTAATATTTTTTGTTTACTTGAACAGCCAAAAATGATCTCAAAGCTAGCACGTTTTTTCGAATCGAATTTAATTTCGAGTCAGTCGATAACAGTCTTTCAATCCCCATAAGAGCACTGGTGATCACGACAACAATAGAATACAATACATAATATAAGCATTTCCAAGAATCCGCGATCGAAGGATTAATAGCCATCTTCTATTGAATTATAAAACACTTTAAAAACTTATCAGTATTCGTTTGTTAGGTAGTCAAACCTGTTGTTAAAACGATGTTTTGTTTTCAGATAGGCAAATAAGTTTTTTTAATTATTTTCTCAGGTTCCTACAAAAACATAATAGGTACGCGTAAGTCTACATAGGCAATTCTTGCTACAAATAATGGTCGCGTATAATTTTTCACCGTTCATTCAAGCTCAGCAAATATTTTGGAACTCGATACTTGTAACAATAAGGCTGTTTGGACAATTAGCGATTTTCTGCGCGGCTGCGTGTGGACTGTGGTTTCGCCTTAATTCGCTTAGCACTCACCTGGCTGAATTGCCAGCCACCATCTTGACAGCATAATCGCGTAGCGTTTTTGTATCCTAATTCTTGTTACTTTTTGTGATGAAAAAATGGCCAAGCGTACGCTGGACGACTCTAAGGGTCAATTCAGACCGCAACGCGACGCGTAGATGCATTTCTAAATTTGTACTGAATTGATAGATTTCAAATGCATGAGACGTCTTGCAAATCTGTCAAATCCATACAAATTTAGAAAATATGCGTCTACGCGTCGCGTTGCGGTCTGAATTGACCCTAAATTTAACAGATTTCAATTGCGTGAGACGGCATGTAAATCTGTCAATTCAGTACAAATTTATAAATGCATCTCCGCGTCGCGTTGCGGTCTGATTTGACCCTTATGGTAAACTGTTATAGGTAGAAGGAGTTTTTCGCGAAATCATTGAAAAATATATCACACATGATAGAATAGGTATACATTAAAAATCTTTATTTATCATTTAATAGTGCTTTACATAGCTACAGGCTACATCTTTTTCAGAGGGAATACACTTAACACATAATATGTCTATTGTCGTAAAATTTTTAAGCAAAACTCAGAAGCAATATTCTTTGGACCGTTGCAGAAATATTTCATAACATATTTTTTGCGGAGGTTT
This sequence comes from Polyommatus iphigenia, assembly GCA_963422495.1. Classification (NCBI taxonomy): domain Eukaryota; kingdom Metazoa; phylum Arthropoda; class Insecta; order Lepidoptera; family Lycaenidae; genus Polyommatus; species Polyommatus iphigenia. The sequence goes on along the minus strand of OY730177.1, from coordinate 42,532,365 downwards.
TTAATACAATCTGTTCCTCGCCCACTTACACACGGTAAACAAACATTATAATACAATCATCTACTTTACTCTGGTCCTCCATAGCTTTACCATTTTACCAAGAAACGTGTTAACACTCGGTACAATAGTATCGATTTTCCATTCACGCGTATAATATTACTGGACGATATTAACAATTGTACAATGGGATATAAAAACTTATTCGTGGAGTTCCCAGAGCGTAAAAATCGTGCAAACCTCCGATTTTTGCAATAGTGGATGAAAATTGAAAAGAAAAAAAGGAATGTGTAGCTGATAACATAAATAATAAAGTTTACCTATTGAAAAGTTGTGCTTTTGATTTTTAAATTATTCTCTTTCACTTCAAGTAAACTCATAAACTGTAAAATTTTAAAGAAAATTTGCATATTTCTTTCTTTTAAATATGAAGCAAAATAATAAAATATATCATTATTTTTTTGATTTGTATCATTGCTTATATTCCAAAGAAAGAAAATAAGTTGAAAAAATATATAATTTATATTTCAAATTAATATTTTTGTATGTAGATGAGCATACCTCCAAATGTGCTTGTTGTGTGCCTCGCCAGGTAAATGGCGTTCCAATTTTTCTTTGGTTTTAAATAGGAAGTTTAAAATTATTTTTTAGGCTTAATAAAGCCTTCTATTTCTTAATGTGTATAACTTTTTAGCTCTTACTTTATTAAATTTTCTGAAAATGTAGCACAAACTTTTCACGGATATTTTAAAGAAAATCTGTATTTTATTACTTTTGGTTTGGTTTTTACGGAATAATTTTTTTTTTCATTAATTATATTTGCTAAAACATACTTAAAGGAAAAAAATACAAATTAGGTTAAGAACTGATATTTTTTGCATTCAGGTAAGCATTTTCCAAACATAGGTCGCAGCATGCGTCTTTAGTATGTACGTGAGATTTGTAGCACCCAATTTTTTTTCTGGCTTTAAGTAGGAAGCTTAAATATATTTCAAAGACTAGAAAAAGTCTTTAATTTGTCGATGCATTTAATGTTTTAGCTCTCACTTAAACAAATTCTCAACAAATATAGAAAAATATTTTCGGTCTATTTTACACATTTTTGGAGATATTTAAACGTTTTTAAGTACTTAAAAGTTATCATTTCTCTAAAAATTAAATACGCACAAAAAGTAAGTTTAACACACTTTTCGTTACAATCCTTAAATCTACCCAAACCCTTTTATCTTGGTTACGACGAGCGTTAATCTCTAAAAACTTTGCAAAAACCTTATAGTTGTATTTAGCTTAGCAAAGCAAACTTTCTTTTTTTAAAATGGTGTATTTGGTTAATTTTCAACGTAAGCAATCGGTTAAGAGTCATTAAATAACAGGAACAAGAAAAAAATTTTTTTTCGGGACCGGTTTTATATGGTGAAATATTAATTTTTAATTAAGTAACTAAAAAATTAAAAGCACAAAAAAATGTTTTGGTAAACTTTGCAAGTTATAGTGTAAAAAAGAAAATGACACCTCAAAAACAAAAATCCACTACAATTTTCGGAGGTTAAAACCTCTGGCGACTGCAGTATAAGACGTTTCAATTAAATAAAAAAATCAAGATACAGAGGGCTTTCAATTATGTTTTTGAAAACGGGCAACATCTGGTAAATGTAATTTTTAATTAAATATTGAAATTATTACTTCCATATTCATATTCTGAAATGACACTTAATTATTTATTAGGCAGATATTTTGGAAACGATTAGTAAGTACCTACTAATAGGCGTTGGGAAATACAATAATTGGCCGCAGTAAAAATGTATGTATGCATCATTCTTCAATTTTGATTTATATTTTCGAGGTTATAAATATCAGTCATGGAAGGTGAATATCCTTAGTCTAGTCTAAGTCCTAGAGACTTTAATATTTTCAGAAAATAATGTTTGCTCTCCCAGAATTACTAAATCATGATTTTTAAAAGTTTAAATATTGTCCAATCAAACAAATATCCTCATATTATTTTAACTGTTAAAGTTAAATCGCTATATGTTATTAAGAAACCAAACAAAACGGTCTCCGCACTTACAATTCTAAAATAGCTCCTACCTTTATCAGCGAAGAACTATTATTGTGTGTCTACATAATATTTAGGAGAAACGATAAAAACCGCTCAGCTCTTTCGTTAAGTTTAAAGTCGAGTTTAATTTTGGTCTCTAATGTGTGGAGTTAAGGTGACGCATGAGGCACTCGAGACGTCCAATATTGTGACTATATTTGTCATATTAATACGTACAAATGGAAATTCTAGTTTCTAAAATGTCCAAATAGTGTGTGGAAGGTGGTCAGAACAAACAGTGAGAACAAATACGCCAGGCGATCAACCAGAGAGGCGATCGTGTTACTCTACTGGTACACTCGTGTACACAGCCCTTAAGAATAAATAAACGCTAAATGCATTGACCACTTGAATTTTGGTGAGATTTTTTAATAATTAAATCATTAAAATATGTTTTTAAGCCGTAACAGACGAGAAGTGTTAGAAACATTATCATTTTTATATTTTATACTTAAACTTTGGTCTCATCTTGAACGTTGCATCGAAAGTTATTTCTTTATAAGCCGAAATCTATTCAACGTATTTTGTTTAGACTCTAGGCACCTTATACAAAGCGAGAGGTATAGTATAGACTCACGTTTCTGTAATAAATTCTTAACAATTTCATGCACGACTGTCCCTGATTGGTGACTTTGGAAGTGTACACGAAAATTGGGCAAGGTTTGGATTAAAGTTGCGTCACTAACTACAATGGTGTGCTGGACACATTAGCTCTGTGTACAGCATCTTAAATTGATTGTACAGTTAGCAATAAAAATACCTACTCGATTTTATTGTACTTAATGAAATTATGGTAGCAAAAGTTTTCACCTTTACGTACATGCGTGCTTATGAAACTTGAGAAAAAACGAAAAAAATTAAGTAGGTACCACGGACGTAAAAAAAATACGGACGTAACCTTGCCTATTTCACGAGTGAAGCATAGTAATGGCCGTCCGTGTAGGATGTGTGCGTGTCATTGGCGCCGTCACTCTATGTACAATGACAGCGGGTTGTAGTACCTAATTGCGTGTGTGAGTGTCGGTCACGTGTACAAATACAGTACAATAAACGAAATTGTCGTACCTTGCATGCTTCACCTCTTTATAGTGTAATGCTCCGTCCGTATTTTTTTTACGTCCGTGGTAGGTACATGAATTTTATCTAGTTTGTTCCTAATCATCAGGTGAATTCAGTGTGACAAACTAAACAATTATAATGTATTCTCCACCATGTCAACTTCGTGTCCTTATTTTTGCAGACGATACATCAACAGTTTCCCAATATTTGGTATCGGATTATCAGATTTGCTTTCAATTAATTGAAGTATTCACTTGATTGGTATGCACACTTTATTTAACGAAACAGACCGAGTATGTTATTTGTACAATAATTTATGTCATCATCGGTTTTTTAAATATCGAAACAAGGCCAAAAAACTGTGACAAGAGAAAAGATTAAAAGAAGAAAACTATTCCAAATTAAACATTATATTATGGGATTTAACTTACCAATAAAATCAAATATATTTTTGATTTAAACTAAACCTTTTCGTTTCCAATCTCTAAATTTTTAGTCTGCGTTTAATGTAATGGAATCATAGTTAATAATCTTAGAAGATATTTTAAGAGAAACCGACGTGGACAGTTCTGTAAAGATAAAGTTTAGCAGACAAAACTTAATACTATCATAATATCACATCTTCTGAATATTATCATACAAGGATATTACAAGGATAATATTGTCTCATGATATTTTTATTTTTTTATCTATTTTTTATCGGAGTCGGAGTCCCACCATACACAAAACTGTGTCGTTCAGAGTCGGCCAGCTGGCTGTATGTACAAGGTCCACACGCACACATTCTTGCGCTAGTCCATACCATTTGACAGGCGTAAGAATGTGTGCGTGGCCGACTCTGAAGAAAAGTGAAGACACAGTTTTGTATATAAACAAGACTCCGTCCGCCTTTTTTTCTACGTTCATGGTCTCATGATATTGCACTTTGTTATTGAATGATGAGGAAACTGTTCCACTGATTAACTGCATTTCCTTAACGACCTCTGGCTCAGTTGGATAGATCGCTCAAGCCGGAGGTCGCGGGTTCAGATCCCAATCGAGGGGACAAAACGTTTTCAATGAGTTAAACATAAATTTTGTCGCAACGGACATTATTAAGTAGGTAAGACGTATAATAATAAAAATTTCACATTCGAAAGATGTTGATTTATTAATTCAACACGCAGTTAGTTAATTATCTTCGAGGTCAGAATAACATACCTAGAAGCAAATTTTAGAGGCGCTCATGAAATTTGGTTTTTACCCACCGATAAAAGATTTTTTTTTATTGGTGGCTAAAATATTTGCGAGAGAACTTGCATTGTATTCGCCAATAAAAATATTTACACAGATCAGTTATAATATTACACGTGATATACAAGGTGACTCTTTCAACGTATCAGGAGCGTGATTATCATCCTGGTATGTCACTTAGATTACAGGCTGTCACACAATCTATAGTCTATCTATACTATAATAATATTATAAATGCGAAAGTATCTCTGTCTGTCTGTCTGTCTCGCTTTCACGCCAAAACTACTGAACCGATTGTAATGAAATTTTGTACACAGATAGTCTAAAGCCTGAGAAAGGACATAGGCTACTTTTTAACTGGAAAAAGGGGTTGTAAGGGGGTGTTTATGCGTAAATTTGTTTAAATTAAGTTAATTCCAAAAATTCATAACAGACGGCGCTAAGAGTCGCCTAAGTCGCTATCGCTTGCTCATACGTCTTTCTTTAGGAGGTGGTACCATATTGTATAGTTACGTTTTCCGATTCTTTCGATTGTAATACACGTTATTTAATAACTCACTACTCAGTACTTTATATTCTATGCAGTGATGAGTGACGTAACCTTAAACCTACCAATGATAAATAGTTTATGGGTAAAGCTAAAGTTGTGTAATGGGGGGCTAAAATATAAGCTTTAAAGGTATAAATAAAGTGTAATTTAAAGAAATGAAATATTATGTGCACACTGCACAGCTGTTTTTGGGTATTTTGATTTAAGGGGTACCAGGGCTTTCAAAGCTTTTAAATTTGACACCAATTTTGTTACACCGCGCGCTATAAACTGAAGTCTACGCGGACTAAGTCGCGGGCAACAGCTAGTACATATTATAAAACAAAGTCGCTTTTTTTCCCTCATGTCCCTTTGTTCCCTTTAATCTTTAAAACTACGCAACGGATTTTGATGATTCTTTCAGTGTTAGATAGCCCATTTATCGAGGAAGGCTATAGGCTATATTTTATCACGCTAAGACTAATAGGAGCGAAGAAATAGAGGAAAATGTGGAAAAAACGGGGAAAATTATTTGAAAAGACTAACTTGAACGCGCTAATCTCAGGAACTACTGGTCCGATTTGAAAAATTCTTTCAGTGTTAGATAGCCCATTTATTGAGGAAGGCTATTATAGGCTATATTTTATCACGCTAAGACTAATAGGAGAATGTGGAAAAACGGGGGAAATTATTTAAAAGGGATTATCTCGCGAACTACTGGAGCAATTTTTATGTTATTTAGCACAGATAAGAAGTAGACCACGTGAAGGATCATAGGCTATCGATTTTAATAATTTTTTCAGTGGCTATATATTTTATACCCGTGCGACGTCGGGGCGGGTCGCTAGTATGCTTATAATAGTAAAATGCTGTCTTATGCTGGAGTAAATGAAGTGATCTCGTATTGAGAATCGAAACCCGTACACTTATTAGGAAGAAATATTGTGTAGGTTATCGCTAACTAGTAATTATCAGTTGAGGAAATATGAAATACTTATCTCGTAAGCGGGAAAGATGCCATTATGAATCTTACTTATCTATTCTTTATGACGAGATGATAGTTTTATCGATTCTGGTTCCCATTATTAAATAAATGTTATCGAATACAAATTAAACGGAGCGGTCGACAGTCGCGATTATCGAGTGAAGTGAACACGATGTGGAAACTGTGGTGTGTTGTGTTCTGTGCTGTGGCCGTGAACTGTATGCCAGTGGTGAAGAGGAACGCACAGGAGTATGCCAACATTTCTGCCGTACAACGGTTGCAGGAGTACCTAAGGATAGACACCAGTGATGGGAAAAATTTGGGTGATATATTTAACGTCCGATATTTTTAAGTAATTTTAAAATTACTTTAATTAAATAAGTGAAATATACAATTATTTATATAAAAAAATATATAAGTTTGTGAAAGTGTAGTTTTGTCCCTAAATAGTTTGCAATTTATCATTATTTAATAGAAGAAAAATTTACTCATAACCATTCATAGCTCATCTTCCAGAAAGTAAGTAAGTACGGTATTTTGTTTGTCATCTTTGCAAAGTATTTTTTTTATTGATTAATGTGGCTGCTATCAAAAAATTAAGTCAGTGTATCATTTAAGTAATGAGTAATGAACTAATGATATTGGCTATTTAATTCCGATAAGAAATGACCTAAAAAATTTATATACAATGTTAAAAATTTTGTACAACAGAAGTATGTGAAAGTTGTAACGTAATTATAATCCTACCAAAAACATGAGTAAGAGTCAAGTTCAAGGATTTTATATTTCACACGAGTCTCAACCATATGAACATGAAATATGAGAAAATACTATAATAATAAATCTAATCAGGACAACCTTACTTTTTTAAAATTTTTGACGGCCGCACTCAAAGATAATATTTAACGACGATTAAGAGTTTGACAGATAATGTTTGGGGCTTATGTGAAAATCTTCATTTAATTACAGTTATTCCCTCGACTTTCTATTGTTGTCGCGATCACCGGTGATCGTACGGGGCTTGATGGGTTAATCATAAATAATGTTGGTATTTCATAAGCAAAATATTTCTATCAGTAGTTTGCGCTCATGAATATTTAATGCAAAATTATTTTTTTAATTCTTGCTACAAAACTCATTTTAAATTAAAATCTTTCTCGTCGAATCTATTAATCTGAATTAAAATAATTAGATTTTTGACCTTAAATTAGTACTTTAGTACAGGGTTTGTGTTCTGATCTATTTACGTTTTTAAAACTTTTGTATCGAATTAGATCTTAATCCAGTTTAATAAAACCGGAATTTATTTACTAAATGTCTTACATAATAATATAATTGTCATCAAACTTAGCATGGGATTAGACGACGTGATGTACAGTGTAAACTGCCTTCTTTATTCTATTGTACATTATTATGTGTGCAAAATAATGAATTTGAATTTAAAATTTGAATCAGTAACGTCATTATCAAATACTTAGTTCGTTATCATCAGTGAATTAAATACAATCATTTGTCTCGTGTCTACACAAGGCTTAAGTTCATAGATACGACAGTTCAGCCGTGTCTCGTGAGCTCTTTATACGGAAAACATAAATATGAGCACCTTGGCAGCAATACTGTCTTATCGGGAGACACGAGTAAGGACATCTCGAGATAAAAATAAACGACAATCAGATTTCCTTATGAAGCTTCCTATGATTCATTGACCCATACTCCATAGTATTTTACCTTAACTTGACCATAGCAAGTTGAAGGTTGTAAAGTCTGCAACAAGTGTTTTGCAGATGGACTTGGGGTTTTCCTTGTCTTGTACAGGATACAATTGAGATTGTAAAAAAAAAACAACGGAACAACCACTTATTTTTACCGCGGAGTAGAAAGTCTCTCCCCCTTCTTCTTCTTTGAATGTAGAATTTAAAATATTTTTAAAGTTGAGAGCCACTGAGATTAAGACTAAAACTTATCTATCTCTTAATTGATATTCGTCTCTGAGAGCAGCCGTACCTAACTGTTCGAGGACAGCCAAGTCTTCCAGATGCCAGTTTTCTTCAATAATGATACTAATAATTAACATATTATTATGATGATATCTATTAATTACTGTATCAATAGTTAGTTAATATAACAACCTAAATGGCATTCAAATGTAAGTATAAAAATAAAACAGGTTGTTTTATTTTTAAAAACAACTGGTATGCTCAAGGCCAACGGAATCAGTTTTCCGATGAATCTTGGTTTTTAAGTTGTTTTCAAAACTAATCACTACGTACTATGCTTTTCCAAATACTCACTTCATATTTTATTAGATGGTCGCCTACTTACGAGTAGTATACAATTTAAAGTTTTGTGCATTTACATTCTAAAACTATTATATCACATATTATAAACATTACATTTGCAGTTTTTAAAGTAAACCGTTTTCTAATAATTGTACTTTTGATTTTTATTTCTTTGGGAAGTAACGATTTCCGAACTTGCAGACTTTTCTCGGAGGATTTCCGCACGGGTTAAAATAGAATAGTTTAGTATCTAGACGTGTTTTATCGCTAGGTCTAAAGTGGGTTTAAATGTCAAATAGGTTCATGGTAGTGATAAGTGATGACTGATGAGTATGTGATATTAGTAATGGACACGTGTATTATATTGGTTAGGTACTAACTGTTGCCCGCGACTCCGTCCGCGTGGACTTCAGTTTGTAACAGCGCGCGGTGGTTCCCGTTTTCGTGGGAATGCCGGGATAAAATGTAGTCTACAATACTGCAAAGTTTCTTCAAAATCCATCTAATAAACAAAATTGGTGTCCAAAACTTCAAAAAACTCACCTTAAAATCAAAATACCCAAAAACCGATGTGCACATATTTAATTATTTTTAATAAATAATATTTAAGTAAAATTTCAAAGCCATAGGCCATAGCTTATTCCGAAAAAAATGTTCATTACAACTTTGACCCCCTAAAAAGGGGTTTGTAAAGTGGCATTTCAAAGTGGAAAAAAATTCACGGCTTTCACGACGACTACAATAATTTGCCGGTGAGCGTAAATTTCATTAAATTAAGAAATTTAAAAAAAACCCCACCAAAAAACTTTAAAAAGTAATGAAATAATATTTACTGACTTTAAGTTTAAATAATTCCTAAGAGTAAAGTAATATTTTAGTCTATAAATGTTGTCACGGTGTGTCGGGGGATCGCCAAGTATAAACTACCAAGTACCACACATTCTCTCGATTCGGGTCGTTGTGAACTGACCCTTAAACTATAATGTTATCTGAAATCAAACATCTACATTAGCGGTCCCCCGACACACCTTGACAACATTTATAGACTAAAATATTACTTTACTCTTAGGAATTATTTAAACTTAAAGTTAGTAAATATTATTTCATTACTTTTTAAAGTTTTTTGGCGGGGGTTTTTTTTAAATTTCTTAATTTAATTTTATTTTATGCTTTTTAAGCTTGTGCAGAATAATTCCTATCAACTGGATCATATCCCAATGAATACCATCTATAAAATATGTCCTTTTGGATGAGGCCGTCAATATGAGCCCAAACATGAAACCTCCACTTTGGGTTCATACGGAGCTCGGCTCCTATAGAATCCAGGTGATGCTGCAGCAGCAGCATGCAAATATTTACTGTTTATCTACGTCTTACTGGTTGTCACCATTAAAATGAGCCCAAACACGAAACCTCTGCTCTAAGTTGGTGAGCAGTAATTGGGTATCCTATTGATTACCAGGTGATGCTGCAGCACCAGGTCAACTTTCCAATAATGTGTTTATACCTATTCATAAGTGTCACGAACCAGAATGCAAAATATAAAACCCATCAAACGACTGCAAGTTGCTAATCTCCTATCACGAACCAGATAAACCGTGATATTTCAGCAATGAGCAGGCTGATGATGATGAACTATAGCTAAGAACACTCTCGGTCATGTTAGCTTTCAAACAAAAAAACTAGATCAAAACCGGTCCACCCGTTTGGATGCTACGATGCCACAGACAGACAGACCGACAGACAGACACATCAAACTTATAACACCCCTCTTTTTGGTCGGGGGTTAAAAATGGTTGAACATCACGCGGGCCACATGCACAGATATATCCCGGCGGCCCGCATGCGGCCGGCGGGTTCACAATATTCAGGTTGGTCAATGGTCATACACATTTTTCGTTTCGTCCCTGCTACGTTTTTATGACAGAGAGTTCTATTTTGTATTCTATTTGGATGGATACATCTGACTTGCCCTGTCTGTAACACATATTTTACCTCCTATATTTTAGATAGCTTCGTCGTTCACAGTATCCACTCTAGGAAAAATGAACGGTTCCCGCGCGATAAACGCATTTTGGCGCAACGAAGTTGCGGACTTCATCATAATATACTTTCAGATGTGTCGACGGAGTTCTGGCGTCGTGAGGCCCTGGCGCTGGGTCTGGAGTTCAACGTGTTCTCTCCAGCCGGCCTGCCCATTGTCGTGATGACGTGGAACGGCACCGAGCCGCACCTGCCCAGCATCATGCTGAATACCCACGCCGACGTTGTTCCTGTTTATGAGGTAGATTCTGCTCCAGTTTTTAAACAAGTTTCCCAAATCCCAATTACTTACTTCCATTTAGTTTCTACTAAGCCACAAACTTTCTTAATATTAGCCAAATTATCCTGTTCTTGCAGTTTGTCCATCATTCATAGTATACTTGGTCAAACTGAAATGGAATGTTTGATAGTTCGATAATTTGACATAACGCATCCAACGCATCGCATCAAGCGCTTTGTCATTGCAATCTCATTTTGTTTTCTGCACTGCAGCTGTCGAAAATAATAAATGCAACTTAGCCCTGGTTATAATAATCCAAAAACTTAGCAACAGCAACTTACACGGAAAACACAGCGTAAGGACGTTATTTCATTAAAAGTCTGTGACGCTGTCCTACTTACGGCCATTCCCAATATTATTCAATCTATCTCTGGTTTGACATACGACCGATCGCAGCTAACATTGAATTGACGTAAAATAGATAGCTATTCCTATCTTTAGTAGGGCAAAACCAGAGATATATCAAATATTGGGAACGGCCGTTAGCGTATTAGTTTCAAATCCATTATCCGTATGGGATTTGATAATTGGCGTCTTTAAGTTTCTATTTTTTTTAATTTGTCAAAAGATTCAGGTCGAGCCCGCTCCTAATTATTATATATTTTTTCCAGTCAGAATGGACGTACCCGCCGTTTTCAGCGCATATAGACGAGAACGGAGACATGTACGCGCGCGGCACGCAGGACACCAAGAGTGTGGCGATACAGTACACCGAGGCTATCAGACGACTGATAGAGAACGGAGTGACAGTGAGGAGGACCCTGCATGTCACCGTTATGCCAGGTAATAACAGGAAGTATTATTTGATTACGCGAATAAGCCTGATTATGGGCGAAATTTTGACTACTCATTGATTGAACAACGAACCTTATTGGCATACCTGTCGTATTTTGGTGTACACCTATGAAACATACGCCAATCGAAAGAGAAGATTTTTACAAACAATAAATATTCTTTGATAAAATGTCGTAAATAATATACTTTCTGAGTTATTTCAGTTTGAAAATGTAAAATATATAACATTTTGGATAAAGAACCTGAAATATTTTAAAAAGTAAAAAAAAAAAAACAAAAAGCATAATGCATAATGCTTTACACAAACCTACGCGACGATTTGTATTGACGCTTTGTATTGACGATTTGTATTGACGCTTTGTATTGATTGTATTGACGCTGCCGCTTCGCAGTCGCGTGGTCGCGTAGGTTTGTACTTTGTGTTAAGCATAACTTAGACTACGACATTTTGTCAAAGAGTATATGGAGTATATTTTGTTGTTTGTAATTATTTTCTCTGTCGATTGACGTATGTTTTATAGGTGTACACGAAAATATACCATTTTAAGTACTTGAAACTAATTAGGTATACCACGCTCCATACAAAAAGGTTCGAACTCTAAAAGTAATTTCAGCAGAAGGTTTTGTCTTCGCCGAAGCTATCTCTTGTATATTTAACATTTTATTGCTTCTTTACGACAGTGGATCAAGCAACTAAGTTTGCTATAAGAATTATCGGCTAAGTGCGAGTGTAGGACAAAGGAAAAATAGGCAAAAATTGTGTTTTTTGTATGGGAGCCCTCCTTAATAATTTATTTTATTAAAATTTTATGATTAAATATCAAAGCATAAATACAACTGCATATTTTGTGAATATTTCAAATACCTACCTGTTGCCATTACATATATCGAGCAAAAAATGGCAACAAATCAAGTTTGTAATTTGTTGTATGGGAGCCCCCCTTAAATATTTAATTTATTTTGTTTTTAGTATGTATTTGTTGTTAAAGCGGCAACATAAATACATAATCTATGAAAATGTCAACTCTCTAGCTATTACCGTTCTTGAGATACAGCCTGGAGACAACCAGACAGACAGACGGACAGACATATATACAGACACACTTTCACATAACACATTTATAATTTTAGTAAGGATTGAGAGTAGAGACTAATAAACTGTTTTCAAATTCATTAATAATTATCACTATTTTACGTGTACCCTTCATAAAATTTTGGTATTAACACTCACTAGTCACTATTCATCGTAAACGCTTAAACTTACTGTTTTTTCGTGTTCTCAGATGAGGAGGTAGGGGGTGACCGTGGTATGCGAGCGTTCATCAAGTCTGACGAGTTCAAATCCCTGGACGTCGGGTTTGTCATGGACGAAGGTCTCGCCTCCCCCGACGACACGTTATACGCCACCTATGTGGACAAGAGACCTTGGCGTAAGTATTTATAGGTCTCCACACCCAATGGGTAAAACGGGATCAGGAAGACGGGAGGTCTCCAACAAAAAGCAAAACCTTAGTACCTAGAGGTCTATCTACTGACATTTTGTTTTTTATTTTAATTTCTTAAATTAACGGCCCACTTTCGAGTGGCGTTTTTTGATATTTTACTTACATGGTATTTCTTATCTTGCATGAAGATTTTATTTGTCAAATATGCCGTACTTAATATTTTGGTACGCCATACCACATAGTAGAGTTTGAGTCACACACTGTTGTAAATAAATACCAAATCAGAATAATTATATATAATATTACTAGCGACCCGCCCCGGCGTCGCACGGGTATAAAATATATAGCCACTGAAAAAATGATTAAAATCGATAGCCTATGATCCTTCACGTGGTCTACTTCTTATCTGTGCCAAATAACATAAAAATAGTTCGCGAGATAAGCCCTTTCAAATAATTTCGCCCGTTTTTTCCACATTCTCCTATTAGTCTTAGCGTGATAAAATATAGCCTATATCCTTTCTCAATAAATGGGCTACCTAACACTGAAAGAATTTTTTAAATCGGACCAGTAGTTCCTGAGATTAGCGCGTTCAAGTAAGCCCTTTCAAATAATTCTCCCCGTTTTTTCCACATTTTCCTCTATTCCTTCGCTCCTATTAGTCTTAGCGTGATAAAATATAGCCTATAGCCTTCCTCGATAAATGGACTATCTAACACTGAAAGAATTATCAAAATCCGTTGCGTAGTTTTAAAGATTAAAGGGAACAAAGGGACATGAGGGAAAAAAGCGACTTTGTTTTATAATATGTATAGATATACTTATTGGAGCCTTAGAATACCTAAACGAGATTTTTCTAGTTATATTATAGTAGTAGACTAGTGTTTCTAACATTCTTTTAATAATAATTAACTCATTCTACTACAAGTCGTTAGCTGATCTTCATTCATAGCGAGCATAGATCGAGTTTGGTCATACTTCAAGTTCCCATGCTATCCATTTGATAATAAACATCAAGGCAATTGGATAAACATACTATTTACATACTTATGAATCTCAATTTTTATTTTAAATACATATTTTTTAATTTTATTATTATTTTTTACAGAAATAGAAATTACTATTCATGAAAACAGCGGCCATCCATCGAGCTTACCAGAAAAGGATATTGTTACTAAGGTAGCCAAAAAGATCCCAAAAATAAAAGTATTTCATTGTTTAGAATAAATAACTTATGATTTGATATTAGGTTAATGGTTCGATTTTCATTTAAATTATATTTAACGAGTGTAACATTTAAAAGTTTTGGTGATAAAATCTATAGTCACACATGCACCAGACACGAAGGTCAGCAATTATATTGATCTCGTGCTGTTCCATTACGTAACAACCGATTTCGTGAAGAGCATAATATCACACTTATTATATTATTAAATTTACTTTACTGATAAATTTATCAGTGAAGTAAATATAATAATTAGTGTGATCATTAGATATTATGCTCGCGATAAAGAGTTTGTAAATTATATTTATATAATTTACTGCCTCTTTATTGCGAGATGCAATTCTATCTTGTTATCTTCTAAACATATAAAATTACAAGTCCTGACTGACTGACTGACTGACTGACTGATTCATCATCGCAGAGCAAAAACTGTTGAAGTTACAGACACGAAATTTGGTGAGCAGGATTGTTTTATTAAGTAGACACCCACTAAGGAAGGAATTTTGGAAATTTTAACCTGAAGGGGGTGAAATAGGGGTTGAAAGTTTGTATGAAAGTCCGTCATTTCTTAAAATAGAAACATGAAACTTTATTTTTGAGTTACTGAATAAAAATGAATGAATACGTATTTAAGCGTTTTTGAAAATTCTACACCTAAGGGGGTGAAATTAGGGTTGAAAGTTTGAATGAAAGTCTGTCATTTCTTGAGTTAGAAACATCAAACTTTATTTTTGGGCTACTGATTAAAAATGAATAGATACGTATTTAAGCGTTTTTGGAAATTCTACCCCCAAGGGGGTGAAATAGGGGTTGAAAGTTTGAATGTAAGTCCATAATTTCTTAAGTTAGAAACATGAAACTTTATTATTGGGTTACTAATTAAAATTGAATGGATATAATTTAGGCGTTGACAGTTTGTATGAAACGTTGTCAATTTTAAACCGATCGGGCTGAAACTGTGTATTATGCACAAAGATACTATGACGTAGGCATCCCCTCAGATAGGAATTTAATAAATTCCACCCCTAAGGGGATGAAATAGGGGAAGAAAGTTTTTAGATATTTTCTTAGACTTTCGACTGATTGAATTGAAATTATTAAAGATTTGAGCTTCTATGATGAAGGCGTTCGCTTTAATAGGATTTGGGTTACTGAATAAAATCGTAGGAAATTAAGTCAATTCTGTACATTGAATATTTTTGAAAAATAATATTTGGGACGTGATCTAACTATGCTAACGCGGACGAAGTCGCGGGCAACAGCTAGTTAAATCATAATAGTAGTTATATCAGTAATACAAGTATTAAGTATACTTCGGTAACTATAAAATTCAAACTAGAATACATAATATTATTATTTCGATTATGATTTAATATTTCGGGCGTAGGTATTATAAACCAGACACAATATTATTGTAAATCAAGCTCTCAAATGGTGTATCTAGTAGTTTTGGAATTTATTTTTATAATAAAATATCTATTTATTTTTATAAGTACTAAAAGTTATGATTGAGACAATCAAAATGTTTAGTCAACAGTCATTACTAGCACGCGTTGTATTACTAAAAATAATTATTTCGTTAACAGTTGCAGACACTTTTAAATATGACGGCAAACTTTAGAGAGGATCAAGTTGAAATCAAGAAAGCACGACAACCCCTGGACTTCGGTAGCTACGGCACTTTGAATATCAATCGAATTACGGTAAACACCTCGCTTAAACCATAAAAGTCCTACAAATAGTGCATTTTGACTAAAATAAGTGTTATCTTGACAAGTTTAATTGTGTATTTTTCTATTATAATTGTTTTAGTTTGATAAGTCCCTTATGCTACTTCTTTACTAAAATCAACATAACATTATATGAAAATCCAACTTTCCTGTCAAGGGTTAATGTGGATGTTTTCTAAAGATTTTCTGTTTTTTTTTCAGGGAGGCATTGCCAACAATGTAATTCCAAGTACAATAACCGTTGTCGTAGACGTAAGGCTGGCTATGTCTACCACCGCGACGGAAGCTCAGCAAATGGTAACTTCCTCTAAATTAAATGTTATTAACCCATCAGTCGTGGCAAAACGAGACACAATAGCTTTTTCATTGTTATCGCGGCCGGATGTGGCCGCTTGGGGCTTCATGAATTAAAAGCATAACATAGAATATAGGTACAGCTGGTTATCTATATAAAGACAAACAACTGGTTATATAAAAAGACGTGAGTAAATAAATATAAAAAGCTAGATTGTCCTAAACTTTGTTTAAAAGAAATTCTTTTATCGTGTGGGAGCGTATTGTCACAAAAATGATTTCGTGTCCTTTCCCCGGACTCAAAGTGTATTACCGGCGAACCTATTTATTTGGACAGCCAAATAAATAAGTCAACCGGTTTAAGTGTAAAAAGGTAACGACAAACAGCTACACTTTTGGGTTTATGAAAATGCAGGTATGGATTCAATTAAATTCTAAAAATGATGGGAGGAAAGGGAAAAAGTAATACTAGTACAAGAGTTACTATAAATTACTAAATATTATATTATAAACGCGAAAGTGTGTTTGTCTGTCTATTACCTCTTCACGCCAAAACCGCTGAACTCATTTTGCTTAAAGGTATGGAGATACTTTGAGTCCCGGGAACAGACATAGGATACTTTTTGTCCCGGAAAAATGTACGGTTACCACGCGATAGGCGATTTTGGCGCCACGGAGTTGCGGGCGTCATCTAGTGAGTTATAAGAGACAATTAATATATACTAAATGATGCCCGCAACGCAACTCCATTGCGCCAAAATTCAGCAAAATCGGTTCAGCGGTTTGGGCGTGAAGAGAACAAACAAACAGACAGACAGACACACTTTCACATTTATAATATTAGTATGGATTTTTAGGTTGACACGTGGACTCAAGCCCTCGGCAACGGAACTAAAGTAAAGTTCATCAGGAAGATTGACGAGTCGGTGCCCACCGCGACTGACGATAGTAACCCCTACTGGGTCGCCATCAAGGATGCTGCTAATGATTTGTGAGTACTTTGTAGTCTGTAGTTTGTAGTGTAGTAAAAAAAAATGTAGTCAACAAAACTTTAATTTTATATTGCAGTGCACTAAAGAAGGACTTGATCGTTATATATTTACTAATCGTTTTATTTAATTTGGTTATTTTGCGCGTAAAAAAAGCGGTCAAAAACACCTAAAACTACAAATTACCTCGTAAATTGACTGCACGCTCTTAAGGAATTAATATAACTTTTGTGCCTATGATGTGGTCGTGCAGAATTTATTCATCATCTCGTTTTGTTATAAGAAGATGATTCATAATAAACTTTGTTTGTTTTGGAAATTGGAATACTTATCTGAAGCAATATTAGGCCTACTGAAATAGTCAAAATGTAATTAGATTTTTCAAATAGGTATACATTTAAGGACAATAAAATTCACCATAATATTCTGGCTGGGAGCTAAATATTGCCCTGGATTCAGAAGTGTAGTGGAAATTCGATCTCTGATATTCAAAGACCTAAAATCTTGCATTTTTTGGAATGTAACGTTACGACTTACGAAGCTAATGAATCCAAGAAGATAGTTTAACTAAAATTCTTTTTCAATCTTCCAGGGGATTAAAAGTCCTGCCTATCGTGTGCCCAGCTACATCAGATATGATCTACATGAGGAGTCTGGGTATACCAGCGCTGGGCTTCGCGCCCAAACTGCGCACCATCAACCGTCTGCACGATCATGATGAATACCTTCCTGTCCCCGTGTTCCTACAGGGAATAGATATATACGTCGCCATACTTATGAGGATAGCGAATTTAAAATAGATCTTTTACACTAATGCTAGGTAAATGAAAGTTCTTTTGTTCTCTAACAGAAGTAGGTCAATAGAGGCAAAGAAAAGTATAGATTTTTTGCCTCTAAAGATAGATGTTAAAAAATATTTAAAATATCAGTCAAAGCCACCTGAACGTGTAAATAACAAATAAATAATTATAATTAGCTAATTTATGTAGAACAAAACTTGATATAACTTCTGGCTATACCGAGCTCTGAAATCTGAATATACAGCTCTGAATATTGTTAACTTAGTCATAGCATAATTTTATAAGCTGATATAGGTATTTTGTAAAATAAATGTCCAGAAAGTGACTAACACTAGTGTTATTGTCTTATTTTTGCTATCATGGCACACACTACTAAATAGTAAATTACGGTCTTTTTAGGTTTCTGTTTTAACAAAATTTTATAAACACAAAAACTCATTTGATCAGTATAACCTTTTGCCCGTTACTCGTCCGTCGGAAAAAATAAAACAGTGGCGTAGTGTTTGTCCAGCTAAAAAATGCGGTACAGTAAACAAAGTAAAAATATGACAAAGTCGAGTGTCCAACCTCTCTAGCGCACCATTGTAGCCAATAAGTGATCAAATATTGTCCAGCGTCCCATGACGGTGCTCCGTCCCGCTCTTCTGCCCACACTAGAGGAGGACGGATGCTCCGGTTAAGTGCTGGTCTCTGCTACAAAGCTGCCGACTAACAAAATACTATCATGGTGGCAATTCAGGTACGGATTTCGAGATGTGTAGAGGATGGTGTAAGGAGTTCGTTCGCTGCATTTAGCTAAAAACTGTGCAGACTGCAGATGGAGGTTACAGTAATTATTGATAATATAATATTTACAAAAATATTGTAAATTCACAAAGTAAAACCTTGACTTGAAACAAACAAACTAACACTTGACCTTGACAATGACACTTGACCTTGACACCTTGGAAAGCTACTAAATAAGTTTATTTCATAATACCTCCATTTTCAAAAAATGATATTACCCACATGTCATTACATATATTTTACGAGTATCAAAAGAGTAAATATACCTACATTGATGAGAGAGTATATTATGGTTCAGCAGACCGTAATAGATGTAAGTACTTTTTTGTAGATACCATTAGTCATCTTCAATACAGGTTAACGTTATTTGAAGTCCGCCCCTGTGCAGCGTGGACCCGAACATGTCGCAGCGCTCGAGCGCTGCGCTGTGATGACGCCGCGGAGAGCTCTACCAGGCCGCAGCACTGACACAGTTACTGTTCACTTCTCCACTGAGCACTTCTACTATCTACAAGATAAACATGTCTTCGAAAAAAATGGTATTCTAATATATAATGGTACTAGCTGTGCCCCGCGGTGTTACCCGCGATAACATCTCAATTTTAGAAGTCGGTAGGATGTCAGCTAACTCTTTGTAAAATTTTGTCGAAATCGCTCCAGCCGTTTAAGCGTGAAGAAGTAACAAACACACAAACTCACAAGCTTTCGGATTTATAATATTAGTAGGATAATAATATACATAGAGTCCCCCCCCCCCCAGTTAACGCTCCGTGGTCCAGTGGTCTAGAGCGTCGCTCTTGACTCAGAAGTCGGAGGTCGTGGGTTCGATTCCGGCGTTGGAAACATGTTATTTCCAAGTTTGGTTAGGACAATGCAGGCTGATCACCTGATTGTCTGACAAGTAAGATGATCCATGCGTCGGATGAGCATGTAAAAAGTCGGTCCTGCGCCTGATCTCTCGCCAGTCGTGTCGGTCTTCCGTCCCTCTGGGTTATGAGAGTAAAGGAATAGAGAGTGCTCTTGTGTACTGCGCACACACCTGGACGCTATAAAATTACTCCTGCGTACCTGGCCTGGTTTCAATGAATCCGGTCACCGTCACCGAAACCGGTGTGGGGAGTAGGTATTATCTTATATATAAAATTCTCGTGTCACAATGTTCGTTCCCGTACTCCTCCGAAACGGCTTGACGGATTCTAATGAAATTTTGTGAGCATATTGAGTAGGTCTGAGAATCGGCCAACATCTATTTTTCATACCAAAAATTATTTACATGGCAAAACAACGTTTGCCGGGTCAGCTAGTTATTATTATAAATAGAGTCAGTTAACATCGATATAAGATGCGAAGCAGCGCCGCCTACCAGCCGCTCTAGAAGTTGCACTGATACAGTAGTACTGTTTACTTCTCTACCAGACACTACAACCTAGTCCTGTGCTATTAGACCACTAATCTTCCTACCTCAACTTCTAGAAGCAATTATTAAAAAAAAGTTGATATATTCTAATTAAGGTGCATTCACCGGGAGCATTCGCTTGTAAAGTAGCACAAAACCGAGCATTACGATGTACACCTTTTAATGATATAGTGTGTAATATCTAGATTCTAGATACAACTTGACAATTTTAACATCAACTAGCTATGGAATGCTCTAGTCGAATCTTTAATCCTTCGATCGCGGATTGATGGAAATGCTATGTATTCTATTGTTGTCACGATCACCGGTGCTCTTATGGGGCTTGAAGGATTAATGCTACATAACAATATGTGAATGCTCGTCGGTCAGGCAGGTATTTTTATAATGTAATGCTCAAAAACGCATCTTTATAATGTTACACGTGAATGCTCCCGGTGAGGGGGAAATCCTTTAGAGGCGGATAAGATGCCATCGCCGTGTTAAATTAAAACCATAATATTTGCACCACAAGAACATACACGTTTCAATTCAACAATTGAAATTACTAAAGTAAATACCTATTATGAATTAAAAAAAAAACTAATTACGGCCGCAGTTAGAGACTTGATAATGATTATTTTAGGAGTTACTTAGTAAAACTAGATATCTAAAAATATTCATTAAATATCTCTGTGTGCGAGACTATAAATCCACAACAATGTGTGTCGCCTGGCGCTTGCCGCTTGCCCCCTGATGGACTGTCACGCACAGACCGCACTCAATATTAAACCCCGCGCCTCAACCCTAGCCCGATATCAATAACTGACCGAGGGCGGTTAGAAAGATATAAAAAAGTAATAAAACGCAAGCCACAATAAAAACCACAATAAGGGAAGGGTTCCGGAGCGAGGAACCCCAAAAAAACATCATTCAACAACATTAAGAACGTTTTCGCGGAGTAACGATACTATTTGCATAATTTTTACTGAGAATTATTTGCAATTTTCTTTTATTTTGTGTTCCTGATGACCTTAAAAGGCGTTAGACGTGTTAACTTCTTTCTGTTCGTGACTTAAGATGAACTTATTGCCATTTAGTAAGCATGATGTCGCAATAAATTGGTTCATCCTTAAACTCAAGCCCGAATTAAGAAATAGCTCTCATGTTCCAGACTCAATATCAAACACAAATTTTAGCTTTTAGATAGTCTTTATTTATTAATTTGATGCTAAGAGCATACGCTTAAGAGCAAGTTAAATAGTATCTGTTTTTACTTAAAAGGCCGTATTTTAAAGTAAAATTTAAGTTGAGTGCCGAGTGTTGTTGTACACTTTGTATAAAATGTTAGGTATGTATATCTGCATAGTTATAAGTTGCAAGTAGGATTGGTCTTGAATAACAGAGTCCTTCACTAAACTTTTCATGATTATTATAAAAATTTGACGACACGTACATAACAATAACTCTAACACAATACGTAACTCGTTTAATAAGAAATTACATTCAATACGCTAATAGTTAACATAATATTTATCACTTTGTCTGTAACTTAAAATACAAGGGTCAGTAGGAATTTTTCTCTTAGCTCATTCTAAAATGCTAAAAAGAACAACAAACAGGATGTTACTTTTTTATCATTCTCCAAAGTGTTTTTAGTAATTTTCTGAACGTCGTTTCTCTATCTTCTGTCGTCTTCACATTACAAATACCCGAGTACCCGATTTCAAACACTTCCAACTTACATCAAATGTTAAAATCGGAAACCAGCTTCCAAAATCCCTTCTCCCTTGTCCCGACGCCCGGCTCGGAGGTCAACTTCCAGTGGACCCTAATTATACTTTGACAAATCTTGTTTTACGCTTCGCGTGCGTTCACAAAGTCTCTTCCACCATACAACATTACATTCCACTCCTATAACATATATTTATTTGATATTCGTTCTTATTCGGTTCAAAATAAAGGCGTTTGCGTATTTTTTTGTCTGCACGTTATCGTTGTCGTCGAGTCCTCCGGCAAAACACTCGTAGATAGAAATCTTGTTAAAGGAAACGTCTTTTTCAGCTTCTATTGTCTACAATTACTTGGCTTTGTGTTGTACAATACTCTATCCTTTTCCAACGCACACATTCGCCAAATCACCATCTCGAGTGCTACGCTTTCATTTCTTCGTTTCCTTTACAGTTTAGATTTAATTATTTTGTTCTTTGTAAAACCGCCGGTTGGAGGACTTCTCAAATATTATTGTACGATCTATTTTTTTTCCGTGCGTTAATAAGTGTGAGCGTTTATTGAGAAAAATGTTCTGTGTTAGCGTCAGATCACAGATGTCTATACAAATGTTTTAAGGATATACATATATTCTTTTGATTGCTTTGCATTGACTAGGATTGTATGCTGGAGCGGCTTTTATAAAACTATAAAGTAGAACCACGGGAAAATTGTGTCTGAGTTTTCACTCAGAAATCAAACGCGAAAAAATCAAATGTTTCTTAAATCTAACTAAACATGACATGACTGAGCTGGTACTTATCTTCAGCTATTCAACTTCATCGCTTATTGTTAAATTATTTACAAATTAAGTTTTTTATTGTGTTTCATTTGAGTTGTATGTATCATTTAAATATTATGTAATTTGCTATTAGACAAAATGCCATATCATGAACATATAACTAAACATATATAATATATTATCACGGTTCTAATATTTCCCTGGATTAATTTTATTAAAATAAAATGATGTTAGAGCGATGTTAAATGAATTTATTATAGAGTGCCCTCTCGTCACCAATAAAATTGTGTTAGAATCAAATGTGTCACCCGCACACCTCCGCCACTCAGCGTTTGAGAACAAATTAAAAATCGTTTTTCCCCAACAATCGTTTTGAATGCGATAGTTAGTGGCGTCTCACACTGATAGCGACGAACGCAACTTGTTAGAATAAAATACAACGCTTTTTGTGCTTGTTTTCATTTAACCTTTAGGAAATTCTTAATTTTCATAATAGGTAGATACATATATTCCTTTCTCGTATACAAGTACGAGAAAATTATATTTCAAAATCCTATTATAATCTTAACCACCTATTGAGGTGTAAAAAACCAAGACAGATTATTAGACGAAAGATTTAGACGAACTTTTTTTAAATTAAAATAGGTAGTTAGTAGTTTTACGTACCTATTTGTATTTGTATGCTATACTATAATTACTATAACTCATAATATAATATTTATTTTGACATAAAATACATATTTTGGATGGGATTTATCTGTTTCTTTGGTAAAATGTTTAAAACCCTTAGTGGGAAAATAAAATAAATGTGAAAAATGAAGTCATTGATGATTTCTCATATACCTAGTTGTAATTTAAAATTTTAACGATTCGAAACGCTGAAGTAATTAAGTGTGAAAGTACACGAGGTGTCTTCTCGCTAGGCGCGTGGTGTGGATTATCTTGCCGCTAGTTAGCCGGCGCTCGGGGTCGCCTCACTAATTAACTGTGACCGGCTTGAGGACGCTTAACACCCTTTGAATTAACTTATAGGTGCGACCAAGTTATATTTTATTTCGATTTGTTATTATTTATAAATGTCATTTTATCTTATAATACTTACTGTATATTTAAATGCAACGTGTAACAAATGATTTAAAAAAAAGGTAAAAGGTAAAAAAGTTACCCTTTCAGCGCCGCTACAGCGAACTCTATAAAGTATATGAGACCCTCACACAGCCTAAAGTATTCACATCACTTAGTTTTGTTACACTCTGTATATTTAAAATATAATATATTCATCTAGATTAATTTAATTTTAAAGTAATAATTTTAATAAAGTAAAATAATTCCTAACTGTACCTATGTACAGTTATTATTATTTTTTGCTATTTGAGGTAAGTACGAGAGAGATTTAAAAAGTGAAAATATACCTATTTTTAATAACATTTTATTTGGCTACATCTATTTACTGCTTAGAGAATATCATAAGCAGATGTAGGATAGTGCATGAAAAAGTTGTTTGTTTTAAATAATAATTATTAGATTTTAAAATTGAAAAACTGAGACCTATTTTTAATACACAAAGTGACATCTATTACCAAAAAGCCTTTACTCTTGCATTTTTTTATTTAGCGCCATCTTCTGTCGAATAGGAGTACAATTTAGAAGCGACATCTAGCGTCAACGATTTCGTTTCGACAAGACTTCCATGAGCCACTAGATGTCGCTGCCTGTAATAAAAAAACCCTGATCTACCTGTGAGCTGCCAGCTGAGGCTGGCAAAATAATTATTTTCAAAATGATTTTAGAAAAGTTATTAAATTTGGAACAAGTTTGGAACATGCTGCATGTTCTTAATTTTTTGTTCTAATAAGTAGGTATGTACTATCGTTTAAAATCGATGCGATACATTAAAAAGAATTGAACAGCCCGAAGTCCAAAATTGCAGCAAGTCTGTCAATTGATTTTGAAATTAATATTGATAAAAAAATTGAAAGTAAAGCAACCATTAAAAAAAAAACGAGCTGCATACGGATCACCTGAAGCAACGGTGATATTAATTTGTTCCGATTTTAATGTATATCGAGGGGTTATCAAATCTCAGGTCCACTGGCTTAAAAAAAATTAAATAGTTTTTGGCGTTTGTTTATTATTAAAATGCCTCATTTTATAAATTCAAACTTTATAATTATTATGAAAATATAATGTGATATCTAAAATGCATCTCCTTATCTTCTGAATTATTTTGAGCTTGGTTCATTGATCTCTGGATGTCCTGTCAGCCTCTTGAGTGATCGCTTGTGAAATATTTCCTAACAGTTTATCGCACGACAAACAATACACAGTTATGCTGCAGTTAGTTTGTACTTTGTTTCTATTTTCTAGAATATTTCATAGGTGACCTCCAGTTGGTTTAATTTCGAATATGCCATATTGCCTATCTTTCGAGCCAATGTTTTGTCTTTGTCCGTTAAGTGAATTTTTGAATGTATTAGACAAGGATATCAAAGCGTATCTATTGTATAATTTTTGTTAGTAAGGGGTTTATTGTATTTAAAATTTAACAATCATAAATTAAACCTCATCCCCTTTACAAATAAAAATATTTACGCAGCGTATAGGTAAACTTTCAGTAGTTAGCTGCATAGCTGCGTATAAATTCAGCGCATAAATTCAAAGATCGCTATCTTTTTAACCGACTTCCAAAAAGGAGGAGATTCTAATAATAATAATATCTATGGACGCTTCACACCACGTCAGTCTGGCCCCGTGCTATACTTAGCACGGGGCTAAGTCCTGAAGGACTTGTGTTACGGGTACCAGACAACGGAAATATATTTAATACTTTTATACTGTACAGATATTTAAGATTTTTATTATATCATACACATATTTAATACACATCTATGACCCAGGAACATTGAAAAACTTTTTGTTCCGTCGGCGGGACTCGAACCCGCGACCCCCGGCTTGAGTTGCCACACACTCTATCCATTGAGCCATGGAGTTCAACACACACACGTGTTCAACCTTCCAGAGTGTTCGTAAATATTCTATTTAGTAAGGAGGCTTGTGTATCAAATCAGCTGTTTGATGTTGGTAGAGATTTGTCCGAGATTAGTACTGCGAGTGATTGTGTGTTGTTTATCGGGCGTTACCTGCGCGTATCGTGATGAATGACACTTCATCTCATCATTGTGTCAAAACAACATCTTATCTTAGTCAACTGAAAACTAGTAACAAAAACAACAGTTTTAAGTTCTTAGCAGGTAATATGATCTCTTTTTTCAGTAAATAACATAATGCAAAAGATGATTAAAATATTATAGTTTTAATTAGTGTAGACTGCAGAGCCATCGAGGCTCTCGTCAGCGGCTACTCTCGCCTCACGGTCTCATGTACCTACATTTATCAATGTACGGTATACGGTATACCACAGGACATCTATAATTTTTGGAGATATAAAGTACCAAAGCGCTCCCCCATAGGTAAAAGATTTCGCTTTTAATTAATTTATTGTAACGCACGCTAGATCAATTATTCATAAGATGAGATTTTCATTGATTTGTTTAGCTATTAGTCAGGAGCCCTTGAACAATTTTTTTTTAAATTACTATCAAGCTAATTTTTTGTGAGTAGCTTCATTTTGATAAGGCAAACAACATTTTTATCTGCGAAAAATCTTGAAAGTGGTAGCTAACAGAGATAGAAAGGATTTCATACTTTGATTTGATGTGCCTAAAATGTGGATTATTAACTATTTGTACACAAAAAATTGCTTGGTAATAATAAAAAAAAAAGTTCTAGGGCTCCCTGACTATAAGCTAAGGTCTCTATTTTATCTTGTGTACAAGAATTATTGCAAAAAAATATTACAAGCCAAGGCTGTTTTTTGTGAAATTTTTATGGCCATCTTCGTGATATGAAAGTAGGTGTATCAGAACACTTACAGTTCAATTTATCAGTTTGTTTGTTTGCGAAGACGCGCGTTGTCAAGTGGAGTGTCACGGAGCGACCGAGCTACGTAGATAGAGACTACCTCGCTATGTAATAATATGGCGTTAGCTAACATACCTTGTTTATTTTCTCTTTTTGGAAACTACAAATATTGCAATATTTTATCTTTAAATAAATCGGCCTACAAGTAACTGTTTATTAAATTCATGTAAAGATGTGACGTAATTAGTAGGGGTACTTTACCTCTAGAGTGGAGTTCACAGTTAAAACGGAGGTTGCATGTTTTACACAATTCACAAACTATTCAGTTTAAGCTCATCTAACAGCTAATGTGAGTGTGCAGGCATTTAATTCAATCCATTTTTAGGGTTACGTACCCAAAGGGTAAAAACGGGACCCTATTACTAAGACTTCGATGCTTGTCCGTCTGTCTGTCTGTCTGTCTCCAGGCTGTAACTCAACAACCGCTAAAGCTAGACTTCTGAAATTTTCACAGATTGTGTATGTCTGTTGTCGCTATAACAACAAATACTAAAAATAAAATGCACTTGATACTGAGTTTTATTTGTATTTTAATAAATAATTTTAAAATTTAAATAAATTTAATGATTAAGGGGGGCTCCCATACAAAAAAACACAATGTTCAGCCTATTTTGCTCTATTGTGGTAACTGGTACGGAACCCTTTGTGCGCGAGTCCAACTCGCACTTGGGCAATTTTTTGATGTAGGTACGCGTTTGGCAGGAATTGTAAAATATGGAAAACCATAGATGTATTTAACAGAGATGACATGGCGAGGCAAAATTACGCTCCTTGTGACCCACATCACACATGGTTGACCCATATTGCGCGTCTACCCTGAAATTATAAAAAGAATATATTAAAATTGTTTAGTCTAAGTTATACAGGCTCTTCTGAAATTCCTGAACAATCAAGTACAATTTAACCCATCAAGCCCCATACGAGCACCGGTGATCGCGACAACAATAGAATATAATAGCATTTCCAAGAATCTGCGATCGAAGGATATTCTGTATAGATATAGATAATATCCATTATACTGTATACTTTTCTAGTGGATCACAACTCTTCACGACCCACCATCACAGCTCAACACCTGCGGACAGCGGAAATTGGAACGTGAATCAAATATGAATGAAATATTGAGATCTCTTTGATTGAGATTGTTCGGTACACCTGGGTTCAGCTGCGATTTAATCTTGTTTCCAACAACTAAGATAGACCTCACAAGCACTACAAAAGTAACTTCTATGTAGCCAGCACGATTAGCATGGTAACCATAGAAAATGTTTATTTTTACGCAAGAATAGACAAAATGATTAACAAAAGAAATTAGGCAAATTTCTTTTGTTAATCAGTAATTGGCCCTAAAATCTACCAGTGTTCCCATTTCTTTAAATTTTACTGTGATAGGTATGCTAAGACGGTGGTTTCAATAAATCTGCCACCGGCACTGTTATGGAAATCGGTGTGGGACTTGGGAACCATCATTAAACCACATAAAATTCGGCAACCCTAATTCTAGCAATTGTCAAACGTTTATTTAATTCATCTCATAAAAATAAGCTGCCACTTCCTCATATTTGTGACAGAATTGACACAGCAGTATTCCACAGTCAGATTTACGGCATCAATTTATGGTGTTCAATAAGTAATTACCCGACTGCGTGACCCGATATGTGTACCTAATATTCTTGTTTGTAATATTCTTTATTACCTCGTATCTTCAGAACCGCTAAGCGGATTTTCACATTTGAGGTATCGTTAGATTTGTCTTAATAGCCCAAGTGTTCTTAGATGGGTGACATTAAAAAAAACAAAATGGCGGATTTTTGGCGACATGCTGTGAGGTAAAAAAAATAAAAATTCTACCAAGCATATCGAGTGTGGTATCAAAATGAAGGATTTTAAACACTGATTCTAAATATGTATAAAACTTGCAGTTTTAATATTAAATAGAACGATAAATAATAATTTTAAAAAAACCCTTAGATTGATTGTCGAAATGATTAGATGACTACAAACTAAAATGTCGCCAACAAAATAAATTACTTAATTCAAAAATAAAAAAACCCGACTGCAAAACAATTTTAACTAAAAAGACCGAAACAAGACCTAATTCTACCGGAGGCGTCTAATTCATGTTTTAATTGATACGACTCATGCTTACGAGTTTCATGCCAAGATGAATAGAAGGCTACATAGAAAAATGTAGAAGAAGAAAGTGGATTATGAAATGCAGTTGGAGGTATATTAATTTATGATTTATGAAATGTTAAACTTGGTGCGACATGCCTCCGACTGCATTTTGTAGTCCACTTTCTTGTTCTATATTTTTCTATGTAGCCTTCTATTTATCTTGGCATGAAACTCGTAAGCAAGAGTCGTATCAATTAAAACATGGATTAGACGCCTCCGGCAGAATTAGGTCTTGTTTCGGTCTTTTTAGTTAAAATTGTTTTGCAGTCGGGTTTTTTGATTTTTGAATTAATTTATGGTTCAATGTTGAACCTTAATTTTTCCGAATTTTGAACTTATGGCCAATAAATTATTGGTATTAATATATTTTTTAATTTTTGTATTGACTAGTCCTGGAATGTAGTCTTGAAGTAAAATCTGATATCAAATCCCTTAGCTTAGTACATTATATTATCCTGCGGTAAACCGTAGCCTATATCCTTCTCCAAGGTCATAAGTCTGAAAATCGAAATCGGTTAAGTTATATTGTTTAACAAATTTTATTTTACTAAACAAGCTCTAATTAATTATCAGCAATCCCTTAACCAAAAGTTAAGAATAAAAATTAAAAACGGTTTCCAAGGACCATGGAAAAGCAAATTAGTTTTTTCCCCAAAAACTTGCTGGTGAGGGGAATTTTTACAGGAATGAAACTATCTTGCAAAGTTTAAGGGCAATGTTTAAGATGGGTGACCAATTGTTTTGATCACAATTCCGAAGATGCGTGCTGCGTATTGTTATTGACAAAGGGTACCAAAGGACAATGCACAGAATATGTCGGTCACTTCACACTTGATACTCTCAAGTCGGGAGGAGTTTATCAGTCAACGCGTCGTCAGTTTGCCGCAGAATCAGTCGATTGTGAAACGCCGGTTAAGTCGAGTGTCATACCAGTTTGTTTTATTTTAGTTTTTTTGGTAAGTTTTTTCTCTATTTTATTGTTTGTTATGTAAGTATATTTCAAAATATTTAATATATATACATATTCTGATTAAAAGCAGGTGCGTCTATTTCATTTCATTTTCCAAATTAGTACAGCGACATGCGTGTAGTTTTCTTTTTCTTTAATTAATTATATTTTTTAAATTAAATTAGCATTGTGTTTTACCAGTTATTTTAATTAATTTTCCAAAAATAAAATATTGCTATCAGCTCACTAATAAAATACTTTGTTTTACATTATCTTTTTGCTGTCACGGTAATTTTATTGTAATGCATAAAATGAGTGTGAATGCAGAAAGAATGCAGTTATTTCTGCATTATTATTTACTGTCGTCTTTGATATAATTATATTTAAAAGATAAACAGAGGCAAAGACCGCCGCGCCGCAATCATGTGATAAAAGATCCATAATAACACGCAAAGATGGCGCTGATAGCTCGGCTCATTTAATACCTGAGTTATTTAAAATTACCAATTTATTTAAATAACAAAATAGTAAAATGAAAAATTACCTTTTACCGGTATCAAACTTAAAGTGCATGATTGTAGAAAAAGTATATTCATTGTCAAGGAGTCGCAAATATACCTGAGAGTGTCGCAAAACGGGGCTACAAATCAGTTGGATAACAATTATTTTCTTACTTTTTATAAAATAACAAATGATACTAATAAATTATAAATCAGATCATAGTAAAATTAATCCAGAATAAAATAAGAATTAGCATTTAGCTACAAAAAAATTACAAAAATCTGTAAGACTTGCAGCCCGACAGGTCGAAGCAAAATTTAATTGAATGCGTGACAGCAAACTCCGAATCGAACAGAACTTACCTAACTAATAAAGTTAGGTCATTTATCTATAATCTAGACATTGCAAAAAATCTTTTTTCACAGCAAAATGTCGGGAGCAATTCTGGAGCCCGGTCAAGTCATCAGGGCGAACATTGACCATGAGACCGTAAAGCTGCTGGCGGAGAGGCTGTACGGCATCTCCGTGCTGGAACTGACGGAGCTGAACGGCTACGATGACAGGAACTTCAAGCTGACAGAAGATCCAAACATGAAGAACCCCCTCATCACTAACCACAGTGAACACGGATATGTCCTGAAGATTCTCAACTCCATTGACTCCCAGAATCCCGCTTTTGTTGAGGCGCAGAATGAAGTAATGAATTTCTTAGGTAGGTTGTTGTCAGTTAATATTATAAAGACGTTGATAAAGACGATGAAAAAGGTGCCTTCCTGAATCCTGCATTCGGATAGCGCAATAGTTAATAGTTGATTTTCTTATATAATTTTATGTCAGGAGTTTTAGTTTCTAAGTAAAATAATTAGAAAGACGAAAAAAACCTTTTTAATACACCTAGTCTACAGGACACCCGTTTTGATTTGACAAAAGTTTTGAATAAAATATAATCGTGCATCTAAAACGTAACAATGAAGAGAACTAGAAATCTGTAGGAAATATATTTCTGACAATTTGATTATCACGTTAAGATTATATTTTTACGAAGCAGTGCGAAGTATTCTTCTACTCTGGCGAAGTCGTGAATAATTTTTTAACACCGGGAAGCACACCATTTAGTCATTGTTAATAAGAAGACGATAATTGTTCTCTATAGTGTAAGCAGCCTTTTTATTTATAAGAACTTTACATTATTATATACAGTGCAAGTTGCAACTATTTTCGTAATGTCTCTTGCCGTGCTATTTAGTTACTATTTACTCATTATTATGCGATTGTATAGAACAGACCCATACAATAAGTAGGTAGTTAACTTTTACAAATTTTAACAAATTAATTAGTAAAGTAACTGCAACATTTTATTAATTTTCCAGGAGCCAGGGGTGTAATCTGCCCCAAGCCTATTAGGAACATCTACGGCCACCTGCACTCCCTGGAGACCATTAACGGCAAGCAGCACGTGGTGCGACTTCTGGAGTATGTGCCCGGAGAACTGCTGAAGGACGTCCCCAAGGCTGACGCGCTGTTCTACCAGCTCGGCGAATTTGTTGCCAACATCGACAATAAGCTGCAGGTAACGTTTTTTAAAATTTCAATAAGTATGATCTTGTGACTATTGTTTTTGTTTCCAGTTTTTATGTCAGCAAAGAGGTTTTACGTTTCAAGCATTCCGAACACATACTTATAATTAAAGTTTTAGCAACAGGGATTTCTTCATCTACTTTATTTGGGTGTATTCACTGTTTTAGTGTTTGCCTATTACTATTATAAACCATTCATGTTATGCTAATTACAGCATTTCAACCACTCTGGGCTGATGAATCGCGAACACATCTGGATGTTGAACAAAGTACCAGAGCTGGACAAATTCAAGTTTGCTATCAAAGATGCTGAAAAATTGGACTTGGCAGAGGAGGTTTGTTCGATTTTTTTGCTAGATACTTAATTTAATTTCACTTTGGGCTTTGTAATGTGTTTGATTGTTTTTGTTTTTTTTGTTAAAATGTTTTTAGTTGCTTATATTTTAGTTAATTGTAGTTAAGTTTAGCTTAATTAATATAATTTTTTCTATCTACAGGTCATAGAAGAATTCAAATATGCTATCTTACCACGTATCGATGAGTTGGAAAAGGGTGTCTTGCATGGTGACATCAATGAAATGAACATCGTAGTCACACCTAAGGAAGGCAGGTTAGTAGTTTGTAACATACTGTCGTATTTTCATGATTCTTGCAGGCATCTTACACCACCAGTATTAAGAGTATGCAGACAAATTCTTAATGGCATAGTGCTGAGGTAAGCCCATGTAAGTAAAGGAAAAGCTTACAAGGGCCTGTCTACGATGTGATTAATTATACTAATTGCAGCAAGCATTTGCTTTTAATAATAATAATAATAATTAAAAAAAAAAAGAATTAATCTCAATTTTACTCATGCTCTGTCTGCAGTCTGTGTATTTTTACGTTTCCCAAGACCTGGTAAACTATGATGTAAACCAAGTATTTTTTCTGTTTTGTTGGTCTTTATCATTCTTCTGCACTGTGCACTCACGACTGCAACTGGTTTTGACTTGCAATATAAGCTGTTTGCTGTGTGACATCTTCTATATCATTAGCTCTGTTACTTCTTTTATTCTATTCCTGCACAGTGCACACATCCACTGTTATAGGTACAATATATATCCAATGAACGAAAATACGTTTATTCTGTTTATCCTTTTCTAATACTTGTGTTACGCTAATTTCTCGTACTACAACTTAATTTTCACCCAACTTCTTTATATTTCCAGCAAGACCGACTTCCGCATTGGTGGCGTGCTCGACTTCGGTGACATGCAGTTCTCGTGCTACGTGTTCGAGCTGGCCATTACCATGACGTACATGATGCTGCAGACCGGAGACCCTCGTACCGGGGGCATCGTGCTCGCTGGGTACACCGTCAACCGTCGTCTACCTGACGACGAGTATATGCTACTGAAGGTAAGATTATACGAGGTAGGATAGGTAGAGTTTTAACAAGGCTACACAAGGTAAGACAGATAGAGTTTTTGAGGAACTAGGAATGAATTTTATCTGCTACTGCACGTCTTGATTTAAATAGGTATACCTTCTAATTACAGTCAGCCTGACCATGACTGAATTCATATCCAGGGCATGATGGATTTGTTAAAAGTATTGTTAAGTTCTCTGAGACTTCTTTTACAAACTATCTAGCTATAATTATGAATCTATCGCAATTTAAAAAATCTATTTTCAGACATTGATATCAGCACGGCTGGTACAAAGTCTGACAATAGGCGCCTACTCCATCCAGAATGACCCAAACAACGAGTACATCCTATCGACTGAGAAGGCTAATGGTTGGGAACTGCTGAAGAAGATCAGGAAAACCAAACCCGACCCCGAAGACGACCCTACTGATTGGAAGAAGATCGCCAACGAATTTTTGACCCGCAGCTAAATTACCAAACGACAAAACACAGTTCGTATCTACATATTATATCGAAGATATTATAATTGAATATAGCTAAGTTATAAATTAAATATTTATAGCAAGTAGCAACTAATGGAATGTAAATACATAAAGTAAGAAACTAGCTTTGAAAAATGTTTTCATAAAATACAAAAATATTACGATTGATAATAATTAGATTAAAATAATATTTTATCTTATGGAAGTAAATAGTCATAATATTATAATAATTTTTAATAATAGACTTTTTAATTTTAACAGAGATAGATCACAAAATGTTTATTTGTTTAAAATAAAAAAAAAAATATTTAAATACAAATCACTTTCAATAATATGTAATTTTAATGAGTTAGTTGAGAGAAGATTGTTTCCATTTTTACTGTATTTTGAATAAATATTATTTAGTTATTGTGTGCAGTTTTCTTTACGTAATATTTCATTAAAAACAGGACGTAATTGATATAAATCTGATAAGAAATAGATCGAGTATAATCTGGTATAATGGTCTGGTATAATAAATTATGGACATATTATAGGTATTTAATTAATATTATATTGAAATATGACATTGTTTTTGACATTGTTAAGCGCCTATTACATAACGTTCATCGCTATTTGAGCGATAGGCGTATTTCAAAACTATTAAAAAATAAAGTTAGAATAAAAAATCTTCATTAGTTACCAATAAAATAATAAGTCGCGTCATATCCGTTTTGAAATATATTATAGCCTCAAGCATAGAAATTAGAAACCTCAAGTAACCTATTGCAGTTCTATTTTTATTTCAAATTGCGATAAGCGTCATCTACGTTCTGGTTGAAGGATTATTAAGATTTCTGTAGATCACGACAGATGGCGTTGCCTTCGCGCGTATATCCGCTGGGATGTTGGGTAAAGTCAATTCAAGTTAGTTCCAGCATATTCTGACAGATGCCACTGTCATTTGCGACGTTATTTCTACATCGCGCTATCGAAAACGTGTCCGTGTCGTATATATAGTCTGAGTTGGAATGACACGGTAAGACCTTACTTCATAGGATCATTTCTATAGTAAGCTCTTCACGAGATCATCACACTATGTGAGATCACCACTAGCCACGAAGATGAGACGTGGCGCGACGTCCTGAGCGTGAGGCGGGCGATGGTTTCATTACCTTCAGCCCTCGATGATCGTTCACCTCTTCTTCGGGAGAGGCGTGGGACGTTGTCGCTGTCTGAGTGGCGTTTTTTAAAACCCTATTTATTACTATGAAGCTGGAGTCTGGAATTGTGTGCACTGTGCTCCATGAAAGTTAAGTTTCAATTATACAATAATGGTATTTTTCAATAATATGTAGGTATATTATGTAATAACAATAATTGGTGGTTTGTTGCACCGGCACATACATATAGGGTAAGGCCGACAGTAGTCAGCCTTTTCCAGCTAAAAACCTATAGAAATAGCGTTCTATTGCAAATTAACCAATCAAGTTACTTTTAAAAAAAGCTTGGCCTTCTTATTGGTCAGTTCAGAACGTCACAATGACGCTAAGTGGCTGCAAGAAATGGTAATCTGATTCCAATTCGACGTTGTCACTAGTCGAGCCAAAATGCGGCGTGCGCGCCAAAATTTTCTTAGTGGGAAGTGCCCGACAAAAAGGTGAGTTATTGTGATTTCTTATTAACTTTTCTGTCATGTTTCATTAAAATATGTTGTTATTACATTTTTTACGTCTAAATCAAATGAGTTATAGAACAGTTTCTTTATAGTTATTTAAATAATGAGCCATGAGGTGGCTGACTACTGGGTATGCGTTTCTTGTACATTATCTAGTGTTCGGCCACCCCCGGCTGAGTACTAGTCATACATAATTCCATATAAAAACCAGTAGTCGGCCGCCTAACTAGATACGGTCGAACCACGGCTGAGTACTGGTGAGGTTTACCCAGTGTTCAGCCATCAGTAACTTACGCTGCTTAATTTATTCATTTATTTATGAAGCACCTACCTACCAAGTAATTTATCAGTTTTTTG
The DNA here is from genome assembly GCA_963422495.1 of Polyommatus iphigenia. Taxonomy (NCBI): domain Eukaryota; kingdom Metazoa; phylum Arthropoda; class Insecta; order Lepidoptera; family Lycaenidae; genus Polyommatus; species Polyommatus iphigenia. Next base: position 42,496,802 of record OY730177.1, on the reverse strand, counting down.
GCATTGTTTATTTGTTCTAGTCAAGTTTCAGTTCCATAGGTCTCTTTCGAGGCCTTAAGGAGAGGCTGACTACTGGTAGCTATTTGGCCGAGAACTGGGTTGTGACGGCTGAGTACTGGGGAAATGTGCCTTATTTTGAAAAATTCTTTATTTTCAATACTTATTAAGAAAAAATATCTTATATGTTAATTTCATAACAAAGTTTAGTAAATGATTAAGTGAATGAGTACAAAAGGTTTTTGATTACTATTTTAAACAATTTTCTATCCACATTTAAACTTGCGCTTTCCACTAAAAGGCTGACTACTGGAGCCCGTACCCTAAATTATAATTTATAATAATATTATGTAGTCTGTACTGTAGCCTCTAGTTTCTAAATTACTTACTAGAAATAATTATTAAGGAGATAGTAATGACGACTACAGGATTAGAAATGCCGAAAAACATAAAATAATAATTTTTAGGATTCCGTACTCAAAGGGTATCAAATCAAATCATCTTTATTTCGGGCATCGGAGGCCCATATAACAAATACCTTAAATCTAACATACATATTAAAAATATAATAAATACCTTAAAAACTAACATACAGATTTTATATTCACTTATAAACTAACACTGTCACTAATTGTTGCCGGCGACGTGACTCGAGGCTTCGTTCCGGAGTCTCCCCCGGAACCTCCGGTAGACTACATCCATCGGCCAGAACTCCGGCGCCTCGAAAGTGGACAGAAGATTCGTCGGTACTCCCACCACAAAGGGGACCCTATTACTGAGAGTTGAGACTTCGATGTCTAATAAAACACACTTTTCTTGCACTTTTTTCACTATATTAAGATATTATTATAACTTTTAACAAATGACACGACCGGTTTCGAAATCATCACCTGATGATGAATAATTTCGAAACCGGTCGTGTAATTTGTTAAAAATAGTGGAAAAAGTGCAAGAAAAGTGTGTTTTATTAGTGTTCAACATGAATTTCCACCAAGAACCGACAGTACAATCAATTACATATACTTCGGTGTCTGTCCGTCTGTCCGTCCATCTGTCCGTCTGACGTCTCCAGGATGTATCTCAAGGACCCCTATAGCTAGACTTCTGAAATTTTCACAGATTGTGTATATGTGTTGCCGCTATAACAACAAATACTAAAAACAAAATAAAAAAATTAATATTTAAGGGGGGCTCCCATACAACAAACGTGATTTTTTGGCCTTTTATGCTCGATATCAATAATGGCAATAGGTAGGTTGATATTTTCACAAAGGTCTTAATTATATGTCTACTTCATTAACAAATAATTATTTTAAAATAAAATAAAAATTTAAGGGGGCACCCATACAAAAAACGCAATTTTTGGCGTATTTTTGCTCTATAACGGTACGGAACCCTTCGTGCGCGACCCCGGCTCGCACTTGGCCGCTTATTATGCTAAACATAATAATTAATAATATGATAATTTAAAAAAATAATTATTAATGACGACCTCTGTGGCTCAGTGGTGAGCGCGTTGGTAGCCCAAGCCGGGGGTCGCGGGTTCGAATCCCGCCGACGGAACAAAAAGTTTTCAATGTTTCCGGGTCTGGATGTGTATTAAATATGTGTACTATCATATAATTAAAATCTTAAATATAATATGTATGTCGCAGGGAAAAGAGGATATGAGGGATTTCACGATATCCCTAGGGATATCACGAACTCCCGGTAGATGCCGAATATTCTTGTTTGTTACGACTTCTTACTAAAAATATCTAGTGATATGTCATTTCACTAAACTAAATCTAGTGAAACGTCAGAAAAGCGGACACCGCCGAATAAAAATCAAGCCGCGCATTTCTCTCGCTTGCTCTAGTATACACAGGATTACATTTGATAGGATCATCTAGCGTCTGAATCTGACAAGTAAGATATTAGATGATCCGTGCGTCGGATGGGCATGTAAAAAGTCGGTCCTGCGCCTGATCTCTCGCCGGTCGTGTCAGTCTTCCGCCCCACCGGGTTATGCGAGTAAAGGAATATAGAGATTGCTCTTGTGTACTGCGCACACACTTGGGCACTATAAAATTACTCTTGGCCTGGTTTCAATAAAACCGGCCACCGTCACCAAAACCAAAGTGGGAGTTATTATTATCACACGTGTAATGCCACTATAGCAGATCTGAGGGGGCAATGGGCATCACCATATCTCTGAATCATACAGTTGAAACCAGCTGAGGGTTCTTCATCAGATACTTCAGACCTTTGATTTTTGACGTCAAATGAAGTGGCCGACCAAGTTGAATATTTTTTGTAAAGGTGGCATGTCGATCTCTAGTTTGGTTAGGCTCTTGTACAGGCACAGGTATTACAGGTACTCCAGCTCTTCGATTATCCTAGTTTTTACGGTTCCGTACCCAAAGGGTTAGTCTGTCTGTCTGTCTCCAGGCTAGACGAGCCGCGCCAGCTCGAGCGACGCATTTGTTTCACTCCCACTAGTGCCTGTGTCACGTGTGGGAACTAGAGCGAGCGAGAGAAATGAGTGGCTCGATTTTTATTCGGCGGTATCCGCGTTTCTGACATTTTGACTAGATTTAGTTTAGTGAAATGACATATCACTAGATATTTTTAGTAAGAAGACGTAACAAACAAGAATATTCGGCATCTACCGGGAGTTCGTGATATCCCTAGGGATATCGAGAAATCCCTGATATCCTCTTTTCCCTGCGACATGTATACCTAGTATAAAAGTAATAAATATATTTCCGTTGTAACACAACTGACGTGGTGTGAAGCGTCCATAGATATTATTATATTATTATTATTTATTAATGTGTATTTAAATATTTTATTTGATGAAGTAAAATTACGTTATTATGTATGAAACTACGAGTATGAACCATGTATTGCTGATAATATTGTAATAGAAAACCTTACCTATTGTAATAGAAATTGTATTTTATCAGATGTGATAACGTTAATGTAGACATTCATATTGCAAAATTAAATGTTCGTTCAAATTAGTGGAGGTCAGATTTGTATTAATTTCGCATTAATCATATCTAGACATGTGTAAAAGTAAGGCTAGAAAACAAAAAACAATATTTTTTTATAATAGGTAATACAAAATGATTTATGAGTATCAATATATAATAACGAATAGATTTTTTAGCATCGAAATTCATCAAACTACTAACATCACACAGTCCACGGATAGTCACCAAATTTTTATTTGTTATTAAGGCGACGCCTTGATAATTTGGCTGTAGCGATGCCGATTTTTCTCAGCAATGACTAAAGCTAAGAAATTGAAGTTCATTGTCAGTATTCATCATGTCTTTGTCTTTGAATTGCCAATAGCATAACACGATTGGACAACTTTTATAGCACAGAATAATCAATCGAAAAGACCTCTGTAAAAAAAGGGATTCCTATTTTTCCAACAGAGGAGAGTGATTTAAGGTTCCAAAATTTGTACATAAATTGGTTCAAGCATGCACTTTAATTTGTGCATAGCTTATATGAAATGTATTTATGGTTTTTAAATTATGCGACAAAAACCATTTTATCGCTTACGCCCTTTCCATTTTTTGCTGTTCCATTGCTTGTTTTCTATGAGAGGCCGGGCCGGCCTCTCATAGTAAACAAGCAATCTAAAACATATCCAACAAGGGTTTCTTACTTTAACGCTGCGTCACCTTAATATTAGTACTGTATGACTATGGACTACATAACGCCCGCAACTCCGTTGCGTCAAAATTCGTTTATCGCGCGGGAATAGTACTTACATTTTTCATAAAAAAGTATCATATTATGTCTTTTCCTGGATCGCAATGTATTCCATTCTCCATAGTCCATACCAAATTTCAGCAAAATCGGTTCAGCTGTTTGGGCATGAAGATGTAACAGACAGAGAAACAAACGTACTAGTATGGATGAAAATGAAACCTAATACTTATTACGTAAGCTGGTATTAGTAATGTTCCCCGCGAAGTACCGAAGTAAAAAGTGTCCCTTCTTCTTTTTAACCCCCGACCAAAAAGAGGGGTGTTATAAGTTTGACGTGTCTGTCTGTCGGTCTGTCTGTCTGTGGCATCGTAGCATCCAAACGGGTGGACCGATTTTGATCTAGTTTTTTTTGTTTGAAAGCTGACTTAATCGAGAGTGTTCTTAGCTATAGTTAATCATCATCAGCCTGCTCGTTGCTGAAATATCACGGTTTATCTGGTTCGTGATAGGACGATTAGCAACTTGCAGTCGTTTGATGGGTTTTATATTTTGCATTCTGGTTCGTGACACTCATGAATATATTATACACATTATACATTATAGGAAAGTTGACCTGGTGCTGTAGCATCACCTGGTAATCAATAGGATACCCAACTCCTCACCAACTTAGAGCAGAGGTTTCGTGTTTGGGCTCATTTTAATTGCGACAACCAGTAAGACGTAGATAAACAGTATTAAATATTTGCATGCTGCTGCTGCAGCATCACCTGGATTCTATAGGAGCCGAGCTCAGTATGAACCCAAAGTGGAGGTTTCATGTTTGGGCGCACATTGATGGCCTCATCCAAGAGGACATATTTTATAGATGGTATTCATTGGGATATGATCCAGTTGATAGGAATTATTCTGCACAAATTTAAAAAGCATAAAATAAAATAAAATTAAGAAATTAAAAAAAAACCCCGCCAAAAAACTTTAAAAAGTAATGAAATAATATTTACAGACTTTAAGTTTAAATAATTCCTAAGAGTAAAGTAATATTTTAGTCCATAAATGTTGTCAAGGTATGTCGGGGGACCGCTAATGTAGATGTTTGATTTCACATAACATTATAGATTAAGGGTCAGTTCACAGCGACCCGAATCGGGAGAATCAGCAACTATTATGACGATACAAAATGCAAAAGTCGCTGTTGTGGTAGTTTACTTATTTGAAATGCAGGCGCGTTCAATATTAACCCTAGACGGTCAATAATATTGCACAATAAAATTGATCGTCTAGGGACCCGCATCGCCACAAACTCAGGACGTAACGTGTAAACGGCTGGATCAATGTTAAAGAAATAAGACCGATACAGTACACCACGAATTACTGAAGTAAAAAGTGTCCCTTCTCCTTTTTCGTGGTGTACTCTATCGGTCTAATTTCTTTAACATTTATCTAGCCGTTTACACGTTACGTCCTGAGTTTGTGGCGATGCGGGCCCCTAGACGATCAATTTTATTGTGCAATATCACGTATTGTGCAATATTATTGACCGTCTAGGGTTAATATTGAACGCGCCTGCATTTCAAATAAGTAATTGACAATTGCTAAGTTGTTTAATGAAATATTGTTCAATAAGTATATTATTGTAGGTGTAGGTCTAGGGGCCCGCTAATAGAAAAAGAAATTATTTTTAAATTGACTTTTGTGACTACTTCGTGTTTGTGAATTATTTTATTACCTACCTCAATTTTAAATACTGCTACATCTAAATACCCCAATCGTAAAGAGTGCATGAGAACGCATACGGTCTACGTCTTATTAATTCATGTTTTTTAAAATATTCTTTTTGAACATACAAAAAGTATCGAACTATGTAACGAAGCTGTTGTTGCATTAAATAGTAGAATCACTTACAGCTTAGGTACATTGATTTGTAGTATAATGTTTTTGTGATAGCAAATTATGTAACTTTTTTGCTGACCGTACATGCTTGTGCAACATGCTGACATTAATTAGTGGAACCAACATAACATAATGTACAATATCATTTCAGGCCTAGATCATACGAGATAGGCACTAGATTGAACATACCTATGACTCGGGTATTATAGAAAACCTGTAAGCTTTTTAAGACAAGAGTCACGAGTGTACTATTCGGGCCGCGCCACACCAGAATGGCAGCGCAGCGGCGCGGCATGCATTTTCAGTGTCATAATAATATGATTTTAAACTTTATCTTCATTATTGTAATACTGTATAGTAATAATTGATTTATTTTTATGGTATACAGGGAAGTATTAATTGTAAAAGGTAAAAGGGGGTAAGAGTTCGAGGCAAACATGCCGAAAAACGATTCACCTGATATATATTTTATGGACTATATTATACTATCGGCAGAATTGAATTTGGTCGGGTAACATTAAGCCAGCCACGTGACATAACCCGACCAAATAACGTAGGTCCGACATCTGTTCGACATAAGTAATATGTATAATAATGATTTTTTTTTGATCTCAGATTTTTTTTTATTAAATAATTTAACCAGTTTTGAACGTCGACTACCATCAGGCCTTTGCCCCCGGGCTATCTCCGCTCAATGAGTCTGGTTGCGACACCGCGCTCCCAAACCGGTGTCCCCTCATTCACACTGTTACCATTCATGTCATGTGTATGTCACATACATCGATATACGTTTTACGAACGCCTCCATGGTCTAGTGGTATAGAGCGCGGCTCTTGACTCGGAGGTCGTGGGTTCGATTCCCGCGTTGGAAACATATTGTTATTTCCAAGTTTGGTTATGACAATGCAGGCTGCTCAACTGATTGTCTGACAAGTAAGATGATACATGCGTCGGATGGGCATGTAAAGTCAGTCCTGCGCCTGATCTCTTGCCAGTCGTGTCGGTCGTCCGTCCCACTGGGTTATGAGAGTAAAGGAATAGAGAGTGCTCTCGTGCACTGCGCACACACTTGGGCACTATAAAAATTACTCCTGCGTAGCTGGCCTGGTTTCAATGAAACCGGCCACCGTCACCGAAACCGGTGTGGGAGCTATAACAGATATACGTAATACGACACAGAAACGTATGTACCGTGTCATTATTTTTAACAAAAAATTAAAGCTTAATTCCAATTTAAAAAATAATTCCAAGGTAAAAACAATAATATCATCCTTATAATATGAACTAAAAAGTATCAAATAATTTTTCCTATCTAATAGTGCCTTTTCCGAGTTCGGCTAAACCTCAACTATTTCTGTCCTCAATCTTCATTATTTTGAAGTCGGTACCAGATATAGCTGAATCTTCAGTTCTCTGAAAGAATATTTGAAACTTTTGGAACTGGCCGCCGTTTGGCGGAGTAATCGTTCACAAATAAAAAAAAAAATATCCACAGCCGAACATATAACCTCCTCCTTTTTGGAAGTCGGTTAAAAAATACGGTCTACGAAGGTAAAGGTAATATCAGATCCACTAGATGACGCCCGCAACTCCGTTGCGCTAAAATTCATATATCGCGCGGGAGCCGTACATTTTTCCGGGATAAAAAGTATACTTTTCCGGGACTGAAAGTATCTCCATACCAAATTACAGCCAAATCGGTTCAGCGGTTTGAGCGTGAAGAGGTAACAGACAGACATACACACTTTAGCATTTATAATATTAGTAGATAAGTAAGGATGTTTAACATCTGTTATCGGTATTATTCTGTACTCGTCGAAACATGGCGGTAGCGGTCATTGACTCCCTGTCAAAAACTTGTCATTTTCCATAACTGTGGAATCTGGAAGTATGCTAAGTACTCACATACAGTTTTGCTCGATAGTTTTACTCGAAATCGAGCAAAAACCACTGTGGGGACCACAAAACTCACAGCTCAAAGGCTCGCATCGAGTCAGTTTGAAGGCTCGAATCGAGCCTCCTTAACAAATTTTTTGACACTAGTTTTTATTATTCGTAGCTAATTTCCTTCGAACTGGAGTAAAACTATCGAGTAAAGCTGAATGTGTGGACAAAAGCCCGAGCATTGGTTTTTACTCTACGTGATTGCTCGATCGAGCAAAACCGTATGTGAGTACTTACACTTAAGGTTTTCTTGTGATTGTAGACATTTTTAATATAGTACGTGTAAAAGAAACCAAAACCAAAATGGAAGATTTAAGAGAGTTACGTTTCTTTAGTATAGAGTATAGACTCTATAGTCTATACTCTATACTAAAGAAATACTATTATTTCGATAAAACATATTACCCCTTATTACCATTTGTGTGATATGTAAAGATTTTTGTATATAAAATATTGAATCTTTGTATTTAAAAAACGCATTATACGCGAGAATCTGAATCTCTCGCTGCTATCCGAAAGTTACTTTGTGACGAAAGAACTAGAAGACACTCTTTCGCATTTTAATATGAGTATACAAAGGTCGGTTCACACCGACATGGACAACAGTAAAACATAGGCAGAGTTACATAGAGACAGTAACTGACGTTAGTCCACTGCCGTGTCAGTGCACTGCTATGGTGTAAATTGATTTCAAGGCACATTGCCAGGTCAGCACAGTCAGTGGAGTTGTGGACTGACGTCAGATACTGATTCAATCTAAATCTGCCTGTTAGGCAGCGTTACAACATTGCTTCGTCAAGTCGGGCATCATTTCGGTGTGGACTGAACGACCTCAAGAAAATTTGTTTTTAATTACTCCAACAGTAAATTGAATGTACTCGTATGCTCGGTAAACGAAATGTGTGTGTACCTATAAATTATCTTGCCCTTGATATTCAGAGCTGTGCTATTTTAAACCTGATTCTTCAATATGTGATTAACGTTTAAGCAATAAGTAATTAAGGTTTCGAGTTTTACATGCGTTTACCTCGTTTAAAGACGTGTCAGAGTATGGCCTAAAGGCAATTAAGCTTCAAAAAGGTCTGTCGCAAGTGTGTGGGAGGGTTGATTTTTTAAATCTTTTACGTATGTCTTTTCCCTATTCAACTACCATACTTTAAAGCTTCGTCACTCAAAAGATATTCCAATTTACATGGAATAAAATTGAAAAATATTAACAATTTATTGCTATGTTTTACCGACCCAATGTTAAATTACTTGCTTAGTCATTAAATACTCATATTATACTCAATATTTAGCAAAATATCATAAGCAAGCTAAAATTACTATATTATGTAGGGTATGTAACACAATAATATAAGCTTAGTTAAAAGCTCATGCGATGAGCTTTCGCTTGCAAGATGTATTTCCTAAGAATTTTTACAAACTTTTTATTTTTTCTGTAACCTTTTTTTTAATTAATCTGTAAACTATTTAAAAGCCTCTTAACATGCAAAAGCTTACAATTTATCACTTTCAGATGCGAAATAAATATGAAAATGTATCTTTCTGTTACTTCTTGATGTTTAAACCACTAAACAGATTTGAGTGAAATTTGGAATGGATATTGTAAAGGACAATATTATTACGAATACTTTAAGGAAGTAAAGAAAATTATTTTGTAAATTTATGCTCTCTGTTTCTTCTTGAAGTTGTACTCTGAATTCAAACCTGCAACATCTGAATCTGCCTACGCACTGAGCACGTTTTAATAAAACTTATCACCATGTTGTAAGAAAGGCTTCGCAGGTGTAGTGTTAAACAGGCGCGGGTCGGGCGCGCGCGCTGAGCTTAAAGCCTAAAGTGACAAAACCTTAAAATAGCGGGCTTATTATTTATAGTAAAGTATTAGGGATATTAGGATCATACAAAGTATTTACAAAAAAAAAATAGATGAATCTTATATATAAAAATGGATTTTCAAATGTGTTAGTCGCGCTAAAACTCGGAAACGGCTGAACGGATTAGGCAGATTTTAGTCTTAAAATATTCGTAGAAGTCCTGAGAAGGTTTTAAAGTGACACGAAGTTCACCGGGACAGCTAGTCTTATATATAAAAATGGATTTTCAAATGTGTTAGTCGCGCTAAAACTCGAAAACGGCTGAACCGATTGGGCTGATTTTAGTCTTAAAATATTCGTAGAAGTCAAGGGAAGGTTTTAAAGTGACACGAAGTTCACCGGGACAGCTAGTAAGATATAAAAATATGGTCTATCCGTCTGTTGGAGAATTTTTTCAACGTATCAGTGAAAAACAAAACTTCGTATGGTGTTTTCATTGTGTTATAAATGTTTTTATTACTTAGAAGTTAAGAAAAGTGGTTTTTGTTAATACATAATATATCGTAGTCATCTTGTTATGAATTTTGGCTAGAAAAGTGAAGTGCTTACAGTGTGTTCATAGATGTTAAAAAAAATTTGGAACCTAAAATAACATTAAACAGACTGTATATTATACTTTAAAGTAAAACTCGGCTTATAAACATTAATTTTCAATTGACTAAAACAAACAAAACGTTTTGTTTCATTATAAAATCATAATACTTGCAATTTTAAGTTGGGCTAAACATAACTACATAATAAGAGTTCTTTTTATAAGCAGCATCAATACGAGTAACAATAATGTTATTATTTTTGCTATATGATTATATGACAACTTTCTGCAAATAATAATAATTTATTAATTTAATTAATGTCAAGCAAATTTTATTCTCGATTAAAAAATATAACTAAGCATTCATCTCATAAAAGATCTTAGAATATTCCATTGTTACGTCACCCATACATAAAATAATGATAAATGGGTGGTTTTGGTCGTCTGGATTGACCAGTTTTGGGGCTCTTGACATTTATGAAAATAAATATTATTGTTATACATGTTAGACGCTCAAATCTATAATCCAAGTTTCAGATAAAAATGTTAGAAAATGGCAAGTGAAAATAGCTTTCAAAGTGCAAACAAAATCATAGTGAACCTAGACAATAGTGAAAATAGTGAGATAGGAGAGAGTGGGAGGAAAAGAGAAGAAAACGGCGAGAGAAAGAGAGAAGAGATGAACGGATCAGCTGATCAGCTGTGCGTGCCGAGGACGGGGCATCGCCTCTCCTTCATGGAGGTGGAGAGTTTCAAGGAGAAGTCTCGATTGAATCTGCTAAAACAGATCTCTGCCATTCTGAAACAGAGAGAGCAAAAGTACAATAAGGAGGCGCTACATAAGGCTTTTCAGGATGAGGTAAGATTTTTATATATTCAGTCGCGGAATAACTTTGCACATACTTTTCTATCTAAAAGCCTCCGTAGATTGCAGACCTTTAGCCAGCCGATGCTTTAGAGTTTAGATAGTAAAATGGTACCTACAGTTAATTTGTCCGTGTCTAACCAAAATATTAACTGTATAGTGCCAAATTTTATTATAGGTAGGTTAAGTTTATAGTATGTTCTGTTAGAAATAATTCATTCGCCAATTTTTTTCTAGGTATTGGTTACAGATTAAAACTAGGTAACAAAATGAAGCCTTTCAAGTCTCTCAACTTAGCTGATTAAAATAATAACTGAATTGAGAATACTTTCAAATTAAGACATTTAAGAAATTCCTCCGTCACAAAACAATTTGTGGTAAAAAAAGGTGGTAGGCAACATTTAGTCAAACAATATGAAAACATTTGATTCAAATACTGTATATATTCAGAAATAAAACAATTTTTATTTTATTTCTTTTATAATTAGTATAACATAAGTATACAAATAATTAATAAGTATCCGGAATCAGAATTAAAAATATTGAACCAATTAAAGCACTGTAAGTTGTTTAGATACAACCTTTCATAAAATATAGATTTTCCAGTACTGAACAGGGCAATAAGAACACTCTCGATCATATTGTCAGCTCTCAAAAAAATATTCGATCAAAGTCATGTCTACCCATTAAGGATGCTGCGATGCCATGGAGAGACACACATACACAGATGGACAGACAAACACACAGACAGACATGTTAAACTGTTAACACTACTCTTTTTCGTCAGGGGTTATAAATTGCGTATTTAAAACTTGCGTACAAAAGACATCAACGGGAGGCAAAGCTGTTAAATTAAAAGTTAAAAAAAAACTAGACTAAATTCAATAATTGCAAAATTCTTGAGTATAATTATATATTATATGTATGTATTTATTGATAATATTATCAATAAATACATACATTCATACATAGACTGCCAAAATTGACCTTTGAGACTCCACTGCATTAAAAAAAATAATGTCATAACCGGGATGGTAATTTGCAAACCACCGATTACCGATCAAGGGTATACTATACAGCCTCGTGTGAACACAGCTTTATCATTAAGTATAAATTACATCAGAGATAAAGGGTATTAATACAGATCGTGCGCCGCGCGTCACGACTCCGACATTATAGGGAGGTTGACGCCGCTCGTGTGCATGTTGACATGGTTTTATAATTACATGACACATGGAGATTATGCCTTTAATGGAAAGCCAAGGTGCCAATATCGATTTCAGTACCTTGATTCTGTTCCATGCAACATTGAAGCAGCTTCGTTGTATCTTGGACCAAGGGTGTTATAATATAATATAATATCTATGGACGCTTCACAAATCACACCACGTCAGTCTGGCCCCGTGCTAAGTACCTGAAGGACTTGTGTTACAGGTACCAGACAACGGAAATATATTAAATACTTTTATACTATACATATAATTATTTAAGATTTTTATTATATCATACACATATTTAATACACATCCGTGACCTAGGAACATTGAAAAACTTTTTGTTCCGTCGGCGGGATTCAAACCCGCGACCCCCGGCTTGAGCTGCCACACACTCTAACCATTGAGCCACAGTGGTCGTCCGTTACCTGTAAAGAAAATCAGCGTAGCGTTCACGTCACACAGTATGCCGAGTGACTATCAATTTTTTTATTTTGTAATTATTGTTTTTAATTCCTCTGTATATAATTTTTTTGGGAATTAAATATTTTTCTATTAGTTCTATTCTATTCAAAAGTATTCTCGTTTGTTTGATACTTTGAATAAGAATAAAATTATGTACAAGCTGCATGAATGCTATATAAAATAGTAGAATCGAAGTACTGAGCCGTGTAAAATGTAAATAGTGCCTAAGTTTTAAGATAGGTAAGAGTTTAATGTTTAGACAGTTAGAAGTATAGTTTAGGGGCAATTAGTTTAGAGGCATATTTCAGTATATTATCTTATTGCTTCTTAAGTGAAAACCATTCTTCAATTAAACCCATTTTCAGTTGTCTTACGCAAGCTAAAATTATATACTAATTATTCTGGCTATTGCTTAGGGAGCGTCCACAAATTACGTGAGGTGTTTAGGGGGGGGAGGGGGTCGAGTCAAATCTCACCTAATCTCACGTTGGGGAGAGGGGGGGGTCGCGGCAAATCTCACGTAATTTTTTTCTCAACAAAATAATAGGTACTAATTTAGTATTTTGGTCCATTGCATGCAGATTGTACGTATGCTTATGATTTAATCGTAAGCGTAATCGTTATACGATTAAGATCATTCCGAATTCGTTCGAAAGAAAATCTACTGACTGTCAAACCAAACGATTATGTAAGAAACACACATTTTTAAAAATCTCACGTGAGATTTGGGAGGGGTTGAATAAAATCTCAAGAAATCTCACCAGAGGGGGAGGGGGGGTCAAAAAATTCAAAAAATCACCTCACGTAATTTGTGGACGTAGTATTTTAAGTATTTTAAGCATGTAATACCCCAAAAAATTGGTATACAGAATCTAAAGCTAACCAAACCTGTCTATCTATATGTACTCACGCAGTTAAATGACTACAAGTTCAACATAAACTTAAACCAACCTGCGTTCTTAAACAAAAGAAATCACATTAATTGATAAAAAGCTATCCTGACAAGCAATATTGCTAATCAGCAAATATTTAACATTTCTCTGACGTGGTGAATTATACATGAGTCGACCAGTTATATCGATCACACCCTAATGATCTACAAATCAGTGATCTACGAGCGGCCAGAGCCGGAGTTATGATATTAAAACGTCACGATTATATCGACTTCATAGATGTATTATCCCTAGAATCATTTAAAACGAATTCTTAAAAAAATACTCCGATAATAATCTAATTAAGGCCATGTTCTTATTTTAAATGTGTTACGACTTACGAAACAAAATTTGGTAGCGTATTCATAAATAACATGCCAAAAATAACGTTTCGTTAGTATTATGAAATGTAATATTTACTTCTATTTTTTTAAACACTGTCAAAAAATAATTCCAATACATCAGTTTCGGCTATCATAAGCATGCCGCAGGAAGCTTCTCTAAACTTTATAATAATATCTAATAATAATATTATTATTATTATTAGATACGTTCTGTAATATTCTGCGAAGGAAAACTTCAAGATCAATGTATATAAGTTTCAGCACGTCAGCTGAATCGAGTCAACATACACATAAGGGATAATTATAAATAATAACTCACGCAATCAGACATTCTACCATGAGTCCATTTTAAATTCTATGCAAAAAAGTTAATTTGTGTGACAACCAACTTGAGGCACGAGACAAGTCACAACACAGGCACTCGTACTCGCATTAATTACTTCCCAATAATTATTCTATCCTTAGGGCTGGCACTAAACGAAAAACTATCCGTCGAACTATATATTTTCGTATTACATACAAAATTTTCTTATATTTTAAGGGCCAGATCACATTGCAACGTGACGCGACAATGCGAGACATTTTAGGCATTCAGAACTGAAATTTATTTACTACATAAGTAGATATACATTCAAAAAAGTCTGTCAACTTGGCACTAACGGTTTCAGGCTACCTGTTTCAATTTTGAATGGCTCACCTATATCGATACTTGGTATTGCCTCGCCGCTCGCAACATTTCAATTTTCATTATTAGTTCTTAGAAGATGGCCAGAAAAATTTGAGTCAATTCATAGAAAATATGACAATTTGTACCATCGAGGAAATTGATTCCTAGGTAGTTGACAGACCTACGTCATTTGCTCGGATCATGTCAATTCAATGTTATTTAAGGTGAACGCAGATTTGGCCGCACCGCACGCACCGCAGTCGCCGCATTTCGAATTCTTTATATGAAGTTATAGGCAAGCTCGCATACCTACCCGCGCCGCAGTCTTCGCAACTTCTACATTCTTTATATGAAGAATTCGAAATGCGGCGACTGCGGTGCGTGCGGTGCGGCCAAATCTGCGTTCACCTTTATGATCTTTCGGCTGGGTTTGAGGTAACGCGACCAAACTACGTAGGTCCCCTATCTGCCTAGGAATCAACATCTCTGATAGTACTTGTCATTTTTTCGATCGGTTAAGCTGTATCTACAATAATTGAATGTCAAGCATCATTTAGTGCTGGCTGTAACGGAGTCGATTAATCAATCCTATAATTTGTTGCAGCTTATCGACGGCCCAGATGTTCGGCCATGTTCTTAAGCGGATCAGACTTGTACGCTTTCATTCAATCTATATCATAACTTATAAGTTGTAGAAATCGATATGCCCGTATCGCTTGTATAACAGTAGCTCTACATACGCTTCGGTTGCTAATCTCTTCGTAAGAGAAGATAGTATAATATTATGTTACGTTTGTTGTAACATTTAGATCCATGGTTGGAAAATATGTCCAATCGTGGTTCTATATGATTTAAATATTATGTCTGGACGCTTATGTTTAGATGGCGATAAACGTCCTCACGACTAATTTCAAAGGATTCCTAGGTGTATCGAAGTTTATCGTGAGGTCCCAAAGTCATAAACTCAAAATTACCTATCCCTAAGATTTCCTTAATCTGAATTTATTCCTAAATTCGGAATATTCGCCCGGGGTCAAAATCGTATCGGGATCTTTGCAGATATTGCCACTCTAGCTTCCAAACACTCAGCTTGATTTTTTTTACTAATTACTCCGAAGTATTTATGACGGTGACGACATAAGTTATGCGATATGGATCACATGATTCATATCACTGTCCGTGACAGGAATCGAACAGGCGACCTCGTCTACAGCCTGGAGCTAGAGCAGGTCGTGTAGTGATGTAATGAAATTATCGATCCAAACTGACATTGGAGTAGAGGTTTTCTATTGGCTAGACCTAGTGGTCGCCTGACCAATGACCAGTGATTGACCCACTTGGGCCACCATACCTACCCATCCTTATATAGCAACTGTTTACTTTGATTAATTACCTATTGCTAAATAACATACCTAAAGCTGGGATATGTGATTACCGACATATTAGCTAGCGGCATGTTACAGTTAATAATTTGCTTGACATGGTCATGTATTAAATTAGGAAAGAAGATTAGATGGCTTATATGTTTTTTAATCGTAATTAATAACTATGCATGTAAGACTATGTCCATTCATAACTTTTAGACAACTTTGTAGTTTCGTTCCTGGGCTTGACAACATCTAAAACATTTTTTAGGGTTCCGTACCCAAAGGGTAAAAACGGGACCCTATTACTAAGACTTCGTTGTCTGTCCGTCCGTCTGTCTGTCTGTCTGTCCGTCTGTCTCCAGGCTGTAACTCAATAACGGTAATAGCTAGAGAGTTGAAATTTTCAGAGATTATGTATATCTGTTGCCGCTATAACAATAAATACTAAAAACAAAAGAAAATTAATATTAAAGGGGGGCTCCCATACAAGAAACGTGATTTTTTTGTCTTTTTTTGCTCTATATCAATAATGGCAACAGGTAGGTACTTGATTTTTTCTCGAATTCCTTAGTTATATATCTTCTTTAATATTTAATAATAATATTAAAATAAAATAAAAAATTAAGGGCGGCTCCCATAAAAAAACACAATTTTTGGGCCTGATTTTGCTCTATAATGGTACGGAACCCTTCGCGCGCGAGTCCAACTCGCACTTGGTCGATTATTTAAATATACAACCCCATAGAAGCATTGTACTGCAATTCACATCATCACAAAATGATGGCGTTATTATTACTTTTAATGTTCCCGGGTCATGGATGTGCATTGTGCATTAAATATGTGTACAATATTATAAAAATTTTAAGTATATGACATAATATATAGTATAAAAGTATTACTTAAATATATTTCCGTTGTCTGGTACCTGTAACACTAGAGTTCAGGTACTTAGCACGGGGCCAGACTGACGTGGTGTGCAGCATCCATAATATAGATATTATAGTTAATCAAGAAAGCTATGTAATAAAATATATTACACACAAAGCAATGAAAAAATGTCCATTGTGAGCCGAGAAAAGCTTCCGACGACTTTTTGTTTAATCTTTAATCCCTTACAAGGTTTAAAGATTAAATATTGATTAAAGGCCGTAATTGGCCATGAAGATCCCCGCTGGAGGCATCAGTCAGCCTGTCCAGGCTGTCCGGGATGATGTAATTATGGCCTGATTGATGGAACATGCTGTCAGATGTGCACTAGACGATGGCTAGATGCGGCTTGTTATCTTGACAGGCACTATTGACCCGTTAGCGTACAATTAACCCTGCCTGGGAGGTTTTGTTTCAATGATTGATTCTATATTCTGTTTTGTTTGACCTTTATCTAGCTTTTTCTGTGTTGTAACTTTTTTTGGTTTTCAAGGTAATTTATTTTATCTGCCCTGCGGTGCAGTGCAACAACAAGACTATACTATACTCGGCAGAACATGGCGGTAGCGGTCATTGACTCCCTGTCAAAAACTTGTCATTTTCTATACAAAGCAACTGAAACTTAACTGTCAATCGCGGTTTATATAGAAAATGACAAGTTTTGACAGGGAGTCAATGACCGCTACCGCCATGTTTCGCCGAGTACAGTATAGCCTGCACAATATGCATATCCTCTAGTCTAGGCCTATACATAGTCAAGTTATTTTGTTAATACCGACAGAACCTTAGAAATCAAAAATGGATTTTTAGGAAAAAATTATTAGAAGTCCATTTTAAACAAATAATGAAAGTCAAATTCATATTAGAAATTTGACATGAGAGTGTTCTTTGTTCTCTACAGTCTACAGGGTGCAACAAAACTAAGTGATAATACTTTTTTAGGGTATGTATGGGTCCCCTGTATAGCTAGTTCACTGTGAAAGAATATTTTTTAACTTAATGGGAAAATTCATGACGCTCGGGCGCTTACTCATATAAATCCCAAAAAAAATGCTTAATGCTATTCAGCGCTGCTACTTTCACGTGAACTCTATCTAAGGAACACATATACACCCTAAAGTATTACCACTTAGTTTTGTTACACCCTGCATATTAAGATTTGAGGTTTTACATAAATTCAACTAAAGAGAAATACAAAATCGTCTCTTAGCTATGAAACGTAGAATCCCATTCTAGGCACACGCGAATGCAGTGATGTTGTTATTATATTTCTTATTTTCTTTAATGATAGTTTATATTCTCTTGGCTACCATAATGTTTTCAATTACGTTCGGTAAATGCGCTGTGCGAAATTCTTCAACATTTATGAACCAGTACGGACCATGTCGCGATATAAAAAGACCATTTAATATATGGTCAGAGGCCGTAAAGTGCTAATTACATCAAAGCCCGGTGCATCTGACGCGCGAGCCGTCACATAAGTCTGCCATAACGGGAGCAGAAAAACATGTAATGAAAGAACTTTATGCAAGAATAACCATAATAAGGCACTCACACCTTTCGACGTGGCCACAAAAAAACCACCTAGTGGAACGCAATATTGTGTTATTCCTGAAACTTTCAAAATATATTAAGTGCCTGTTTTAAATATAAGAAGACTTTAGTGCCCAGTTTATCCAGAAGTCTTGTACTATCAGAGAAGTTTATTTACAAGCAGATGGCGGCCCTACGTTATTTGGTCACGTAATGTTGAATCTGACAGACTAAAATTGAATTGACAAAACTCGACCAAATGACGTAGGTTTGCCATTTGCCTACAAACCAATTTCTTCGATGCTACTATTGCTTGACATAAACAAAGTTTCCAGACAATAGCTATTCGACAAAAATTTGAAATTTTGAAACTAGGCCCTTACGGCTTATCCACATGTCCACGTTACGACGCCGTCAACTTGGAACGGTGCGGTAACGTGGCACGGTACATTGTCGTGACGTGAAAAGTTACGTCAGTGTAACGTGAAAATGCACGTCACGGTGAAGCAACATTTGACGTCGCCATGCCTTGTAAAACTGCTACATTCTTCACTACTTATCTAGATATTGACCGCAAGCGCATTTCGCTTCTGCTATTGTTAAGAAGACGGAGAGAGAGATTTAAGAAAAAAAAGATGTTAAATGTTGCTACACCATGACGAGAATTGTCACGTTATGTTGACGTAAATTTTCACGTCACGTCAACGTACCGTGCCACGTTACCGCACCGTTCCACGTTGACGTCGTCGTGACGTGGAGATATTGTGGACAGGCCGTTAGAGTAAAACGCGTATCTGAGTATTACGGTACAATTAGAATTGCTTTATTATGAACAAATTGTTTAGTTGTAGCAGTTAGCTGAGATTTAGATAAAAACATTTCTGGCTTTAATTTTAATATATTCATGTTACCAAACTATATAAATGTAGATGATTTATTTATTGATGTATGATAAGAAGGTACCAATTAATATGTGTAGCTAACTCGAGCGTTACAAAACTGCGAATCTAATTTATGATGTATGTCGCAATGACCGTAATCGGATGTAATATATCTAAGTCGACTTGCTATCCCATAACATACAGGATGTTCGATAAAGACATAAATATGCAAATTATGTCCATACCCGTGTAATTATCTAGTATCCACCGCCGACTTATAAACATCGGGAACCTTAAATCATAGATGCACATCGTTTTGTGCAAAGTCAACATGAAAATGTTAAAATAATAAATTTGGTTAAGACAATTTATAAGTATTGCCGCCAACTGCTGAATGTAGATCTCTCCCAATTAACGCCAACCATAATCATGGGCAGCCTTCGTCTATCTGCTGCCAGCCATTTTCTTCAAACGGCTGGATGGCACGGCTGGATGGCAACAGGCTGATGATGATGATGATAACGATTATGATTATTATTAGTAACAAGTTGCGAGCCAGAAAATAATATAGAAGATGGTGAAGTAGGATTACACAACAGCGAGCGACTAATAACCTGATTGTCATTTATATTTTCATTTTCGTGACCCAATTTTATTACAATATGTTACAGAGATGAAATGTGGCTGAGTAGAAAGAAAAATTGTTATTACTACTTTGGCTGAGCTGGTGAGTGGTGATTGGCTAGTGGTAGCGACAGTTAGTTGCTCGTTTGCACCAATCCAGTCCGGTTATTAATTATACGTGTGTCAGTTGTCACTGTCAAACAGTGACAGTGACAGTCGGTGACACTATCGTAGACAAGCATATCGACATGCCGTCTTTTCTATTTGCCTCGATAAAAGGCATTGATGCTGATAAAAATGGCACTGGAGAATATGGATTATGAACCAAGAAAATAATGAAGTGAAAAAACGATACTGCAGTCGTTACGATTTTATAAATGCGAAAGTGTTTCTGTCTATCTGTCGGTCTGTCTGTCTGTCTCTTCACGCCTAAACAGCTGAACTAATTTTGCTGAAATTTGATATGGAGATACTTTGGACTTTGGAGTCCCGGAAAAGGACATTTTTGTCCCAAGTATTTGCTGTTTCCGCGCGAGAAACGAATTTTGGCGCAACGGAGTTGCGGACGATATATTCTAGTAAAAATATATATTTTTTTAAATACATTCGTTTATAGTAGGTTAAATGTACATATCGAACGTGGTTTAAGAAAATAATCAATTACGACTTTCAACTACGTCCGCTAGCGTTACGAGTAGGGAATGCAATCCCGCAAGAGAATTATAATCCCGGTATTTGCGGGATTGAACCATCACAATCCCGCTGGATCGCGGCATTTGCGGGATCCCGCTGGGTGGATTTAAACTTTTAAAATAAATCGTTACAATGACTTTACTTGATAGACCCCGTTTTATTCTTAGAATCTCAAATAAAACAAACTTTGTCGGACACTTTTTTCAAGGGTTTAATTATTAACACCTCCATACTTCAGACTTTATAAAAAAATGAAAGAAAATCTAATAATTTTTTTGGAAATGGCTTCGTAATAATAATAGTTAAAAAAACTAAAAAAAATCGCTTATTTATGTCCATCTTTTATCGTTTTTTTTTTCGAAATATAGGTAAAAAATGTGCCCAAAGATTCCGAAACGGTTCCTGATATTCGACACAAGGTAGCTAACAGCTGGAAATGCTCGCTCAGTTGGTTAGTAAGTTAGTTCAATTGTCATTTAAAGTGAATTATAGGTGAATTGAAGCTAAATTGCCAGTTCACGCACCCCCGCGCGCAAAGTTACGCATATGAATCACATTTCTTTGTAATCCCGCCAGTCCCGCGGGATCCCGCAAAATTTTCGACCAGGATTAGTCCCGCATAATGCATGCGGGATCCCGGTATTTCGGGATCCCGGTATCCCGGTATTGCATTCCCTACTTACGAGTAATTCTCGTGTTTAAATTTTGTGTAACATAAAGGAGTTTCATTTTTCAAAATCTTTGCCACGGAATACAAAAAATGGTGGTCTTTGCGCCTAATCTCCAATATAGTCGTGACACAAAAAGCTGTTGAAAGCTGATTTATCTAGATGTTATATATCAATGGTTCTCACCGTTTGTAAAACGTTGGTATTCTAATGATCATTTATCTTTTTATACTGAAAAGGACATAGTATGGAGTCTGGTTGCGGTTTCTTTCTTTTCGTTATATGGCAGCACGACAACCTTTAGTCTATAACAGGGGTTCCCAAACTGTGCGCCGTGGCGCCCTGGTGTGCCGCGGAAAGGCAAGAGGGGCGCCGTGAGTCGATCCTCTATCATTATCCATAACCACAAATATTATAAAATAAAATTATAATATGAATTATTATACAACGCAGGCAGATGATTAAATATTTGTTTATTATTTTATTTTATTTTTATTTTTTTATTTTCTTTATTCAGAACAACATACAGTCATATGATGAAGCACTGTTACATATAAGTTTAACATTAAAAAGACCTTTAGGTTCTTAAAATTTCAAAAATTACAAAGATTGGTTGATCGTGTGTGGGGGGGTCGTGTGTAATGTTTTATGTTACATAAAATTATAGTGTTTGTAAGTTTGTAGTTATTATTATTTACTTGCTTAACATTACTATAATTATTAAAGGTGTTTATTTATATATATGTATATGTTTGTAGGGCGCCGTGACAAAATATTGACTTGTAATTGCGCCGCAGGCTGAAAAAGTTTGGGAAACCCTGGTCTATAACGTCGTAGAAAAAGAAGAACAAATAGAAATTAAGGCTCTTTTCATCATTAAAACTTGGCTTCTTATTATGGCTTCGATCTTATTATAGTGTAGATTGACGATGATTCGTTAGTTTTTTGCAATGATAACATTATCAAGATTGAAAGTGTAAAAAACCTGGTTTTCATGTGACATTTTATAATAATTACATTTTACAAAAAAATCTCATTTCTAGGCGTTAGTTGTAACAACACGCGCCACCTTGACTGTCCCAAGCTCGACGTTGACATTAGACATCAGCAGACAGCTTTAAATCAATAATAGTTTTTGCTCCGCTTTAAATCCTACTTTGCTAATTAATACAATTTATTTGTACCGAATGTACATGATATCTAGTTCGTTACAAAAAGTACGTAATATTATTTCATAAATGACAGTTATTCACTAATTAAAACAAGCTAACGAGGGCGTTTGACGACTTATTTTTAAACTTGTTTGTATTTGTTTTTTTCCAAACTGTACTCGTATATCTTAAGGCGAGTGTACATGGGACTAGTTACGGCAGATGCGATAGAACGATAAAAAAGCGATCGACTGGTAGTTATCACCTGTTTTGAGTGAATTTACTTTCGTAATTCACAAAAGAACGGGTTGAGGCTGTATGCTGTAAAACATATTTGATGGGAACGACATAGGAATTCATCATCGACATTTGATTCCATTGGTTATTCAGCTTATGGCTCACCTCAAACCTAATACAAGCGGATGCCATCGAATCGTCTGCAGACATACCTTGTACCTCTCGTCGATCTACGTCGCTGAGCTCGGCTCTATACTGATCTCCAAAATGTAATTTGATTTCGAAATTTCACAGTTTAATTATTAACGAAAGCATCATAGAAAAATCTCTAGCCCACAAGGAGTAATTCTATGTTCCCAACGAACGTCCTTTTGCCATCCACGTCAGACAGTTACTGGCATAAGTTTATTTTAAGCACACTATGTCGAAGTTACGCGACGGAAGTTCTGCGGCTGATTTTACGTTTTGAATTTTCGGCAGAAATGACTCACCATTACGCTTGCCTTCTTTTTTACTGAAGTCCTAAAGTAATTAGAAACTCCTCAGCGTAAGATGTAAACAAGATGAGTTGTCGATGATCTATTGAAATTATAGGCTGCAAAATTAGGGCATAAAATTTTGGTATTTTCTTCATGACTTCAAATAGCATTTCAGGAATATCAGGCCGAATTTGATTCGCATATTCGGCATAGCTTGTTTAGACACCAAGTGTCAAGTGTGTAGAGTCTGTTATCACACCCAGGCCAAGTGTGGATGTGGAGTGATTGATAGATTTAATTATCTACTTTTTATGGAAACCGGCGCGGTCCTCGTTAGCCGTTAGCGAGATATTGATCGACGACCTGCATATCGCACACATTAGTCTGCACATGAAGATGTTACATAGACGAGATTAGTCCTCTCGAGTATATGTTAATTATATTCAAGAAGACTGATAGTCTTGTAAGTCGTATGTAATGCTGATTGCTGAACATCACTCGAGGCGATACGTCGTTCCGTATCGCCTCGAGTTACCGTTTCAGTGTTAATATACAAGGTGTAACAAAACTAAGTGATAATACATTAGGGTGTGTGTATGGGTCTCTTATAATGAATGTAGCAGACTGAAAGGGCACTTTTTTGTGATTTGTATGGAAGCGTCCCAGCGCGAGGGTCACGAGTTTCCCCATACGAAAGTGAAACAAAAATTTACTCTTTCAGCGCTGTTAGTTTTAGGATACCCAATACCCATACATACCTACCCTAAAGTATTATCACTTATTTTTGTTACACCACCCTGTATATTATGCCGTGTGTTGTCAGCTCTAAAAAGCAAACAGACGATCGAACTTGATTCGGGCCCTCACAAACATGGTGCGCTCCAAACACACCTAGCTTAGCCTATATAAATATCTAGCCTAGCCTAAATAACTAGCCGCGGACCATTCTACACACGATCGAACTTGGTTCGGAACTTACTAAGTTCGATCATCTCACATCTGTTCGTAGTTTTAGGCCCAAATCCATATCGCGGCGGTGATCCCATAAATCGTACCAACTACCAGCTATTCATATGCGTATTCCAGTGTAGCCTTGTGTCGGTAATGGCCGACTATTGGTCACCGTGTAGTGACAGTTGAAGCCGCACTTCTATAGGTGGCACAGACTGATATTACATTGATATAACTTATTGCAATATTTTTGTATACGCCCACACGTTAGCGTATGGAGGCTAGATACTAAAGATTTCACGCGAAACCGTACATTTTTTCTGAAGAAGTAGTCCATATTATCCTTCTTCGAAGTCTTTTCTCTCTTAGATATGTGTAAAAATTTCCAAAATAAGCCTATTAGTTACAAAGTTTACTCGACTATATTTTCCTTTTGGCTTTTATTCTCTCACAATTTAATACGTAAAGTCTTATGGAAGCATGGATGAACGACAGCTTAAAGACGATCTTGTGACGAGCGAAATGGTATGCTGGTCTGGGTGCGATAATAATAACTAATATAGAACTTAATATTAGGTACTGTATGCTGCACTGGAATGAAGCATGTTTATTGCTCGTATGAAGCTATCGGGCATGTTCACATTGATACAGCTGAAACCAATACTATCTTCCATCCACCATCAACTTTTGGAACATGATTTTTGGTCAACATTCCACTATGAGACAGCCAGACAGGTTGGCCGATTTTGTGTGACCATGACCGCAAAAGCGGTAGGCCTGTATCGCTGGTAATCAGGTTATTCGATACACGTTACTACGTAGGTGGGCATTGTGCTAGTTAAGTCCGATACTATTTAATGCTCTTTAATCATACACAAAGATTGAATCAAAATCATAAATTGTATACTCATAATTGGCTTTTAACAAATGTATATTATACAATTATCGCAGACAACAGCCTGTCTGTTGAGCAATGAAGGCGGGGTGACCTACTACTACGATTAATGACTTGTTACTTCTCAACTTGCTGGCTACAACTTGCTGACAATTTGACTGACTGTGCGAATATAAAGTTCTATAAGTATAAACATAGACAAATTAAATTACTATTATACAAATAATTATTATTTGTGTTCAATATAGTCTGTTCTATTTTGGCTCTGATAGGGCCCTACAGCACCATAAGGAAGTCTCATAGAAAGTTTATGAAAAGACTAGATGTTGCTTACAAATTTGTTGCGCTGAAATTTGTTTGTCGTGCATTTTTCGGAAAAGCTAGTTATTCCGGCGTTCAAATATTTCCATCCCCTAAATGGCTTATCTAAGGTAGAGGTTTGAGCTTAAGAGGGCGACTAACCCTAAATTGACCATTTTATGATTCATTTTTATACTTGAAAATAAGCCCCGAATTGTTTCATTTTCTAAACATAGATTTCCAAGAATTTGATATGAGCGAAAACACGATATCTAAAAAAATCTCGACAGAAAAAAATCACAATGATGCATCTAAATTTCACGAATTTTTCATATATTGCCATAACCGTGGTCCGTGCATTAAACTAAGTTAATAATATGTATTTTAACACATTGTATAAAATTCTATCATTGAGACACTGACCTGGCGGATTTTTAAAATGCTGTACTTATATATGTTACGCTCAAAGACCGAAAACGCTCAGTGAGCGAAAAAATAGCTCACAACGCGTTGTGGACACAGTGAAATAGCCACGACGCGAAATTCATGTCGAAACTATTATATTATGCTATTCGTTTTTCTTGATTTGTTTTTGATTGATTGATTAATAATCCATAGGTATGGAAGATTATAATATTTGAATTACCACGCGTACTACAAAATATATTTTCTTTTACTAAATGACTGCATAACGTGTTTATCATTATTATTTAAAAATATCCATAGTTTCATACTATCCGTACTAATATTATTACTGTCTGTCTGTCTGCCTGGCGCAACGTGTTGTTTGTTGTTGTTTTTTTCAATAAGTAAAAGAAAATATATTTTGTAGTACGCGTGGTAATTAAAATATAATCTTCCATACCTATGGACGATTAATCAATCAAGAACAAACCAAGAAAAACGAATAGCATATCAGCCACGACACGAATTTCGCGTTATGGTCTTTTTGAGATTGCCAGAACGCGTCGTGGCCGTTTTCATTAGAGCCACAACGCGAATTTCGCGTCGTGGCTGTTTCACTGTGACCACAACGCGTTGTGAGCTATTTTTTCGCTCACTGAGCGTTTTCGGTCTTTGAGCGTAACATATATATTTTAAAGAGTTATAATGAAAAAACTAACTTGGCGATGATTCCGCGTCGTCCTTTTTCACCTGGCATATGAAAGACGGGCGTGAGTGAGAAGAGAGAAGGACGATGTTTGATTTTTTGGGTTAGTCGCCCTCTTAAAGAGTGAACAGAGAGAACGTCAGACGAATTCTTTGTTATTTTCCTTAAAAGTTCAATCTAAGGATTGGACCACCCATTAAAGTACTGATTCAGGTGAGCAAAGCGTGAACATTCATGTACACGTCAGCACAGTATATTTTACTGTGTAGCAAATGTATTGAATCGGTGCAATCACTTTTTGGTCTATTTGGCCTTGATTTTTCGGTGTCAGGTGTAATTATAACGAGATCATCATGACTCATACGTCATACATCAAGCGCATAACCATACTGACGTGACAAATTGTTCTTCTCACCTTCAGGCTTCACGTTGGCACTGAGAGAGAAAGTATGGGGTTAGGAATTACATTCCTAAGAGAATTTGAATTTATTGACAAATTAATATTTAAGTGCACTTTAGTATCTTCGAGGAAATTTATTCTTAGGCAGTTGACGGACCTACAAAACAAAAAAGGCAGTTGACGGACCTACGTCATTTGGTCGGCTTATGTCAATTCAATGTTAGTTGTGATCGGTCGGATGAGTTTGACTAAACGCGACCAAAATAACGGGCTGCCATCTGCCTAGGAATCAATTTCTCTGATAGTACATACCTATATCTATATCTATACATATAATAAATCTGTAGAAATGTCAATTCTATACATTAAAGATATTCAAAAAATAATAAGCGGAGGGTGTCACAATATCGCTATAGAAGCCGAAAAGTTAGTTTGTCTGTCTGTCTGTCTGCCTGTCTGTCTGTCTGTCTGTATGTTTGTTCCAGCATCACACGAAAACTACTGATCCGATTTGAATGCGGTTTTCGCAGATATATTTGTCTTCTTCCAACTTAACATCTGGTGTATAAAAAAAATTCTCCCCACCCCTCTAAAGGGACGAAAGAGGGGGTCAGATTTTGTATAAGACTTTTGCTTTAACACGAAAACTACTGATCCGATTTGAATGCGGTTTTCACAGATATATTTGTCTTCTTCCAACTTAATATCTGGTGTATAAAAATTTTCCCCCCACCCCTCTAAAGGGACGAAAGAGGGGGTCAGATTTTGTATAAGACTTTTGCTTTAACACGAAAACTACTGATCCGATTTGCATACGGTTTTCGCAGATATATTTGCCTCCTTCCAACTCAACATCTGGTGTATAAAAATTACCCCCCCCCCCACCCCACCCCTCTAAGGGGACCAAAGAGGGGGTCAAATTTTGTATCAAACTTTTTTCTTTAATGGACTTGCTTCATATTATTAACTGTTTTTCCAACTTAACATCTGGTGTATAAAATTTTTCCCCCCAGCCCTCTTACAACAAAAGAGGGGGTAAGATTTTGTGTCAACTGATGAAGTAGAAATACTTTAAATGGCAAAACAACGTTTGCCGGGACAGCTAGTTAAATCATAAATGCGATTATTAATTTTTGACTTCACTGTAATAATGAGTTAGTTTTTACAATTAACATTTAGTTAGAACATATAAATACAGATTATTGAGTTTTCGTATCATTTACCTATTGTACTTGATTGCAAGTTACAACGAACAGTCATAAAACCAGAATACACTGTGAAAGACAAATCTTCATGACCCAAAATAGGTACTTCTGCAGACAATAAAACACTAGCTATTATATGAAAAACATTCAAAGCGCGTATTGTATTGATTTCGAAAGCATCGTTAATATAAGTAGAGCAGCTATCGAGCGATCAGCCTGTCAGCCTGTGTCAGCTACCGCAGGCATGATTGATTCCTTCAACACAACGTATACAAATTTAGATTTAATGCCCATTAGTTTGAGAAGATTGGTTACTCAAGTCAGCGAAGAAGTAATTAAATGCTAGCAGTAACTGTTTACCTGTGTAGAATGTAGATATGCCTAAATTATACTGTATTTCTTTGTTATCATTTACATTGTATTATTGACTTGATTTTCATTCGAATATAATATAGGCACAACTTTTCACCGGCAATAAGCAAGCTACTTATTATTATCAAATTCAATGACGATTTATGATTCGATTAAATTTTAAACGGTTCAGGGTTATTTTTACCTATCATTTTCTACGACACACTTCTTAAACGGTAAACCTATGTCGACCGCAAAATACATAGCTCAGGAATTTATGGATTTTGACCCATAATATCTTGAGGATTTTTAAGCAAGTCAGCTTAGTGATCCTTTTTAAATGTTGCATGAACCATTGACTTAACACAGATTACTTTGTTTTGTGCCGTAAAATACCTTTGAGCAGCTTAAAAATTGTAACTGCATTAAAATCGGTCTTACGGTTTACCTGACACCTATAATAACCTAAAATCGCATTTACTGTGCTGGTAATATCCAGTCTCCTTGGCCATAAATCTTAAAAAGTTTATAGGGAACCTACTGAGAGGTTTGCGGGGCCATGCCTTATATGGTAATAACTGGCAAATACCTAAAGGCTGCTCCACAGGACGCCTTGTTAGGCTCAGTAATGATGGTTTCGGTCGCCATACTTATTTATTTCCCTAATATGGCCAGCAAACAAAGTACTGAATTATAAAAGGTGGTGGTAACGTAAGAATGTTGCTAAAAAGGACTGCTTGTTCCCAAGATACTGTTAAGTTCAAATATGTATACCTACTACAAACATGGCAATTGGCAGGTCGAAGCAAAAAAGGTCGCTTAAAAATCACGTTTGGGGTGGGTTTGGGGCAACAAGAAACCTTTTTCAAAATATTAAGAATTACGTCGTAGTCTTCCCTGAGTAATTAAAAACTTCAGTTTTTTTTTCTAAACTAGATGACTATACATGGTTGTCGTTTAGGTACTTTGCCTGTTGTATAATCTGTATCTGCAGCTTTTCAGAATTCCTTATGAGGGTAGTTGAATAAAATAATAAGACGTGTCACTTGAAGAGAAGTTAAGTGTCAGTGTGATGCGAAATTTGATGGATTTCATATTAAACTAAAATATAACAGTTTAAGGTTTAATAAAGTTTGATGAGAGTACAAATAAGAATACTTAAAATACTCAATAATTTTGGTATTTCTACACAGGTAAACATTACTACTAGCATTGAATTACTCGTAATATTATATTATATTGACTAAGTGCTGCTCGACAGGTCCTTAAAAAGTTTGGGCTCGAACTAGGACACCTCAAAACATATACCTAATATTGTATAATGTGATTGAACATCGTATCGTAATTTTAAAGGAGTGTGTTCCAGCGCCCGTTCAAATAATTATTTCAGTAGCAATCCAGTGGTGTATTGGATCATTGGAATAATATTATAAACTGACCACTAAGCGATTCAACTCATGCTTGATCAAGTGCCAACTTTGTTGATACTTTTTATTGCTTATCTTCCTCGACAAGCATTGCAATTAAGAACCAGCTAATGGTAAATTAATCGATCAACTAATTATTTATCAATACCGATAATGCAATATTTGTTTTGTTACAGAAACGTTTGAAAATTTGTTGTGGTAGGTCATTGATATTAATCTACCTATTTGTTCGTTTCAGGATCTTCTTGAAAGGATATTCCGTTTATTTGACGTGGAAAGACAAGATTTTCTGGTGCAGGAAGACTGGATTGAGTTCCTAAAGGAGAGGTTAATGTAAGTTTTCTTATTTTTAATACCTGTTTTTCTTGACTCTGCACCCGCTTAAAAGTTTGCAAAAATCCATAATTTAACTCTCGCATTTCTCCGTAATACATAAGATTGTGCCTTTTGTTCCACGCTAAAATTCATAGGTCCAATTCAAAGGCAATGCAAACCAACATTTTCTGTAAAGTGTGGGAAATTGAACTACATGAAATACTGCAGCTCCCAGATTATATTTGAAGAGAGGTAACTTCCTTTAGAGAAAACTGAATGAATCGAATCCATTACATCCATCGTGTCTTAAATACATTCAAATTTCAACATTCATTCCTACATGTTTGCTATTGTATTTCAGAGATGAGAAACAACAAGACTTCGTGGAGCAAATTGAAAGCGTGGCCTATGTCGTCTGCGGGGAGAATGTTATCACAGTAGAAAGTTTTCAACTGATACTAAAGAATAAAGTGGTATGTAACGTTTATTTTTTATAAAATCAGGAAAAGGACAGACGTATAAGCAATTGCTGCCGCTCATGAAAACTTTTAGCACTTGTTGATTAGAAAGAAAGAAAGAAACTTTATTTGGTAAAACAATACATCAAATATTACAAAGAAATAGAATATATCAAAACTGTATTTACCAAATAGGCTTACTCAGCATGTGTTGCGACCGTATAGTCGCAACGCTGATTTTCAGTAAGCGCCTTTACACTAATAATTGTCTGCGCTCCTTTTGTTTTGTGCCGTAAAGGTGAACGCAGATTTGGCCGCACCGCACGCACCGCAGTCGCCGCATTCGCAATTCTTCATATTATGAAGTTGCGAAGACTGAGGCGCGGGTAGGTAGGTATGCGAGCTTGCCTATAACTTCATATAAAGAATTCGAATGCGGCGACTGCGGTGCGTGCGGTGCGGCCCAAATCTGCGTTCACTTTAAGTGCACATCTATAATATTATTTTGATCTATAATACATTAATATATTCTCCAAGCCTAGGACTACGTACCATATATTATATCAAACTTAAGTTTATTATCGAAAAAGCTAACTACCTACTTCTTCTGAATATATTTTTTAGCCAGCGCTTGTAATAATTAGGATATAAAAATACCTACCTAAACATTACGTCTTCTGTTTTCAGGTTACGAATAAATTGCTACGAGTGGTGGATACAGGAGGTGACGGCTCTGTCACAGCTGATGATATCATGGAGTTTATATCGGCGATTTCTAGTTGCAGGTAGGTCTCGCACAACTTTGAGATGTCTCGACAAAAATATAAGGGAAAAGCGCAATATCGCGATGAGGCCGTGTTCCACTGACGCGGAGCGGAGCGGAGAGGAGCTTAGCGGTGCCGAATTGACCAATCACCATGCTCGAAATCATCGCTCCGCTTCACTGTCATTCCGCTGGAATAGCACGATTAGTCAATTCGAGCACCGCTAAGCTCCTCTCCGCTCCGCGTCAGTGGAAACGCGGCCTTAGATGTCACGTTATTGTTAACTATTGGTCACGTGCGCCTTTCGTACCCTCTAGTTTCGCTAAGTGATCTTTAAGTTGTTTTTATTTATTTTCATTTATTTTGTATTAACCCATCAATTCCCAAGCAGCACCCGGCTGTCGCATAACAATTGAAAATCTATTGAGTCTGTGATTCCCACGATCCAGCTATTGAATCCAGTTGAACTTACTAAATAAATCACTTTATGTTTTCAGACCGCGAGTGGGAATAGACAAGCCGAGTGTCGACAGACTAGAGCAGCTGTTTCAACAGACTGTTGGTGATCAGAAGGAAATAACGAGAGAGCAGTTTCAGAAAATTGTCGTTTCTAAAAATGTAAGGTTTAAAGCCAGTCATCACGTTGGGCCACGATGAATTATCATGACTGCCACCATGATTGCGAAGCTGTTTCTAGCATGTACCATCAAAGAAATTGATTCGTAGGCAGTTGCCGGTATTGTGAATTCCGCTTGTTGTAATATAGGTGAATGGAAGAAAAGAAATAACTTTGTAGACTAGAACATTATAGTCATGAACGTAGAAAAAAAGGCGGACGGAGTCTTGTTATATACAAAACTGTGTCTTCACTTTTCTTCAGAGTCGGCCACGCTCACATTCTGACTCCTGTCAAATGGTATGGACTAGCGCAAGAATGTGTGCGTGCGGACCTTGTACATATAGCCAGCTGGCCGACTCTGAATGACACAGTTTTGTGTATGGTGGGACTCCGTGCGCCTTTTTTTATACGTCCATGATTATAGTCATTAATTTCTGTGAGAGAAGAATATATATATAACAAACAAAAACCTATAAAACTTCATACCGACGACAATCAACTTTTTAATATTTAGAACCAGTCCGACCTTCAATAAAAAGGTTCTAAACAGTCGGAACTAAGTAATTTGGTCGCGTTAAGTCAAACTCATCCAACCGATCACAGCAAACTTGCAGCAAACTATGAATTGACATAAGCCGACCAAACGACGTAGCTATCTATCAATTGCCTAGTAATCAATTTCCTCGGGTATACATTGTACTGTTTGTATAGGTTCATTGTATAGTTGTATTCGGGTATACATTGTATTGTTATGGTACAATCATAGTCGTGTTTGGCAATTATAGTCGAATATGGTTGATCATGGGCAAACGTCTTTTCTTTTGACGATAACTATAAGTTGTCCAATCTATCACCTGCTCATTATTTGCTGAAGCTTTCGCCACTAATAAATAACAACTGCTTATTTCAGCCATTTTTCACGGAGAGAGTGTTTCAAATCTTCGACGAAGACAACTCTGGTACGATCTCGCATCAGGAGTTCATAGCGGCGGTCCATCGCTTCGGAAGACAGACTCCCGAGGACAAAATACGGTTCCTGTTCAAAGTTTATGACTTAGATGGTATTGTAATTATTGTTTGTTGCATTTACTTTCAAAAAGTCTGCAATCAGAAAGTTCTCCTTTTGACTTGTCTCATCTTATTCATTAGAATTTACATTAGATTTTTTAACAATGCTTTTTAATAAAGTTTTAATTATAAATAGTGATGGGCCGAATGTGGTTTGAACCGAATACGAACTTCGGCCGAACATTCGGTAATTATGAAAAATTCGGCCGAAGTTCGGCCGAACTTCGGTTCAATTTCGCCGCGCTTTTTCGTGTTGTGACTTGTTTACGCACTTGCTGCAAATATTGCTAGATAGTAAAAGTAAAGTCAAAAATTTTTTTTTGATTAAGTAAGAGAGATTTCTTAGACTTGTTGAGAAGGTAAGAAATATTCCTAAGGCTGGTTTGGTTAGTAAGAAGAGCGGTTTAATTTTGTGTTTTGTTTGTTTCAGTAACCAAAAATGTTTGAGACTGGTCGTTAAAAAGACCAATTTAAGTTTTTTGTTTATCACGTATGATTACTTTTTCTAATTCAAATAAGTAAACGACAATGAATGAGTATATAAGTTCTTGTATCAGACTTATTTTATTTCACTGTTACTACATTTTTTTTTTTTTTCATTAATTTCTATTATGATAGTGCTTGAAGTATATTTACGGCATTTTAACCGAAATTCGGCCGAATGACGAAGTTCGGTTCAAGCTGCCGAAGTTCGGTTAAACCGAATGTAAAACGAATTTCGGCCCACCCCTAATTATAAAGCATTGTTAAAAATCTGAAATTAAATTAACTTCTTTACTTTGTTACCTTGTTATTCTTTTCTTTATACCTATCGTTTATTATTTTAATTTAATCACTGCTAAAACTGTGGAATTTTACCTTTTTTTTTGTTATAAACTTCAATTTGAATATAGAACTTATTTGAAAATCGAATAACTTTATTCTTGAACAGGCGATGGGTTAATCCAGCATCGTGAGTTACAACACGTTATGCGGGCGTGCATGGAGGAGAACGGCATGCAGTTCAGCGATGACCAGCTCATGGATCTCACTGGTGCGATGTTCGAGGACGCGGACGTTGAGGGCCGAGGTGCTATTACGTACGAGGGATTGAGGGACCAACTGAACAAGCACGAGGGATTACTTGAAAACCTTTCGATAACGTTAGTAGGTTTATATACAAATAGATATTGAACGTTTCGTTGCTCAAAAATTCATTTATTTCAGAGGAACGGAGGAAGTGATAAAAGCTATCCTTTCCCAGGTGGCATAGTACCTTACCAAGTTTAATTAAAATTAGTTTAGTGGATAAAGAGCGATGAGGTCAACGACAGACACAAATACAATAATATTAGCAGAGATAACATTTTATCTGAATTTCATCTTCTATAATTTTAACAATGCATTTAATACTTTCTAATTTCTGTTTCAGTATAGATCGCTGGCTAGTTCCACCTCCGCCAAAACCGAAACCAAAATCGTTTCTACAGAGGCTAGCCAAAATGAAGCCATACCAACTGTCGCTACCTTACTTCAGGAACAACTACGTCTTCGTCAGCTACTTGTTTGTGTTCTTCGTCATCAACTTCGGTCTGTTCATCGCGAGGGTAGTGGAATACTGGAATTCCAATGTCTTCGTCATCTTTGCTAGAGCGTGTGGTAAGTTCTATAAGCGACTACGCCGAAATGGTTGTGAGACATTTAGGAATGTTAATCACATTAAAAAGGCGAAGGTTTGTAAAGTGCCAATTCGTTATTTGCTCACGCAAAATCTATTTTGCGGATTTTCAGATCAAAAGCTTAACATGTTATTTGTTTAGATTCTGGCTTATACTAAGCCAGAATCTAACATTTAGAGCTAATCTTCTGAAGAGGCTTTTATTTGTGTTTTCCCTAAGTTTTCCGTACTTATCAAAGAACGGTCCTGTACTGCACGAAAACCTCTTGTTTGGCAGACTCAGTGCCGGATTTTCATTTTTATGAGTTTATTATTTTATTTCCGCCGCCCCCTGTACGAAATCTGCGCGCCCCCTAGGAGCTGCAAACCGCTTCCTTAGGACGCTGCCGCCCCTGGGCCGCGGCCTATACGGCCTATTTATAAATCTATTGCTGGGCAGACTATACAAACTTTTATGGAAACACTTTTTACTGAAGTACTTTTCATCCCGAAAAAAACCTTTGTTGCCGTCGGACACTACAATAAGTCAGTTTTAATAAATAGTTTCTACTTTTTTTTCACTAGGTCAATGTCTAAACTTCAACTGCACATGGGCCTTGGTCCTGATGCTTCGGCGTTGCATCACGTCGCTCCGGACGCGCGGGCTGGGGGAAGTTCTGCCGCTGGACCACCATGTCTACCTTCACAAGATCACCGGAGTCCTGATTGTGGTTTACAGTGTGATACACACTATCATGCACTTGTGTAACTTCAGTGAGTGACTTAAAAATATCTGGTTCTAAAAATAGGCATGATGACTATATTTTTTTTCTTATTGGTAATTGAAAAACCCTTAAAAAATAGAAACATCGCTGAAAGGATGACTCTGATAGCTTAAAAATTCACCAAGATATGACAATTCAAACATATCATAAAATAGACCTGCCCGAAACGCTCCATACAAAGTGCTACGAAAGAATGACGTCAATCTTTCGTAGTTTGTACGCATCGAGAGAGAACTTTGTTCCGTAGGTATATTAAATATTGCGTTTATAAAAGTGGTTTTATAACAAAAGTTGCTTTTAATTGCATAAGTGATCGAATGGTATACAAATATTATGAAATTTAATTGAAAAAAAAATCGACTTGATTATCCAACTTTGAAGGCGCATAACAAAAAAAATACTAATGCTATAAAGCTCAAATTTTGGGAACACTTATTTTTTAACGTGATTTCTTTATTTTATTAACAAAATTCGCTAATCTTTGACCTTGTCATCATCCCTATTCTAAATTCGAATTTCTAATTCTATTCTAAGTAACAAAACTATTATAATCATGTCGAGTGACGTCATTTCTGCGAAAATAATGTCGCAAGCAAAATAAATGACATACCTACATTTGTAAAATATATTACAGACCAAAGCCTTTTTGATAAATACAACAAATTTACAGTTTTCATATCAGCCATACTTAATATTGCACTTGCGGAAGTGTGTCTGTACGTCTATCTGGCCGCTGAACTGATTTTAATACATTTGGTTTAGAGATACTTAAAAGAGTTCCGGGAAAGTTTTTAAAATAATATGTTTTTCTGAAAAAAAAATGTGCGAAATCGTCGAATTTCTGCGCAAAGTACTACGCAACTTACCTAGTACCTGGAACAGCTCCAGCTGACATCTTTACCTACTAACTTCCAGGCAGTGCCAGTTTTAGCACTACGAGCACCCTGGGCGAAATTTCTTCGGCACCCAGGGTGCTGATAGCTAAAAAAGGGGCACCATTGTTTGCCTTCGGCATTGTCCGGCGCCATGGGCGAAATCACTGTGTTCTTTATTATATACAGAAAGGCGTAATTTCTTCGCCACCCATCGTGCTGGTAGCGCTAAAAAAAGGGGCGTCATTGCTCACCTTCGGTGTCCCTTTTTGTCCCTGTGCGGTTGCCTAGCGTCGCCTCTAATGCCGCTCCTGCTTCCAGGTCTCGTAGTAGTGAACGACCCGGTGCTGAACGCTCGGAACTGGACGACGTGGGAGTGGGTGTGCACCTCCCGGCCGGGCCTGTTCGGGCTGTGCGGCGGCTGCGCCAACCCCAGCGGCATCGTGCTGTTAGCTGCGCTCATCGCGCTTGCCGCTGCTAGCCGACCTAAGCTGAGAGCTGGAGGGTATTTTGAGGTATACGCTATAAGATGAGTAGTCTAGTAGAGATTGTTGTATGTAATCCATGTAATATACGTGGTATGACTGTTTGGCATAGCAGTAGCTTGTGCTTGTTGACTATACAATATACATACATACAAGATGTAACAAAACATTGGCAATATTTTTTTTTTATTATTAAACAAGGGGGCAAACGAGCAAACGGGTCACCTGATGGTAAGCAACTACCGTCGCCCATGGACACTCGCAACATCAGAAGAGCTGCAGGTGCGTTGCTGGCCTTTTAAGAGGGAATACGCTCTTTTCTTGAAGGTTTGCAGGTCGTATAGGTCCGGAAATACTGCTGGTGACAGTTCGTTCCAGAGTTTTACAGTGCGCGGCAGAAAGTTACGCGAAAAACGCACTGTGGAAGACTGCCACTCATCAAGGTGATGAGGATGGTATGTTTTTCGCGTGGGACGATGGCGAAAAGTTGCAGGTGGTATGATTCCGAACAATTCCTCAGAGCACTCCCCGTGATACAACCGATAGAGGATGCAGAGTGAAGCTACATCTCGGCGTAATTCCAAGGGGTCCAAGCTGTTTGAAACACTATGGCAGTCAACAATTCGAGCGGCCCTTCGTTGGATACGATCCAGAGGGAGCAGTTGGTATTTTGGCGCCCCTGGCCAGAGATGACAACATCCTTACTTTAGGGTGGATACTGGATATGTGTCCCTTTATATAGAGTTCATTGTGAAAGTAGCAGCACTGAAAGAGCCAAATTTTTTGTGACTCGTACGGGCAAGCGCCTCCGCGTTATGAATTTTTCTGTACAAAATATGTGAAAAAAAGTATATCTTTCAGCGCTGCTACTTTCACAGCGAACTCTATATAGGGGACCTAAGTAACACAGTATACCCTAAACTCTAAAGTATCATCACTAAGTTGTGTTACACCCTGTATATAATCAAGTTACTGCTTTATGGCATGCCATATCAGTTATAAAGTTTTCATTGGTTAATGTGATTTATCTTCATGATTTATGTATCTCTAGTATTATATTTTTCATTGCAGGTGTTCTATTTCACCCATCTTCTGTACATCCCGTTCTACGTGATTCTCATCATACATGCTCCTAACTTCTGGAAGTGGTTCATCGGACCTGGAACTATTTACATCATCGAGAGGATCGTCAGGCTTAATTGGATGAGGTAAATCTCGAATTTTAATTATAAAAAATATTAAAATTCGACATATACATTTAATGGCACGTCTATGACATCATTTGAGTTAATTATTTAGAAAAGTCAAAAGTGGCACGTTTCCTTATATACAGCTTTGAGTTCTAGCAAGTAGTTCCCGCGTATAGTAGCTAGCAAGGCTGATAGGCGGAGTTCAGACACGACTTTAAGGCCGTCCCCCGAGCAAACGACCTTGGCCATACATTTGCCGCGTTGCCGAGATCGCGCCAAAACCCTATTATTTTTACTTATCTTAGTAAAATTGTCCTAAAAAAAATTAAAACGGGGAATATGTAGTTTATGATATTGTCGATCTACTGGCGTGAGTTTCAAATAAAAATAATTTGTAAATGCTAAGGAGATGCTGAATGTATGCTTGAATTTTAATAAATTGGCATTACTTTGGAAGCTGATATCATGAGTATAATAAACAAAAATAGAAAATTTAAAACGGGGAAAGGAATGTTGATATACTGAAGATAATTGCTGTATTTTTATTATAACTTTGTAGCTTTCAGATTAAGAGTTTATAAGGCTTGAAATACGGTAAATTACGGAATCTCCGGAGGGAACGCCCTTAACTAGGCGGGCGGGCAACGCTGTATCGGCGAGTCTTGGCACACTCTTTCTGAATATGCAAGTTCTTACAAAAACAATTTCGGAGCTTCTTATGACATTGGCTGCCTATATTCATAGGAGAAGTCAAGTCGGGTCACCAAATACATTTTTATAGACTTGTGGACCCCCATTTTTTCCACGCAAGCGTAGACCCTTATCGGGCTCCCGTGGGCCCCTGGGGGTCCACCTGGACTACTTTGGGAATCAATGGTCTAATGCTTTAGTGTAAAGAAGAAGTGATTACAAACTATCTTTCCTGGACTATTAGTGGAAATAAAATATATATATTTCCACTAATAGTCCAGGAAATACACACGTTAGTAGTTAGTAGTCACAATACACGTACAATAGTACGTCGTAAAAATTGCAGATCAGAAAAAGGCAAAACGTACATCGCATCAGGCATACTTCTGCCGTCGCGAGTCACTCACCTGGTCATCAAGCGGCCTCCTCTTTTCGACTTCCACGCGGGAGACTACGTGTTCGTCAACATACCCGCCATCGCGGTGTACGAGTGGCATCCCTTTACCATCAGCAGTGCGCCGGAGCAAGAAGGTAACTATTTTTTTTGCGACTATGGATTTATGTATAGGCAGCATAATAGGCCTATAGGGCGGCAGCGTCCTAGGATGGCGGCAGAGTTCGTACATATAGGGGCGGCACAATTGAAGGGGCCTATACTCATAACAAATATTAATCCGGCCCTGTTTGCGATGGATATGTCAGTTATCGCAGCTTTTTAATTATTCTGGTATTGTCCATACCTAACGACAGTTTAGTCAAACCCCGAAACATTTTTGCTTGCTTCGTCCACGTAATAAAACTGTGTCACTTCATAAAACGTTTTCTTTGACCTTCTTCTGCAGTTCGGCATATAAAAAATGTAGTACCTAATAGGCTAATCTTTTCTATTAATTTATTTCTCTTGGAATAAATGTTCCGGATAAATTTTTGGAATAAAGGAGTCTAAATTCTGGCCAAATTGATTGCAGATTACTTATGGCTGCACATTCGTGGGGTTGGAGAGTGGACGAATCGGCTTTATTCATACTTTGAAGAACAACAGCAACGTCTACATGGCAATGAGGAAGGACATGCGTGAGTTGACATGAATGACATGAATGACATTGATTGATTAAAATACCATAACACAGTTTACCTAATGGCTAATGCCTATATCTATCATCCTTAAATCAATTTACTCGTAGTCGTTATTATTATAATTATTATTGTAGTATTATCTTTATTTCTTATTTGATCTTATAATTGACTACAACATAT
Organism: Polyommatus iphigenia; assembly: GCA_963422495.1. Taxonomy (NCBI): domain Eukaryota; kingdom Metazoa; phylum Arthropoda; class Insecta; order Lepidoptera; family Lycaenidae; genus Polyommatus; species Polyommatus iphigenia. Next base: position 42,457,023 of record OY730177.1, on the reverse strand, counting down.
CAACAGGAAATTAGTGAAGACCATTTCCAATCAGAGCAATAAGAGCAAGCGGAATGGGTCAATAGCAAGCGCCAAGAAGAGATCGGTGGAGTTCTCACCAATATCGTTCACTAACGCAGCTTTCAATATGGAAGACGAAAAACCCATGGAGGCGTCAGGTAATATTTGGCTTGGAAATACATTAGTCCTGTCTCTCTATCACTGGCATAGTTTCATGAAATATAGTCGAGCGCACTACTGACTAGTGCTTCTGAAAAGTGGAATCACAGCCGTAGTAAAACATCTACCAAGACGACACATAGCAAGTACTGAACACTATGCTTTCAGTGATAAACAAACAGGATTTCATGAATAAAAAAAAAATAACTGAAAATATTAATTTTTTTTCAGACACACCTGCGAAGCCAGCGCGATCTGCATTTCTGTCTCCGTTAAGAATACTTGAAAAATCTCGCTCAGTGCCCGATATGAGGAAGAATATAAAAAAATCAGAAAATAAACTTACGTAAGCTTCTATCATAATAAACACCAATTATTGCTATACGTTTCGACTTTAAAACTATCTACCTCTGTTACGTACCATGTCTTTTAAAAGAAATCCCTATAAGCCTATACAGTTATTTTCTTTCATAAATTATGCATATTTTACTTTAAAGAAATACCAGTAAGCCTCAGAGACGGGAGTCCATGATCATCCGTAGCTCAATAGCACACAAAAATCAACTTAGCTCCTGCTTTCCTTAAAACGAGCTGCCTAGTTAACTTCTTCATCTTCCCCACAGCCTAGCCGAGTGTCACCGGTGGGAGTCAGATCGCGAGCTGGTGGAACCACGGCGCGGGCGGCGGGTGGCGCGCGGGGGCGAGGGCGCGCTGGCTCAGAGCTTCCGCTACATGAGGACCAAGCCCACCGTGTTGGACTTCGCACCCCCAGTACCTGACATACGTCGGCGATCTAATGAGAGTATATTGAGCATAGGTAATTAAAGATTTAAGTCTGATAAGATGTTATGGGTGGATGCTATATTTAGGCTTAATAAAGTATACCTAGTGAAGGCTCAAAGTATCAGAGTATGGATGCAGAATAAACCAACAATCTAACTGTATCTTCTGCCAGTTGTCTCGCTTCACTTCGTCTTATGAATCTTCACGCTTAATTTTCCAAAGTTATGGAGGTTTGACTAATTAAGTCACAATCTCATTAGTTTTGATTACATCAATATTGTGTTACAGCTAGACGTCGTCTATCGAAAGGCTTAACACCGGAAAAGGATGTGGAGTCAGTAGTAGTAGCTCAGGACCCTGCGACAATAGAGTCCACCAGCGACGAACATCCAGACTATCCCGTTGGAAGACCACTAGAGGTAATCTTTCTAAATTCAATATCCATACTAATATATATTTTTAATAGGTTCACAAAACAAGAATCAATTCAAAATACATGTAGCTATAAATAATAGAGTATAAAATAGTTATAATACCAGAGAATGTATATCTCTAAGGAGTGCACACAACATGCACATAACAAAATATAAAAGTTGTGTCAACTAACTACTAATTCTAAAACACATATTTTGTAGAGATAGTTACAAAAAAAAAACAGTACCCCAGCTGAAGATCTCCTAGAGTATTTTTAGAAGAGACAAGAGAACCAGAGAATATGTCATAACTCATATTGGTAACATTCAATATCATGAACATATGCGGTACAAAGGGCCATGTTGTCCTAAATTTGTCCTGTATGATGAGAGGGAGAAAGTTTTACGATTAAGGCCGTTCCCCGAGCAAACGACCTTGGCCATACATTTGCCGCGTTGCCGAGAGCGCACCAAAACCCTATTTTTTTTACTTAAGTATCTTAGTTCAAAATTGACCTAAAAAAAATTAAAACGGGGAATATGTAGTTTATGATATTGTCGATCTATTGGCGTGTGTTTCAAATAAAAGTAATTTGTAAAGCCTAAGGAGATGCTTAGTGTATGCTTGAATTTTAATAAATTGGTTTTACTTTGGAAGCTGATATCATGAGTATAATAAACAAAAATAGAAAATTTAAAACGGGGAAAGGAGTTTCGATATACTGAAGATTATTGCTGTATTTTTATTATAACTTTGTAGCTTTCAAATTATGAATTTATAGGGCTTGAAATACGGTAAACTACGGTATCTCCGTAAGGAACGCGCCCTTAAGAGGCCGGGTACCCTTGGAATTTCTCATACAAACGTAATACCAAAATCATTTTCTCATACGAAAGTATTTAACAAGTTTGAGTTATTTTTCAGCTTAAAATAGTAATTATCTAGGTTCCTGCACAAAAATTTACTTCAAAATATTTAAACACAATTTCTTTTTTGTTTTAATTTTTTTTTTTTTGTAAATTTACTACTAAATATTTAAACACTAAAAAATAGAGTAAAACACTAAAAAATATATAAATAAATAGTAAATTTACTACAAAATATTTAAACTAAAAAATATTTTTTAGTATTTAAATATTTTGTAATAAATTTACCATTTATTTTTATATATTTTTAGTGTTTTACTCTATTTTTTAGTGTTTAAATATTTAGTAGTAAATTTACTAAAAAAAATTTAAAACAAAAAAAAATTGTGTTTAAATATTTTGAAGTAAATTTTTGTGCAGGAACCTAGATAATTACTATTTTAAACTGAAAAATAACTCAAACATGTTAAATATTTTCCTATGAGAAAATGATTTTGGTATTACGTATGTATGAGAATTTCGAGGGTACCCGGCCCCTTAAGGAAACGACTTCCAACTCTGGAGTCTGGGTACGCTAAATGACAAGGATTCCAACAAGTCAGGCGCATCAACTAGTCCGTATGTAACCTTGTAAAGGAACATCATATCCAGCATTTTGCGGCGCGCTTTTAACATCGATATTTGGAAATGATTTTGTCTATCTTCATAAGTGAAAAACCTTCTGCACGTAGGATTATCTTATATATAAAATTCTCGTGTCACAATGTTAGTCCACGAACTCCTCCGAAACGGCTTTACTGATTTTTACCAAATTTTATATGCATATTCAGTAGGTCTGAGAATCGGCTACTGGGTACTTTATATATTGATAAGTGCATTTGTTAAATAAATAATAGTAAATTATTACAACCTGAGACTGACGGCGACCATTGTTTGTGCGACGGGATAGCGATCGACGTTGCCATGGCGACATACTTATTTAGTCACTTCAATAAAATAATATGGGCGAAATACTTTATATTATTATGATTTATGGCAAAGCAACGTTTGCCGGGACAGCTAGTTAAAATATAAAAAATAAACAAAACGTTTCTGTATCCGCTCGATTCGCTCACAATGTATCTGATAAGTTGGAATCCATACCGGTGAACAATATTCCAGAATGCTGGGGATAATAGATTTTTGGATGGTAAGTTTCTGTGCGATATACGAATTTCTGTGAAGTTCGAATTAATAGTTGCCATACAGAGCGAACGGGCATCAGATTTCCAATATTAGTATAATAATTCAAGGTATAAAGGTTTGCTCTTTGGTTATTCATACAAAAGGCAATGGGACCATTTACTTTATCAGCTATAATATCCAACACTTTTCATCTTCACAGATATACCTCGACGGTCCCTACGGTGCAGCATCTTCTAGAATGTTCCGTGCGCAGCACGCGACGCTGATAGCGGCTGGTATCGGCGTGACACCCTTCGCGTCGGTACTCCAGGCCATCATGTTCCGGTACAGAAGCGCGCGCTCTACCTGCCCCAAGTGCGAGCACTCCTGGACTAAGGAGCTTCCACATCATAATATGAGTTTGCGAAAGGTACATTTTTTGTACGGGAAATCTTATTCCTATGCAGAATTAAAACATTAGTTGAGGACCTTGGATTTGTGGACCCTCATAATATTTTAGACACGATCAAAACCCTTTCTTACGTATTAAATTTAGTTTTAGGCTACGCACAACTTGGTAAAACTGCTAATGTGCTAAATTTTTAGGTCCCTTTGGTGGGACGAAGAATAAACGAGGGATTCGTAAGATAGATTCGTTGATCTATGTCTGTGGATTCGACAGATCGATTCAACAGAATGGTCGTCATTGGTAGATCACAATAAGATATATTTGTAGACGCTGTACCGTGTACGGTGTTGGTTGACATTGAACTTGAGCGCCTTACAGTTTTGCCGAGCAATCTTAAACACGGCGTGGCCTATAATGACCCAAGTGATCATTCAGGTGGATTTCTTCTGGATTAACCGGGAGCAGCGCTCGTTCGAGTGGTTCGTGTCGCTCCTGTCACAGCTGGAGATGGAGCAGGCGGAGGGGGGCGGGGAGCGGTTCCTGGAGCTGCACATGTTCGTCACCAGCGCGCTGCAGCGAGCCGACATGCGCGCTGTTGGCCTGCAGCTGGCTTTGGATCTGTTGCATCAAAAGGTTGGTGGAATAGACTTATGTGGGTACGCCATACACGCTACGGTTTACCGGAGAGGTCTACCTACGCAGGTAGACCGGAACGTGTGTGGGAATAGACCTGTGCAGTTTTCTTGGCCTGCGCAGTCGCCCGGAGCAAAATCGAAAATCAATTCTTTCGACTGATACCTGCGCAGGCATACCTCCACAGGCGGCCTCTCCGGCAAACCGTAGCGTGTATGGCTTGGTACTACTAATATAATATATTCCGTGATATGGCGTACAGAATGACTGAAAATAATAAGTCATTGCCAATATTTTTAGTTTATGCTAAGTTTAGCGTAGCTTACTGAATAAATCGCCCCCTGCATACACTACAAGCAATCTCTCATAATCCGATATGTCATGATAAACAATTTCTGACCACAGGAGAAACGGGACTTAATCACCGGCTTGAAGACCAGAACGAACGCGGGTCGTCCCAACTGGGACAAGGTGTTCCAGCGACTCCAGGAGCAGAGGAAGGGCAAGGTCACGGTCTTCTACTGCGGACCCCCCCAACTCGCCCGGATACTGAGGGTCAAATGCGATCAATTCGGCTTCAACTTCTGCAAAGAAGTGTTTTGATATTTGGCTTCGGATTTGGCTTTTCTTCATTCTAATTGACAACTTTCTTTGTTATTTATTGCGATTTATTTATTACTTCTAATGCGATTTTTACTTTCAAAATAAAATAATTATTGACTTTTCTTGCTATAAAAAGATTTTACTAGTAACGATGATTTTTTTTACTTTCTTAAATACTTAAATCTAGTCTTTGTATTTATTTAATTGTTCACTAATTATTACATAATTATTATTCATATTTTTTCTGCACCTAATTTAGTTTAATATAATAATATTAAAAAATTGTAACAAAAGTTACCATCAAAATGCTCGTTAGTTTAAGGACAGATAAAATGTTTTTTTAAATGATTTTTTAAATTAAGTAAATGTTTATAAAAATGCAATTCTTGTTCATTTACCCTCTGGATTTGAAAATTTAACCAGCCTATATCAACATGATCATCCCTATCATTTGTTTTCCACTTTGTGTATTCAGCAGGTACTTATAGTAATTTTAAATTTAAAAGACTATAATAATTGTTATAATGGTCAAGATAGCTATTATACTAATACTATTGCAATATTATTATTATTACTGTTCAGTGTTAATTATAGGTCTACCAGAATCTGATGGCAAAAAGTGAGAAAATAAATTGACTCTAGCAATACCAGGGTAATTGGAATAAAACATATTTTTGATCCTTTTTTATTTGTTCTTATAGCGACTGATTCTATGTGATAAACATGCAAATGTAAATAAATATCCAATGATCAAGGATATTTTTTGAAAATCTGCTGTCAAAAATTGCCATCAGATTCTGGTAGACCTATAACAACCAGGGGCGCCGAGTTTTTAAAACTGTCGTGGGTGCTCCACTCTCCAGCTTTTTTAATGACATACCAAGCTACTTATATTTTGTTCTTATTTTTGTTATTTAATAGACACCAGAAAATACAAGATATACTTGCTGACCCGGCAAACGTTGTTTCGCAAAAAAAGTGGATAAAAACCTATTCTCAGGCCTTATTATGAATCTATAAATAAGTACAAAATTTCATTAAAATCGGTTGAGCCGTTTTGGTGGAGTTTGCGCACAAACACTGTGACACGAGAATTTTATTACTCAGCAAAAATAACATGTCCACCTGTAAATAATATAATATCCATTTTATCTTTATTTTTTTTTATTCAAGCGAATGTATTTTTGAGAAAGAGAATTGTTTTAGTCATATTTTAGTAGGTATTCATAATCGTGGGTGCTCGGCACCCACTATTTACCTCGCGTGGGTGCTGGAGCACCCGAGCACCCACGAAGTCGGTGCCTCTGTTAACAACTATGATAACTATTAACGGTAAGATATGTAGAGACTTGTAAATAATTAGTTACGTTGTACTCCAACAGATGTCACTATCCGGGCTCTACATCGCGCTATCGAAAACATTTTTGTGTCGCTTATGTAGTCTGAGTGGCCATAGCACGGTAAGACCTTACTTCATAGGATCATTTCTATAGTAAGCTCTTCACGAGATCATCACACTATGTGAGATCACCACTAGCCACGAAGATGAGACGTGGCGCGACGTCCTGAGCGTGAGGCGGGCGATAGTTCCACTACCATCTGCCCTCGATGATCGTTCACCTCTTCTTCGGGAGAGGCGTGGGACGTTGTCGCTGTCTGAGTGGCTTTTATATAAACCCTATTATCAAATTATCCAATAATAATAAATTGAGAATTCTCCCTTCAGAAGTAAAGTTAACTAATTTATTACTTATCAGTAATCACTACTACATATAACAATATAATTATATATCGACTACTACCACAGAATACAAATTACTCTCGGAGACTACTACTCACAAATCACAATTACTATAAAACTAATCACGCTCGCGATTAATTTATGTAATGTGTAATAATTAAATTCAATAATAAAGAGAAAGTAGTAAACATCGAGGCTAAAGCCGTTGAAAAAACTCATCAGTCATTACTCATTAGTAAGTACTAAATAACAAGGAAATTGCAAATTACTGTTCTTGCAAAAGTGCAAAAATTATTAGATTGATATTTGATTAATGATTAAGTAAGTACTCGTTTTTGCACTTCGGTCGTGGATTCTTGGAAATATATTGTTATTCTATTGTGTCTCGCTCACCGGTGAGCTTATGGTGCTTGATGGGTTAAACCTATCGCAAATCTCTAAAATATTGTTTTCCTCGTCTCTTTCTCCACTTTTTATATTGCTGTAAATAGCGATAACAGTAAAGTAACCGCAACTCTGGCTTTACATCAAAGTGATGATAATCAAGTATCAAGCCAATCGCTGACGTATGCTGTGCGAAACACTTCCGCACAACGCGCCACTTTTACGTAACATATCGTAACAATAACATAATCATAATTAACTAATCTTTCGAGCGAATACGTAGCCGGCCTCGGCGTCGACCTTCATTCAAGGTTCCATTCAAGGTTTGCAAAGACGTCCTTTGCCAATGAAAAACCTTGCAGCGAGGACGCGGCCTCGCTTCAGAATGTCCTCTAAAGGGAAGGTCAATGCTAAGGTCATATTTTGATATTGAAGGAGGACGTTTCGCGCGAATCCGCCGCAGATAGCGCCACGTCCGCTGATAATTTAAAGAATAAAGATAATTACTGTCAAATACAGTGTTGCCATAGCCCATACCCGAAAATATTAAAGAATAATAAAATATTATTATTAACGGCAGCTATGAGCCTACTTCTTTCAAACGTTACGGTGTCTTAGAATAACATAAAATGATAGACTACAATACAATAAGTATGTTAAATATTGCACCGCAAAAATTATAAATACATAGGTACTTACCTAATAGGTAAGTAGTTTAATATTATAATTATTAAATTCTGTTGGTACCTACCTATTAGTAATTCACAGTTTTTTACTTCGGAGATTTAGATAGATTCCCAGAATTTCATGTCGTGGACTCGTGGTCATGGGTGATGGGAATAAAGAACTGTCAAAACTCAAAGGTAAAATAACTCTGAATTTTTAAAAAAATAAAGTTCTACAAAAAGCGACATCTATACTTGAATATAAAGATTGTTGAAAGTAGATAGGGATTATGCCATCTGTTGAAAGCAACATGCACTAAAATGTGAATAACACAATCTAAAAGTTATTCAATCATATAGCAGATGGCGCTTTTCGAACTATACCAAATTATTTTGAAAATAGAGAACCCTATTATTAATATTATTTACTGAAATTATATTATACAACCAAAGATCTCTTACAACTATATAAAACCATCAAGACCACGAATGGAGTACATTTTGATGTTATTATAAATTATGTTTATGATATTTCATATTGTATTAATCTCATAATTAATACCTACTATTCTTATTTAAAGAATACATATATAGGAGAAGGTGGTAATGTGGCCCCCCACTTTGTTTATCAAGCATTATTTAAAAAATATAGGAGTCAGAAACCTAAAAAATACATTATGGGACTTCTTATTCATTTGTTTAAACATTTCTTATTAGGGAATAAATAAAACTCGTGCAGGATAATCGAAAGTTTTAATTATTCTTAATCAATCACATTTGGTATTTTGAGATCAAGTGATGGTAATGTGACCCCCCGGGGATGTCACATTAAATGTATTGCACAAATGAAACTTAACGGCAAAAATAACAAATGTAATAGTCACAGGCTTCTTTTTTTTTTAATTATTCGTCCCCCTAACATTATCAGGGCTATTTATTTTCTATTTGTCTGTAAATACAATTTGTCTTATTAGCCTAAGATGTAACAATTCAATATTTATGATATCCAAATCAATATAAAATATACGATGTAATTAACACTAAATTCAAATACCAATTCCAATATAAAAAATTACAATAAAATGATTCCACTAAAATAAACAAATAAAACAAAATGCCTACAATTAAAATGTCAAAATAATAAAACAACGGCACAAATATAAAACAAAAAGAACAGAGACTATTCTAATATCACAGCTTAAAATTAGAACCTAATTGTTACTATCACACAAAATACTGCTGTTACGCTTGTTCACTACACCCACGATCGTTCTGCAAAAAGCCAGGAAGATGTCCCGCTTTTTACCCCCCAGGATGGATGGCAGATTCTCACCCGTTATCGATGTGCCCAATTTCCGCTCAATATCGTATCTATTGCTAGCAAAAATTGGGCACTCGAGTAGCAGGTGAGGAACCGTCTCCTCAACTCCTGGCTGACACAGGCAGGACGGATCCTCCTTCAACTTGAATCTGTTAAAGTAGAAGGCGAATCCGCCATGACCGGTCAGAATCTGTGTGGTGTGGTGTGTGATGTCTATTTTCAGTACTATTTTGTATGCAGCGGCAGCGTTTGGGAAAAAGAGCTTCGTGACTCCGGCCGTCCCTCCCACTTCGTATCTCCTGTTCCATTCCTCAATCGTATCCTCTCTCAAGATACGCTTGACGAATGAAACAGGACACAGATCGTAGTCAGGTTTCCTTCTCAATTTCAGCGCGGCCTCCTTGGCTAGTTCGTCAACCCTCTCATTCCCTCTCAACCCTGCGTGCGCCTTAATCCAAAACAGGGAGACCTCCCGCCTCTGCAATGCAGCTTTTCGGAGGTCCGCCCTTGTTTGCACTGCCAGAGGATGAGGGGAACTAAGGGTGATAGCCTGGAGAGCCGATCTGGAATCGCTAAGGATACCGACCTTTGCCATTCCACTCTTACAGGCCATACTTACTGCTCTTTGGAGCGCTAGAAGTTCGGCTTGGTAGACGGTGCAATACGGTGACAAGGCAAGCTTGACGGCCTTTGTCTCGGCCTCATACTTCCATACGGAGAGTGCGGCTCCGACTCGACCGTCAATCTTGCTGCCGTCCGTATAGATCCTATGGATGTGGCTATCAACCACATCGGCATACAAGTCCTCATCTACCATCCCGAACCTCAGCTCTACCTGCTCTGCCGGATGTGGGTCCTCAATCGCGGAAGCCATTCGTTCCACCTCCCTGTCCCCCAATGCCGGGTATGACACTCCCTTCTTGATCTCATAAAGTCTCGATGCTTCGAGTATTCTGAGATCAAGAGGGAGTATTCCAGCCAACAGCAGCGCTGAGTTCAGGCAGACGGTCCGATATGCTTTTCAGATCTTCAATGCAAAACTTTTTTGGACGGAGTTGAGCCTTTTTTGGATCCCCATCTTTTCCACGTTGCGTGCCCACGCTGCTGATGCATACATAATAGTCGGTTCTATGACCGCTGTATATATGATTTTAACTACTTGGGGGTAAAGACCCCAACCTACTCTGGCTGCTCTGGCTAGCATTTTGTAGCGAACAATAGCTTTTTGGTACACGTTCTTGACATGCACTTCATCAGCATACAAAATCTTACTCCCTCTTTTGTCCCCTAAGAGGGGTGGGGGGAAAAATGTTATGTAACACCAGATGTTAAGTTGGAAAAACAGTAAATAATATAGATTAAGTCCATTAAAGAAAAAAGTTTACTTAATACAAAATCTGACCCTCTCTTTGGTGGGGGGGGGGGGGGGGGGGGTGATTTTTATACATCATCATCATCAATGTTGAGTTGGAAGAAGGCAAATATATCTGCGAAAACCGTATGGAAATCGGATCAGTAGTTTTCGTGTTAAAGCAAAAGTCTTATACAAAATCTGACCCCCTCTTTCGTCCTTTTAAAGGGGTGGGGGGAATTTTTTTTATACACCAGATGTTAAGTTGGAAGAAGACAAATATATCTGCGAAAACCGCATTCAAATCGGATCAGTAGTTTTCGTGTGATGCTGGAACAAACATACAGACAGACAGACAGACAGACAGACAAAAAACTGACCACATTTTTGGCCTGTATAGCGATGTAGTGACACCCTCCGCTTATTATTTTTTGAATATCTTTAATGTACAGAATCGTCATTTCTACAGTTTTATTATATTTGATTCATAATACTGGATATCAACACCCCCCATAATAGTCACCTTTGGAGCCTCCACAGGCTACATAGCCCATTAGTCAAAAGCCAAATATTTCTGTTTCTTAACAACAGCTATCGAAATAAAATCACACACATTTAAAAGTTGCGCCGGTCGCAAGTTTAAACTCGATCGAATGACAATCGAACTTGACAGCCTCTGTTGGATTTGTACGGTGCTATATTAGTAGCATGCCACGAGCATCCCGTTCCACCAAAATTATACTGGATAGCGTTGTTAAAACATTAAAATATTGAAGGGGGCCAATATATATGCAGGGGCCACATTACCACCTCTTCCCAATAATATTATACTTACTTATTTAAGTTGTAACACTTTCAGCTAACCTAATTAAAGTAAACAGGCTTGAATTAATTTTCATTGGCAATTCTTATTAATGGTGATCACGACAACAATAGTATTTCCAAGAATCCGCGATCGAAGGATTAATATCAATTTATTTTCGGATTTCAATAGAAAAATAATTTTAATCTTGAAAGCAATTCTTAATACAATCATAATACCAGAATACTTATGTAATAATAATTGTATTACAATTCTGATATTTAAAATCATATATTAAATCCCATTGTAATTTATCGGTGTCATCAACATTATAATATGGTAATTGGAATTTGTCACATCGGTGAAATGGTTTTGTCATCGCTATCACCAAATTATTATCATAACAGTTCAGACAATATTGCACGTAGAGCTTGTCAATGAAACCAACAACGTCTGCGTCATAAGTATTCTTTTGTTTCTTTGATCGCAACTTCCCAACCTCTTTGTAGTCTGACTGTCGCACGAGTGGAACATCTACCTACTTAAATGTAATTAATTCAAAATTTTGACATAGGTAAGCCTTAAAAATTAATAGTTTGACAGGTAATGTATGGGACATTACCTGTCAAACTCTTCATTAAATTTAAGGTTCATCATAATTCTGAGTGCGGCGGTGAGGTCTTCACTCTAACAGCTAACTAGCCGAATTAAGAATTTGAGATAACAGAAACTGGACTTTAATTTGTTAAATTACTGTACTTGTCTTAATTTTAGCAGATATAACTATGAGGTAGGTTTGATTGGGCTTCAAAAGTTATTATAGACATGGTTTGATAAAAACGCTAGGCATAATATTGTTTTAGTTCAGAGGGCGATTTATTTTATTTATTTATCGTATCTAGAGGTAGTCAGAGCCCCCGCTACCATATTATGTACAATGTGTGCAATGCACACGGGTACCACCCTCTAGGGGCGCCAAATAGCCATCTTTAGGGGCGCCAAAACCAAGGACCCAAAAAATTTGCCTAAAGGGGCGCCAAAATTTTTATTTTGCACACAGGCGCCAGTAGCCCTTACGGGGGCCCTGGAGGGCTGGAGGTAGTTATTCTTTTTGATTTTTTTAGTTATATCTGTTGTATATTTTTTTAAAGCTATTTTAAAGGAAAGTTTATTTTTAAGTGACCGTGTGACTCTACCATAACCGCGAATTTATAGTAAAGAGACCAAAATATAGAGGACTTACAAATTACTTATATAATAAAATATGTTAGCTAATTTTTTTTCATAAGTCTGATAATGTTGTAAATTACACCTTACCTCATTGTAAAGAAAAAAAATCGGTTATTTTTCATTGTTTCCTTTCCATAGTAGAGCGTAAAATAAATAATTTTGATTATTGAACGCTATTTTGTACGTTATTGTTTTCTAGTTTTACGCTGATTATGTTATTTCATATCTTGATAAAAGTATATTTCTTTTGTAAATTGTAACTACGTACTTAATTTTAAATATGCTAGCAATGTCGGATTTTGCGCAGTAACGTTAAATTGCACAGTAGGTATATTGTTTGGTCTGGAATACAGAGCGAATGCTTATTTTGCCATTTGTTTTACCTAATTTAAATATATTATATTTTATTATTATAGATTTTAGGAGCACTCAATATATTTTCTAGGAACATCGTATATCGTCATGCTGCTGAACGATGACACATCGGCATCAGTGACATCACACATAAACGATGTTGCCATATGGAAGAAAAATATACTATTAGTACAATTTGATAGTTTTTAGTACAGTTCATAAAAACAAAATATGATTTTAATTAACTTAATCTTAACATTGGCCATATTGGGCAATGATCGATAACCATGAGTGCCAACATGTTTTTGCACATCTATAATACAGTAGAGAATCGACGTTGATTCCTCTAGGTACTCGTTCTTTTCATGAGCTTACATGATTTTAAGCTTCATTGTAGATACCGAAGTATTAAATCATTTTTGGTACTTGTCAAGTTTACTTACTTTACTTACTTTCTACCAATATAGGAAATTCAAATTACCTTAGGCAACATACAGTATGATTTGGCTTAGCACAGACTTACAAGACTGACACGTGGGTAAAAATTTAAAGCCGCCTTATTGTAAAATGTTATGTATGAGATAGATGTTTTACAATCTCACTTGCCTCGCCCTCTTGTACTTGTCAAAATCTTCCAAGTAATTTTGCATTAACTGAAATAAAAACTAAGCCTGGAGTTGTTTTGAGTGGCAGCTGTTGCTTCAGGTAAGGACGTTGATAATGTTATTCTAGAATCTAGAGCCATAGCATCCATGCAGAGCTCTGGTTTCCTCCAAAAGCGGTGCCGTCATATAGCGGCCGTAATACAGCGGTGAATGACGTCACTATAGAACCACAGTGTAAATAACATTATATAATAGTTACGAGTATTTACACTGTGATAGAACGTTGTCTATGTAAGCAATATATCGTGGTTTCCTAGAGAACAGTAATTGACACCGTAATGTCAGAAAGCGGTGCCGCAATTTGCATGACGGCCGTCATGTCGGTGTCGAATGGACTGTGAAGGTTTCTTTCGTAGCGGTGAAGCCATTTTCAAGGACATTGCACGTATTATTGTTCAAAATGAGTTTCGTCAACTGAACCAGCGAGGATGATAAAATTTTAACTCATTTTGTGCGGGTTCATGAGATACTATATATAATGTATATAGTATAATATGTAATGTATATAGTACATATAATGTATATAGTATATATAATGTATATAGTATATATAATGTATATAGTATATATATAGTATAGCATAAAGACTTGTACAGACGGATAAAAATATGACCGTTGAACTCTCGAACATTCCACGTGTCTACGGCCGTCTTTTTGCGCTTGCGTCCGTTTAAAAACGCTTTTTGAGGAAACCAGAGCTGTCTTTTTAACGTTAATATTATTTAGTATTTTTTAAAGCGGATCTTCCACTTGATAATATAGGAATATTCCTTTTATCACGTTGTAAACTAAAAATATACCACTGGTAGGTATAAAATGAATTCATTTGGTAGAAAATATTTTCTGCTCAAACACACCGGCAACAATTACATACAATAACACATAACGAATTTAGTGTTGTTTTGATCGTACAGCGCTGCGGTTGTGCGCCCGCGCATGAAGTGAACATGTTAAAGTTTTGGATTTTCTTGACATTTCTTGTCACAGGCCTCACAGGTACAACATTGTTTTCGTTTTCTGTCAAAAGTGTGTTGATTTAGTTAAAAGCTTGCGCAGTTATTGTGGTTATAAATACGGAGTGACATTTACGCTTCTTCATAGATATAGCGGCTGAAATAAAAGCCAGGAATTAGTGTCATTGGTCATTACTAAGCAGAATTTCCCAGTATTATTTTGATGGCTAAAACGTTTTTTTCTACAAATTGACGTCGACTTACCGAGTTTGACAAACATAAATATGGAAAAACTGATTTTTAGGTTATACATAGTATACCTTCCTATAGTAGAGTAGGTATAGACTTTAGACTTAGAGTATAGTGTACCGAAAACGCAGTATGCAGGCTTTAGATACGAATAGGCTATCCACAGACCACAACTTTTTTTTACAGATTCTTCTATCTGTCAAGTTAAGTGGTGGATAGCCTAACCGGCACTTATCAGGAAGTTGTGAAACAGGCCCTTAATATGATATTGTATTTTGTAATGGCTTTTGAAGTCTTACCTCTACGAATCTATAATATATAAATAATAAAAAATCGACCAAGTGCGAGTTGGACTCTCGCACGTACCTACTATTATAGACAGTGGCGTAACTATAACATGCAGGGCCCGTGGCAAATTGATGGGGCCCTATTAGTAAAAATCGTCAAGTTCATAATAAAATAATGTACTATTTAAAAAATCACCGACCTTACGGCCTCTCAGGCCTCTCGGCCTCTCGGGCCGGGACTCTTTTGGGTCGGGACTCGGGGGCCCGCATTTTGCCAGCCCTGCCACCATAATATTAGTTATGCCACTGATTATAGAGCAAAAATAGGCAAAAAATGTGTTTTTGTATGAGAGACCTTAATTATTTAGTTTATTTTAATTTTATAATTAATTGTTAAATTACAAATACAACTCAGTATTTTGTGAAAATTTCAAGTGCCTACCTGTTGCCATTATTGGTAGCAAGCAAAATATTCAAAAAATCACGTCTGTTGTATTCCTATAATTGTTTTTAGTAGAGAAAGTAACTAGTTATAGCGGCAAGTGGCAACAGATAATAAACAATCTGTGAACATTTCAGAAGTCTAACTATATAGTGGTTCTTGAGATACAGCCTGGAAAGTGGGGGACAGACAGACGGGCAGACATCGAAGTCAGTAATAGGGTCCCGTTTTTTCCCTTTCGGTACGGAACCCTAAACTCGCGCTCGCGGCTCGCTAAAACTTGAGAAAGGCTAAACCGATCTGGCTACTTTTAGTCTTGAAATATTTTAAAAAATGGTTATATGGTACGAAGTTCACCAGGTCACCTAGTAATATAATATTACAGGTACCTACTTTTGGCTTCTTTGGATTTTTTTGTTGGGCGGGTTGGGCCCCTCACGTTGGGCGGGCTTGGCCCCTCGCTTTATTAGGTACGGAATTATATCGCAATGATATTGCAGCATATTATCATAATGATTAATAAAAAGGTAAAACACCAATTAAAATAAAACTTTATCTGCAAACTAAAATATATTCTTCCATATTTTAGACATTTCTTTTGTATAGGTATTACTTTACGTGGGTAAGATACTTATGGAAACAAATAACAATGTTTCTTCGCTGTAAAAGCGATATCATTTATGCATATTTATTATTTACACTATAATATTATCAAAACCAAAATGTATTTTGCCAATCTTATCATTGAATGCATCCCCGATGATAACATAATTCCTGTCTTGTGAGTGTAATCCACATCTGTACTTCTATAGATTTAGCTATAATTTATATTCTTAATTAATATTATAATTTCTCAATAGCTCGGTCAACAAAGTATTTGTAGAGTGCGTGAGCGGGAACCTAAGTGATTTCTGCTGGAACTTATTCAGGGTGGGTAAGGACAAAACACTACTAAAACTACTAAAAGTTCTGACGTCTAGGAGGTGAGCCGGGGGGGGGGGGCGACAAACGTCTAAATTTTTGGTTTTTCGTCAATAACTAAAAAACTATGTGTTATAGCAAGCTTTTTGACTTTTCCTGAGCGTGTAGTTCGAAAACGGATGAGAATTTGGAAAAACTGTAAAGAATACAATTTATAGAGAATTTAATAAGCTTTTATGTCATCATAGAATATTTTTGCTACAACGCATAGTTTTTTAGTTGTTGACGAAAAACCAAAAATTTAGACCTTTGTCGCCCCGAGCCGGCTCACCTCCTAGACGTCAAGACTTTTAGTATGTTTTGTCCCTAATCACCCTGGATAAGTTCCAGCAGAAATCGCTTAGGTTCCCGCTCACGCACTCTATACCCTCTTTTGAGTCATTCGTTAACCGGACTACAAGTTATTCAGTGTTTTGAGATATAAAATGTAATTACTATGTGATCATTATCATACAATCTTTTTTTTCAGCCAATGACTCTTTCGAGTGGAGCAGCGAATATGATACACCATTTGACTCTATAAGTGAAGAGGGAAGTGATGTCTTAAGAACTACAACGACTGATACGGATAATGTACCGGAAACTTACTATTCAGACATATTTGAAGATGGAAACTATAATTCCTTGAAACAGTTATATGACTATCAAGAAGAGGATAATAGATCGGAAGAAAAAGATGATAAAATTAATGAAAGAATAGACTTACATGATGGTAATGCTGACGAAAGTTTCGAACTGTCTAGCTTTAACGATCCCGACAAAAAATCACTATCGCAGGAAATTAATGATGCAATTTACGACAGTGACGATGATGTGGTTGATATTCCAGCCAGCGATGAAACAATTCAGAAAATACTAAATGACACGAAGTCAATACTTTTAGAAGATACGCAAAATGACTTCGAAGAATATTCTTCCATAAAAGATGAAGCTAATAAAAACATAACAGAAACTTACAAAGATATAATAGAGGAAACGAAAGCTTTAATAGAGACTGATGGAAAATTAGACGATAAAAATAATGAAAGCGACGATACTAACGATTCAGAAACAAACACTGATGACAACGATGATAACACTAAAAGTAATGATTTAATTGCTGATTTGGTTGAATTGAATGAAATTAAAAATAAACTCAGCAATGATGATGACAAATTTGGAGAGGAGAACGAAGATATTATGAATTATGATGAAAAAGACTATGAAGAACTTAATGACGATAATCTGGATCAGATATTTGATGATTCAACAACAAAAAGAGCAGAAGTCGTTAAAGTTCACAAAGTTGAGCCTCTTTCAGATGATTCTGATTCAATATTCCAAAACATGAAACTGATACACTTCCAAAATGATGATCTGCCTGCTGATGATATTGAACCCCTTTTATCCAAAATAAAGGATTCACAATACGGTGCGAATGCTCCGTCGGATTCACCCACAGAAGAATCTTCAACTGAAAATATTATACAGCCGAATCCTAAGGATTATGAAAATATTTTAGACACGAAGAATCTAACTGATGCTCAGGTTGACTTATTGCTGATTGACTTTTCTGACAAAAACCTTAAAAGAATACAATCTGAAGTTAAACCTGTTAAATCTGCTCGTAACGTCCAACGTATCTGGTTGAGTGTAGACGAACCCACCGTCATTACATCCCCTGGATATCCGAATCCTTATCCAACTGACAGTATTACTGACTGGATTGTCGAAGGAATTGGAACTGGTATAGAATTTAATGTAACTGACTGCGCCATCAATGGTCACGTTGGAGATTACCTCCTTGTCAAGCCAGGTAAGTTCTGACTTACTTTTTCTGCTTTCTTACAAATTCAAAACATGGAAATTGGTTATAGAATATTCTATTAATACAGGTAGAGCTGATGATTCTGGACAAGATGGACTTCTGTTTACCTATACTCTGAACACTGAGAGAAATTACAGATTTCTTGATGTAGATCGCATGTTTATGCGTTTCCAAGCTAAAACCGGAATGCAATATATGAGAGGCTTCCGTATTAGTGCTAAAATGCTGGGTAAGTTTAAATTCTTGAACTTCCTTCTTTTTATAATAAGTAATCAAACCAAATTTCACTCAGTAAAAACTGGTTTTCTATTTTTATCATATTTTCGTGACATCGAGCACGTAAGCAACCAATGTAGCAATAGGAGTCACTCGATTAACGAAGAAACATTTTTTTTCAGTATCTGCTCCGTTCATTTACGAACCTAAACCAGAACCAGAGCCTGAGGTGAGGCATGTAGATGAGGTGATCAGCCTCAACCTCGGCGGCATCAGCATGGGTAGCTTCATGCAAATCGAGGAACAGTTCAGAATGATCGTAGCTGACATGGCTACCATGTATATCAACGCGAACAACATTAGCACCATCGTTAATAACACGTAAGTGGTTGAATAGTATTATTTATTTTACTCAATTCTGATGTCTCAAATGACATATCCTCGGTTTATCGATGTTGCGATATGTATAATCTGTACATATAATAAAACTGTAGAACTGTAGATTCTGTACATTAAAGATATTCAAAAAATAATAAGCGGAGGGTAACACTACATCGCTATAAAAGCCAAAAATGTGGTCAGCTTTTTTGTCTGTCTGTCTGTATGTCTGTCTGTGTGTCTGTCTGTCTGTCTGTCTGTATGTTTGTTCCACTATCACACGAAAACTACTGATCCGATTTGAATGCGGTTTTCCGCAAAAAAAATTCCCTCCACCCCTCTAAAGGGACGAAAGAGGGGGTCAGATTTTGTATAAGACTTTTGCTTTAACACGAAAAGTACTGATCCGATTTGAATGCGGTTTTCGCAGATATATTTGTCTTCTTCCAACTTAACATGTGGTGTATAAAAAAATTTCCCCCCACCCCTCTAAAGGGACGAAAGAGGGGGTCAGATTTTGTATAAGACTTTTGCTTTAACACGAAAAGTACTGATCCGATTTGAATGCGATTTTCGCAGATATATTTGTCTTCTTCCAACTTAACATGTGGTGTATAAAAAAAATTTCCTCCACCCCTCGAAAGGGACGAAAGAGGGGGTCAGATTTTGTATTTAAAGACTTGCTTTAACACGGAAACTACTGATCCGATTTGCATACGGTTTTCGCAGATATATTTGCCTCCTTACAACTCAACATCTGGTGTATAAAAATTACCCCCCCCCCCCCCCCCCTTTAAAAGGCAAAACAACGTTTGCCGGGACAGCTAGTATGATAATAATATTATGTTACCGCTAATGTGCGTAAACCAGTTAGACTGCAGATTAACAAGGTACTCTGCAGATTATCTGGGTGAGTCAGTTAGAGTGCAAAAAGTTTATTCTATTCTTACATTAACGAGATAATCTGCAGATCACCTAGGTAATCTTCGGACTAACGACCATGCATACGGTAAATTGCATAAGACAGGTGCTTGTTTGAATTAAGTTAACATGTAATTTAGTTGTAGGGAATTATTGAATAATTATAATTTTTTGGACATAAACAAAGGAATAATAAGTATTAAGTTTGAAGTAAAATGTTAACTCCACTGATAAAATATAGCCGATCGTATTATCAACCAGAACAATAAGAACAACAACAGTCTTAGGTTAACAAACTTAGTCAAAGTTATTGAGGACTTTTACGAATTACTTAGACTTTGATCAGTCTTTGGATTGTGCTAAATAGAAAATCAACGCTAAAACAATTTTTAGCATAGATTTTTTATTTAGCACAATAATAGTAGCAATTTACAATAACATTGTTTTCCTGCTATTTAATTGACACTGGCCATGATTATACAAGGTGTAACCAAACTAAATGATAATACTTTAGGGTGTGTATGTGCCCCTTATACAGGTTGTTGAAAAACTTAGTTGATAATACCATTGATAACACTTTTGGGGTGTGTATGGATCCCAAAATTTATTTTGTTTTGTATGGGCAAGCGCGTCACGAATTTTTACATACAAATGTGAAAAAAAAGTTACTATTTCAGCACTGTGACAGCGCTACTTTTACAGTGAACTTTATATAGGGGACCCATACATAGTACACACCCTTGAGTATTATCACTTAGTTTTGTTACACCCTGTATAGCCAAAGCGCCATAAAAAAGAACAAAGGAATAAAATATCCAATTTTAGCTACAATGTTACGCCACTGATAAAATAAATTACAACAAATCAAATCATCGAACGCGAGAATGGGTGCAGTCCTAGCGGAGGAGTGAAACAAAAGTGATTCATTCACTGTCTTCCGCAATTTAACGACGTACTATTCGTTACTATGCAAAATAACTAGGTAAAGTACGAATATGAGCTTTTTTGATTTAAATTTCACACTTTAACGGATGGTATAGCAGGAAATCTGCAGATTATCTAGTTAATGTGCACAGTAACGTATTCCGCATTCTAACGGTAACATAATAATATAATAAATTGTTATGAGTCATAAACTCATAACTCATGAATCATGATAATACCAACGATTTAGATGACTAAAAACAATAAGTTTTGGTACGTAGTTTTTAGCTCGTAGGTATTAAATTGTTGCTACATAAAATTATAAAGCACTTACAAGAGAGATAAGTACTTCAATCCTACTTGTTATTTAGTACGAATTTATATTAAACGAGCTTTTGCCCGCGGCTTCGCTCGCGTTAAGAAGTAATATACAAACTTTCATCCCCTATTTCAATCCCTTGGGGTTGGAATTTATCAAAATCCTTTCTTAGCGGATGCCTACGTCATAACATCTACCTGCATGCCAAATTTCAGCCCGATCCGTCCAGTGGTTTGGGCTGTGCGTTGATAGATCACCATGTCAGTCAGTCACCTTTATGAGTTTTATAAAATATATAGAAGATATAGACTAGATGACCCGGCAAATGTTATTTTGCCATATAGATTATTTCTAGTACCTATAAATATAAAAAGATAAAAACTAGTGATGGGCCGAATGTGGTTTTAACCGAATACGAACTTCGGCCGAACATTCGGTAAAAATGAAAAATTCGGCCGAAGTTCGGCTTCAATTTCGCCGTGCTTTTTCGTGTTGTGACTTGTTTACGCACTTGCTGCAAATATTGCTAGATGTGCCCCGCCCGCACTCCGCGCTTCCCCGCGTGGCCAAATATTGAGGAGACCAATATAATTTAGTATTTTTATTAAGTTAAGTACCTACCTATAACCTATGCAAAGATTTCTAAAACTCATTAATCATTATTAAGATCTTCCAGTTTCATTGTGTGTTCTGACTAGGTACGAGAGATTTCTAATGGTTAGTAATTATTATTGTTAAGAAAAATAGTTTAATTTTTGTTTTTTGATTAAGTAAGAGAGATCAAGACTTGTTGAGAAGGGCAGCAAAATTTTGTTTTTTGATTAAGTAAGAAAGATTTCTAAGGCTGGTTTGGTTAGTAAGAAGAGCGGTTTAATTTTGTGTTTTGTTTGATTAAGTAACCAAAGATTTTTGAGACTGGTACAGTTAAAAAGACCAATTTAAGTTTTTTGGATATCACGTATGATTACTTTTTCTAATTCAAATAAATGACTATCAATGAGTATATCATACTTATTTTATTTAACTATTACTACATATATGTTTTTTCATTAATTTCTATTATAATAGTGCAAGTATATAGTGCAGAGTGTTCGGCATTTTAACCGAAATTCGGCCGAATGACGAAGTTCGGTTCAAGCTGCCGAAGTTCGACAAACCGAATGTAAAACGAACTTCGGCCCACCCCTAATAAAAACCTATTCTCAGGCCTAACGATTGTACCATCGAGGAAATTGATTATTAGGCATTTGACGGACCTACGTCATATGGTCGGCTTGTATGTCAATTCAGTGTTAGCTGTGATCAGTCGGATGGGTTTGACTTAACGCGACTAAATTACTTAGGGCCTCCATCTGCCTAGGAATCAACTTCTCTGATAGTACATACAAACTGTCAAAAAATATTGAGCCGTTTTGGAGGAGTTCGAGCACAAACACAGTGACACGAGAATTTTATATATTAGATTTTATACTACAAGTTACTTTTAGATAATGCTCCAATTGGTATTTCATAATAAATAGAATATTATGTTGTAGTCAACATATTCAATAATGTTGAAGCTAATGATAACCCAATGACCGGCTTGTATCTTTGTGTCGGTAAGATCTAATATTGTGGTAAGACCTTACTGACACTTTTCTATAATACAATTTTGCGGCATTATAGTGCGAAAAAACAACTTTAAATGCCTACAAATCTGGAAACATGAGCTTAGAGTGCGTTGCACCAACTTACTTCAACTATAACTGTAACTAACTATAACTTTAACTATAACTTTAACTATAACTTTAACTATAACTACAGTGCAAAATGTCAAATCTTTGGTTACCGTTAAATATGGCCGCCGCCATATTTAACCATAACCGCTCATACATAAATCTAATTTTTTCGTAAAAATTTACTATGTTTCACAGTGTTAAATTTTTCTGTCGACTTTTACGGATAATTCAATTTTTTATACTCTCAATCCCATTACATGTAGCTTTAAAAATAAACGCAACAGACATATTCTGTCAATTTCTGTGGTCAAAGTTAAGGTTAAAGCTAAGTTAGCCTTAACTATAACCATAACTTTAACTTTAACTTTAACCACGCCTCTGGTGCAACCCACCCTTAAACAATTAATTATTAAGCGATAGAAAAGAAATTAACAAAAGCATAATTTGTGTAACACTTTTAATATCAATCAACGAAAGAAAACGTGTATTAGGTAATTAACACAATTTTTCGTATTCAAAATGTAAATAATATTGAAATGGTTGCATTAATAGAGATATGGAAATATCTAATCGTGTTATGTTTATTCGTTGATAAATTATAATATTATCAGGGATGACTACAGTGGGTTTTGATGTTTACTGAATAACAACAATCCTTTTTAATAATAATATACGAGATGTATCAGCACAACTACTAAAAATAGAATGTCACTGTCCAGTTTATCGAGTAAACTAATGCGTAAAAAGTTTAACGTTTCGAGTTCGCCCATATTTTTATGTTATTTATCAGATAGATAACCAGTGATAAAACAAAATGAACAAACAACAAAGTATAATGTACCTACCATGAATGATCTCCTTGCAATTTAAAATACTTAAGGGCGTTCCTTACGGAGATACCGTAATTTACCGTATTTCAAGCCTTATAAACTCATAATCTAGCGAAGTAGGGTTAGTTCAGCCTTGTATGGGAATCTGAAATTAATTATAGTCAGAAATTTTTTTGCACCTGTATATAGGGGGGGTCATGAATAGCTTAAATTCAAAAAAATTTGAAAATCGGTTCACAAACGGCGGAGTAATCGTTGAACATACATAAAAAAAAAAATCCACAGCTGAACATATAACCTCCTCGTTTTTTTGGAAGTCGGTTAAAAACTCGACCAGCCACGACGTGTGCGTTAGCCGCCAAAGTTGGTTTGAAGATCAAATTTTTTTTGACATATCTCCTTTATTTTATATTTTTTTACGAAAATGATAAGTACTAAATTTGTTGTAAATTTAATTGTCTACATTTTGAGTTCTTATAATTTTCATTGTAAAATCAATATTTACGGAGATAAATGCAAAAAACAAGTCAAAGTATAATTTCGCTTGTATGTCAATTATTATCGAATTTAGCGAAAATAATTATAGAAACAAAGTTGTTGGTGATAGCTCATTAAATTTCCTACAAATTTGATCCATATGAATTTTTTTAGAAATCAATATTTAAGCTCCTACAATTACTATGGTAAATGTACCGGGACCCAAGCGACTGGATAAAACTGAATATTTCTGATCATGAATTAGACCTTTTAACAATTACGGCACAACCTACACCTGAATAATTATTAAAAAATGGCCAAGTGCGAGTCGGACTCGCTCATGAGGGTTCCGTACCATTATTAGACAAAGATAGACAAAAAATTGTGCTTTTTGTATGGGAGCCCCCCCTAAATATTTATTTTATTTTAATTTTATTATTAATTATTAAAGTACAAATACAATTAAATATTTTATGCGTATTTTAACTGTCTAAGTGCTGCTATTTTTGATAAAGAACAAAAAAGGCCACTAAAATCCTGTTTGGTATATGGGAGCCCCATCAAATATTAAATATAATATGTTTTTTAGTATTTGTTGTTATAGAGGGTAACAAAATACATCATATCTGAAAATTTCAAGTCTCTACCTATCACCGTTCTTGAAGCCTGGAGACAGACAGACGGACAGACAGCAAAGTCTTAATTTTAATTGTGGTTAATATAAAGAGCTACAAGTTTATTTCTGTTTTTTTTCTGTATTTGACAATAATCGCGATACAGGTCGAACAAGTCGAAATTATACTTTGACTTGTTTTTTGCAGTTATTTCCTTAAATATTGATTTTACAATAAAAAGTATAAGGACAAAAGTTGTAGAAAATCAAATTTTCGACAAATTTGATCCTTATCATTAGCTTAAAAAAATAAAAAATAAAGGAGTTATAGCTAAAAAAAGATTGGACCTTCAAACCAATATGGCGGCTAACGCACACGTCGTGGCTGGTCGAGTTTTTGAATTTAAGCTATTTGTGACCTCCTCTAAATACTGGTGCAAAAAAATTTCTGACTTTAATTAATTAAAAAAAAAATCTAACCCTACTGGGCTAATCTGAAAGCTACAAAGTTATAATAAATATACAGCAATAATTTTCAGTATATTAACATTCCTTTCCTCGTTTTAAATGTTCTATTTTTGTTTATTATACTCATGATATCAGCTTCCAAAGTAAAACCAATTTATTAAAATTCAAGCATACATTCAGCATCTCCTTAAGATTTACAAATTACTTTTATTTGAAACACACGCCAATAGATCGACAATATCATAAACTACATATTCCCCGTTTTAATTTTTTTTAGGGCAATTTTGAACTAAGATAAGTAAAAAAATAGGGTTTTGGTGCGATCTCGGCAACGCGGCAAATGTATGGCCAAGGCCGTTTGCTCGGGGGACGGCCTTAATACATTTCCAAACGGTATTATAAAATGACCAGTGTTATAATTACTGTTAAATACAACGTTGTTAGATTGAATAATGCTCTGACCATCTGACCAGTATGGACCATCATACTTCCGTAGTAATTGTTTTTCATTGTTATGAACTTATATGAGTTATAGTCAGGGTTTACTAGAACATTTTTTGTTTGATTTAGTAACTAACAAAACTTGGGTGACCACGGAACCCTAAAACGGAACTCTAACCAGCAGATTTTTTGTATATTATTGATAGGTTGATAGTTATATATGTAATTTTAGAGTAATATTGTTCTACAAATAGAACTATATTTTTAGGGCCATCAAATGAAAGTCTGAAATCCTTTCTATCTCTGTTAGCCACCACTTTCAAGATTTTTCGCAGATAAAAATGTTGTTTGTCTTTACAAAATGAAGCTACTCACAAAAAAATTTGCTTGATAATAATTAAAAAAAATGTTCTAGGGAACCCGGACTATTATAATTATATTATACTTTACTAGCGACCCGCCCCGGCGTCGCACGGGTATAAAATATATAGCCACTGAAAAAATGATTAAAATCGATAGCCTATGATCCTTCACGTGGTCTACTTCTTATCTGTGCCAAATAACATAAAAATTGCTCCAGTAGTTCGCGAGATAAGCCCTTTCAAATAATTTCCCCCGTTTTTTCCACATTCTCCTATTAGTTTTAGCCCCAATTTCACCAACGTCTGTTAGTGTTAACACCTTGTTAAAATTTCATGTCTTCTCTTTCATTGATAAGAAAAGTGAAAGAGGTAACGTGAAACTAATTCGAGCGTTATCTTTAACAGTCGTTGGTGAAATTGGGGCTTAGCGTGATAAAATATAGCCTATAGCCTTCCTCAATAAACGGGCTATCTAACACTGAAAGAATTTTTCAAATCGGACCAGTAGTTCCTGAGATTAGCGCGTTCAAGTTAGCCGTTTCAAATAATTTTCCCCGTTTTTCCACATTTTCCTCTATTTCTTCGCTCCTATTAGTCTTAGCGTGATAAAATATAGCCTATAGCCTTCCTCGATAAATGGGCTTTCTAACACTGAAAAATCATCAAAATCCGATGCGTAGTTTTAAAGATTAAAGGGAACAAAGGGACATGAGGGAAAAAAAAGCGACTTTGTTTTATAATATGTATAGATAATTACTGCAACAGTGTCACTCGTAACGTATAAATGTTACGGGCAGACACTGCTGGTATGCTGGCAACACAGAAGAATTAGTAGAGGATTTAACTTCACATTTACCCAGATTCCAAACAAAGTTGTAATAATAGCACAGCGCATGCGTGAATATCACACATGCGCCGGGCGAATGTCATGTCTATTTTAGTAGCAAGCTTTCGTGCGCCACGAGCTTACACCACCACGCATCACGATATTAACAAACTAGTTAACAATAAACGCCTTGCTTTCTGTGCTTTTCTCGTATAAACAATCGCGATATTCAACAATGAAAACGTTAAAAATATTAAGAACGTAATTAAGATAGCCGTAAGTGTTAAAATGCAGCAATGCGCCAAAAGATCGATGCCAGTATTCCCTGATGCCAAAGTTTACAAAATCTAGTGCGAAGTAAATAAAAATATGGAGCCATTTATAGATAAAAATAATTTTGCAGTGAGTGCTATCGTCACGGTCGCCATGCAAATATTATTTTTTACGATCGCCTCGCTGTCGCAGAGTGACAAAGTTACCGACTTTACGGGTGGTGCCAATTTTATTATCATAGCTCTACTGACATTCTTCCTCGGACAAGGAGGCAGCACGCTTAAGAGTTACGACAGCAGACAGTTAATGGTCACGGCGTTTGTATGTTTGTGGGGCATCAGACTCTCCGGGTATCTTATCTACAGAATCTATCACATTGGAAGAGACAAACAATTCGAAGATCGGAAGAGCAACACCCTAAGATTTGCTGTTTTCTATACCTTTCAAGCTTTTTGGGTGTACATAGTCAGTTTACCTGTTATAATAATAAATTCGCCTCATCATTCTTACCCCAAGGCCCCCAAAACTATGACAACTTTAGACTCAGCTGGAGCTGGTGTTTTTGTAATAGGATTATTAATTGAGACTTATGCAGACTTACAGAAATTCGCATTTCGTCAAGAACCGGCAAATCAAGGAAAATGGTGCAACGACGGCCTGTGGGGACTGTCCCGACATCCAAACTACTTTGGAGAAGTAGTATTGTGGTGGGGCTTATTCATAATATCTCTAAATGTTATAGAAGGTATCGAGTACATTGCGATATTGTCGCCATTATTCACGACGGCAATAATTTTATTCTTATCAGGAATACCGTTGCTGGAACGGTCAGCCGACGAAAAATACAGAGATAACCCAGATTATTTATATTACAAACAATCAACGTCACCTTTTATACCGATACCGCCTGCGATTTATGTCGAAGTTCCAAGATTTTTAAAGTTTATATTATGCTGTGAGTTTCCTATCTATGACTCGACAAAAGACAAATTCCCCTCGCCGACTATCGTCACCGAAATCACCGGCATATCTATGGTGCAGTCTCAAACATAGCTAACAAACGCCGTGCGCGATAGCGTTGCGGCATTAGACCCCGATAACCCAAAATTACAAAATTCTCAAAAACAATTGTGATACTCGGCCGAAGATAGGCCTCAAATCAAGTTGCCAAATACGTTGCCACTAAAAAATAATAATACGATAGAAATGAACAGGTACAATGCTTACATGGAGAATTTAAAACGTAATAAAAGACTTGCACTAGGTTTGATAGAGGAGACAAAAGAAATTATAGATGGTAATTCTGATGATAGTCCTGTCAAAAATATCAGATTAAGGTCCTCAAGTGACGAAATAAAGAGAGGTGTACCTAGCACGAGTGCTAACGATAAGAAGCCATTAGAATATGTTAAGCACGGTAAAATAACATTTAATACAACAGCAATTTTGCACCATTACCCACAGTTGCAGAACAAAAATTATGCAAATAATACTATGGATGTAGGCTCAGATAGAAAATCAGATTTAAATGAAAAAGAATCGCCTAAGTTAAATAACAATAATAGTGTTAAAGAAACCAAAATAAATATTAATGATGAAAATAACAAAAACAATAATAAATCTAACACTGATAGTTATATTAAACAAAAAACCTTACAAGTTTTAAAGCGACCTGTTAAATTTGCGGAAGAGAAGCTTGTATGAGGTTTAGCCTCACATTTTTCATCTCGTATGAAAATGTGGAATTTTTGGCACAAGAAGCCTGTTAAAGTGAAATCAAACATATCGAAGAATAAAATATTGTAAATTTATATTATGAAAGACTGGAGATAATCTGGAAATATAATTCATAAAGCGAAATAATATATAATATAGTATATATGAAACTTAAAATTATAATATTTCGTTGTTGTAGTATGTGCAGAAATTTTAAACGTATAGCTATTAAGTAGATAAATAGTCGAATCCGTCTCGAATAATATAATTCCTATTACACTACGATTAAAGTGAGCGTATAACTTAACTGCTAGAATAAGGAACTGAAGCCAAACTTATTGGGTAAGCCTTTTTTTGTAACTTTTAATTTTAAGTAGAAAACTAAACTAATTATCATTAACTGGAGCATAGTGAAGTTCGCAAAATAAGTAACTAAAATGCTTGAGTTCCACTTTTATATTCAGTGTTATCTTTTTACGTAATACAATTTCTTGACTTGGCATCAGTCCAACTCGTGGGGTGTGAAGCTTCGCCCATAACAATCGGGCCAGAGACACAGTATGGCGCTATTTTTTAATTCACCTGAGTAGCTTGTCTTTTACAGCACTGTGTTCTGCATTGTTGCTTATATTTAGATGTTTTGTCTTTTGAAGATTATTATTTTTATTTTCTTCTACCTAATGTGCAGCTATGTTTATTTTTGATATTGTAATTTAAAATATTGCAAGTCTCATAACATCGACTCATGAGTAATTTGATCGCTATGGACAGCTATCCACAGACATCAATCTAATTCCACATACGTTTTATAGTAACACCTATTCATTCTCTGCTAGCTTTTGAAAGAGCTACAAGGGGTCCTCTCATTGCATGCATGAACACGACCATGCATAATAAAAGGTCAATTTGTTGAATACAAGCTCGAATTTTAAGCAACCTTCCCTAGATAGCAAAATAAACTTTTGAAACTATTTCAACGTATTTTTGAAGTGAAAACTTCTTTAGCGGCGTTGAGCACTTTTGTGGGATGGGTAAAAACTTTGAAAGTCGCGTCAGATTCTCGTGCTGATCGAAAAACCGTAAGACGGTTGGAGAGTAGTGTTGTAACATCGAAATCGATTAATCGAACAATCGATTATTTTTTTTCGATTGTCGATATTTTTTAATCGATTGTAAGGGTTTCGATTAAGTAAAAAAATAGATTTTTTAAAAATCGATTTTCATAAAAAATGGGTTAAAAATTAACGGCCGTTCCCAATATTCAATCTATCTCTGGTTTGACATACGACCGATCGCAGCTAACATTGAATTGACATAAAATATATGTATTATGTATTTAATATTACCATTAAACATATGTATCTAATGTCTAATGAGAGCTATTCCTATTTCTAATAGGGCAAAACCAGAGATAGATCAAATATTGGGAACGGCCATTAATCGATTGTAAGGGTTTCGATTAATTAAAAAAATCGATTTTTTAAAAATCGATTTTCATAAAAAATGGGTTAAAAAAATTGTAAGGGTTTCGATTAATTAAAAAAATCGATTTTTTAAAAATCGATTTTCATAAATAATGGGTTAAAAATTTAATCGATTGTAAGGGTTTCGATTAATTAAAAAAATCGATTTTTCAAAAATTGATTTTCATAAAAAATGGGTTAAAAAAAATAATGCACAACGTTAATAATCAAGTTTTCACTTCTGCCGGCACTCTCGGAGTGCAACCCGTTTTTTTTTATAGATTAAATTACTTTACCTTAAAGTTACTCTTTCAATTTTTCCAAGAAATTAAACGGATTTTCATATCTTTATAATTCCCCTTTATCAAGAACTTAAGCTATTTAACAAATGGAACTGAGCCAAGCAAGATTTGCATGTACAGTAAGTATCGCGTACGATATGAACTTTCAGTTAATGACTGTATAAACTAAGCAACATTTTTGCTCTAATATGTCTGCAATGAAGTGAAGACTGCAGGTGTAACAGTTTACATAACACAAGGTTAAATGTACATTGTTCACGAACACTTGTTTACATAGATGACATTCTTACATAGATGACTTTCTGCAATGATATTCTCAATTTATAATATTACAATGAGATCTAGGAAGCTATGTGTTTTATTTTCCTGATTATAGCAGAGTAATAGGTATAATTTCAGTATATTCCTGCAAAAAAGAGCGTTTTGATAATGTAAACTGTCTTCAGGTTTCCTGAAAACCACTCATCAAAGCATAAATCTACTTATTTATTACTAATCTACTATTGTTATTTACTACATTCAACTTAATTGCAAATAATTATAAACTTATAACAATTGCAGGAAATTTATTTATATCCCTCGGGATATAAATGCTCGCATAATATATGTTCATAAAGTCTCATAAACTTGCGACCATTTAGCCTATAACCCAGGGGTTCCCAATCTTTTTCAGCCTGCGGCGCACTTACGAGTCTCAATATTTTGTCACGGCGCCCTATTTTACCTATCTATTACAGCAACATACATAAATAAACACCTTTAATGATTAAAGTTAGGTTAAGCAAGTAAATAATAATAAACAAATATTTAATCATCTACCTGCCTAATTAATATTATAATTTAATTTTTTGGATATTTGTGGTTTCGGATAAGGATGGAGGATCGACTCACGGCGGCGCCCCTCTTGCCTTTCCACGGCGCATCAGTGCGCCGCGCTGTGGCGCACAGTTTGGGAACCCCTGCTATAACCTAAAACTATTTCAGATTGGATGCGACACAAATCACCAGCCGGGGCCTGTGCTTCCACAACTGGCCGAAGTATGAGATGTGCGTGGAGGTGCACTTCGGAGTGTCCCTCATCATGGAGGAGGGAGAGAGGCCCAGGCTCGACGAGGAGGACCTCCACACCATGTGGTTCCAGTACTCCACCGTGGATCCCTTCGCGACGAGACTGAGGATGATGGGTATCACTGTAAGTGATCGAAATGGTCTTATGCTTTGTTCAAACCTACGCGACCAACGCAACTGCGAAGCGGGAGCGTCTACCACGCGGCGGACGCTGCCCATGTCATCTTATGTGTTTTAACTTCAAGGTTTCCAGGAACATGATCAATAATTTTAATACTACGTTTGTGATTTGTATGATAAAATAGGTGGTGTAGTGGCAGTAATAAAAGATTGATTTAATTTTTAAAAATTTATATCGGACTTTATCTTTCGTTTGAAACATGCATTGAAAGTTTGATACTATTGTTTGATACACGTAGAAACTATGAATTTTTGGTCCAATTATTTTTCCACGAATTGCTTCATATTATAGATCTTTATTTGGAAAGTAAAAAAAAAAAAAACAATTTCCTTTTTCAGGAGTTCCAAGTGCCGAACGACCACGGTGTGCTGCTGGTGTGGCTGGTGATCGCCGGTGGCGTCGTCATCTCCATGGTCATGCTCGCCTTCGCGCTCTGGAGGTTCAGCTGCTTCGAGGATTACAGCAGGTATGTAAATTGATTCGTAGGCAGTTGACGGATCAACGTCATTTGGTCGGTCAGTTTGACACGATAAACCCTAAGGCTACATACTCCTGGTGGCAAATAGAATATGAAAAACCCTCATTATAGTCGTGATCTGTCGACTGGGTTGGACATTACGCAACCAAATTACGTAGGTCCGCAATCTACCTCTGAATCAACTTTTCTGATAGTACAATAAGTTTTCAAAATAGTTCACATAGTCTATTAGATGTTACCTGCAATGTCGTCGGGCGAAAACTTATCGCTCGAGATACATTTTTCGTGACAAAAATCCTAAATCCTTTCCCAGGACTCAAAGTAGGTATACCCATTCAAATTGGCTTAGTGGTTCAAGCTTGAAAAGATGACAAACATAATGAGGGTTGAGAGATAAAGACTAGTAATTGCCAAATTGCAATTTAAATTTATTCATTAAGAACCTTATTAAATTCAAAATAATCTAGAACAAAAAATGTAGAGCAAATACATTAAACATTTAATTATTGTAGATCAGTTTTTGGAAAAAGTTACAGTAATTTAATACCATTGCACCGCGATAACGTTTTCTTGAAGGCTGTTACTTATTTTTATGAGTTGAACAATGTTTTGGAGTATGATTCGTGACAGAACGAATTTCATTTAGATACCCTATATCGGTCAACTCGTTTCGTTTTAATCCTTCCATCGCGGATTCTTGGAAATGCTATTGTATTCTATTATTGTCGCGGTCACCGGTGCTCTTATGGGGCTTGAAGGATTAATTTACTTAAAATGTACTTAAACCAAAAAATAAAATATGCCAAGTTAGGTATGCGCCATTGTTTTTCTCCATTTTGCGAACAATAGTGGCAAAATAGAAATATAATATCCCATAGTGAGCTTTCAGATTTAAATTGAGTTAAATCGGAACGGACTTATGGTTCGCACATGGACGCCAGTACAATTTTTCGTGATCAAACTTTATGCCCTATCTTGGGATTCAAAGTACATCCATACCAAGTTCCATAAAAATCCTTTGCTGCTTAAGCTTGAACCGGTAACAGACAGACAGAGAGAGACTTTCACATTTAAATAATTTCTCCGACTTTTCACATTCCAGGATGGCTCCATGCAGCGACACGGACAGCGTGTATGAGAAGCGCAAGCTGGACATGTTCCCCACGCCGCACCAGGCGCTCCCGCCGCTCTTCTCCGAAGACGACTACAAGTGGGCTGATAATGAGGACCATAAAGGTACCACCGAGGAAATTGATTCCTAGGCATTTGACGGACCTACGCCGTCATTTGGTCGACTTATGTCAATTCAGTGGGTGGTGGTGGCGGATGGGTTTGGTCCGCCATCTGTCTAAGAATCAACTTCTCTGAATCACTTGTCCATCCTTCTTTAGCTCTGACATTAATTATTTGAGTTTTTATGGCATGAGGATACCGCCATCCACTCTACTTGCTCAAAAACTGTTAAGAGAATAAATAAGTGAAAGCCGTACTTTTACCAAGAACAGGGGTATATTTTGAGGAAGGCTTAAAGTTCTTTGTCACGTTTGTGTCACGCGAAAACATTGCTATCTTGGTTTTTCATTGGAGCCTGTAAAATTCTTTCTATGCATCCTTACACATCAGTATTTATAGTGTTAGACATTTTTCTCTTCTTGTATCCTGTTCGATGATTGGTGTAATCACTTGTACAATTACAATCAAAAATCCGCTAAATTTGCAAAGTTTATACTGACAAGTAAGATAATATAACAGGCGATGCTTGGTTGAAAAGGTTAAAGCGAAAAAGAAAGAGCAAAAAACTGGAGTTAGGAATAAGAGAGTTATCATATTGTAACAGAAGCTAACAATTTCGTTGTACGTTTCAGTGAACGTCGGGTACTCGAACCGCAACTTCCTGCAGGACGACATGTTCGACATCGACTCTGACGACGACGTCTTGCCGGGAAGGAATAGGTACGCCTAGTTCATTATAAAGTGTATGCCAACATATACCCTATACCACCCTACTAACAGAGTAAACAGAATTAACGAGTAGGCACTAGGCCGACTCAGAAGAGATCTCGATACGTTCGACCAAAGGGCCTAGACAAGTGGCAAGCGATTATCGTAAACGCCAACAAAATGTATTATGTCTGTGATTTGACATTAGTATTCGCTTAAGGCTGTCACAGACAGAGCAGGTAATGTAAAGATGTATATTATAGCACGATACATCTCGATACATCTTTCTATAGAAATCGTCAGGAGACCACACACAACAGCTATAATGTATATTTTCACATTATAGCTGTTGTGTACGATTTCTATAGAAAGATGTATCGTGCTATAATATACATCTTTACATTACCTGCTCTGTCTGTGACAGCCTTTACGAAGCGATGACTTATGTCAAATCGTCAATAAAATTACTCAAAAGGTGCAGCCCATTACCTATACCTGTCTGAAAAAAAAAATACTCAAAGCATCCATTTCTTCTTTACCTTCTTAAAATTCCATTGTTGAGTTAAACCTCACTATAACAGGTACTCAACTTTTATAACCCTACTCATTCCAGGTACACCACAGACGTGTAGCCGTTGTTACTTATCCGGTACAATAGTATATTATTACGTTTTTGTGTTGTTCGATGTCTTAAGTCCTTTGTTCGTTTGTTGCTTTAGCTTTCCTATATTTTTGTTTATATCGGTATTCTAAAAAAAAATTGCGTACATTTATGGCATCGCTAACTGTAATGTCGTAAACAATTTTTATTGTTGAGATAATATGTGCGTTATTATAGAAGCAGATGGCAGGCTACGTTATTTGGTCGGGCTGTATCAAGCCCAGCCACGATTTATTTTGGACGTAATCCGACTAAATAACGTAGGTGCGTTAGCCGCCTGTGAATTAATTTCTTTGCCGTTACCATGTTTTTAAAACTGATTTTTTCGTTAATATTTTCAGGGATAAGGCAATACAGCCCCGGGACATTTACAGCGTGTGATCCCATCCAAAAGTAGGTATAGTGTACTCTATATAGTTAACAAATTGTGATGTCAAATATCAAAGATATTATAATCTTCATTTGTAAATTTTTGTAACAGTTAGTCCATAATCAAAAAATCATTATTTGCACGTCATATTTGCAAGTGCAAGAATTATAGTGTTCCCAAGTTTAAATTGTTAAAAAACAAAAATACTTTACCAAAGGTAAAATATTTTTGTTTTTGAATATGCAATATAAAAAGGATTGATCATTGAACAGGTGTCTGAAGCAGCGAAATTAAAACTTATCTTAAGTTTTAATTTTGCTGATTATAGAATGTTTCTGTTATTAATTTATTGTAAGTACATGTCATTATTAATTAATGATTAAAATTCAAAGCTGTTCATTATTATTATCGTCATCATTGAATGGAATACAAAAATTTATAAATGTAGATAACTAAACCTATTCAAAATAATGTTTATTGTATAGTTAATAAAATAAGTACATAAACTATGAAAAGACTAGATATTCATTGTTGTAATCTATGTTTAATATATTTAAATTAATGTTGTATTTTTTTCCAATTTGGTAATAAATCGTTGCGTTTTTTAGTTTTGTATTTTTTGTTTTTATTTTCCTTATATTTCTTTAATTTATTATTTATTGACCTAACCGAAAAATTCAAAATTTATTTTCGTATAATTCTTTTTATTTTATACTTATAATCTTTTATTTTTTATTTTGGTTAGTTAAGATTATATTTAACAACAAAATATTACATTACAAATATTAAATAATATTGTTAATTGAATAATTTTAATTTTATCTTCGAGTTTATTAAAGTGGTTGTGACGGTCTGGTTTTTATATTATACATATTAAGCGGATACACCAAAACGAAATTATTATTATGAATATTCATAGTCTATTTAAACTTCAAACCTTCTATTTACCCAAGGATCAAACTACCATCTGAGAAATTTATGCATAGACATGATTGACCTACATAATTTAGTTGGATTATATTATAACTTATATCAAGTCAATGTTTTTCGTAACCTGTCGACTGGACTTGACATAATGCGACCAGATTACGTAGGTCCGCCATCTGTATATAAGTCTATATAAAAGTGAATTTCTCTGATAGTATCTACTTAGTTTTTTCAACTTGTTGAGATTCTTCGTAACTTTTAAATATTATGTTGTTGAGTTGTTCTTTCACATACTTAACTAGCTCTTTCGTAACTTTACAATAAGTGTTAGTAAATAATAAATGTATACCAAGTACCAAGTGTAGAATAAAATAAAAAAAGAATTCCTAAAACAGTACTGTCACTAAAATACTCGTCAGCATAAATTTGGAGTGATCTCTAAAATGTTTATGATTGTTTCTAAAGTCTATACGCTACCATTTTAACGCTAATAAATGTTGACTTCCATTTATACTGATAAAATAACTACATAGTTTAGATTTATTATAGTTATGACGAAAAGCGATATATGACTTTTGTGCAAACGGACATCAAATGACGGTTGTTTTACTGGGACCTCATACATTTTTGATTAATCATCGATCAATCGAATCAAACGCAGTTGCAACTTGAACTGTACATAATATATAATAAAAGAGGTCGAACCTTTTTGTATGGAGCGTGGCATTAGTTACTTAGTACTTAAAGTGGTATATATTTTCGTGTACACCTATGAAACATACGGCAATCGACAGAGAAAATAATTACAAACAACAAATACTCTTTGACAAAATGTCGTAAATGTTATACTTTTTTCAATATTTCAGGTTCTTTATCTAAAATGTTATTTATTCTACATTTTCAAACTGAAATAACTCAGAAAGTATATTATTTACAACATTTTGTCAAAGAATATATTTTATTGTTTGTAAACATCTTCTCTTTCGATTAAAGTATGTTTCATAGGTGTACACCAAAATACGACAGGTATGCCAATAAGGTTCGTTGTTCTTTGTCGCAATAACGATGTCAGTCAATTATGATTTCAGTCGCCCGTTTGCGCCTAGCCTTAGAACACTAGCCAAAAATGCCCCAAAAATAATAGCTATGCAGAAACTATTTACTTCTATAGATAGCTCTAGAAATATGATAAAAGCTTAAATAAAGTATATTTATTGTGTAGTACCTGTGTGATAAAAAGTAAATGTTTTTTACGCTAGATATTATTCA
Organism: Polyommatus iphigenia; assembly: GCA_963422495.1. NCBI lineage: Eukaryota > Metazoa > Arthropoda > Insecta > Lepidoptera > Lycaenidae > Polyommatus > Polyommatus iphigenia. Next base: position 42,419,618 of record OY730177.1, on the reverse strand, counting down.
CGTGTTGCTTAATGAAGATAAATATTTGTTTAGATGATACACGGTTATAAATTAGTCGGATATTATAATGCGTCAGATGTAAACAGAAATAGTCACTCATAAAATATGCGCGTTTTCACCAGCTACATAATATTGACATACTAAGAGTACATTGGTAAATCTTGGCCGCTAGAGGACACCACGTTAGAAGACAGTTGGTGAAAATGGATATCAATATCACAGGGTGTCTGTTTCACAATCGCCTAATAGCTGGATAGCCTATCTGGAAATTTTGTTTTTCTTTTTAGGGCCTGTTTTACTACTTCCTGATAAAAGTGCCGAATAGGCTATCCACAACTTTAATTTGACAGATTCTCTGTCAAGTTAAGTGCCTATCCGGCATTTATCAGGAAGTGGTGAAACAAGCCCTTAGTCTAACGGTTTACTCATTAGGCGATTGTAAATCGGAATTCGGACCGTTATAATACGAGTACAGATCTATAGGTAATACCTACAAGGCTTTTGATATAAAAAATAATAACATCGTCTATTAAAAGGGCGAATTTTTTTTCATGGACTAGAAGGGAAGTTTTCGCTAGAACGTCGTATGATGGACATCCAAGTTTCCTTATTTATGTATATCGAGAAGTAATGACGTCATATTATTTGTTTGATAAAGGTGAACGCAGATTTGGCCGCACCGCACGCACCGCAGTCGCCGCATTTCGAATTCTTCATATAAAGAATGTAGAAGTTGCGAAGACTGCGGCGCGGGTAGGTATGCGAGTTTGCCTATGACTTCATATAAAGAATTCGAAATGCGGCGACTGCGGTGCGTGCGGTGCGGCCAAATCTGCGTTCACCTTAAATAGTTCATGTAATGCATGGAACTGATGTTTACTTTGTAATTTGTTGTATTATATTCTATTTACATTAAGTTGATACGGCAGTTTTATTTGAAGATGAACAGTAATAGTATACTGTAGGTACGTAATATCATGCTTCAGTAGCTGATATAATGCCTAACTACGCATTTGATCCAAAATGTAAACATCACGTTTCATTCTGTGAACAACTTTAATTTTATTGGTGTCCAGTCTCCACGATATGTCCACGTAGGAAGAGAGTTGTGAAAGGACTTGATATGCAAGCAAAAAAAGCAAAAATATTAATTGTCAAAAATCTTACGCCACCAATTTCATCTGTGTATGAAATTCATGACGGGAAGTCATGTAATTGTTTTATTAAGTATTATTTTGTGAATATTTAAATCGGTGTTGCTTTGTCAATAAAATGAACGTGTTGATTTTTACGATAGACTTGTTGATTTAATATCCTTCTACTTTAAAACTGACAATTATTTAAAACCAGATGACCCGGTGAACTTCGTATCTCTTCCTCCCTAATATGAACTTTCCCTGGACTTCCACAAATATTTAAAGACTAGCCAAATCGATTCATTCGTTATTCAGTTTTAGCGACACTTACAAATTTTTGTTAAGTTCATTAGATTGTTAGAATTTTTAGTTGATTAATCCTTCGATCGCGGATTCTTGAAATTTTTGTTATTCTATTGTTGTCGCGATCACCGGTGATCTTATGGGGCTTGATAGGTTAATAACAGTAATTGATTAGAAACCTTCTTTTTCAAACTTTTTTAAAGTTTGATATTATTATTCAGGTATTTCTAACTGGCCCTGAGAAAGCAAGCAAATCTCCAAAATTGGTCTTGCAGACAGAACTTTTCATCTAACTAAAGAGGTTAATGGAACGAAAGGAAGCGTTTGGTTAAGTCAATGCGTCCAGCAGACCGCTTACTACACTAAGTACATCATACATCGAAACAATATACACAAAGGGAATTATTATCCACTTAGCATGTTCTTGGATCCAAATTCACGTGAACTTGATTAGCGCAGGGCCATTCTACTTGATGTCACAACTCACAACGCAAAAATTTCATCGAATACGACATTGTATGATAAGACGCTAACTTGACTTAAAGCAACGGAAATTTCCAGGATACCTACGTTCTGCGACGTCGTAGTCTTTTACGTTGCGACGCCGCAATCTAGTGTTGTGGTCTGGCCCACAGAAATGACGTTTTGTGTCGTGTAGAGTCGCTGCCGTGCAGTGTGACATACCTCATAGGATTTCATACAAATAATATTTGGTCGTGACATCTCGCGTCGTTCCGCTGCAGGCTGCAGCGAAATGTCGCCTTAGTGCGGTCCAGATTGTTTCGTTGCGTTGCGGTTACGGTTGAAACAATGAACTAGCGATGAAGTGAACAAGCGAATGACGGGCAGTCCTGTAATGCGGTTGTGACATAATATTATGCTACCGCATACTGCAACGCATCACAGTGCTCTCAAAGTGATAATGCGCATAGAAGTTTTCGAAAATTTTCGGCAACGGTCGTATTTCTAGAGTGACGGTAGACGATATTGCATTTTTTAATTGCATTGCGTTTAAGATACATGTATTAGTCAAAGTTCGTCGTGATACTCCTGTAGCTTTCATAACACGGTCATTATTCACGGTAATTCATGCGCATTATTAATTTTGGAGTACTGTACATTGCTCAAAGTCTTATTGTAAAAAAAGTGACAGGGAAATAAAATATCCATAGTAATAAAAATGAAAATAGCGAAACGATTTCGTTACAACGATCACTTGTTTGCTGTGTTAGGATAATTTAGTTAGCTATGGTCATTGTTTTGTTTTTGAGATAAAGGTGGAAACCAAACCACGTGAGTTGTTTCTGTTAAAATTGGCCCACAATTTATTTTTCATTAGTTTGATGTCCACTCCAAAAAAGACAGACCACAGGTAAGATAACTGCATATTAATTTATTAACAACCTTCCTCTCATTATTATCTTTCTCATTATTAACAACTTTATTTTGTTAATGTGGTAAAGAAAAATAGATTAAGTAACATTCGTAGAATAACCCACAGCATCCCGACAAGGTCGCGCCAGATCACACAGCTTAGTGCTTGCTCCTCAGTCACACAATTAGCACTGATAACGCGCTGATAACAATCTGATAGTGAACGACATCGCTCATTACGAAAATATCATCATACACACGTAAAGACAACCGTGAACTTCCTGGAAAAATTGAAGTGAAAATATGAGTTGAAATGGGTGACAAAATGTTCGTTAGTGACGCTGAATACGAAAAAATTAACCAACTTTACGACGAGTGTCTCGATTATTTGAAAATTTACAAAGAAAATGAAATCGAAGAAACAGCATCGCTCAGCTCCAAACCCGAGGACCCAGGCTACGAAACTATCAAAGAGTTGACACGAGAAAATGAAACAAATCACACGAACGGCAAAATAAGTGAAATCACGAATTACCAAGTCGAAGATGAATTAAATCAAAGTGTTTGTTCATTAACGAGTACAGTAAAATCTGAAAGATTAAGGAAACTGTCGCAACAACTGCCGAAAATAATTATTACCAAAAGTAACAATAGTATCGACGAGAAAAATAACACCAACAATATTGACATTAGACCAGCGAGAAAACCCCGGAAAAAATCTACTTCCAAACGAAAGTAAGTACTTATCTCATCGTTCTGAATGTATTTTAACTTTTAAGACATTTTAATAGGTTTTATTCATTAACACAATTAGAATATAATATTGGCTTAGATTAAAAATTATATTTTGTTTTCATTAAAATTCTAAAATTTTGTATTTTTACGCATCTTGCCATATTTTTAATCCAAATACGTGAGAAAGAGGGTTAACTTGAAATAGTAATTAGCATACTATGAATACATATAACGAATCATTGTTTTTAAACGATGTCAGCAAGCAACCATTACAATATGCGGCTTGAGTGCATCCTTCACATATGTCATGAACAATCCACTTTAATAACTGGGCTAAAACTGCATATTATAAGCACTACGTGACAATTATTCACTTGTATAATAACTAGCTGTACCCAAACAGTTTGAAGACCGGACGAAAATTTTACTACATGATCTTGATTACGATAGACGATTTTACGTGATATTAACAAAATACAGTCATATTCAGGTAAAAACTGCATTACACGACGTAATATTAAAGTTCATTATATTAAACAAGATTTTCAATGTTCCAAGTTCCAGGAATGAACCTCCTCTGAGACATAGAGGTGACTTCCCCAAACGCCTTGTATCGAAGAATGGATCTGAAAATGTAGCGCTTATATCCAATGTACCTTTTGAGAAGATACGTCTTCTAAACGATACTTTTCACACCCTGGTAAGGATTCATTTAACTCTATATGAACCTACGAATAATAAAAACTAATGAACCTTCTTCATAACATCATTTCCTGAAATCGCCATTAATGCAAGAACTCGCGTATTTCCGGGAGTCAAAGAAGACCATTTCTACTTTTCTTTCTCATCTGCTTTGCATAACCTATCTCTAGTAAAATTGAGCTGTCCACTTTATTTGTTACCTGTAAGATTTTTAACTAAAAACAGTTCGCATTTCAATGAGACGCAATGGCATGCATTTGAAATGACGTCTTAGATTCAAAACTCAACTCTGGATTAACTGACTTGCTGCCGCCTCGCTGCCTGTTCCAATTTTGAGTGGCTTTGAATTTTAAAAACAGCTACTGACTGACTCGCCCTAATGCTAAGTACTCACATACGGTTTTGCTCAATCAAGCAATAACGTCGACAAAACCCGCGGCTCGGACATTCGTCCACACATTCAGCATTGCTCGATAGTTTTAGTCTAAATCGATATATTTAATTCCATCAATCCGGCTCGATCCGGTTCCATCAACCCTTCGAGCGGCTCGATGCGAGCCTTCGAGCTGTCAGTTTTGCAGTACACACAGTACTGCAAAACTGACAGCAAATTTTTTGACGACCTCCGTGGCTTAATGGTTAGAGTGTGTGGCAACTCAAGCCGGGGGTCGCGGGTTCGAATCCCGCCGACGGAACAAAAAGTTTTTCAATGTTCCTGGGTCATGGATGTGTATTAAATATGTGTATGATATAATAAAAATCTTAAATATATGTATAGTATAAAAGTATTAAATATATTTCCGTTGCCTGGTACCTGTAACACAAGTCCTTCAGGTACTTAGCACGGGGCCAGACTGACGTGGTGTGAAGCGTCCATAGATATTATATTATTATATATTATATAATTATTACTCGATTTGGAGTAAAACTATCGAGCAACACCGTATGTCAGTAATCGCATTCGTATTTCAGATCAATCTCCGCTGGCGTTGGATTGTGATCGGGACGGTGGTGATGCACTTCGCGGTCTGGCTGGTGTTCGCCGTCTTCTGGTATATCACTGCCCTGGCTCATTACGACTTCGAGCCCGAGCCTCCGTCTCGGACCTGCATCACCGGCGGGAAGGATTTCGTCACCATATTCCTAGCGTCTGTTGAGGCACAGGTAATTAATTATTTGAAAGTTCTACTTAAGTATACCAATGGTCAATTCAGATCAGTAACGCGACGTGTAGAAGCATTTCTTAAGTATGGATTTGACAGATTTGCAAGACGTTTCACGCTCACGAAATCTGTCAATTCAGTACAAATTTAAAAAAATATGCATCTTCGCGTTGTGGTCTGAATTGACCCTAAGGCCCACCCTTGAGCCAATTTAGATTACAGTTAATATTAAGATATGTTATACCTGTATTAATGAAATGGAAGGCATTCTCGCAGATCGAGCTAACCCAGACGTGCAAGTAGCCAGACTGGCTTACTGCAACTTAACTTTCACAAACATTCAATTTTAAATGCATATGCAATAAAATATGTTTATGGTCATAAGGGCTCTTACGTCTGTCAGTTTTAGGTTTTAGGACCTAGGGTTAGTTTCAAGCAAACTCTCAACAACAACAGTTAACAATATAAGATCGCCGGGCTCTCAGTCTGAAATTTAGGATTCATTAGGATTTGGAGCCTGGACTCTACCCACTTGCCAAAAATGAATCGCTAGTTTTACATCTTAACAAACTTTTTTCAATTTGTATTTCAATGGTCTTGTCGGTCTTATCAAAGCAGTCACTTGTATCATTATCTAATTTACTTCAAGCCACATAAGTCCAACTCGATTACTCAATTACTTCGTCTTTGTGTCAATTTAAGAGTCAATAAAGGATTTACGTAGCATCTATGAATTGAATAATGATGATCGTAATCCATGATGAGTGCCATTGAGTAAGAGTTTCTTACATAAGTAACTATTGCTTATAAATCAAGAAGGTTATTCTGTAATTTTCAGACGACTATCGGTTTTGGAGATCGTGCTATTGATGAAGAATGTCCAGAATCAATATTCCTATTTATCATGCAGGTAAATTTCTTATTATTTAATTTTCTGTACCATTTACTATTCCTTTTTAAAATAGATAGGTATTTTGTGAAAGAACCAACATAATAGGTACTTACGAGTAAAATACTCGTTATAACAAAAGTCAAATCTTTTTACTTAATTTAAGAATCTATTTACTTGATTTTAGAAGTATAAAAAAATAATAATGTATGCCCGACAACTTAAATTTTCAGCTGATATTAGGCACGGGTCTATCGGGAGTCCTCACGTGTGTGGTGTACGCCAAGTTGACCAGACCAGAGAAACTGTCCAGGGACGGGGTTGGATTCAGTAAAAAGGCTGTGGTGAGTTACTGAAATATTTAAATGTTGCTACTCTTTAATCTTTATACTCGACTACGATAACTTCACGTTCGTAAAGTAGGACAGCATAAAATATAGAGTGCACCTATCTTTAAAAGTCTCACTCAACATTAGATCATAATAGATGACAGTTGAAGTTTCTGAGGGATTCAAGTCTTTAGTTAGAAGCAAATTTGGTAGGACGACCAAAAAGACCTATAGGAGTACCTATATTTTTCAGATCTGTATGCGAGATGGTCACCTGTGCCTGATGATGAGAGCGTGGGACCTCAACTACGACCACATCATCAGTTCTGAATTCACTGCCCATTATATTTGTGCCTATAAGTGAGTACAAAATAATAACAATATCAACGGGTCATACAGAAAAAAAATGCAAACTTTAGAGGAAAGCCTTCCCAAAAAATTTGTCTGTTTTCCTACGAAAAATCTTTAAAATTGTTTTTATTTTTATTTGCTTCTCTTTATCGCATTATCTCCTACTTTTATTCGACATAAACGTCTACGGGAAAACTGATAAGTTTTCCTTAAGTTTGGCAAAATGCATGATGAGATTTTCAGCTAAGAGGTTTAAAAGTTTAAATATTGACCTAAAAGCAAGGAGCCCTGCCCACAAGCCGTTGATATGGCCCACCGTCTTGACCTGATTGACAACCTGAAACCAGATTGACATTATTGTAATACACAGTTGTTTGAGAGGAAGCTTCGCACAAAAAGGACTAAACCGATTTTAAGCAATTGAACCGTTGTTGTTTAGACACAAGCCTCTTTTATTCCACAAAATTAATCACCTAAGTATTAGGCCGGATAAATTATATTTTTTATGAGTATAGGCCACTTTAATTTTGTCGCCCCATGTACGAATTCTGCCGCCATCCTAAGACGCTGCCGCCCCCAGGAACGCCATAGGACGCTGCCTGCCATAGGCCATGCCCTACACTGCCTTTATATAAATCCAGAATTCCAGAGCTGCTATGTATATTGTATAGTTAATAGTATATAAATTATAATATATATAACGCCTCCGTGGTCCAGTGGTCTAGAGCGCCGCTCTTGACTCGGAGGCCGTGGGTTCGATTCCCGCGTTGGAAACATGTTATTTCCGAGTTTGGTTAGGACAATGCAGGCTGACCACCTGATTGTCTGACAAGTAAGATGATCCATGTGTCGGATGGGCATGTAAAAAGTCGGTGCTGCGCCTGATCTCTCGCCAGTTGTGTCGGTCTTCCGTCCCACTGGGTTATGAGAGTAAAGGAATAGAGAGTGCTCTTGTGTACTGCGCACACACCTGGGCAATATAAAATTACTCCTGCGTACCTGGCCTGGTTTCAATGAAACCGGCAACCGTCACCGAAACCGGTGTGGGGAGTATTATTATTATTATAGTATATCTCCGTTTTCAGGACCAAAGAGGGCGAGATGATCAGGTATTACGCGTGCGACCTGGCGCTGCAGCAGCGACAGTTCCTGCTGTGGCCGGTCACGCTGGTACACGTCATCGACCACACCAGCCCGCTCTACAAGTGCACGCCGGAGAGTTTGATGGACACTAAGTAGGTGACTTTTGTTAATTATGTTGGATTACCATTTCATAATAATAACATTAATTCATGAAGCCCCAAGCGGCCACATCCGGCCGCGATAACAATGAAAAAGCTATTGGGTGGTGATGGGTTAAATAGTACATTACGCACCTAGGGCAGGAAAATAAGAAATGTCTCAGATCACATGTAATAATTAATGGCCGAGGCGAAGCCGAGTTCAACAAACATGTGATCTGAGGCTTTCTTATTTACTGCACTTGGTGCGTATACTATTTTTCTCATCGACGGAGGCGGAAAACGGCAACATCGGTAAGCGCAGCGGGAAGAAAGTTGACGTTTTCCGCCCGGAGGTGAGAAAATAATATTGTTACTTATTGTGAGCTGTTTCATACGAATACTTTGACATGTTGTTATCTATTTTTTCATGCAGAAATTATGCTTGTAACTTTAACCGTTACATTAGTACTTTCGTTAGCTCCACTATAGAAGTTCAAATACAAATGCCCTCAAGGGCCTAGCCAGAATTCTAGAGGGGAATTCCTACCCGTAACTGCGTACGCCTAGACATTGAAGATAAGCAAATCATCGCAAATGACAAATGAAATGACATGCAACTTGGCGATAGTCTTAGATGTCAAGTCTCATACATTTCAGATTTTGAATTTCGAATCTCTACAGCGAGTTTTAAACAGAACAATAATTCTTAATTCCTTCCCTTATAATATTCCAATTTTCAGTTTCGAAATCACGGTGACTTTGAAAGGTGCCTCTGCATCTATGGGCACATTCACACAAAGTCAGACTTCGTATCTGCCTCGAGAAGTCGTATGGGGCTACAGATTTCCACCTGTTGTTAAGTAAGTTTTTTGTTTAAATAGACTTATTTGCATCGACCTGAGTTCAAGTTATTTATATCATTTTAATTTCATTTTCTTTCGTTGTAATATCAGATTCCATCTCCCCCTTAATAGTAAGGGGGAGATGGAATGGTTGCAGGAGAGAAATAATGGTTAGAAGAGACTTTAGGTTTAATTTGCATTGAAACGAAATGAAACATGCATTCTAGAGCAATTCAAAATATTTTATAAGAGCATATCAAAATATTTCAAATAGGGTGATTTCTTCGACATTTCAATTTTGTTTCACTCTCGCAGTGGCGCGACTTCACGCGTTTCAATACAGTGCAAGATTAACATTTTTGATAAAATTATTATAAATGTATAGCTGCCGACAGACACTACTCAATGTGTTAAAATAAAACGATTTTTGTTTAAATTCAGATACAACATAATGAAACAGAAGTACGTGATAGAGCACTCCAAGCTGGACACTATTGAATCTGTACACACTCCTTACTGTAGCGCCTACGAACTGTACAGGTAACGATTAAAAACTTTGCTATGTTAATTTCGTCAGTGTTTCCATTATGAAATAAATAACACCAATGTCTAAAAATATGAATTCTTATAAAAACTAGCACTAGGTTTAATGTTTATTCTACACTAAATTGTTTACATGCTGATTAACTTCTGCAAAGTCTGAAACATCACAAAAAATTGTAAAGAAAATTAAAAGAATGTTCCTAAAATCGCTCCAGAATGTAATGGAGTGACAAAGAGCTGTATAAAATATATTGTTATAATTTTTTTTGTAGAGCCAGTCTGCCTCAGAGCCAAGAACAGCCGGAGACGCCAGGCAGTTTTAGCGACAAGATGTCGACGTTCCAAATAGGAAGAACATCGTCCTTCAAGAGAAAATAAAAATTATCGTTTACTACGACCCATTTGCTTTAATTGTTGTTGTAATTTAAGTATTTTATTGTAAATTGTTAAGAGATTTTTAAGGTCGAGGTATTTTAGGTATCTCTAGCTATTATAATTTATGACCGTGAAATATAAACAAAACTGTAAAATTTGTAATTATATCATCAGTCCCCACTCCCCAATAGCTTCGAAAAGTTCGTAATTTTCGTTAGATTCTCTTGTTTCCTTACATAAAGGATCATGCTAAGATATGATAAAGAACAATAATAAGAAAGATCTACTTTAAAGCTTAGTTTTGTCTGATTGTAGACACGCAAATAACGCAATTCTCAGAACTGTAGGTGCTATTTAAATAGAAAACACAAATAATATTGATTGTTTTAAAAAATAAATCATAATATGATAAGTGCAAACAGATAACATAAAAATATGTAATTAACTGCGGGTGTTTGTAAAGTCGCTCCGCAAACTACAATTCTAGGCCATGAATATTGATCGAAACATAATATCAGCAAATACACCTTATCTTGTGTAGGATATCTTGACGAAGCCAAGATAAGATTTAGTTCTAGCGAGACATCATATTTGAAACGACATTTTTCACCTTAAAAATATATTGGCGATATGCGCACTTACGTGATAAAACAGTTGGTGAAGAGTTAAGGAGCATAGATAAGAAAATTAAAGATATTTATGTCAGTGAAACAATGCTAGAAGTACTTGGCGGTAAAGTTTAAAACTATCTTTTAATCCCCACAATAATTGTGATTGTAAATAATCAAACTCGAACTGATATAATATTAATCCATTATCACAAGTCGCTTCGTCTAAGTGCCAGTGTTGGATCTACAATGAACATTTATGAACAAGAAAGACGAGGGAGCAGAAGTAGAGCCTTAGAAAGATCGCTTAGTTATTCGGAAGCAATCGGCAATGTATCGGGAAGATCGTCCATCGACATACCAAGAATCAACAACACAGATGTATACACAAACGAAGAGATGAAGAAACAATACAGAATATCACAGACCTACGTTGAAGGGAAAGAGATCGTTTTTCCCATACCATCTAATGCGAATATTTTAGATGAGCGTAACACTGAAGATGACGATTCCAGTGAGGACGAACACACAGACGATGGGATTATCATGACTATTGATGTGGATACGGAAATGCCCAAGAATTTGGACTACAGGAACGTGTCGGATGCTTCAACCCGACCTCTAGTGGGATCAGACAATCATACATCGGATTTGTACGATACTATTGAGACTATTGAGAGTACGTACATCAGCAACGATGTCTCCTCAACCGCCCACTACTCGACTCCGTATACTAAGAGACGAAAGAAAGGCACACATAACAGATCAAGGTATGAAATTCTTGTTATAATTTGCAATATGAAAAACAATGGTTTTGTCGTAAACCATGTCGTTATTTACGTAAATTATGATAGTTGAAATAAGTAAAGTAGAGAACAAGGAATATCCAGAGTCTCCAAACGAATTTAGGTTAAGTATAATTGTTTAAAATTACTGATAAGTAAACATAAGACGTAGCTCATAAGATAATTTAATTGTAAACTTTCAATACGATAGTCATTAAAAATAAGTAGATGTCTGATGTTATACGTAAAGATAAACAATATAAACATATTTTTTTCTTTATTCAACAATAAATAATTGTAGATACTTAAATTAATGCATACTTTAACTTAGTCTAACTATAATGTTCAGAAGGCCACACCCCAGTAATAAGTGAGTAATATTATAAATAAGCGGTGCCTTTAAAAATGTCGCATTTATCACCCAATCATAATATCAATATTGTATCAATGTATCGAACTTCGATAAGATAATAATTTTCTTTTAAAAATTTAAGGATAAACTAATGGACTATCTTTTTATCGTAGGTACCAATAATTCACACATTCCTAGAAGTATTGACATAAAAAAATATACTTTTTACATGTCTTTAAGACATTCATGCTTATGAAAGAGATAACGATATGACTTTAACCCAGAGTTAACTTTGGCTCAGATTCGTGTTACTGGATCTTTAATGTTTATTTTTGTGCCTAAGCTAAACGAGTTAATATTACGCACTAAACAACGGACCACATACCTAATATTATGCTTAAAATATTCCTGACAGATTTTTCTAAATCTATATTATGTAATGTACGCTTAAAGATTCGCGTAGCTACACATAATTCTTCTCAACTTGCGACTTAAAACCTGCCGTACCAACGTGTCATTCTTTCAGGAGACAGCATGGTAGACCGATACGATCTCGCCGGGTTGTTTATAAGTCCGGAGAAGAAAATGTACCTGTCCGGAGCAACATCCCTGCAAAATCTATGAAGTACATGCGAGACATAGTCAACACAGTGGTAAGCTTCGAAATACTCGAACAATTATAATTATATTATCGCTTCAACTCCCAGGCCCAAGTGGGCCGCGATAATAGTGTCTCGTTTTGCCGCGATCGAAGGAATATAAATATATAACGACACGGCACGGGCGGACGCCACGAGTAACGACGGACAGAAAATATTTGTTAAAAAAATTATTCTGAATTTGAATATTTGAGATTGAGTTTATAAATTAGGAATTACAGTAAAGGATCTCAAAAATTAAGAATATTTAAATATTTAAAATGAGTGACGTAAGATGATTTCTTGGAATTAACCCATGATCAAGATCTTTTCTTTTCAGCTAAGGTTTTAACTAACTTACAGTTTATTTTATTCTTTTGCTGAATTTGTCGACGATGCTTATTGAAAACCAGTCTGTATAATTACTAGATATGTTCAAGTATGTTCGCACTGTATAGGTACCAATTTAGTAAAACTAAAATAAATTTTTAAAGCTATGTTTTCTTTACTTTTGGCCAAATAAATATATATCTTCATATCAGGGCAGTGCCGTAAATAGCCTTTTTTGCGCCTAGTGCGAGCTTCTTTAAATCTGCACCCTTGCTTTTTTAACCGACTTCCAAAAAGGCGGGGGTTATTTAATCGGCTGTGAATATTTTTTTTACTACATTGGCAAACATCTTTAGGGTGCAGCGGGAACTCATCTGAAGCAATTTGAAAAAATAAGAGTCTGCCTGGTCTGGCCATTCTTGCGCCCCCCAGAGTCTGCGCCCTGTGCCTGGGCACCGGTGGCACCGCCCTATTTACGGCACTGCTTTCGGGCACTTTGTACCAAATATCTTTCTCATATCTCATTACCGTGCATTTTCCACAGATAAACAGCAAATGGCGGTTCCTCATTCTGCTGATGGTTTGCGCCCACTTCCTGTTCTGGCTGCTGTTTGCTGCTATCTGGTACCTCGTGGCCAACGCGTACAGGGAGGACATCGGTGACGGCAAGGACCACTGTATCACCGGTACCTCCTCCTTCGCTGGTCTACTTATGATGTCGGTAGAGACTCAAGTAAGTACTAAGTATACTGCTGCTCTGGATTTATGCAGGGTGTAACAAAAATAAGTGATAATACTTTAGGGTATGTACGTGTTCCTTGTAGAGAGTTCACTGTGAAAGTAGCAGCACTGAAATATCAATTTTTTTTTCACTTTTGTATTGGGAAACTCGTGACGCCTTTGTCCATACAAAAGTGAAAAAATTTTTTCGCCTTTCAGCGCTGCCACTTTCACAGTGAACTCTCTACAAGGAACACATACACACCCTAAAGTATTATCACTTATTTTTGTTACTCACTGTATATAGGCAGTATGGGCCATGGCCTATGGGCGGCAGCGTCCTATGACGTCCTACGGGGAGCGGCAGCGTTCTATGATGGAGGCAGAGTCCGTACATAGGGGCGGCAAAATTAAAGTAATTACCTTATAATCCGGCTATAAGTAAATATTAAGGTTTATTTAATAAGGTGTGTCTAGAGTAAAGACCTCAGGTAGAGACTGATTCCTCCCTTTAGTTTCGCCGGGCTACTTTAATAGACCATAATTAAAATTTTTGAAGCTAGAAATCATAAGACTTTTAAGCTACTTAAAAATAAACTGTGTGCCTAATTCCAGATGACTATTGGCTACGGAGTTCGATTTCCCAATGAAGAATGCCCAGAGGCGATTATAGTTATGGTGTTAGAGGTAAAGTAAATATTTAAATAACACTCCGCTAATTTTATAAGTAACCTTCCATAAACTTGAAACAATATTCTGACTTAATTTCACCAAATGGTTAACGTTACGTATACGCTCTAACTGCGAAGTTCATTTTCATGAGTGAAGACATAGAGGAAAATAATACAGAGTGAAGACAATTTAATAACGTTTCCATCTTCTAGCTTTGTCCACACTGGGCCTTTTTTTGTTCATAATGCGTTATAGCGCAGTCAACAGCGAACGTGAGGCATGCCCGTGACGCGCGTTGAAATCACTTTTCTTTCAACGCGGCTGGATTTTGACGCATTCAATTATTGAATATGTCAAACGAAAGTTGAATAAAAAGAAGATGACGAAAATTGAAGATGAAATTGCATACTGTGGACATAGCTAATTGTCGCAAAATATATTATTGTTCTATTTACATAAAGTCAATTAGAGTAGAAAATATATTTCCTATGACGAATTAATTTTATGCTCTTTACATATTATATGCATTCACAAACGAAAACAATATCAATATGATATTGGATGAGGAAACAGAAATAATTGAATAATAATTCGTATGACGTTGAAGTTACCCATATGAATTTCAGAATTAATTCGATATGCAAAATATGACGTGAAACTTGGAAAAAAAATTATGAATTATTTAATGTCTGATGAGACATAATTATAAATGTACGTCATTGTGACGACCTAATTCTTTTGTTTCAGCTCCTGCAAATTAAACATGACAATCCCATAGTTAGATATCTGAAGATCATACTTTACCTATCTCATAACACAGAGCAAATGGCTATGATAGCACCACCCCAGATGACTAAACAATATTCGTTTTTCTACAAGACCATCTTGTAGAATAACTAATATTGTAGTATAAATAAACTAAGAACTATTGTTAAAATGGCAATTGGACATTGTATAATAATAATAAGTTTGATTAAAAGTTTCTTTTCTCCTCAGATCGTAGCAGGCACAGCTCTCTCTGGCGGTCTGTCAAGTTTGCTGTTCACCAAGCTCGTACGACCGAACAGGCACATGACTTCTGTTGGCTTCAGTAAGAAAGCTACTGTAAGTTATTAAACTTGTATGTAGCTAGATAATCTTTCTTTCATCTTTTTGCTCCTTTTTCCCCTCTTGTCTTTTCCGCTCTTCTTTTCTTTTTAGATCCAAAGCCAGGATGTATATCGCCTACGCTAAGTACGGAGACGGAGAAAATGCGAAAAATAAATGTATAGAATAATTTAGAATATGATTATAGCTATGTGATATAGCGTTAAGCGATTTAAGTGCACATTTTTGTTTTACGAAGGCTGAAGGGTCTTGTGTAAAGTTTTCACTTCTTCGAATAAGGGAGATGTCAAAGTTCTTTTATCTTTTAGAATAGATAGGTACAGTGTTACTCCTTTTTTTAATGTGTTAATTTTCAGGTATGCCTTCGTGATGGTGAACTGTGTTTACAGTTTAGGGTATGGGATCTGCTCAATCTTCACATGATCGGCAGCACCATCACTGCCTACATGTTGAAGCCTATCAGGTAAAACAACTCCATACTCACTCTACAGATCTACAGAGACGAAATAGTTAGTTAATCTTTAAACCACAATATTCTTTGTCACAAAAGGCAATGTTTCAAAATTATTCTTTCAAATTGATAGCAATAGTTACTTTTAAATACAAAAATGTTAAAATCTTTGAAAAATAAAAGGAACAAAGATGTATCTACCTCTTGCGCGCTTGTGTGTTATTGGCCTTACTCACGGTACAGCTTTATTAAAATATTTTATATCATTTTAAATCTATCAATTGTGGACATAATACTGCTAACACAGGCCGTCTTGCTCTGTTTTACGATACCTCTACTGACAGCGGAACAAATATGTGATTTTCAGGACTTTAGAAGGCGAGATGGTACAAAATTACATCCATCAGTTGAAGCTAAAGGAAGCCCGGGCGTTCCTTCTGTGGCCAGTCACAGTGGCGCATGTCATAGATGCAGAGAGCCCGCTGTATGATCTGTCGGCTCAGGAGATGATGGACTATAGGTAAATATACCTACCTTTGAAGAAATTGTTTACTTATAGGTAGATATGGCTGTACTTCGTTATTCCATCGGGTTATGTCAATGATGTGTTAGTTGTGGCTGCTCTTGCTATAACCCGCCAAATTATATGGGTCCGTAGCGCCCTTGAACCAATTTCTCTAATAGTACTATTTTATTTACTTTTTCTGCAAGAAAAAGGATGTGAGAGAAAGTCCCTTATAGTTATTAAACTTTTTAACCGCCATAAGGCATAATTATTATTAATTACGTATTTATGTAAAACATAAAATTATTATCATGGCACGCTCTCGTCATTAAAGACTTACCCTCTCATAAAAACCATAGATAAGCTTATACATTTGTACTTGTTTGTTAAGAAAATTTTCCATAGCAGTTGTATTGTTAACGTTCACATTGTTATTTGCAGGTTCGAAATCGTAGTTTGCTTGACGGGCTCATCGAAAAGCATGGGGACAGTCACTCAGAGTAGGACATCATATCTCTCCAAGGAAATCAACTGGGGATACAGATTTAAAAATGTTATTGAGTAAGTTATAAGTACCATCGAAGAATTCATAGGCAGTTGACGGACCTAAGCATTATGTCAATTCATTATTAGTCGCGATCTGTCGGCTGAGTTTGACATAACACGACCAAATTACGTAGGTCCTCAACTTCTTTAATAGTACCTACCATAGTGATTGTATTCTCTTTGGTACCTACAAAATGTGGATAGTACGAAATTATAGGCTGAAATATTTTCGTATTTAGACGAAACAAAAAACGCTGAATCGCTTAAGAGTTAAGGCCAAACAACTCTACAATAACAAAAAAATATTCCTATAAAATATTAAACACATCAATTAATTATTATTGGAAAGGTAGCCTTAGCCACTCGACAGTGGCGAAACCCCCTAAGGGTCGCATGTCAAAAGTCAATGTCTGTGGCGCAGCCCTTTCCGGGACGCTGTGTACGCGCACACGTTTAATGTGCAAACACAGCGATAAAACTACTTTTGTCTTTGTCTAACATATTAAAACGCGTCTAAGTAGAACAAGACAGCTAGCAAGCGTCGTTTGAGTTCTCGGTAGACAAGGAAGGAATGCGAAATCTCACTTCAAAAAACGGCCGCGTCGAGGTGAGGACAGCGCAGTGTATACTATAAAAAAAGTGATAAAATATAGTTATTTATTTGGGAAGTGCCTAATATGTAAGTAATCTTTCAGATTTTATTAGAATTAAGTGTGTGTTTAACAAATAGAAGTAAAAAAAAAGAGTTAAAACGGCAATCTAACCCGTGCCTGGCCCTTACTCGCAGAATGATTTTGGCTTTTCGAACATTAAATAACATATTTATGCAGTTCATATTACTTTACTGTAATGATAATTTAACGTAGTTTCGTTTAGCTAAACTCTACCACTAATAGAACGTTATATATATTATAAACAATGACGAAAACTAGTACCGTCCGATTAGAGCCCCGAAAGGGTTTCGTCACAGACAGGTGACAACCCGTATCGGGCGGCCCCACAGACGCCTCCTCTGAGTTTTAATGGCCGATATTAGAATATTCGCATAACATGGAATAAATAGTACGGAATACGGATATAACAAACTACGTATTGCACTATAGTACGGGAGCCCTATAACAATTTGTTTTTGTGATTACTATATAACAAGCTAATTTTTTGTGAGTGATAATAAGAAACTCTATGGAGTTTCTTATCATCACTCACAAAAAGTATGTTACAAATATGTTTGTAATATCTATATGTACCTATACTTACAAACATTAATTAAACTTAATATATGATTTTTGTACAATCATTGCTTTGCATCAACCAACATTGACATTATATATTAACCCATCAGTCGTGGCAAAACGAGACACAATAGCTTTTTCATTGTTATCGCGGCCGGATGTGGCCGCTTGGGGCTTCATGAATTAATTAAGATAAAAATCCTTGTGTATTACTTACTCTCTTGAGTCTTAGGGTTGGACCTCATCTGGCAGCACGGAATCGCCTTTTTCCGTCACCCTTTCTCTTTCTGTCGCTTAGAACTGCCATTTGCTAGACCGAGACAGAAAGCATAATGCGATCGCCTCGAGGATTCCGCCGCGTGCTATCGCATTATGCTTTCTGTCTCGGTCTAGCAAATGGCAGTTCTAAGCGACAGAAAGAGAAAGGGCGACGGAAAAAGGCGATTCCGTGCTGCCAGATGAGGTCCAACCCTTAATGTTTCAATATTAATTGAATTATGTAATATCTTTCAATGTAGAACAGAAATTATAGTTTAGAAATACAACAATCTAAAATTTTAGTTTTGCTAAATAATTAAACTATACAAAAGCTCATTAGGATAATTAATCATATTCTTTGCGACTCATTTAATAGAGATACATAACTCCGAGTGTCAAAATAAAATTAAATATCGCAAAAAACTTAATAAAAACAAACTGGAAAAATAAGCCTAAAATAATAACTTCTCACACAAGACCTTTAACGATTGCAGTGGTACAAAAAGTAACTTTTCTAACATAATACACAATAAAGTTAAGTAAATCTTAAATACTTTATCAAATGTCGCTGGTGATAAAAAATTAGAAATAATAAACAATAAACATTACAGACCTCTGGAAGTTGTAACAATAATTGGTCTGCATTTTACTTTTAAAGCTACTAGTAAATATGGAACTTCCACTTCAGCCGATTTTAATTTTATTTTGTATCTACATATAGATCTGTGATCATCTGGTATTTCCAGAAAAACTAACACAATATTATCTATAGAACTTCAAATAGTAATCATCTGATATTCCCAGCTATGCTTATACATATTATAATATATATCGCGTGACAACGATTTCTGCATTATAGCACGAAAGTAAAGGTCGTAAATCCCAAAAATGCTTTTGATGATTAGGTACTTAAAAATTAAATACAATACTAATATTTCCTTTAGCTATTATTTTATAAAGTGATTGTAGTAGTGCAAGTTATTTAATGATAGTAACTCAATAAGTGTAACATGTATTTGTTGAAAAGCCCAGAAATATTCATAATTTCGAAAAATATAACTATCGAGTCAAAATAAGTGAATCGTATTTTCCGTTAGCCAAATATCAGATAAATATACAATGATTAAATAAATCTCAATTTCATTTGAGTCAATCGTCTTCCGGGATCGTAATACTTATTAGAAAAGAGCAAAATTTGGCAGCCCGCTCTTAACATAAACTTATCGCCGCCCTAGTGCTTGAATGGCCAATCGACCAATTTTACGAAAATAGACTTTTTATTTCAAACTAATAGTAACCCTGATTACGCACTTTACCATATGATAATGCATACGAGTAATACTTTATTTTGTTAAACAGTTGCCTTTATATATATATATATATATATATATATATATATATATATATATATATATCCCGCCATGGCTATTTTGTTGTTTCATTACACTGTGACTGCATCGAAACGACAAAGAAGAAAATTGACGAAATTGACGAAAAGTTCGATTTGTCGTTCGAGCGAATTCGCCGTTCGAGCGAATTCGCCGTTCGTGCGAATTCGAGCGAATTAGCCGTTCCAGTGAATTCGCCGTTCGAGCGAATTTGAGCGAATTCGCCGATCGAGCGAATTCGCCGTTTGAGCGAATTTGAGCGAATTCGCCGTTCGAGAGAATTCGAGCGAATTCGCCGTTCGAGCGAATTCGAGCGAATTCGCCGTTCGAGCGAATTCGAGCGAATTCGCCGTTCGAGCGAATTCGCCGTTCGAGCGAATTCGCCGTTCGAGCGAATTCGCCGTTCGAGCGAATTCGCCGTTCGAGCGAATTCGCCGTTCCAGCGAATTCGCCGTTCGAGCGAATTCGTGTTCCAGCGAATTCGCCGTTCGAGCGAATTTGAGCGATTTCGCCGTTCGAGCAAATTCGAGCGAATTTGCCGTTCTAGCGAATTCACTCGAATTCGCCGTTCGAGCGAATTCGCCGTTCTAGCGAATTCACTCGAATTCGCCGTTCGAGCGAATTCGCCGTTCGAGCGAATTTGAGCGAATTCGCCGTTCGAGCGAATTCGAGCGAATTCGCCGTTTGAGCGAATTCGCCGTTCAAGCGAATTCGCTCGAATTCGCCGTTCGAGTGAATTCGCTCGAATTCGCCGTCCGAGCGAATTCGCCGTTCGAGCGAATTCGCCGTTCGAGCGAATTCGCCGTTCGAGCGAATTCGCCGTTCGAGCGAATTTGAGCGAATTCGCCGTTCTAGCTAATTCACGCAATGGAACGTTTAATTATTGTATTAAAACGGCTATTGTAATCTATGGATATTACTTGCCATTCCGCGAGTCCATTTTCCTCAGTTTCTGTTCAGCACCTTCGGAACCAGCTTTTTGGTATAATATAATATTATGTTTGAAATCCTTCAGAAAACTGGCCAAGTGCGTATCGGGCCACGCACAGTATAGGGTTCCGTTGTAACGCTAGTTTTTGATCATTTTTGTACGGTCAATGAATTTACATTTATAAAACGTATTTTACACTACTAACAAGTAACAACATCATATTAGTAGCATTCAAAGGAATCTTATCGAAAAATTCCTTTATATAGTTACTTTTCCGAATACATTTTGTTTGGGTGACCGACTATTACTAAAAAAATAACTTATTAAGTCTTCTTAGCCATGATAGTTTTCCTTTTAAATTCAGCATATTTCCTACTCCCGTAAAATTTTTCACATTAAAAGAAGCAACCGTTTAGCTGGTAAAATGGGATGGACTCGTTGTTCAACTCGTTGTTCTAAGTAGAACAACAAAAAGAGTTAAAACGGCAATCTAACCCGTGCCTGGCCCTTACTCGCACAATGATTTTGGCTTTTCGAACATTAAATAACATATTTATGCAGTTCATATTACTTTACTGTAATGATAATTTAACTTAGTTTCGTTTAACTAAACTCTACCACTAATAGAACGTTCTATATTTTATAAATAATGACGAAAACTAGTACCGTCCGATTAGAGCCCCGAAAGGGTTTCGTCACAGACAGGTGACAACCCGTATCGGGCGGCCCCACAGACGCCTCCTCTGAGTTTTAATGGCCGATATTAGAATGTTCGCATAACATGGAATAGCCGGAATCATTTTGTTGTTGGATTATAAGAAAGGAGGCATTGAGACAAAAAGACTTAAAAATAAACGGACAAGTGCGAGTCGAAATTTATTTATTACTTTTTGATTAAAAAAATATATATATGGAATATTACGAAGAATTAATAAATATTTATTTATGAAATACACAGGATTTTTTTTTGATTGGGCCTCCGGTAAACTCACTCACTCGATGAAACACAGCGCAAGCGCTGTTTCACGCCGGTTTTCTGTGAGAACGTGGTATTTCTCCGGTCGAGCCGGCCCATTCGTGCCGAAGCATGGCTCTCCCGCGTGCGTGATATTTGTGACTGAAATAGAAGTAGTTGGCTGTGCAATAAAAGAGGCATTGATTTTGGGTTACATTTTGGGTTACAAACGCTTGCACAATGCATCCAAGTACTAGATGAAAAAGGTCTTATCCATACTAATCTTACACTCACTAAAGAAAATTTTCGCATTTTTGCAAGTTTTCTTTTCATGTTTCTACTCAGTTTTCCTTTAATTCATGTAATTTGGAGGATTTTATTTTGTACTTTGTTTATTATAATTATAAGAAAATCAAACTTCTGTGGATAAAAGTTACTACTTATTTCGTAAATTACATTAGTATCAAGGTAGGATTTTTCATGAACAAAAGAGATATCTTTTTGTGTAAAGTCCTACATATCGTTTACTGAACCTACAATATTGATACTCTTGTACCACCCAGATAATAACCTTAATTTATTGTTTATATAATATTGTAATGCCTAGAGTATGAAATGACTTTAAGATATCATGTAATACACAGCCTACTTGAAGCTGTTTGAGAGACAACCTCCATTTTTGTCCTGTACTTAAATCGTTGATTTTATAAAATATTTGTATGAGAGTCATGACTTGAGTGATATTATTTTGTAAATAGTACTATAAAGTTATAAATAAATACTCTTAGCTCGCTAAATAGTGGTTTATTATTAAAATATGACCCAAAATCTACTGAACATTTTGGTACCCAGTAATTATACTAGCTGTATAACATTATTACTGACAAATATATTATAAAAGTACTATTTTCAGGGTAGAAAATTTAATTTAAAAATGATTTAGATCCTTTTATGGGCTCCTGCAAGACCAAGGAACAAGAAATTGCAGTTTTAGTATATGCTGGTCGTGTAGAAACGTCGGTATGTGGCGAAACCCCCTCAGGGCGCCACAGACATGACAAATCTGCCATTTTGCATGCCACTGTCGAGTGATTTCTGGCAATACAATACTTAGTTTTTTATTTCAAATCCAAAGCCAAATGGAGAATTGCCAATTATAGATTATTGAACTCTGCCCATAGACACAACGTAGAAACGAAATAAGCCAATGGCACGATTGATTTCAGATATTCCAAGAAAGACGAGGCCTACATCATAGACACTGAGAACCTAGACACAATGGAGCAGGTCGCGACTCCACTCTGCAGCGCCAGTCGCCTGAAAGAATTCGAAGACGACATCAAATACTCTGAACCCATGTCTCCCACCAACCTGTCTTTATCCCCACCTCAATCCACCACCCAAGAAGATTCCTCCTTATCCAGAACGGGAGAATCCCTCCCTTCCACCCCTAGTTTTAACAGGACGGGCACACAGAGAAGTTTCGGTTGGAACTACAAGCGGTTCAATCCAGATAATACCAGAAATGAAAGGAACTTGGTAACAGACGCGCCTAAAGGATTCGAGTTGAGCGAAGTTAAAGAGTGATATTTTGATAATAATAAATGAATAAACTACCTACCCGAAATCTTTTTTTTCTTGGAAGACGGGTATACAGGATATAACATAACAAAGTGATAAGTAGGTAATACTTTAGTTTGTGTACATAAGTTCTATGTATAGAGGGTACTTTGAAAGTAGCAGCGCTGAAAGAGTAATATTTTAAGCTCTTGCATAGACCAACTCATGATGTTAATGTCATGATAGAAATCACAATAAATGTGAACTTTATAATAATATAAGGTACAGATTCTCCCCTTAAGACTTTGATTTGTTACGACCTGTTACCTGTATAGAGCCTCGAGGTCACAGCGACCCTTGAAGATCTGTTGTACCTAACTCTAGTTCATGTGATTTCCTATTATATCAAAAAAAAAAAATAGTTTGAAAAGCAATAATCGAAACAAATAAGTATATAAAGTTCTAGCGAGTTAACTACTATTCTTCAATTAAAGTAAAGAACACATCCTTATACTTATTCTTCATTCAAATCTTAATACATAAGGGAAAAGACCTAATGCTAGACACTGAACTAATAGACGACACTTATGACAAAAATACCATAAAAATAAGAATTACTCTAATTATTTCTCACCACTGTAAATTTTATAAGCTTCTCAAGCTATCTGTTGAATTGAAAAAATATATTAGAGACGCCTTCGGGAACAAAATTTTAAAATGGGATCAGTTTTCGTAAATAATATGACCGCGTCAACACGCGCTCGGCAATTTCTTAGCAAATAGGTTAAGGAAGGCGAAATTTTGCACGTAAGTTTTGAATACATTTATTTGATTTTTTGTAATTTCTTTTGATTTCATTGGATTAATGGTCATGTTGTATACACTAATTAATGTTTATTTAAGATTTTTTTATCCATTTTCCCTAACAATATAAAGGGTGTCTACCATTAGTTCTTGAAAATGTAAAAAACCTAATAGATGACATGGATCTCATCTTTGAGTTTTGCAATACATATTTAAGTTATTTTGTACTTTATTCTACTGCAAAAATCATCACTATTCTCTGAAAATATAATTCTATTAACAATATAAGAACTTAGAACTACTGCACCTAAAAATGGACATGGTGTCTAATATTAGACCTTGTACTGATCTAAAAATCGATTTAGTTTTTTAGCAGTAAAAAGAAGAAAAAGGAGAGCTGAGACAAGAAAGAAGAAAAAAGAAGAGGCAAAAGAAGCATGGAGACTAAAGACTGAAAATAAATTTGCTAGGAAAAAAAGACGGGTTGCACTCCGGGAGTGCCGGCAGAAGTGAAAACTTGATTATTAACGTTGCGCATTTTTTCGAATAAATCGATTAAATTTTTAACCCATTTTTTATGAAAATCGATTTTTAAAAAATCGATTTTTTTAATTAATCGAAACCCTTACAATCGATTAAATTTTTGACCTATTTTTTATGAAAATCGATTTTTAAAAAATCGATTTTTTAATTAATCGAAACCCTTACAATCGATTAAATTTTTAACCCATTTTTAAAAAAAAATTGATTACTAAAAAATCGACTTTTTTAATTAATCGAAACCCTTACAATCAATTCGAGTTTTAGTTTGAGTTCGAGTTCGAGTTCGAGTTCGAATTCGAGTTCGATTTCGAGTTCGAGTTCGACACAAAACACTACTCTCCAACCGTCTTACGGTTTTTCCAGGGTTTTTCGATCAGCACGAGAATCTGACGCGAGTTTCACAGTTTTTACCCATCCCACAAAAGTGCTCAATGCCGCTAAAGAAGTTTTCACTTCAAAAATATGAAAAATAAAAATAAAAGGAAAGATAGTTTCAGCATGGAAGAAGAATGAATAGAATCTGGAGACAACGCGGATAATATTTCTGATGCATGTAGTTACTATGATGAAGTAAATGAAATCTTTTGAAAAATGGCAAATAAAGACCTAATAATAGGAAAAAAATGTAATGTAATGTTCTATGTCAACTATTAGTTCATATTGGTGTCTACTATTAGTGATGTTCGTTTTTTGTGATGTCATCTATTAGTACTTATGACTAAGCTTACAAAAAGACCAATAATATATTTTTTAATTGATTTGTCAGAGAATAATTATAATAGTTTTATTTTGCAAGAGTTACTGAATACATGGAAGAAGTTATCAATCCTTTATTCTCATAAATATATATTTTATAACATTAAAATGTTGCATGTTTCCTTAAAGTGTCTGCCATTAGGTCTTTTCCTTATTATGTTATAAAATATGAATATTAAATTACTTTATGCATATTTATCATAACGAGATGTTTTCGTTGTATTTAAAATTTTCCAGAATATTTTCATTATTTTCTGAATGAAAGTAGACAGAACAATTAAAATAATTTACATGCCACATTATTTCTCTGTCTATTGTATATCGATAAAAGTAACAATAATTATTAACATTTAAATAATAGTGTAGTGTATTTCAGTGTATTCCTATTATAATAGGAATACTATGAAATACACTGACAATATCACAAAATACGTCAGCAGTATACAAAAGATATTGTTTTCTTGTGCTATATTCAAAATATGTATTATGAAATTTTAAAGAAAAGAATTGAAGTTTTAAAGGAAATTTCTGGAAAAGCTTTTTTATTTATCTTATATATATATATATATATATATATATATACAAGAATTGCTCGTTTAAAGGTATAAGATAAATAAAAAAGCTTTTCCAGAAATTTCCTTATATATATATATATATATATATATATATATATATATATATATATATATATATATATATATATATATATATATATATAAGGAAATTTCTGGAAAAGCTTTTTTATTTATCTTATATATATATATATATATATATATATATATATATATATATATATATATATATATATATATATATATATATATATATATATATATATATATATAATTGGAATCTCGGAATTGCTCCAACGATTTTCATGAAATTTAGTATATAGGTGTTTTTGGGGGCGATTAATCGATCTAGCTAGGAATCATTATCATAAAATGTCATTTTATGTGTGTTTTTTTAATTATTTGAATACCGAGCGAAGCTCGGTCATATAGTTAGTAATAATAAATAGAGATTTAACCTCACGATACCAATTAGATACTTATCTTAAAAAAGATGGTTTTTGGTAAATATTATTCGTAAGACAAATACGATTCTATTTTAAGTATGGTGTTTAATTCCTAAGTTAATAGAGCTCGAGTTGCCAAACATAAAGATTGTGAGACTGGTATAGTAGTCTATTGAAATGTTACAATTTTAGGACCGAATATTGCATTTATTAGAGGACGCAACTTTATTTTTGGAATATGTTGGGGGAGTCAATAGAAGCTTAACCTCAAGTTTGTGGGGTCGCCACTCTTGTCCCTCGGCCGCCATCCTGAAAAAAGGGGTGGCAACACTATTTTCGTGATATCTCGGGAACTATAAGTCTTATAAAAAAAAATTAAGAACATAATTTGTTGCAAATTATTTTGCTTACAAATATGTTCGTATAATTTTTTACTCTAAATTAAAAAATTTAAAAGTTATAAGCAAAAAAGTGATAATTTTATTTTAAAATGTTTATTATCGCTCTTTAACTTTGTTTAATACTTTTTACAATAAAATTACCTTAGACCAACCTTGTAGATGATCTGTCCCCCAATCTCATGAAATTAATTTTCTGCAGATACAAAGGAAACTGTGAAAGCATGTGTGGATGCAGAAAAGTAGGCATAAAATGCTCTACAGTATGCCTACTATTCTGTAAAGCATTTTAGGCCTACTTTTCTGCAGCCACAGTCTACAGTATGCCTACTACGCTAGTCTAGTCTACAAACTATGTTATAGTATGCCTACTATACTATAAAGTATTTCAGGCCTGCTTTTCTGCAGCCACACGCGGTTCCACAGTTTCATTTGTGTCTGCAGAAAAATAATTTAATGGGATCGGGGTATCTTTTTCTCAAAGGATCATCTACAAGGTTGGTCTAATGTATTTTTTTTGTAAAATGTATTACACAAAATTAAAGAGTGATAATATAAACCTTTTAAAAAAAATCTCACTTTTTTGCTTATAACTTTTTAAAATTTTAATTTAGGGTTAAAAGTTATATGAACATATTTGTAGGCAAAATAATTTACAACAAATTATGTCCTCATACATTTTTTGTAAGACGTATAGTTTCCGAGATATCACGAAAATAGTGTTGTCACCCCTTTTTTCAAGATGGCGGCCGGGGGACAAGAGTGGCGACCCCACAAACTTGAGGTTAAGCTTTCTATTGACTCCCCCAACATATTCCAAAAATAAAATTGCGTCCTCTAATAAATGCAAAGCAAATGTAACATTTCAATGGACTATAGAGGCATTCTTCACAAGAGTTGTAATAATTCTTATGTTTCGAATGTCACTTGGATGCGTGATGCGACGCATGTCTTGTGAGAAAGATAGCCTGAAATTTGAAACTACATTCGACGTAAAAAAACAAATGCACCCTGGATTTAAATTGAATTTGATAGTTTTCGACGACGACGACCAAAGCAAGTATAGATATAAATATCTGAAATCGGCCAATTCGGACTCACGTATTTACGAAGGGTTACTTACTACATCTACTTATAAACCAAGTTTTTATATCTTCGGAGGAAAATGGCCGTGACATACAAACGGACAGATACGCCTAATCGGGGAATAAGGGTTTTGTTTTTTTACCATTTGCCAACAGATTATTAAAAAACCCAGGATTTTAAGCATCGCTTAAGGTCATCACTGAAAATGAAAGAATATAAATTATACATGGGTGGAAGCCAAACGAATCTTGTTGAACTGCTCGCAGGCAGACCTGACCGGACTCCTTTAGTGCATTTCCGTTTCTGTGTATCTCAGATTGATGTGGTAAGTATTCTGCGGTTAAACAGAATGAAATACGGAAACACGATGATTCATAATACGATCTGCTGACACGTGAATGCAGGTCATGTTTGGGATCAGCAAAGTATTTCGTGAATCACGTAGTACCTGCACAATATGAACAACAACACGTAGCGTGATCGCCTTACTAAAATTACTGAGAAGTGAGAATAAAATGTCTATCGTAATAATTCCTTAACCGGGACTAAAGCAGTGTACACAGTACAGTCATCAGACTTTTTCAGGACTCAGTAGTTAGGGAAGCTGCCCCATGCTGGATTTTAAGGGGCCTTACCTCCTTACTGTAGGCCCCTAAATTACAGTGTCCCTTAATAAATTATTGTGCAAGCAACTTTAGAATAGAATAGAATTATTTATTGCATAAAATGTGGTACAAAAAGGTCTTACAATTTAGACTTTCCTTAGCACTTTTATAATACACAATAGCACAAAGGAGACAGACATCACGTCGTCTAATCCCATGCTAAGTTGAACTTGTGTTATGGCAATCAGACAACGGATGCACACCGAACAGTCTTATCCTACAGCATAATATTATTATTCTCACAACACTCTCACATTCACACTATTATCACGTAGCCTTCCCCGAAACCTTCGGTAAACTACACCGGCCGACCAGAACTCCTCCACCTCGAGAGTGGACAGACGTTTTGTCGGTAGGTACTACTCTCACCACAAAGGAACCGAAGCTAACTTTGTGTCGAGAGTACAGACGCTCTACCCTCAAGGTGAAGGTAGTCTTCTCGCGGATGTAGTTTACGAGACGTCCTCGACTTCCATGGACCAGTGCAGGCGCGACACGTAGAGCGGCGTTGCCTCGTTGCGCAGACGCAGCTACGTAAGGTGCGGTGCCGCGGTGGTTGGCCGGTGGGCTTCCTCTTCTTTCTTCGCTTAGATATTAAATCAAAAAAGTCCTGGATTTATGAATAAGCCTTATTGGCCGCGGCTTAGGAGTGACAGCATCCTAGGGGAGCGGCAGATTATGTACATGGGGCGGCAGAAATAAAGTTGCTTACACTTATAAAAAATATAAATCCGGGACTGACCAAATGCCGTTTTTGTTAACCTGCCTAAGCACATACTGCCTGAAAATTTCAGATGTATGGAAGGAGCCCTTATATTCAGAGAATTCTACTAACGGCCAATACTTCCTTATATCCATATTAAACGCCATTAATTACGATGAACCTAATCAATGGGGCTATTACTCACTTGAATGCGTAATTTTGACGTAATTCACTGCGATAGTTTCCGTGTATGATGCTGAGGTCTGAGACGCTTTTTCATGCAACGAGTTTGCAGTCTAGGAGCCAGTGTCATTTTAGATCAAGTTTTTTAGAAGACTCCTAAAAACGGAATTCTGAATCCAAGAAAAATATCCACATTACAGACAACAATCAATAATTAAAAATTTATAGTTACAAACGTCAGACCAAAGAGGATTAATTACTAAATTTTGAGTAATTCAACCTCATTAGGATAATCTTAACAAAATTTGTTATTAATAATTATTTCTTTTAATAACATAATTTGATTTTATGAATATGTAAAATATTCCCAACATTTTATTTTCATTTAAATTTACGTGAGACGTGAGGTTTTCTCACAATTTTACATAAGATGATGTAACTTTAGAAATATAAATATAATATGCTACTTAATTATTTTGAGTATAATAATTCAGATTCAGTTTTTGACCACGACTAACGCCATCAAAAGTCTAAACAATGTATTTACATACGAGTAAATAAAAATCACTCGTATTACACAAATGTGGTCAGGTCGTAGGTTATCTCTACTAACTAGGTGCTTTGTAAATACATCTTATATATAAAATTCTCGTGTCACAATGTTAGTCCGCGAACTCCTCCGAAACGGCTTTACTGATTTTTACCAAATTTTATATGCATATTCAGTAGGTCTGAGAATCGGCTACTGGGTACTTTATATATTAATAAGTGCATTTGTTGAATAAATAGTAGTAAATTATTACAACCTGAGACTGACGGCGACCATTGTTTGTGCGACGGGATAGCGATCGACGTTGCCATGGCGACATTCTTATTTAGTCACTTCAATAAAATAATATGGGCGAAATACTTTATATTATGGCAAAGCAACGTTTGCCGGGACAGCTAGTATTGATATAAAAATATTATAAAACATATATGGAACAAATGTCGGAATTTCAAAGTTTGTTTCCCCAATATACTCCATATTACAAGTAATAATTATTTTAACTATAAAAAAAGTTTAAACAGATACAATATTGCGACAATAATTTCTTACCGTGCGGTTCGATGTCCTGTGATAGTTCATACACCTATATTCTACAATCTACAAATTGCTCTTGCAAATGTTGCAAAACAAATAATAATCGGCCAAGTGCGAGTCGGACTCGCGCACTAAGGGTTCCGTACCATTATAGAGCAAAATTAGCCCAAAAATTGTGTTTTTTGTATGGGAGCCCCCCTTAATTTTTTATTTTATTTAAATATTATTATTAAATATTAAAGTGCACATACTAACTAAGGACCTTGAGTAAAATACAAGTACCTACCTGTTGCCATTATTGATATAGAGCCAAAACGGCCAAAAAAATCACGTTTGTTGTATGGGAGCCCCCCTTAAATATTAATTTTATTTTGTTTTTAGTATTTGTTGCTATAGCGGCAACAGACATACACAATCTGTGAAAATTTCAACTTTCTAGCTATTACCGTTCTTGAGTTACAGCCTGGAGACAGACAGACAGACGGACAGACAGACGGACAGACAGACGGACAGACAGACGGACAGACAGACGGACAGACGGACAGACAGACGGACAGACAGACGGACAGACATCGAAGTCTCAGTAATATGGTCCCGTTTTTACCCTTTGGGTACGGAACCCTAAAAATCACTGATAACATTCACAGGGTTTTCGTGGTTGGATACCGCTGTCGATCCTGGCGACACAGGAGATACAGTGGTGGGAATGTGTGGTGGGCCAAAGCCCATTAAAAAAAAACTGCTTGCACTCCGGGAGTGCCGGCAGAAGTGAAAACTTGATTATTAACGTTGTGCATTTTTAACCCATTTTTTATGAAAATCGATTTTTAAAAAATCGTCAATCAAGTTGTTTCGATCAAGTTTCGATCAAGGTTTCGATCAAGGTTTCGATCAAGTTTTGATCAAGGTTTCGATCAAGTTTCGATCAAGTTTCGATCAAGTTTCGATCAAGTTTCGATCAAGGTTTCGATCAAGGTTTCGATCAAGTTTCGATCAAATTTCGATCAAGTTTCGATCAAGTTTCGATCAACTTTCGATCAAGTTTCGATTAAGTTTCGATCAAGTTTCGATCAAGTTTCGATCAAGTTTCGATCAAGTTTCGATCAAGTTTCGATCAAGGTTTCGATCAAATTTCGATCAAGTTTCGATCAAGTTTCGATCAAGTTTCATTCAAGTTTCGATCAAGTTTCGATCAAGTTTCGATCAAGTTTCGATCAAGGTTTCGATCAAAGTTTCGATCAAGTTTCGATCAAGTTTCGATCAAGTTTCGATCAGGTTTCGATCAAGGTTTCGATCAAGTTTCGATCAAGTTTCGATCAAGTTTCGATCAAATTTCGATTAAGTTTCGATCAACTTTCGATCAAGGTTTCGATCAAGGTTTCGATCAAGTTTCGATCAAGTTTCGATAAAGTTTCGATCAAGTTTCGATCAAGTTTCGATCAAGTTTCGATCAAGTTTCGATCAAGTTTCGATCAAGTTTCGATCAAGTTTCGATCAGGGTTTCGATCAAGTTTCGATCAAGTTTCGATCAAGTTTCGATCAAGTTTCGATCAATTTTCGATCAAGTTTCGATCAAGTTCCGATAAAGTTTCGATTAAGTTTCGATCAAGTTTCGATCAAGTTTCGATCAAGTTTCGATCAAGGTTTCGATCAAGTTTCGATCAAGTTTCGATCAAGTTTCGATCAAGTTTCAAATTGAGTTCGAGTTCGAGTTCGACACAAAACACTACTCTCCAACCGTCTTACGCGTTTTGTATGGTTTTTCGATCAACACGAAAATCTATCGCGAGTTTCACAGTTTTTACCCATCCCACAAGTGCTTAACGCCGCTAAAGAAGTTTTCACTTCAAAAACTGATTAAACATTCACAGAAAAATAAAAAATATTAAGTATATAATTCTATGTACTTATGTTCTAAACTGCCATTAGATTTCGCAAAAACACAAACAAAATGTGCGCGGGCTCTTGGTGTCATCGCATACAACCTGCATGTATTTATGGCATTTGTTCCATGTACAGTACTCGAGTTGTATTTGAGCGTGCTTCGTGAGCGCTTCACTTCGCTAATTTTATTAGCGCCAAAACATCGCGAGTTCCATTTTTAAATTACGTTTTTTTTTTTTTTAAATATATATATTGGTATTGTGTCATAAAAACTATGAACTATTGAATGTGATTTATTGAGTGAATTATTTTTAATTTATGATGAAGTTTTTTATTTTTTTATTACTGGCATGTTACGCTGTTTGGTGCGATGATTCAAGGTAAGAATTAAAATTTAATTGAAAACATGAAGAAAGAAATTAAAATGCAAATTATTTACATCTTAAGTACATAAAAATTTACATTTCACATAAATATTTTTTTCTTTACAAGTAAGTACTTATAGCATTTAAATTCAAGAATCAAAGTCCACATTTTCCAAAAAATATTTTATTCAAATATTTTTCAAGTTTTTTCTTAAACAAAAAGTTAACATTTTTACCAAACATCGTAAAGTCAAAGTAGAAAAGAAACTAGAGTGCAGAGATCAATTTTCTTTGGTATAAAAAAAATCTGTACAATTTTACTATGTATAGGCACGCGTTAACCAAAATATTATTAGGTACTATCGTAACCTACGAATAATAATTAAACTAGTAACTTAGAAACTAAAAACGTTGCGAAGCTAGGAACGACTGATATCATCTCAGAGCGAATAAATTTAAAGGTATTTCAGCCGTGAAAAATTTATGATATTCCATAAAATTTACGAACCGCGGGTTAGGATTTATATTAATAGCTCTTGCGGTCACATTCGAACATTTAATTTTAAGAAAAAAAATCGGTTGTCTGTAAAGTCGGTTTACTGACGATAGTTGAACGTGACAACGTCATAGCCTTAACCCCTCAGCAGGCCGATTCTGTATCGTACATTTGTGAGTTAATAACTGAGTTAGTAACGAAACCGAGGAGTGAGTAACGGAAAGTGCCACTTTTTGTATTCACTTGCATACAAAAGTGAGACTTTCGGTTGCTCACTCCTCCGTTTCGTTACTAACTCAGTGATTAACTCACAAATGTACGATACAGAATCGGCCCGCATTTCCGGGAAAAATCTATGCAAAAAAGTTGGCAGGTCAATGTGCAAAAAAAATGGCGCCCGGCCTACCCTCTTTGTAAAATTAATGTAATATCCTTACATACAATCCATATTTTATGTTTGTGTGAACTACATTATAATATATGTTAAATTTTCTATCTATCAAGCCATCATAATATAGTATTTAGTCCGATGTGATATTAGTTTCTCAATTATAAACTTTCGAAACTATAATTAGTGACTTGTTCAGAAGAAATAAACGAATACTTTATTCTTCATATATTAAGTCATTGACACGTAGGAAATAGAGAACACAATTTTGAATAGCCGAAATAAAAAATAATACTAATAGCTCACAGATTTATTATTTTTTATTTTTTTTATTTATTTATTTTTCATTCAGAGTGTGGTCAATGTATGTATCAAACCAAACTTCTTCATACAAAAGTATTCTCTAAGTCATCGAAATACGTAATATAATCGAAACAAAGAGCGCGGCCCAGGTGAGCCTTACGGTTGTTGAGAGACTTGAGAGTGTAAATGGAACGCCTCAGAGCTGTCAGCGAGGTAACGCCGCAATACTGTCTTGTTTTTCGGGCGCGCAGCCCATATCGAATTATAAGACGTTATCACGTCAAAAAACAGTGATCTCACTGCTACTTGTGCGAACCTTCTTAACAAAAAAAGTTTGTAATTATTCTATGACTACGTACTTTTTTAGTAGAGTACAGTAGAGTATTCATTGGGATTTGCACTGACTACTTATAATCAAGGAGCCCTAGAACATTTTTTTTTGATTAGGTATAACTGTCAAGCAAATTTTTTGTGAGTAGCTTCATTTTGATAAGACAAGCAGCATATTGTAAAGTGGTAGCTAACAGAGATAGAAAGGATTTCATACTGTGATTTGATGGTCCTAAAATATGGATTGTCCCTGACTATTAACATTTTTCTTTAAAAAAAGGCAGAAATTAATGTGCATTAAGAATATTGTAGAACGTAGTACAGCTCCTTGTCCTTCGGAATAAACATAAAATTAATAATGTTTCGGTTACACTGTGTTGTAAGAACCCACAAAAATTTTACGATGACATATTAATATGTCCCGTTTTGGTGGTCACAGCCCACAAGGAAATTAAATTGTGTAATTATTCATTATCTTTTAGGTCACTTGTACACTACGAAATTACTTAAGCCTTAAAGCAGTCGACAATTGACATTGATTTATGTGTCCTTTAATTTTTATAACGATGAGTCTTGCGATAATATGAAACACAAAAAAATCGGCCAAGTGCGAGTCGGACTCGTACCTACACGAAGGGTTCCGCTATAGAGCGAAAATAGACAAAAATTGAGTTATTTTTATGGGAGCACCCCTTAAATGTTTATTTTATTTTATTTTATTTTAGCATTTGTTGTTATAATTGGGGAGGGGAAGAGGGGATTTCAGGACTAGCTCGAGCGTGTCAGATTAAGCTTGTATAGGCTTCCGACATGTGTCTAGTTATCATGGTATAGAAATCAGATTTCTCACATGGTGGGTTATTTTTATTTTTTTAAATATCGGAATGTCGTCGGATCTGTCAGATTAAGATAGGGAATGTTTAGTATACCCCAAAGAAGCTTCCATATAAAGCACTGACGATTTAAAGGTTAGGTAAGCTTGTAGGGACATTTTAAAATATAAAAAATAAAGCTTAATTTTTTCCTAACTAAGCTTCGCAGATATTTTATTTTGCACTAAACTAAGTTATTTAGTCCTTGTTTTCTAAAATATATTTACAATTTACCTAAATAAGCAATTTTTTGAATATATTTTCTTTATCAAAACTTTACCGCCTAGCCACGGGAAATTCGCCTATGCGAAATTTCGCGCGGTGCGACCGACGACGCGTCTTGCGACTGAAACAAACGTATAGCAATGTACGTATCATGCCACGCGCAACGGCGACCGGCGACGCGACCGGCGAAATGTACCGAGCGGTTCGCGCCGGCGTCTTGCGGCGCGGCGGCCGAGCAAAACAAAAGTATGAATCAGTCGCGGCGAAAATTGCAGTGATCAAACGAGTTTAGTCGTTTTCGCCGCGAAAAATGAACACAGAGACTTTTATTGCTGAAGTACTAGCTAGACCAGCTATTTGGAGCTAGCCAGCTATTTCATTAGAATATAATCGTAGGTTTCAATACTCATTCTGGTATCCTCAAAAAAAAATCTGGATATTATATTCTGTATTTCTCGTACTTCTTGTGGAATTCTCCATCTATACCCCGATTTAAGAATCAAATCATATACAACACAATCTCTTCCAAATATTAGGTCTTGAACCAAAAAACGATTACTGTCTAAGCCAGTGGTCCCCAACCTTTTTTTCATGCGGGCCACAAACATGTTTTGGTCTTGGTGTCGCGGGCCGCAACAAAAATTTTTTAGGGTTAAAAAATAACATTCTTCAAAATTAACGATTTTGAAGTGAAAAAAATTTAACGATTATCACGTAGACTTTACATTATTTTGCCGGTGGGCGTGAATTTCAAATTTTTTTAACATCACGCGGGCCACATATAAAGTCCCGGCGGGCCGCGGGTTGGGGATTTTTTTAAATGTAATAAGGGGGCAAACGAGCAAACGGGTCACCTGATGGAAAGCAACTTCCGTCGCCCATGGACACTCGCAGCATCAGAAGAGCTGCAGGTGCGTTGCCGGCCTTTTAAGAGGGAATAGGGTAATAGGGGAGGGTAGGGATGGGAAGGGAAGGGAATAGGGGTGGGTAGGGAAGGGAATAGGTTAGGGGATTGGGCCTCCGGTAAACTCACTCACTTGACGAAACACAGTGCAAGCGCTGTTTCACGCCGGTTTTCTGTGAGAACGTGGTATTTCTCCGGTCGAGCCGGCCCATTCTTGCCGAAGCATGGCTCTCCCACGTATATAATATACGGATAGCGGGTCTAAGCAATATTGAGATAATTTCGATAGACATTTTGCTGTCGGACTTCCCTGGTCGCGGCGGCGAACGTGACTGCCCGTGGCCTGCAAATGGCGCCGCGCGAATGGTCGTCGCACCCACCGCGTCGCCGTTCGCACCGCCGATCCCCGTGGCCAGGCCGTTAAAATGGCTGCAGTTTCTGAACCCACCGTTAAAATAAAAAACGCTCTTATTATTTTTTATCAGTTTTACCTAACGTAAAAAACCTACTAGGTCTCCATGGCGCTTGAGTGGCTACACAAATAGCACCCTCCCCTCCCCTACTATTATAGCGGCAACAGAAAATATACACAATCTGTTAAAATTTTAGAAACCTAGCTATAGCGGTTTTGAAGTACAGCCTGGAGACAGACAGACTGACAGTCATCGAAGTCTCAGTAATAGGGTCCTCATTTTCCCTTTTGGGTAAGGAACCCTAATTATTTAAAAAGCTTATTGTATTTTCCATGCCACGACGTAGTACGTGGGTAGGTAGATGGCGGGGACCTACCTAATTCGGTAGGACAATGCCAAGCCAAATTACATAACCTGACTAAATAACGTAGGTCCACCATCTATGAATTAATTTCTCTGATGGTACGTAAAATCGTAATATGACTTTTTGAGGCAAACCACAGTTGAGTATATTGACCGCAAAGATTTGAATGAAGTTTTTGATTGAATGGAAGGATGAATGTAAATTTTCCTATTCAGTAGGTTACTAGGCCGTAATAGATCAAGGCGTTGTTGGTGGTTTTTGTGTTGATAAGATAAGGATGTTTGGTAATATTCCCGCGCGTGAGTAAACCAAAGAGTAACTCAAAGTCAACTGTAACAGTAGCTCGAAATTACTTAACGTTATATGGAAAAAAATCATGAATCAACATTCAACTTTCAGCTACTGTTTTCCTTTTTTTATTGAAGTGAAATCTCTTTTAGCAGAGATGTTTATCATTTTGAGATGGGTAAAAAATAATCGAAAATTCGTAAGATGGACGGACATACAGCGCAGAGAAGGAAATGAAGCACTCAATTCGGCACTCCCGGAGTGCTCTGTGCCACTCGCGAAGTAGCGTGTAAATAAAGGTTGGCGTTGTTACGCTGTCGAGTAAGTACTATACTAATAATAAGTAGTACAGTACCTACACGATGATGTAACGATTTGTGCCTTTACATACCTTAAAAACCTTCCTTGGAAGTCGGTTTTAATTTTTTGTTAAAAATAATATTTTCCCTCTTTTTAGTTACTAACCGACTTCCAAAAAGGAGGAGGTTATATGTTCGTCTGTTTATATTTTTTTTTGTATGTTCAACGATTACTTCGCCGTCTGTGGACCGATTTTTAAATTTTTTTCGCTATTGTATAGCGTATAATCCAAATTTGGTACCATGTTCATAAAAATGGTGGTCTGATGATGGGATCCATGAGGAATCGAGGGGCTCCTTGAAATTTATATCGGAACATATGGTGATTTCGATTTTTTCTAAAGTATTTCAGGCACATACTACCAAAAAGTAAGATTTTGCACCAGGATGTACCCTGGGTCCGAAGGTACCCAACATAACTTTTGAATCCTTATAGATACAAGTTCGAGGAAGCCAATGAATCCTACATTATTTCTGCTGAACATAGGCTAAATTTTATTTTGGAAAAAAATAGGGTTTCGTAAGATATTTGGGTTTATCGGACGCCAGGTGTAAAATCAACCAGAAAAGTTACTTATTTTGCGTACGCTGCCGAAACTATAAAAGATAGAACCATAAAATGTTCAAGTAATTGTAGATCTTATAAATATCTACAAAAAAGTCCGCAACACACTATACTTACCTAAGTCGAGTGAGGCACAATAACCATTTTTTTATTTAAAAGTCTTGAATTTTTTTTTGACTACATTTAAACGCGTTTATTTTACTTATGCTATTTATCCTTATCAAAATAAATTATTTCATCACTAAGTGCAGTTTATGTACATAAAATTTGATCTTTGAATGATTAAAATTGGACGTTTAGTTTTGAAATTATGGAGAAGTTAAAATATTGCGATAGTGGGCGTCACAAAGCGGGGGTGCGCGTGCGGGAGGAAGACAATCTGTGCAGTGTGCACTGTGCACCTTTCGGATAATGACTGCGTCCACGTCGCTATAATATAGCCTTGTGGTCTCATAGGTAACTAAAAAGGGTAAAATTATTATTTTTTAACAAAAAATTAAAACCGACTTCCAAGGTAAAAACAATAGTAATATGAACTAAAAAGTATTTAATAACTCTCACTCTTTAATAGTACCTTTTTCAGAATTCGTCTAAATCTCAACTATTTCTGAACACACTACAGTCTTCATTATTTTGAAGTCGGTACCAGCTAATTTAATCATGAGTTCAGTCAGTGTCAGAATATCCAAGACTGGTACCGACTTCAAAGTAATGAAGACTGTAGTGTGTTCAGAAATAGTTGAGATTTAGACGAAGTCTGAAAAAGGTACTATTAAAGAATGAGAGTTATTTAATACTTTTTAGTTCATATTACTATTATTTTTACCTTGGAAGTCGGTTTTAATTTTTTGTTAAAAAATAATTTATATAATGGTAAACAGATAAGTGTCAGTTGTAGATAGATATGATTTAGGTATGAAACTATCACATCTATTAACTGTACTTAACTTGAATTACATTGAATAGAATTTACATAATAGCATATTATGCTTTCAGTTCTTAAAACAACAATTAAACCAATGAGTCAGGAGTTCTCTAAGCACTTTCGGAACCATAGCGTACCCGTGGCAAAATCTTACTTGGTAGCGTATGCTTAGAATACGTCTTCTAACTAAATCGAAATCACTATAATATAATGTTTCCTTATAAATTTTGAGGAGCTCCCTATATAACACATGGATATCATTATCAAATTGCCAACTTAGTAACCGTAGTACCAAATTAGTATAATAATATACTTTAAAAGAATAAAATAATTTTCAAAATCACTCGAAAAACTCGTCTAGATCTAAAAGATTATGAAAAGTACTTATAATAGAGCCATAATGTGATGATGCATGGTGTAATGGTAGTGATGATGATTATAATAAATATAAATTGCACGGTGGCATATGCTTTCTGTTCTTGAAATAACGCCGAAACTTCTAAACGTGTATCTATAAGGAGTTAGGAGTTCTCTCAGTGCATTCGGAACCATGGCATACCTTGATGCAAAATCTTACATTTTGGTAGCTTAAGCCTAGAATACTTCTCATAAAACCAAAATAACCATAACATGTTTCCATATAAATTTCGACGAGTTTCCTCGGTTACTCATGGTCCATGGATCCCATCATCAGGTCACCACTTTTATGAACATGGTAGCAAATTCGAGTTAAACCCTTTACTACATTAATAACGCTCGAAAACCTCGTCTCAATCTTAAAGATTATGAAAATTAATAATAATAGGGCCATAATGTGATGATGCATGTTGTAATAGTAGTAATGATGATGATGATGAATATAAGTTGCACAGTAGCATATCTGCCTTCTGTTCTTAAAACAACGCCGAAACTTCCAAACGTGTATCTATAAGGAGTTAGGAGTTCTCTCAGTGCCTTTGGAACCATGGTATGTACATTGATGCAAAATCTTACTTTTTCGTAACAAATGCTTAGTATACTTCTAATAAAACCAAAATCACCATATGTTTTCATATACATTTTGAGGAGTTCCCTCGATTACTCATGGATCCCATCATCAGGTCACCACTTTTATGAACATGGTACCAAATTCGAGTCAAACCCTATACAAAACAAAAAGAATTTTGAAAATCGGACCACAAACGGCTGAGTAATCGTTGAACATACATAAAAAAAAATAATACATACAGCCGAACGTATTACCTCCTCCTTTTTGGAAGTCGGTCAAAAACTAGCGTTTCCCAATGACTTAACAAGTTGTTACAATATTAAAAATTAATTAACTTACGATAACGCTCATATTATCCTAGGAGTTTAGTGTCAGATATTTTCGGAAAATAAAACATTTGGTTCTTAAAAGATAATGTAGAAATCTAATATATAAAATTCTAGTGTCACGGTGTGCGTGGTTGAACTCCTCTGAAACGGCTCGACCGATTTTCGTGAATCTTAGTGGTATTTAATTATATCGGCTATATTAATAATCTTAATCATATCGGCTAGGGTGGAGAATCGGACAACATCTACTTTTTATATTGATAAGTGCATTTGTTGAATAAATAATAGTAAATTGTTACAACTCGAGACTGACGGCGACCATTGTCGCAGTCATTTCAGTCATTGAATTTTTTTTTAATAATACTGTATTAATTAACATATTCTGAATACTGTGTAGCACTCTAGACAGTACTCAGAATCCTTCGTTCTTGCTAACAGTATCAAGTATGTTAAGTTTTTTGATAAATACGTTTAAATTGAGTAAAATATAATGTTATTTTGACGTGACAACGTCTTATAATTCGATATGGGCTGCGCGCACGAAAAAAACATGACGCAATATGCGGCGTTACCTCGCTCTGAGGCGTTCCATTTGAGTTGTTTAGCAGAAATGTACAGTCGGGGAAAATTGTGCTAAGCAGAAATGTACAGTCGGGGAAATTAGTTGTTTAGCAGAAATGTACAGTCGGGGAAAATTGTGCTAAGCAGAAATGTACAGTCGGGGAAATGAGTTGTTTAGCAGAAATGTACAGTCGGGGAAATGAGTTGTTTAGCAGAAATGTACAGTCGGGGAAAATTGTGCTAAGCAGAAATGTACAGTACCGGGAAAATTGTGCTAATCAGAAATGTACAGTCGGGGAAATGAGTTGTTTAGCAGAAATGTACAGTCGGGGAAAATTGTGCTAAGCAGAAATGTACAGTCGGGGAAATGAGTTGTTTAGCAGAAATGTACAGTCGGGGAAAATTGTGCTAAGCAGAAATGTACAGTCGGGGAAATGAGTTGTTTAGCAGAAATGTACAGTCGGGGAAATGAGTTGTTTAGCAGAAATGTACAGTCGGGGAAAATTGTGCTAAGCAGAAATGTACAGTCGGGGAAATGAGTTGCTTAGCAGAAATGTACAGTCGGGGAAAATTGTGCTAAGCAGAAATGTACAGTCGGGAAAATTGTGCTAATCAGAAATGTACAGTCGGGGAAATGAGTTGTTTAGCAGAAATGTACAGTCGGGGAAAATTGTGCTAAGCAGAAATGTACAGTCGGGGAAATGAGTTGTTTAGCAGAAATGTACAGTCGGGGAAATGAGTTGTTTAGCAGAAATGTACAGTCGGGGAAAATTGTGCTAAGCAGAAATGTACAGTCGGGGAAATGAGTTGTTTAGCAGAAATGTACAGTCGGGGAAAATTGTGCTAAGCAGAAATGCACAGTCGGGGAAATGAGTTGCTTAGCAGAAATGTACAGTCGGGGAAATGAGTTGTTTAGCAGAAATGTACAGTCGGGGAAATGAGTTGTTTAGCAGAAATGTACAGTCGGGGAAAATTGTGCTAAGCAGAAATGTACAGTCGGGGAAATGAGTTATTTAGCAGAAATGTACAGTCGGGGAAAATTGTGCTAAGCAGAAAGGTACAGTCGGGGAAATGAGTTGTTTAGCAGAAATGTAGTCGGGGAAAATTGTGCTAAGCAGAAATGTACAGTCGGGGAAATTAGTTGTTTAGCAGAAATGTACAGTCGGGGAAAATTGTGCTAAGCAGAAATGTACAGTCGGGGAAATGAGTTGTTTAGCAGAAATGTACAGTCGGGGAAAATTGTGCTAAGCAGAAATGTACAGTCGGGGAAATGAGTTGTTTAGCAGAAATGTACAGTCGGGTAAAATTGTGCTAAGCAGAAATGTACAGTCGGGGAAATTAGTTGTTTAGCAGAAATGTACAGTCGGGGAAATGAGTTGTTTAGCAGAAATGTACAGTCGGGGAAAATTGTGCTAAGCAGAAATGTACAGTCGGGGAAATGAGTTTTGACGTGACAACGTCTTATAATTCGATGGAGCCGGCTGCACGCACGAAAAAACATGACTCATGCGGCGTTACCTCGCTCTGAGGCGTTCCATTTAAGGCTTGAAGTGCAAGCGAGAGCGCGGAACGAGCGACAAAGAGGCACGTTGTCACGTTCAACTATCGTCAGTAAACCGACTTCACAGACAACCGTTTTTTTCCGAATAATTTGTATTTCAATAACAACAAAGATTTAAAAAACACAGCAATACTTAATGCAATTCCAATGTTACATTATCACCTTCCGAAATTGTTTAGGCTTCCACTTCCTTGTGAGTTGTGACTAATAGCTTCTCAGTTTTAGTATCGTTTATATCGTGTGACCTACAAATTACTATTTGTTTACCTTCAAGTGGGTACTATCTTGACGCAGTGCAAATTTTAAGTCAACATATTTTGCAGAAGCTGCATTTAAAAATTAAGAATGACATTGGAGAAAGATAGTACGTAACTTCCGCACTCAGAGATGAATATTATTAATTATTTATCTGTTCTTTAATTTTATTATAATATAAAGAGCTGTTCAGATAATATAATATTAAAAGGCTCAAAATCTTCATAAAATTACAGTAACGTAAAATATAATATCCGAGAGTAATTTCTGAGTGCGGTAATAAGATGAAGGATGGTTATTTGTTTCCATGTAATGACTACATTCATCAAGAAAAACGTCAACTACTATGGTTAGCCGCTAACCTCGCCTGAGAGCTCATCAATATAAGACGTGTAGTTGGGCTAGATTAGTCGCTACAGTTGAGTGTCTCGTCAACGTGACGATATTGACGTTATGCATTTACGACGATATTTTTTTTGTAAATACAGGAAATAATAATTTAACATAAGTACATTAAAGAGCCTAATCAACATAGCCAAGTACTCTTTAATATACGTAGGAGTACTCTAAAGGAAATGAATCCACAGTGGGACAAAGAACATTCACAAAATATTAAGGCTGCTCTCTCGAAAAAAGCGTGCAGATGAAACAACTTTTCATCGGCATTAACAGAGAAATTATATCTGAAAAAAATAATTAGTAATCTACATGATATGATACGTAATTTGGTTTTGCCATATTTTTTCTATCGGTATCACATAATAAAGAAATAAAAAACCAAATCACCTCCAAATCGTTGAATGAAACCACTTTACTCCTTCATTATCAAAAGAATATATAAAAAATATCTACTGCTTTGCAATACATAAGTTAATAATTTGGTTTGGTTACTTTTTTAAAATATGTATTATATTAAGCCTTAAAAAGATTTTTTCTCCTATTTCGCCCTATCATGGACGCGGCGAGCGTCGTA
Source organism: Polyommatus iphigenia (assembly GCA_963422495.1). NCBI lineage: Eukaryota > Metazoa > Arthropoda > Insecta > Lepidoptera > Lycaenidae > Polyommatus > Polyommatus iphigenia. Next base: position 42,376,027 of record OY730177.1, on the reverse strand, counting down.
ACCGCCACCGTACAAGGCGCGCTGTTATGAATGTTATTTTAATGTCATTTACGTCGATATTCGCACTGACAGACAATCGACCTGCTAATTTAGGAGCAGATTAGTGAATCACGTCCTATTAAGCCTTTCATAATAAAATTACAGATTAATACTAGTTTATACCGCATCTACGTCTGCGTGATCCGACAATAACGAGAACTAATAACTTCTTTGAATTGAACTAATAACAATAAATAATTTGCCACGGAATTTTCATTGCTTTTCTCCGTACAAAATCTGAATGAAATCGGAAAGTTATTTTTTGTGACAGTTATTTAGAGAAACGAAAATAAGTTTTGTAATATTATGAATAAGTTTTATAATATACGTCCTTAACATAACATTCTATGCATGTAAATTTCATAAAATATACACTAAGAGTGGGTTGCACCAGAGTGCGTGGTTATAGTTACAGTTATGGAAAAAGTTATGGTTATAGTTAAGGCAAACTTAACTTTAACCTTAACTTTCACCACAGAATTTGACAGATGTCTGTTGCGTTTATTTTTTGTTGCTACAGTTAATGTCTGTGAGTGTATAAAATGAATTATCTGTAAAAATCGACGGCCGAAAAATATTTGTTTTAACAACACTGTGAGCCAGAGTACAGTTTCACGAAAAAAAATCGATATAAGTTTGGTGAAATATGGCGTCCATTTTTTACTTTAACCAAAGATTTGACATTTTGCGTTGTAGGTATAGTTAAAGTTATTGTTAAAGTTACAGTTATAGTAAGCTGGTGCAACCCACCCTGAATGTTGCCTTTGATAATTTCGTTGCATGAAAATTAATTGAATGCGCGAGAAACGTACATTCTGTCAAGATAAAAATTATTATCCTTAAGTCCTTTCCCGGGACTCAAAGTATCTCCAAACGAAACAGCAAATTCGGTTTAACGGTTTGGGCGTGAAGAGGTAACAAACATCTGTCGCATTTATAATGTTAGTAAAGATATGGATAGAATTTCTTCTTAACTAAGTGTACATTTTTAAATAAACAATATTACCAAACTCATAAGTCATTACTCATTACATAGAGGTAAATGAGCCCAATACAAAAATGTGTTGAACTAAATCAGTGTACTGACGTAACTAGGATCGTTGAACTTTCGTCTTGTGAGTTGTGAACGCGATGTCAAGGTTATCTATTAACTTCAATACAATAGAATACTACACATAGCATAGTCGATATGACATAATAGCTGCGTGATATCATTTTAATAGACACCTCATTAAATGGTTTAAAATCGTCCACCAACAATAAAGCGCATCACAGACGGAGAAGATACTATAATATTTTATCTTAAGATGCCCAAATATAAAATATTATAGTATCTTAGGCTATCACACACGGCTAAGATACGATATTATTAAAAATCTGTTCATTTCCTTGTTAGAGTTCTATATACAGAATGATATTGACTGTGAATGATCTGCTTTTCTTAATCTTTATTTTATAAGGCCATACAAGTGCCAGTACTGCCTTACTTCTTGATTTGTTAGACAGCTCCTCAGACGATGATTCTGATATAGAATGTGTAATGCAGATTGCGGTAGGACATTCCTAAAGGAGAAACATTTGGATAGAGCCTCACATAAAAAAAGAGAAAAACCTGCGGCGAATTTAACCTTTATCAAGATCTGTCAACGAAGAAGTTTCAAGAGTATTTTAGAAATTCAAAAGAAACATTCATTTTTAATTCATGATTTGATTAGGGAAGATATAAAAAATCAAAATACAAACACACAAAATAAAAACACAAAAACACCCTGTATTCATAAAGATGTTTATATTTCGCACTAAGTGTTTTATTTTTGTTACAAAGTATGTGGTAAAATTAGTGCTAAGTAACTTTTCGATTAATTAATTAAAACGATTGTTTATTTATTTTTTTTATTTAAGTACTTATATTTATTATTTATATTTTTTTTTATTTTTTTTATTTTATTTTTTTTTATTTATTATTTATTTATTACTTTATTTTGTTTAATTATTATTTTTTTATTTTTTTATATTATTTTTTTTATCGATTTTCATAAAAAATGGGTTAAAAAAAATAATGCACAACGTTAATAATCAAGTTTTCACTTCTGCCGACACTCCCGGAGTGCAACCCGTCTTTTTTTAAGTAGGCGATATCCGAAGCAATAAGATAAAGGGAAGAAAAGCAAAATATCTTTGAGCTCGTTTTTTTTTAAATTAATTGTTGGTAAATCGTTGTATTCAGTTCATTATCAGCACACAACTGGAAAACGGCATATTATGGCGAACTCACGTCATGATAACATAATATCCATCTATGCATTCTGAGTCGTATTTACGACAGCCGTCTAGAGTCTAGACCCCTTTAACCACAAATATGACGTTGCTTCTTGTTTCAGTAACTACTACATCGTGGAGCGGCCAGCTGACGATCCCCCGGTGAAAACCTCCAAAGCCTTCAACGTCTACTGGAACGTCCCCACCATGCAGTGCAAATCCAAGGGCATATTGTTCAGCAACCTCTACGAAAAGTACGGCATCATACAGAACCAGGATGATCACTTCCGAGGGAAGAAGATAACTATATTGTACGAGCCGGGGCTGTTCCCGGCTATCTTCAAAAACGAGAGCAGCGGGAAGTATAGGTTCAGGAACGGAGGAGTGCCCCAGGAGGGAGACTTACAGGAGCATCTGACGGTGTTCAGAAAGGATATGGAAGAGGGCGTACCGGACGTCAATTTTGATGGTGAGTTGTCTCAACTCTAATGTACTATCAGAGAAGTTGATTCCTAGGCATATGGAGTACCTATGTAGTTTGGTCGTGTTACATCAAACCCAGCCGATAGATCACAATAATTAACATTGATTCGACATGATCCGACCAAATGACGTTCGTCTGTCAACTGCCTAGGAATCAATTTCCTCGATGGTACATAATATCTCACTTCTCTTGTTTTTCGAATGGATAAACTACCGTCTACCGACAAACTAAGCTCACATATTGGGCATTATATTATAAAATTGGGAAATTTTATGTGGTTTATGATATTAGTAGGTGATTTTGTTTTCCGGTCCCGTCATAAAAGGTTTTCCCGTTATTTATAGTCATACCTATTTCGTCCACGCAGTTAGTAACACGTAGTCTTTATGTAGGTAACAATAAATACTATCAGTATCATAACAAACTTCTGTCCACTCAGCTTTCTTCTGTTCAGCGTAAAGGGAAATAGGATATTTGTTTTTGTTTTGATTCGATCGGCTGAATGGAATATTTTAATTGTTTTGCTCATATTATTTATTTATATTAATCAATATAAATAAATAATATAATCACAGCTCTCAAACGGTAGCTTAAGCTTCTTTATTTCTTTCTCTCCCGCTTTCCAATTTTTTAGTATTACTTATCGAGAAATTTAACGATCGACAAATTGCTAATCTCTCCCACTACTTCCGCTACTACTAGAGTCCTACTCAGAGAAAAAAGGTCGTAAATACAATACAGTTGCGGTTTAGGGTGTCAGATTATAAATTAGGTTGATGATAAGTTTAAAACATAATTGCATGCTCGTGACACAGTTCGCACTTCCTTTATTACGGATAACGAGGCTGCTATCGAAAAACACTTACCAAAAAGTTTTTTTTTTAAGTATATTGATCGACTACTAATAAGAGCTGTTATTCGTATTTTCAAGAAGCGTTTCCACATTAGTTTTTGTCCTTCGTTCATTTAGTTCGACTTTTATTTGTTTACTTATCTTCTCAACTGGTTATGGCTGTTTGACAGTCTTCCCAAGGTCATATGTTGCATAACTTGGTAAAATTCATAGAATCGTCAATTTGCTCACGTACAAGTCTGTATGGAACTTGAAGAATTTGTCCGTTAAATTGTTAAAGATACTACACACGTAATCGAATAAGGAAGAGGTCATTGTGATTGGAGACGCTTTCTACGTCGATTTCAATTTATATCACGTACAAGAAACAAATATTTATAAAGAAAATTGTTTATTGTAAAAATATGAAACGCGTATGACTTACATAATAATATTATGGTGGAACGATGAAAGTGATAATCTACAAAATTAATGCAGAACGATTAAGGTGAATCGTGATTCGTGAATCGTGATTAATAAAGTGATTTTGATTTCTTTGATAAAGACATAACAACTGCTAAATCAAATGTAATAGTAAATAATACTACCTGAAATAACTCTACCAACTGACAAAGTATATATACTATGTCGGTTGGTAGAGTTGCTGTAGAATCTACTAAACCCAACTCAACTCAGTTAAAACAGCAGACGAAATAGAAATTCAAATTCAAATTCTTTTCAAATTAAAATCTAGAACATTTCGTATAAAAACTTGTTTAATACATTTTTAATTTAAAAAATCCAAAATTACGAAAGCAAATTATTTCTTCCCATTAGACAATGACGATAGACCCAAACTGGTTTTTAACCGACTTCCAAAAACGAGGAGGTTATACGTTCGGCTGTGGATGTATTTTTTTATGTATGTTCAACGATTACTCCACCGTTTGTGAACCGATTTTCAAAATTTTTGTTTTGTTGTATAAGGTTTCACTCCAATTTGGTACCATGTTCACAAAAGTGGTGACCTGATGATGGGATCCATGAGTAATCGAGGGAACTCCTCAAAATTCAAATGGAAACTTATGTTTTTTTGGTTTTATATGAAGTATTCCAGGCATATGTTACCAAAAAGTAAGATTTTGCACCAGGATATACGATGGTTCGAAGGTGGTGAACAGAACTCCTTACTCCTTATAGATACATATTTGGGGGTTTCGGCGTTGTTTTAAGAACTGAAAGCATAAACTACTAAGCTAATTACATTAATCATCATCATCATCATCACCACCATTCCACCATACACCTTCACATTATGACCCTATTTTAATTGGTAGGTATTTTTCGAAGTATTTTTAGATCAAAACAGATCACGGATGTCTTTAAACATTGTTATGTAGAAAGTTAAGCTATTTTGAAAATTATTTTATTATTTCGATCTGATGATAAGATCCATGAGTGATCGAGGGAACTCCTCAAAATTTATATGGAAACATATGGTAATTTCGATTTTATGAGAAGTATCCTAAGCATATGCTACCAAAAAGCAAAATTTTGCACTAAGATATACCTTGGTTCCAAAGGTGCTAAGAGAACTCCGGCTTCCTTATAGATACAAGCTTGAGGGTTTCGGCTTTGGTTTATGAACTCAAATCATATGCTACTATGCAAGTTACATTCATAATCATCATTACCACTACCACCAGTCACCACACCAAGAATCATTAATTCATAACTCTTTATTTTTTTGAACGATTTCAAAAATTATATTGTTATATCAAAGTAAATGATTCAAACTTGCTGATCAGGTTACCAAGTTAGCAATTTGATCATGAGATCTATGAATTATGAGGTATGTCCGTATGTAGGAAACTCCTTATTATTGGGACAAAATAAATAGTTTAAATATTAACGTAGTTCTAAGTAGTTTAAGCATAATATTATATGAAAAATTATAGTGAGCTAATGACTTTGCAGGAGTATTGTGATAGAAAGAAAGTCACTGAACAGAACTTTAGAGCCTTTTTAGAGATAGGCGCATGAACATTAATTTTATCATTGCTTGATTAACGCGAAGCTTATATTATACAGTGATACGAGTATATTCTTGGAGTTGCTTATGCAATTCTCTATTCCGAGAGGGCGCTAGGTATATTAACTTTATGGTTCTCATACCATAAATGTATATGCTGGCTCCAAAGTCACTTAGTAGAACACATTAGTACCTATTTACAGAAAACCTTATAAATTACTTAAATTACTAAAAAGAGTGAAATTATTATTTTTAACAAAAAATTAAAACCGACTTCCAGAGTAAAAACAATAATAATTATTATAATGAACAAAAAAGTATGAAATAATTCTTACTCTTAATAAAATAATGAAGATTGTGTACAGAAATAGTAGAGGTTTAGGAGTATTCTGCATAAGGCACTATTAAGAGTAAGAATTATGTCATACTTTTTTGTTCATTATAATAATTATTATTGTTTTTACTGTGGAAGTCGGTTTTAATTTTTTGTTAAAAATAATAATAGTAAGTAACTTTATAACTAAAATAAATCTTACAAACCAAGGCCAACTTCAAATTATGTTTTAGGCATCTCTTATCTAGCCATTGTTGAATATGTGTTGCTTAATTAATAATTTATCTTTGAAGGCATGCTAAAACAATTAAGAATTAACTCAGTGCTGTTTCTATGTTCTTAGAAACATGATAAGAATTTTTATTGCCAGGTACCGGCTAGCTAAGAAATCGAAGAATATGACATTAAATTTTTGGATATGTGTTACCATCACAATTTAAATACCGTGTAGATTGTAATATTTTAAATGTAATTATAATCTAGACACGCGGCGTGTCAAGCCAAGTTCAAATATAACAGTTCAAGTATAATAATAGTAACTTTTAAGCTATATGTATGTATTCTGTTTTATTAACTTCGAGAGGCATTTTGTATGGGACATATTTTAAAGGGATTAAATTTAAACAAACCGTGTTTTATTAAATACTAGATGACGTACTTCGTATCATTTACTTCTAATATAAAATATCTTTGCCGTGTATTTTAAGACTAAAATTAGCCAAATCGGTGCAGTCGTTCTCGAGTTTTAGCGAGAGTAACAAAATAAAAAAAATCATTTTTATCTATATAATATATCTGTCGCATTGAAAAGAGGATATCAGGGATTTCACGATATCCCTAGGGATATCACGAGCTCCCGGTAGATGCCGAATATTCTTGTTTGTTACGTCTTCTTACTAAAAATATCTAGTGATATGTCATTTCACTAAACTAAATCTAGTGAAATGTCAGAAACGCGGATACCACCGAATAAAAATCGAGCCACCCATTTCTATCGCTCGCTCTAGTTCCCACACGTGACACGGGCACTAGTGGGAGTGAAACAAATGCGTCGCTCGAGCTGGCGCGGCTCATCTAGCCTGGAGACAGACAGACAGACTAACCCTTTGGGTACGGAACCGTAAAAACTAGGATAATCGAAGAGCTGGAGTACCTGTAGTACCTGTGCCTGTACAAAAGCCTAACCAAACTAGAGATCGACATGCCACCTTTACAAAAAATATTCAACTTGGTCGGCCGTTTCATTTGACGTCAAAAATCAAAGGTCTGAAGTAGATACTTGCATCAGATGATGAAGAACCCTCATTACATCAGATGATGAAGAACCCTCAGCTGGTTTCAACTGTATGATTCAGAGATATCTTTATAGAATGTGTGGACAATTGGTCACTAACTTTTGTATGCCCGGAGCTACTTACTGTGAGATAATCGACAGGGCATCAACTATGACTTATTGTCCTAACACCACTATAATAATTCTAGTCGGGAGAAGGGGTAAAGTAAATAAGAAACAGATGACTGATCTTTTAGAATGTTTATATAATATTAAAAACTTAACAAACATTATATTATTCACTTTGCCCTATATAAAAATGTTGCCAAAAAGCTGTGCTCATGAAAATCAAATTAGATTTAGGTTGAATAGCATATTGTATAGTGCTGTCAACAACAATTGTATAGTTTTAAGCGACACACAACCAAAATGTCAGGTTGTGGATATAAATAATTTAGATAGTAAATTTATTAATGATATAAGTATAGATAAGTATTACTTATCTCATTACTGTAAGAGACATATAGCAAAGATGCTATCAAATTTTTTATTTTCTTTGAAAGCCAAGAATTTGGCTTCTTTGACTCCTGCTTCTATTGAGCAGTATTCTAGTTATAGTAACGAGTTGGAATATGTTCCAATTAATTATTTAAATTAGACCATAAGACAATGGAGGATGTCTCTTGCACTAATAGCTTAAGTGTGAAAAATCCTACCAAAACTTACTCCAATATAAATAGCAAGAATGTTATAAGCTTGGTGCATCAGAACTTTCAAGGAATGGTAGGTAAAGAGCTTGAAACTGAGTTATTTCTAAAACAATTTCAAATTGATATTATTTGTATTTCAGAACACTGGTTTAGAAAACATGAACTCATTTTCAATCTCAATGATCACCAGGTGGCAAGCTCGTTCAGCAGAGAGAATGCCATTAGAGGCGGATCACTTATATTAATTAGAAAAAATTTAAAATTCAAAGAACGTAAAGACATTGTGAACCTCTCTTCTGAACGGATAATAGAAGTAGCCTGCATAGAGTTAAGTCAACTAATTATTGTAAGCGTATACAGGCCACCATCAGGGTTATATGACTCCTTTGAACAAAGCATGGAACAAATATTATCAAAGATATGTGCATCTAACAAAAAAGTTATCGTTTGTGGTGACTTTAATATTAATTTATTTGACTTGAACTCTACTACTGTTAGATTCACATCTCTATTTAAATCATATAACCTAAATTACTTGTTTTATGAGCCAACAAGAATCTGTGACACAACGGCAACTTGTATTGATAATATTTTTACAAATTTTTCTCCATGTAAAAAAGAAATAATAAATAAGCTTAGCTCTGATCACTGTGGGCAACTAGCCTCATTTAATATACATTGCGATAGTTACCTAGAGGAAAAGCGTGTGTTTGTTCCTGTGAATACAAAACGTATTGAGAAGTTTAGAAATAACTTAAGTTCAAGTATTCAACTATTATTGGATGAGACGAATAGCTCAGATGAAGCATTTAACAAATTGTTTAAGATGATAAGAACCCAATTTAATACTGTATTTACTCCTAGAACGGTTAAAAAAAGCCATAAAAAAAATAATAATTTCACAGTATGGGCAACTACAGGAATTAAAATAAGCAGACAAAGATTATATGAATTGTATGATGAAAAATGCATGAATACTAGTGATAAATTCAAAACATATGTAAAAAACTATTCAAAGATTTTTAAAAAAGTTTGTAAAGCCGCTAAGGCTATTCACATTAGGAATAAAATTAAAAATTCGAAAAATAAAATCAAAACTACTTGGAAAGTAATAGCTGGTGAGACTGGAAACGTCACCTGTCGTAGCTCTGATTTTGAAATTTATTTTGAAAATAAAAAGATTACCAATGATCATGAGGTTGCGACGGTCTTCGAGAAATTTTTTGCTGACATTCCGGTCTCAACTACGAAAAATTTAAACTCCTCACCTGCAGCTGCTGAAAAACTACTCAGAGACAATGTAAAGGAATGTAATGTCAATTTTAGGTTTAGAGAGATTGTCCCCAAAGATATCGTTGATACTTTTAAATTAATAAATATTAAAGATACTACTGATCTCTGGGGTATGTCTACTAAAATTATCAAATCAATAATTGACATCATAGCTCCTCATCTATCAATGATTTTTAATGACTGCATAAAGAGTGGTGTTTTTCCTGACTTGATGAAGCACAGTAAGGTTGTACCTTTATTTAAAGCGGGACTTAAATCTGATCCTACAAATTATAGGCCTATATCGATTCTACCGACTCTAAGTAAAATATATGAAAAAATAATTTTAAATCAGTTACTATTACATTTTAACTTAAATAGTTTATTGCACAAAAATCAATATGGTTTTACTAAGGGTCGATCCACAACGGATGCTGGTATAGGTCTTCTTTATAGTATATTTGAAGCATGGGAGGATTCGCAGGATGCCCTAGGGGTTTTTTGCGACCTCTCCAAGGCTTTTGACTGTGTTGAGCATGCTACATTAATCAGGAAATTGCACCACTATGGCATTAGGGACTCAGCACTCAACCTTTTGACATCTTACCTCAAAAATAGAACTCAAAGGGTTGACATTAATAGTAAAAGGTCCAATGGGACCAAAATAGAATTAGGCGTCCCACAGGGATCCATTTTAGGTCCATTCCTTTTTCTCATCTACATAAACGACTTACCTTATCTTGTTAAGGATAATGAGATAGTACTTTTTGCTGATGACACTTCACTTATTTTTAAAGTGAAGCGACAACAGTCAAATTACGACGAGGTAAATAGTGCTCTCTCAAAAATAGTACATTGGTTTAACGTTAATAACTTACTTCTAAATTCTAAGAAAACTAAATGTTTAAAATTTACTTTGCCCAATGTCAGGCAAGTTAAAACCAATATACTATTAAATGATGAGAAGATGGATTTGGTGGACACCACTGTATTCTTAGGCATTACACTAGATAGTAAACTACAGTGGGGTCCTCATATTGCTAATCTTGCAGATAGGCTCAGTTCTGCAGCATACGCAGTCAGAAAAATACGGGAAATTGCTGACAAAGACACAGCAAGACTAGTTTATTTCAGTTATTTTCATAGTAGAATGTCGTATGACATCCTCTTATGGGGAAACGCTGCCGACATTAATACGATTTTTGTGCTGCAGAAGCGAGCTATACGTTCAATTTATAAAATGTCAGCTTTTGAATCTCTGAGAGAAAAGTTTAAAGAAATTGGTATTCTAACTGTTGCTTCTCAATACATTTTGGATAATGTTTTATATGTTAGAAAGAATCTTAGTAAATTTACAACCAAAAGTGACAGTCACGGAAGAAACACTAGAAATAAGTACAAACTAGAAATACCGGTGATCAGACTTAGTAAAGTTAGTAAATCTTTTAAAGGTCAATGTGTACGCCTTTACAATAAAATCCCAGAAAAAGTTCAAAATCTTTCCATTAATAAATTTAAAAAAGTAGTCAAAGAACGTTTGTGTGCCAAAGCCTATTATAAGATCAATGATTTCATAAACGACGGCACATCTTGGGAGTAGGATGGCTGCTTGCAAGGCTACTTCTACATTATTTTATGACTTACAATTATGTATGTATGTTGACATTGTATAATTTTAAGTTACAGCATTGTAAACTTTATTTTAAAAGATTAATTTTTTTCTCACTTTTTTTGGTAAATAAAGTGGGCCCCCTGCGAGTTTCTTACGCCGGTTCTTCTCGCCGGGTTAGTTCCCGAACCGGTGGTAGGCATCATGTAGACTTTCAGAAAATATTTGCAAAAATTTATTCTGAATAAAAAATTTTGAGTTTGAGTTTGAGTTGAGATATGGTGATGCCCCCTCAGATCTGCTATAGTTGCATTACACGTATGATAATAATAATAATAACTCCCACTCTGGTTTTCGTGACGGTGGCCGGTTTCATTGAAACCAGGCCAAGAGTAATTTTATAGTGCCCAAGTGTGTGCGCAGTACACACACAACTAGAGCGAGCGAGAGAAATGAGTGGCTCGATTTTTATTCGGCGGTATCCGCGTTTCTGACATTTCACTAGATTTAGTTTAGTGAAATGACATATCACTAGATATTTTTAGTAAGAAGACATAACAAACAAGAATATTCGGCATCTACCGGGAGCTCGTGATATCCCTAGGGATATCGTGAAATCCCTGATATCCTCTTTTCCCTGCGACATATCGATATGCTGATTTCAAAATAGGACATACTTTTAGACTCAGTGTCTAAAAGTATGTCCTATTTTGAAATCAGCATATCGATATGTCGCCTGAGTCTAAAAGTATGTCCTATTTTGAAATCAGCATATCGATATGTCGCAGGGAAAAGATATATAAGATAAGTACTCTATGGTGACATAAATGCAAACAATTCATTAAAAACATAACCATTCATTAAAAACTCATACTGTATATACAAGTTAAAATTATGGATAGACTAGAATCTAGATGATGCCCGCAACTCCGTTGCGCCAAAATTAGTTTATCGCGCTGGAATCGTACATTTTTCCGGGATAAAAAGTATCCTATTGTCCTTTCCCGGAACTCAAGGTATCTCCATACCAAATTACAGCAAACTCTGTTCAGCGGTTGGGGCGTGAAGAGGTAACAGACAGACAGATAGACAGACAGACACACTTTCACATTTATAATTTTAGTATGGGTATTGCTCGCAGTAGGAAGTCCCTCTGAGTATGAGACCTTCGATTCCTGATGCACTAACAAGCGGCAATAAGACAAGTGCCCAAACGACATTGACTTCCAATTGTCTATTCCCATAAAAACAACGCTACAGTCTACAGATGTTTCAGCAAAATATTCCATACAGCTAACCTTGGTACAATTTCAATTAATAGTGATATGAAATCAAATATAACATCATTAAATTTGATATTGGCATGGCATGATAAAATATCTCTAGACTTTTTATGTAGAACACGTCATTTGTATGAAATTTTTCGTTTTGTGAATATGAAATATTACGCAAAGGTTAGTTAAATTACGCTATAGCACATACAGTAAATAATCCGACCAAAATCCGAAGCGCGACGTACTGCACACGTCATGTCAGAATATTGACAGAAACGGTGTCAAATATTGTAGTAATATATCCTATAGTCAAGTGATTATTTGCCAATTTTTCTTACTACTTTTATATCAGTTATCACTAAAAAATACAAAATAAGACGTCATAAAGTTACAATGGGAACTCCAAGACCTCCAATCTTTCCCACGAAATTAAACGCCGAAGATTAATAAACAAATAATAGCCATAACTTGTGATAAAATAAGGGGAAGCAGTCCATTATCATCATCACGATCAACATCATCATCACTATTGATAGATTATATCGGAAATATAATTGAAGACGTGAGTGGAAGAATCAAACAAGTAACATTTCGTAACATTCGGACAATAACTAATTTTTTCCCTAATTATTTTATTAAAACTTGTAACGTATCGTCTTCATAACCTAGCTAATGTATCTGGCTACACATATATAATCCATAGTTTTTCTTTTTCAAATATTTTTTCCGGCCTGAAAGCCTCCATTTAAGCAAAAAAAACGGGAAGTTTTTGCATGTTACTTACCTTATTCTTCCACTCACGTCTTAAATTATTTGTCGCTTTAGAGTGGGTTGCACCAGAGGCGTGGTTATAGTTACAGTTGTGGTTATAGTTAAGGCTAACTTAACTTCAAAGTTTAACCTTAACTTTGACCACGGAATTAGACAGATGTGTGTTGCGTTTTTTTTTTTTGTTCAAGCTACAGTTACAGTATAAATAATGAATTATTCGTAAAAGTCAACAAAAAAATATTTGTTGTAACTACACTTGCACTGTGATCCATTGTAAATTTTCACGAAAAAAAATTGATATAAGTTTGAGCGGTTATGATTATCGTTAAATATGGCGTCCCTAACCAAAGATTTGACATTTTGCACTGTAGTTATAGTTAAAGTTACAGTTATAGTTAAAGTAAGTTAGTGCAACCCACCCTTAATTTTTCATTATTCCGTCGATCACCAATTCCAGGAAATATTTTGTTGTCGCGGCCCATATGGGCCTACGGGGCTTGAGGGATTATTAACTTCCTAACCATTTTTTTAAAAAGTGTCTAATTTTTTATTTTTCAATTCCAGGTATCGTATTATTGATTTTGAATCTTAGTTGAACTTTAGTGCCCTACAAAGATGTGTCCTATGAAATAGAGAATAAACTATAATACACACATGGTGGCCCAAAGCAGGCTTTCATTATTAACTTCCTAACCATTTTTTTTAAAGTGTGTAATTTTTTTATTTTTCAATTCCAGGTATCGGTATTATTGATTTTGAATCATGGCGACCGAGCTTCCGGCAGAATTTCGGAACTTTAGTTCCCTACAAAGACGTGTCCTATGAAATAGAGAATAAACTACACCCATGGTGGCCCAAAGCCTGGATAGAATCTGAGGTAAAATATTGCTTGTTTTTGGGCATTAGGTACAGTAATCACTTTTAATGTAAAAGTTAAGATGGTAATTAACATTATCATCATTTTATCTTTTATGTTAATAAGAGAACTAAGTATCGATGACTCTTATTTCGAGAAGTTTTCACGCCAGCCAGTATTTTAGCTGACTTCCAAAAAGGAGGAGGTTGTAATATTATGTTCTTGAGAAACATGATCTGAGAACAATGATAACATTGTTTGTATTTTAATCTCAATTTTCTCGGAATGTTATTTTAAACTTTTGTTTTCACTGTACTATTTAATAGGTATTTTTAGCAAGCTGTTAAATGATTTTTAAGGCCATTCTTTGTTTTGTACCATTTTGTACACACCTTATTAATACCTACCACTCCCTCCTTGAAGGGTAGTGTTATGTCATGTCTTACCAACTAATACTTAAAAGCCATTTACATTAATATCGATATAATCAGCGCCATAATTAAAACGTGGAGCAGTAATTAGGACATCCATTAGGGTCATTTATTCTCCATTTGGAAGTAATTTAGTTAATTGAAGTAAATCAAGATTGCTATTTGCTCATGAATACCTAGATAGAGTAGGCGGGTTTTCTTTGAATATACCACAGTTAAAGTATGTACATTTTCTGTGTATGTCCGTTAAGAAATCCCTAGAAAAACCTAAGGTTTTAACCTTTGCGCTAAACAGAAGCCTTTGTTATTTCCTGAGGTATTTCTATAACACAGTAGAGCCTCGTTAATCGGAAGAGGCAAAAACAAGACCCTTTCCGAATTATCGAGGCGTCCGGATTATAGTATGCAATATATTTTAATGTTAATAAAACACATGTTTAACCCTAGTTTCTTTAACCAATTTTTATATAGCATAAAGACAAAATGTAAATGTTCATAAAAATTACAACCATGTAAGAAATCAGTAAGTTAAAATAAAACATTAGTTAATTTTTTTTGAAAAAGTCTGATTACAGACTTAACTTAAGGCCGCATATAACGAGGACTAGTGAAATTTCATGTTTTTATTTTCACTAGAACTTTGACCAGAAGTAATTATAAGCATTTAAACATTTTTTGTAGGTTTATTACATTACCAAGGCCCCAGTCAGCTTAGAATTTTGATTTAAATCCATTTACCACTAAAAAAAGAGTAATAAAGAATGCTCCTTTCAAAATTTTATTTCGACTAGAATTCAGCGAAAATAAACGCAGGAAAAAATATTTTTATACAAAAATGTTTAAATTATGATTTCGAAGGTTAAGGTCAGCTTCGTTTTTGATATATAATCACAAATTCGAACGATTTATTGATTTTCGAATGCAACGCCTGCTTTCAATATTTGCCACAACAATTCCACAGGCGTTTTGATGGATAATAATTGAATGACATCAGTGAAATCTGTCTTTCAGTGACTGATTGTCTATTACAGAAAAACTAGAGTATGTTCACAAATATATCCCAGTATACTGGCCAGAGCTCCTTAGGCCTAGAATCGCCGTGATCCCATACTATTGATTCGTTTCGAAATATTTGCCAGTGCATTGTCGTACTTAAACGTGTTTATTGTGATGTGATTATAATACGTTACACTTGTCTTACTAGTGGAATACCAGTGCAATACAGTGCGGCGTCGTAAGATGATGTCTTGATCACTGGTAAGTAAACTGGGTTTTATTTCAGAACATAGGCAATATGTTTGGTTTACAAATATTACAATATTGTTTTGTAACCTAATATTTGGTGAAAGACTACCTTATTAGGTATCTTATTGATATATATTTGATAATTTACATTCGCCAGACGATCATTTATACGTTTTTGGTAGGTTTGAAAGTCATAAGTGCAAATATCACAGCTAAGTCGGATAATAATGAACAGAGCATGAACAGAGTGCCTCAACACAGAGACACACTTTGAGGGATGTGTTAAAACATTGTAAAATGATAATGATATTATTATGTTAAGCAACAATTTTATCGAACATGTCCAATCCATAGCAATAGAAAGATATAACATCTTATAGTCAAGGAGCCCTAGAACATTTTTTTTATTACTAACAAGCTAATTTTTGACGTGATAACGTCTTATAATTCGATATGGGCTGCGCGCTCGAAAAACATGACAGTTCATGCGGCGTTACCTCGCTGACAGCTCTGAGGCGTTCCATTTACACTTTCAAGTCTCTCAACAACCGTAAGGCCCACCTGGGCCGCGCTCTTTGTTTCGATTATATTACGTATTTCGATGACTTAGAGAATACTTTTGTTTGAAGAAGTTTGTTTAGTTATGACCTTTGATCCATTGACCACACTCTGAACGAAAAATAAATAAACAATCTGTGAGATATTAGTATTATTTCGGCTATTCAAAATTGTGCTCTATTTCTTACGTGTCAAGGTATGACTTAATATATGAAGAATAAAGTATTCGTTTATTTCTTCTGAACAAGTCAATAATTATAGTTTCGAAAGTTTATAATTGAGAAACTAATATCACATCGGACTAAATACTATATTATGATGGCTTGATAGATAGAAAATTTTACATATATTATAATGTAGTTCACACAAACATAAAATATGGATTGTATTATATTAATTTTACAAAGGCCCGGCCTACCCTCTTTGTAATATTACATTAATTTTACAAAGAGGGTAGGCCGGGCGCCATTTTTTTTGTGCACATTGACCTGTCAACTTTTTTGCATAGATTTTTCCCGGAACTGAGGGGTTAAGGCTATGACGTTGTCACGTTCAACTATCGTCAGTAAACCGACTTTACAGACAACCGATTTTTTGTGAGTAGCTTTATTTTGATAAGACAAACAACT
Source organism: Polyommatus iphigenia (assembly GCA_963422495.1). Lineage (NCBI taxonomy): Eukaryota > Metazoa > Arthropoda > Insecta > Lepidoptera > Lycaenidae > Polyommatus > Polyommatus iphigenia. The sequence goes on along the minus strand of OY730177.1, from coordinate 42,359,419 downwards.
TTTTTATCTGCGAAAAAATCTTGAAAGTGGTAGCTAACAGAGATAGAATGGATTTCATAATTTGATTTGATGGTCCTAAATTATGGATTGTTCAATTTATAGAACAATCTTACTCTTAAATTATATAACTATTAACTTACCAATATACAAAAATCAGCTGGTTAGGGTTCCGTTTTAGGGTTCTGAAATCAACAAAACTTGGTTGACTACGGTACCCTATAACAGGAAGATTTTTCGCAGATAAAAAAGTTGTTTGTCTTATCAAAATGAAGCTACTCACAAGAATTAGCTTGTTAGTAGTAAAAAAAAAATTCTAGGGCTCCCTGAATATTAGCACTGGAGTAAAATCGTAAAAATAATATTATCAAGCGGATAGATCCAAATTCATAGATACACCATGATTTTGATACGATATTATGTTAAACTACAATTTTATCGAACATGTGAATTCCATTCTTTACACAAAAAATAATATTAATCGAAATGAAAAACCTTTAAACCTTATTTGATTTTATCAAAAACATGATATTTTGTGAATAAAAATCACGACGACACTTAAAAGTAGAGAGCAAAGAAATTTTACATTTTATGCAATTATTAATTTTTGACTCACGACAATCTGGTGTAATGTACTGGTTTATTGGAAAGTTGGCATAATATAAGTCTTGTTCACTACTATTTTTCATTTTAATTTTGTTGGGACCCATAGCAAAAATAAACATGAAAAAAATAATATTGTAACTGCCGTACACAGAGATGAATATTTATAACTTCAATGTATCATAAATGAAGATTTTGACATAAACCCCATATATTTTATCTTTCAAATTCTTTATTAAATGTTTGACGCTATGTAGTCGCAGAGACTTTCTTGTCAAACAGCTACTAGAACAAATTGATAGCCACTATCTCGATGCAAATTCTTCAAAAAATCGTAAATGGCGTGGGAACCGTTAATTTTTTCAGGATAAAAAGTATCCTTTGTCCTTTCTTCACCAAATTTTATAAAAAATGGTTCACTAGTTTAAGCATGAAATGAAAACCGACTTCAAAATAATGAAGACTGTAGTAGGTATGTACAGAAATAGTTGAGATTTAGACGAATTCTGAAAAAGGTACTATTAAAGAGTAAGAGTTATTTAATACTTTTTAGTTCATATTACTATTGTTATCACCTTGGAAGTCGGTTTTAATTTTTTGTTAAAAATAATAATTGAACTTGTGGAGGGTGTTATAATATAGATTCCAAAGGATGCTGCAGCGTCAGGTACAAGTAATCGTCATGGGTCTACATCCTATTTATTAAAGGTATTGCAATAAACCCAAGCACAAAAAATATTTGAACCATATTATAAAGTCATAAAATAACCTCAGCAGTGAGCGAGCTGACGATGATGAATTATTGTACCTAAGATAGCTATATTTTTCCATGCTTAAGTATATGCAATGCATATGAGTAATACTTTATTTTGTTATTCATTGTATAATCAATTATATCGTGTATTATTGAGGAAATACTTTTTTTCATGTTCGTGAGTAGAGAACAAACATATTAAAATAATACATAATTTTATTATAATACAAAATTCATTAAAGATTTCGTTTATTAAGTTGTGAACATGGCCTCTCTGTTAATCATTAGTCTGTATGTCGAGTTTACCACGTGATCACATTATTTCTGAAAATTATTGAAATCAACGACGGCTTGAAAACTAAATATGTACACTCGAGGAAGTTGATTCCTATGCATGTCGCGGGTCAACTTAAACTGGTCAGTGGTCAGTGTTGGTCGGGAAAAAGAACAGGACAGAATCGTATTTCTATATTTCCATCTTGGTCATTTTGTATTTACCAAAATATCAACATTGCGATCTCCTTGGCAACGATAGATTTATTGGTCGCTATCTGTCGGCTATGCTCGTTCACGATAGAATCGTATTTTATTGGTCGCATTGCTTTTGACAAAATTTAATCTACTTAGCGACCGCCTTAACAACGAATGTATTTACATTTTGAAGTTTTTGACACGGTCATCTTCAAAAATGTTTTGCAAATATTGGGAATTGATTTAAATAAGTAATAAGTAATATACTATTTTATTTCTCTCATCCGAACAATCTTTGAAAAAATTATTAAGTACTATATATACTTAATATTATATAAAATGTGTTTATTGAAACATTATAACCCATCCAATATGTGCAACAAAACAATGGACTTATTAACAGCAAATCGTTGAGCAGATCAAACTGGCCAACCTAATTCTACTCCCAATATCTTCGTCAATAAATATTATCATGAGTTTGGTTAGTTGGAAAAGGCTACCCCGAAGGATTAAGTAAAACTTAAGTTATGTTTTTGAATTATATTCTCATTGCTGATTATTATAACAACCTAGAGTTCATATTATTACCTCATGAAGAATACCTAAGAGTTCATAATGATTTTATAAGTTTTACGTTTTTCGATATTGTTTTAACGCTCAAATAAAATATTATCACGATATTATACAAGTGTGTTCTGATTTTTATGGTTTCTTGTAGATTAGAAAGATGTTGATCTATAATTCTAGAGCGTTTTTATTACATTGCGCAAAACATAAAAATGAATAGTAAGTAGTAGGTTCAGATTCCCTAGGGCCTAGGATATTGATTGCTATGAAGAAAATTTTTCGTGAGTAGCATAGTGATTAGTGAGTAGCTTCTTTTTTTTTCTTTTAATTAGACGAACAACAATTTCCTGTGCAAAAATTCTCGAAAGTTAATAAGTATTTCGATTTGCTGGTCCTAAAATATGATTGTTCTATTTGTAGTAAAATGTTATTGTTAAATTATATAACTGTAGTAGCTAGTTTTTTGTGTATACAAAATCTCTCAGTATACAAAAAAATCTGCTGGTTAGATGTTTTAGGGTTCCATAGTCAACGAGGACGTCTTGTTAATTACAGAACCCTAAAAGGGGTGTAAAAGGGGTGACAGACGTGCGTAGAAGTACGCGGACTTATGGCTCGACGATCTTTTTCGCCTGTATGTACTTAAGTACGCCTCGGAGTATCTGTGAAAATGATCTTTAAGATGTGGTCAATAAGGTCAACCTTTATTACCACGTATTAAAGTTAATTTCATGAGTAATCGAGGTAACTTCTCAAAAATTTATGAAAGCACAAGAGGGCGATTTTGGCTTTATGAGAAGTATCCCAAGCATATATTATATGCTACCAAAAAGTAAAATTTTGCACCAAGGTATGCTAGATGGTTCCGAAAATACTAAGAGAACTCCGAATTCAATTTTTTTTATGAAATAAAACGGGGGCAAACGAGCAAACGGATCACCCGATGAAAAGCAACTACCGTCGCCCATGGACACTCGCAACATCAAAAGAGCTGCAGGTGCGTTGCCGGCCTTTTAACAGGGAAATGGGAATACGCTCTTTTCTTAAAGGTTTGTAGGTCGTGTAGGTCCGGAAATACTGCTGGTGACAGTTTGTACCAGAGTTTTACAGTGCGCGGCAGAAAGTTACGCGAGAAACGCACGGTGGAAGACTGCCACTCATCAAGGTGATGAGGATGGTATATTTTTCGCGTGGGACGATGGCGAAAAGTTGCAGGTGGTATGATTCCGAACAATTCCTCAGAGCACTCCCCGTGATACAGCCGATAGAGGATGCAGAGTGAAGCTACATCTCGGCGTAATTCCAGGGGGTTCAAGCTGTTTGAAACACTATGGCAGTCAACAATTCGAGCGGCTCTTCGTTGGATACGATCCAGAGGGAGCAGTTGGTATTTTGACGCCCATGCCCAGAGATGAGAACAATATTCCATATGAGGCCGAACCTGCGCCTTGTAGAGTTGTAGGCGCTGGTACGGACTGAAGAACTGTCTCGCTCTGTTCAGAACACCAAGCTTCTTCGAGGCTAACTTGGCCTTACCCTCGAGATGGTATCGAAACAGGACTTCGCTCGATATGTTAACGCCAAGTATTTCAATGCTAGGGGAGATGATTAAAGATGTGCCCTCTAAACGAGGATATACGACCATTGGTGACTTTTTAGTGGTGAACGCGCAGACTTGTGTCTTGGGGGGTTGAATTGGACCAAGTTACGTCCACCCCATTCGTAGACCTTCTCCAGTTAATTCTCCACCTTAGACACAATTTCGTTTATATAATTAAAGATACAACAGGGAGTTGGGGCGCTGTTTTAATAACTGAAATAATTTATACTAGGTACTTACATACTATGCAAATTACATCCATCATCATCATCACTACGCAGAACACAGTCTTTATACAGAAAGCCTTATAAAATATAAGGCTTTAAAAAGAGTGAAAGTCGGTACCAGTCCCAAAAATTATATATATTTTGTCATAGAATTCACGATTCTGAGCTGGTACCGACCGACTTCAAAATAATGAACTACTGTCTTATATTTCTCTATGTAATGAAGAGTGTATATTATAGAAATAGTTGAGACTAAAGAGTACGAATTATTAGTTAAGAGTATTAAAAGTACGAAATATTAGAGTACTAAAGTGTAAGAATTATTTAATATACTATTTATTTGAATAAGTAATGTTATTGTTTTCACTTGGAAGTCGGTTTTAATTAGAATTCGAAGTTTAGGATTTTCTTAATTTGGCCTCCTTTAATTGTAAAATCCTGGCTACGCCCATGCGAATCTATAAATATGTTACATTACACGCAAACGCTCCCGGTGAGGGAGCACCTTTACACATTGAATCGAGACTATCCGTACTTGCAATAAATTATTATTGTTTCAAAAAATTCGCGAGCAGCGCGCTGTTGCCTCTCCGCACGGTACATGTGACGTTCCTCTGTAAATCTGGCAACCTCGCGTTGCAGAACAGGCTTATTGATACATTTTGATGCAGAGTAGACAGAATTATAATATTGTCTATTTTGTCAACTTACATGGTATAGGTATTATTGAAGTAAGGAAAGGTCTTATCTACTTATTTTAAATATTTTGACGTGATTGCCCCGATGGAACGACTCTATCAGCAGTCTAATGCTGACTTCTCTCGGTACGTAATATCACGTGCCGCGCCGCGCCAGCTCTAGCCACTCGCCGTGTGTAGGGGGTGGCTCAAGGTGGCGCGGGCTGGCTCGAGCAGGCGCGTCCGATCCGATTTATGTCGATAACTTCAAAGACGTGGCTCGGCGCGGCTCGTGATATTACGCGCCGTGAGAACGGGTAGCGCGAACTCACCTATTGGCTCGTGCTCGCTCGTTCAAATTACGCGCCGTGAGAAGCCAGCATAAGGTTCACGAGATCTGAAAAATACGTTTATGGCACCTAATAAGCTACACTGCGCCCAGTAGTGACAAGACTTTCGGCCGATTCAGAAACTACGCATTTTTATAATTATTAAGTATCAGAATACTTCACTTAGAGTTCCGAAACTTTTGGTTAGCTTAGAATTTAGATGTTTTCCGGACACTAGAGAGGCCGTTAAAACTTAAGTGAAGCTCTTTAAGTAGTCGGCCTAAAATAATATTAGCTTTTAGAATAGACACTCGTTTGTAAATATTTCGAGGGACTCCGGCTTCGTCCTTACATTCGAAATCATTGTTTCTTGTTTGATATTTTTCATTTTAAAATTTGAAATAATTGACACTAAATTAGTAATATCGTGATTCGTGTCCTTGACTCAGTTCGTTGTTCTACCAAATAATGATCCGTAACACGTGGTCATTAGTGTCATACCTTATTCACCTCGTCTTAAAGATCATTTTCATAGAAACTCCAAGGCAGAAACACAAAACGAAGTGATGCGATTTGAACTGCTCCTGCCTTGCTTTAATGGCATTTTTGGACCATAACAATGGAAAAGACAATTTATACCTAATGTTACTTAAATTGTGACAATACAAAATAGGACAAAATGAAATCGGTGTTTTAGGCTTAAATTTAATTTAAATTGTCGCAATTTAAGTAATTAAGGTATTTCTATAAATAAGAGACTGTAAAATGTATTCCCTCAAAGCCTATCGGAATCCGTATAATTATGATATGAAACTAAACCCACAGGCCAAAACCCCCACCCACAGGCCACAATGATTAATCTAAGAATGCTATAATTCCAAAGCAACTTACTACCTACCCATTTTTATCTACTGCTTAACGTAAAAACGCTCTAAAGATCAGCATCTTTCTATGTTTCTAATCTACAAGAACATATTTTAACAAAAATCACAACACAAGTAAAATGTGACAATATTTTATTTGACAGTAAAACAGTACTTAATAATTTACAATTCTGGTCATTTAAAAAATCTTTCGGATCTTAAAACGATCAGCAACACGAAACGAATTTGAAGACAAAACGTTACGTTAGTGTTCCGACTCTTACCATGACCATCAACGAAGATTGTAGAATGAGGGTGTGCTGTTGATATAGACTGGGTTGATCTGCTTAATTATAACCTGTGTATGACTTCATTGTTCTTATAGCACATTTTGAACAGTTAGGTTAGCTGATGATTTGAAATTGAAGTGCATAATATTAAGTTCAGATAGGGGAAATAAATGTTCACACCAATAATTCAGAACATGTTAAGAACCTTAAAAAAATCAGAACCATATTTGCAAAACTTAAATTAATAATCCTGTCTAAGCCTTCAAAACGTAAAAACTTTCGTTGCTAAGGCGGTTGCTAAGTAGCCGGCGTATGTTTATATTTCTCGGTATATGGTAAAAGTAAAGTGACCAATAAAATAAGATTATGTCGTGTCATACGAGTATAACCGATTAACCGACAGATAGCGACCAATAAACTTATCGTCGCTAAGGAGATCGCTGTGTTGATATTTTGGCAAACACAAAATGACTAGGACGGAAGTATAGAAATACGATTCTGTCCTTTTCTTTTTCCCGACCAACATAATCGCGAAATTGGGCTGACCCGCTACCTGCATAGGAATCAACTTCCTCGAGTGTACCTATCGAGCGCCATCTATTGAGCTTGTTTTCCGCAAATTCTAAAATGTCAGTTGCCTATAATCCCGCCTTAAAGAGTACCTATTAACTCTTCTGTTTAGGATTGTCGCACTTTATTTCAAAAGCTCGGTATGTAAGTTGACGGAGAAACATAACTTCGTGGCTATCAGATTCATTATCTTCAGTCTACAGCCCATTTTAAAGCAATGTTTAAAGCTCCGGCCGGCCGGATTACAGCGATCATCGAACAAGCGAGAGTCCGGATTACCGAGGCCCTACTATATTATGATTTTATGAAAATCGATCTAAGAGTTTGAAAAATCTTAATATCTCTATAAAAATATCGATTAATATACTGAGCTCATAATAATTGAAGATGTGAGTGGATGCGCACAATAACTATCATTAAAAAAATGCCGTTTTTTTTCCATAGATGGAAGCTTTAGGGCCGGAAAAATGATCTGAAAAAAAAACTGTGTATTTCATTAGTAGCCAGATATAATATTAAAAGCCAGGTGATGAAGTAGATAAGTTACAATGTTTGAGTAGGAGTTCAAATTATAAGGGAAAAAAACTTATGATATAATATTATAAAAAAATGGAAAAAATGGGTAAATGTCTGTTTAATGTATTATATTGGCATGTGACAAGAGATGTCACTTTGGAATATGTTTTGGTAGCGAGAAAGAGCTCATAGTTTAATTGTGGAAAATAAATATGTAAACCAAGTCTTTCAGTCTTTTCTTCATGGTCCTTCAGAATCCGGATGTAAGAAGAACTGGCTAAAATGGAAATCTAGTAAGAATTGTTAATAATTGAGATTGTGAAATGAAATAGAGAAAATTTTGGATAGTTGCCCAAGGGCAACTAATATTGTTGACCCGTTGTCAAGACAACGGGTCAACAATATTAGAATATTTTTATTTTGAAATGGTTTTGAAATGGTTTTGAAGATATTTTTATTTTAGAAGGATTTTTTATAAACAGAGATAAACATATTAGAATAAAGTATAACCCGCAGTAATTATGGAAGGCCTTATTCGAATACAAGTAAATATTAAAACTCAAATTGCTAAGGATCACTCTAATTTCATGAAGTCGTCTGAGGAAAGAATAATATGTCGCTCCTATATTAAGACAAGGCTTTCATGCTTAGAGGTAGAATGGGAAAGGTTTCAAAGCAATCATTACAAGATAGTAGCAATGGCAGAATTAACACAGGATAATGAGTATTTGTTAAAGAATATATATGATGAAGTGAAAGAGCAGTATTATGAGTATAAAGAAGATTTAGACAAATTACTTGAAAGTATGTTGATCGCCCCTGCATCCTCAGATTGCAACATTAAGGAATTAAAAAAGGCGTCATCAGTCGTGTTGCCAAAAATCAACACACCTGTTTTCTCCGGGAAATATCAGTATATTTCCCGGAGAAAACAGGTGTGTTGATTTTTGGCAACACGACTGATGACGCCTTTTTTAATTCCTTAATGTTGCAATCTGAGGATGCAGGGGCGATCAACATATTTTCAAGTAATTTGTATTCATTCAGTAATGGCAAACATTTTCAGAGCTGTTTGAGTTGCTTACCCATAAAAATTCTGAGTTAGAAAACGTTCAAAAGTTGTACTATCTAAAAAGTCACGTTACAGGAGAACCTGAGCAACTGTTGCGACATGTACCCATAACTGAGGCGAACTACGAGAGTTGGGACATGCTGAAAAGGAGATACAGCAACAAACGTTACCTGGCGAATAACATATTGACACGATTTATAGACCAAAAAAGATTATTATTTGAAAGTAGCAAAGGCATAAAACAATTACTCGACACCACAAGCGAGTGTTTGAGTGCACTGGAAAATTTAAATTTCGACATATCTACGTGGGACTTATTCACTATTTACCTTGTCACTGAGAAGTTAGATCGTGAGTCTAGAAAGCTTTGGGAGCAAAAGGTCAGTGAGAGCTTGGAGGATACGCCTAGCTTAAAAGATCTTTATAAATTTATGGAATCAAGATTTCGAACCTTGGAGCTTTTAGAGTTGGGAGAGAGAAAACCTGAGAGATCAGAGAGAGAAAACATACGTAAGGAAAAGACTCATGTTTTCCATGTGGCCGCTATAGTGTGTTCGTTTTGTAGAGGTAACCACACGCTAGATAGTTGTCCAGAATTTTGTAAGGTAGATTTTAATACTAGGCTAGCTTTTATACGTATTAATAAGTTATCCTATAATTGTTTTCGGTCAGATCACAGAGTTGCGAATTGTAAAGGTTTTAAGAGTTGCCAACGATGTCACCGTCGACATCATACGCTGTTGCATCTAACGAAGTGACGGCGTAGTTTTCTAGATTTGTCTGAGGAAGTAAAGTCCCAAGTAGTTCAGAAACATTGTAATGGAACATCAGTGGACAGCAGCCCGCCTACAAAGTTAGTGAGTAATTCATTTAAATTACGTGGGCAGGTTTTGTTACCTACCGCTGTAGTCAAAGTAGAGACCAAGCAGGCGTGTGCCAGGGTAAGAGCCCTTCTTGACCAAGGCTCTCAAGCCTCCTTTATTACAGAACGGGCGGTTCAGTTTTTAGGGCTTCGTAAGTTCCCTGCAGTAAGTGTGATATCTAGCGTGGGAGGAGACACACAGACAGTAAACCATATGGTCGAATTGAAAATACAGTCCACTACTCGTTCATTTAGTTACGATATCCAAGCCTATGTCGTAAATAATGTATCACCCATCCTTCCTACACATATTGTAAAGATTAGTAATTGGCCAGAGTTACGAACACTACATTTAGCTGACCCAAACTGTGAAAAATCAGGTAAAGTAGATCTGTTGTTAGGTGCCGATATTTACGGATATATCCTAAAAAAAGGTATTTGGCGAAATGTGACAAATACTGTGATTGCCCAAAACACGCAGCTCGGGTGGATCATGTCTGGTCGTGTTTCAGTTGTGAGTGACTGCGCTCAGAGAGATTTAAAATTTGATAATATTATAAATAAAAAAGCAGGCGAGCAATTAAAACGTCACGAGTACGGAAGATTCAGAGATAGAAAATTGTTGAAGGTATTAAGTTTTGGGTAGGATATTTTTGAAAATGGACTTAGTATAGTTACACAAATTAAGAAAGAATGTTATATGTTTATTTTGTTTGTTTTGATTATTTTATATTAGTTGTATGTTAGTTAGTAGTCAATAATTATACGAGTATTATTTAGAGACTATTATATTTCTTACTGTGTCTAAAAGGATGAAAGTAGGTACCTATTATGGCAACCTTTAATATTGTTATTTTTGACTTGCCTAGGAACATGTGTTGCATGAATTAAGGTAAAACAGTACAATAGTTATGAATGCTATATTTTAACATATACATTCATGGTGGGAGAGTGTTTAATGTATTATTGGCATGTGACAAGAGATGTCACTTTGGAATATGTTTTGGTAGCGAGAAAGAGCTCATAGTTTAATTGTGGAAAATAAATATGTAAGCCAAGTCTTTCAGTCTTTTCTTCAATATCCGTATGGTACAAAATATTAGCTATCGTTTTCATCCACTCACGTCTTCAATTTTTACGGGAAAAAAATATTTAAGTAGTCAGGAACAATACTTAACCGACCAGAATCATATATTTATAATTTTTTTTCAGGCTAAAAGACGGTTTGAAGAAGCAGCTCGGAAGTTCATGCAAACTACGATATCAGTGGCAAAGCAGATGCGGCCGAAGGCCAAATGGGGCTACTACGGCTTTCCGCACTGTTTCAATATGGCGCAAAGCAACATGGCCGAGGATTGCTCCAGTGAAGTTCGCAAGGAGAATGACCAGTGAGCTCATTTTATGACCATTATTAAAATGGACGAAGTGGCTCATAAGAACATGGATTGGCTAAAGATTTTTGCATTTAGTTTACACTTTACAGTAATGATTGTTTTTCTTTATATTTTTTTCTTTTCAGAACGTATTGGCTATGGAGTGAAAGCTCGGCTCTATATCCGTCGGTTTACCGATCACACGACCTGACGTCATCACAGCTAGCTGCGATGGTGAGAGGGAGAGTGAAAGAAGCAGCCAGAGTCAAGCGAAGCAAGACTGTCATACTACCCTACTTCTGGTTCAGATACAGAGACGGAGGATTCCTAACTGAGGTAACTATTCCACTTTAAATTAACCCTTTCAGAACTGGCGTGCACAATTGTAGACATACGAGGGGCGATCAAAAAGTAATGATAATGAGTATAATAAAACAACGATTCCAGTTTAAATTTAATTTATTTTTCTACATATTCTCCTAACAAGTCGATACATTTAGTCCAACGTTTCTCTAAACCTAAAATACCCTTTGAAAAAAATCTTCATCAGAGCTCTCCCAAAATGCCTCTGCAGCAGCCTCGCTATCATCCTCAAATTTCTTGCTCCTGAGGTGTTCCTTGAGCCGAGGAAACAAATAAAGTCGCTGGGGGCTAAATCTGGAGAATAGGGTGGGTGTTCGACCAGTCCGAAGCCTGCTTCTCGAATGGCAGCCATCGCAACTTCGGCTTTGTTCTTTTTGCTTTTGTTCGTCCGTTAACATTCGCGGTACCCAACGCGCGGAGACCTTTTTCATAATCATTTTGCTGGTCAAAATGATTTGGATGCTGCCATATGAGATCCCTGTGACCTCAGCTAAATGTCTGACGGTTACTCTTAGGTCTGCTAATACGATTTCTTCGACTTTCTTCACGTTTTCCTCAGTGAGGGACGAGGTTGGGCGTCCCTCGCGATGTTCATCTTCTGTGAATGTTCTACCCAGCTTAAACTCTTTGGACCACCGTGCCACCGTAGAATATGAAGGAGCAGAGTCCCCTAGTGTCTCTACCAAATCAGCTTGTATCTCTTTGGTAGACATTTTTTTCAAAAAGAGGTACGCATCTCACTTCGTGTTTCTCCATTTTCGTGTTGTCGCTCCGACTGCTGGTATTCAAATTAATGTAGCTCCTCCAAATGACGTCCTATTTATACAATTTTTTAGCTGGGAAGTCGTGAGGGACTGAAGAAGTGAAAAAAAAATAATATTATTTTTATCTTCTTTAGAAATACTCGTTTATCATTACTTTTTGATCGCCCCTAGTATAATATAAATTGAAAAATAAATATTAAACTCGCAACCTTTCCTTTTCAAAACTGCTGTATTCATTTGTTCACATAAATACGCTACCAAATTCAATACTACTAACGGCATCTCTTAGCGTATTCTAGCAATTTTTTAAAAGTTTCGACCAGTACCCGTGAGTGATTTGATCTGTGCAGGTAAGCTCTTTATTTTGTTTCTAAACAATACAAATTAGTGCAAGAAATGGTCTGGAAAAATAATGAGCATATATCTTATATTATATAGATTATGTGTAACGTAATTTTTGTTTATTTTGTTATCATTTTGTATTGGTAATCTATATTTTTACTTTTGTGCTCAATTGTTCCCATCCGGACTCAACTGAGTTTTTTTTTATTGTTAACGGTTTTTACGAAACAATGTTTTAGTCATATTTTTACTGTTTTACTATTGTATGTTACTAAAATAACTGTATGCATTTAATTATAATATTATTTATTTACATTTTCAGAGGAAATAACACCATTACGTTCTCACCGGAGGCGTTACAATTGCTAGATGACGGAAATCTTTCTGGCATTGTTATCTTCTGATGACGGAGTTATTAATGGTGAATTCGTCCAGCACCCTTGCCTGCTAGAGTTGGCACATAATATGTCATTCACCCAAATGATAGCGAATTATTTCCACCAGAGTCTGATGACGAAGAAGGGCCTAGCGACTTGTATGACGGCGTCGCTGATCAGGAACTACAAGATTCAGTCAAATCTGGTAAAATGGCTGAGAATCAACCAGAAATACCTTCCACAGTTGAAGATATTTTACAGAACCTGACACCAAAACAAAGGATTTTTAGAATCCTTACCAGAAGCCTAACTGGGCGCTGCAAGCTCAACAAACACCTAAACAGAATGGGTATTTGTAGCATAACGACTTGCAGATTCTGTGAGGAGGATGAAACACCTATTCACCTTCTCCTCGACTGTCCTGCTCTAAGTGCGAAGGAGTCACAATAGATCCTGATGGGTCGCAGTGACGTCAGGGCTACAGCGACCTGCCTTCTTTAATAAAAAAAAAAACAAATAATTGCATGGAGACACCGAGAATGGGTGAATAGTGAATACTATACCATCAGCTTGGCTGGGACTAGGTGTAAAATGCAAGGTTGCAAGGGAAAATCCCGTGTAAGTGCAACGTTCATCTATGTCTAACCAATGACAAGAATTGCTTTTTAGCTTTCCATACATAGATAAGATATATATTTTTTGTCGCTAATTATTATAAGTAGTTCTTACTTTTTTGTACTTGTGTCAGTAACTGATTATGCCAAATATGCAAAATGTTCCTTTTATTTCTGTTTATTTCATAAGAAGAATTTAATTATGTTGATTAATTGAAATTTTCATAATAAAACAGTTTCTAAATAAACATTATTTCATTTCTGAACAACTTGACAAACCTTATTCTTATTATTATGTAGAACGGATGTCCACATTTGTGCACATTAAGAAAAACTAGTTTTTTTCAAAAAGTTTAAGCCTAAGAATTTATTTTTTATTTTTTTCACAGTCTCTTTACTATAGATGCATGGAATTTTCCAAATCAATCGGATGAAAAAAAAATAATTTAGGTCAGAAAGGGTTAAAATGTCAATCAAAATTAATATTTTAATTAGAAATAAATACTCGCGATAAGTAATTTACACAAAGGTAAAGAATGTGTTTATTTTATTTCAGGCTGACCTTTCGGCAGCGATCAACACTATGTATAAATCAGACGCGTCGGGATTCATCATCTGGGGTAGTTCCAATGATGTCAATACTGTGCAAAAATGTGAGAAACTCTTGAAGTATGTGGAGAACACTTTTGGTCCGGCTATCGCTTCTTACACAAAAAAAACAAACAAACACGATGATGAATATGAAGATACTCCAGAAGAGACATATAACACTGAGAGTAATGATTATACAACAGAAACTATGAATAAAGTTACCACTTTAAAAGTTAACACAAGCTATATCAACAATAATGTACCTACTTACTATGAGTTAAAAGATAAAATTGATCCCGAAATGATATGGAATACAACAGTCAAGGATCCACAAGAATCACCGAGTAATTTTAACGAACAAATAATTGAAAATGAAAATAGTGTAAACTCAAACACATTAGACCTTCATAATTACAATGCAAGTATTATGTATGACATATTAATGGGTACCTTTAATATATTAAAGCAAGAATCAATCAATAATGTAAATAAAAGTAACGTGAATACACACAAACAAAAAAAGAATTCGAATTCACAGAAATTTCTTAAGAATGAACATTTAATGGTCGATAGTGATATTAAAATAAATAACGCCGTAAATGTAAACACTAAAAATTATGATGAGGAACAAGATTATAACAATGAATATACCACACCTAGGAATGTAAGCTCAAAAGTTACAGAAAATGTATCTAGTGATACTACACTTACAACCATCAGTATTAATTCTTACACAAGTATCGAATCATTAGAAAATAATTCTACGCCAAGTTATAGTGAAACCTTCAAAGACTTTACATCTGTAGATCCCTCAGCTGAGGATATTTTGGCAATTGATAGTATGGATCCGAAAGATGAGTATATTATATTTTTTGATAACGAAAAATCGAACAACGGTAAACAGGTTAGCACAGGATCTACAGTTGAAGATAGTTCATATACCGGAACAGAGTCAAATACCAAAGGATATGCAGATTTCACTACTGAAAAGCCGATAGATACTCGGTTCTTCGAGGAGAAAGAAACCTATACGACAGAAGCCATCTAAATCTTACGAGCTAACACAATAATTTAAATATCAGGAAACTCTTAACTTTTGTTGTAATTAGTGAAAACTTCCAGTCGACAACTATTGTTTTGACTAATGAATATTAAGATTGTACTTACCACTTATTACCACCATCACCACACATTTATTTATTCACATACTGCATAACTAAGATTTATTCAGTAGCATGCGAGCTATAAGAGAAATCTCATAAACTTTCTGAACCATTTTTATTTTTAACTGTTTCATTGTTATAAATTGTTATACCAAATAAGAAATTGTTATACCAAATAATATTGAATTTTATGTTTTAGGCTGAAATAACTAGGGTAACTTATTGAACAATAACTTATAATAATATCTTTTAATTATACGATAGTTAATAGATATTATTTCCGGCAAAAGTAATTTAAAGCTGTTCAATTAAGTCTCTTCGGTTCTCTACGCCATGTTAACTGTGATACGACTTATTATATTGAAAACTACTTGTAAATATTGTATTGTAAATATTGATGTTAATAATACTACGCTAAATATTATACTAAATATTATGATCATTTATTTGAAGTTTTTTTGGTGGTCCCAGATTAGCAGTTTTTATTACTATTTGACTCCTTAATATTTAAAAATATAAAAATTAAATCCAAAAAATAAAACCAACGATCAAGTGTACAAATTTATTCAATAACAAAACTTAACAAGTCAATTAATCAAAAACATTAAGCAGCGCACACCAGACTTAGACAATAATTCTTGAACAGCAATGGGATTTCGTGATCAGTGATAAAGTTTCTATCGGGTCTCACACTTGCAAACGGGTTGGGTTTTGGTTCCAAGATTGATTTAATATCGCCGAATTCTTTAACTCTTTCTAAATCACGTTTTAGCTCTTCTAAAGTGTAGGAAGTTATAATAAATGGTACTTTCTGTTTCAAAATACACTGTGTGGTTGACGGCCAGGAATCTTTGCCATTGTATATAGATGACCTTTCAATGCTGGGGTTGAACGCGCAGACTGAAAATAAAAGTAAATTCACTGTCATATCATTCGTGTTAAATAAAAATATTATATAAGTACAATGCATAACTTCAATATTATATTTTCTTAAAATTATTTATAATTCCTATGTACATACTACTTTAAATGCATGCGAAAAATCATTAGCACTTTATGTATTAACTAAAACTATTAGCAAGGCAACTAAGATCCAATGTTTTTTACAGTAAACAAATAAATTGACGATAATTAGAACACCCGTACCTATGTCTGGTGTGATAAAATCATCGCTAGAATAGTAAGCATTGTAGCTCAGCTTATCTTGAAAACTGAAAATAACTCGTCGCTTATTAGTTTTACAGTTCTCACATAACCTGAAAAGTAAAACTATAAGTTTATAATAAGAATACTTAGAAACAAAATAAATATTTTTTTCATTCATGACAATCCAATGAATAATAAAAAATTGTTCTTTGTTATTATTATCTTTAAAGTGTTACGGTGGAACTTGAAAGTGCAAATAGTTTTCAGCAGATTTCAGAACTTAAAAATTAACACTCACTGCACTTTCCCAAGTAGGTCGAGAGGCAGTTTTGATGGATTGAGATCTTGATTGACAAGGACTATCCTCAAATCTTTAATATCTGGTCGCAGGTGGAGAAGGAAAACCTCCCACTTGTTTAAGCCATCAGCCTCGAATTGCAGTTCGGCCCCAACCACGTGAACAGTAAAGGATGTTTTCTGCATCACAAAATACATCGATTAAGTATTTACACTTTATTTGGTAACTCCTAAGTGAATTCAACTAGCAATGCGTTACTTAGAAAAATTTCGATGACGTTCATTAATTATTATTTAAGAACACCTTGATATTTGTCGTCTATATTAAGCGACACCTTCTATCGATAGAACTTACTTTCAGATATTTATTTGTAGCAGAGTTGTTATTTGAAAATATTTGGTAGCAGTAAGCGACAGTGAGTGGAGCAGTAGCTAGCTGAGTTAGAGCTGCATATTGAATGTCGTTCATATCTGTAGAAGGAGATGACAAGAAAGTATAGCAGTTAATAAACAATCAAGAATATTTGTACGTAATTATACTTTACAAAAACCTACCAATTTTCTCTTCATACATAGAGGCTAGTACATCGTTTATTTTTTCAGGAATTTCATAATTCTCTAAAATCTTAGTAGGCATTGGTGGTTCTAGCCTTCCTTTAGTTTGTTGATAATTAACGAGTTTTTTGTATAAAGCGTAGGATTTACACCAACGCAAATGTTCAGTAGGTAAATGTTCTTCTTTATCACTACAGTATGAAATCTGAAAAAAGTGAAATTTATTAAGCTTATGAATGACTAATGCTTGTTTTATAAAAATTTACACATAATATGTAATTTTTTTGTAAAAATGCTTCTACTACCTGCTCACATCCTTTACAATCTTTTAATATTGATTGCCTCCATTCCCTACAGTTGCTATCGGCGCAAATTCTGGGGTAAAGAAGAGCTTCCTGTTCCCAAGGCATCAGTTTCCTTTTTAGTATTTTTTCGCAAGAAACAATCATCTGCATTCTAAGAACTCTATAATCTTGGCCTGTTATTCCTCTTGCATCAGCATATATGTGTTTCTGATCTACAAATAATTTTTATAATTATAAGTACTACCTAATATCTTTATTTTCATTAAATGGATCAAGAGTTGTTTTTTTACAACAAATTGTCATGGTTCGTCAAAATCTCATAATTAATTATTTTAACTTGACAGGCAATAAATATAATACAAATAAACTATAAAGTTACTAAAGCTACAAAAAAGTGATTCATAAATCATGTAAGAATTATTATTACCTTTGAGATGTGAAATAGTAGACACAGCAAAACAAAGTGGTTGATGACGTGGCCAATCTTCATCGACATGCTTTTGAGAGCAATAGAAAAATAAAGAACAGAATTTACATGGAAATCTTTGATTAAGTTCTTTTTTGCAAACATGACAATAGCTCTGAAGAAACACTTTACGAAAACTGTATTTATAAACGAATTCATTGTTTCCATTTGTCATGTATGAAAAAGATTCGGATCCATTAAAGTATTTCGTATCATTTTTAGTACGGTCTGTTTGCGACTGTTTTGAAACTTTTGCTTTCTTTTCTATCTCAACAGAATCCTTAACTTTAACTTTAGCTTGTTGATTGTTGGGTAATTTATTTTTTTCTTTTTTGTAGTCAGTTTTATTCGATGGTACAGGAATCTCGGGGTGGCCTAACAAGTTTTTTGGCGGCGTTATTTGTTTATCATTTGTGTTTTTATCCGTACTTTCATCTTCTGTCGGTGCAATGATATTTATTTGAGGGTTTTCAAAGTTTTGATGTGTCACCTCGGTATTCATGATTTCATTTGCAATCATTTCAAAAGTTGTATTCACGTCATCGACACTCGACGTCAAAGCGTCTTCAAATCTTTCTATAGGTTCAAAACCTGTAGCTGGAGCTACAGGTAATATATTATCATCATGAGCATTAGCATTTTTTCCGTCATGTAAAGTTTGTTGCTTGCCTTTTTCCTGAGATTTGTTTTGTGTGTTATCGGTCTTATCACTTTTTTGTTCTTGACTAGTTTCATTTATATTTTTGGTCACGCTTGTGCTAGGCTTGACTTCAGTGTTAGAAGTATTAGTAGTGACACTAGTTGAAATTTCTTGTTTGTTTTTCTTTTTTGATTTGCTCTTCCCTTTGTTATCTTTTCTACTGGGACATATAGGTGGTTCGATTTGCTTTTCTAAATTTTCACTTGCTGTTTGGTCGTCCGTTTCTTTTTTAATAATTACAATTTCTTTTTCTGGTGAAATACAAACGTGTGTATTTTTTGGATCATCCGCTGTTTTATTATCATTAGATGACACTGGTTTTTCTACAAAAGATGAAGGCATAGGAAAAGAAATACTGAGTTTGGTTTCCTTGGGTTCGTTAATGTCTTTATTGCTATCGACAATTGTTTTACTATCTTGAAATGTCTTTTCAAATTCTTTATCACCTTTATCTAAAGCTGTTAATTCTGCTAAAGATCTTTCAATTGACAATCGTAATTCTTCCATATCCTTATTAACTTCCATCATTTTAGACTTTATGTCAGTTTTTTCTTCGATACATTTATTTAACTTAGAATCTATTTCAGTCAGTTTGATATGCATAGGATCCTCTAATTTAGCTTCGGGTGTTTCTCCGGATCCTTGAACTATAGGAACTGACGTACAAATTGGTATTCCCAATTTTATTTCTTCTGTAGCTGGTATTTCTTGAATAACCATACTAACACTATTATCGCTTAGTAATTGCTGACTTGAAGATCTAGGATATTGAATTATGTCTGGCACAGAAGAAATATTCAGTTCGTCGGCTATGTTGGATGACATATCACTTTTTATAACCTCTGCTTGAAAATCTGACCTTACCGGTGTTTCAAATTCTAGCTTCTTAGTTTCATCTGCATTTTCTTTGACTGCTGTAGTATTTGCCTCAAGACCTAGTCCCATTTCAGCTTGCTCAGCTTGTGGTAAATTTTTGGGTCTCTTCTTTTTCTTAGACGGTTTTACTTCCATAAATATATCTTCACAGCCATCATCCGCAGTTACACAACTTTGTTCTTCGCCTGATGTCTTAATTTCAGGAGCAGCTGTAACTAAAGTTTTGCCCTCTTTTGGATCAGATATTACTGCATCCAATTTAATATTATCTGTTACAGAAGATTCACTGAGGTTTTTAAATTCGCAAGTTTTACCAATTTCCGCTGTAGCTAATTCAGAAGTTTTATTACACTGAAATGTCTTTTCAAATTTGGGTTCAGTTTTGGAAATATTTTCATCAGTGTCTTGGTTATCGGCAGACGTGTTTTGTTTTGTACTTTTAAGATTGCGCTTGCGGTCAACAGGTTTTGCAATTTTGGCTTTACTCACAGAATCGCTTAAAGATGATTCAGTTACATCTGCAGATGGCACTTCTTGTTTATCAGTTGTTAATATTTCGCTTCTTGTATTAACTTCATTTGTTTTTTCATGGTGCTGTTTTTGTTTTTTACCCTTCTTTTTATTTTTACTAGTATTGTGTTCCTCTTGATCACTCAAATTAGTATTAATGTTTGAGTCTGTCAAATGTTTTTGTGAGTTCTTTTCATCACTATCTAATCTTATTTCGATGTTCTTAGCAGAATCTGTCGGAGTATTAGCTTCAGTAACATTATCTGTTGCTTCCAAAAGGTTTTTAAATGCAAGATTATAAGTTGCGCTTTCATCAACATCAGACTTTTGAGAATCATGACGATTGCGTTTTTTCTTCTTTTTCTTACTTATTTTACTATCTTGTTCTTCTTGAGAAACGTTTATAGAAGTTTCGATTGTACCTTTTATTATTTCTTTGTCTTGTATAATGTCTTCCACATTTGTTTTACCAGTTTTATCATCCACTTCTGTCTTAAGCACTTCCTGTGTACTTGTTTGCTTTTTATCTTTATTCTTCTTTTTACGTGATTTTGGCGTTATAGGAACGTTTTCTTCAAAGATAGTGATCTTTTGATCTTCTTCTAAAATATTAGTTTTATTGTCATCATCATTAGTTGACTCTTGTTGTTTTTTACCTTTCATTCTTTCTGGTTTCTTAGGAACTTCATCAGAAACATTTTTTTCAGAGGCAGCCTTTTCCACGATTGGCAAAATAGCAGGCGATATTTCTTCAATTTGGCTTTTCTTTTCACTTTCAATATTGATTACATTTACTACACTATCCACGCTTTCCGGCTTGTCACATTCTGTGGAATCGAGTTTTGGGGCTATTTTGGGCGGCTTTGG
Source organism: Polyommatus iphigenia (assembly GCA_963422495.1). Lineage (NCBI taxonomy): Eukaryota > Metazoa > Arthropoda > Insecta > Lepidoptera > Lycaenidae > Polyommatus > Polyommatus iphigenia. The sequence goes on along the minus strand of OY730177.1, from coordinate 42,338,712 downwards.
TCGATTTTTATTTTTCTTTTTAGTGTTCATGTTCAACGACAAATTAGAAAGTTATCAACTCAACACTAGAAAACACTAGATAACAAATTAACTTTAACACGTCTGTATTCACTCAAATCCTACGTACATCTGATCGAATTGTGTGTCACTTGTTATTCTTGTCTTGTAATTTTCTCCGGCTGTAACATATAATGTCACACTTAAAACGTGATGTTCAATTCTGAGCTTTAGTGTCTAAAGTTTACAGTCAAAAATAGATACTGGTCCTAAAATTTTCACCAAACCATGTGCTATGAGGAAGTACGCCTTGCCAAAAGTGCATTCGTTGGATTTGTTGCTTCCCTATAAATAGAAAACACACAAGTCTATCATTATCGTGTCATATCAATTCAATAGATAAAAGAACGTGAATTTTTCCCCCCTTTTACATGAGTTGGCAGTGCTATTATACTCTGTTGCCAGACAAATAAAAAACAATGTGCACAGTTTCTCAATAGTGTTAAAAGTTTATTTCGACGTTTGTTACTACGTCATTAATTCTAGCAGTACTTACTTAGGAATTCTAAAATATCAAATATCTATTTAAAATAAATTTTCTCGAAACTCGATAACGACTGAACCGATTTAGTTAATTATAGTCTTGAAATATTTGTGGAAGTCCAAGGAAGGTTTGTACGGTAAATATTATGTTAGGACAGAAGTGATACGAAGTTTACCGGATTACCTTAAATCTAAATTATTATTTTATATCAATAATAAAATATTTTTTAAGTTCTGGAAATAATCATAATTAATAACATTTGAATAATTTTTTCAAAGGATTATTGTAACTGTTACTTGTTATAATGGTAAATAATAATATGACATTAAAAGATAATACTATTGTTACGGAGCATATAAAAGTTAAGCTATATTAAACCGTTCACGCACTACAACTTGACATTTTAACAAAACACAGACAGACACACAAAAGATGGTTTTATCTGTCACAATCCGTGTCACTTTTGTAAAGCAAAACGACATTGATGATAAACAACTGGGCATAGATATTTCATGGGCATAGTAAATATTATACAGTTTCTTATGTAATGTTCGCACATGTAAATGAAGCAATAAATAATCGTAGAAGTAATGAATTAACATATAGTGGAGTTCCCAGAGCGTAAAAATCGTGCAAACCTCCGATTTTTGCAATAGTGGATGAAAATTGAAAAGAAAAAAAGGAAAGTGTAGCTGATAACATAAATAATAAAGTTTACCTATTGAAAAGTTGTGCTTTTAATATTTAAATTATTCTCTTCCACTTCAAGTAAACTCATAAACTGTAAAATTTTGAAGAAAATTTTCATATTTCTTTCTTTTAAATATATAGCAAAATAATAAAATGTATCATTATTTTTTTGATTTGTATCGTTGCTTATATTCCAAAGAAAGAAAATAAGTTGAAAAAAATATATAATTTATATTTAAAATTAATATTTTTGTATGTAGATGAGCATACCTCCAAATGTGCTTGTTGTGTGCCTCGCCAGGTAAATGGCGTTCCAATTTTTCTTTGGTTTTAAATAGGAAGTTTAAAATTATTTTTAAGGCTTAACAAAGCCTTTTATTTCTTAATGTGTATAATTTTTTAGCTCTTACTTTATAAAATTTTCTGAAAATGTAGCACAAACTTTTCACGGATATTTCGAAGAAAATCTGTATTTTATTTCTTTTGGCTAGGTTTTTACAGAATAAAATTAATTTTTTATAAATTTTTTTCATTAATTATATTTGCTAAAACATACTTAAAGGAAATAAATACAAATTAGGTTAAGAACTGATATTTTTTGCATTCAGGTAAGCATTTTCCAAACATAGGTCGCAGCATGCGTCTTTAGTATGTACGTGAGATTTGTAGCACCCAATTTTTTTCTGGCTTTAAGTAGGAAGCTTAAATATATTTCAAAGACTAGAAAAAGTCTTTAATTTGTCGATGCATTTAATGTTTTAGCTCTCACTTAAATAAATTCTTAACAAATATAGAAAAATATTTTCGGTCTATTTTACACATTTTTGGAGATATTTAAACGTTTTTAAGTACTTAAAAGTTATCATTTCTCTAAAAATTAAATACGCACAACAAGTAAGTTTAACACACTTTTCGTTACAACCTTCAAATCCACCCAAACCCTTTTATCTTGGTTACGACGAGCGTTAATCTCTAAAAACTGCAAAAAATTGTGTATTTGGTTAATTTTCAACGTAAGCAATCGGATAAGAGTCACAAAATGACAGGAACAAGAAAAAAAAATTTTTTCGGGACCGGTTTTATATGGTGAAATATTAATTTTTAATTAAGTAACTAAAAAATTAAAAGCACAAAAAAAATTTTGGTAAACTTTGCTAGTTATAGTGTAAAAAAGAAAATGACACCTCAAAAACAAAAATCCATTCACTATTACAATTTTCGGAGGTTAAAACCTCTGGCGACTGCAGTAATAGCACATTGATAAAAACGCATTTGGATTTTTGGCTTTCTGGCTATCATTGACATTAATGGCATAATTTTGTATGAAGTTTTTTTTTTATGGATGGTAAAATTTAGAGAAGAAACTTTTTGTACCGTCTACCGGTGAGATGTTCTGTAGGTATAGAACGTGACGTCCAGAATGCAATATCTACAGCTTAAATATCAATAACCCTTGCTGACCTACATAAATCTTTCATAAAAAACTGCACAGCTACCCTACCTTTGCGTATCTTTGAAATTTTTAATAAGATTTGAAACGGAATTAAGACCCCTCCCACTAGGTATTAAAGGCTATTTTCGCGTATCAGTTTAAACAATTCGTCATTTGATCGAGTGGCCCCCGTTTTAAAATTCTAATGAAGAGGTTGTTAGACCCTTAAAACATTATGGTCCAAGCGTTGATACTAAAAAAGAGTCGTTTGTATTTTTTATTACTTTATACAGATTTTAAATTTTACTTACATTCTATGCCTTCATATTATATGCTTTTAACTATATTTTTAACAGAAAAATTATTACTAAGGTAAAATATGTTATTGTTTAAAATAATGCCGCATTCTAAAAAAACAACACTAACTTTGGAAAAAACCCTAATCTAATCTAAAAAACAGATCCTTCCCTACTTAATTTTCTAATCGAAAAGTGAAACAATATTCGAATAAAGTTATATAATTCCAAACTTTCTTTAAAAAATATATCTAGAAAAATACCACTTCATAGAATAACCGCGGCATTTACAAATATATTACTACAGTTTTTATACAAAAATCGTACTTTGTTGCTCAGTCAACTTTGTTACCACCCCCTGGACTATAAAGGGGTAAACCGCTGGGCGTCCGGCGAGGGGAGATAAAAGACACCGCGTAAACTAATTATAACTGCGCAAACGCATGCCAGCCCCGTGCCGACTGCGAATGTGGAGGAGGACTATTTTATGGTAAATCCAAAAGGTACGGCACCAAAGGGATGTTTCATGTTTTAAGAAACATAATAATATGTATGTTTATTGTATGTTCCAATAGCAGCGTTGAATCTACTGACAAGTTTTTATCTTAATATATAAAAATAAGTGGCATTTTTTGTTGTCACTTTATAACTCAAGAACGGGCTCACCTATCCAAACCAAATTTTCAGGGTTTGTTCGGACTACTTAGTAGATGGTTTATGTGAAGTTTGCACAAAATCGGTCGAGTGGTTCTTCATTTATCACATTTTTGTGACAAATGAATTCAATAAATGGTTAGATTTTTTAGACGGGGAAATATTTTTTGTTTTGTTGTATAGGGTATGATCGTGGATTGGTACCATGTTCATAAAAGTGGTGATCTCATGATGGGATCCAGGAATAATCGAGGGAACTCCTCAAAATTTAAATGGAAACATATGCTGATTTTGCTTTTGTATGAAGTATTCCAGGCATATGTTACCAAAAGTAAGATTTTGCACCATGATATGCCATGGTTCGAAGGTACTGAACAGAACTCCGAACCCCTTATAGATACAAGTTTGGGGGTTGGGGCGGTGCTTTAAGAACTGAAAGCATATGCTACTGTGCAAATTACATTCATCATCATCATCATCACCATCATCATCACTACCACATCAGGGTCTCCAATGTCACGTGACTGTGTGCGTTACGTTCTAGAGTTAACGTTGAATTCATTGTTATGTTCAATATTAGTGAGTCGCTTCGATGCGCTTCGACTTACGAGTAGTATAAATTGACCCTTAGTGTTGCGGTTACTAAGTGGTGGTAGTGAAGTCAGCTGAAATTATGAGTTTTCGTATTATGAAGGTGTATCCTGGATCCAAAGTCACTAAGTAGATCACATAAGTCTTAACAGAAAGCCTTATATAACTATCTTAAGAGAGTGAAATTATTATTTTTTCCACCTGGATTGTCCCTGTTTAAATAACAATCTTAATCATAAAGTATTCGATAGTTTTAAAAATTCTTATCCGACAACCAAAAATTGCATACATGTTACAGATTTGGGGCCAGATTTATCATCAATTGGTTCGTTATTGCCGTAACCCGACGCTGATCATCAATTTTTGCAAATTTATTTTATTGATGATGAAAATTGTGAATTGGATCAACGTTGTGCAATTATTTCTAATACAAGACGAGAAATTATTCGTGAGCTACAATGGTTTTTCCATCAGCATAAGTGCCATGCCACATGATGCGGTGCGGCGGCGGTGCGGCGCCTGACCAGTGCCGCTCCGGTTTCCTACATATAAAATTGTATGGTATGGCATACGGCGCCGTCCGGTGCGCTCCGACGCTCCGACACCGGAATCGAGACGAGGCGGGGAGGGGTGTTTGTATTGGTGGAGCTCGAGTCATTCGCTGCTACAGTACTGCAAAACGTTGTGGCGCCGCACTCACCGTGTGGCCGGTAGTCCGGCGAGATGGCCTCCGGTGCGGCGCCGCACCGCGTCGTGTGGCATGGCTGTCACGCATTAGTTCAATTGTTTTAAATTGCTCTCGATCGTATGCCATTTGATAATCACAATTAATGTTTGTGGTGTGAATTTGGAAGAATCATGTTTTTCACATGGCCAACTTTATGTTGCCTGTTCCAGAGTGGGTACCCCCAGCCGTTTGGGGGTACCCACTCTGGAACGTAAGTGGAAGTGGAAAGTAATTCGCACTCAAAATGGAAAAACAAAAAATATTGTTTATCCAAATGTTTTTCATCAATAGAAAAATTTCAATGTGGGATGTTCGATGTTCTAACTGATTTTTGTATTATTTCCTTCGATCACTAATATACATTATTTCAGTTTACACGTAGCGAAGCACGAACCGGGCCGCTAGTAGTTTATAAATTCTTATTAATAACGAAAGTATAAAACCATAGCCATCTTGCAATCGAAACCGACTGCAAAATGTGGTTGCCGCACGGCGATCTGCAGTTTTCATACTAAATTCATATCCGCAATTCACGGACCGCTCGAGCGGTTCTTGAACGGTCCGGTCGGTGCCAACACGACCGCTCTAGCAACTTACAGTCCGTCTATGGCCAGTTTAACAAACCATACCACTAACTTAGTTGGGTTTAAGTTCCAAAGACCAAGAAATAATTAATGTTGCCGATTCTATGATCTACGAAAATCGAGATAAACACACAAATTTCATTAAAAATCGATCTAGCTGTCATTTTGTACGATACCATAATTCAAAATTTGTAATTATTGTTTTAGTTTAGTTTTTGCTCTGTATTCCGAAAAAGTGATTCCGTGGCGTAACAAAAGGCATAGTCATGCATAATTAGGTAAAAGCTTTTCAAGGAAAATTATATTACATCTGAAAACAATATAATAATATACTTAAACTAATTTACATAAGCCATAATATGAAAGCTATATTATAAAGCCTTTTCCATATTCAGAGCTTCCGTGTCGCTATCGTGATATAAAATCCGCACATTTTGGCGCGTGTCTAGCTCCGACGACAGACTACTTTGGCACAGAGAATTTTAGTACAAATGTCACCTAGGCTGCTTTTAAGGACAGTATTTGTAGTTTTAAAGGTTTTTGTAGCTTCTACGCGCATGCTGAAGTGTTTTAAAGGTTTACAAACTGGCTTTATTATGGAACAATTTATTAAAATAATGAAGTAAATTAGTAGATAAGTTCTACGTAACTTCGTAGAGTAGCTTCTACGTAGCTACGTAGCACGTAACTTCTGTGTAGCTACGTAGAGTAACTTCTTCATGGACTCATAGAGTAACTCCTGCGTAGCTTTGTAGAGTAACTTCTACGTAGATACGAAGAGCATTTTTTTCATAGCTTTCTGCGTAGCATCGTAAAAAAGCTACTTTGTAGCCTCGTAGTGTTAGTTCTACGCAACTTCGTAGAGGACTTCTGCGTAGCTTTATACGTAACTACGTACCTAACAATTTATTTATAGCTTTGTTATAAGACGTATTTGTAACTTTACAGTGCAATGCCTCCGAAACGTCGTAAAAGAGCTACTTTTTACGCCCTTATAGCTTCGTAGCACACGGACTTCATTGTATTTTCTATGTTCGCAGTTTTTCTATCGACTGTACACTCCGCGCCTTATTCACTAGTTTAAGTAAACAAATGGCTCAAAAAATTATTCTAATGCTTCTAACTATGAAAATTTTAAATTGGGTTTGCTACATATTGCTCTGTGTATGCAAAATAGGGTGCACGAAATATTTATGTTCTGTTGAATAATTTCAGAATTATAAACTACAATGAGTCGGGCGCGTGACTCCACCGAAATGGGGATTGGGTTCGATTCCCGACGATATGGAACATGTGACACAACAGCTGATGCTGGGTTTGATATTTTATGTGCAGAACAGATTCGTACATGTACGTTTTCGTTTTCGTTTTCGTTTTCGTTTTCGTTTTCGTTTTCGTTTTCGTTTTCGTTTCCGTTTTCGTTTCCGTTTCCGTTTCCGTTTCCGTTTCCGTTTCCGTTTCCGTTTCCGTTTCCGTTTACGTTTACGTTTACGTTTACGTAAAAATGTGCATTATAAAAAACCGAAAACACTTCTGAAATAAAAAAAAACTTATCCATACTTCGTTTTAAAGTAAGAATGATTTAATATTTGCTTAATATCCTCTACAAAATGGTCTGGTCCTATTAAAATGATACTAAGTAAAGGTATCATTAATACAAATGTAGTAAAAATATATCAAAAAATACAAAATAATCGTGTATTACAAACTTCAATAGTGCGTGAATCCGCGATCGAGGTAGGTATTAAACTAATTTTGAAATTTTTATGTCTAGGAGTTAACAAATAGTGCCGTTTTATGTATTTTCCTGAATATTCATGTTATGATTGAATTTACGTTTAGTTGAAAATACGAACTTAAAATGCCTAATATCTCGGCTCCGATATAGTTTAGCTATAAACTTATGTCCCCCATAATAAAGTTTACTCCCCTTGATATTATGTTCTTTCATAATATGCCAGTTTGGTGAGTGGCCGCGAGATTTGAAAATGACGCCAATATTACCCAAACCCCTTTTCTAGAATCTAGGGAATCTGTAGGTACTACTGTTCATTTTTATGTTTTGCGTAATGTAAAAACGGTAACGCTAAAGTCTAAAGATTAACATCTATCTAATCTACAAGAACCTTTTATAAAAATCACAACACAAGTATAATATCGTGATAATATTTTATTTGAGCGTTAAAACAATATCATAAAACTTATAAAATTATTATGAACTTTCTTCATGTGGTATTATTTTGAACTCTGGGTTGTTATAACGATCAGCAATGTGAATACCTATTATTCAAAAAAAGACGGGTTCCGGGAGTGCCGGCAGAAGTGAAAACTTGATTATTAACGTTGTGCATTATTTTTTTAACCCATTTTTTATGAAAATCGATTTTTAAAAAATCGATTTTTTTAATTAATCGAAACCCTTACAATCGATTAAATTTTTAACCCATTTTTTATGAAAATCAATTTTTAAAAAATCTTTTTTTTTTAATTAATCGAAACCCTTACAATTTTTTTAACCCATTTTTATGAAAATCGATTTTTAAAAAATCGATTTTGTTTAATTAATCAAAACCCTTACAATCGATTAAATTTTAACCCACCTTTTATGAAAATCGTTTTTTAAAAAATCGTTTTTTTTTTTAATTAATCGAAACCCTTACAATCGATTAAAAATATCGACAATCGAAAAAAAACAATCGATTGTTCGATTAATCGATTTCGATGTTACAACACTACTCTCCAACCGTCTTACGGTTTTTCGATCAGCACAAGAATCTGACGCGAGTTTCACAGTTTTTACCCATCCCACAAAAGTGCTCAACGCCGCTAAAGAAGTTTTCACTTCAAAAAAACATAACATAAGTGTTACTTAATCCTTCTGAGTTCTGGGTAGCCTTTTCCAACTAACCAAGTTATGATATGCGACGAAGATATTAGGAGTAGAATTAGGTTGTCCAGTTTGATCTGCACAACGATTTGCTCCTAGTAAATCCATTGTTTTTGTAGCACATGCTAGATAAAATAAGCCAGTGAGTTCGGATTAGAGAAATAAAATAAAAATCAATTCCGAATGCATCTCAATGTTCCGAATACATAATATTTGCAAAAAGATGACTGTGTCAAAAACTTCAAAATGTAAATACTTTCGTTGCTAAGGCGGTTGCTAAATAGATTATTTGTCAAAAGCAATGCGACCAATAAAATTACGATTCTATCGTGAACGAGCATAGCCGACAGATAGCGACCAATAAACCTATCGTTGCTAAGGAGATCACTATGTTAATATTTTGGCAAACACAAAATGACCAAGATGGAAATATAATTCTGTTATACTCTCTTTGCCGACCAACGTAACCGGACCAAACTAAAAAACCTGCCACTTGCATAGGAATCAAATTCCTCGAGTGTACTTATGGCTGGTTTACACGTATTAAGATAAGTAGTTAACTAAATTTTAACTTAATTTTAAGTTATTTATTGCATGTAAACACAAAATTTAGTAGCAAGTAGTAAGTTAAAATTTAGTTAAGTACTAAACAAGGAAATTAGAATTTTGACTATTTTCTGTAAGGTTGGCAGGCGGGGCTTGTCACTTGACACTTTTCCGGCAGGCACTTCAAATTAAGTTAAAATTTAGTTACTACTTATCTACTTAATACGTGTAAAGCAGCCCTTAATAATAATTCAAGACGTGAGTGGAAGAATAAGGTAAGTAACATGAAAAAACTTCCCGTTTTTTTTGCTTAAATGGAGGGTTTAGGGTCGGAAAAATTATTTGAAATAGAAAAACTATGGATTACATGTGTAGCCAGATACATTAGCTAGGTTATGAAGTAGATAAGTTACAAGTTTTATTAAAATAATTAGGGAAAAAATTAGTTATTGTCCGAATGTTACGAAATGTTACTTGTTCGATTCTTCCACTCACGTCTTCAATTACAAAATATGTACTATATTACATTATAACTTATAAACTGTACTTATACTGACAATGCAAATTATAAGAAAAATTTAAGTGTTAAGAAAAATAACTATCATGCCTATTCATTAACCAGCATGCCACTAACCTTAATCAATCATTTCAAAAAAATATAACTAGATTATGCTTTTATAGCTTTTTTTCCAGGGTTATTATCACGAATCTAGTGACACCACATTCTCTAAAATCAGATCAATAGCTGATTAGCTACAAACCTACGATTGATAAAAATAATTTTGGCTTCGCCGTGCTCGGGTAAGTCACGATTCTTATACTTATTATATATCGGGTACATCGAGAAAAGGTTTTCTAAGACATTTCAAGGTCAAATAAGCGCAAGGTCTAAAGTCACTCCAAATTATAATATGGAGTCAATGGAATTCTTGCATTATACATTTTCTATAGCAAAATACACTCAATGTTCTGTTTTACGTTTTGAATACATATTAACAAAAATAACAATAAATAATATTATATATTCATATATATAAGCCTAATACAAGAAGACAGCTATAAATAAACAGAACTTGTTAACTCAACAACATCCATCTATAACCGAACACGAAAATATCACAAAGGTACGAAATCAAATTCGGCATAGCTCGCAAGTTTGCGCGTGTTAGCCGTGAGTGTCGTTGACCCCTATTCCCTAACAAGTAGCGGGGGTGGGAGGGGTGTCGAGGGGGCGAGGGGGTCGCTACCCCCCTGATTGTGTTGGCCGAGTTAGCGCCCGGCTCCATTGTACGCGGATGTACGGTCCCTTTGTTTCCGCAGATAAAATTCGGATGACTCTACATTTTCGTCTAGTGATGTATTTGTAGAATTCGTGTGCTGTTATAGGGCGAGTAAATTAAACACAGAATACTGTATCACTAAGCACGACCACTCCGGCTGGTGAATGATGAACAAGAGAGAGCCTCGCTCTGCCCGGGCGACAATCTCCTAATATCATCCCCACTACTAGTGGGCGGGCCTGTCTTTATTTTTCAATATACTACATCGCTTCAATACTATAGCTAGTGTCAAATCAATGGAAATAAAAGTCACTTCGTTTGTCGCAAGTTCATTAACCTATCAACCCCCATAAGGACACCGGTGACCGCGATAACAATAGAATAACAATAGATTTCCAAGAATCCGCGATGGAAGGATTAATTTAAAATCTCAAAACTTATTAAATGAAATAAACAACAGAGACAGTAGGATCAAGTGCAAGGATAACTAAAAAAGAAAAATATAAATGAGTTTCTTTTTATTTAAAATAAATAAATGTAAAAGACACAAACTACGAGTAATATGAGATTATTTGCAGGTTTATAACCAACTTCCAAAAATGGAGGAGTTTCGATGATCGACTGTTTTTTTTTTTTCAACAAAACCAAGCATGCGGCATGAGTCCCATCGCCTATGGGCAAGTTTGCCTTTTGCCAGTGGATTATTTCAGATTTGCGAAATACAATGGACACAGCTCTATTTATTTACGACTTGAAAAGCCACCGGCACCCCTACATAGATAAGAACAATCGAATTTCAGCCTTATCACTACGGGATACCATTCAAGTTGCGTAATGCCATTCACCAATGGTATTAAATTCGTCATTTTGCACGCATCTGCAAAAAACAACCGTAATACGTCAAAAATAGAGTATATTGTGGACTGTCAGCAAATAAGGTAGAGATATTTTTATGTTTTCCTGAACTACACTCTATCAGAAGCGTTTAGAGTTTATTTTAGATTGTGCGCATCAAAAGTACATTTATGGTGAGATCTTTTAAGAAAACGTTACTACTTCGGTGAAGTTTTTTATACTTGGGAAAATCTTTTTGTCTCCGAGTTCTCCAACCCACTCGTGTTTGTTTCAGATAATTTTACGTAATGAGTTTTTGTAATTCTGAGATAAGTTAATTACCAAGGGGTTTACATCTTTTAGACCTGCGGGACTAGCTTGTTTTGAGGTGTTAAGTTTCAAAAATTCTAAAGTTTCTGAATTTTTGCACATGGATGGAGTGATGTCTTATTAGATTATTTTTAAATTTTGTGTCATTTCTGATGATAGGTTTTTGAGAAAATCAAAATTTAGTGGTCGATTTTTTAAAATTTGTATAAAACTAGCCAGCAAAAACTTAACTTAAAAATAACAATAGCATCATATCGAGATTAGTCTTCGGATTGTAGGTACCTAATTTGAACCATTTTAGCCCATTGGAACCCGAAATATTGCCAATTATCTAAAACACTATCTAAAAAAAATTAGAGTTTCCGAAATCACAATAATTGGGCTCAGGTCTATTAAATAAAGCCATAGAATAAATTTGTGTCAGATTCATCCACGATATTTCGAGATTTTAATAATTTTTATTTTTGCAAGCTCCAAACACTACGAAAAAGATATTTTTAATTAAAGGCGTTTACATATTCAACATCCTAAAGAAGTAAGAAATATATATTTTCATTTTGAGTCCTTTTCACCAATTGCTTTAAAAATTTGATACAAAAATATAAACAGTATGAAAGAACCGGACGAGTGCGAGTGTGAGACAGAACTCTGCGTAGTTCTGTCCTACCGTTTTTAGGGTTCCGTACCCAGAAAGTAAAACGGGACCCTATTACTGGGACTTCGATGTCTGTCTGTCTGTATGTCTGTCTTCAGGCTGAGATACAGCCTTTAGATAGACATACAGACCCGCTATGGATAAACTTCTGATTTTTTCAAATTCAAAAGCAAAATAATAATGTTTTATCCGCGCGCTACGCTGATAGTGATACTGATAGTTTTCACCCACGCACTGCACACCCCGGCCCCCGCACTCGCCCAACGCATTCAAAAATGTCATAATGTTTCAATTTTGTAATAATTCCTAATCCCCGTCTCGCCCGAACATAGTATACCGCAAAAAAATAGATAAAATTAGGCGCAGTTAGAGTCAAATTGTTGGTACATCTGTACCTGTCTGCTGATATTAATTTTTGCTTGCGTATGCGTATATGTAAAAATTTTGATTGTAGCAAACGAATGTGCTTTGAAACAATCAGAATTGGTTTGAAACAAATCTCGCAGGTTAGGTGGCTAAACTATGTACTATTGAACTTTGCTACTTTCTAGCAGCTTTCCTCACGTAAATTTCGTTGAATACCTCAGACCGCCTCACATTTTGTAATAGATATTTCTATTACAAAATGTGAGGCGGTCTGAGGCCTATGTGTTAATGGAATACTTTAATTAGATGTACTGTAGGAATCAAATTATCTCAATGTAATCGGCAGTTTTTGTGTACAAAAGCAATATGAATTTTGAATATAATACTATCTTGAAAAAATTATGCGTGGTCGGTGGTACGAGTATGATAGAGTTCGTCCCTAGGGTTGTTACCTACAAATTAAATAATATTATTACAAATAATATTAAGTATAAGACCTATGTTTTTTCACGATTACATTATTTTACCATTTAGAATAAAACATGTTAATTTGATATTTATTACACACCCTAACAGCTAGGAAACGCAAATATTTCATTGACAATTATACTCATGTGACCCTAGCCCTAGAACCGTACCCACCTTAAACTTTACCTAACGGTTCCCTGGGATACTAGCGCACTCCAACAATAATAACACATTTTTAAAAATATATTAAAGTTTATATTATTAAATCAACTTACATAGACTTTTTAACAATAATCTCAGTCTTTCTGAACATAATTAAATCGAATTAATTAGGTACTATGAAACAATTTTGGCATATTTTGTTCTGGTGAACAGTACAAATGAAAGTTTTGCACGTCTCACATTGCGTACGTGAATTGCGGTCTTTGGACCTCGGGAAGACAAAACACCTTCCAGATTTGAAATTAAGAGAAGCTATAAGGCGTTGGGCGTTTTTTTCTCCAGTACTTTTTACAAATTTGTAGATACGTCATACGTTGGCAAAGTTCGGTATTGAAATCTGTCTTCTAGGTGCGGTTTTATGTAATAGCGAGAGTCTTGAGGTAAGTGCGCCTATTCTTGAAAAATTGCTTATTAGCAGCATCTGAAGAATGTAACAGTATCATAGAATTGATCCCCACAATATTTAGTATTCCATAGAACATACAGAGGCTCCAGTGCAGCGGTGAGTTTTGCGCGACACACTGTAGGTATGACTGCTTTTCTGTTTTTTTCTGCCTCTACCACGTAAAATATCTGAAACGCTGAGGACAGTGACTGGTTACGCATTAGAATAGAACTGCAAATATACTTCTTCTATTTCTTCGTCTGAATCAGGAGGTGACTCTACTTCTAAAGAGTGAGGACTCTGAGATAAAATTACGTCATCGTGAAAATCTTGGATAACATCATCCAGCTCTTCATCAGATGCCTCACCTAAAATCAGATCTTCACCACCGAACAATTCCTCAGAGTACTCCCCGTGATACAACCGATAGAGGATGCAGAGTGAAGCTACATCTCGGCGTAATTTCAAGGAGTCCAAGCTGTTTGAAACACTGTGGCAGTCAACAATTCGAGCGGCCCTTCGTTGGATACGACCCAGAGGGAGTACTTCAACATCATCATAACCAACTGAGGAGAGACAATATTTGGGATGAAATTGGGAAATAATGAATTTCTTTTTCTCTTGTTTCTCTTTTCCTCTTCTGATAAAATACAGCTAGTTACAACAATATCCTCGCCACTATCCTTAGTTTTGTTATTCGTAGTCTATAATGCAAATGCACGTTAACAGGCTATGACGCGTCATATGACGGACTTAAAATAACTAAATTGCCTATGATGAATCCAGATGCAGTGAACGCACCCCATCGGCATTTCGTAAATGACGAAATGCCGATGCGTACGCTCCAATTAGACGCGCAGCATTTGACCGTAAAACTTAATAGGTAAATTGCGATTTGCGGCTTATGATTTATGACGTATTAAAGAAACTACTTATCTTTGTCCAAACGCCTGATGGCAACCCTACTTGCAAAGGAACTCAAACCAATTTGTCAGTTTCATTTTACAAATAGAATAAAATTCAAATCATCGAACAGTCACAATATACATATAATTCTGTCTACTCTGGAACAGTGAACACGAAACAGGATTTTATGCGGATTACGTAGTAAGTAGTTTTTCTTCAACAACTTAAAATAATACATAAACTTTTTAAAATCTGCTAATAAATCATAACATGGTAGAATTTTTAGTAAGTTTTAAAATATTGACTAAGCTTTAAGTTGCGAAATTAAGTTGAATATTTGTTAAAATAAGATGCATTTTTTTTTAATTTTTTTTCCATGGAATAAATTATAAAATATCGTATTTTCTCTTACATAGGCCCTTCAAGATATTATGATGTTGTATCTATGTTTAAAAATAAAATAGTTTGTGGCCTATTAACAAGTATAAAAATCAATTTCGCTTTACTTGATCGTCAATTTCTCTTAAAATCGGGGCTGAAAAGGAACCAAATTTTGAAATGTGGTTTGCATAGACCTTTTAATTGTAAATATGTAAACTCTAAAAACTTTAATTACTTTTTGTAGCTTTTACGGGATGTTGAAAGCAAAAATATAAATTTCTTCAAAACCCGTGGATGAAAATGACACATAACTTTAACAGTAGCAGACATTAATAAACTAAACCATATTATACCGTTTTTAGAAACTCTAATATTTTTTCGACGCAATTAGGCGACGTTTCTAATATTTGCTAATTACTGGGAAACCCGTGGATGAATCTGACACAAAACGTGTCTGCACATCAGTTACTGCCCTAGCAATATCCCAAAACCTAAATTTTCAACTTTAATATTTTTTTCAGCCTATAGCGACCAAAAATCGAAATCCCTAAATATCTCTGGAAGCTGTCAACCAAAATGACACAAAATCATTTTTTAGGTTTACCTAGTGGTCCCAAAACTATACGCAAAAAATTAGAAACTTTAGAATTTTTGAAACCAAAAAACCTAGTCCTATCGGTCTATTTATGAATAACTCGAATAAGTAATGAATATTTTTATTTAAGTAACTAGCATTTCTTTTATTTTAACTTGTCATTTTCTTTGCTTTAATTTAAAATGAGATTTCTGTAACACTGAAGGCTTTTGAATAAAGATATTTTTAAATCGCAGCTGCTCCTTGGAAAAAATCTAGAAGGTTTTACGTAGGCCCTACAAAATCTTTGACAAATATTGGTATAATATACAATTTGGAATGAGTTTTACTTCCCCTAATATTAATAAAACGTAGGGGAATATGTCAATTGATTTTGAGTTCGCGTTGAGCCATTTTTGAGTGTTTATAAAATGGCGTTAAGTACGCTTTTTCATTAACTTTCGTTATTTCCAGTATTTGTTATTTCCAGTATTTTCCTTAATCATAGAAAATGGTAAGTACTTCTAAACATATTTTTCCACATAAATCGAACATAATGGAACTTCAAGTTTTCAATTACAATAATTTCAATTTTACTGACCACCCTAAACTAGAATCAAAAGTCCGACGTTTGAATGTGGATTTCCCTTTAAATTATGTTAGGTCCAGCCCCAGCACTAACAAAGGGCCGGCCCCCACCGAGGGCTGAGCCCTAGGGCTAGGTATAGCCTCATAATATATCAAATTAACTTCGATTAGCCTAATACATTTCAGAGTGGTTAGCAGGATAATGTAAAACAATTATTTTTCAGACTTAAGGTGCTCCCAGGCAGAAGTTATATAACGTTATAAAACATTGTGTAACACGATTTATCATTTATCATTTTATAACATCGTGTAACATACGCTACAACATGTCAAAAATAAACGTGTGTTTTGTTATAATTTGTTAAAAAATGTTAGACAAAAATGCTATTGGGAAAAGGTGGCCCCTGCATATATATTGGCCCCCTTCAATATTTTAATATTTTAACAACGCTATCCAGTATAATTTTGGTGGAACGGGATACTCGTGGTATGCTACTAATATAGCACCGTACAAATCCAACAGAGGTTGTCAAGTTCGATTGTCATTCGATCGAGTTTAAACTTGCGACCGGCGAAACTTTTAAATGTGTGTGATTTTATTTCGATAGCTGTTGTTAAGAAACAGAAATATTTGGCTTTTGACTAATGGGCTATGTAGCCTGTGGAGGCTCCAAAGGTGACTATTACATTTGTTATTTTTGCCGTTAAGTTTCATTTGTGCAATACATTTAATGTGACATCCCCGGGGGACCACATTACCATCACTTGATCTCAAAATACCAAATGTGATTGATTTAGAATAATTAAAACTTTCGGTTATCCTGCACGAGTTTTATTTATTCCCTAATAAGAAATGTTTAAACAAATGAATAAGAAGTCCCATAATGTATTTTTTAGGTTTCTGACTCCTATATTTTTTAACTAATGCTTGATAAACAAAGTGGGGGGCCACATCCTATATATATATAACGTTATATAACTTCTGTCTGGGAGCACCATTAGTAAAACCTAAAATAACTTCAAAATAACAGCTTTACCCTCAATAAAAATGAGCTTTATTGGATGTTCTCGTAATTTATGTGAAAATAAGTTCGTATATTGCGCAGGAACCGTAACTTTTGACCTTTTCCGGAACTCAAAGTGTCGCTACAAACCATGCCTCCAAATTGATTCAGTTGTATAAATGTGAAAAAAATACAGACACACAAACTTTCACAAATATTAATATGGATTATCGTATAGTTATTGAATAATGTTAACGACGGTTTTGTTCGTTTTAATCGACGAGAATTTCAAGCTTTTCGCTGGCGGTGGAGTAAAAATAACAAGCAGCGTAGTTAGCTCGCAGCTCGCAGCCTGCATTTAGCCAGCCTGTAGTGCCTTCACTGGATTACCATTTAAATTGTTTCAGCCATGAAAATAGGGCTGTCACTAGTATGTTCAAATGTGTTTTACCTTGGAGTTCTTTTGAGAATGAATCTAATGTTATCAGCATTAAGGTCATATCAGTCTAAATATTATGCACTGTACAATATTTTTTGTAAAATATAAAACATTTTCCTGTATTTTCAGTGTTATGATAGTAATGTTTGGTAATGTAAAACTTACATTATAAAGACCAAAGTTTGAGAGAGTTACTTATTTACGCAGAAAATACTGAATGGATAGTAATCACCATATGCCAGATGTGAACAAAAGTTTGACAGAATCTGGCATGGTACTAGTTAGGTTCTGTGTCAGCCCGAAACTCCTTATCCTGATAAAATGTTCCCATGGAATGTGATTCCCTTATTCTTACTTATTTCCTCAAATATTCAAATCTAATTTTGAGTAAGTAATTTAAAATCCAAACTCCTGATTGCATTCACAAACAAAGACGGGAATTTCTTCATTTTAGAAGTGCATCGGCGAGTGCACAATTGCACTTCCTCAATTCTTCTTTTTCTGTCAGCCCTACGCTTTGAAGCTCCAGCAAGCAATTTGACTTGCAAAGCGCCGCCTGCATACATACTGCTATATAGGAATTAAGAGGACCTTGTTTCTTTAACCTTTTTAAATATGAATTATTACTTTGAGTCAATGCTCTATAGTGGTTATTTGTGGTTCCTATGAAGTATTTGAAAATAAAATTTTAATAGACGTAAGAAAATCACTCTATGTAGTCTTGAAAATTAGATTAATCATAATATCACACTTGGTGTATTAAAATGCTTTTAACAACACGGTGAAATTCAAAAGGCGAAATTTAGACTTAAAAGTTTAATTAAGAATAATAAATTGGTTCCATTCCTTTCCCTGTATGGCTATACCTACGCAAAACAACGAAAAGCTTACCAGGCAGTCAAAGGGACTGACAGGGATTAGGCTGGGCTTGACAGCAGTCAAGTCCAACCTGGCCTATCCGGTAATTCCAGGTCTCCTGGATATATTGCTGACACCGACATTGCGGTATCTTGCCACAATATCAAGCAATATCTTCCTGTTACTTAAAATCGGTGCAAAAAGTAATATAACCGTATTGATAGCTAGTTCTAGGCAAACAATATTAATTGTAATTTTCAATTAATAATTAAAAACCGGCCAAGTGCGTGTCGGGCCACGCGCAATATAGGGTTCCGTAGTACAGCTAGTTTTAGCTATTTAGTATAATTTTTGTATAGTTAATAAATGTACAATTGTACATATAATTTATAACGTGTTTTAAACTACTATAACAACATCATCAGCTTCAAAGGAATTTGAACGAAAATTTCCTTTATACTTCTCCGAATACATTTTTTTTAATTGGTCGACTATTATTCAATAACTTCTGAAGTATACTTTAGCCGTGATAGTTTTCCTTTTAAACTCAGCATATTATTTCCTACCCCGTGAGTTTTTTCACATTTCCAGAAGCAACCGTTTAACTGGTAGAAGGGGGGGGGACAATGGACTCCAATGATTTTTTTCCACTTTAAAACTTCATATTTCACAAATAGATCCCTAAAAATCCCTAAAAAATAGGTTTTGTAAAAATATTATGATCATGTCGAATCACAGCTTTGTAGGCTTTACAGTCTGTACGAAAAACCGCGGACAGATAGACGGACAGACAGACAGACGGACAGACGGACGGACGGATAGACCGAAACTATAAGGGTTCCTTGTTGACTACGGAACCCTAAAAACCCTAAGAAAACCTCCAAAAAGTATGTTTTGGTTTAAAAAGTCGTTCAATGCATTACTTAAACTGTACCATCCCACCAAAAACATACCTGTTAAAAATGGGGCCAAGTTCCTATTGGCTAATTATTCGCCTTAAAAAAGAGTTGAAATCCAATCCAATACCAAGTTTAGATGCACTTCAAAATCGATCATAATCATCATCATCAACAACCTGTTCCTTAACACTTCTAGTTTGAACTTGGCAGGTTGATGTGATCACATAAATACCAAATACTTAAATTAATTATGCAATTAATCAAATGCTACGTATATTATGAAAACCTGCCTAGTTCAAATTTAGAAGTATTAAGGATCAGGTTGTTGATGATGATGATTATGATCGATTTTGAAGTGCATCTAAACTTGGCATTGGATTGGATTTCAACTCTTTTTTAAGGCGAATAATTAGCCAATAGGAACTTGGCCCCATTTTAACAGGTATGTTTTTGGTGGGATTTCAATACTTTTTTCGGTGTAAAAGTGTAGTGGTATTTGTTAACCTATCATTAGAAGCCAAATTTTTAAGGTAGCAGTATTTATTTATAAGCTATACAGTGTGCATTATACATGACAATATTTTAAACCCTTCTCTCCTCCTCCCACACGTATTCACTGTTACATAAGAATTTTTTCCTAAAAATCGTAGATGAGCCGACTCACGCTTGACCGATTTCTTAAATTTTAAAATTTTTTGTTAATCTACATATAACACCCAACCTGTGTGCTAAATTTCATAACGCTAGGACAATTGGTAGTGGCCTAGAGGTTTTGATTACCGGTCAGTGAGTCAGTGCCAAAATTAGCTATTTTTACAAGGACATATTTCAGGATCTAACAAAGCTATATCTATGAAATTTGGTATATTGCGTAAGTACTAATATGTAATTACGTACGTATAATTTTATCTTTGCACTTGCAATAGTCACTGAGCTACAGGGGGGTCAAAAGTGCGTCGAAACCGTTCGTGTAAATAGTGCACGGCATGCGCGCGGTCTGCTGGAACTTGGCCGCGCACTCCGTGCGCTTTGATTAAATATACCGCTATACAATATCAATAGATGTTTTAATAAAATTCGAATGTGTTCGAATATAAAGTTCCGAAAATGACATAACCTAGCTTTTCTTGCGAAAACTGTACGCGGTTTTGGAATATTATCCTTTCGTACTCATAAAGTCGCGGATAACATCCGGATATCAGCAGCTTTATTCCCGAAACTGATATCAATCTGATATCAGATTTTTGACACTTTAGACATCTAAAATATAGCTATTTTAGATGTCGAAAGTGTCAAAAATCTGATATCAGATTGATATCAGTTTCGGGAATAAGGCTGCAGGACATAGCCTAGTTTTTCTTGCGGGAAAATTCTTGTAGGAATATGCATTCACGCTTACAGAATTCCGGTAAATACCTAGGTCCTTGTCTATGTCCAGGAGCTCAGTGTATATTATATCCTAATTCTTATTTTGAGAAAATGTAATATTTCGAAACAGTATATTTTACTCACGTTGGTAGAGTTGCGCGGAAAAACCAAGTCCTTATCAGATATCAGTGCATAGCGTAATTTTTACTGGAGGAAAATGTACGGTTCCCTAGCAATATCGTGAATAAATATATCACGCTTACAAAATCCTGGAAAAACGTAGTTTGTCTTGCTCAAAAATGTGCAGTTTCTTTGAAATTTACATTTAAGTACACAGACTACAGACAGGTGTTTGACTGTACGTAATATATCAGGACAATGGACATAGCGTAGTTTTCTTGCGGCAAAATATACGGTTCCTTTAGAATATCCTTTCGTAGAAAATATCCAATCTGTACGTAGAATATCAGGACATAGCCTAGATTTTCTTGCTTGAAAATATGCAGTTCTTTAGGAATATCCTTTCGCAGGAAAAACCTAGTCTGTACGTACGACATCAGGACTTAGAGTAATTTTTCTTGTGGAAAATGTGCAATTCCTTAATATCCTTCGCAGGAAATACGAAGTCTGTACATAGGATATTATCAACATAGCCTAGAATTTCTAGCTTAAAAATATACAGTTCCTTAGGAAAATCCTTTCGCAGGGAATACCTAGTCTATACATATGACATCAGGACATAGCGTAGTTAGTCTTGCTTGAAAATGTGCAATTCCTTTAAAATCCAAAAATAATTATTATCTTTTCGCAGGAAATATCTAGTCTGTACGTAGGACATCAGTACATAGCTTATTTTGTCGTATTTAATAATGTGCAGTTCCTTTCAAATATCCTTCGTGTGAAATACATACAGCATAGGATTTTAACTATGCCTAGATTTTCTATCTTAAAAATGTACTATCAGAGAAGTTGATTCCTATGCAGATCGGGGACCTACGTAGTTTGGTTGCGTTACGTCAAACTCAGACGACAGATCACAATTAACATTGAATTGACATATTCGGCCAAATAACGTTGGTCTATCAACTGCATAGGAATCAATTTCCTCGATGGTACAGTTCTTAAGGAATATACTTTTGTAGGAAACACCTACTCTGTACGTAAGATATAAGGACATAGCGTAGTTTTTCTTGCGGGAAAATGTACGGTTCCTTCGTAATATCCTGTCACGCATGCGAAGAAGGGAAACACCTAGTCTACATCCAGCTGATATCATGTTGGACACGTAATAGACACGTAATTATAGTGCACCCGGGCGGCCGGGGTTGCGTGACGCACGATCGTGATGTAAACTTAGGGGAGAGTTTACACATAGTTTACCCTATTTTAGCAATATTTATTAGCAACTAGCAAAGATTTCGTAGCCTAAAATTATTGAAAACAAAGTCATTTTTTTGAGTTTCTTACGCCGGTTCTTCTCGCCGGGGTTCCCGAACCGGTGGTAGGCATAATATAGAATACGTTTGTCCTGGAAGACCTTACGACTTAAATACAAAGAGATTTAAAAAAGCATATATATTTGTGATATTGTTGTGTATGTAAATAATAAACATACCCTAGGACCTATGTCATATTTTCAAATCAAAAAGATTTGAAAAAGGAAACAGTTAAGCTCATTCAGAAAAAAATTGCTAATCGTGATTGTTTAAACATTTATCTGAATACATAATCAAACAAAGTAAAAAAAAAATATCGCTAGCGAAACTGTCGTGAACAAAGAAAATATCTGCTTAAGAGTTGAGGAGATTAATATTTTAAATTTGAAAACAAAATAAGCCAACTCACATTAACCTACTTCACTTCTACAGTTCCTGAGTTATCTACTGAAGCTTTATAGTACTATCGTGGCTTTGTCTAATGTCCAATGTAATTTTAGGAAACTTTCTTATTTACAAAGTTTACAAACTTTTCCAGAAACTCGAAAGAACTAGTTAGTTTGGCGAAACCATTGTTATGATCGCGAAAACAAAAACTACTCTTTGATGTGCCATTCGGAAAATCATTCACGAAAATATTTTCCTTAGATTGTGGTTCCTGAAGCCAACGAAACAAAATACCTAATAAATAAACTGGCCCCAACAACAGCACGAAAATACAACCCAGTAATATATATTTTATTAAAATAATACGTAGTCGAGAAATAGTTTATAGGGTAGGTGTAGTAGTACACAGGGTCACAGTTTACAGCCGGGGCGGAGATGTTTTTAGGTCGCCGGGAGGGTTAAGACGAGGCGTCTTCTCGCGCTGCACGTAAGGTCGAGAGTCGCGCGGCGCGGACGTCACGTTCAGCTCGCTCCCGGGATAGATCGATGCCTTGTATCTGGTTTTTTCGGACACTATACCAACCGGGAGGGGTGAACGAACCGGGTTATGTAAGGAAGGATCGATACGCCGGGACATGCGCGCACCCCGCGTCGACCCTCGCATAATCGTTCGCGCGGGCCGCCTCTCCGGACGTGCCGTATTTTTATTTACCGCGTTTTGTTTCCCTTTCGTTCTTTCCGTTTATGATTTAAGCCACCATGTCGAAAGGCGACGGTGAACAGCAAAACGGGTCGGGCGAGGAGTCCAAGACCAACCTGATCATAAACTACCTGCCGCAGAGCATGACCCAGGAGGAGATCCGCAGCCTCTTCTCCAGTATCGGCGAAGTGGAGTCCTGCAAACTCATCCGGAACAAAGGAGCCGCCTTCCCAGACGCGCTCAATCATGCCCTCCACGGCGGAGGACAGAGCCTCGGCTACGCCTTCGTCAACTACCACCGGCCCGAGGACGCGGAGAAGGCGATCGCCACCCTCAACGGCCTCCGGCTCCAGAACAAAACGATCAAGGTATCGTACGCCCGGCCGAGCAGCGAGGCCATCAAAGGTGCCAACCTCTACGTGTCCGGACTTCCCAAGACGATGACGCAGACCGAGTTGGAGCGCCTGTTCAGCCCGTACGGGCGAATAATCACGTCGCGTATTCTGTGCGAAAACTCAGGAGGCCGCCCGTTCACCGGCGGCGAACAGGGACTGTCGAAAGGCGTCGGATTCATTAGGTTCGACCAGAGAGTCGAAGCCGAGCGAGCGATACAGGAGTTGAACGGCACGGTGCCCAAAGGTGCGACGGAACCGATCACAGTGAAGTTCGCCAACAATCCGAGTAACAACGGAAAGGCGCTGGCGCCGCTCGCCGCCTACCTGCCCGCGGCACTCCGGTTCCCGGCGCCGCTCGGCCGGTTCAGCTCAGGCAAGTCCCTCCTAGCTATAAACAAGGGTCTCCAGCGCTACAGCCCCCTGGCGGGCGAGCTGCTCGGCGGGGTGCTGCCGGGCGCCGTCGGCTCCGAGTGGTGCATCTTCGTGTACAACCTCGCCCCCGAGACCGAGGAGAACGTCCTGTGGCAGCTGTTCGGACCCTTCGGGGCCGTCCAGAGCGTGAAAGTGATCCGCGACCTGCAGACCAACAAGTGCAAAGGCTACGGCTTCATCACGATGACGAACTACGACGAGGCCGTCGTCGCGATCCAGTCCCTGAACGGCTACACGCTCGGCAACAGAGTGCTGCAGGTCAGTTTCAAGACGAACAAGATCAAGACGATCTAAATCATCTCGGACACGGCCTAGCCGGACGCTAGGACGGCACAGCAGGCGCGCACCCATACATACAGGATACCGCGGACCGCCACCGCCGCCCCCGGGCCGGAGTCCCCGGCCGAGACACACCGGACTCGATCAGACCGTGTCTTCCTGATTCTACGCCCACGAATGGGCAGTTTTGTACATTATTTGTAATTGTAATCGACTAGCTCGCCGCCGCTCTTTGTTCGGCGCTCGCCATTTCTCCGATGCACAATTGGGTTAAGTGTTACGGAAATCAAAATGGCGGAGGCCCAGTGCGCATGTCCGGATGAAATGGCGCCCGCTGAATGAAGACGAGAGCACGCAATAATAAAATTAGACGAGGCATCAAATGCTAACAACCATACATATTTAATAGTCAATAACGTAATGACAATCGACTTCGCTTATGAAAGGTTGTGGTTATCGAGAAATAGGTTTCGATTATAATATTTAGCAATAATAGCCTAATGCTATTCTCAAATTTAAGCTTCATATCTTACAATAATTTGATTGCCGCCGGCTCGGCACGAATTGATAAGGTTTGCCAAATTGTATCGACGCGGTATCGGACGACTCGAGTCGCCGTCGCTCACGGTATTTACATACTGAACGCAATCGAATCGGACCGGCCGAAGCCTCTTCGTCGAGAGGCACGCGATCCGAATAATAGTTATTGTTAAAGATTGGAAAAAATATATATTATCTATACGTATATTTAAATCTTATATTAATCTAATTAAGAATGAAAACTAATCAAAAACTGTGATAGGTTTTGATAAAATTTTAAAAATGAATCTCGAGAGAGCGCGGAGATGGCTTAATGGTGTACAAAGGTCCACTAAAAAACTAACGAATATAGTTCGTATAACTTAGGGGATAAAGTTTCGAATCGCCCGAACGGGACATCGCGGTGCGCGTATCGCCGACTAAATTAGGTTAGTTTTTGAGAAACATTTTGAGGTGGCTAGAGAACGGCTCACGATTAAGGGCGGTGTCAGGTCGACACGCGCAATCAGCGGGAGATGGGGAAAATCGATTCAGCTTTCCCGGGCTCGGGCGGGCCGCGGGCCGGATAGGGCCGGGGGCCGGCTGAGCCCCCTTCCGCTACCTGCCCTCCCGCGCCCCCCCCCCCCCCCCCCCCCCGGCACTCCCGCCAGAGGGAGAGGCCGGCCACCCGGGCGGACCGCTCGCACGCCGCGCCGCACGCCGCCGCACGCCGCCGCACGCCGCACGGGCTCACTCCCTTCGCGGAACAATGGTGCATACTAGTCTAACGATTTCATTCGAAAAGATTAAAATCGATGTCTAAACATATTATAATCGGTACCTGCTATAATAATAATGTATGGATGCGAACCTGCGTCTATTCGAAGTAGGCTTTAATTGTCTTAGTTTAAATAAAAATTTGTAAATAGAAAAAAGTTGTTAAAAATATATATTAAATAGAGCTCTCGCGTATCATGCGCCGCAATCACACGTACTCAACCCGAAATAAGACCTAAAAAACATCGAACTTGAATAGATATAATATCGTGCCGTCCTAACGACCCTACGATTTTTGTAAAAAAAAAATATATACTTATATGTAAAAACAGTTTTGTAACATTTCAGATATTAATAAATAGGTACTCATTACATACCAAAGATGGAGATTAAAATTTACAAGTATTTATATATTTATTATAAATGTAAAACGTGCAATAACTGATAGCCTGTACTTAATAAAATATATTAACAATAATTGACTCGAAGAGATGTTGGTAGACTTTGTGTCGCGCCGCGCGACGTCGCGCGTCGTCGCGCGATGGACGGGCGCCGTTTGTTTACTGTTTATTGTAAACTACGTTATCCGAACTGAGATGTTTCGATTATTTAACTCTATTACCCGACTATGCTTCATTTGATACAGCTTCGATATGCTTACATTCCAATTTAGTCTTAATATGTTTTATTACTAGGTGTAATCGTATTAATTTAGATGAATTGTGAGTTACCACGGGCGCCGAGCGTCGGCAGTCGACGTAGGGAAGTCGAAATTAGTCAAAATTTGTCGACGGCCCGCCGCTCGGCGTCGATATTTAATTTAATTTAATATAATTTAGTGAGCAGTTTAGAAACTGCGGGATGAGCGGTCGGAGTGCGATGCACAAGTTTTGCAACCTAATTAAAGTAATATATAGCCTCCTAGGTTAACTAGTTGTTGTGTTTTGTGTTACTTTGGCTCTACAACTCTTTCTAGTCGACAGTCGTTTGACTTAAGTTTATTTAATGTATAATTAATATAAATTTAGTTACGTACGTATGTTAATTACCTGTAACGATATTTTCGATATTCTCTGTTCGTAGGTGACGTATGTATCGTTCGTTTGGTGTATGTGCAGTTGTGTTTTACTTGTAATTTAATGTAGGCGTACATTTGTATTATTAATTTTAATTTACGTATTGAAATTGGACGAGGAGCTCCAGAATTGATTTATTTATTAGTAAAATATATCGGGCGATTAATCGATGGAAAATGGTTTGTCTTAAAGTTTCCTTTCGAACGTTTCGCTTCGATTATTTGGATAATTTCGCAAGTTTTGTACTTAATAAAATGTACGTTTATATAACGAAACAATAACACCAAAGTATTGTAATAAAACTCATCGACTTTTTAGATAATAAATAATTGTGTAAACGCAAATATTTTGGATTGAAATGTTGGTTAGGATTTTTGTCACTTAGCGCCGTCTACATAGTAGAATGTTTTGTGCGTACTCCCTCCCGTTTCGGACATTATTAATAAAATTAATAGTAAATTAATAATAGTGCTCAATGTTGTAGGGCGGAAGCCTTTTTATAGAATAACTGAAAAAGCAATAATAAGATAAATTGTGAATTTTAAACCATACACACGGTTAGGTATGCTACAATATAATTAACTTAATATTTTTATATGTATTTTAATATACTGTAATTCATATCTACATAGATATAAGCGGTTGACTTGCAAAACGTTCTACTAATGTATTTGTGATTCTGATGCGTTTTCGTCCCGGGGAGCCGGGTCAACGCCGACTTTTATAAAGTTATCGAAGACGCTCGAGTCTCGTAGACGTGGCTGGCCTACTTCCCGGACAGAAGCGCATGAAAGTCACGGTATCTACAATACTATGCCAATAGACTTGTGGATATTATCGAAATATGCTAAAAACCCCGGTAAGTGGCAAGGAATAGTAAGACCTATTATCAATAGCATACGGCTACTTTTTGAACGGTGTTTTGATGCATTTTTTAATGAAATTAAAAATAATATTAAAAATAAAATAATTATTGGCAATCCAGAAACAATACTCTAATACGCATAGGCTAATTAACGTTGAGGCTGTGAAATTAGCAAAAATAAAATAAAATACACGTGGGGTGAAGAATGTTTTTATTAATAAAGTATGATAGTAAGTGGATGTCACAGAATGTCGGAGTATTTTTGTAATATTGGGTAGAAATGGAATGTGAGATGCCGCGCGCTTCGCCGCGACATCGCGCGTCGTCGCGTCGGCGCGGTGACGGGCGACGTTCCGTCATACTCAGATAACATTTCTACTTCCATTCTGTGAGTCGGTTGATGCACTCGATCGTACAAACGAGGTTAATGGCCCATATGTAATAAGTAAATCAATTGAATAATTCCGACGATACTGCGCGAACCGTTGACTGTCCAAAATAGTTATGGGAGAGCGTATAGCATTTTTATGCGGTAAGCTTAATCGAGGTGTATAGGTGATAGGGAATGGCCTTAGTCTCGGACATAGGCACAAATACAAACACGGTGACCGAGTCGGACGCTATTCTTCTAGATAAGACACAAATTGAAGAAAAGAAATCTTCCATAGGAAATAATATTAAGTTTATAACGTCCGCGGGCAGAAATGTTCCAATCGTCGGCGGCGGGTCCGCGCTCGGTGCGGCGACTCTAGTCAAATGCTCAATATTTAAAGTCGCATCCGGTGCAGCGATACGAGGACGCCGCGACGAATTGTGATATTTCAAAAACCGTAGGCTACTCGAGACATCGACTAAATGTGTTACTATTACATCATACGTCAAGACGCTAGCGAAATACTGAATGCACAACACTTAATCTACCGCGCTGGAATGATCGAACGGTTATAAAATTATCAAAATCTACGTAAGTTTGCTCACCGAATACTTCCTCGTCTTTTGGATCCGTTTCTCTAGTCGTTAGAATAGAAATATTATATTTGATAGTTTTATAACGCGAACTCGTTTCGGACCGATCTCTTCACGTCCCCGACGCGTCACGTTTTTGCGGATGCTGCAACTTCGAATCGGCTCCCGTCGACTCCGTTCCGATCACGTCGCTCAGTTCCTCACGTGTCCGCATCCATCATCATAGACAGTGAAACTTTGAATCGGATAATAATCGCGAGCCGGGGCTTCCCGGGCTCCCGGCCGAGGAGGTTACAATAAATATGTAAATAAACAGGCAACGAACAGCTTCGGAACAGTCGAGTGGTTTCGAATTTAAATTAATAAAAATTATATCATGTAATATCAATTTCACTGTCTATTTATTAGGTTACTTTCGGTGTTGATTCCTCTTACTGCACCGCGGGTGGTTCCCCTTACGCGCGGCGAATTACGAGCAGTATTATTGTATATACCTATGTAGTACAAATGTCTAAATAGTTTTATTGATCCGTTCTATAGCAGGCAGTCTCGAATCCGAGGTGTAAGTGTCGGAGTGTACAGCGTCGTAGCGGGAACGAACCCAGGCGTGCAGAGTAGTATGTGATACCCGATATTAGTAGTGTTCATCCGTATTCCCAAAATTTAAACCAATCCCGAAGGCTTCGTGGTATTTCAACCGAAACTTCCAAATCGTGTAAGGCTAGAAATAATTAGGGAAATGCGTCGTAAGATAAAGTTAAGAATCTCGAGAAAGTATTGTATAAGTATTTTACCGACTCGTGGGTTAAGTACTAAAAGCAATCGTATTTATAGTGAAAGAATTCGTCGGCCGATTTCCTACCGAGCCCGCTGACTCCTTTGATACAGATAAGTATTTTATAAACGAAATAAAAGATCTTCCGGTATTAAAATCACTTTACCGTTTCGTTTCGTCTATTTATGATTAATTAAAATTAAGACGTAGGTGTCTGTGTTGGTCGTACTAACAGATTTAGTTGATATTGCCCGGCGGTGCGGCGCCGCACTCCGCCGCGGCCCTATTTATAAAAAATGCAATTGTATCCAAAATCGCGCGCGGACTGTGGCCCCGCACCCCGATCTACCTAAGAGTTAGGTATTTCTATATTCTTATTGTGTCTGTTTAAACGATTACCTCTACTTCATTATAGCTTTTGTGGAGAAAATTTTATTTGCACAAGAAACAGTAGTGAAAATAAGACCGAGGCTAAACCTGAACACGTCGGATACATCGCGTGGACTAAATTTCCATCGTGGGGGGTCGACGCAGAATATCGACAAGACGCGTACATCACTACGCTTTGACATTTCATATCTGACATTTAAATTCGATATTTAAAACGAGTTACTGCAAGAAAAACCTGCCATAGATAATTTTTGCACATTATAAAAACACGAGTAGATTTTTCTATGATATTTTTGGTTTTGCGTCGTCCCCCTGGGATGCGAGTATCGTCTCGAACTCAGTTTTAGTGTCGTCTTAGACTTAATGTTGTTCCCGATATTTTGTAAGCCGGTGGTTTTCCAAAATGATATTTTAACTGTCGTTAGAATAAGAGATGATCGGACATTTTGGAAAACCGCGATTCGCCGCACTCGTTTCCAAGTGCGGCTTAGAAATTTTTAATAATACTCATTCCTAAAAATAAGGTATTATTAACCAAATATTTACATCTGTAGTGGTTACTTGGCTGTTTTATGTAATTTATTCATTAATTAATATTTTCACGTAATTTATGTGTCTATAATTATTAATTTATTGGAATTAATTATAATTGAATAAAAAAAAAATGAAAATTGTCACATTCTCTTCACTTTATACAATAGTTTTTACAATATGATATTTAATATCCTCAATGGTTGTAACTATACATTTCTTGTTCTAAATATATAAAAAACCCGAATTTCGTTTATTTTATTTTTTTAACTTTCCTCCACCTTTATTTTAAGAAAGAATTTGTGAAACAAAATCTTAATAATGTTGAAATAATAAAACTGACTTCCACAGTCAAAGATTTTATTTCAGATGTCCTCTATAGGTTAAGAATTTAAGATATTAATTACAGATTGAGTGAGCATGTGCCATGCAAATGGTCAGTGTATTTTTCTGTGGCAGGTGAGTCTATAGAATCGTAGCAAGACCTGTAAGTTTTATTGCAAGTTCCAAAGGTCTAAACTCTAAAGACTACTTGACGTATCGGCCTAGTAGTTTCAGAGCTTCTTCATGCAAACAAACAAGCAAATAATAATCAACGTATCGTGCTTTGAAATAACATACAAAATGGACACAGTCATGCATGCTAAGACAGTAAAAATCCTTTACAAATTACGTAAATATGCAAATATACTAATACAGTTTGAACGCAAGAATCTAGGTTAAAATCAGACATTTTCAGAATATAGCAAAAGTAGGCAATACTTTTTACATATAAGAAGAAAAGGTTTGTTTGCATCGAATAGGCTCTGAAAGTACTGGTTCTATTTTTATGAAATTCGGCATAGATATGGTAGACCTCGAGGAAAATCATGTACGGTTTCCCACGAGAAATACTACGAAAGAGGGATGAAAAAACATCGTTAGTAATTTTCGTCATTCTTAATTTTTAGAATACCTATATTATCTAATTTTAAAAATTTATACAAAAACATATTTTTTCATAAAAGAGAAATATATTAAAATAATATTATTAACCACACTCAGAAAGATTCAATTCACTTCTGTATAATGAAGAGTTTGACATAAGATGTATGGAGTTTATTTCAAAATGTTTAATGTTTAAATTAAAGTGAATATCAAGCAATACCTTCGTTATGTTTAGTTATCATTAATCTTTCTGAGTGCGACCGTGAGTTTCAACAACCTACAAACTTACGCGCTACGCCGCGTAGCGCTCGCTACGAAGAAATCTTTCAGGCTACGAACGGGCTACGAGATGGCTACGAGGTGGCTACGAGCCAGCTACGTAGTAATGCGTTATGTGGTAACTGGTAAGACCTAGGTACGGTAAGATCATTGGTTCTGTAAACGATTTACTACAAATATTTTTGAGAAAGTGAAATAAAGAAGGTGGAAACAGCAGAAAATTTTATTGCAAAAATATGAAATAATTTTGCCTTATAAAAATAACTACAAAAAGATTCACTTACAGAAACATTTATTAATAGGCAGACCCATGTTTTTTGGTCGGGTTTTGTCCAGACAATCGTGTCGGTCGTAATCTGTTGGCTGGGCTTGTCCAGACCAAAATATATCTGCCATATACTTATGAACCAATTTCTCTGATAGTACTTTTATAACAAAAACAGCAATTACTTTATTATCCGACAAATGTAACAGACTCCACGTTTTTAATTTTGTGTTGTCAACGTTATTAAAAAAGTGTATACATCGGAACAAATCATCCCTCGGAGGGTGACATCCCCCGGACAACGGCAATTAATTATTGACGGATTTATGCGCTGCCGAACATAAAAAGACAATAAAAACGAATGTGCGCCGTCTGTCCCGACTGTCACAGTGCCTCACGCTGGCTGCCGATTGGTTATAGTACGTATAACTTACTGAGATAGGGCTCGTGACAAAATATGTACCTATATCCTGTATCCACATAATTATTACCAGCTAAAAACCGAGCTTTCTGAGGGCTCTTTGAGACAGTTTTTTTTTTATATTTTAATAGTACCAAACCTTGACTGACCGATGATACACATGTACATATAAATAAAAATTACTATGTTAAAGCACAAATCCAAAGGGGTTGCTAGTTTTTCCGTAAAGTGTACCACAAAAGCGCTCAAGTTGTGACTTGTGGTATATACTATAGGGCTCGCTTCGCTCGCACAGTGTGATAATAACCTCGATTTTGTTTCACCGCGTTTTTCTTTCAAAATACTATAGGTGATAGCTATATAAACATTAGAGTAAAACTCCGAGATCGATATTCTTTGTAGTTATTTTTTTAAAGAGTTTCAAAGTTGGCTTTTTTCCGGGTCAAAAATTTGCATAAAAATGAATTTAAAAAAAACTAATCAAGTAACATTAATTTTGTTTATACCAATTGAACAAGCACTTAATACTTTACTTTTTCTCCAAATTTGGTTAACCTAATGTGATCAAGTAGGGAGATATTTATTTATTTAATAATTTTAGTTTTTCATTTTTAATTTCGCGATTAGATCGAATTAGAAAAAGTTTTAAGCATGAAACGATAGTGTGAGTAACTGAGTAATCCTTTATCAATGTTATTAAAATCACACTCTAATAACCTCTGTGTCAGAAGTTATATCGAATTTAATTTTTTTTTTATTAAAATTCGGATTTTTTGTACCTAGGGTTGTCACTACTAATGCTAATGC
Organism: Polyommatus iphigenia; assembly: GCA_963422495.1. Classification (NCBI taxonomy): domain Eukaryota; kingdom Metazoa; phylum Arthropoda; class Insecta; order Lepidoptera; family Lycaenidae; genus Polyommatus; species Polyommatus iphigenia. The sequence goes on along the minus strand of OY730177.1, from coordinate 42,305,980 downwards.
TGCTTTGTTGGAACCCTCCGTACGTGACTCGCACTTGACAGGAAAACTTTTGAACCTGATTTCGCAAAGGTTATTCCACAGAAATACGGTTCAAAGTGTTGTGTAAGGTTTAAAAAATCGTAGAATCTAGGCACGAATCAATTTTTAACGGTAGGTATATCGATACTAATATGAATCCTGCGATCGCGGATTCTTGGAAATCTATTATTATTCTATTGTTGTCGCGGTCACCGGTGTCCTTATGGGGCTTGATAGGTTAAAATACGAAAATATGTCTGTCTGTCTGTTATCTCTTCTTGCCTTTACAGCTGAACGATGATGATGATGAAAAATCCATTTTACTTGGTATGCAGATATTTTGAGACACGGGCAAAGGACATAGAATAGTTTTTGTCGCAGAAAAATGAATTTCAATGCAAAGGACTTTGCGAGCGTCATTTTATACGTAAGGGGTTTTCCAATAAGGACTTGACAATTTTTTTTCAAAATAAAATTAAAACCATTTGAGATATTTCAAAAATTTTAGTATCGAATTGAAGTACAATAAAAATAAATTTTAATGGAACTCGACTTCGCTCATATGGTATACCGCAGACCCGTTTTGAGCGATGATTCTTTGAACCCAATTTTCTATGACTTTGCCACACATTTCGGCTATTTCGCTTTTAATTTTGGCTCTGAGCTCTTCCAATGGCGTCGGTTTATCCAACGACTTGACGCAGCCCCAGAGAAAAAAAAATCTAGAGGCGTTAAATCGCACGAAAGACGCGGCTAATCGACTGGTCCATATTTTGACGCTCATCAAACTTGCTCTTCAATAAATCGATTGTAACGTGTGATGTGTGGCTTGTGGTGCCGTCCTATTGAAACCTCATGCTGTCCAAGTCCATATTATCTTCTAATTCGGGCCAAAATAATCCATAATCATGGCCAGTCTGCCTGTCTACTAGGGCGAGAATTACGATCGAAACGCTCTTAAAGTAGCGGACTCCGAATTTCTGTAGTATTTTTTTAAGATTTGCAGACGTTGTTTGTTCGTGTACTTCACCATGATGAAAATGTTATGTTTAATGAGTAAAATGACAGTGACAGTTCGATGTTAAGTTAAAGGGTGCGTCCACAAACTAAATTCAAAATTGTCAATTGGAAAACCGTTTAGTACTGACTACTGAATATTTCTTTCAGATCCCCACATCTAATTTATTGTTCGTGATAGCACACAAGAGAAATACGAAGTAATAGGAGTAATAAGCCCTCGATCAGTGTTGGTATGTCATAAATTTCATATCCGCGACTCCACATGGGGTTGTCGGCCCAGGGGTGAATGACCCCGAATTCGGGGGTCCACATTAGGGGGTATCTCCCGTTACCATTTATCATTGCAAGATGAGTCGGTGCATTAGTACTTGACTGATACGTTTTGCGAACGCTTTTTAAGGCTAATGGCAAAAAATGGTCATGTTCGTCCGTATGTCACAGCCATTTTTTAACACGCTTTTATTAGCTTGGGATGGTAACGGAATCTTTGAGCACAATTATTACCATCCATGTCTGTAGTCTAATGACAATAATAAAAAGCTAATGACAATGCAATAATTTGTTAAAATGTTTGGAAAAAAGCGTGTTTTTTAGTTTTTTTTTTATACTATTAATTATTTATTATTATTTATAAAATAAATCGATCGACTTAGGTCCGCTTGAATCTCAATCCAACTTTTTTAAATGCAACATTAAGACTGTTTACACACACGCCGCAGCGGCAGTGGCACCGTCGCGCCGCTTTTTGTTCGAGACCATCTATCACATTAAGACTGTTTACACACACGCCGCAGCGGCAGGCAGTGGCACCGTCGCGCCGCTTTTTGTTCGAGACCATCTATCACATTAAGACTGTTTACACACACGCCGCAGCGGCAGTGGCACCGTCGCGCCGCTTTTTGTTCGAGACCATCTATCACATTAAGACTGTTTACACACACGCCGCAGCGGCAGTGGCACCGTCGCGCCGCTTTTTGTTCGAGACCATCTATCACATTAAGACTGTTTACACACACGCCGCAGCGGCAGTGGCACCGTCGCGCCGCTTTTTGTTCGAGACCATCTATCACATTAAGACTGTTTACACACACGCCGCAGCGGCAGGCAGTGGCACCGCCGCGCCGCTTTTTGTTCGAGACCATCTATCACATTAAGACTGTTTACACACACGCCGCAGCGGCAGTGGCACCGTCGCGCCGCTTTTTGTTCGAGACCATCTATCACATTAAGACTGTTTACACACACGCCGCAGCGGCAGTGGCACCGTCGCGCCGCTTTTTGTTCGAGACCATCTATCACATTAAGACTGTTTACACACACGCCGCAGCGGCAGTGGCACCGTCGCGCCGCTTTTTGTTCGAGACCATCTATCACATTAAGACTGTTTACACACACGCCGCAGCGGCAGGCAGTGGCACCGCCGCGCCGCTTTTTGTTCGAGACCATCTATCACATTAAGACTGTTTACACACACGCCGCAGCGGCAGTGGCACCGTCGCGCCGCTTTTTGTTCGAGACCATCTATCACATTAAGACTGTTTACACACACGCCGCAGCGGCAGTGGCACCGCCGCGCCGCTTTTTGTTCGAGACCATCTATCACATTAAGACTGTTTACACACACGCCGCAGCGGCAGTGGCACCGTCGCGCCGCTTTTTGTTCGAGACCATCTATCACATTAAGACTGTTTACACACACGCCGCAGCGGCAGTGGCACCGTCGCGCCGCTTTTTGTTCGAGACCATCTATCACATTAAGACTGTTTACACACACGCCGCAGCGGCAGTGGCACCGTCGCGCCGCTTTTTGTTCGAGACCATCTATCACATTAAGACTGTTTACACACACGCCGCAGCGGCAGTGGCACCGTCGCGCCGCTTTTTGTTCGAGACCATCTATCACATTAAGACTGTTTACACACACGCCGCAGCGGCAGTGGCACCGTCGCGCCGCTTTTTGTTCGAGACCATCTATCACATTAAGACTGTTTACACACACGCCGCAGCGGCAGTGGCACCGTCGCGCCGCTTTTTGTTCGAGACCATCTATCACATTAAGACTGTTTACACACACGCCGCAGCGGCAGTGGCACCGTCGCGCCGCTTTTTGTTCGAGACCATCTATCACATTAAGACTGTTTACACACACGCCGCAGCGGCAGTGGCACCGTCGCGCCGCTTTTTGTTCGAGACCATCTATCACATTAAGACTGTTTACACACACGCCGCAGCGGCAGTGGCACCGTCGCGCCGCTTTTTGTTCGAGACCATCTATCACATTAAGACTGTTTACACACACGCCGCAGCGGCAGTGGCACCGTCGCGCCGCTTTTTGTTCGAGACCATCTATCACATTAAGACTGTTTACACACACGCCGCAGCGGCAGTGGCACCGTCGCGCCGCTTTTTGTTCGAGACCATCTATCACATTAAGACTGTTTACACACACGCCGCAGCGGCAGTGGCACCGTCGCGCCGCTTTTTGTTCGAGACCATCTATCACATTAAGACTGTTTACACACACGCCGCAGCGGCAGTGGCACCGTCGCGCCGCTTTTTGTTCGAGACCATCTATCACATTAAGACTGTTTACACACACGCCGCAGCGGCAGGCAGTGGCACCGCCGCGCCGCTTTTTGTTCGAGACCATCTATCACATTAAGACTGTTTACACACACGCCGCAGCGGCAGGCAGTGGCACCGCCGCGCCGCTTTTTGTTCGAGACCATCTATCACATTAAGACTGTTTACACACACGCCGCAGCGGCAGTGGCACCGTCGCGCCGCTTTTTGTTCGAGACCATCTATCACATTAAGACTGTTTACACACACGCCGCAGCGGCAGTGGCACCGTCGCGCCGCTTTTTGTTCGAGACCATCTATCACATTAAGACTGTTTACACACACGCCGCAGCGGCAGGCAGTGGCACCGCCGCGCCGCTTTTTGTTCGAGACCATCTATCACATTAAGACTGTTTACACACACGCCGCAGCGGCAGGCAGTGGCACCGCCGCGCCGCTTTTTGTTCGAGACCATCTATCACATTAAGACTGTTTACACACACGCCGCAGCGGCAGTGGCACCGTCGCGCCGCTTTTTGTTCGAGACCATCTATCACATTAAGATTGTTTACACACACGCCGCAGCGGCAGTGGCACCGTCGCGCCGCTTTTTGTTCGAGACCATCTATCACATTAAGACTGTTTACACACACGCCGCAGCGGCAGTGGCACCGTCGCGCCGCTTTTTGTTCGAGACCATCTATCACATTAAGACTGTTTACACACACGCCGCAGCGGCAGTGGCACCGTCGCGCCGCTTTTTGTTCGAGACCATCTATCACATTAAGACTGTTTACACACACGCCGCAGCGGCAGGCAGTGGCACCGCCGCGCCGCTTTTTGTTCGAGACCATCTATCACATTAAGACTGTTTACACACACGCCGCAGCGGCAGGCAGTGGCACCGCCGCGCCGCTTTTTGTTCGAGACCATCTATCACATTAAGACTGTTTACACACACGCCGCAGCGGCAGTGGCACCGTCGCGCCGCTTTTTGTTCGAGACCATCTATCACATTAAGACTGTTTACACACACGCCGCAGCGGCAGGCAGTGGCACCGCCGCGCCGCTTTTTGTTCGAGACCATCTATCACATTAAGACTGTTTACACACACGCCGCAGCGGCAGGCAGTGGCACCGCCGCGCCGCTTTTTGTTCGAGACCATCTATCACATTAAGACTGTTTACACACACGCCGCAGCGGCAGTGGCACCGTCGCGCCGCTTTTTGTTCGAGACCATCTATCACATTAAGACTGTTTACACACACGCCGCAGCGGCAGTGGCACCGTCGCGCCGCTTTTTGTTCGAGACCATCTATCACATTAAGACTGTTTACACACACGCCGCAGCGGCAGTGGCACCGTCGCGCCGCTTTTTGTTCGAGACCATCTATCACATTAAGACTGTTTACACACACGCCGCAGCGGCAGTGGCACCGTCGCGCCGCTTTTTGTTCGAGACCATCTATCACATTAAGACTGTTTACACACACGCCGCAGCGGCAGTGGCACCGTCGCGCCGCTTTTTGTTCGAGACCATCTATCACATTAAGACTGTTTACACACACGCCGCAGCGGCAGTGGCACCGTCGCGCCGCTTTTTGTTCGAGACCATCTATCACATTAAGACTGTTTACACACACGCCGCAGCGGCAGTGGCACCGTCGCGCCGCTTTTTGTTCGAGACCATCTATCACATTAAGACTGTTTACACACACGCCGCAGCGGCAGTGGCACCGTCGCGCCGCTTTTTGTTCGAGACCATCTATCACATTAAGACTGTTTACACACACGCCGCAGCGGCAGGCAGTGGCACCGCCGCGCCGCTTTTTGTTCGAGACCATCTATCACATTAAGACTGTTTACACACACGCCGCAGCGGCAGTGGCACCGTCGCGCCGCTTTTTGTTCGAGACCATCTATCACATTAAGACTGTTTACACACACGCCGCAGCGGCAGGCAGTGGCACCGCCGCGCCGCTTTTTGTTCGAGACCATCTATCACATTAAGACTGTTTACACACACGCCGCAGCGGCAGGCAGTGGCACCGCCGCGCCGCTTTTTGTTCGAGACCATCTATCACATTAAGACTGTTTACACACACGCCGCAGCGGCAGTGGCACCGTCGCGCCGCTTTTTGTTCGAGACCATCTATCACATTAAGACTGTTTACACACACGCCGCAGCGGCAGTGGCACCGTCGCGCCGCTTTTTGTTCGAGACCATCTATCACATTAAGACTGTTTACACACACGCCGCAGCGGCAGTGGCACCGTCGCGCCGCTTTTTGTTCGAGACCATCTATCACATTAAGACTGTTTACACACACGCCGCAGCGGCAGTGGCACCGTCGCGCCGCTTTTTGTTCGAGACCATCTATCACATTAAGACTGTTTACACACACGCCGCAGCGGCAGTGGCACCGTCGCGCCGCTTTTTGTTCGAGACCATCTATCACATTAAGACTGTTTACACACACGCCGCAGCGGCAGGCAGTGGCACCGCCGCGCCGCTTTTTGTTCGAGACCATCTATCACATTAAGACTGTTTACACACACGCCGCAGCGGCAGTGGCACCGTCGCGCCGCTTTTTGTTCGAGACCATCTATCCATTTCCTATAAGCATAGTCGTCGTCGACCTACAGGGTTGCTATACTAACCTAAATATAAAATGATAGACCTCCTGTACAAAATTGACCTGAAGTACCATCAAACAAATTGATTTATACTAGTTTTTATCATTCGTAGATTCATACCTATGCAGTTGGCGAACCTACATCATTTGGCCAGGTTATGTCAATTCAATGTTAGTCGCGTTCTATCGGCTGGGTTTGGCAAAAAACGACCAAATGACGAATATCCGCCATATGAATCAAATTCTCTGATAGTGCATAATAATGTTTTCTTACAGCACGAGCGGTTTTACAGAAGGCTCATAGTCTGAGTAACAAGTGCCATTTTCCTCAAAACCTGATCTAACGCATCGAAAATTATGATTTTGGTCTCATTCGATTCGGAATAGCATCTAAAATATTTTATCAAAATTCCAAGAGGGGCTGAAAAAAAATGCAAAAGTTATAAACAATTAAGTAAACATAAAAAGAAGGGTTTAGTTTTTTTTATATTTTGAAAACTACGAGTATTTGAGGTAACCAAAATTTGAAAATAGATCCTTAAAGAGCAGGAAATTTCCTAAAAAAATCCTAGATCCTGGAACCTTATCAATAATCCTTATAACTTTAATTGAGTGGCGAAAGTAACGGTAAAAACGCGTAGTTCGGGTTTCGCGTGAATTGCCGCAATCTGCCACGTGAACTAAAAAATATATTTTACTGATTAAATCTATACTTATTATAAAACAAAGTCGCTTTTTTTCCCTCATGTCCCTTTGTTCCCTTCAATCTTTAAAACTACGCAACGGACTTTGATAATTCTTTTAGTGTTAGATAGCCCATTTATCGAGGAAGGCTATATAGGCTATATTTTATTACGCTGAGACTAATAGGAGCGAAGAAATAGAGGAAAATGTGGAAAAAACGGGGAAAATTATTTGAAAGGGCTAACTTGAACGCGCTAATCTCAGGAACTACTGGTCCGATTTGAAAAAATTTTTCAGTGTTAGCCCATTTATTGAGGAAGGCTATAGGCTATATTTTATCACGCTAAGACTAATAGGAGAATGTGGAAAAAACGGGAGAAATTATTTAAAATGGCTTATCTCGCGAACTACTGGAGCAATTTTTATGTTATTTGGCACAGATAAGAAGTACTACCACGTGAAGGATCATAGGCTATCGATTTTATTTTTTAATCATTTTTTCAGTGGCTATATATTTTATACCCGTGCGACGCCGGGGCGGGTCGCTAGTATTAATATAAAGAAATAAAAAAAATTGGGTAGTAAGTAGATATATCAATCAACAATAATCCGTCAACAAAAATAAATTATCACAATTTGTTTAATTGTTATGCTTTTGTTAATTTGTTAATAGTCACCATTTTAATGTTAACATAAAAACGCTGATTATTTCAAAACAAGAAATCTAGAAATTTTTATTATTCTTTTGAGCTAATCTTAAAAGGGCTTAGAAGAGATATCCGTTGTAAAAATTCACTAATTTTGATTTTTCAATTTTTTATGAACAATAAAAAGCATTCATGAAATTTTTATGTAAATATAGCAATTAGGGTTTTTTCATCAATAAAAATGATTATTTAAATTTTATTAGTTATAAATAAAAAAAATATACATTGTTATCTGGCTTCTAACAATAACAAAACAAAATAGTAACAATAATTGGATATAAAAGTACCGTAATTGCTTTATTTACATGAATAATTTTGGAATGACTTTGAATGTTAATAAAAAAGTGAAAAATGAAAAAATTTCAATTTTTTCAACGGGGATCTCTTATAAGGCCTTTTAAGATTAGCTCAAAAGAATAATAAAAATTTCTAGATTTCTTGTTTTGAAATAATCAGCGTTTTTATGTTAACATTAAAATGGTGACTATTAACAAATTAACAAAAGCATAACAATTAAACAAATTGTGATAATTTATTTTTGTTGACAGATTATTGTTGATTGATATGTCTACTTAGTACCCAAATTTTTTTATTCCTTAAAATTAATATTTAATCACTTAAAATATATTTTTAGTTCACGTAGCAGATTGCGGCAAATCACGCGAAACCCGAACCACGCGGTTTTATCGCTACTTTCGTCGCTCAATTACAGCTATAAGGATTATTGGTAAGGTTCCAGGGTGTAGGATTTGTTTTAGGAAATTTTCTGCTCTTTAATGATCCATTTTCAAATTTTGATTATCTCAAATAGTTTTCGAAATATTAAAAAAAAAACAAATTTTAATATTTAAAAATATTATTATTAAATATTAAAGTAAACATATAACTAAGGATTTTGAGAAAAATTCAAGTACCTACCGTTACCGTTCTTGAGTTACAGCCTGGAGACAGACAGACAGACGGACAGACATCGAAGTCTCAGTAATAGGGTCCTGTTTTTACCCTTTAGGTACGAAACCCTAAAAACTAAAAAATCACTATAAGCATTGGTTTTGCTCTTGTCTAATACGAAACAGACAAATCAATAGGGAATATTAAGTACGCAAAGGTCAGAGCAAAAGGTGCTACTAGCATATACAGTACCTAATATCATTGCATACAGTAAATAATCTAACCAAAATCCGACATGTTGCACATGTCATATCAGAATATTGACAGAAACATTGCCAAACGCCGAATAAAACTTTATTTACTATATTGGTGCTGCCCTCTACCGTGAACATTGCAGTAGTCCTATTATATATAACTATAATACCAGTTATTATTAGTAATAGTATTAGGTTATTTTTGTAATTTACCACATAATAAACGGTCACAAAACAAAAACAAGAGCTGCAGCATATAATCTCTATAATATATTAGGGAAAAGACCTAATGCTAGACACTGAACTAATAGATGACACTTATGACAAAAATACCATAAAAATAAGAATTACTCTAATTATTTCTCACCACTGTAAATTTTATAAGCTTCTCAAGCTATCTGTTGAATTGAAAAAATATGTTAGAGACGCCTTCGGGAACAAAATTTTAAAATGGGATCAGTTTTCGTAAATAATATGACCGCGTCAACACGCGCTCGGCAATTTCTTAGCAAATAGGTTAAGGAAGGCGAAATTTTGCACGTAAGTTTTGAATACATTTATTTGATTTTTTGTAATTTCTATTGATTTCATTGGATTAATGGTCATGTTGTATACACTAATTAATGTTTATTTAAGATTTTTATCCATTTTCCCTAACAATATAAAGGGTGTCTACTATTAGTTCTTGAAAATGTAAAAAACCTAATAGCTGACATGGATCTCATCTTTGAGTTTTGCAATACATACTAAAGTTATTTTGTACTTTATTCTACTGCAAAAATCATCACTATTCTCTGAAAATATAATTCTATTAACAATCTAAGAACTTAGAACTACTGCACCTAAAAATAGACATGTTGTCTAATATTAGACCTTGTACTGATCTAAAAATCGATTGCTTTAGTTTTTTAGCAGTAAAAAAAAAGAAAAAGGAGAGCTGAGAAAAGAAAGAAGAAAAAAGAAGAGACAAAAGAAGCATGGAGACTAAAGACTGATAATAAATTTGCTAGGAAAAAAAAGACGGGTTGCACTCCGGGAGTGCCGGCAGAAGTGAAAACTTGATTAGTAACGTTGTGCATTTTTAACCCATTTTTTATGAAAATCGATTATTAAAAAATCTATTTTTTTAATAAATCGAAACCCTTACAATCGATTAAATTTTTAACCCATTTTTTATGAAAATCGATTTTTAAAAAATCGATTTTTTTAATTTATCGAAACCCCTACAATCGATCAAATTTTTAACCCAATTTTTATGAAAATCGATTTTTAAAAAAATCGATTTTTTTAATTAATCGAAACCCTTACAATCGATTAAATTTTTAACCCAATTTTTATGAAAATCGATTTTTAAAAAATCGATTTTTTTTAATTAATCGAAACCCTTACAATCGATTAAATTTTTAACCCATTTTTTATGAAAATCGATTATTAAAAAATCGATTTTTTTTAATTAATCGAAACCCTTACAATCAATTCGAGTTCGAGTTCGAATTCGAGTTCGAATTCGACACAAAACACTACTCTCCAACCTTCTTACGGTTTTTCCAAGGTTTTTCGATCAGCACGAGAATCTGACGCGAGTTTCACAGTTTTTACCCATCCCACAAAAGTGCTCAACGCCGCTTAAGAAGTTTTCACTTCAAAAATATGAAAAATAAAAGGAAAGATAGTCTCAGCATGGAAGAAGAATGAATAGAATCTGGAGACAACGTGGATAATATTTCTGATGCATGTAGTTACTATGATGAAGTAAATGAAATCTTTTGAAAAATGGCAAATAAAGACCTAATTTAATAGGAAAAATGTAAAATGTATTGTAATGTTCTATGTCAACTATTAGTTCATATTGGTGTCTACTATTAGTGATGTTCGTTTTTTGTGATGTCATCTATTAGTACTTATGACTAAGTTTACAAAAAGACCAATAATATATTTTTTATTGATTTGTCAGAGAATAATTATAATAGTTTTATTTTGTAAGAGTTACTGAAGACATGGAAGAAGTTATCAATCCTTTATTTTCATAAATATATATTTTATAACATTCAAATGTTGCATGTTTCCTTAAGGCGGGATTATAGGCAACTGACATTTTAGAATTTGCGGAAAACAGGCTCAATAGATGGCGCTCGATAGGTACATATTTAGTTTTCAAGCCGTCGTTGATTTCAATAATTTTCAGAAATAATGTGATCACGTGGTAAACTCGACATACAGACTAATGATTAACAGAGAGGCCATGTTCCCAACTTAATAAACGAAATCTTTATTGAATTTTGTTTATTGTGTAAAATTATGTATTATTTTAATATGTTTGTTCTGTACTCACGAACATGAAAAAAAAGTATTTCCTCAATAATATGTACCTATATGATATAATTGATTATACAATGTATAACAAAATAAAGTATTACTCATATGCATTGCATATACTTATGCATGGAAAAATATAGCTATCCTAGGTACAATAATTCATCATCGTCAGCTCGCTCACTGCTGAGGTTATTTTATGACTTTATAATATGGTTCAAATATTTTTTGTGCTTAGGTTTATTGAAATACCTTTAATAAATAGGATGTAGACCCATGACGATTACTTGTACCTGACGCTGCAGCATCCTCTGGAATCTATATAACACCCTCCACAAGTTGAAAACCGATAACTCTTGCAATACAGGTAACGTTTTTGACCCGCTTGACAAGTTTTTAATGAATAGTATTAATATTCATTATTGTTATGTAGATCATATTCATATTTTCTTTGTCGTTTTTAAGGAATCTGTTCCCAAAAGAGGCCCAGTAAGTCTTAGCTTCGCTGTTTATCCGTCTGTCTGTCTCCAGGCTGTATATCAAGTAATGCGCTAGCTAGAGAGCTCAAATTTTCAATTATGTATTTATGTTGTCACTATAACAACAAATAGAAACAAAATAAAATAAATATATTAAGAGGTCTGAAATATTCAAAACAAAAACGCGGTTTTAGGCCTTTTCTGCTCGACATCAATAATGGCAACCGGTAAGTGTTTGAAATATTTACGAAATACCTCATTATAATATTTAAACTTTAACAATACTAATACTTATTAGAATAGTCTGTCTGTCATTTCATGCTTAAGGCCATCCCCCGAGCAAACGACCTTGACCATACATTTTCCGCGTCGCCGAGATCGCACCAAGACCCTATTATTTTACTTATCTTAGTTCAAAATTGACCTAAAAAAAATTTAAAATGTGGAATATGTAGTTTATGATATTGTCGATCTATTGGCGTCTGTTTCAAATAACAGTAATTTGTAAATACTAAGGAGATGCTGAATATATGCTTGAATTTTAATAAATCGGTTTTACTTTGGAAGCTGATATCATTAGTATAATAAACAAAAATAGAAAATTTAAAACGTGGAAAGGAATGTTGATAATATGCTGAAGATTATTGCTGTATTTTTATTATAACTTTGTAGCTTTCAAATTATGAGTTTATAAGCCCCTAAATAAGGTAAATTACGGAATCTCCGTAGGGAACGCCCTTAAACTACTGAACCATTTTTTATAAAATTTGGTGAAGAAAGGACAAAGGATATTTTTTATCCTGAAAAAATTAACGGTTCCCACGCCATGAACGATTTTTTGAAGAATTTGCATCGAGATACGAGGGCTATCAATTTGTTCTAGTAGCTGTTTGACACGAAAGTCTCTGCGGCTACATAGCGTAAAGAATTTGAAAGATAAAATATATGGGGCTTATGTCAAAATCTTCATTTATGATACATTGAAGTTATAAATATTCATCTCTGTGTACGGCAGTTACAATATTATTTTTCTCCTGTTTATTATTGCTATGGGTCCCAACAAAATTAGAATGAAAAATGGTAGTGAACAAGACTTATATTATGCCAACTTTCCAATAAACCAGTACATATTTACACCAGATTGTCGTGAGTAAAAAATTAATAATTGCATAAAATGTAATTTCTTTGCTCTCTACTTTTAAGTGTCGTCGTGATTTTTATTCACAAAGTATTATGTTTTTGATAAAATCAAATAAGGTTTAAAGGTTTTTCATTTCGATCAATATTATTTTTTGTGTAAAGAATGGAATTCACATGTTCGAAAAAATTGTAGTTTAACATAATATCGTAACAAAATCATGGTGTATCTATGAATTTGGATCTATCCGCTTGATAATATTATTTTTACGATTTTACTCCTGTGCTAATAGTCAGGGAGCCCTAGAACAATTTTTTTTTATTACTAACAAGCTAATTCTTGTGAGTAGCTTCATTTTGATAAGACAAACAACTTTTTTATCTGCGAAAAATCTCCCGTTTTAGGGTACCGTATTCAACCAAGTTTTGTTGATTACAGAACCCTAAAACGGAACCCTAACCAGCAGATTTTTTGTATATTGGTAGGTAAACAGTTATATAATTTAAGAGTAACATTGTTCTATAAATTGAACAATCCATAATTAAACCATCAAATCAAATTATGAAATCCTTTCTACCTCTGTTAGCTACCACTTTCAAGATTTTTTCGCAGATAAATAAGTTGTTTGTCTTATCAAAATAAAGCTACTCACAAAAAATTCGCTTATTAGTAATAAAAAAAATGTTCTAGGGCTTCTTGACTATAAGATGTTATATCTTTCTATTGCCATGGATTGGACATGTTCGATAAAATTGTTGTTTAACATATTAATAATATCATTATAATGTTTTAACACATCCCTCAAAATGTGTCTCTGTGTTGAGGCACTCTGTTCATGCTCTGTTCATTATTATCCGACTTAGCTATGATATTTGCACTTATGACTTTCAAACCTACCAAAAACGTATAAATGATCGTTTGGCGAATGTAAATTATCAAATATATATCAATAAGATACCTAATAAGGTAGTCTCTCACCAAATTGTAATATTTGTAAACCAAACATATTGCCTATGTTCTGAAATAAAACCCAGTTTACTTACCAGTGATCATGACGTCATTTTACGACGCCGCACTGTATTGTACTGGTATTCCACTAGTAAGACAAGTGTAACGTATTATAATCACATCACAATAAACACATTTAAGTATACGACAATGCACTGGCAAATATTTCGAAACGAATCAACAATATGGGACCACGGCGATTCTAGGCCTAAGGAGCTCTGGCCAGTATACTGGGATATATTTGTGAACATACGCTAGTTTTTCTGTAATAGACAATCTGTCACTGAAAGACAGATTTCACTGATGTCATTCAATTATTATCCATCAAAATGCCTGTGGAATTGTTATGGCAATATTGAAAGCAGGCGTTGCATTCGAAAATCAATAAATTATTCGAATTTGTGATCAAAACGATTTATCTTTATTATTGTTTTTATATATCAAAAACGAAGCTGACCTTAACCTTCGAAATCATAATTTAAACATTTTGGTATAAAAATATTTTTTCCTGCGTTTATTTTCGCTGAATTCTAGTCGAAATAAAATTTTGAAAGTAGCATTCTTTATTACTCTTTTTTTTCTAAAATTCTAAGCTGACTGGGGCCTTGGTAAGGAACGTAACAAACCTACAAAAAATGTTTAAATGCTTATAATTACTTCTGGTCAAAGTTCTAGTGAAAATACAAACATGAAATTTCAGTAGTCCTCGTTATATGCGGCCTTAAAGTGTCTGCCATTAGGTCTTTTCCCTTAATTAAGACAAATCTAACGATACTTACCTCAAATGTGAAAATCCGTTCAGCGGTTCTGAAGATACGAGGTAATAAAGAATATTACAAACATACAAGATACGCGCTAAATTTACACATAACCCTCCCGGCAGTCGGGTAAAAATTAATCCATATTCGCGTGGTCACGCCATCACGCGTAAACGGCTGGCCCGATTTTGCTGAAATTTGGCATAGAGATACTTTGAGTCCCGAAGACCAACTTTGAATACATTTTGTCGGGGAAAAATGTACGGTTACTGGACAATAAACTTCTATGATTTTCGCCTAAACTTTTCAGTCTATCTTGATGAAATGTGGTATGGAGATACTTTGAGTCTCGGGAAAGGGCAAGGGATACTTTTTATACCGGAAAATGTATGGTTCCCGCACAATAAACTTTTATTATTTTCGCCTAAACTATTTAATTTAATTTGATGGGCATGGAGATACTAATTTTAATCTATTTTTTTCTTAATTATACCAATTCGAATGAAATAATCATCGTTTAGACAGGACAATATACGTGGGAGAGCCATGCTTCGGCACGAATGGGCCGGCTCGACCGGAGAAATACCACGTTCTCACAGAAAACCGGCGTGAAACAGCGCTTGCGCTGTGTTTCGCCGAGTGAGTGAGTTTACCGGAGGCCCAATCCCCTATTCCCTTCCCATCCCTACCTTTCCCTATTACCCTATTCCCTCTTAAAAGGCCGGCAACGCACCTGCAGCTCTTCTGATGCTGCGAGTGTCCATGGGCGACGGAAGTTGCTTTCCATCAGGTGACCCGTTTGCTCGTTTGCCCCCTTATTAATCTTAAAAAAAAAAAACAACGTCTATCGGGTCAGCTAGTTTTATTAAGTAAGTATACAATAATTACCTCAACCACAATTATTGAATAATAAAATTATATGTTGTTTAACCACAGTATCTTGTGGGGACATTAAAAAGCCAGTCAAAAGTTGTTTTATCGAACATGTTGCATCCATGGCTACTCATTACTTATTCAGGGGGGCGCAGGCCCTATTTAAATATGAAATTACAGGGGGTCGCGAATTAAGGGACTGTCCCGCGTGGGCGAATGTCATTAAACCCGGTGTCCCATACGTCACGGCCGTGACGGTGAAGCGAACACAAAAAACCGGCCAAGTGCGAGTCGGTCTCGCGCACGCAGCAAACATAGGCCAAAAATTGTGTCTTTTCTGTATGGGATTTTTTTAACATTATTTTTTTGTTTAAAGTTCTTAATATTAAAGTAAAGGATTTTGTGAAAATTTTTAGTGCCTATCTGTTGCCATTATTGAGCAAAAATGGTTCAAAAATCACATTTGTAGTATAAAAGCCCCCCCTAAAAAATTAATTTATTTTGTTTTTAGTAGTTTTTATTTGTTGCTATAGCGGCAACAGATGATATACACAATCTGTGAAAATTTCAAAAGTCTAGCTGTAGCGGTTCTTGCTTGACATACCTAAGTACAACTAGTGGAGTCGCCAGAGGTTTTAACCTCCGAAAATTGTAATAGTGAATGGATTTTTGTTTTTGTGGTGTCATTTTCTTTTTTACACTATAACTTGCAAAGTTTACCGAATAAATTTTTGTGCTTTTAATTTTTTAGTTATTAATTAAAAATTAATATTAATTCACCATATAAAACCACTCAAGAAAAAAAATCTTGATCCTGTTATTTAATGACTCTTATCCGATTGCTTACATTGAAAATTAACTAAAAACACAATTTTTAAAAAAGAAAGTTTGCTTTGCTAAGCTAAATAAAACTATAAGATTTTTGCAAAGTTTTTAGAGATTAACGCTCGTCGTATGTAACCAAGATAAAAGGGTTTGGGAGGATTTAAGGGTTGTAATGAAAAGTGTACACGTACTTATTGTGCGTATTTTCGGAAAAGTTAATAAAGAGCTAAAAAAAAATACGCATTAACAAACAGAAGTCTTTGTAAAGCCTGAAGAAATAATTTTAAACTTCCTATTTAAAACCAAAAAAATATAGGAACGCCATTTAACAGGTAATTACTGCCGAAGCACACAACAAACATATTCGGAGGCATGCTCACCTAGATACAAAAATATTAATTTTTAAATTTAAACTATATATTTTTTCCACTTATTTTCAATCTTCGGAATATAAGCAACGATTTGAATAAACAAGATAATATATTTTATTATTTTGCTGCATAACTGAACTGAAAGAAATGCACGTTTTCTTCAAAATTTTATAATTTATGAGTGTAACTGAAGTGGTATAGAATAATTTAAATATTAAAAGCGCAACTTTTCAATAGGTAAACTTTTTTATTTGTGTTATCAGCTACACATTCCTTTTTTTCTTTTCAATTTTCATCCACTATTACAGAAATCGGAGGTTTGCACGATTTTACGCTCTGTTTAGTGAAGTGCCTAGAAACAGACAAATTTAAAAAGCACGTCGAATACGAAAATCTACGACTACGACTCGAGTCACTTACAACACAAAATCGCAATAAAGCCGCATTTTGTGTTCATATTTCATTAATAGTTTATAGTTTTTATGCCTATGTTATAATGTGTAAATACAATCCATACTAATAATATTATAAATGCGAAAGTGTGTATGTATGTCTGTCTGTCTGTCTGTTACTTCTTCACGCCCAAACCGCTGAACCAAAATCGCTTTCTGATGTTTGTCTTGGGCGGGCGAATGTAAAAATAAGAATACGAATCTAGCTGACCCGCGCATGATTTCTAAAACTATGTAAAGATTATAAAACTTCCTCAAAATCACTAATGGCGCATTTTCACTGGTCGATAGGGCCCGCATGCGGGGTGCGGGAGATTTCTGAAACGCATGCCACGACCAATGACAATGCCAAAATAGACATAACTACCAGTAGTTCGACTGCAAAGAAACGGACAGGTTTAAATATCTGTCAAATTCGTCGGGTTTCACTAGGATTATGAACGGAATGTGCCTCGCGCTGGCTGATATAATTTATTTTTAAATATTTAAAATAAAGATTTCAAAATTGGATTCTGACAATTATAATCACATGTGCCAAAACACAAACAACAATACGACCAAAGAGGAACACGTCCAGCGATTATGTTTGGAATATGTCATAGTTTTAAATTCGTAGGTAACAAGTCAACAACCCTAGCGACAATTTTCGTCATAATACGTCAAATTTAAAAATTTCAACATCAGTTCTAAGTCGGCATACTCTATAATTCTGTCTACTCTGACAATGCGCCATTAGTTGTCAATTAGTTGTCATAGACTCCCCGCATGTTGTATCCCGTACGAGTTAACGACTAATGAAAATGCGCCCTAAAAGATATTATACACACACATTAACATAAATATTGTCTAGGAAGTAGGGAGTCAGTTCTAATTTCGTTCTGTATAATATTATTACCAATTCGTATGATAAAAAAAATCTCAATAAATACGCAAACGCTACTTTAAAATCATTTATTCATCGACTCACTTAAAAAAACATGCCTTATTTATTATTGTATAAAACTAGACAATATTCAAATATTCTTTTTACTACCGCACCAAATGTTTCCCAGCCTCACATATAAATGGCGTTGCGGATCCTGAAACAATTATATATTATTAGTTTTTAATAATAATACTAGATGGTCCGCGCGGCTTCAAACAAACAAACTCTTCCCAATTATAATATTAATATAGATACGGTATCATTGAAAACTATAATATAATATCCATTACAATTAATAAATTTATTGGAAAAGAGTTGTAGAACATAGCTACATCCGTTTTATTTAGATTTTTTTTTAAACTGCAAATGGAAAAAAAGAATTAATATACTAACTTCTCTATGTTAGCTTCAAAAATCATCACTTTTTTATGATCTTCTGAATTCTGATACTACTTGATTGATAATAATTAGTTTTGACAAAGTTATTGTCAATTTATATTATAATTTCAAGTAAAAAAAATACATTTTTGTTTATTTTAATGTATTGATAAATTAACACACTGAATTTTAACAACATTAAAAACACGCAAGAAAAAATAATATATTTTATTGTTGCAAACATCTATCGCTACGAGGGCTGCTATTTATGTATCCGGAATTAAAAAAAGAAACAAACATATATCATTTAATATGGTTTTATTGCTTTTCAAAATATTCGCCGCGATGATCGACACACTTTTGCATACGCTGGAACCAATTTTCATAGCACTTTTTCCATTCTGATTGAGGTATCTCCAAAACGTGCATTTTGAACGCATCAACAGCCTCTTCGCGGCTCGAAAAACGTTGACCACGTAATTTGTTCTTCGCGTATGGAAATAAAAAGAAATCGTAAGGTGCCAAATCAGGGCTGTACGGCGGATGACCAGTCATTTCGATCTTTTGACCCTCCAAAAACTGAGTTGTTTCAGCTGAGGTGTGACAGCTAGCATTGTCGTGATGTAATATGATTCTGCGTTGTCGGTTGTCCTTTCTTATTTCTTCAAAGACTTCTGGTAAACAAATGGTCGTATACCATTCAGAATTAACCGTTTTACGATTCTCTAATGGCACTGTAGCCACACGTCCATTAATTCCAAAAAAACAGGCGACCATTTGCTTCAAAGTACTTTTTGCACGAGTAACTTTTGTTGGTTTCGGCTCATCTTGGAACACCCACACCGTTGACTGTTGTTTAGTTTCGGGGTCATATGCATAGATCCAAGATTCATCACCTGTGTAGATATTATAAACGGCTTTTGACGTACCACGGTTGTATTTTTTTATCATTTTTTTGCACCAATCGACACGAGCCCGTTTTTGATCGATTGTCAAGTTGTGCGGAATCCAACGCGAACATATTTTTTTTACAGCCAAATGTTCGTGTAATATCTTATGTATGCTCGTCATACTTATGCCTAAGGACGCCTCTATCTCGCGATATGTAACATGACGATCACGCATTATTAGTTCCCGCACAGCATCTATATTTTGTGGGACAACAGCTGTTTTTGGGCGACCTTCTTTATTTTCATCCGTGAGCATAGACCGCCCACGATTAAACTCACTGTACCAGTGATAAACAGTGGTTTTTGATGGTGCTTCATCTCCAAAAGTTGCGGTGAGTTGAATAAAGCACTGTTGTTGATTTAGCCCACGCCGAAAATCGAAGTAAATCATTGCACGAAAATGTTCACGCGTTAAATCCATGGCAAATGAAGACACGCAATTTTCAAAATGACGCCACAATGGAAAAATAATTGACAGTCACATGAAACAAAATGTATTCTTCAACCAAAGAGTTCTATTTTCAAATGCTGTAATTACTTTTTAAATATTGTTCTTGTAAGTGGCCAGTTCCGGATACATAAATAGCAGCCCTCGTAATGCCATCTGTTGGAAATTTTGTGAGTCCTTGTAAGTAAGGGGCTTGCTTCATATACAAAATGCACATTGCACAAGTAATATTTAACATAATTTTTTGAAACAGTATTATTTAGATTAAGATATTACTTATGTACAGAAAAAATGTATTCGCAACGACCCTAGCTTCTGCGTAAGCTGTCACAAAGTTTTAGACAAGATTAATTAATTATTGTTAAAATCCGCATTGAAAAATCCAGCCAAACAATTTATCTAACATTTCCGCAAGATGCCATATAGGCATCTTGCGGAGGCATAAACAGCACACGTTTCAAAGGTCATTGACCAGAAGTGGCATGGCCAAAGCTTATTATAAGTACAACTTACCTGTATGCATAGTAACATGTTTCTTGAGTGCAGCTATCCCCATAAATTTTCTCAGGCAAATCCTACATTTGTAAGTGTCTGGAACTCTCTATAAAAATTTCAAACATAATTTATTACAATAAGATATTCAAAACTATAAAAAACAGATTCAATTTACTACCAATATTTTTGTTCAATACTATGTGTCAAGAGTCAAGACTCAAGCTAAATATTATTTAATCCTTCGATCACGGATTCTTGAAAATCTATTGTTATTCTGTTGTTGTCGCGATCACCGGTGATCTTCGGGGGCTTCATAGGTTAATCTTGTTATTAAATATTAATCTTGTATTATGTCATAAATATTTATCTTGTACTTTAGAGACAATTGTACGTCTAAAGACCAGTTCCTGATTTTGTTTTGAAAGGAGTTTGTCTATTCGACAGTGTTGTTATTTGGGTAATATTTTGACGTTAGCCACTCAGAAGTGCTAGCGATTAAATAGACTAGTTTAAAATTCTTAGAAATGGAGCATAACTTGTTATATTAACCTAAAGTAGTAAATCATACATACCTTTTGCAATTCCTGGTTTAGTTTCTTCTTGTGCAGAAGTCTCTCAGCTGGCGTATGAGTTCTTAGATGTGCCACCAGTATTTGGGAATTTAAGAAGACCCTTTTGCAGATGTTGCAATAGTTGTCTGTAAACAAAAAGCAGGATTAATATCCTGATTGATTGAGTATAAAATACTGATATCATACAAGTGATACTAATGTATCACTTGTATGATATCAGTATTTTATACGTGGGAGAGCCATGCTTCGGCACGAATGGGCCGGCTCGACCGGAGAAATACCACGTTCTCACAGAAAACCAGCGTGAAACAGCGCTTGCGCTGTGTTTCGCCGAGTCAGTGAGTTTACCGGAGGCCCAATCCCCTACCCTATTCCCTTCCCTACCCTCCCCTATTCCCTTCCCTTTCCATCCCTACCCTCCCCTATTACCCCATTCCCTCTTCAAAAGCCGGCTACGCACCTGCAGCTCTTCTGATGCTGCGAGTGTCCATGGGCGACGGAAGTTGCTTTCCATCAGGTGACCCGTTTGCTCGTTTGCCCCCTTATTTCATAAAAAAAAAACACTTAATCATCTTATACTTGTTTGTTTTAGACTTAGAGCATATTTTCACATTAGTCAACAATGAAGCGTAGGTATAAAAGTAATACATTAAGTTTTTGTTCTCCACGTTATAAGCCACACAACAAATCTGCTCATAGTTCAAGGACTGATTGCAAAATCAAAAAAGATTTTGTTCTAGTACTGAAATTGAAATCAAAACATGTACTATCAGAGAAGTTGATTCCTACGCAGATGGCGGACCTAAGTACATATTTTGGTCACGTTAAGTCAAACCCATCCAATCGATCACAATTCACAGCTAACATTGAAATGACAATAAGCCGACCACATCATCACATGACATAGGTCCGTCAACTGCCTAGGAATCAACTTGTCGACAGTACAATAAATAGGATACATAAGTCATAACTCATAACTAATTTACTAAAAGTTCTTGACTATTTTTATTTTTCGATTAAAATGATAGACTATTTTTTATGAAAATGTATGTTTTATAAATCCCTTTACATCAAGGACACAATAATTCTTGTAACCATGGACGTAAAAAAAAGGCGGACGGAATCTTATTATACACAGCACTGTGTCTTCAGAGTCGGCCACGCACACATTCTTACGCCTGTCAAATGGCCGGACTATCGTAAGAATGTGTGCGTGCGGACCGTGTACATGCAGTCAGCCTGGCCGACTCTGAGGACACAGTGCTGTGTATGGTGGGACTCCGTCCGCCTTTTTTTATAGGTCCATGCTTGTAACTTACTTGGATCAACCCTGTCATATCCTTTATGCTTGGCATGGTAACATGGTGAACACATCTTTAGGCAATCAGTTTCTTTCAAGTAAAATTTCCTCTCTTCTGCCTTAAATTTAGGATCTCTGGAATTACATATTGAAATACAGAATATGTATACTAATACCCATACATAATAATTATCTGTTTTTTATGACAAAAAATGTTCAGGTTGTAGACTTGCTAAAACATTTTTGTGGGATTTAAGAAAGTTTTTGTCATCGCATCACATCTTATGACATATTATTAATATTGCTTTAGAGTCTAGTATAATTAAAAATATTTAGATGGTTTACTTTTTAAACCAGCTAATAAAGGTCAGTAAACTGTGGATTTACTTGTGTCAGTCTGGGTTAAATTTAGCTCTGAATTAATCCTTCGATCGGGGATTCTTGGAAATGCTATTATATTCTATTGTTGTCGCGATCACCGGTGCTTAGTGTCCGACCGATGCTTCGGCTTCGGCTTCGGCTTCGGCCGCCTTCGGCCAAAAAAACCACCTTCGGCGAAACCTTCGGCTTCGGCCTAAAACCCGGCCGAAGCCGAAGCTTTGCCGAAGGTCCGAGCAACCGTCGAAATTGAACGAACTGTAAACTGTTCCGAAAGACTGAGATGGTAATAAAAGTTTGTTATTTCGTGATTTATTTATTACTTAATAATTTGTGGACTACAAATAATTAATTAAGTTTAAGGAGTGACTCAATTAATGTGTAGTTTGAAAACGGATGAGAATTAGGAAAAAGTATATATAGAATCAAAATTATAGAGAATTTAATAAGTTTTTTTTCATTGTAGAATATTTTTGCTACAACGCATCGTTTTTTAGTTATTAGCCAAAAACCAAAAATTGAGACTTTTGGCTCTCTCCCCTCACTCCGGCTCACCTCCTAGACTTTCAGGACTTTTAGTATGTTTTATCCCTAAGCACCCTGAATAAGTTCCAGCAGAAATCTCTTAGGTTCCTGCTCACGCATTCTACAACTACTTTATTGACTGAACTATTGTAAAAAAAAAAAATTATTATTTCACAAATAACAATAATTAGACCAATCAATCGGTCTTTACTCTTTGTTTTACTCGACTAGACCGAAACTAGACTATTAAATAAAATAAACAAACACTAACTTCTTAATAAATGATTGAATGATTTATTAAGAAGTTAGTGTTTGTTTAATGTATTTGACAGTGACTCCCAGCGGCCTCAGCATACACGACCGGTCCGTCGCTCTCTCACGACTCACAATCAACTTCTCTATGAGACAGTCAATATAGAGGTAAACCTTCAATATTGAAGTTTTGAAATAATTTATTTTGATATTAATTGTAGCTTGTAGACAATATTGAACATAACTGTATTTAAAAAAGATAAAACAGACTTCAAAATTATACGTAATTGAGAATTAAAACTCCGTATCTCCAAAACTATGAAATCGATTTTGTTGAAACTTGCACTATTCCCTAAGGTGAACAGTACCTAGTACAACAAAAAAGTATTACTGAAATCGGAATGGTAGTTCCAGAGATATGCGAACACAAACATAAAAACATACATACATACATACACTTGTAATTTGGCACATTTGTTCAGACGTTGATACAGATTACAGACTAGCATATTACGAAAATTTGGCAGTTCTGGAAATATTACATACATACGCGTCGAATTGATAGCCTCCTTTTTTTTTGGTCGGTTAAAAATTAATTACTGAGAGCCGAGCGATTAAGATTATAAACCTTCGGCTTCGGCTTCAGCTTCGGCCGAAGGTTGTGGCGATTGCCGATTAATCGGCTTCGGCTTCGGCTTTGGCCAAAAATAGACCTTCGGTCGGACACTAGGTGCTCTTATGAAGGAATAAATATTGTTTCTGTCATTCCTCATACTGACACAATTAATGAGACTATTCATTCAGCAAACTTCTCAGAATCACTCATTTATTTTAGGAAATTGGTACATTTTGTTTTTATAATACTTACATTTCTTTATCATACATTTTGTACACAAATGATGCACACTCCTCGGGGTTATATATCACGAGAGATTCATCATTTGCCTCTTGTTTCAGTATGAGCTCAGTTTTAAAATACAGAGGATGCTTTTGATGTTGTTTAGTCAGCTTGTAATTATTCAGTATCTTCTTCTCCCTGTATTTTGGTAGTATTGATCGAAATGAATCATGATTTTTGTTGCCTGATTTATTTTGCACTACTGTTCTACTGGTAATTGCTACATCAATTTTACCTGGAGAAAGAAAATCACACTATGACAAAATACAGTATGTCAAAAGAAAATGAAAGGAAAACACTTTATTGTTTTGTGTGTACACTTTTTATATTAACTACAAAATGATGAGCCTGAACTTAGCAGACAGCAGACAAAAAAAATAATTGGATAGGGATATCTGCGAGCCCACGTAAGTTTTTAGAGTTAACTAAAGTGATAATTATTGTGTGTTGTCAAATTACCTATACATGATAATAAATATTTTTTTTTACAGCATACGAAAAAATTTTTAAACAAAAAAAAATTTTTTGGGAAGCATTTCCTATTGTTGAAAATTTATAAAAATTTGTAAATATGCTCAATTTTAGGTTCTTTACAGATGATAACGATTATTTTTTTGATTTTTTATTTTGATCATTCTGGGGCTATAGCCCATAAACTATTTATCTTGGTAGGTTAACCGTTAAGGTCACGTCACTGCATAGATAAAGTAAGTTTAAACGTGGGAGAGCCATGCTTCGGCACGAATGGGCGGCTCGACCGGAGAAATACCACGTTCTCACAGAAAACCGGCGTGAAACAGCGCTTGCGCTGTGTTTCGCCGAGTGAGTGAGTTTACCGGAGGCCCAATCCCCTACCCTATTCCCTTCCCTACCCTCCCCTATTCCCTTCCCATCCCTACCCTCCCCTATTACCCTATTCCCTCTTAAAAGGCCGGCAACGCACCTGCAGCTCTTCTGATACTGCGAGTGTCCATGGGCGACGGAAGTTGCTTTCCATCAGGTGATCCGTTTGCTCGTTTGCCCCCTTATTTCATAAAAAAAAGTACTGAGTAGTGAGTTATTAATCAACGTGTATAACAATCGAAAAATCGAAAACCTTGTTCTAAAATGGTACCACCTCTTATAGAAAGACATATGAGCAAGCGATAGCGCGATGTAGGCGACTCTTAGCGCCATCTGTTATGAATTTTTGGAACTAACTTAATTTGAATAAACTTACGCATTTAAAACACCCCCTTACAACCCCTTTTTCCAGTTAAAAAGTAGCCTATGTCCTTTCTCAGGCTTAAATGCTTAATACAGTTATCTGTGTACAAAATTTCATTACAATCGGTTCAGTAGTTTTGGCGTGAAAGCGAGACGACAGACAGACAGACAGAGATACTTTCGCGTTTATAATATTAGTATAGATTTCCCTGTCAACATTCTAAACATGATATTTGTTTGTTTTTTTATTTTGTCACCGAGTTGATAGATATCCATATTTTTGTTTTCTTATTTTTTTTGGCGTCAGATATCAAAGCTAAAAAAAACCAAATTAAAAAATATATATTCTCATATCTTCATTTTCAAAAGATCTAAACATGATATTTTTCAGAATTTTGATTTTTTCGTTTGTTCATTCATTATCTTTATTTTATGATTTTTTTAATTTTGTCCCAAAAATCGTCATAATACTAAAAAAAATCATTGTTTTGTATGGAGTATGGAGTACAAAGTAGTAGTACTTTTTTTGAGTTTTTGACGATTTTTGGGACAAATTTTAAAAAATCATAAAATAAAGATAATGAATGAACAAACGAAAAAATCAAAATTCTGAAAAATATCATGTTTAGATCTTTTGAAAATGAAGATATGAGAATATTTTTTTTTAATTTGGTTTTTTTAGCCTTGATATCCGACGCCAAAATAAATTAAAAAAACAAAAATATGGATATCTATCAACTCAGCGACAAAATAAAAAAAAACAAAAAAATATCATGTTTAGAATGTTGACAGGGAAATACATGATAAATGTTTTTTTATGATTATTTACAGAGTTATGAGCCCCAGAATGATCAAAATAAAAAATCAAAAAAATAATCATCATCATCTTTAAAGAACCTAAAATTGAACATATTTACAAATTTTTATAAATTTTCAACAATAGGAAATTGCGTGAGAGCTTCACAAAAATTTTTTTTTTGTTTAAAATTTTTTTCGTATGCTGTAAAATAAATATTTATTATCATGTTTAGATAATTTGACAACACACAATTATCACTTTAGTTAACTCTAAAAACTTACGTGGGCTCGCAGATATCCCTATCCAATTATTGTGTCTGCTGTCTGCTAAGTTCAGGCTCATACAAAATGCTAAAACTTTTTAACCTAATTATGATTAATATTAATTAAAATCATTAAAAAAAATCTCCCTTAACCTAAAAACTAAGAGTTCATTTTTATACAAGACTAGATGCTATCCATCACTTAGTACACGCAAAAGAACATCTCACAAGACCTATTTCATCTACTTTGAGCAAATTTTTATTAAAATTTTAGTTCAAATTTTGCGCAGCAGTTTTAAAGGAATGACAAATAATTTATTATAATACTATGAATAAAATATGAAAAGTAGACAATATTGACTGTTGGCTAGTTTTAAATAAAAGTTGACTTACCCGAGTTGTTCCGCACATTATGAAGCTCTACAATTCTTTTGGAAGCAACTGTCTCTTCTTTGTCGACCCTCATAGGCCTATCTAGTTGCTTAAACTTTTCTAAGCACAGATCGTTCCAAACTTTGAGTTTTTGGTGATCATCCCTGTCTCTGTTGACGGCTCTCACTGGCAGACACAAGGGGTCGTCGTAATCGGGAACCCTTATATCCATACTTTTTCGTTTCTTCAAACCTACTGGTGCTTGCTCACGAATTTTTTTTGTTTTAGTTACTTGTGAACTGCTTTTAGACACATTTTTTTTGATATCGCTAGGAGAATGATGAGTTTTTCTCTGCTTGGCCCGAGAAACCCGCAAATCCTCGCTTGGGTCGTAATCGAAGTCATCTTCTTCGACCCTTTTCTTCTTTTTAGTCGATTTTGAGTCGTTAGGTAATCTCTCAACGAGCAGTTCTGTTTTGATGCTGATATTTGGAAGTGGTCTCTCACCGGTTTGAGCAGTTTGTACACATTGCTGAACTATTTCAGCGTCCTCGTCTAAATATTCAATTTCATCGTCTCCGTCCTCAGACATATTTTAACAAAACAAATGTATTATTGAGCACTTTGTAAATTTAAAATTATTAGAAGCTGAGGGTAATGTATTTTAATTATTTTTATTAAAATATCAAATAAGCGCAGTGATTATATTCTCTTTGATTATGGCTTCTACAGACGGGCCATAGTGATTATATTCTCTTTGAGACGGGCGAACCCGGTACGAAGTGAAGATAGGCGTAGGTGAGTTTGACAGCTGTCAAACTCGTATGCAGCTACTTCACTTCGTACGAATTTGACAGTTTTGACGGTTCGCAGCGGACCTAAGATGAAGGATCAATGGATTGGTCAAGCAAATAATAATACCGAGATTGACAAAGACGCAGCTATACATAAACTCATAAGAGTAATAGAGTCAGTAACATTTTTTTTTGTCCTTGTCAGAGTTTCACTTTTTGTTGTTGGTCAAGAATCGTACTTTTGACCAACAAAAGATTTGCTCTTATTGTACTTTGCGATATTCGTTGATTCTGTGTTTTTTTAGCGAAAAACAATATTGACGGTGTTAAAGTGTGTGTTAAATTTATTGCAAAACATGGTGATTTGTTACATTTTAGGCTGTAAAAGCCGTAGTGAGCGGAAATATGAAAACATAACATTTCATTCGTAAGTACGATATTTTGCATTTAACATCTCAGTTTGCAGTAATATTGACTGTATGATTATCTAAGAATATTATTACACGAGGAATGATTTGTTAATTACATTATTACAGCGTAAAATAGTATTTAAAAAACATTGTTATTGTAGTAATACACAACCAAATTCTATAGGTCGTTATTTCAACAGCAAACCAAAGCTTATTATTACTCTTTGATTTTGTCGCGTTAAACGATTGCAAGGGTTGCCAGCGCTAGTGTTGGAGAATTGCCTAGAATTGTTATTTGTTACATGTTTAATAATTATTATTTTTACAAAAAATATTATAAGTTTTAATACATAAAAAATCATTCAAGAATAATATATTGAATTGTCAATTGTCATCCAACATGAACTTAAACATACTTCTTCAGATAACATAATATTATTATCTTTCTATTGTAAGATCAAAACATACTTTTAACTTACATTGTATGTTTTACATTCTTTTAGTTTAGCAAGTAGGTACAGTAGTAATTAGCAAACAGCAAGTATAGTAAGTAAAATTATAATTTAAGTACAAAGATTAAAATCCATAACAATTACCTACCCCTAACATGGAGAGAACATTCAAAGTTTAAACATTTTGAATGTTCTCTGAAGCTCAATAAATATACATACGGTATTTATATTAAAGGCTCCATTCCACCGCGACGCACGCTGTGCACGGCCACGCGCACGCGTGGACGTGCACGGATTTATTTCTTTGACTTGAGTCAATTCGTGCGTAGCGTGTCCGTGGGTTGCAGTGGACACAGTCACATATATTTTCTTACAAAGCGAAGCTTGACGCACGTGCGTAGTCTCTCCGTGCGCCGCGGTGGAATGGAGTCCTCACGCGGATGAACTCACGGGAAGATTGCTAATAATAAAAATACAAAAAGTAATGGTAATATGTAATAGCATTTTTGCCATCTGAAAAGATGATAAAAAAATGATTTGGTGTGGGGAAAATAAATAAGATTTGTATAGTCTGGTAACACCAGATAAAGTTGGCACTTTATATCCATCCCTTACGGGTGTACGCCCACGTCAAGTCTATTGATGCTTGGTCTTAGGCAGCGGACCGTCAAATTTGACCCATGTCAAAAATGGTCAAAAATGACCCATGGGCTTAGTGTTGCCAATTTAACAAATATCTTATAAATATTTTTCCTTTTAAATAGGCATAAGGAAAAATATTTATTTTGGTTGTATAAATTTAACGCAAAACTTAACATTACTTGCGGCTCCTGTCTTTACTTTTAAAATAGTAATTGGGGTTTTAGAATAGAATAGATTTTTTTATTTGTACTTGTACTAAGCTACAGAAGAAAAACGATAAAAGAATCCGTACAAAATAAAGGCGGTCTTACCGCTAAAGTGGTTTCTTCTAGAAGTATAAAGGTAAAGGTTTCTTCAAGTCTGATAGAAAAAAAAATATTTTTTCTATTTGGCTGTATAAGCTATATATTTATGCTATATATTCAAGTTTAAAAAGAATAGCTGTCACTGGCTGTCCGAAACCAAGGTAAAGGTTTCTTCAAGTCTGATAGAAAAAAAAATATTTCAAAGAGAATATAATCACTACGAAATATTTTTTCTATTTGGCTGTATAATTATTAATTATCATTTCAAACTAACTTGTATCAATACATAAATTTAGCAATCATATAGCATATTATATTTTGTGTTATCTAACAATCGTTTGATAGTCATCGCTGACTCTGTAAGAAGGTCTCCTAGATCGAAAAAATCTTTAAGCACAGCATTAGCCAAAAAATGTTTGTTGTTGTACCTACCTTCCAACAAAGCCCAGTAGTGGTCGTAATTATAACTAGTTAAAGGTATATGGACGATGAGCTGAGAGAGAGGTGAGGTGAGGTGGGCCTTGGGTTACTGGAGCTTTTGAACAATGAAAATTGTCCAGTGCTGTCTTTATTTGGTGTTAACCAATGATAAAAACAACTCACCAACTGAGCCATTCAGTATATGCACCTGAATACGTGGGAATACTGATTTCCGGTTACTTAACACATGAGCTGGCTGGTTTAAAGGTTTCGGTGCACTGATTCCAGATGATGCTGTTAACTGTAGCTGCGACTTAAATTCCAAAAAGAATTCCTCAATCTCTGTATATAAGTATCTTTTGTAAAATATGCTAATTTCTGATCCTTGCCACCTGCTGTTACAATTTGCAAATGATTTTCATTTTATTTCTTCCATTTTATCTCTATGCTTGCGCTCTTGTCTCCACAAAGGTACGACTATGTGATTTTTTCTTCTGGACATTTTTCGAAATTTGTTTTTAGTTTTAAAGCTGTGCTTTTAATTCTAGTTCATTGATAATAGTTCGTTGTTTGAGAACGAACGTTGTTGTCGTTTAAGAATAGTTCGTTGATATTTTCGATCCGGCTCTAATGCGACCAAAATTTTAATTGCAAACTAAGGATATTTTCCACGAAATAATTGAAAAACCACTTTTAAATACAAGTTGCGACCATGCGACCGATATAATTTATTCATAAATATATTAATTGACAACATCAAAATCCTTTCTACTTCTCACAAAAAAAATTGTCCATCTGTGATTTTTGTATCACGTCAGAGTTAAATACTTGAGAAATACAGTGTGGGGAAAACATTTCTTTCAGAATTGGTAACATTTTACGAAATGGAAGCTTTTGGGCATTTGGAACTCTATTGCAATCCTGTAGAGTTTAATATCCGAAAACAATATTACAAATAGTTAATGGAATCAGGCGTTACTTTGCGGAAATCCATAGCTTAAAATTTAGTTTGTTATTATTTTTAGCACTATTCCGCGAAATAAACTTCCACCTTTAAGTAAATGAGTGAGTATACGCATAGGCATGCGTACAGCACCTCCCTCCTCCCACACTGCCTATGCGTACACTCGCATGCAAGAACTTGCAAACACCACCACCACACAAGCAATAATGTAAGGCCCCTCACCACCATGCAGGTTGAAAACCTCGACGCGCGTTTCGCTCCAACACCGGAGCATCCTCAGGATGTGGACTCTACGAAAAACGTCTGTGACGTTGTGTGTAGTGGACGACGAACCGTCAAAACTGTCAAATTTGTCTCTCACGGACGGACCGCATCCCTCAGGGCTGGTTTACACGTATTAAGTCAATGATGTTTTAATAAAGATGGCGTATGTTCATACAAATTGGCCCTCAGATTTTGTTCCTAAACGACATATACGTACTTACCTCTGTCATATTTATATAGGTTACCTACGATACAACAATGAATGCGACAGATAATACGTAACGAATGATATAGAAAAGGATAGCTATATGTTTTGAGATGGTTTTGAGTTGCACTTGACAGGCGCATCGGCACGCATGCGCGACAAAGATCAAGAGAATTAATTGTTATTGTTGAACAGAAGAGACATTGAATAAAACTAATTGTTTTTTAGATTATTTTTTACTAACCTATACATATATTATAAGTAATAAAATCGTAAGAAGTGTACATTGAATATTTTTTTAAATAATACCTGGACCGTGATCAACAATCGACATCGAACCCAAAAATACTTAAAGTTTTTAGAATTTTTGTCTGTTTGTCTGTATGTATGTCCGGGCTAGACTCGTAACGTACTGCTACTGCATGCCTTTTTTAAATATAAAACTAAATCGGAAACTAAATAAACATCGGGTGAAGCGAAACATAAACTTGGGCATATCTTTCAAAGTGACCCGTTTGTGAAACCACAATTTTTCGTCGGTGAACAAGCACACGTTTCACATTTTAAACGTTTGCAAAGTTTTTTGGACACCTACTTTTTGTAGGCATCCAGTTATGCTCACCCCTTTCTGCCCGTACTTTATCGACCTATTTACGGCTTACTAGATGACACCCGCAACTCCGTTGCGCCCAAACTCGTTTATCGCGCGGGAACCGTACATTTTTCCGGGATAAAAAGTATCCTATGTCCTTTCCCGGGACTCAAAGTATTACCATACCAAATTTCAGCAAAATCGGTTCAGCGGTTGGGGCATTTTTTTTATGAAATAAGGGGGCAAACGAGCAAACGGGAATGGGCCTCCGGTAAACTCACTCACTCGGCGAAACACAGCGCAAGCGCTGTTTCACGCCGTTTTTCTGTGAGAACGTTTCTCCGGTCGAGCCGGACCATTCGTGCCGAAGCATGGCTCTCCCACGTATGAAGAGGTAACAGACAGACAGACAGACAGACACACTTTCGCATTTATAATATTAGTATGGATGAGCTCTTCACTCGGAAACCTGCAAATCATCAGTGCGAGCGAAGCGAGCCCTAGTATATCCATCCACTTGAGCACTTTTGTGATACACTTTACGAAAAAAACTATTACGCCTAATGATTTGTGTTTATGCCTACGTGTTGATGCCTACGTAATCGCTTCTGAATACTTCAATTTATTATTCTATGGCACGCGACTATCTGTCCTTATCTCACTACAGTTGTCATCCGTATTCTCCATTCTTTTTCAGTATAAAATAAAGCATTAAATGATTTTTCAAAAATTTTGGAAAATATTCACTTATAATGTAAATTACTAGATGTTTTCATGTAATTCCTTGTGATACGGAACTTTTTCATCCTTTTTTACCTTTGTATTATAATTTTTGCATTTTCTGAATACACGATTTGGCATTTTTAATCAAAAACGTCACTCGTCGTCACTTGCTCGCTGCCAACATGCAACTAATTCGTAAAGACACTAATTAGGTTCATTTCATAGAGTAACTTATATATAGGGGTATAGAGGTAAAACTTCAAAATGTATGGAAGGTGGCGCCGTCTGGTGGTATATGGTGTCAACTTTGAACCAGTAGCAGCACAGGGCCCTCCCTTGATTTTAGTTCTTAATATTTATTTGCTTTTCCCAAAGTAATTTTCGACAGTCAAATAAATGTCTTAATATTATTTTAATGCAATGTTCCGCAACACCCACATATCTTTGGTATAGCAGATTTCAATAAACGGCCAGGTCTATTGACATCATAGTCTTCAGATCGAAAGTGGAGGCTACAAATTCTGGCAGTATTATAATAATTTGATTTTAATGGTATTTTAGATAGCCAAGCTTGCCTCAGGTCAGGGTCACTGTAACCTGTAACGTAAAATAGGTGCCATAAAATATGTAAAATGCTAAGTAAAGTATTTAAAAAAAACATTAAAATACAAGGACAATCCAATCCAAACTCCAAATAGTCATCCTAGCCTAATATACAAAACTTTTGTCCATAACACCTTTTTCGGGTAATAAATCATATTTTGCAGTTATATGTACGAACTACGAGGACAATCCAATCCAAAGTATAGCTAATGGTCACCCTAGCGAAATGTAAAAAATATTTCATTTAATTAACTTACCCGTGAAATTTCACACCACAATTTGGATACCATACACTTTTACAACCTCGAACTACACAACTCATTGTATTTTGTATAAAAATATTATGCTTTATTTATCTTGTAAAAAATCGAACAGAGACGCTGTGAACAACCGGCAGCCATAATGTTTTGTATACGTTCTGACATTTGCTTGTGTTGCCATTAAAAAATACTAACATTATAAAATGGGAGTAATGTGAATAAAAAAAATCATAAGTTTATTTTTCTTTTTGCTTTTGATGTTATGCAACCAAAAACCACCCTTGAATTATTATTTATTTAATTGTAAGGTTTTTTTAATCGTGTATATGGGACGTATTTTAGGCTTAAAAACTAAAATTGATTTTGTTAATAGGGAAAATATAAAACGCTTTGGCAACTCTGTGTTTTACAAGCGAGCGAGTGAGAACTATCAAAAGAAAAGAACACGACATAACAAAAAGGTCAACAGAGTTCAAATATTTGACCTTCACTTTTTTGTTCTGCATGAAACCTCCATTAGGGTGTAAGCTTCTTGGACTATATTCGTACTAATTTTACATTCGTGACTTTGACAGTTTTGACAATTCATTTTGTGAATTGATTGGGAGGAATTGCTATGCGACCATTTTAGGCCCGCAGGCGGCTCATTAAAGGCTCGTCCACATTTGTATCATTTGCGCGATCAGATCTCCGATCAGATCTCCGTCGCGATCATCGCGCCCTTAGAAAAAGAAACCCAGTAGAATCATTCTCAGCGTGCCACTGAAAGGGACAACAAGAAAAGTAGTTAGTGTTACCAGTAATAAGAGATATAAAAAAATTACCCACGGATCTAATATTATAATAATGCTAAGTTAAAAACTTTCAGTAAATATAAATGTAAATAGTCTTTTACATATTTTATATTATGTACTTACTGAATTTTTTATATTATTATTCGACACCAAAAATATTATAATATTATTGTGACATTTTTCCGGTCGTAGCTCGTAAACTACATTACTTCAAACTATTTATTTAGATATCATCTATATATATAAAAATTAATTTCCAATTGTGTTAGTAACGCTATAACTCGATAACGGCTGAACCGATTCTGCTAATTTTAGCCTTCGAATAATCCTTGAAGTCCAGGGAAGGTTTTTGAGTGACACGAAGTTCACCGGGACAGCTAGTATATTATATTAATCATGATTAATATTGCATTAAAGACCAGCAATCTATTAGAATTATACGCGGGCGAACCCGCGGGTAAAATCTGGCATTAGCCATTAGTGTATTAAAAAAACACAATTCAATCATCAACATATTTATTTAACATAGTACATTAATTGATATGCTCTAAGCCCCATACAATATCTGTCAAACTCTTCATTTATTTGAAGTTTAATAATCATTAAATATTTCTGAGTACGGCAGTAATTATTTAAATTTTAAAGAAGTATTTTTATCGGGCTTTGGCACACCACACTTTCCCACCACTGTGTCTCCTGTGTCACCAGAATCGACAGCGGTATCCAACCACGAAAACCCTTTGATATGATCTCAGGGAGCCCGAGAGACATGCTAAAGCTGTCTTGGGACCCGCAACGAAATGAATCAAAAGAAGATAGGAGGAGTAGGCAATAATTCCTACTTTCCATTCCCATAAAAAGCGGGAGACAGCACAAAGTTGCAATGACCGAAAGTCAAAGAACTAAAGGGGAAGCACCACGGGAAAAAAGTTAATAATAATTATTGTGACTACTAAGCTAGAGCTAGGTTAATACGTCATGTTAGAATTTGTTAAGTTATACATTTACTCCAGAACCAGGATATCCCTCCGTATACGGCTGAAGGCAACCGCAGGTGGTTTTAGTGAGTAGGAGTCTCACATACCCCCGGGGTGCTTCAGCTAACTGAGGCACGTACCCAACCTGGGGCACCCATGATGGGTTTCCCCTGCGTAATAAAAAAAATCGGTTGTCTGTAAAGTCGGTTTACTGACAATAGTTGAACGTGACAACGTCATAGCCTTAACCCCTCAGTTCCGGGAAAAATCTATGCAAAAAAGTTGGCAGGTCAATGTGCAAAAAAAAATGGCGCCCGGCCTACCCTCTTTGTAAAATTAATATAATATCCTTACATACAATCCATATTTTATGTTTGTGTGAACTACATTATAATATATGTTAAATTTTCTATCTATCAAGCCATCATAATATAGTATTTAGTCCGATGTGATATTAGTTTCTCAATTATAAACTTTCGAAACTATAATTAGTGACTTGTTCAGAAGAAATAAACGAATACTTTATTCTTCATATATTAAGTCATACCTTGACACGTAGGAAATAGAGCACAATTTTGAATAGCCGAAATAATACTAATAGCTCACAGATTGTTTATTTATTTTTCATTCAGAGTGTGGTCAATGTATCAAAGGTCATAACTAACCAAACTTCTTCATACAAAAGTATTCTCTAAGTCATCGAAATACGTAATATAATCGAAACGAAGAGCACGGCCCAGGTGGGCCTTACGGTTGTTGAGAGACTTGAGAGTGTAAATGGAACGCCTCAGAGCTGTCAGCGAGGTAACGCCGCATGAACTGTCATGTTTTTCGGGCGCGCACCCCATATCGAATTATAAGACGTTATCACGTCAAAAAAAATACATTTACTCCATGGTTATACTATGACCAGTTCCAATTGTGACAAAAAGTTCCCTCCGCTATCCACGAGTTCGCCGTAGCCTGCGACACCAGATAGTTGTAGGTTGTTAAGCATTGTAAAGCCCGATAAGGCTTTATATGAATGTGTCAAACTGTCAATGGGCGCTGCAGCTGGTAAAGGAGAACTGTCAAAAATGACGTTTTTGTATGATAAAAGCGTTAGTTCCTTTTCTCGCTACGTTCATATAAAGCCTTGTCGAACTGTAGTTACATCGGTATAGTAAACATTTAATTTATCATAAATTTACATTACATTTATAGTCGCTGAAAATGACAACGGTTTCACTCGGAACCGCACGACAGAACTCGTACACCAACAAGCAGTGAGTACTACCTACAGGCTACATGACGCATCGGGAAGGACACGCCAATGCCTAATCTGGACGTACGCGCTGGAGAGCGTGACGTCAGTTGAAAATTCGCCTTTTGGGCTGCTAATTGCTATAGATAGGTGGTGCAAAGGGTTTTGTGAATTTGGAGGTTAAACTCTTTAACTAAAAATTTTAGAAAATCTGACAGAAATTGCTGAAAACTTATAACTTTGCGCATGCGCAATGTGCACTGTAAAACCAAACGAACATGACTATAATGATACTGAGTACTGATACTAGCACTAATTTTTAACTTTGCGCATATGCAAAGCACATTGAAGAACGAAACACGTCTTGTGGCCAGCAGTATTTCTGGATCAACACGACCTGCAACTTAAAAAAAAAGAAACAAAAAAGTATACTCTTCAAAAGTAAAGTCTCATAAGATAAAAAGATAATAAAATCTACGTATAATAAAAACTAAGGATGAGTAACTGTTTAAAAAAAAAAAGACGGGTTGCACTCCGGGAGTGCCGGCAGAAGTGAAAACTTGATTATTAACGTTGTGCATTTTTTAAACCCATTTTTTATGAAAATAGATTTTTAAAAAATCGATTTTTTTTAATTAATCGAAACCCTTACAATCTATTAAATTTTTAACCCATTTTTTATGAAAATCGATTTAAAAAAAATCGATTTTTTAAATTAATCGAAACCAGATTAAAATCGAAATCGATTAAATCACATCGACAATCGAAAAAAAACAATCGATTGTTCGATTAATCGATTTCGATGTTACAACACTACTCTCCAACCGTCTTACGGTTTTTCGATCAGCACGAGCATCTGACGCGAGTTTCACAGTTTTTACCCATCCCACAAAAGTGCTCAACGCCGCTAAAGAAGTTTTCAATTCAAAAATTTTCCTATTCTACAAAATATGACCCGAATAAATTCAAAAACGATTGAAGTACAGGAGTTACGTTTTCTCAGTTTTTATTATTCAGAGTAAAAGAGTTAAAATTAAAGATGCTGAACGAAACAATTATTGGAGTTTTAGTAAAAAAAAGGATAGATGTATTGAATAAATAGCTATGACGAATTACGAGCGACCATAAATAAAGATTTAAACAAAAGTCATAACTTAATTATTTTAACAAAATGTTTTAAAAAGTGGCAGTCCCGCAAACTAGGCGCAGCCTGTATAAAGTATAAGGTTTGTCCGAAAATTAAATAAAACTGTTAAACTACTGACCTCGAAAATGTATTAATTTTGTAAAAATACTCCGAATATTTTGTTTTGGAACAACTTTTTGCTTATTCCAATGGTGGATTCGTGTTTCAAAAAAGTACATAGCAATCGCTTTTATTAATAAAAACCGATGGTTCCCAATAAACGGCTGGCAACGAAAATGATCCTCAAGAAAGATTTTGTTTGAATGATTAGTGCATAATTAAAAGCAACAAGATACCAATTTAGTCAATATGTTATCTTCCGCGAAAAAAGAAATGTCTTTAGAAGAATGAGCTCTAAATATTTTTTCTGCTAACTCACATACGGTTCTTACATCATCAGAAGGATATATAAGACCTCCTTTATCTTTTATTTTAATTAATTCTGAATACTTGTCAGTATTTTTTGTAATTAAAGATAAAAGGCAATCCTCACATTTAATTGTCTTTAACAATTTCCTTGTTATAAAACCCGCAATGTACGTGACTATCTCTTTGCTATAAATGGTCAATCTAGAAGGATCAGCTATGTAATCATGGTCATTGTCAATGACGGGATCATTTTCACCAAAGTCGTTTTCCTGGAAAGTCGGTTCCAACTTTGCAAATAAATTAATCTTTTTTTCATAACGAGTTTCACTATAAGTTAAAATTTTAATGTCTTCTAGAGGAATACAATTTCCGGATGCAACATGCTTAACTTCCCCGTGAACAATAAGACGTTTGTACGCGCTCTGGAATTGAATGGCAGTAGGATTGTTATTAAAACCACCCCTAGAGCGGACTGCACTAAAGAAACATTCTAAATGGTCTTGGCTTAATTTGTATACAGGTATAAAAGTCAATATCCCAGAAGCAATTAAATTTTGATATATATTTTTAATGCTTGTAATGCATATTAGGAATCCAAAAAACCCTGTTTTTTTGTTTGTACTTAAAATAGGTTGTCCATTTAATTTAAGACCAGTTAAATAATTTTCCATAACATAAAAAAATGTTGGATTTCAGCAAAATTATCTTTATTTAAAGGTGTTTTAAAACCATAGTTGTGAAAATTGCGGCTATTTAAAATATCAAATAGATCGTTAATTTTTCTTATAAAATCTACAGTTGCTTCCGCATCATGAAATTCAGGCAAGCCTAAATAATTCTTGCAAAGCAAAATTGATTCAGCTACAGAATTACTGAAGGTTTGAGCTGCAAGTTTAACCTTCATTATTTGCTTTGCAAAATTATTTCCTAAATGTAGCCCATCGTTTGCTTGAATTTCGTGAAGCTTTGAAATGTATTCCTAAGATTTTTTTTTTTATTATTTAAATTTGTTAGCTCTTTTTTTTTCGCCTAATGTATTTCGGACTAATTTAAGCTAATGAGCTGGATCTGGAGTAATAAAGACTTCTCGATCGCCAATCGTAAATGAAGTCTTAAGAGCAGCAATATTATTAGCATCTAAATTACAGCCTAACTTTTTTGCCATTGAGAAATTGGCTGGACAGCCGTCAAATGTCAAGGAAATTACGTACACATTACATTCATCCAACAATGCAATGCATTGTTGAACTAAATTTGCCTTTTGGTCACCGCTGCAACCATCTACTAGAAAATAGCCTACTGGAATTTTCCACGATTGATTCATGGCTGTAAGCATAAATACTATGGCTTCTTTAGCAATTGCCACACTTTCACCCTCTAATACTTCCCCAAAATTAACAAACCCTACACATTTTTTTCCGTCCTACTGAAGGTGTTTTCGGATAGCCATTTCGTCAATACTTAAAGCACAATAAACGTTTTTACCAGGTTTTTACCCTCAACTTTGGCACGCTTGGCTAGAATTTTTACGCATTCTATAGACTCTTTTGTGAATCCAGGATTTCCGTCAATGCTTTTATACCAAGAACGTAGTGTTGACGGATGAGAAAGACAACTATTAAACGTTTTCCTCTAATAAAATGTAAACATAATGCAAATTTCCGAAGCGATGGAGAATATTTTCT
Organism: Polyommatus iphigenia; assembly: GCA_963422495.1. Classification (NCBI taxonomy): domain Eukaryota; kingdom Metazoa; phylum Arthropoda; class Insecta; order Lepidoptera; family Lycaenidae; genus Polyommatus; species Polyommatus iphigenia. The sequence goes on along the minus strand of OY730177.1, from coordinate 42,266,342 downwards.
TTTAGAAGTCTCTGGGCATAACAGTTTTTTTTTAATCTCTATTTGTAGTCTCAATTGACGCAAGTAACTCGCAATTTTCATCAGATACTAATAATTTTGATTTTAATTCGGAAATAATGTTTGATAAATCTGCCACCTTTTTATTTAATCGACGACTTTTCTCGCGAAGCGCTTTTAACCTTTTTAACCTCTTCTCGGAAACCTTCTGTTGATTCTTCCATTTTTAACCGACTTCCAAAAAGGAGGAGGTTATATGTTCGTCTGTTTACATATATATAATTTTTGTATGTTCAACCATAACTTCGCCGTTTCTTTACCGATTTTCATGATTCTTTTGTTGTTGTACAGGGTTGAATCCGAGGTTGGTACCATGTTCACAAAAGTGGTGATCTGATGATGGGATCTATGAGGAATTGAGGGGACTCCTTAAAATTTATATGGAAACATATGATGATTTCGATTTTTTCTGAAGTATTTCAGGCATATACTACCAAAAAGTAAGATTTTGCACCAGGATATATCCTGGTTCTGAAGGTACCCAACAGAACTTTTGAATCCTTATAGATACAAGTTTGAAGATTTTGGCTTTATTTAAACTACTCCAAGCAAATTCTACATTATTTGTCCTGAACATAGGCTAAATTTTATTTTGGAAAAAATAGGGTTTCGTAAGATATTTGGGTTTTTCGGACGCCAGGTGAAAAAATCAACCAGAAAAGTTATTTATTTTGCGTACGCTGCCGAAACTATAAAAGATAGAACCATAAAATGTTATAAGTATTGTAGATCTTATAAATATCTACAAAAAAGTCCACGACACACTATACTTATCTATGTCGAGTGAGGCACAGTAACCATTTTTTTATTTAAAAATATTGAATTTTTTTGGACAACATTTAAACGCGTTTATTTTACTTATGCCATCAATCTTTATCAAAATAAATTATTTCATCACTAAGTACAGTTTATGTAGATAAAATTTGGTCTTTGAATTATTAAAATTGGACGTTTGGTTTTGAAATTATGGCGAAATTAAAATATTACGATAGTGGGCGTCACCAAGCGGGATGCGCTTGCGGATAATGACTGCGTCCGCGTCGTCGATGTCAGTGTCGGAGTCTGTGAATTGACCTGGGAATCATTTTGCTGACCGAGTCTTTCCTGGGTAGGCTTTTTGCAGCCGTAACCGACATCCACGCGGGCAGAGCCGCAGGCGACCGCTAGTAATATGTACAACTCTAAGACAACAAGCTATATAATATTGTTGCCTTGTCGTCTCATATTATGTAACTAAAAAGGGTAAAATTATTATTTTTTAACAAAAAATTAAAACCGACTTCCAAGGTAAAAACAAAAGTAATACTTAATCTTAATCTAAAAAGAATCAAATAATTCTTATTCCTTACTAGCTGTCCCGGCAAACGTTGTTTTGCCATTTAAAGTATTTCTACTTCGTCAGTTGATACAAAATCTTACCCCCTCTTTTGTCCCCTAAGAGGGGTGAAGGGAAAATTTTTATACACCAGATGTTAAGTTGGAAAAACAGTTAATACTATGAAGTAAGTCCATTAAAGAAAAAAGTTTGATACAAAATCTGACCCCCTCTTTGGTCCCCTTAGAGGGGTGGGGGGGGGGTGATTTTTATACACCAGATGTTGAGTTGGAAGAAGGCAAATATATCTGCGAAAACCGCATTCAAATCGGATCAGTAGTTTTCGTGTTAAAGCAAAAGTCTTATACAAAATCTGACCCCCTCTTTCGTCCCTTGAGAGGGGTGGGGGGAAATTTTTTTATACACCAGATGTTAAGTTGGAAGAAGACAAATATATCTGCGAAAACCGCATTCAAATCGGATCAGTAGTTTTCGTGTGATGGTGGAACAAACATACAGACAGACAGACAAAAAAACTGACCACATTTTTGGCTTCTATAGCGATGTAGTGACACCCTCCGCTTATAATTTTTTGAATATCTTTAATGTACAGAATCTTAATTTCTACAGTTTTATTATATGTATAGATTATAGTGGCGTCTTCAGACTTCGCCTAAACCTCAACTATTTCTGTACTCAATCTTCATGCTTTTGAAGTCGGTACCAGCTTACCTTAGCGTAATTGCTATGTCATAAAAGCAAAATGGAGCAACTTATTTTAACTACTAGGTATGGATAGTTTAAATATAGGACAGTTAAACCTCCATAATAACAAGCACGCGACTTTAGAATTAGAAAAATTAGTTTCTGACCACAATTTAGACTTAGTACTTGTTCAAGAACAATATCAACTCGCGTCGTTTCGGTCGAAAATGATACAAATTAATAACTTAGCTCGCGCGGGTATATACACACCTCAGTCTAGATTTTCAGTCACGGCCCTAACTAACCTTTCGACGTCGCATTGTGCGGTAGCCGAGGTATCGTGTCCTCAGTTTAGACTATACGTTGTAAGCTGCTACTTTCAGTACGCGGATACCGTAGGCCCACATTTACATCAACTCCGCCGCGTATTACAATCTCTCGCGGGTGATAAAATTATTATTGGCGCCGACGTCAATGCATCCTCGCCCTTATGGCACGGCCAGCTTAGGTACACTGACCGCGACCGTCGTACCGCTGTAGAAGACTTTATTGCGGAGTTTAACCTCCAAATTCACAACACCCCCGATGCACCACCTACCTATAGTAGCCCAACGGGCGAATCGTCGATTGACGTCACGCTATCCAGCGCGTACGTCCAGATTAGGCATTGGCGTGTCCTACCTGATGCGTCATGTAGTGATCACCGCTTATTGGTGTACGAGTTTTCTCGTGCGGTCCCGAGTGATACCGTAGTCAATTCTAATGACTATAAATACAACGTAAAGAACGGCGATTGGAATTTATTCCGCTCCCTCCTTACCGCTCATGCCGGAGACTTCACTCGGCCGGATTTAAACGTCGATGAGTGCGCGGAAATTATGACAAACACATTTGTTTACTGTGCCGATGTAGCCTTGGGTCGTAGACCTCTTAAAAAAGATCACAACTGTAAATGGTGGAACAGTAACCTTCTTAATCTTCGTCGGGAATTTAGAAGGGCCAGGCGCAAAATCAATAATCTTCGTAAATCTGGCCACGATCGTTCGAATTATAATTACATAATTAATTTGAATAACCTACGCATTTCAAGGTCACGCTATCGCGCCGCCGTTACGTTAGCGAAAAATAATATGTTGAAGAATGCCGCGAATAGACTGGATAAAGAGGGCCCCTGGTCCTCTTTATACCACGAGCTTAAACCCGGTAGTAGTAATGAGCCAAGCTTTTTCTCAAATATTAAAATTAACAACTCTTACACTTGTAGCTTAGACGAAACGGCGAAGGCATATCTAAACGTTCTCATCCCAGACGACGAGCCCTCCTTGGATGATGAACACCACCGCGACATTAGGAGTAGAATGCTAGACCCCATACATACACCGGCCTCAGATTTACCAACTTCGGAGGAGTTTAGTAAAATAGTAAACCTTTTGCCTATAAAAAAATCTGCGGGCGAGGATAAAATATCGAATATTATGATAAAACAAGCGTGCTTAGCGGCCAGTTCATCGATTCTACATGTTTACAACAGATGTATCGCAGAAGGTATATTTCCAAAAATTTGGCGCACCGGTTGCTTAAAATTAATACCTAAAGCGGGAAACAAACCTCCTGACGACCCAAAATCTTACCGTCCGATAACGTTACTGCCTTGCTTAGGAAAATTACTAGAACGTCTCATCGTACCTCGCCTGCTACCCGGTGGCCCTAAATTTCATAGTCATCAGTTCGGTTTCACCGCCGGGAAATCGACTGTTGACGCGGCTATGGAAGTTAGAAAAATAGTAAATCTTTCGGAATCTAAATACGTGGTCGCCATTTCATTAGATATCTCCGGCGCGTTCGATCATGCTTGGTGGCCGATGTTATTATTAAAACTAAAAAATCGAGGTTGCTACTCTAATATTTATGCCATAATACGTTCTTATTTTTTTAACGGTCAAACTAAGCTTCGACTTGGCCATTGTACACACGCCAAAGATTTAACATGCGGCTGCCCTCAGGGCTCTGTTATCTCGCCAAAACTATGGAACTTCGGATTTGATGATTTATTAAGTCTTCCCCTACCACCGCTGTACGTACTAGTTGGCTACGCCGATGACGGTTTTCTCATCGTTCATGCAAATTCACGTTCCGAAATTGAATCTAAAGCCAATGATAGTCTTAATTTAATATCGAGCTGGGGTAAACGTAATCGCCTGAAATTCGCCGCGCATAAAACTTACCAAATTCTTTTAAAAGGGTCCCTTATATCTTCCCCTAGCATTAAACTTGACAATATTAACGTTAAACGCAAACAGTCACTCTGTTATCTTGGTTTTTACTTGGAAAATAAATTTACATTTTTAGAACATATAATTCAAACCGGTGAGACAGCGAAGCGCAATTTTTACTCCTTTACCAAAATATCTACGTCGACATGGGGCCTCTCCTTCAAAACCCTAAAATTAATTTACACTGCTACTTACCTAGGCAGCATTTGCTACGGGGTCCCGTATGGGCCGACAGAGCAACAATCGGCGCGGCTCGTCGCAAGTTGCTACAAAGCCAACGTCTTGCTCTTATATTCTTATGCAAAGCTTACAGGACCACAAGCACCGAAGCCTTACCTGTGTTAGCCGGAGTTTTACCCGTTGACCTTGAGATTCAGCGTCGTGCGACAATGTACTATCATAAAAAAAACATTGACAACCCGTTCTTTTTAAGCGCTCGCGATAAAATTAAAATAGCAAGACTGTTTGAACCTTTAGAAAACTCTGTGCAAAGCCTAATCTCCGAATGGCAGTCACGATGGGACTGTTCCACCAAAGGGCGACACCTTTATAATTTTTTCCCTAATATTCGTGAACGGCTATCCAAACATTGGATGGATATTGATCACTGCGTTTCTCAATTCCTGACCGGTCATGGAAATTTTAAGGCCAAACTTTACGGATTTAAACTAGTAGCATCACCCATGTGCGAGTGCTCGACCGAAGGCAACATGTTTGAACAAACCGCGCATCATGTTCTCTGGGAGTGCAGTCTCTGGCAGGACGAAAGAACTACTATGCTAAACAACCTATTTTGTACATCTGGAGTAGCATACTACGGTGATCTCGTGGACAGCGCTAGGAACTTCCGTGCCTTCAAGCGTTTTTGCCACAATTATTATTGGCAACAGTCAAACACAATAAACTCCAATATTAACTTAGCTTTAGCTTAGGATTCACAAGTATTAACCTTATTTCCGTGGTGCTCCCCCTTAAGTTCTTTGACTTTCGGTCATTGCAACTTTGTGCTGTCTCCCGCTTTTATGGGGAGGGAAATTGGAATCTTCCTACTCCTCCTATTTTCTTCTGATTAATTTCGTTGCGGGTCCCAAGACAGTATTAGCATGTCTCTCGGGCTCCCTGAGATCATATCAAAGGGTTTTCGTGGTTGGATGCCGCTGTCGATCCTGGCGACACAGGAGATACAGTGGTGGGAATGTGTGGTGGGCCAAAGCTCGATAAAAAAAATAAAAAAAAAAATTGCTATGTCAAGGATCTCAGAACTTTTCCGGGCTGGTACCGACTTCAAAAGCATGAAGATTGAGAACAGAAATAGTTGAGGTTTAGGCGAAGTCTGAAGACGCCACTATAATAAGGAATAAGAATTATTTGATTCTTTTTAGATTAAGATTAAGTATTACTTTTGTTTTTACCTTGGAAGTCGGTTTTAATTTTTTGTTAAAAAATAATAATCTCTTTAATGTACGAGGCGTGAGTCGTGACATTGGGAGAAGAATTCTGTAAATAATAATAAATACAAATTAAAATTTTTAGGAATTAGAGCTACGAGTATTAATAAAAAACTACTGAATTAATTTTCATGAAACTTGAAGTATTCCCTAAGTTGAACAATTATTATACCTGGTACAAAAAAATAATTACTTAAATCGGACTTGTAGGTACTTCCAGAGATAACGCAAATATAAAAAATACACATTATACACTCTTTTGAAATTTGGCACATTTGTTTAGACGGTTATAATATTATAGACTATCAATATACGGAATAATAAATTACATAGCGATGATTTTTTTTTGAAATTATGAACATGTTATCAGGGCGAGCGAAGCGAGCCCTACTATTACCCACAACCTGAACTACTTTTGTAGTACACTTTACGGAAAAACTATCACGCCTATTGGTGGTTATTTATGAAAATGTGTGCCGTTATGATCAACTACTCACACAAGAAACGTTCAAGTTTTCTACAGACATTAATACATCACTGTCCACTTCCATCGGCGCAACACAGGTCTCACACGATGGGTTACCTGATGATTTGCTCTTAAGCTGTAATAAAAAATATTAATTTAAGGTGACGCCGCGTTAAAGTAAAAAAAACCGTGTTGGATATGTTTTAGATTGCTTGTTTTCCTTGAGAGGCCGGCCCCGCTTCTCATAGAAAACAAGCAATGGACCAGCAAAAAATGGAAAAGGCGTAAGCGACAAAATGGTTTTTGTCGCGTAATTTAATAACTGTATTTTAAAAAGATAAAACAGACTTCAAAATTGTACGTATTTGAGAATTAATTCATGAAGCCCCAAGCAGCCACATCCGGCCGCGATAACAATGAAAAAGCTATTGTGTCTCGTTTTGCCACGACTGATTGGTTAAAACTCCCTATCTCCAAAACTACTGAACCGATTTAGATGAAACTTGCACTGTTCCCTAAGTTAAACAATACCTAGTACAAAAAAAAAGAATTACTGAAATCGGACTTGTAGTTCCGGAGATATGCGAACACACATATCTCCGGAACACATATAATATACACTTTTGAAAGGCATATATATGTTCAGACGTTGATATAGAATAACATATATACAAAAACTGGGCAGTTCTGGAGATATTACATACATACGCGTCGAATTGATAACCTCCTTTTTTTGAAGTCGGTTAAAAACCATAAATACATTTCATGTATGCTTGAACCAATCTATGTACAAATTTTGGAAGCTTAAATCACTCTCATCTATTGGCAAAATAGGAATCCCTTTTTTTACAGAGGTCTTTTTGATTGATTATTCTGTGTTATAAAAGTTGACCAATCGTATTATGCTATGGGCAATTCAAAGACAAAGACATGATGAATACTGACAATGAACTTTAATTTCTTAGCTTTAGTCATTGCTGAGAAAAATCGATATCGCTACAGCCAAATTATCAAGGCGTCGCCTTAATTTTTGTACACAGACAAGAAGTAATTAAGTATAAATAAATTACCTTGACAGGCACAGAGTTCGGTTTCAGAAATGTTCTCTTTGCACGATTTAATAAATCTTCTTTATTAAAATGTTCACTGCATATTCTTGAACCAAGGATTTCAGGGTCATTAGGAAATCTAAAAAAAAATCGGATACATAATTTTATTGTAATACTTAGTTTTTTTAAAAGTATAAAACCGACTTCAAAATTGTACGTGATTCAGAATTAAAATTATGTTATCTTAAAACTACTAGACCGATTTTGACGAAACTTGCAGTATTCCCTAAGTTGAACAATACCAAGTACAACAAAAAAAAGAATTACTCAAATCGGAATTGTAGTTCCTGAGATATGCAAACACAAACATAAAAACATACATACATACACTTTTGAAATTTGGCACATTTGTTCAGACCCGATCTAGATCGGATATCAGAGTTCCGACATAATATAGTCTGTCAAGAGTCAAGACTGGCGGGAAAATTTTCTTAACGTAATCACGCTTGTAAGGTGTATTTTTTCTTTGTATTTTCACAGAGAACGCTTATTACATTTTAAATATTGTCAGCTTGCACATTTTTATCTCGAATTAATAAAGTTCTCATATTTTTTATTTCATTTAAAAAAATTCCCGCCTGTCATGACTTTCTTGACGGACTATAGATCGGATACCCTAGTCTAGACTAACATATACAAAATCTGGGAAGTTCTAGAAATATTACGGATATTAGTCTAGACTAATATATACATATTATGCGTCGAATTGATAACCTCCTTTTTTGAAGTCGGTTAAAAACAACAAAATGTTGAAAAAAACATATTTACATAAATTTCCCCATTAATGATTAGCAGGGTAATTAATGTAAGCAACATCTGGCAGCACTGGCATTTGAGGTTATAAAAACAAAATACATAAAATACAATGTATTAAATGCTAATTTTAGTAAAATATATGCTTATTGTGCACAATATTAATAATTAAAGAAAGTTAATTTATAAAAACTGTGATACTAATAAAATATAACGAAATTTTTGAAAACTTACATAAGGAAAGATATTCCCTCAATTTTCCTTATTGTATTGCTTTTACAGCCCATAACACTACATCCCACCATTATTTTAGTACAGTGCAAATACACAGCTTATAAGAAAAACACCAACCACTACTTCTAACGTTACAATTAATAGTTAAATCAAACAAAATTTGTAAATCACAGCTGTTATGTACGAAACGTCAAACTTTGTCTTACTCCTAATAAGAGTATCACATTGGAAAAAATGGCCACGCAGTGAGGGACAGAAAATAATTATTTTATCTCTTTTCTCGACAAGCAATACGTAATTAACTATCTCTTTCTTTGTGTGAGTGAAAAGGAACAGCAGTCTATCTATCTTCTGTTTACGATCGCGCCGTATCAAGTATGCGTATCATAGTGTGGACGCCTATTTAGATCATTCTGCCGATCATGCACGTATTTGATACGACACGTATCAGATACGCGGTTAATAGCGATCGGGGCGTATCATGATACGCGTATCATTTTGACACGCTTCGATGATACGCGTAACGCGACGGAGATCTGATCGGAGATCTGATCGCGCAAATGATACAAATGTGGACGCACCGTTCGTGTCTCGTCGACACATGGACATTGGACACATTGACTTTGGACAAGTGACAACTGACAAGTGACAGCCGACAGGTCGCCATTATATTTTTGTCAACATGTCGGACAAGTTCGTATATCTCACAAATTCTGTTTTATTTCATGAAATTAGTGATAATTACACATAATATTAAGTTCCTATTAGTTAACCCAGACATAGAATTACATTTGTCACAATCTTTGCATAAGTTACAAGTGCCATAGCGTTAATAACGTAAGTGTTGCAGTAACATTTTTGTTGTTTCCCCAGCGAGGATCTTTTGGGAGAGGATTTAGGAGATCACAGTCTTGCGGACTATAACCTCGGTAACGAAGAAGAAGAACAGCTTCTCGCTGATGATTATGATACTGGTGTACCACAAAATGTACCAAGTTCACATGGACCTGCATACAGGGAGCCGGTCAGTGTTGTACCTAATGAGTTCCCTTCTCAAGCTATGGAATATAGTCAGGTAATAAATGTGTTTTTCATTTGACTGAATACCTCAAATTCATCATGAAGTCACTCACTTTATGTTAATAAAAACAATCGATAACTTGTGAAACAATGAGTACTTAACATACCAGATACATAAAGAAAATCTACTTTATGTTAATGTAAAGAAAGTAATTGTTTAATTCTATTTTTATCTTACAGCCAGCACACACTGCAGAAGCAGAATGTGTGGTACCAAACATAACTGTGGAGATACCTAATGTGTCTCACAGACCTCATTCCACATACGCTCCTTATGAACCACGAGTATATGACGAACCAGCAGTAGTTCCACCGCCTATTGTAAGTATTCTCTAGCTTAAAAACTAAAACTAACAAGAAGTAACATGTGTTTGGTTTTGTCAGTGTTAAATAATTAAAAATCTTTTTAGCCTGCAGCACCAGCGGAGTCACCACAAATAGTGCCATCAGAAGTACCCAGTGTTTCAAGTAAGTAACATAAAAGTATATTTATAATACGTAGATATTTTAAGTAGAACAAACAAAACTATAATCCCTCTTTCTTTGTAATTTAATGTTACAAACCATTGCTTCTAAGGTTACCTACAACATTTTAACAAGAATAGGTTGTGCCAGCTTACAATTACTTAAAATAAAAAAGATTGCTAAAATCATTACCATATCTGGTAAATTATACACCATTAGTGAGTGTCTAAACACACTAGGCCGAAGTTACGCCGGCGTAAATTCCGCATGATTACACCCGCAATGTATTTTAAATTGCCGACGACACACTATTCCGTCGCGTTTCGTCCGTATTTTGTATGCGTTTGATGCATACAAAATACAAGCGAAACACGACGTGTTGCGGACGTAATTTACGCCGCGTAACGGCCTGGCCACGGGGATCGGCGGTGCGAACGGCGGCGCGGTGGGCGCGACGACCATTCGCGCGGCGCCGTTTGCAGGCCACGGGCAGTCACGTTCGCCGCCGCGACCAGTAAGGAAGTCCGACTGCAAAATATGTCTTTATCGAAATTATCTCAATATTGCTTAGAAAGTAATAGTTTTTTGGTTCAAGACCTAATATTTGGAAGAGATTGTGGAGTACATGATCTCTTCACTACATTTTTAAACTTATGCTGTGGATGGCCAGCCTTCCAAATAGCTGGTCTAGCTAGTACTTCAGCAATAAAAGTCTCTGTGTTCATTTTTCGCGGCGAAAACGACCAAACTCGTTTGTTCACTGCAATTTTCGCCGCGACTGCCGCCCGTCCCCGTGGCTTGCGCCATACTGATTCATACTTTTGTTTTGCTCGCACGCCGCGCCGCAAGACGCCGGCGCGAACCGCTCGGTACATTTCGCCGGTCGCGTCGCCGGTCGCCGTTGCGCGTGGCATGATACGTACATTGCTATACGTTTGTTTTAGACGCAAGACGCGTCGTCGGTCGCACCGCGCGAAATTTCGCATCGGCGAATTTCCCGTGGCTAGGCCGTAACTTCGGCCTAGTGTGTTTAGACACTAAAACCTTTGTTACTTTGTAGATGGTGAGCCTGGTCGGAACAGATTTATATCAGAAAGGACAGGACCAGTGAGGACTCCACAACAAAGAAATATACCTGACTCTTTGGGTAAGCTTTAATTTTTTTTAAGTTTTATTATTTTAACACTCAACTATGTAATACCTACTGGTCACAGACTAGCCAACCATTTGGAATAAGTTTTCATGATAAAGTGTTACATATAATATGGACAAATCTCTAACAATAACTGCAAACACACCACTTGGCTTAATGGACTACTCATGTAAACAACAACATAATATCCGTTTTTTTGAACCTTCATAGAATTGATTTCCGTTGTAGCAGATAGTTCATATTTTCAGGATATGATGTCGTCACTAGACTTATTAAGCATACAAAGTCTCAATTGAATAGCTCTTATACTTTAGATTTTATTGATATCTAAGGGAGATCGCACACGTCACACTTTTTGTGTGATCGAGTCTGCGGCTTCCATACAGTCTGATGGCGCGCGCCATGCAGATTGTATGTAAGCCGCAGACTCGATCACACAAAAAGTGTGACGTGTGCGATCTCCCTAAAATACACCAATTTCGTCACTGACACACTGATGATCATCAAAATGTTTGGCTACTTCCTGAAGTGCTAGAAATCTGAAATTTGGTATGTAATCTAAGTTTAGTATACAACCAACAAAAAAATTCATAAACTTGTAATTTTCGTCCTCCATCCCCTTAAAGTTGACCCTTATAGTACTTGGTTTCCGATGTGCCAGTTAGTTTATATTCTCAGGATATGATGTTAATAATAGACTTATTAAACATACAAAGTCTCAATTTAATAGGTTTAATACTTTAGATTTTATTGATATCTAAAATACGCCGAAATTTGGTTATACGCCGTAAAATAAATTTAGTAGGGGGGTAATGGAAGTTTAAATGAGACTTTCACCAATTTTATGAATAAGGACATGAAAGTTTACACGGGATGGACATTAACTAAAAACGTCTTAATAAAAAATAATAAAAAGAGACTAAAAAGACTGCCTAGCAAGTAGCAACTTACAAAAAGGACTGAAATCCCACCAAAAACATTTCATGTAAAATGTTACCTCGACGATCACTAAAGGTTTGCCGAATCGAATGTAAAGCCAAGCTTCTGAATCGACGCGGCCTACAAATTCTACCTAATATCAGTAAGTATGTATGTATGGCTTGGCTGTTTCGTTACTTACTTCAGATCAGAAACTAAATATTCGAAACAGCGAAGCCATACTTACATACTGATATGTAGAAAGTGTTGGAGTTAGGGTCGATAGAGTTAGGCCGCGTCGATTCAGAAGCTTGGCTCTACATTAGATCTGATGTCTTTTTCACAGGGCAAACCTTTTGTGATTATCAAGATAACATTTTACATAAAATGTTTTTGGTGGGATTAGTTTAATTTTTGAAAAAGTGGTACAAACTTCAGATACATACTTCATTTGAAGTGGTGTTATTTTTGGAAGGGATATAATATTATTATATCATATTTTACTAATTATGCAAATAAAATGTTAAATTGAAAGTTCTACATTGCATTAAGTAAATTAATAATATTTACCAGGTTACATTTGACAAAAAAAATAAAACATATCATTTTAAAATAAACCGATAATTTGCAACACTTAATGAATAATATAATTCCAGACAAAGTGATAGTGCCAGGTGGCATGCCTGTTGCAGCCCGGGGCCGCAACTCCTGGCGACACCCGCAGTACCGCGCGCCCCATCCTTACCGGAGACAAAACTTCCGCGTAAGAACTCATTACACCTATAATAAACATAAAGTTGACAACAACTTACATACATGGATTTACATTTTTAGTCCCAATTTCACCAACTTTTGTTAGTGCTTGTTAAAATGACGTGTCTTTGCTTTCATTCATAAGGAAAATGAAAGAGGTAACATGATATTAATTAGAGCATTAACTTTAACAGTCGTTTACGAAATTGGGCCTTAGTGTTTTGTTGATTGTTCATCAAAATTTATTTATTTATTTATTGTTAATCATCTAGCAGCATTTAGCTGATATGACCTTATCACACAGTGTTGTAATTATACATTCGTAATTTTTTTTTTATTTTAATGTCTTTTTGTATGTGTATTGTGTAATGTCTTATCTTTCTTTCAAAGTGTTCTTGCTAATGCTTGAACTGTTTTTTTTACTGTTTTACTAGCTGTCCCGGCAAACGTTTCTTTGCCATAATATAAAGTATTTCGCCCATATTATTTTATTGAAGTGACTAAATAAGTATGTCGCCATGGCAACGTCGATCGCTATCCCGTCGCACAAACAATGGTCGCCGTCAGTCTCAGGTTGTAATAATTTACTATTATTTATTCAACAAATGCACTTATCAATATATAAAGTACCCAGTAGCCGATTCTCAGACCTACTGAATATGCATATAAAATTTGGTAAAAATCAGTTAAGCAGTTTCGAAGGAGTTCGTGGACTAACATTGTGACACGAGAATTTTATATATAAGGTAACAGTATAATATTTATGTTATTAGATAATGCCCGCAAATCTATAAAAAATGTCCAGTTGCCGCGCGATAAACTAATGAATCCGGACATTTTTCGGGATAAAAACTATCCTATGTCCTTTCCCAGGACTAAAGTATCTCCATAATAAATTTCTCTGCAAATCGGTTCAGCGGTTTAGGCGTGAAGAGGTAACACAGACAGACAAACGGACAGACAGACAGACACACTTTCGTATTTATAATATTTAAGTATTAAGGATATGGATGTTAAAGATGTTGAATATATTTTCATGCGTGTTCGTCCACAGGGCAATTTCTCAACTCGTCACTCATTCCCGCCACCACAGCGGCCGCCGCTCGACCCGCAGCCCGAGCTCCGGCCGGAAATTCCGCAAATGGGCCCCGAGATATCCCCGGAACGACCGATACTGCCCCAAGATATGCCCCTGATGCCCCTAGAGAACCGACCCTTCAATCAGGGCCCACCGAGATTCCCATACCGCAACGAGGAACCAAACTTCCAGAATGTTCGGCCAAATTTTGAGCGACCGATGTTCTATCAGAGACCAGCTTTTAACCCGAGATTTGCCCCGCCGGTTCGAGAGATAGCGCCCCCGAATTTGCCCCAAATTACGATACATCAGCCAGCGGGTATCCCCATGATGCCCAAGGGCAGGGAGCCGGAAGTGAGGATGTTGCCAGTCCAGTTGCCCCCGAATTTGCCCCCAGGGGGACTCGCCGGGAAGAAGGTGTTGATCAATCCCCATTTCAAAGGAAATTTCCAGCCTCCAATTGAAGGTGAGATTTTTTTATGATACACATATTATGATAACTCTGTAGCAATGTAGTGCAATGTAGTAGCAAAGTGTGAGAGGTGGTAAAATTATTAAATACTAGATGACGCCTGCAACTCCGTTGCGTTAAAATTCGTTAATCGCGCTGGAATCGTACATTTTTCCGGAATAAAAAGTATCCTATGTCCTTTCCTGGGACACAAATTTTCTTCATATCCAGCAAAATCGGTTCTGCGGTTTGGTTTGGGCGTGAAGAGGTAACAGACAGACAGACACACTTTTATTTATATTTTGTTATTATAATATTAGTATATAATACTTCTTATTTGTAAGTCGGACAATTATAAGTGTATATTGACTGTCCTAGGGCTACCGGCCTACATACCGACCAGAATACAAAAAACACCGCCGCTCAGTCCCACGTTGGAGAGCAAATTCGGTAAAGCAAAATATGCTTTTGCACGATTATATACTTTTTGCTGTTGTGATAAAAGTTTTAGTATATTTTTCGTTACTTTTATATTGCACGACTGCGTGTTTTATCTATTCTTTGAGACAATAATAAAGTATAAATAGCACCTCATTATATATGCAATAAACGTACCTGCCTATAAAAATCCTATTCTAATAAACCTTGAAAAATCCTTCTAGATGTTTTAAGTTCTTACCTGAAAAATGCGATTTTAATTACAATTTATCGTCCCATTCGCCCGATAGATTAAACTGATAGAAAGAAAAGTAATTCATAAAAAAATATGTAAGCTTCCCATTTATCCCTTTTTACAATTGTATTTCCATTGTTTCCCTCTTATATAATTTTACAATCTATTTAAGAAACAGTATTATTTTAAAGCAAAACTCTGTATTTATCTAACGCTTTTTGTTATGTTTTTGCATTCATGAAAGATATTTTACTTATACAGTAGCGTCTTCTGTGTATAAAATTCCTGACAGCGCAATGCGCATGCGCATATAAGGTCGATATTAAACCTTTTCTTCTCTACAGGACCAATCAAAGATATAGACGATGCTGCCGAGCGGTTTATCGCAGAACAGAGAAACGCGCTAGCCCGAGCCGCCACCAGAAAGTACTCGAGACGGTCACCCCAGAGGTAAATTACTTCTTATGGTATGGTATTGACAAACTGTTTTGTTATTTTTAATGTTTACAGTCAGAAGAGTTACGTTTTGCTTGGTTCATAATTGATATGCTCTTGCATCAGTGATGCACGAAATTTTCTGGTACAGCGGCGAAACGTACATTAAATAACTTTTAAAAATTAATTCTAATTCGTTAAAAATTTAAAATTAATTCGAATTATTGAAGAAGTGCAATTATAGCACCCTATAACTTTCTTAAGTATGCAATACATAAACTTCTAATGCTAACTGGCAATTGGTTTTCCCAGTTCAAAATCTTTTCGTAAATGGTTAAAACGTCGTTCACACAATATCGAAACAATGTGAATTGTTGCCCATGCTTCTCAGCCTAAGTAGGTACCTACATATAAAGATGTATAAACTTTACTGTAAACCTGATCGCACATTTGTCAACACCGTATGCACCGAACGCGTCGCGTATGGTGCGGACGAATGTGTGAGGTTTCACATCATTTCATACAACGAATTCTAAAATGCGGCGCGTACGACGCGTGCTTGCTGATAAAGCGATCACCTTAACATATGTACCATCGAAGAAATTGATTCATTGGCAGTTGACAGATCTGATGTCTGAGATCAAATGACGCCATTTGGTTGAATTATATCTATTCAATAATAAGGGACAACCCACACGTAACACACGACAACCACAACCACACCACGCGGTCGGGCGTATATTTCGTATTGTAAATGAACTGGACTATTCACACGTACCACATTTTGGAGTCGTTGTCGACCACTTGTGTGATACCGACCACATCGCAACCACAACGTTGCGTCGATGCAACGACAGTGCGCGCACACCGGCCGCGCTCTTCCTCCCCTCCGTTTCATTGACAACGCAACCACGTGGACATTTTGTCGGTACCACAACGCAACTACAAAATGCTGCAGCGACACCATTCACACGTAACCACTGCTTGACGACATTTTGTCGTTGCGACGGGGTGTTGTTGCGGTACGTGTGAGTTGCTTTTATACATACGTCGTGATCTGTCGGCTGGGTTTGACATAACTCGATCAAACTACGTAGTTCTGCCATCTGCCTAGGATTACCAATGTAGATAAACGTTATATTTCCAGATACATAGAGAACACGACGATCGAGATAGAGAACGATCTCGTGCGGCGCGACGACGACGAGCTGTTGCGCCGCCAGGAGGAGTTCATCAACGCCAACCGCGCCGGACTCAGACGACGGTATGGGCTTTATCCAAATTGATTCAAAATCTACGAATAATAAAAATTAAAAACTTAGGAAGAGTAACAAAATTTTGTCCGATAGTAGACAAAATTTGACCCGAATACATGCATACTTTATGCATGTATTCGGTACACAATTTTGTGTTTTTATACAATTGACAATTATTATTGTCAACGGCTTTATTTTCTAAATTCGGATGTTAGTGTTTCGTAGCTATTGCTATATTTTAGTGTGCGAAAAAGAACCAAATTCAAAACGGTTGAAGTGTGGGAGTTACGTTTCCTTAGTTTTTCTTATTCGTAGTTCAAAATAGATCGATTTTTCTAATAAATCTTCAAATAAATCAGCTTTACATTTAATGGGAGTTGAATTTGGAACGCATTTGAACGCGTTCCAATTCATCAAAACAAAAAAAAATACGCTTGGCGTTTTTATCAATAAAGGCCTAGTCGCACGTACACAAACTGTGCCGCAGTTTGGCAGCTCCACACCGGCGGAATGGGGGTGTTAGGTTCTTTCGTTACGGAATTTCTTGATTCGGTCGCCGCGCTCAAATCCCGCGATAAAAGCTTAACAGTGTCGTGCATATTAAGTAATATGCTGACGTATCAGTTTTGCCCGCAGAATGCGCTCGCCGACACCGCCGCCGCCGCCGCCGCGCCGCTCGCCGAGCCCGCGACGCGCGCGCCCGCCGCCGCCGCCGCACACGCACGCATCCAGTGACGAGGTAATGTATTTTATTTTAAAAAATTAATGATTTTACGAAATGACCGTTATAGAGCAAAGATTCTTGAACTTGGCTTTGTTACATAGTCCTAGGGGTTTGCTTAAAATAATAAAATTATTTTAGGCAAACCCCAAGGACTATTTTACTGTCATAAAACAAGGGTTAAGTGTTATCAGTCAGTTGATTTTTAACATATTGTTGCGCATGTCATTATATCTGCTGTCTGTTATCCCACGTCTCCCCGTATGTTAACGTTTGTATGTTAACCGTATTGTTATTTAACGTGTACAGTAAAGTGGTAATAAATGATAAAAAAAAATACGAGCTGGTAAAGTATAACACCAAACATTTGTATAACAGGACAGCGATTACCGGCGTCGTGTTCGCGAGCAGGAGAGCATGCGCGAGCGAGTGTTGCGCGCCAAGGAGGTCCGACGCAGGAAGAACGCCGTAGCGCTGCAGAAACAGCTGCAGGACAGGTAAAATATGATATTATATTGTACGAGCTTTTGCCCGCGGCTTCGCTCGCGTTAAGAAGTATTATTATATACGAACTTTCATCCCCTATTTAACCCCTTGATGTTGGAATTTATCAAAATCCTTTATTAGCGGATGCCTACGTCATAACATCTACCTGCGTGCCAAATTTCAGCCCGTTCCGTCCAGTGTTTTGGGCTGTGCGTTGATAGATCACCATGTCAGTCAGTCACCTTTGGGTTTTATATGTATAGAAGATATAGAAGATAGATTTTTATTGTATTTTTACATTACTAATTTACTAATCAAAATATTAACGCAGGGATGTCTTTTACAATAATAAAATACCAACATTGTTGAATTCAAAACCAGCTGGAACTAAAAATTTTTATTTAACCTTACAGTACTTGTCAAGACTAGTACATTATGTGTCAAAAGTCCGTTCAAGCGTAGCATAGGGTTGTCTATAATAAAAGAAAAGAGCCCTCATTTAAAACGCTCTCTTTTTCTTCTTTTCCAAGCTGTATTTGCAATATTTTGAAATTGCAGGGAGAAAGAACAAGAAAAGGAGGTGACCATAGAGAAACCAAGAGAAAGTCCACCAAAAGTAAAGGAGGAAATAAAACCCACGACCACACACGAACAAGACGTGAAACCCGATACCACACGTAACACGCCCGAGAGGAATGTGAAAGAGACGGCAAAACAGAAAGAGATAGAGAAACCCAAAGAGAAGGAAGTAGAGAAAGTGAGAGACCGATCTCCCGTCTCACGCAAGGTGGAGAGCGCTGAAGCTAATTCTACGTGTGGTAAGTTATTTACTTTGTAGTTTGTAAGGATGTAGTCCACAAATAAAGGTTGATAAATCCTTTTTAATTTATTCATTTCTGTCAAGTGACTTTTCCAACATATAACTTATGAGTTATGACTTATGAGTCAAAGACAGCGTCATTGAAAAATTTATTTGTTGTGTAATGTGTATACCGTTTTTTTTTGTAACTCAAAAATGCTACCTTTAAACCAGAACAATGAGCAGGTCAATATAGCTCATCGCACATTACACCGACTCGACGCCAGCCCAACTCACAGCATGGCATGGAAATTGTGTGAGTGGACAGCCAGTTGGCGACTCGTCGTCAACTAGTTGTTCGCTTGTTAGTAAATTAACTCCTAAGTAACACTACATAAAGCTGAGAATTCAATGCCATTCTGTGAGTTGAGTTGGAGTGGAGTCGGTGTAATATGCGATGACCATACCTCTGGGACCAACCATGTGCGATCGCGATGTTTTCCTTCACCGGTTGTGAAATAAAGTACCTAAACAATGTTTAACAGATGGACTGACGCCGCCGCGGGAGACTCTGACTCCGCCACTAGACGATGATGACTTGGACCTCATACTGGGAGATATCGACGGCATACTGTCAGAGGACGATGAGTGAGTATACCTTTTAAGATCTCACATACAATCGCAGACAGAATAATAAATAATAGTTTAAAACAGTGTTTTTCAAACTGTGCGTCGTGACCCCCTGGAGGGTCGCGAAGCTTCTGTAGGAGGGTCACCAAACGTTGAAAGAGCTATTTTAGTAAAAAAACAATAAAGATTAAAAATGCAATTAAACAGAAGGAAATCTTCAAAAATACATACATGATTATGCCAATGGAGGGTTTTGTCGCGTCAGAAATAAGTTCGAAAAACACTGGTTTAAAAAACCAAAAAAAAAATACTCTTTAAAAAAATATTTTAACAAATATTGCATTGTCTTTGGCTCGGAAAAAAGTTTTGGGAGTGGCGGGAAAAGTTGGAAAATTTTTCGGCACTGAAAATTTAATTTGATTTTTATTGTAAAAAGTATAATTGTAGAATATTTGTCGTATTGTATATATTTTTTAATTGTATATAATTATTCCTTCGTTCTGTTGGTAAGTTTTTTAATTATATAAAAGTCCCTTCACGGGACCAGGCGCGCCGCGATGTCTCAGCGGCCGTCCAAACGGAATAGGAAGAGACAAAAATCGTCTAGTCCGGTGGATGATCAGGCTGAGTCGAGTAGCTCTGAACAGTCTGAGCCCACAGAGGAATCTAACAAATATGCTCCTTATAGAGTCAATGATTACAGCCGTCGCTATCCAGAGGACAGCGCAGCTGGATTTGAATTTGTAGTTTTTGTGGAAAGCACAGGTGAAACTCCTATAGGTACTTGCGACCTCATGGGTTTAAGTTGTATTTTCCAACAATCGATTAATGGAATATCTTTCTTGAGAAAAATTAATAAATTCAAAGTTGGAGTCTATTTTAATCGGCCGAACTTAGCTAACGTATTTCTTGAAAATACTACTTTTTTACGAGACCAAAATTTAAAAGCAAGCATTCCAGCTGGTAGCACGGAGTTGACTGGTGTCATCAACTCCGTACCGACCGAAATGTCCAATCAAAAAATTTATAAAGCAATTTCGAGTAGTACAAAAAGGGTAATATGTGTACGTAGAATAATGAGAAAAGTTAAGGTTAACAACAGCTTTGTGCTGCAACCAACGCAATCAGTGGCAATTACATTTTCGTGCTCTACATCATTGCCTGAATTTGTTTTAATAAATATGTGGCGATTTCCTGTTACGACATATATTCCACCAGTGAAACAGTGTTATAAATGTTTAAGATACGGACATTTAGCAAAGTTTTGTAAGAATGCAGAGCGTTGCTCGATCTGTGCCGAGGCTCACAATTATAAAAATTGTACCCAAAGCCCAGATAAAGCTGTTTGCGTACATTGCAAAGGTAGCCATTTATCTATATCTGGAGAATGTAGAGTTAAAAAAATGAAAATAGAAGAAAATAAAAAAAGTATATAACTTAAAGTATATATATATATAGTAAGTTTTAATAATAAATTACAAAATTTCCCTTCATTAAATGAAAACACAAATAGTAAAGACTTATTGAATGTACTTCTCTAAAATAAAAACGCACTTACGTTACTCACAAAATGTTTAATTAAAGCTATTACCCTGAACAAGACTCAAAATGCAAGCATAAACTCACAGCTTCTTTCAGAAGCAATAAAAGAAACTATAAAGGAAAAAAATAACAATCTTTCACATTCTCTTCCCAAGTAAATATTATGCAATGGAACAGTCAAAGCTTGCCAAGTAATAAATATGAACTACAAAAATTTCTATTAGATAATTCCATTCACATTTGTATAATTAGTGATACGTGGCTCAAACCACATATCACATTTAGCATGAAAAGATACTCTATTGTGAGAAATGACTGTGGTAATAATCACAATAGAGTAGCCATATTAATTCATAACACTATAGTCTATAACAAAATTAATACATTTTATGATGATTCTTTACAAAATATTGTTGTTCAGATTCAAATTTTTCAGAAACAAATTTCGATTGTAAGTTTTTACAGCCCAGGAAGCTGTACTCCTGAATTTAATAAGAAAAAATTTAATGATTTAATACACACTATTCCGAAACCGATAACTTTTGCTGGAGACTTTAACGCGCATCATACTTTATGGGGTTGCGGCAAAGTTGACGCGCGAGGGAGAGATATTGTTGATGTCGCTGATGAGAATGATTTGGTTCTCTTGAATGATGGACGTCCAACAACTGTAGGGTCGCATAGATGGAAGCCAAATGCACTAGATTTGACTTTTGTTTCGGCGTCGTTAGCATTATTTTGTGAATGGCAAGTTTCTTCAGACTCATTAGGTAGTTATCATTTACCAACTCTGACAACATTGAATCTTTCTCTATCATCTCTTCCCATAGTAACTTGTCACAGATATTTGAAAGTTTTCCTCTTCACACGAATCTGAAAACAGTAAATTGGGATTTGTATGAAAAAAACTGTTAATCAGAAATTTAAAAAAATTCAAATTGAACCATGCGATTTAATCGACAGTTATAATATAATAGATTCTGTGCGCTTATAATTCAAACTATTGATAAATGTGGCGCATTTATCAACGGTTTGAATAAGCCTAAGTTCTGCACCCCAACTGCTAATCCTGTTTCTCAAAGTTCTGCCTGTAGTAACAGTAAAAAAAAGTTAAGATTCCATTAGTATGGTGGAATGAAAAATATTCCAAGGCATGATTGTCGTCAAGCCTATGCGCGGCTTAAAGCGAATTCTTGTATTGAAACTTTTGTTGAATTTAAGCGTCTTCAGGCGCATAAAAAACGCGTATTGAAACAAGAGCGAAGACTTTCTTGGGAAAACTTTTGTAAATCTGTTTTAAAATTAAAAAAATCAACCGAAGTTATACACCTAGAAGTAGTTTCATTGATAGTGAATGGATAATACAGTTTTTAAATAAATATACTCCAGATACAGTACCAAATAATTATAAGAACAGTAATTCCAATGTAACATTGACATGTGACAATGTGACGGCATCTCCAAATTCTTTTTTAGTAGAGAGTTTTACACTTGAAGAGCTGAAAGCAGCCATAAAATCTCGTAAAGATTCTGCTTGTGGTCTAGATTGTTTATCTTACAAAATGTTTAAATTGTTAGACACCAAAAATATGAAGTTGTTCCTTAATCTATTAAATTCATTGTGGTGCCATTCCATGATTCCTGAACAGTGGAAAATAGATTGTCTCGTTCCAATATTAAAACCCGGAAAGGATATAAATGTTGCAGATTCATATAGAACTTTAAGTTCTTGTGTTGGCAAAATATTTGAACAGCTTATTAAACAGCGAATGGAATTTTTTATAGAAAGAAATCATATTTTACCTAGTAATCAGTTCGGTTTTCGGCGTGGCCGTTCGGCTAGAGAGAGCTTGAGTCATTTTTGTTTGGACATTCACAATGTTCTGTCTTGTAATTCAATATTGGTTGGTATTTTCTTTGATGTTGTTGGCGCGTATAATCATGTAAATTTGGAAAAACTTTCAACTATTTTAACTTCTTTACAATTACCTGAAAAATTGGTAAATTGGGT
The DNA here is from genome assembly GCA_963422495.1 of Polyommatus iphigenia. Lineage (NCBI taxonomy): Eukaryota > Metazoa > Arthropoda > Insecta > Lepidoptera > Lycaenidae > Polyommatus > Polyommatus iphigenia. The sequence continues at coordinate 42,243,531 of OY730177.1, read as the reverse complement.
GTATCATTTTATTAGTGGTCGTAAATTATTTGTAAAATTTGAAAATAAACTGATTGGTCCAAGGTACTCCTACAAAGGAATAAGTCAAGGTGGAATTCTCAGTCCCTTACTATTTATTTTGTATATACATAAGTTAAATATTGTCTTAGGTCAAAACATTACTAACCTACAGTTTGTAGATGACTTAACTACATATTGTACTGCAGACAAGTTGCCTGCAGCTATTGAAAATCTCAGAGTTGCTCTCCTCGGCCTTAAGGCCTATTATGATGATCTGGGCTTGGACATCAGTTCTGAAAAAAGCAAAGTTTTAGTTTTTTCAAAAAAACCTAGCAAAACAACAAACATTGTCCTACAATATGGAGATAGTAAGTTAGCAGTTGACAGTTAGGTGTGATTTTTCAGAACTCCTTCAAATTTAATAAATATATTGATTACTTAGCAAACCGGGCTTTAAAGGCTTGCAATATATTAAAGTCTTTAGCAGGCACATATTGGGGAGCTGATCCAAAAATTTTATTAATTCTTTACAAGGCTATTGTAAGAAGCCATTTTGAATATGGTTATATATGCTTTGCTTCTATTCCACATTTTGTTGATAGACTAGATAAAGTTCAAAATAGGTGCTTATGGATTGTGCTTGGTGCGATGTGTTCCACACCCATAATATCAATGCAGGTTGAATGTAACATCCCTCCTTTGAAAATTCGCTTTAAATATTTAATATACAGGTTTTTGTTGAGAATTTCATCCATTAAAAATCATCCTCTTCTTGTGAAATTGCAGAGTGGTTCTTCTTCCTCTATTTTATTACATTACCTACCTGAAATTGTAAAAATAAAGCAAGACTATAACTTATATGAAAGTGACTTATGGCCTTGCTATATGAGCACATTTAGCTCTAAATATTTTCCACTAAAAATTGTAATTGATAATTCTTTGAAGTGCAAAGAAGATGTATACCTTTTACTAAGTAACCTAGTTGGTTATCAACAAGTCTATAATGATGGTTCAAAGACTTCTGAGGCGGTATCAGCAGCCATATTTAAACAGGATAAGAAAGGATATGGGCCATTCCGCTACAGACGGCCCTTAACGAGAATTTTTAAAATGCGGCATTAGTTACATTTTTCAATTGGAATATACGTAAGAAGATGTGTATTTACTAACAAAACAACTTTTATCGGTAAAAAATGGAATTCGTATAATTTAGAGCGTTTTTAAGCAATATCATCTAAGCGACGCGACGTTTAATCCCATATTTTTAAATTAAAATAGCATATATTTTAAATTAATGTTTAGTTGTAGTATAGTTGTACAGTAATACGTCGAAATCTTTTGTATAAATTACACTATTCAATCGTTTTTAGTGATTTAGACGATTAATTTTGTCAGGCCAATAAACAACTGAAAATTAAAAAAAAAGCTACAATTTGGTACAGTTTTACTACAAACTTAATAGTATAATTATATATTCCATATTGAAAATTTTAAAATTTGTTAGAGAATTACGATTTAATTCACCTTTAAGAGATTTGAGAATTTTGATGTTGCGCCCGCGATCGCAGAAATGGTTAATAATTTCTTGTACTTATTACTATAATTACTTTTATCTAGTTACATAGTTTCTTTGTTTTATGCTATTTTTCAATATAGGCAAGTTATTTTGTAAAAGTTTCGCAATAGCCAGTATTCACATATGAACTCATCACAGTTCTTAATGGAGGGTCAAATTGGTTGCACCCGCGATGGCACTTCGGCCTGTTTTGTGGCCCTTCATACATTTGATGAAGGTTTTCATTTATACATCATTGTTAAACTAGTCAAAATGTATCCCTTCAAGGGATATTTTATTAATAAATATGCTTCATTTTGCCTGTAGGAAGCTTTAAGTGTGTCAAACTGTTGCACCTCGCTAATGGAATCGCCCATTATTAGGCTTCCAAATTTAACAAGTATTTTTACTGCTGAGTGTTTAGCAGTTCTGTCTGCATTAGAGTATATCGAAACTCAAGTTTATGATAAATGGATTATATAGTGTCTGATAGTCTTAGCGTTCTTCAAAACTTAAATAACCCCAAATTTTGTGCTACAACTAACTATATTATCTATGATATTAGAGAAAAATATACAAAATTAACAACATTAAACAAAAAAAATATAGTTTTAGTCTGGTCACCGTCACATATTGGTGTTAAGGGAAATGAACAGGCTGATTTTCTAGCAAGAGCTATAACCACTTGTTCTCAGGAGCATTGTATTAAAAACATATGCCTTCCAGAATCTGATGTTTTAGTCAAAATAAAAGAAACCTTTAAAATCGAATTTACAAATTTTTGGAAACAGACCATGGAAACCAAAGGAAAATGGTATTCTAAGATTAAACAGGAGTTGTCAGTCCCATGGTTTACTAAAGGTGTTTCATTTCATGACAGGAAATTTTATTCTACTATTTGCCGTCTTAGACTTGGTCACTGTCGATTTAATGCTCATCTTCACAGATTGAATATGTTGTCTTCACCCGTCTGTAATTACTGTAATCATTCTGAACAAACCTTGGATCACATTTTCTTTACTTGTAACAGTTTCACTCTTCAAAGATTTATTTTTATTAATCACTTGATGGATATCTTTAAAATTGTTGAAGCCATCCCGCACTCCCTTCAGCAGCTTCTGAAAACATCCGATTGTTATAAGCCAATATATGAGTACGTCCTTTCTACCATTGGTGATATATAAATAAATACTCACCAGTCATTACCTATATACCTTGAGATTGTATATAGTAACACAGAGATAGTTCTCTGTAACGGTTATGTGTTGTAAATTTCCTAATTATATATAAGTACTTTGTGGTTGTAAATAATTCTCTTTTATATTTGCTTTCCATCTCGTTGTTCTTAGTTTTAGTAATAAAATATTATTTAATTAATGTACATAACTTTGAACTGTTTATTAGCAGACTTTTTAGGCATCTGTCAAGAGTCAAATTGAAGAAGGGACAGTAAAATACTATCAAAACATGAGAATTGGCTTCGGCCTGATGAAAACTCTATTTCAGATGGTTAATATAAAAGAATTGGCTTCGGCCTTCACTATCATTAATTAAATAGAGAAAACATAGAAATGGCTGTATGGGCAACGCTCCCTTTGCCTGTCCCGACCGGGACGAATTAAAAAAAATGTCTTTGGCTCTTAATTCATGAAGCCCCAAGCGGCCACATCCGGCCGCGATAACAATGAAAAAGCTATTGTGTCTCGTTTTGCCACGACTGATGGGTTAATACATAATATGCAAAGTTACCAATTAGAGTACTGGAGATAGGTAAAAATCGTGCTCAAAGATTTCGTTACGTACATTATACATACAGCCCAAGCTAATAGAAGCGTGTTAATAATAATAGTAATAACTCCCACACTCACAGTTGCGTCTTCCATCTTCAGGTACCCACTCTGTCGATATCTTTGCCCAGCGGTCGGGATGGATACGGTTTCGGTAACGGTGGCCGGTTGTATTGATACCGGGCGAGTTACGCAAAAGTAATTTTATAGTGCCCAGGTGTGTACGCAGTACACAGGAGCACTCTCTATTCCTTTTACTCTCATAAGTCATAACCCAGTGGGACGGAAGACCGACACGACTGTCGAGATCGTCCTATTTGTCAGACAATCATCATCAGGAGATCAGCCTGCATTGTTACCAAACTTGAAAATAACATGTTTCCAACATGGGAATCGAATCCACGACCTCCGAGTCTAGAGCTACGCTCTAAACCATATCAACTCACAAGGAATGTCACTGTTTCTAGTATGATGATAGTCCACTTTGTAACATATTTAAAATACTTTTTTTCCACAGACCCACCCCTCAGAAGCCAAAACCTAAGAACGAAACGAAACCCACGACGGACTTACGCTCCAAGCTGCCCCCCAAAATCATCAAAACCACCACCACAATAGAGAAGAAACCCCAGCAGAGACAGAAAATCGTCTTCAATGACGACAAGGACAAAAAGAAAAAAGGTAAATTACAGCAAAATTATGCATGCGCGCGATATGCAAATAAGATTGATTTGTTGATTGCATATTTTATATAATATGTACTTACCGGTTTTATTAAGCTTTGATTTTTAAAAATATATTTTTAATATTCTTGTAATGTTCAAAGTGTTTCTTCTTTAGGCGACGATTTTCAATATACCTCTAATATTCTATTTCAATAGATCATAAAGGTGCTCCCTCACCGGGAGCATTCGCTTGTAATGTAACATTACAGAGTAGAGCATTACATCATTGAGGGAGGAGAACCGAGCGTTACAATTTGCACCTTGTAATATCTCGATACAACTTGTAACATCAATGCTACGTGACGGTGAAGTCAACTTGCTGTCGAATGCTCAAAGTCGAATCTGTTTATTACATTACACGCGAATGCTCCCGGTGAGGGAGCACCTTTATATTTAATATTTAAAATATTTAGCTAAAGAAATGGGACAAAAATTAAAAATTATACCACTTCTGTGTCTCATGTGTGTCTATTTCAATAACAGAAATGTAATATAATAAATCTTTTATTTTGCAGAGAAATCACCAATTCGACGCACAGTTTCCACAATTAGTAAGAACCATGACGATGACAGTGAAAGACTCTCAAAGGTAAGTTAGTCAGAACAAGTCTTTTTATATAATCTATTGCTTGCAATAACAGTTTTTTTTACTGTAACACTATTTGTGTGTATTTTTTCATATTATTAATAATTAATAAATAATAACACAGTAAAAACACATAAAATTTTGTTATAGACAAAAGAAAGTGTAACTAACACACCACCAGCTAAATCGAGACAGAAAATCATTTTTAATAAACAGGTAAGCCATTGATTGCGCTTCTTCTTCATTAATCAAGTTTTTTCTCATATAACAATTAAACAATATTTACAGCCTAAACTCGCTTAACTGTTTTTAAAAAGTGCATGAACTGAACACCAACTCTCGTATAAAAATATTTTAGTGATTTATGAACGTTCGTCTTAATATTGTCTTAATATCATAAACTTATTTTTGGAGTTATGACCAATGAACACTTTTGACCTAGGTTAATTTTTTTATTGAAATAGTTTCTTCATTTTTATGGAAATAGTTTCATTGTGTATAATGTATATCGAGACTGCATTGGAACCATATTTCAGTTCTACTATTTTAGACGATCCGCGCGGCTGCCGGCTTCGCCCGCGTAAATTAGATATTTCACAGACAAATTAGTCCACAAAAAATAGCTTATGATCCTTTACGTGGTCTATTTCTTATCTGTGCCAAATAACAGAAAAATTGCTCCAGTAGTTCGTGAGATAAGCCCTTTCAAATAATTTCCCCCGTTTTTTCCACATTTTCCTCGATTTCTTAGCTCCTATTAGTCGTAGCGTGATAAAATATAGCCTATAGCCTTCCTCAATAAATGGGCTATCTAACACTGAAATAATTTTTAAATCGGACCAGTAGTTCCTGAGATAAGCGCGTTCAAACAAACAAACAAACTAACAAACTCATCCGCTTCATAATATTATATATTAAGTATAGATTCAGACTACGATTACACGGACAGTCTGGCATCAGTTCTGTCCATCAGTTTGTTCAGGAATGGCGGGAGAATGATCGTCTTAAGCTCCGTTTAGACCAAACGAGCGAATGCTCATTCTAGTAAAGCTCTTTTAGGTGGGTTTACACCAAAAGAACATAGAGCAAGAACAGCACAAGAACATTCTTTCGTATTCGTTTGTAAACTATAATTCGTTACAACATACTTTAGATCGTTTACACCAATCGAATCAACAAGAACATCAAGAATAAGAATTTTTGCTCTATAGATGAGAATCATATAGCTCCGTTTAGACCAAACGAGCGAATGCTCATTGCTCATTCGTCAACAATAAGTAGTTAATTTATTTTTATAGTCATCAAAGGTTGGATCCCATAAACATCTTTTGTTATGGTATAATTCTATCATTTGTAAACATTTTTCATTACTCCAATCCATATTTACGAAATAACCTTTGATAAACTACCTAAAACCAGCCGCCAAAAAGTAAAAATATTAAGAACACTAGAATCCCTTTGAAGAGACCGCCTCGAAGAGCGAGCACGTCCGAACACGAAAGAACGCTCTAAGCCAGTGGTTCCCAACCTTTTTAGAGCTGTTACCCCTATGGAATGTTAGAGAAAGTGATCTTACCCCCCCCCCCCCCAATTAAAAACAACTTTACAAATTTGTATTGGTAGAGATCAACTACGATAACATGGCGCGCCCCTCCAAATGACTGTTTCAATGTGTGTAGTCACATCCTCATGAAAGAGTTTGTATGTAGTAAGTATTCAACCAATCACAGTACACGTAATATTTGTTGGTCAACTAATCATAACTAGCTTACCGCGCAAGACAACGCACTTCAAACGTTTTGAATTTTGGAGGGGCGCGCCATGTTATCGTAGTTGATCTCTACATTCGCGAGTTTTTTTATATAATTAGGTTCAGACTTCAGTTACACTTAACGCGCATCTCATATCATGCTCCACGTTCAGACGGTTTCTTGGCTTTTTTTGAAATGTTACCAGAGTTGAGAGGCCGCTCTCGCATTTACAAGTGCTAACGGTACCAACATTTTTAGATCTTTGTCAGCAATGATAGGGTAGGTATTCTGTAGCTGTTTTTCTCCAAAATGTACAGAGTTTATATTTTTTTTCTGCCAATTCATCTATTTTAGGTACCACCTCTGTTACCCCTTTAGAATAGCTATTTTACCCCCGCGGGGGTAATTACCCCCAGGTTGGGAACCGCTGCTCTAGGCAATTGCTCGAGCGCTCTTGCGTCGTTTACACCAAACGAGCGAGATTCTTAGAGCATTCTACCTATTTACCGCCGAACACGTGGCGAACACACTAGAACAACGAAATGCTCGTTGTTAGTTTACATCAAAAGAAATTTCCTAGAATGAGCATTCGCTCGTTTGGTCTAAACGGAGCTTTTGATGTAAACTAACAACGAGCATTTTTTCGTTGTTCTAGTGTGTTCGCCACGTGTTCGGCGGTAAATAGGTAGAATGCTCTAAGAATCTCGCTCGTTTGGTGTAAACGACGCAAGAGCGCTCGAGCAATTGCCTAGAGCGTTCTTTCGTGTTCGGACGTGCTCGCTCTTCGAGGCGGTCTCTTCAAAGGGATTCTAGTGTTCTTGATATTTTTACTTTTTGGCGGCTGGTTTTAGGTAGTTTATCAAAGGTTATTTCGTAAATATGGATTGGAGTAATGAAAAATGTTTACAAATGATATAATTATATTATAACAAAAGATGTTTATGGGATCCAACCTTTGATGACTATAAAAATAAATTAACTACTTATCGTTGACGAATGAGCAATGAGCATTCGCTCGTTTGGTCTAAACGGAGCTACATGATTCTCATCTATAGAGCAAAAATTCTTATTCTTGATGTTCTTGTTGATTCGATTGGTGTAAACGATCTAAAGTATGTTGTAACGAATTATAGTTTACACTAAACGAATACGAAAGAATGTTCTTGTGCTGTTCTTGTTCTATGTTCTTTTGGTGTAAACCCACCTTTACCAGTTGACTGATGGACTGATCTTTTTTTATTGTGTACTTTTGAGCCATCATTCTGGCGTCAGTCTCAGACTGATGGACTGAATTGATGCCAGTCTGATCGTGTAACCGTTGTCTATGACTTTTCAGCAAAATTGAGTTACTGTCTTCACCTGTCACTCACACGCGTATGACGCTTTTTACAGAGCGAGAAAGAGACAGAGGAGAAAAAGCAGACGTTCGCGAACAGACGCGTGATACTGCAACGTAAGACGAACAAGGAGAAAATATTCCGAGTGGAAAAGACTGATCCGACTCGGCCCCACCCGGGCATATTCAGTCGCGCGGTCACAGCCATAGTGGACATAAAAAACGAGCCGCAAGTCGAGTACGACAGCGGCTCGGACGACGACAATTCGCCCGCGGGCAAAAAGTCCCCCGTGGGCAAACACCTGGCCCTCGTCACTAATCTGCCGCACGGCATGACCGACACCCGACTGACCACGTTGGCTGGCAACGAAGTGCAGGTAACGATATGGATTGTTGCGAGTTTGCGGGATGCGATGAAAGTTTTACTTGTTGTGGTTCTGTGACCGTATCTACGTATTCACCGTATATTGTATACTTATTATTGTAGATGTTGTTCGTAACTTTGTTGACCTAAACCTACCCCGGTGAAAAACAATCCTGGGTTGGGCTGGAGGAAACTATGGGAAAAGACTAGAAAAATTTTTGACGAAAAAATGCAAGCCCTAATGACCACCCCTTTTTAATGCACCAATCCCGCCCTCTATGGGCGCCAAGGGGAGCAAAAAAGCTCAGATAAACTTTTCTCAACAATCAACGCCTGTCGAAATACAAGCCGAAATGTGGCCCTCGTTAGTATGAAAAAAAAAAAAAAAACACCAACCCCTTAATTACAATTTGTAATTTGTGTTTTTGGTACCATGTCTGTCTGTCACATCTCCGGCTTAGAAATTGCATTTTAGGGCTTGACAGATACGTACTACGTGGCGCGGGGTTGGCAGATTTGTTTCTGAGCACAGAATATATGTTAGTTGTACCAACAGAATTCCCACTAACGAAACCCGTTTAAAGAATTAACGACTCATGCTACGATACTATAAAGTTCAAATTCCGACCGCGCAGTGCTAGGTGCCTACAATTATATTTGCCTACATCTCCGCCCTCTTCCTATCGCATAACTCGTACCTTTTCTGAATAAATCAGGGTTGTCTCTTTTTAAAAATAATATTATAATCCTTATATTTAATTAACTACATTTTATTTAACTCGAAATAATCTAACATAGTATGTCTTAGTACTACGTAGATTTAATTATCATAAATTCGCGTGTAACTAGTTACGCGTACTTAGATTCGATAGGTACCGTATCTTAATTATTGAAACCGGTATTATATTACCTACTTAAAGTGTTTGTATAACTTAGTTATTTTTGTAAACAAATGAGCTTTCGAATAGTAAGCATCGCGCAATATTTCTTTGCCCTTTTCTTTTTATAGTCCATTGTGTGATTAATATCAATTCTGTGATAGCGATCGAATAAGTTACGCAATACGCAGGTATGCAACGAACAACTCGTGCGCGTGCGTCACCGCTCGCTTGTGAGTCCCTTATGATTTGCCACCCGCGGGTGGTACTTACAATTCGATGCCTATTCGCGCGAGTGGGACAGGCCTGTTCTGAGTTACAGTTGATTTTTAAATCCCAAAATTTTACATTCATATATTTGACAAGTTGTCAAATGTGTGTTTTGTTATTTGTATTGACGCTGCCGCTTCGCAGTCGCGTGGTCGCGTAGGTTTGTGCAAAGCATTAAGCCGGAAAATAGTATGAACGTAACAGATCTGTATAAGTAGAATATCATTGGATTGAAATGTTTTTTCCATACTAACGAGGGCCACATTTGCGTAGAAAATAGAGCGAGAAGTGTATGTTTTGACGCAATTAAGTATGTCTCTTTTTGCCACTTACAAATTTGGAAATACAATATGTCACGTAAATCGGTTCAGCTGTTTTAAACTGATGATGGAAAACACTAAACAGACACAATTTCGCTTTTATAATGTTACTAGCTGTCCCGGCAAACGTTTCTTTGCCATATTATAAAGTATATCGCCCCGTATTATTTTATTGAAGTGAGTAAATAATTATGTCACCATGGCAACGTCCATCGCTATCCCGTGGCCCGCGTCGCGCAAACAATGGTCGTCGTCAGTCTCGAGTTGTAATAATTTACTATTATTTATGCAACAAATGCACTTATAAATATAATAAGTACCCAGTAGCCGATTCTCAGACCCACTGAATATGCATATAAAATTTGGTTAAAATCAGTAAAGCCGTTTCGGAGGAGTACGTGGACTAACATTGTGACACGAGAATTTTATATATAAGATATGGAACTAATGACGAATGAAAACTATCGTTGCTTGCGGTCACCGCGCACTTTATTATGCATCAAATACGAATAATAAAAACTATGCATTGAATATTGTACAGTGAGATTATTTGCTGGGAAAAGCAGGAATAACGTTAAAGTTAAGGTTATTCTCAAACTAAGCCAGAAGGAGGGTTATGTTTTTCGAGAGTATGTATGTATGATTATTTGGTACGCTCCGTAGCCTGAGCTCGATGGATTTTAGTTTGAGTTCGTTAGATTTCTTTTAATATAATATGCAGTACGAAACTGGGTATAGTTAGGTATATATAGATGCAGTCGGGATTTTATTTTTAAATTACCTTTTTTTACTTGTTGCTTAGAAATTTAAGCCCCTAAAAGAATGTTTACGTTGTTTATTAATATCTACAATGTGTTATTTTACGCGAGGCCACAGATAAAGTCGAGCTTGCTATATGTTGTTATGTGTTATTTCAATGGGCGTATATAAGGGGGGGGGGGGGGGTCTGGACCCCCCCCCCCATACTATCCATCTTACTTGTGAAAATAATAAGTATTATACTGTGGAGCGTATTACTTTTTTAAAATAAATATATTCAACATTCCGATATTCAAATTTTAAAAAATACTTTTGATTTCCTAAACACGTTACCTATTTGCTGCTGTGGAACCCTTCATGGGCGAGTCCAACACGCACTTGGCCGTTTTTTAAGTTAGGGACCCCCCCTTACCAAAGCTATATACGCCCGTGGACTTATTTGCGTGCTAAAACTAAAATTTTAAAGACTGGTCAAACATCAATTTGATTGGTGTAGAAACAAAAGATTTAAAGTAAAAAGGAACAAGTATTTTTCTCAATTGACATCCAAGTGTTTTTTTAAATATAAGTAAAACATTCATTGCATCTATGCAGGTTCGCATATATTTTTTCTGTGATATTTTTATTATGTTCTATATAAATATGTTGTATATTTATAGTACTGTTATGTTAGTTGTAAGCAGTAAGACTCACTCACAAGGCAGAGTAGGTATTATTGCAAAGTTTTGTCAGTGTTAAAGATTATATATTTTTTAACTTTACATGCCCAAATAATAATAATTACATACATATGACTTGATATTTATGATCACAATTTTTTATTAAGATAATGTAATAAACAAAGCATGCAGGCACAAAATTTAAACTGCTTAAAAGTTTCCATGTTTTATCAGCTTCTGAATGGTAAGGTCTTTAAAAATATTGAGAATTTATATTTGACTTGTCTAGATTGTTTCTTTTAGTGTTATTTGACTACAACTCGAACATACCTTCAAGTTTTTCATGGGCAAATGTTTGTATTTTGACATATACTTTATCTATGGTACCTTTAGGGTCGTTGCCATAGCACCGAGGTTGTTTACTTCAGACTTCAATAAAATATTCTTACAATAAAAGGTACTACGTTACAAAATGCATTTCAATCACACAACATATTTGATATTTTTGTTTACATACAAATATTGAAATAGTGTTAGCATTATACAATTACTAATAAATGTGATATATGTGCTATGTGCATGCCTACAATACTTCTATGTGCCTAGTATAAGACTGACTTGTTTGTTGTGATATTTACGATATTTAGATATTAATACCTAACATGCGTACTAAGCTCCTTACAGATCTATAATTATACACAACTAAGTAGGGGCCTGTGGCGCTAATTAAAGCATGTTGATTCTTGTCACTATCCTTTAAACCTTGGTCGCTACATTTTGCTCCACCGTTCCTTAATTGGTCCAAAATAGAACGTGTATTTTTTGTATGTATTCCAATAACTTTTTACTGACCACTTTTAATAGTATAATGTATACAGTGGTTATGGATAAATATATTTGTACGATTTCATATTATTGAATAGTTTAAATTGTAAAATATTTCACGGTTTTTACCAGATTATTGCCTGAGATCTCATAAATATAACATACATATTTAAGAAAAATTATCATAATTTTTAAAAGAAATATTGAAAGCTAAAGCTACATCCTACGTTTATTGTGTTTTGTAGGATGTAGCCTTTGTTGCACCTACTAGTCAACTCATCATTATATTTATAAAATATAAGTGTATACTATTAAATACTTTAAGTATTGTTATGTAGTTGTAAGTTTAGATGTAGTGTAAGAGGCGGAGGAGTGAACGCATCGGATTACTGTTGCAGAGTTTAAGTTTGGATAAGGAGGAACGCAGCGCTAAAATAACGTTCAAAACCGCCAGCGCCGCCGAAAATTTCAGGAAGAAATTCAACAATAAGATGGTCGCCGCTAGCCGACTCACCGTCAACTTGAAATAGATGTAGAATTTTTAAATATAAGCCTGTATCTGATATATTTTTCTTCTGAATATACTGTAAGTAAAAATTGACAAACTAATATTTTCTGTGTAAGAAAAAAAAGGAGGAATGGTAGTTAAATTACATGTAATAGTTACCTTAACAAACCTTTGCTTAAAGCTTACTTTACCTATTATGCACTAATTTTGGTATAAGGCAATATCTCTTTGGATTTTTTAAATTAAACAAACATGTTTATATAATTTCTGGTGCATAAATGATAATATGCAACAAAAAATTTAAATTTTAGTAATTACTAATTATTATTACTATATTTTTTAGTTTCGAGATAGAGCTTTGGCTATGACAGTATTGTCTATGTAAACTGCGCTGTTTCTTACACTGCCATTTAAATAATAATAATATAATTGACTTTAATACGTTTAACAGACATAATATGTTGATATGTATAATATACAGCATGACTGATGAGACATGTTCAATAGTGATATGTAGCTATTATATTAGATGAAAAAAATAATATAAAAAAATAATATCAATTGATCATTGAGTAAATGTAGCTTAAAGTTAAATAATTATTTACCCAACGCATGGACACCGTTCGCGAGAAGGGTAGCGGCGCGGTGTTTCTTTGATGGCGCACGCCGCCGCATATTAATTTACTTAGTGTCCATTATTCATTTATTTAAAGGAAAATTTGGTCAAAAATTAAGTACCTAATTTTATTACATAATTATAATGAGAATCGAGTACCGAGTACTCTCCTTAAGTATTGAACATGTCTCACCAGTCATGCTGTATAATAGAGTCTGGTCATTAAACAAAGAAATATTTTGATAAAGGCCTGAAGCTACTTGTCTTTTTCACTCGCGATCGCCATCTTGTTTTCGCAGGACGTCGTAAAGACAGAGATAGCAGTGTTTTCTTGTATGAGTAAAAGAGACAAGTAATGTTAGACCTCTATTATAATTTCTCCCTGTTCTATGACCATGCTTACATAAAGTGAAAGATCACACATATGAATGATTGTGTGGATTTTTATTTGATCATAACTTGTTAGTTATTATTTCTTGCATTTTAAATAAGTACAACATAAATAGGTTTTGAACCTAGTCTTTAAGCTACACATTTTTTATTATCAAATTGTGTATAACCAATGCCGACAAGAGCGTTGCCACACAGTGTTGTATCCAGATAAAAGAAATCTTTTCCTTCTCTCGGACGAACCAAAATGTTTGCATTTTAAATTTTAAAATTTAAAAAATATTTAAGTAATCAGTTCGTATTATAAAATTATCCATAAAAATTCTAGGATTACACATTAATATGCAACCAGGATCTTTGCATTTTTGCATTGTAAATTTTACTTTATCTGTGTTTCTTATGACTAGAGTAGGACACGTATTTTTCAAATCACCTGTCATGAAACCGTTTTTATTTCTAGTTTTGTTTAGAAGTTTTATTTCTGTTTTACAAAAAAAAATATGTATCAATCTCACTTGTGCCAATTTGAGTTAATGCTAATCCTGTAAATGAATATTATGCCTTCTCTTTCATTTATACGAAAACTGAGAGAGAAGATAAGGTAAATGACTAGTAGATTGGACAGTACCAGTCATTGGAAAGAGCACAAAAACACAATATTTATTAATGTTGCTTTAAAAGTTTCCTGTTTTTAAAGTAAAAGAACGCCTGTTTTTTTTAAGAAAAACAGTCAGTTTTTAAAGCAACATTAATAAATATGGTGTTTTTATGCTTTTTCCAATGACTAGTACTGTCCAATCTACTAGTCATTTACCCTATGATATTATTTAACCAAGATTAAACTTAATTCTGACTGGCGCAAGTGTACTTCACAACATGTTTTGTCTCACGGTATTGTAAGTGGCAAAACATATTATGGCTAAGCTAAACGAAATTTATTAGAATATAAGCATTTAAAATGATCTTGTTTTTAATTAAGTCATGTCTTACATCAATATTAACTTCATACGATAAGACAAAATAACTACTGTTTAAATATCGTGTTTTGTTGTACCTATGTAAGTATTTTAAATTCTTCGATGAGCTTTGTTATTACTGAAGCCACTTAATATTTCAACACACACATCATATGCACTAACTATGCTACTTTTAGTTATGCAGAAAGTTTGTTTGACTTACAAGTTCTATTTTGTCAGATTTTAAAGGGGGCGTCCACAAATTACGTGAGTTGTTCTTTTGAATTTTTGACCCCCCCTCCCCCCAGGTGAGATTTCGTGAGATTTTATTCAACCACAAACCTCACGTGAGATTTTCAAAATATGGGTTTCTTACGTAAACGTTTGGTTTGACAGTCAGTAGATTTTCTTGCAAACGAATTTGTGAATGATCTTAATCGTATAACAATTACGCTTACGATCGAATCTTAAGCATACGTACAATCTGGATGAAATTGACTAAAATAATATCATTTTGTTGAGAAAAATCGTATTTTTGAAATTACGTGAGATTTGCCTAGACCCCCCCTCTCCCCAACGTGAGATTAGGTGAGATTTGACTCGACCCCCTCCCCCCCTTAATTACCTCACGTAATTTGTTGACGCCCCCAAACCGCTTGAAATTTTTTTTAACACTCGAGCTTAAGTTACACGAAACAGCTGTAGTTTTACACTACATAATATTTACTACATAATATTTTAGAGCTGGTATTTAATCTTAATTTACTTGCTGATAGAGGATATTGGTGGACCCTATAATTAAATAATATAGTTAGGTTGTGTCTTGATTTTTTAGTATATTTTCTTCATTGGTTTACCATTTCCTCTAAATTAAATTTTTTCATTCAAGTCACGTGCACTAAAAATTCTTTTAATATTTTCTGAGATAAGTCGACAGTTACAAATACATAATGTAAATTTATTTTAGATATAAATAATGTTTTGTGTAATGCATTTTAGTATAACAAACATTAACATAATACATAGTATTTAGTTAATGATTATTATTGATTACACATAGGGCGTTAGAAAAATTGGTACTCTGTCACTTTGTTAAAACATAGATCCTTGTTAAAAATATTATAAAGCTCTTATATAAATTAAACTCCGCAAGAAAACATGTAATTAATATGTGGCTTAAAATATTTTAATATTGTTATTTCATATCAATCTCTGTCTGGAATATTCTTTCAAAACCCTTTTTTTTCACTCTTGATCAGACCCGCCACATAATTTGAGTTTTTTATTTACTCTTTGGAATTAAATGATTCTTGTAATTAATTATAGTTGTTTGTTGTTCCTTTCTTTAAGAGTTCATAACATTTTAAAACAGACTTATTAGTGTTAAGTTTTTTTTTATAGTAATATTAGACAATATTTTGTGAAAAATAAATGATGTGTAGAGGACATATTATGTTGTTATTTTTTTACCTCTATGTGATCTCAACACGAAATAAACATATAAAAGTTATTGTTGTTTTAATTGTGTATGTAAAAACCTGTTTTGCATTTATCTTGCATTTTGCATTTGTAAATTCTATTCAAACGTGTAACATTGTAAATAATATTATGATCTGTTGTATAAACACATCAGCCCAAGTAAAGACTGAATCCACAATAAAAAAAATCCTTTTTAACTACTGTCTTTTATTACCTATCCCTCTAATGTAGATAAGCCGAGTCGACATACATTAAAAACGAATTGCATTTTGAATGTCTTCGCAAAAACTCAAAAGTTCTACATGCAGATGTACTATCAGAGAAGTCGATTCCTAGGCAGATGGCGGACCTAAGTAATTTGGTCGCGTTAAGGGGGCGACTTCTTTCTTTTCTCAGCTTTTTAGGGTTCCGTACCCAAAGGGTTAAAACGTGACCCTATTACTGAGACTTCGATGTCTGTCCGTCTGTCTGTCTGTCTCCAGGCTGTAACTCAAAAACGGTAATAGCTAGAGAGTTGAAATTTTCACAGATAATGTATATCTGTTGCCGCTATAACAACAAATACTAAAAACAAAATATAATTAATATTTAAGGGGGGCTCCCATACAACAAACGTGTTTTTTTAACCTTTTTTGCTCTATAGCAATAATGACAATAGGTAGGTACTTACTTGATTTTTTTTCAAAGTCCTTAGTTATATATGAACTTTAATATTTAATAATAATTAATATAGGAGAAGGTGGTAATGTGGCCCCCCACTTTGTTTATCGAGCATTATTTAAAAAATATAGGAGTCAGAAACCTAAAAAATACATTATGGGACTTCTTATTCATTTGTTTAAACATGTCTTATCAGGGAATAAATAAAACTCGTGCAGGATAATCGAAAGTTTTAATTATTCTTAATCAATCACATTTGGTATTTTGAGATCAAGTAATGGTAATGTGATCCCCCGGGGATGTCACATTAAATGTATTGCACAAATGAAACTTAACGGCAAAAATAACAAATGTAATAGTCACCTTTGGAGCCTCCACAGGCTACATAGCCCATTAGTCAAAAGCCAAATATTTCTGTTTTTTAACAACAGCTAGCGAAATAAAATCACATACATTTAAAAGTTTCGCCGGTCGCAAGTTTAAACTCGATCGAATGACAATCGAACTTGACAGCCTCTGTTGGATTTGTACGGTGCTATATTAGTAGCATGCCACGAGCATCCCGTTCCACCAAAATTATACTGGATAGCGTTGTTAAAATATTAAAATATTGAATGTGCAGGGGCCACATTACCACCTTTTCCCAATAATATTAAAAGAAAATAAAAAAATAAGTGGGGTCCCATACAAAAAAATACAAAGTTTGGCCTAATTTTGCTCTATAATGGTACGGAACCCTTCATGCGCGAGTCCGACTCGCACTTGGCTGATTATTCTTTTTACTGCTAAAAAACTAAAGCAATCGATTTTTAGATCAGTACAAGGTCTAATATTAGACACCATGTGCATTTTTAGGTACAGCAGTTCTAAGTTCTTAGTTTGATAATAGAATTATATTTTCAGAGAATAGTAATGATATTTGCAGTATAATAAACTACAAAATAACTTTAGTATGTATTGCAAAACTAAAAGATGAGAACCATGTCAGAATATGGATGTAATAATATGTAATAATGTAATAGTATGGAGATTTAGCGATTATTTTTCCTTGGTTATTTGGCAGAGGGAGTAGTCGCTCGATTGCTATCGTATTGATTTTGCTGATATGTAATACGAAATTGCGATTTTTGCGCAATTTTTGCACAATTTTTGCTATCGTTTTGCTTTCGCGAGATACAATATGATAGCCCTGCCGATCACATGACGTAAGAACCTCAACTGCATAGAAATCAATTTCCTCGATGGTACATAAAATTTTATGTACTAGCATCGGCGTGCATAAGGTTTTGACACTGGTAATGCAGCGATATCGGTTCAGTAGTTTTGGTGTGAAAGCAAAACAGACAGACAAACGGACAAAAAGAGATATTTTCGCATAAATTATAATAATAGTGTGGATATAATTTCTAAACTATTAGTATAATTACGTTGTTATGAAGAAATAAAAAACGCCATCTGTTGTCACGCGTTGGAACTACAATGTAAGTTTATTTCATCGATGTTTCCATGGAAATATACCAAAATTTACCATACAACATAATATATTGCGCTAAGCTAAAATAAATAAAAACGCCATCTATTGTTACGTATTATATACGCGCCGGTGCTCGCCTCAGCTACTGCGGCAGGAGTTCGCCTATAATATAGCATGTCTGTGTGCGTGTGGGAACTGTTCACGAACACAAAAATCTTTACGCACACATGACCCCAGAGCCTGCCGCACGAGATCTGCTTGCCTTGACCTTGAGTCATGCGGTTCGCGCGTGTACCTAACTTAATGTTTAATTTCTCGCAAATTGATTGTTGCTATTTTATAAATGTAGGCGTTTTAAATGCGTTCATTTTTTCTATTATATTTTTTACTATTAATATTTAATAATTAACGTCATAAGTCATCTAAAACGTACGAAAGCTAAATTAAAATATATGTGTATGGCAAGTCATGCATTAGGTAGGCACTGCATATTTGCCTTCATGGTATGCACGCCCATGTGTACTAGCTGTTCGTCAAGCTAGTATTTACATACAATATTATGTACTAGCTAAATACATCTTCGTTAAAAGTCGAATAAAAAGTTAAGATATTACTTAAAACTTTATTTGACTCATTTGATTGATAATAGGGGAGTTGCCAACTTTTTAAAAATAGTTTTAAGCGCTTCAGTTGTTTACAATAATACCTGTAAATTAATATTTTATTCGATAATATGCCCTAGAATGATTTAAAAATTTAAATACTTAATTCAAAATATGTCACAAAAACGCGGCATTATGATCACGTGATCACGTGTGACGTCATCGTTCATGAAACAAAACAAGCTTAGAAAGAGCAAAAGTGGGTAAGTATTTAACCTAACAACTGTTGAAATTTTGTTTGACACTGAACGATGACGTCACTGCTTCAGATTGGTGTTTCCAATCACGTGACGTACAGTTAATAAATACAATTTTTTTCAATGTAAAATAAAATAAATCAATAATTATTTTTTCGTTATTTGTATTGTTTTAGAGTTTTTATCAATAAATGTATAAAATTTAATAATTATTTTAAAATTTTAAATATACTGTCGACTCCCCTATTTCATATAACACCACTGTAGTGTACATATCTAAATTTCTTTTATAAAAACCTTTTTTTATATTATTTTGTACTCTTTAGTTTATGGTATTTTGACTTGTTTACTTTTTGATAGATTTTGTCATAAGATTATAATAATTCAACTGGAATATCGAGTGTGCTATTTTATCATTTTCTCCTTCGCACCTTCAAAACAAGAAAGTTGGGCAAGCGATTCACGTCGCAACGACGCGAGGACCGTGCTCACTTCATTGGTGACCCCGACGTGATGGAGAATCTGAACGAGAATGTAACCAGCGAACAAAGGGACGGCGCGGCGGGAGAAACATTTCGCGTTGGCGTACGTATTCCCCCGTTTTACCCTGAAAAACCCGGGTTATGGTTTGCGCAGATGGAGGCGCAGTTCATATTATCTGGCATAAAATCTGACGAGACTAAATTTTACTACGTCACCGGCAACTTGGACTCGCAGTACGCGGCTGAGGTAGAAGATATAATAGCTAACCCTCCACCAACGGCTAAGTACGAAAGATTGAAAAGCGAATTAGTTAAACGACTTTCGGCATCGCGGGAAAAGAAAATAAGACAACTTCTTATGCATGAGGAGCTCGGCGACAGAAAGCCTTCGCAGTTCTACCGCCATCTACTTAATCTTGCTGGCCCGGGAGTACCCGAAGAGTTCCTGCGGAGCATCTGGAGCAGTAGTCTTCCTGCAGGCACCCAAGCCATCGTAGCCTCGCAGTCCAAGACTGGTCTCCCTGAGTTGGCGGAACTAGCCGACAGGATCCACGACGTGGTCGGTCTCCGGATGCCGTCGTCTTCTGCTGTAGCTGCTCCACCACCGTCTTCGAGTGCCCACCCTGAGATTGCCGTGCTGACCGAGCAGGTACAAAAGCTGACAAGCCAAGTGGAACGACTGTCCCGCCCCAGAGGACGTTCTAGCAGTCGCAGTCGCACCCGTCAGCGGTCCCTTTCAATCAGGTCGGAATCTAGCTATCGAAGGTTCCCACTATGCTGGTACCATCAGAAATTCGCAGACCGTGCCCGGAAGTGTGTGAAGCCGTGCGACTACCACAAGTCGGAAAACTCACGGGGCAATCTGTAATGGCGGCCGAGGATTGCCCGAATACCGGTCGCATATTTGTCACCGATCGAAGGTCGAAGGGGCAGTTCTTGGTCGACACCGGAAGCGACCTCTGTGTCTACCCCCGATCGGCGATCCCTAGGCGACTGGAGAAGACCACCTACGTTTTGTGTGCGGCCAATGGGACACCGATACCTACATACGGGTTTATTAATTTAAATTTAAATCTAGGTTTACGCCGTGAATTTTCTTGGCGATTTATAGTTGCCGACGTTACAAGGGCGATAATAGGCGTAGATTTTTTATCTTTTTACAATTTAGTTGTTGATTGCAGGAATCAATGCCTCATCGATAACTATACAAGCCTTTCCGCCCCGGCGTCGCCTGCCCGTCATTGTGGTGATGTGTCTTCGGTGAAGGTGAGTCTTGGTGATTCCGCATATACACACATACTACAGGAATTCCCCGACATTACACGTCCACCTGGAGTACACCGCACTCCGAAACACAATACAGTACATCATATACGAACTACACCTGGACAGCCTGTATCGTGTACACCGCGACGGTTAGCACCTGAAAAGTGGAAAATTGCGAAAGCTGAGTTTGACGCCATGTTACAGGCAGGTACGTGTCGCCCTTCAGAGTCATCATGGGCATCGCCGCTCCATCTGACTCCGTAAAATGACCGAGAGCTGCTGGCAATATATGAGAGCGTAAAATACTTTAGGCATATGGTCGAGGGACGTGACTTTGTGGTCTATACAGATCACAAGCCACTGACATTCGCCTTTCGAAACCGGAAAGAAAACTGTTCCCCAAGGCAGTTCAGGCACCTAGATCTGATCGCTCAATTTACCACAGATATCCGGCATATATCCGGAAAGGATAATGTTGTGGCGGATACACTTTCACGTGTAGAGGAGATTTCTCAGCCTGTGTCCGCTGAAATAATCGCAGCTGCTCAGGTTGAGGACCCCGAACTGAAGCATCTTTTAGATGACGCTACCTCACTACGCTTACAGCGTCTTAAGATTCCGGGTTCGGGTAGCCAGCTCTACTGTGATATTAGCACCGCTACGCCTAGACCTTATGTGCCACAAGAGTTACGCAAAGCTATTTTCAACAGCCTGCATTCTCTTAGTCACCCAGGGGCAAAGGCTTCCATAAGACTAGTTTCCAAGCGATATGTTTGGCCTAGTATTCGGAAGGATTGTCGCGAGTGGGTTCGATCATGTTCGGCTTGTCAGCGATCGAAGATCACTAGGCATGTGTACTCTCCGGTGGGTAACTTTAAACTGCCCTCATCGAGATTTGCTTTTATTCATATTGATCTCGTGGGTCCTTTGCCACTGTGCCAAGGTTTCCGCTATTGTCTCACTGCCGTCGACCGTTTTACGCGATGGCCTGAGGCAATACCGCTTGCTGACATAACTGCAGAAATGGTGGCAAAGGCCCTACTGAGTGGTTGGATCGCTCGATTCGGCTGCCCATCTGATATCGTTACAGATAGAGGTAGGCAGTTCGAATCGGCATTATTTAAGAGCTTATCTACGATCGCTGGCTTTCAACACCGCAGAACCACTGCATACCATCCTGCCTGCAATGGACTGGTGGAGAGATTTCACCGTCAACTCAAAGCCGCAATCATATGCCATGCAAATGACAGTTGGGTGGAATCCCTCCCATTAGTACTGTTAGGCATTCGCGGATCTTTCAAAGAGGATGTTCAGGCTTCAGCAGCCGAAATGGTGTACGGTCAACCGATACGGCTTCCGGGTGAGTTCTTTGACCCTCAGGCTGATGAGACTAGCGATATGACGGAGTACTTGTCAAAACTTCGAAGTATTGTCAGGAAACTCCGCCCATCACCTGCGGCTAGGCACAACAGCAAATTCAAAACTTTTGTTCATAAGGATTTATCTTCCTCAACTCATATTTTCTTGAGGGACTGTACTGGCGGTGGTTTAAAGCCAGCATACTCTGGCCCGCATAAGGTTGTGGAAAGAGGGGACAAAGTTTTCAAAATTTTAGTAAATGGTAAGCAGGTTACCGTATCAATTGACCGGATCAAGCCGGCCTTCATACTGAGTGACCCTACCATCACACCATACTCACAACATAATACTAACACGCGCCAAGACACTCCACACTTACTACTCAACAGTAACACCCATCACTACACTCCTGCGGATAACTGCGACTTACAACCCGCTGATGATAACATCATTAGAACGACGAGGTCAGGCCGTCATGTAAAATTTCCGGACTATTATCGCCCTTGACGGTCTCTGGAGGGGGGTGATGTAGTGTACATATCTAAATTTCTTTTATAAAAACCTTTTTTTTTATATTATTTTGTACTCTTTAGTTTATGGTATTTTGACTTGTTTACTTTTTGATAGATTTTGTCATAAGGTTATAATAATTCAACTGGAATATCGAGTGTGCTTTTTTATCATTTTCTCCTTCGCACCTTCAAAACAAGAAAGTTGGGCAAGCGATTCACCTCGCAACGACGCGAGGACCGTGCTCACTTCACCACCATATTTTTTTTGAGTTAGGTATGATACTCCATTTACAAAATAAAATATTATACAAAAATATTCTTATTTACACTAACATAGACTGCTATCGGAGATTGCGTTCCGATACGTCATGTCAGCTCATGTGATTCCTGTTTGAGCTTGTTTTAAAATGTCTTTAAGTGGGCCCCTAAACGACCAATTTTATTACGCAATATCATTTATTGTCAAATAAATATTCAATACTAGCTATTGCCCGCGACTTCGTCCGCGTTAACATAGTATAATAACAAAGATTTAAAGATTAAGATAGCTTTCTCCTTTTTGTGGTTCCTTATACAAAGGGTAAAAACGGGACCCTATATAAGCAAACGTCAAAAAACTTTCATGTTTCTAACTCAAGAAATGACGGACTTGCATTGAAACTTTCTACCCCAATTTCACCCCCTTGGGGGTAGAATTACCAGAAACACTTAAATACGTATCCATTCATTTTTAATCAGCAGTCCAAAAATAAAATTTCAAGTTTCTAACTTAAGAAATAACGGACTTTCATTCAAACTTTCAAACCCCAATTTTACCCCCTTGGAGGTAGAATTTCCAAAAACGCTTAAATACTTATCCATTCATTTTTAATCAGTAACCCAAAAATAAAGCTTCATGTTTCTAACTCAAGAAATGACGGACTTTCATTCAAACTTTCAACCCCGATTTCACCCCCTTGGGGGTAGAATTTCCAAAAACGCTTAAGTACGTATCCATTCATTTTTAATCAGCAGTTCAAAAATAAACTTTCATGTTCCTAACTTAAGAATTGACGGACTTTCATTTAAACTTTCAACCCCTATTTCACCCTCTTGGGGGTAGAATTTCCAAAAACGCTTAAGCACGTATCCAATCATTTTTAATCAGTAGCCCAAACATAAAATTTCAAGTTTCTAACTTAAGAAATAACGGACTTTCATTCAAACTTTCAACCCCTATTTCACCCCCTTTGGGGTAAAATTTTCAAAATTCCTTACTTAGTGGTTGTCTACTTAATAAAACAACCCTACTCACCAAATTTCATGGCTGTAACTTTAACAGTTTTTGCTCAGCGATGATGAATCAGTCAGTCAGTCAGTCAGTCAGTCAGTCAGTCAGTCAGTCAGTCAGTCAGTCAGTCAGTCAGTCAGTCAGTCAGTCAGGACATGTAATTTTATAAGTATAGATCAACCATAGACGGTCTATAATCGTCAATCGTCTAGAGCCCGCTAACATTATTGTTTTAAAAAAACAATTGCGTATTCTTGAACCGTTAAAGCTCAAGCTTGTCTTT
The DNA here is from genome assembly GCA_963422495.1 of Polyommatus iphigenia. Taxonomy (NCBI): domain Eukaryota; kingdom Metazoa; phylum Arthropoda; class Insecta; order Lepidoptera; family Lycaenidae; genus Polyommatus; species Polyommatus iphigenia. The sequence continues at coordinate 42,219,602 of OY730177.1, read as the reverse complement.
AACATTAAGGTCGTCTTTAACTGGACGCGACGAGGTAATTGTTTTTGAAGGTGATAAAGGATGCGATGTTAAAGTATTGCGGCATTGCGTCTAGCAGCTGTCGGTACTGCGGCGTGAACTCCTCGGGGTTGAAAATCTTGTGCGCGTGGTGCGATATCTCCGCTATAACCGACTTTCTCGGTAGCGACATCTGGGGACGAAAATAGTTATTATTTACACCTCCAAATACTGTGTGGGACTAAGGGCCAATTCAGACCGTTTTGACAGACAGCGTGAGACGTCGTGCAAATCTACAAATCCATGCAAAATTAGAAATGCATCTACGCGTCGCGTTGCGGTCTGAATTGACACCTAGGCGACACTGCACCAAAGCAACACTTCACATTCAGTAGCACTGACGTTTTGTCGTGTAGCGTCGCTGCCACATAGTGCGGCTGCTGATAAGATTTTATTAATCAAATAATATTTAGCCGCGACGTCGCTCCGATGCAGCATAGTGACGCTTAGTGGCTACGACTACGCACACTAGGCCGAAGTTACGCGGCGTTAATTCCGCATGATTCCGCCTGCAATGTATTTTAAATTACCGATGACATACTGTTCCGTCGCGTTCCGTCCGTATTTTGTATGCGTTTGACATTGTGGACGTAATCATGCGGAATTCACGCCGCGTAACTTCGGCCTAGTGTGTTTGGACTTTAGACACTAAAAGTGACTTTCCGATCTTTTACGCGACCAGCCGCAACCGACAAAAATTAAGATGAAATGCCACTTTATGACATAAACTATAGGTATCAATTTCTACTGACATGTGTGTGGCGAGTTGGCGACCCATGCTGCCGCCGTTTGTGGCGTAAAAGCTAGTGGCGTAGAGTAAAATGAAACATATAGCCTATGTCATTAAGTGGCATTTTAATTTATTCGGTCGCGGTCGTTCGCGTCAAAGATCGGAAAGTCACCTTTAGTGGGGTCTAACCTTTATTTTTAAGATATCGTTTATTTACTAGCACTCACGTCAAAAGTGAGCTGGAACTCGAGCGTCGGCAGGAATTCGCTGACGGTGCCTATGGCGTGCACGATCACGTACACGGGGCGATCGCGGTGCGTGCGCGTCGCCCGCAGCGGCGAGTTGAACGTCCACGATGTGAGGTTAACACCAGCACGCGGCGTTATCGTGATCATGTTGTACGTTGGCCCTGGAGTTGATATTTAAAATTATTTTTTTATTCAATAAACCTACATGTAAAATAATTATATCTCATGTTTAATGTTATTCGAAATCCCTGTTTTACAATTATTACTACATCAATATGCGGCATAATACGTTCAATAATCAACGTTGAATGTTTAAACTACTACGTTCGCAAAATCATGCACTCTGAGGCCCAATAGATTGTTAAAGTTAATGCTCCTATCATGTTGCCTGCCTCTTTCGTTTTTTATAATTATTATGACTTTTGAGTGAAAAGACATGACATTTTAACACGTTCACGATATAATTAATCTTTATTACACTTCGGCATTGTGCGCTACTGATCGCATTATGCTCTGCAACATGAAAACAGAGAATATAATTTATACATGTCGTAGGATTATTTGATAAATCGAATTTTCGCGAAAATTCTAGGGATTTTTCGAAAACACGGATAATTAGATAATGGTGATTACATTTTTCAATTATCCATATAAATTAGGTTTTATGGGAAAACGCGAGTTGCCTAAGTAACATTGCACATTCTTAACGCTGATTGGCTTGTTTTTTTGCTTACTGGCCAACTCTTATTCTGATTGGTTACTATCTTTTCATATGTATCTTTGAGGTAATATACCATAGAATTATAAAGGACATAACCTCAGAATTAGTTTCTGGTTCTGTTAAACTTTCAGCACTAATTTCACTTGTAGGTATCAGTCATTTTGTATTCACAGACACACTTTTAGAAAAATTTTCGCACTAATTTCCAAGTCCAACTGCAATTTTAAACACATTAAGGGCCTTATCACACTGGCGATTAGCGAGCGGTTTGAAAGCGACGCGACTGCGCAGCGCGCACGCCGCGATTGCGCGACGTGCACGCCGCGACAGCGCAGCGTCGTCGCGGCGTGGCGTGGACGCCATTTTGTACACTCGTCTAGGGAATTCCCTATTAAACGTGGACGCCATATTGTACACTCGTCTAGGGAATTCCCTAGACGAGTGTACAAAATGGCGTCCACGCGACGCTGCGACGACGCTGCGCTGTCGCGGCGTGCACGTCGCGCAATCGCGGCGTGCGCGCTGCGCAATCGCGTCGCTTTCAAATCGCTCGCTAATCGCCAGTGTGATAAGACCCTTAATATCAAAAACTGCTAGCTCGCTTACAAAAACAACCACAAACAAAACAACGCGTGACAATGAATTGACATTTAAAACGTCAAGTCTTCAACCAATCAGAGAAGATGTTGTTGTGAGGCGCTTAAACCGACCAATCAGTGATTTTTTTCTATAATAACTAACGATTCGTTTCGCAATCGTACTAAGGCGACTCGCATTTTCGCGAAAACACTACCTTTTGTCAGTAAGATTGAAAAATGTAATCAACATTATCTAATTATCCGTGTTTTCGCGATAACCCTAGAATTTTCGCGAAAATTCGATTTATCTAATCATCCTACGACATACATATCGCATATTAAAGCATACCGTTGAGTACGTAGTGTATGGTACAGGTGTGGGCGTCACACCGACGGCCCTCCTCCCGCAACTCGTGTTGAAACTCATCGGGCGGCGGAAAGTTCACGAATATGCTGTCAGACCTGCACAAATATATCGTGTTATCATTTAGTATGCCATTGCTCAATTTTAATTAATTTATTATATAATGTATATGTACGTTGTACACACAATCCCTTACAGATAAAAACTTAATAATAAACTTAATAAAGGTCTAAGGTCTTGACTCTTGTTTATTATTTTATTATATAATTTAATTTGTCAAATATAAAGAATTTTATATTCGACAATCAAATTATAGAATATTATATTTTTAGAACATTTTGCCGAGATGTATACGTAATACGCAGCTATTGTACGTCTATATTGTGTCGCTCTTACTTACTAGAACCTTTTAATTACCTTAAAGGGGGTGGCACACGTACGAACTTAAAGTACGCGAGTTTTAAGTTCGCAAACTTACTCGGCTCGCGTCGGTGACACACGAGAATCGCTCACGCTGAATTTTCATGCCCCCAGGCTCGCGGCTCGCGGCGCGCAGATCGCGGCTCTTTGCTGACACACAGGCGATTAAGATCGTCGAGCCATAAGTCCGCGTACTTACTCGCGTGTCTGTCACCCCCTAAAAACTATTAAAATTGAAAAATAAAAACCACATCCAACTCACAAATAGGCATCGAATCTCGGTCTATACAGCGGCACGTCACAGTATACAGCTCTCTCACAGTCTTCCGCAGTAACGCGGCTTATATGCAGCGAGCGGTTATACGTTTGTATGGCGTCGCCTGCTGCGAACACGCCCAAAGCGTCGACTTTAGTCACTAGAATGCCTGAACGACTATCGATCACTTTCATATCCTCGTCGAAAGACGTTATTTTTGTGTGCTGCAAGTAAAAAAAAAACATCTGAATCATAATGAGCCTGCTGTCTGATGATAACTAGGTATTATTAAAATCTGTCGATTCTGATAAAAATGAATGCAATATATCGCCACTCCAGCGCCACGAACTATCATAACAATAGTTGTAATTGGTGAGTACAACTATTGTTATGAATTATGATAGTTTGTTCTATTTTAGGGCGCGTTCCGACGTACGCGTCGTCTGCTGTAGTGTTTAGCAAAAAACAAGCGCAGAACGCGCTGAATCCGCGCACGTCTGAATAGTATGGTAAAAAACGTTTATTTATATCTGTCTGTCTCCAGGCTGTATCTGAAGTACAACTATGTAATTCTGTAGCCGCTATAATAACAAATACTAAAATCAAAATAAAACCTCCCATTATACCCTAATTTCTAACTAGCTTTAAACATTAACCATAGCAATGAAAACTGTATCGTTGAATAATGTACGAAAATACTCACAAACCAATAATGTCTCTGAGTGGCATATCCCGCGGGCGCGTACGGGTCGAAGGGCACGAACATGAGCGCGACGCACGCAGCCGACGCCGGCCCAAGCACCGCCCACAGGTAGCGACGTGAGAACACCAGCTCGATACCACACTGAAATAATAATAATAACTTCTACACCACTTTGGCCGACGATGGCCGGCTTCATTGAAACCAGACCTGGTAGGAGTAATTTTATAGTGCCAAAGTGTGTGCGCAGTACACGAGAGCACTCTCTATTCCTTTACTCTCATAACCCAGTGGGACGGAAGACCGACACGACTGGCGAGAGATCAGGCGCAGGACAGACTTTTTACGTGTCCATCCGACGCATGGATCATCTTACTTGTCAGAGAATTAGGCGATCAGCCTGCATCGTCCTAACCAAACTTGGAAATTACATGTTTCCAACGCGGGAATCGAACTCACGACCTCCGCGTCAGGAGCCATGTTCTAAACCACTGGACCACGGAGGCGTTAGCTGAAATAATAATTGATATGAGAACGCACAAAGAGCCACTACGCAGCAATGAGAAGACGCCCTACGGCACACGCCAAATTATTTGCATGAAATCGTATGAGCTAAGCTGCACTACGCGGCAGCGGCGCTGCGCGGCTCAAAACGTAAGCGATATGGAACGTAAAGTGAAATGAAACTCCGCTGCAGTGTTTTATCACCTAGTGCCGTCTCGCCTTCACGTCAAAATGTATAAAAATTGCTTGATTACTAGCCTGCAGTTCCTGCATGGTCTTAATATCAATTCAGACCGCAACGCGATGCGTAGATGCATATCTAAATTTGTATTGAATTGACAGATTTGCATGACGTCTCATGCAATTGAAGTTTGTCGAATCCATACAAATTTTGAAACGCATCTACGCGTACTGTTGCAGTCTGATTTGACCCGTCCATCTTGATCATGGCTAAACGCTATTTTGTGTGTACCGGCACAGCGAGGGCGAGCAGCGCGAGGGCGGCGCTGACAACGGCGATGGTGCAGTCGGGGCAGGCGGCGCCGGAGCGGCCCGCCACCGGCAGCAGCAGCGCGCTCAGCCGCACCGCCTGCGACAGCAGCAGCAGCACTGACGGCACGCTATGGTGTATCACTATACCGGCACAGCGAGGGCGAGCAGCGCGAGGGCGGCGCTGACGACGGCGATGGTGCAGTCGGGGCAGGCGGCGCCGGAGCGGCCCGCCACCGGCAGCAGCAGCGCGCTCAGCCGCACCGCCTGCGACAGCAGCAGCAGCACTGACGGCACGCTATGGTGTATCACTATACCGGCACAGCGAGGGCGAGCAGCGCGAGGGCGGCGCTGACAACGGCGATGGTGCAGTCGAGGCAGGCGGCGCCGGAGCGGCCCGCCACCGGCAGCAGCAGCGCGCTCAGCCGCACCGCCTGCGACAGCAGCAGCAGCACTGACGGCACGCTATGGTGTATCACTATACCGGCACAGCGAGGGCGAGCAGCGCGAGGGCGGCGCTGACGACGGCGATGGTGCAGTCGGGGCAGGCGGCGCCGGAGCGGCCCGCCACCGGCAGCAGCAGCGCGCTCAGCCGCACCGCCTGCGACAGCAGCAGCAGCACTGACGGCACGCTATGGTGTATCACTATACCGGCACAGCGAGGGCGAGCAGCGCGAGGGCGGCGCTGACAACGGCGATGGTGCAGTCGGGGCAGGCGGCGCCGGAGCGGCCCGCCACCGGCAGCAGCAGCGCGCTCAGCCGCACCGCCTGCGACAGCAGCAGCAGCACTGACGGCACGCTATGGTGTATCACTATACCGGCACAGCGAGGGCGAGCAGCGCGAGGGCGGCGCTGACAACGGCGATGGTGCAGTCGGGGCAGGCGGCGCCGGAGCGGCCCGCCACCGGCAGCAGCAGCGCGCTCAGCCGCACCGCCTGCGACACAGCAGCAGCACTGACGGCACGCTATGGTGTATCACTATACCGGCACAGCGAGGGCGAGCAGCGCGAGGGCGGCGCTGACAACGGCGATGGTGCAGTCGGGGCAGTCGGCGCCGGAGCGGCCCGCCACCGGCAGCAGCAGCGCGCTCAGCCGCACCGCCTGCGACAGCAGCAGCAGCACTGACGGCACGCTATGGTGTATCACTATACCGGCACAGCGAGGGCGAGCAGCGCGAGGGCGGCGCTGACGACGGCGATGGTGCAGTCGGGGCAGTCGGCGCCGGAGCGGCCCGCCACCGGCAGCAGCAGCGCGCTCAGCCGCACCGCCTGCGACAGCAGCAGCAGCACCGACGGCACGCTTATCACGGCTTCGAGGAGTAGATGCTGCCACGCTGTAGACATGATGGTGTTAAGCGAATCATAAAAAATCAGGGAGCTATCTATGTTATTGTAAAAATGTTATCATAAGCAAACTTTTAAGAATTTGAAATTGAGTTACAAAATTCTGTAGAAATAAACTGTCTAAAGTTGAGACCGCGCTTTACGGCAGTAGAATGACGCGACGTGGATCGTGATACAGGATACAGAATAATTATGTATCCTTATTATTTATTACATTATATCTCTAAACATTAAAGAAAATTTGAGCCTCGCCTTGCTCCACTGCCGTTTAGTTAATAATATTGAGATCATGAACGTAGAAAAAAAGGCGGACGGAGTCTTATTATACACAATACTGTGTCTTCAGAGTCGGCCACGCACACATTCTTACGCCTGTCAAATGGTATGGACTAGCGTATTAATGTGTGCGTGCGGACCGTGTGCATGCAGTCAGCTGGCCGACTCTGAAGGACACAGTTTTGTGTATGGTGGGACTCCGTCCGCCTTTTTTTATTCGTCCATGATTGAGATTATATTCGTAGCTTTAATCATTTTATATTAGAACTAGATGACGCCCGCAACTCCGTTGCGCTAACATTTGTTTATCGTGCAGGAAGTGTACATATTTTTGGGATAAAAAGTATCCTATGTCCTTTCCCGGGACTCAAAGTATCTCCATACCAAATTGTAGCAAAATCGGTTCAGCAGTTTGGGCGTGAAGAGGTAACAGACAGACAAACAGACAGACATACTTTCGCATTTATAATATTAGTATGGATGGATATTTAAAATACCTGCAGGTCTTAACCAGTGCAGCACGGACAGGGATATCAGCGCCCCAAGTGACATGATAGTCAGCGGCAAAGATAGTAAATAGCGGATAGGCGCAGTAGACGGGAAGACCAGTAGAACGACCAGGGCCACTGTGATTAGTAGACGAGTCGCCGCCATCGCCTGGGCTACTCGCTTGAGGCGGCTGAGACCACACTGTAATCATAAAGTAGACGAAAAGTGTTCACTGACCCTCGATATAAAGGTACCGTTGCGACGCGGCAAGCGACCGCGACCGACAGAAATTCAAATAAAATGCGACTTTATGACTAAGGCTACAGGCCGGTTCTAAGATCGGAAAATAACCTTAATAGCGATGCCACAGTATACTCATATTTATGTATGCTGGCCCAAGGGTACCGCGCATTTTTCGTTGAAGACACTAATCTTCTTTAGACAAATGGTAAAGCAAATGACTTTGCGTATTTGGACGCGGAGCTAACGCCATCTGTTTATGAATCAATGTAGCGTGCATTAGGTTGCCAAGCTATTACATATTCCGGCTAGATGTCGCATTTAGCGATTTATTTCGCAGAGTTGGGCAGAGTAATAATAAACAGAGATGAATAATAGTGAAAATAGATTTTTTGTATTTTATGTATAATGTATTCAAAATGTCACATGACAGACAAAAGACCTTGAATATATTTTACACGCTACGAAATTATTTCTATTCTGTTGAGTAGGAACTGTCTCGACTCTCGATATTGCCTTTTTTATTTGTCGAATGTTTTTAATGTTCTTCCTTAAGGTACAATTCCGTGCATCGCGATCGATCGCGGTCGTGCACGACCTACGACTGTCGTCGGACGCTCGCGACCATAGTCAACGTATGAAAATGTATGGCACCGCTTCCGAGGCCCGCGACTGACGCGCGCGGCCTACGACTGTCGTAACTCGTAAGCCGCGCGCGATCGTGTCTTGAAGTTATGACAGTCGCGCACGACCGACGACAGTCGTAGGCCCCGCGCGACCGTGTCAAAGTTATATGGCACGATCGCGCGCGGCTTACGACAGTCGTAGGCCGCGCGCGTCAGTCGCGGGCCTCGGAAGCGGTGCCATACATTTTCATACGTTGACTATGGTCGCGAGCGTCCGACGACAGTCGTAGGTCGTGCACGACCGCGATCGATCGCGATGCACGGAATTGTACCTTTACAATCTATACTACCTTTCTAGTCCTCCAAGCGTCGAAGGCGTGCGAAGCGGCGACTGCTGCTATGACAAACGGCATCCAGTACAGCGGCCCCACCAGCCAGGGACGAGACAGATATCTGTCACACACAAATTAATTAAGGGCCTGTTTCACCACTTCCTGATAAGTGCCGGATTGGTTATCTACAACTTATCTGACACGCCATCTTTTAGATAGATAAGTTAGGTTAGTTTTCGTTAGATAAGTTAGGCCCCTTAAACAAAATATATTAAATCCTGAGTGACACCCATGGAATAAACAAGAAATCTTTATAAGTGTTTTACATGATGTTACATGCGAACGTAAAATATGTGGTTGTTTTGTGTCGTTTGTTTTGTCTCTTTAGGTATTAAAATCCTTAAGTATGTAGTATGTATGTAGTTATGTACTATCGGAGAAGTTGATTCATAGGCAGATGGCGGACCTATGTAATTTGGTCGCTTTGTGTCAAATCGTGATCACGATTCACGAATCACGATTAACATTGAATTGATGTAATTCGACTAAATGACGTAGGTTCGTCATATGCCTATAAATCAACTTCTCTTACAGTACTGTATATTATATACATTATATTCTTAAAGATATAGGCAATAATTGTAATGTTCACCTTAGTTGTGAGGTGGTGTTGACCATTATGAAAGTACAGAGAGCTACGGCGGCAAACCCCGCGAGCACGCTCACCACTCTACTGACAACTGACAGTAGAAGCTCAATGACTAAAGAACGATCTGAAAGACATACAAAATTGAACACGTAAGTAGAAGAACACAATAACTAACATTTTGTAACATACGAACATTTACTCATTTTTTTCATAATAATTTGAACGAACCGTAAGAGAATATCCTATATAAGATAATATAACCTAAAACCAGTTAAATGTAAACCCAAGACAATATATAGACGTTGTTTTTCGCGTATGGACACTAATAAATTGAAGCTCGATGCGGCGGAGATTGATTGGGAACCACTTAAATCAGAGATCTCTTTAGACAATAAAGTCCAAATTTTTAATAGTAAAATTGATGATCTGTTCGACACTCACGCACCTTTTAAAAGAGTTAAACTAAAACATTAACCAGCACCGTGGATGTCGGAAGAAATTAAATCGTATATAAGACGCAGGGACCGGGCATTCCACAAATATAGGTCTAATCGTACCGATAATAACTGGATTTATTTTAAGGCTGCAAGGAATCGGTGTAACCAGGTGATTCGCAATGCAAAACGCCGACACTTCATCAATAGCTTAACATCTTATTCTTCTTCATCTGCTAGCATTTGGAAGCACCTTGGCACTATGGGAATTGGCAAATCACGTCATGATAATTTGCAAAGTTCTATTAATCTGAATGACATAAATCTGCATTTTTCTTCGTACACTGCATTGGACACTCAAACGAAATGTCAAACCATTACGTACTTAAATAATTTACCATTTGCTATCAGTGAAGTTTTCCATTTTTCACCAATTACTTCGGGTGAGATCAAAACTATAATCAGATTGACTCCAAAGCCATAGGCTGCAGTGGCGAAGCCTCCATAGAACACGATTCCTACCGGCTTACCTTGGCCAATTTTAATATATACATTTTTTATTATTAATAATTATAGCTTACCCCGCTTCCTACAATTTCATAAAAATAATTCGCCATGTATTTAAAATCACGCAAACGCACACATACCCGTTTTTACGATCGCACTCAAAACGCGTACGTACTGCTCCGGTGGCCGGGGAACTCGCTCAAAACATCGGGAATCCAAACATTTGAAATGTATGAAATTCACGCACACATACACATTACTACTACATGCAAACGACTCGTCGATATTGTCGAACAACAAGCCGATCCCACATAGCCTACCTAGTCTTTATTTGTCATGTGTTAAGGTTTAGTTTCGCATGTTTCGCTTTAAAAGATTTCGTCCAATCACAACAGAGCTAATTGCAGCTGCGGCCGACCGGCGCGTGCTGTCATTTCAATTCACAATACAATTATATTACGCGGTCATTTGCACTCATTTTGTACTGTTATTATTGTAATATGCAAAATTTTGTTTATTAAGTTAGTGGGCTAGCTTGATTGTAATGTTATATAGTTTAAAAGAATCGAAAGTAGTGAAACTTTACTTGCCAAGTGTTGTGTTGTGTTTTTGTTTGTTACATCGTAAAGGTTGGTTTGTTTTACTTACTTTGAAATTAGTCGTGACACGGTTAGGTGAGAAATGGTAGCATTAGTACAAATTGACTGTTGTCTTACGGATTACCTATTAAATGACTTAAATTCGTTCTATTAAATAACGACGACAGACGACAAATAACAAAATTAAACATTTAGGTACGTATTTCTGCTGATATTTCTTTGCTACTAGCTTTTGCCCGCGATTTCGTCTGCGTGGACTTCAGACAGGTAGCCTATGTTCCTTTCCATGTTTGACATGGGATGCATGCAAAATTTCATCTAAATCCAGTTTTGCATGATTGAGTAACAAACATCTACACTGGCAAGTCAGGATTCACTTATTTTTGGTGTGTGAGTGTGAGTGACGTGTGCTTAAAACGGCTTTTTTTAAAGCCACTTTTATCATACTCGACATGCACTGTTCATATAATACCAGTGATGTCATGTATGGTGAAGGTGGTGAATACTAACAACACTAACACTGCATGCAACGCACACAATGCAAGCAAAGCACCCTAGTAGTTATGGAAAAGGTAAACTAACACACTTAATACAGGTATGTAATTTATTGCACGTTTTTTTTACAAGAATTGAAATTTTGCTTATTCACGAGTTAGCCGTTTTTTGGTCCGGCTTTACCTTTTTTTTTTTTCACCCCACGCCACTGATAGGCTGTGACAACATCAGTCGGCAGATGCTACTGCCTATTATTGATGAAGTCTTGCCAGCCATTACTCACATTATAAACTTTTCTCTAGAATCTTCTTCATTTCCCAAACTATGGGGTAAAGCCTATATTCGTCCTTTACCTAAAATCCCTAATCCATTACAGCCGTCCCATTTTCGTCCTATTTCCATTCTTCCCTTTTTATCCAAGGTTCTAGAGGCATGTGTTCAAAAGCAGTTCTCCGGGTTTGTATTCCAAAACAAAATCCTCTCACCACTCTAATCAGGGTTCAGACCCGGACACAGTACCACTTCTGCTTTGCTAAAAATAACTACCGATGTAAGGGCTGGCATGGAGGATTCAAAGATTACTGTTTTGGTTTTGATAGATTTTTCCAACGCATTTAATAATGTTGATCATGACATCCTGTTAACGATTCTTTCTCGTATACTCTCACCTGAAGTTTTGAATTGGTTTCGCTCCTATCTTCGAGGACGCCAGCAGAGTGTTAAGGTTGATGATTCCTATTCTACTTGGGTGGATTTGGAAGCTGGCGTACCTCAAGGCGGTATTCTCTCTCCTATTTTGTTTTCATTATTTATTAATTTCATATCCCTAGTTATACTATTTTCTGCGTATCACCTTTATGCCGATGACTTGCAACTTTACATCCAGGAGAGGGTTGAAAATTTACCTACCGCTATCAGGAAAATGAACCGGGACTTAGAGGCGATATGCACGTGGTCTGCTAATTTTGGTCTTCATGTAAACCCTAATAAATGTCAAGCCATATTGATTGGCAGCTCACGTTTGTTAAGCCGAGTAGACGTTGGAGCCCTACCACCCATTGTCTTTGTTGGCAGTGTTATCCCATTTAGCTCTAGCGTTAAAGATCTCGGGCTACACATAGACACTAACCTCGACTGGCGTACCCACATTACCAACGTCTGTCGTAATGTTACCGGCTCCCTGCGATCTCTTTACCGTCTGAAAAACTTTTTGCCTCACAATATAAAGTTGTTGCTGGTTCAGGCTCTCATAGTGCCACTACTCGATTATGGTGATGTGTGTTGTTTTGAACTCCGGGAGGAACTGCTTCACAAACTTGACCGTATGTTAAACAACTGTATTAGATTCATATTTAATCTTCGTAAGTTTGATCACGTTTCTTATTACCGATGTAAGTTGAACTGGAAATATTAATAAAATATGTATTTTATTGTTTATGTACGTTTATTTTAATTAATTATATATAATTAGTTTTATTAATTATTTATATATAAATCCATTTGTTTTATCGTTAATCCTTTGTATCTCATTACCACGAATGCGCCTGTATTAAACATTCTCAGTATCACCCTAAGGTTGGTTGGTAGAGAATGCCACAAGGCATTAAGCCCGCCTGTGTAAATTGCATAAAGTGTGAATAAATAAATGAATAAAATATCTACTTCATCACCTAGATAATATATCTAATGCACAATCTACGTATAAAATGCACAGTTATTTTTTTATTTGAAATCATTCTTCCGGTCCTAAAGCCTGCATGTATAAAAAAAGCGGCAATATTTGTACTGTTAAGTACTTAATTATCTTGTTCTTCCACTCACGTCTTCAATTTTATTAATGACTAGATGTAAGTCCGTAACATCGTTGCGCTGAAATTCCCGTACATTTTTTAATCCTTCGATCGCGGATTCTTGGAAATCTATTGTTATTCTATTGTTGTCGCGGTCACCGGTGTCCTTATGGGGCTTGATGGGTTAAGGGATAAAAGTATCCTATGTCCTTTCCCGGGACTCCAAGTATCTCTATACCAAATTTCGTCTAAATCAGTTCAGACGTTTAACTTTTAAGCGTGAAGAGGTAACAGACAGACACACTTACTTTTTATGTATAGTAGTTATATAATATGTTTATTAATGGTACGTATCGAACACAATACATGAATGCGGCCTATACGAAGTTGCGGGAAACATCTAGTACAGGGGTTTCCAATCTTTTTCAGCCTGCGGCGCAGTTACACGTCTCAATATTTTGTCACGGCGCCCTACTTTACCTAGTTATTACAAAAATATACATAAATAAACACCTTTAATGAATATAGTTAGGTTAAAAGCAGGTAAATAAAAATAAACAAATATATAAAATCATCTGCCTGCTTTGTCTAATTCATATATTATAATTTTATTTTTTATTATTTATGGTTTTGGACAATGATGGAGGATCGATTCACGGCACCCCTCTTGCCTTTCCACGGCGCACCAGGGCGCCGCGGCGCATACTTTGGGAGCCCCTGATCTAGTATTATACAGTAAATGAATAACACTCACGTAAACCAACAATCCACAGATAATAAACCACGCTCGCAGCTCCGAGCACCGCCACTAACGCGTCGACCGCGTGCGCCGCGCCCAGCGAGTACGACAACATGAATAGCGTCAGATAGTCGTAGTATACCATCGGTGTTGGCGACTCCAGCTGAAATACATAAAAAAAAATGATTATCATACACCAGCTGACATGTTTTTGCCATATACGTATAATCAATACTTATGTTACTCTTTATTACTTATTCCATGTTACGTACAAAATGCTCTTAATATTCCTCATGCATTTAAGACTTTTGTGTTTCTTGAAGATTGATTTTAGCCTGCCATCTTTTCCGTACGTCAACGGCATCTACCTTCATTTTTCCCGACCGGATGTATTCTATACAATTGTATCACTAGAATCAATCTCCCGGAAATCAAAATATCTACCATTATATTTTACATTTTGTAATCACGAAATATTTATTGATACCGAGATAATCAAATATATTATGAATAAGGTTTAAAGTAAATTATTACTATATATAAACATAAAGCTTACATACGTAATACTACGATACCATATTACGATGATCTCGTGGACAACGCTAGGAACTTCCGTGCTTTTACGCGTTTTTGTCATAATAATAATTATTACTGGAAACAGTATTGTAATAAAGTTACACAACAAATTCCAACATTAACTTAGATCTAGCTTAGAAGTCATCATTAACATTAACTATTCCCGTGGTGCTTTCCCTTTAGTTATTTGAGACTTACGCACTACGGGCATTGCAATTTTGTGCTCTCTCCCGCTTTTTATGGGGAGGGAAAACTGTATACTTCCTACTCCTCCTATCTTCTTCTGATTAATTTCATTGCAGGTCCCAAGACAGCTTTAGCATATCCCTCGGGATCCCTGAGATCATATCAAAGGGTTTTCGTGGTTGGATACCGCTGTCGATCCTGCCGACACAGGAGATACAGCGGTGGGAATGTGTGGTGGGCCAAAGCCCGTTTAAAAAAATACGTAATCAATGATATTCTACTTATACAGATCTGTTACGTTCATACTATTTTCCGGCTTAAATCTCTTCCGAACAATTTTCAAATTCAAAATTGGACACATTGACAAATTTCAAATTTGACAGATAAGTGAAACGAAAGATACGAAATGCCATTTACATAAAAGAGACAGACTAAATAAAAGACGACCCAATTGGGTCGTATTTGAATCTTCACAACGCGCGCGGTAGTAACATAATATTATCTGCTTTGAGTTTTTTATATAATATCATTGTACGTAATACTATTTTCCTTTGCGGCTTCCATTATTCCCACAACTTAAATGAGAACAAACCTTGTCAGCCAACTCTTCCTGATCAGCCAACTCTCTAAGCAGACCGAGCAGCGTGTTCCCCGCGTTCTGCATGACCCCCGGCAGTATGAGTGAGGGCTCGTCGTTGCGGGTGTGGTACACGTTGCCCCATTTCACGAACGCCATGTCTAAACCTGAGCCAGAATTATGTGGGGGCTGTTCATTAATTGCTATGACAAAAATCACGAAATTATCACGGTATAGTAAGATGTCACGTGTATTTACTTTTCAGCCTAGATTCTAGAACATGTATGTAATAAGTATGTAGGTTGCGTGTATTATTTTAAAATTTGTAAGATTCTTTGCAGGTACTAAAAGTACACGAGGTTTAGGAATACATTGTTTTCCTAAACCTTACTACATAATACATATCACCATGGACAAATTGTACATATTGTATGATTTCTCTGTGGGTATCACCATAAAGTTAATATACCTAGCCGAATAGAGAAACAAAGGCCTGAGCAAGCGAGATGTCACTATCAGTACCACTGCGTGGTAAAAAGAGACGTGTGGTACATGACAGCAGGACTCTTTTTTTGACGTCCAGTCGGCACTTATCGGCACGTTGACAATTTAATCTCTAAGAAAGATGCTTGTGTAAGTGTATACGTATACATATTTTTAGGGAACAAATATAATGACCACCAAAAAATGCACTGATACCCTAAACTTGTTTACCAAAAAAGATATTGAACACCAAAAAAGTAAAGTCTAAAATTGCAACACTTCAAATTGTAATCGAACACCAAATATAGTAAATGATCACCAAATATAGTAAATGGTCACCAAATATAGTAAATGACCACCAAATATAGTAAATTGTAATAAAATTCTAGATCACAATTATAATATTTTATTTATCAGACATCTATTAATAATAATTATTAAATTCACCTCCAACTAACAGTAATTAACATTAGGTCTAACACAATGTGAGCACGTTACATCAAAACAGTAAATAATTAATAAGTATAAGAAATTCTAAAAGTGACTTACCAGTATAACCTACCGAGGTCAACGTTGATACCAGAATCGACCAAATAGGGCTGAAACCCTCTATTTTATACCCAGGTATTCCCGCCAACCCCCGCCAACTGCTATCAACCTCGAACTCTACAAGGGAAGTCAAATGCAACTTCCTTTTTTTTATTTAATACATTGTTTTATTTTAACACTAGAAAAATCCTAACATACTCTCAATAAATATTAAATAAATATGAAATTTTAATAAAATAACTTCCTAATTTTTTACATACCCTTCAATACAATTTATAGAAATGCAATAAAGCTTTATTTCCTTTTAATCAACAGTTTTACAAAAATCCAAAAACAACCTTAATAAATATAGCATAATTATTCATCGTTTTGTAATGACATTTCTTGATTTTAGCCGTCTTATTTTAATTTATAATCATTTACTTTACATTACATCCTGTTAGTTAATTCAAATTAAAGATTAAATCAAAACAGAATCATAAATAAACTAAATGACTACTAAAATATTGTTTTTAATTTTCAAATTAAAACATACATTTCTAAAATAAAATTGACCTAACACTCGGCCATTCTTATAAGGTGTATGTCCTCATACACGAAAAATTAACCAAACACTCTGTTCATATTGCTAATAATAATTTTATCTTACAAATTATAACTGATTAAATCTTACTCTTTTATAACTAATTAAATCTTACTCTCTTACGAGGTCTTCTCGATTACGCTGATCGTCTTTCGACCTCAATTATTACTTTAAAAATTTCAAATCTCAATCATTTACAAGGTCTTCTCGATTACGCTGATCGTCTTTCGACCTCAATTACTTTACAAATTTCAAATCTCAATCATTAAGAAGGTCTTCTCGATTACGCTGATCGTCCTTCGACCTTTTTACTTTATAAACTTCAATTCTCAATCATTTACAAGGTCTTCTCGATTACACTGATCGTCCTTCGACCTTTGCTAATTTAAAAAAAAACTATACTTAAAATGTAAAATTGGTGAAATGAAAAATATTATTACTAAAGATAATTAATTCAATTATCATCAATACTGTTACTTTCATCACTACTATTAAGTATTAACATCATCAGCATCATTATGTACATCAAGGGCAGCAATATTAACCCAAGGTAACATGCGACTTGCGGATACGACTGTTTTACGTTTGTTTTTACTACTAGTTAAGCCTGGAATTGCTGTTATCTCATACCGATCATTTCCTAGCACGGAGACCACTCGAAATGGCCCTATATAAGGAGGCACCAGCTTTTTACTTTGACCGTCGTTCTTAAAAGTAGTTTTTGTTATTTTTACTAAGTCACCCTCATTGTAAATTCGTGCTGGGCGCTTGTGTTTATCATAATACTGTTTTTGTTTTATCTGTTCAATATCTATTCTATCCTTAACTTCATGCCTTATATCGGTAACGGCAGTACTATCATGAGTTTCAGATCGCACTTCATTAAGAATAGGTTCTATCTCACTATTCATACGGGTTCCAAACATTATTTCTGCAGGAGTTCTACCAGTAGTTTTTTGGATACTATTATTAAGGCCCCATTGAATTCTGCCCACCTTCTCATCCCAACATTTTTCATCGCAATTTAAGTTTTGAGCTGTAAGAGCATTAAGAACAGTCCTGTTGTAGCGCTCTACCTGGCCATTCGATTGAGGGCTTGCCACAGCATTTAACACGTGTTTGATTTTCCTATCTGTACAAAACTCTTTGAATAATCGCGAAGTAAAACAAGTTCCCTTGTCACTTATTATGCGGTCAGGAGTTCTAAAAACATTAAAAATTTCATCCAAAATTGCAATAGCTGTTCTAGACTTGGTATTTCTCACTGGCTTAGTAAAAGAAAATTTAGTAAAGGCGTCTATGATTAGTAATATATAAGAGTTTTGTTTTTTCGACTTTACAAAGGGGCCGAGATGGTCAATATGCAAGGTATGAAACGGATCTTCAATTTTAGTAATGGGGTGTAGTAATCCTTCAGAATTAGTAGATTGTTTTTTAGCATAAGCGCATTGAAGACAGGCAGCCACGTATTTTTTTATAAATTTTGTCATTTTTGGAAACCAATATGTCCCCTTTATTCGTTCCATTGTTTTATCTACTCCAAAATGACCAATATCATCATGGTTTAGCTTGCATATTTGCCATCTCGCTCCCTTTGGCACAGCCCATCTTAAATTATTCTTATCACTATCTATTACTTTGTAAATCCTATTATCTTTAATAACATAATTATCACTTATGTGTTTTACTTGTTCTGCGTCTATTTTAGAAGTTAATATATCCCTAACTCTTTGTAGCTCTGAATCACCGAGCTGTAAAGTTAATAACCAATCTTCATTATTTATTAACATGACAGTAGGGTATTGTTCTAGCTCATCAGGAATTACTAAATCCGTTGGGTTACGTGACAGGGCATCTACATGTGACATACGAGTACCAGGACGATATTCTACTGTGCATTGATACTCTTGTAATAACAACCACCACCGTGCTATTCTTGGAATAAGATCTCGTTTAGAGAAAGTAGTTCGCAGAGCACTACAGTCGGTAATTATTTTAAATTCCTTACCAATTAAATAAACCCTAAACTTTCTAAGGCAACATATTAAAGCCAGGGTTTCCAACTCGTAAGAGTGAAAATTCTTTTCCTCAGTAGAGGTTTGGCGACTGTAAAAAGCTACTGGTTTAAATGTGTCATTTTCTTTAAGCCGTTGCATTAAAATACCACCTACACCAATTTTGCTAGCATCAGTATGAAGTTGAGTTTCAGCTGATGGGTCATAAATAGCTAAAATGGGTCTAGTAATAAGTCTACGCTTGAGTTCGTTAAAGCAATTGTTTTGTTCATCAGTCCAGACAAAAGCGACATCCTTTTTTAATAATTTACTCAAGGGATAAGATGACTGTGCAAAATTTTGAATAAACTTGCGGAAGTAACTAACCAATCCGAGAAACTGACGTATCCCGTGTTGATTTACAGGCCGAGGAAAATTTTGAACGCTTTCTATTTTCTGATTACCGGGCCGCACTCCTTCAGAGCTAATTTCATAACCTAGATAATCGATTCGATCACATAAAAATTCGCATTTTTCTAAATTAAGAGTCAAATGGGCGTTCTCTAGTAAATAAAGGACGTGTTTTAATTTTTCCAAACAATCCTCAACATTCATGCCATAAATAAGAACATCATCTATATAGGCAGTAGCTTTAGTAAATCTAGAAGAGCCTAACACCTTATTCATCATTCGTTGGAAAACTGCTGGTGCATTCGCAAGGCCAAAAGGCATGCGGTTGAATTCATATTGACGAATGATGTAAGGTATTTAGAGTTTTCTGATATTGGTATTTGGTAACATCCCGAAGCCAAATCAAGTGTAATAAAACAAGAATGTCCGGATAATCGCGCAATTTCATCTTCAATTATAGGCATCGGGTAACGTTCTTTAACGGTTATAGAATTTAGCATTCTATAATCTACACAAAGTCTTTGCTTCCCGTTTTTCTTTCTAACTAAAACAATAGGGCTTGCGTATTCTGACGTTGAGTCTCTAATGATACCGGCCTCTAACATTTCGTCAATCATTTCCCTAACCTTTTCGCGTTCTGCATGGGAGAGTCTATATGGTCTGTACACTACTGGTGTTTTACTATTTAGTTCTATATTCATTTCAGTTGCATTTGTGCATCCGAAATCCTGAAGAGACTTTGCAAAACAATGTTTGTACTTGTTTAAAATCTGTAAGAGTTTAAGTTTGTCCGACTCACATACAGAATCTCCTATGTGTAGATCGTGGATGTCTATATTATTTGTAATATTATTGGCACAAAATTTGGAAGAAGACGTAGGAGTAATGCAGTTAATCATTTCAACTGGAAAAGCTCGAGCTATAACTGTATTCTTAACAATTTGACATGATAATGATTCTGGTGCAATAACAATATGCAATTCATTATTGACACAGCGGTACAAGCCACCATTGACAATATACTGCTGTACTGGTTTACCTATTATTTTACTATCCAACAAAATATAACCATCGTAATCGCCCTGAACCACAGCCTTAACAGACGAAATTCCGAAAAGTTTAACAGTTTTATTTGCAACTACTTTTATGAGTTTCGCTTCCGAGTCAAAAATATCCGAAAAAGGCAACTCGTTTTTATTACTAAAGAATTCCAGCTTATTACTACACTTTCTTACTAAAATGTGAGGCTGCTCTGTAAACGACTGACCTATTAATAATGGTGTGTCTAAAAGTTCATCTGAAACTACCTTACAGTCAACCTTGGCAGAAACGCCATCTACCACGAGATCTGCCTTTACACTACCAAGAGCTAGAACAATCTCATTTCCAAATCCTTTCATAGGGTAAGAAATGCAATCGTGTTTTAAGCTTAAACGAGTTAGTAACGAATGTTTCATAACCGTAACTTCACTGCCAAAATCTATGAAAGTATTAACTTGTAAATTATTTATGTTTACACTCTTATAAAACTTTGCATTGGGGGAAGAAGATGAAATGTTCATAGTTTTAGGAGTGGTATTATTATTTTCCTTATTATTTGTAAGTTTGATAACACACTTTTCAGTAGTATGACCTATTCTTGAACATCGCGAACACTTAATTAAGGGTTTAGTGCAGCGAATGTAACTATGGCCCTGTTCCTTGCAATTAAAACAAGTGAGAGTTTGAACCTGATTGGTACCCGTACGTGTAAATGGTTTTTCATTCCCTACTCTAGGCTTCATAATTGACCGGTCTAAGAGAACTGAGTTATCCTTATTACTCATCAAAAACTGTAGCAACTGATCGGGATGAGAACAACGCAATGCCAGAGCACTAGATTTCATTGTTCTATCACTTATTCCGTGAATAATACAGTCAACCGCACGCTTTCCCGTTATGTCACATTGAGTTACAAGTGCTAATTTTTCATAGAAATAATTTTGTATTGATTCATTAAACCTGCGCTTACGTCTAAGCATTTCTTCCAAGGATTGGCCATAGTTATATTCATGTGGGAATGCGCTAGCTAATTTGACTTGCCATTCGTCCCAAGTAAATAATATAGTACTAAGGCTTTCATACCAACGCTTGGCCAATCCTTGCAATTTTTGCATAGCGAAATGGATAGTAGTCTTTTCATCCCAGCCATAGACAGCAGCGCATTCGTTAACCTTTTTTAGCCATATATCTATTCTTTGATTGTTAGATGACGGATCAAATTCCGGTAAAATATTTTTGTAATCGTTACTTCTATTGTTATTAGCTGGTGTCTGTGGCTGCGAGGTAATTGATTGAATTAACTTTAAAACATCGTCCGTGGACATACGGGGGCTCACTGACCTTCTGTTCAACTCGTTTACATCTCGCTCCTGACGCTCTTGGCCGCTGCGACGCGAGGACTCGCGGTCGACGCGCTCCCGGCTGCTGGGGCGCAAGTACTCATGGCCGTCATGCTCGTGGCGCGTCCTACTTCTGCAGCGAGAGGACTCGCGGTGCGGCCTGTTGCTGCGTCGCGACGACTCGTGGCTATCACACTTGTGGCGTAGACTGCTGCTGCGTTGCGAAGACTCGCGGCTGTCACACTTGTGGCGTAGACTGCTGCTGCGTTGCGACGACTCGTGGCTATCACACTTGTGGCGTAGACTGCTGCTGCGTCGCGACGACTCGTGGCTATCACACTTGTGGCGTAGACTGCTGCTGCGTCGCGACGACTCGTGGCTATCACACTTGTGGCGTAGACTGCTGCTGCGTCGCGACGACTCGTGGCTATCACACTTGTGGCGTAGACTGCTGCCGCGTCGCGACGACTCGTGGCTATCACACTTGTGGCGTAGACTGCTGCTGCGTTGCGACGACTCGTGGCTATCACACTTGTGGCGTAGACTGCTGCTGCGTTGCGACGACTCGTGGCTATCACACTTGTGGCGTAGACTGCTGCTGCGTCGCGACGACTCGTGGCTATCACACTTGTGGCGTAGACTGCTGCTGCGTCGCGACGACTCGTGGCTATCACACTTGTGGCGTAGACTGCTGCTGCGTCGCGACGACTCGTGGCTATCACACTTGTGGCGTAGACTGTTGCTGCGTCGCGACGACTCGTGGCTATCACACTTGTGGCGTAGACTGCTGCTGCGTCGCGACGACTCGTGGCTATCACACTTGTGGCGTAGACTGTTGCTGCGTCGCGACGACTCGTGGCTATCACACTTGTGGCGTAGACTGCTGCTGCGTCGCGACGACTCGTGGCTATCACACTTGTGGCGTAGACTGCTGCTGCGTCGCGACGACTCGTGGCTATCACACTTGTGGCGTAGACTGTTGCTGCGTCGCGACGACTCGTGGCTATCACACTTGTGGCGTAGACTGCTGCTGCGTCGCGACGACTCGTGGCTATCACACTTGTGGCGTAGACTGTTGCTGCGTCGCGACGACTCGTGGCTATCACACTTGTGGCGTAGACTGCTGCTGCGTCGCGACGACTCGTGGCTATCACACTTGTGGCGTAGACTGCTGCTGCGTTGCGAAGACTCGCGGCTGTCACGCTCACGGCGTGGCCTGCTGCTGCATCGCGAGGACTCGCACCTGTCACGCTCGTGACATGGCCCGTTGCTACGGCGCACGAATCTGCCGCACTCTCGGCGCGGTGTTTGAAGTCTGCGTGGCCGTTTTTTGTCCTGACTACAGCTGCGACTTCTGTGTCTGTCGAGTCGGGACCTCTTCCCTTGTCGTAGCAAACGCTGATGTCCACGACGTCGGGGATGGTCGCTTTCATTACTCGAAGTAGACTGGCTTCTCCTGTGGTCCTCAAGTCGTCTCTTTCGCGATTCGTGTTCCATTGCGTCTCAAACACACAAAAAGTAGAATGCTTTAGTATATTATGATACCACTAAAAGAAAAGAAATACGGTTGAAGTTTTTAAATAAACAAAAGCAATGTTGTAGGCGTGTACGTGTCACTTCTGATATGTAATAAAATTCTAGATCACAATTATAATATTTTATTTATCAGACATTTATTAATAATAATTATTAAATTCACCTCCAACTAACAGTAATTAACATTAGGTCTAACACAATGTGAGCACGTTACATCAAAACAGTAAATAATTAATAAGTATAAGAAATTCTAAAAGTGACTTACCAGTATAACCTGCCGAGGTCAACGTTGATACCAGAATCGACCAAATAGGGCTGAAACCCTCTATTTTATACCCAGGTATTCCCGCCAACCCCCGCCAACTGCTATCAACCTCGAACTCTACAAGGGAAGTCAAATGCAACTTCCTTTTTTTTATTTAATACATTGTTTTATTTTAACACTAGAAAAATCCTAACATACTCTCAATAAATATTAAATAAATATGAAATTTTAATAAAATAACTTCCTAATTTTTTACATACCCTTCAATACAATTTATAGAAATGCAATAAAGCTTTATTTCCTTTTAATCAACAGTTTTACAAAAATCCAAAAACAACCTTAATAAATATAGCATAATTATTCATCGTTTTGTAATGACATTTCTTGATTTTAGCCGTCTTATTTTAATTTATAATCATTTACTTTACATTACATCCTGTTAGTTAATTCAAGTTAAAGATTAAATCAAAACAGAATCATATATAAACTAAATGACTACTAAAATATTGTTTTTAATTTTCAAATTAAAACATACATTTCTAAAATAAAATTGAACTAACAAAATGATCACCAGATATAGTAAATGATCACCAAATAATATAGTAAATGATATGACAGACGGACGGACAGACGGACAGACATCGCAGTCTCAGTAATAGAGTCCCGTTTTTAGGGTTCAGTACCCAAAGTGTACAAACGGGACTCTTTTACTAAGACTTGCTATTGCTAAATTTTACATTAAAATGCTAACGTATAATGTTGGTGATCATTTACTAATTTTGGTGATCGTTTACTACTTTTGGTTTAACAATGATTTATTTGGAGTCATTTTGCATAAATAGGATAGGGAGATAATAAATCTTTGGTGATCATTTTACATTAAAATGCTAGTATAATGTTGGTGATCATTTTACATTAAAATGCTAGTATAATGTTGGTGATCATTTACTAATTTTGGTGATCATTTATTTATTTTGGTGATCATTTACTATTTTTGGTTTTAAGATGTTAAATCTTTGGTTATCATTTTACATTAAAATGGTGGTCTGTATTTTGGTGATCGTTTTCTATTTTTGTCTGTGAAATGTTACTATTTCTGGTGATCAGTTAATTCAGATGTAAATCAATTTTGTGTTGTAAATCAAATTCAGCAAGTTGTGTGAAAAATAAATAATTTTTATCATTATCAACTTAACTAAAAACGTAACAACTCAATAAGGTACAATATAATATAATCAAACTTTGAAGTTTGAATTAAATAATTTTTAGCGACATTTTTTTTATTAAAGTCGGCTACACTGGTCAGTTGACCGCGTGTCGTCACAATAGACAATACTAACCAGTAACCTCGACTTCAAACAATCGAACGACCGTAGCACACTACGTAGTGACGTGCTTTGTGATCTTACGTCAAACTTTCCAAGAACTCTTTCACTGTTTAGTTCTGCCTAATGTGATGTCGGGATCCCGACCAAGGCTGTAGACATCAATATCTGTCGGGTGAACCGACTTCTACACGGTCTATTTTTCACCCGACCGGACCAAGGTTACCTTGGTCGGGGATTTGTTCCCGACCAAACGGTCGGAAAAATTGGCCGAGGGCCTTTAAGACGGAATTGACATAACCCGACCAAATGACGTATGTCCGTCAACTGCCAATGAATATTTTTTTCGATGGTACATGGTGATGTTTTTTTACAACACACTTACCTTGCATGTTGCCGAAGTCGCGGAATATCCGGAAGTCTGTGTCGGAGGGTATGACGCCGGCGCGGAACATCGCCTCGCCCAGCGACTGCGCCGACGGCCGCGCGCTGCTGCGGACGTACGAGCGGAGAATACGCGGGTCCGTCACCTGAGGGGAATATACTATCATAGTACTTTTTAGCCTTTTTTTATAGTGCACACACAGGTTAAAAAACACTGTACTATGATATAAAAAGTAAAAACTAAAAAGTCTATCCTCTATTAATTGACAAGACCAATTTAAAAATACCCTACGCAATAGGTCGATAAATATAAAATATATTTTCTTTTCAAATATTATATGGGGAGTCAACGTTAAAAGATGAGGAGAAAATCCAATGATATAAAAAAAGTAAAAATTCTATCCTCTATATTTTAACAACACTTATTCAAGAATGGGTCTATATAAAAAAAAATCGGCCAAGTGCGAGTCGGGCTCGCTCACGAAGGGTTTCGTACCGTTACAGAGAGAAATCAGAAAGTATGCAAAAAATTGTGTTTTTTGTATGGGAGCCCCCCATAAATATTTATTTTATTTAAATGTTATTATTAATAATTAAAGTAAATACAAATATAATTAAGGATTTTGTGAAAATTTAAAGCGTTTAGCTGTTGCCATTATTGATTACGAGCAAAAAAAGGCAAAAAAATCACGTTTGTTGTATGGGAGCCCCCTTTGAATAAATTTTTTTTAGTATTTGTTGTTATAGCGGCATCGTAAATACACAATCTGTGAAAATTCCAGAACTCTAGCTATAGCGGTTCTTGAGATACAGCCTGGAGACAGACAGACGGACAGACAGACGAACAAACTGACATCGAAGTCTCGTGAATAGGGTTCCGTTTTTACCCTTTGGGTACGGAACCCTAAAAAATATTTTCTTTTTACATAATATATGAGAATTATTATACAAAATTTTATCCATTTTATACTGCCAAAAATTAATTCATAGTGTATTACATTAACATCTTAACTAATATTTACTCTACACCTACGCTAATCCATGTGGCTGTCTGTCAAGAGTCTAGTCCAACACTGAAGAGGCTTTTAAAACGACAAAGATTACAATATGGATTCATACTAACTCATAGTGTGATTTAAATATTTTTATTGATAGGGGAGGGGGGGGGGTCTAAGACCTGATCAATAGGGTTATGTAATCCGTACCTTTATTTTCACATCTTACCTGAAAAACATTAGGAATGCCGTTCATGCCCGCAGAGTCAAGATTGACCACGCTGACCACGCCCTCCGCCCACGGGTGTGACAAAAACGCGTGACTCGCCTGGAAAAAAATAGGTTAAGTTAGGCTACGTTTACACAAAACTAAAAATCAACTGCTTACTGAGCAAGCTCACTATACCTTGTGCGTTTTATGATGATATGCGTGACACATAATAATTGACAATAGTAGGGAAGTTACCTAAAAAAAATAAAGGAATTGCAATCGAAATTATCGATTTCGTACTGACGTTTCAGAGTGGCGCCAGCGATTTAAGATGGCCACCCTTTTTATCGATTTGATTTCGATTTGATTTTAGCCTTATCTTAAGTACTCACATACGGTTTCACTCGATAGTTTTACTCCAAATCGAGCAGAAACCACCGTGTGGACCACAAAGGCTCGAAGGCTCGAATCGAGTCGGCTCGATGGAATTAAATATATCTAATTTCCTTCAACCTGGAGTAAAACTATCAAGCAATGCTGAATGTGTGGACGAAAGCCAGAGCCGTGGTTTTCAGGGCCACTACCATATGTGCAATGTGTGCAATGCACACGGGCGCCATCCTCTAGGGGGGGGCAAATCACCATCTTTAGGGGCGCGGGCGCCAAAATCGAGGACCCAAAAAATTTGCCTAAAGGGGCGCCAAAATATTTTTTTTTGCGCACAGGCGCCAGTAGCCCTTACGGGTGCCCTGGTGGTTTTTATT
Source organism: Polyommatus iphigenia (assembly GCA_963422495.1). Lineage (NCBI taxonomy): Eukaryota > Metazoa > Arthropoda > Insecta > Lepidoptera > Lycaenidae > Polyommatus > Polyommatus iphigenia. The sequence continues at coordinate 42,192,796 of OY730177.1, read as the reverse complement.
TATTTATTTAATAATTTATGGAAACAAAACTGCTTACAGTGAAAGACTTAAAACTAGAAATACATTTTAGTACAAGGGTACTACTTATTCCGATTGGAGTTTTTGCTCTACAGTCTACGTGATTTTTCGATCGAGCAAAACCGTATGTGAGTACATACACTTCGCGGATTTTTAAACTATGCGGTAAGCAAATATACAGAAAACATAGACGTGTGAGGTTTAATAATGCTAATGTTTAGTACAAACTTAATTGACACTGCGTGTGTTATATCATTTACTCCAATATAAATACATACAACGTTGACTGATGACCTTCTGATACGAAAATTTAATAGTACAAAACAGGAAACTTATTGTGCATATCATAGGAAAAATAAAAAATTATACTAGCCCCATCACATAAAAATACAGATACAAGTTACACAATGTACACGTTATACAATGTCCTCGTCTTACGGTGCGTCCACATTTGTATCATTTGCGCGATCAGATCTCCGTCGCGATCATCGCGCCGTATCAAGTATGCGTATCATAGTGTGGACGCCTATTAGATCATTCTGCCGATCATGCGAGTATTTGATACGACATGTATCAGATACGCGGTTAATAGCGATCGGGGCGTATGATACGCGTATCATTTTAACACGCTTCGATGATACGCGACGGAGATCTGATCGGGGATCTGATCGCGCAAATGATACAAATGTGGACGCACCCTAAAGCGTATTTTCCATTTGATGGGTAAGGACGAAACATTGTCTAGCCTACGCCTTTAAATATTTTAAAGCTATTGTATAGCTTTAATCGCGGGCTTTGAGCGCGTCGACCGAATCAAGAAATTCCGTGACGAAAATCACCGTGTAAACCGGTGCGGCGTAGCCAGACTTCGGCACGGTGTTTGTGTGCGTGCGACTAGACGTATGCGAATTATAAATGCTTAACTAGATAAAAATGAAATGCAATAGCTTTACCGCGGCAGTCCTCGAGACTCGAGTGCCCGCGTATTTTTTATTAATGAGGGGGCGGGGGGGTACCATCAAAAACATTACGTTACCCTTTATCCTAGTCTTCAAAAGAGAAATTACAAAGTAGTTAGCAGAAAAAAGTTTTTATAGTTTCCAAGAATATATGAATTATAATAATTGTACATAGCTTTAAGATTTAATTCCTTTTTGAATTTATTAGTGTAATTTTGACATTTTGACTATTTTGACTTCTAATGGATATTTTGATACTAATTTAATAATTATGGACTTTGTTTTATATTAGATTCTTATTTTGTAATTATTCTATAAATTAATTCATTTTTAATACTTAATCTTAATGTTACCTTTGACTTTTGCACGCCACCTGGATGGCAGAATGTTTAGAACAGTATTTTACCTATGTTAGTAATATATACATAGGCTGCTATTTATGTATCCGGAACTGGCCACTTACAAGAACAATATTTAAAAAGTAATTACAACATTTGAAAATAGAACTCTTTGGTTGAAGAATACATTTTGTTTCATGTGACTGTCAATTATTTTTCCATTGTGGCGTCATTTTGAAAATTGCGTGTCTTTATTTGCCATGGATTTAACGCGTGAACATTTTCGTGCAATGATTTACTACGATTTTCGGCGTGGGCTAAATCAACAACAGTGCTTTATTCAACTCACCGCAACTTTTGGAGATGAAGCACCATCAAAAACCACTGTTTATCACTGGTACAGTGAGTTTAATCGTGGGCGGTCTATGCTCACGGATGAAAATAAAGAAGGTCGCCCAAAAACAGCTGTTGTCCCACAAAATATAGATGCTGTGCGGGAACTAATAATGCGTGATCGTCATGTTACATATCGCGAGATAGAGGCGTCCTTAGGCATAAGTATGACGAGCATACATAAGATATTACACGAACATTTGGCTGTAAAAAAATATGTTCGCGTTGGATTCCGCACAACTTGACAATCGATCAAAAACGGGCTCGTGTCGATTGGTGCAAAAAAATGATAAAAAATACAACCGTGGTACGTCAAAAGCCGTTTATGATATCTACACAGGTGATGAATCTTGGATCTATGCATATGACCCCGAAAATAAACAACAGTCAACGGTGTGGGTGTTCCAAGATGAGCCGAAACCAACAAAAGTTACTCGTGCAAAAAGTACTTTGAAGCAAATGGTCGCCTGTTTTTTTGGAATTAATGGACATGTGGCTACAGTGCCATAAGAGAATCGTAAAACGGTTAATTCTGAATGGTATACGACCATTTGTTTACCAGAAGTCTTTGAAGAAATAAGAAAGGACAACCGACAACGCAGAATCATATTACATCACGACAATGCTAGCTGTCACACCTCAGCTGAAACAACTCAGTTTTTGGAGGGTCAAAAGATCGAATTGACTGGTCATCCGCCGTACAGCCCTGATTTGGCACCTAACGATTTCTTTTTATTTCCATACGCGAAGAACAAATTACGTGGTCAACGTTTTTCGAGCCGCGAAGAGGCTGTTGATGCGTTCAAAATGCACGTTTTGGAGATACCTCAATCAGAATGGAAAAAGTGCTATGAAAATTGGTTCCAGCGTATGCAAAAGTGTGTCGATCATCGCGGCGAATATTTTGAAAAGCAATAAAACCATATTAAATGATATATGTTTGTTTCTTTTTTTTAATTCCGGATACATAAATAGCAGCCCTCGTAGTATAGTAGTATAGACCTATGTTATGCACTACATTCTTGCAATAAATATATTTCATTTCATTTACCATTATTATTATTTACCTGTAGGGCTGTCTCTTCAGAGCCGTTAAACAGGAATATGATGTTATGTTTGAACTTCTTCTTCCTCCGGGAAAACTTAGACAAGATCTCCGCCATGGCACCGCAAAACAAACCGTTGTCAGATGCACCTAAAAATATGTACTATCAGAGAAGTTGATTCATAGGCAGATGGCGGACCTACATAATTTGGTCACATTATATCATACCCAGCCGATAGATTATCATTCATATTGAATTGACGTAATCCGACCAAATAACGTAGGTCCGTCAACTGTATAGGATAGTGATCAATTTATTCGATGCAATGGTACAAGAATGCTATCTTTGCACCATAAAATAATATGTACTAGCTGTTGCCCGCGACTTCGTCCGCGTGGACTTCAGTTTACAGCGCGCGGTGTCAACAAAATTGTTTGTTTTAATTTACGTAGTTAAATTCATATTGTTTTACTATATTTTACAAACGCCATAAGTGTTGAGTAGTGACTAGTGACTTGTGACAAAAGTTTTATGTGGCGCAGAAAACATTTACGTAAAGAAGTAATGTCAAAATTGAATTCACTTTTTATCAAACTCAAATAGTCCGTAGTGTTATTTTACAGCTTTGAAGTGAAACATAAGCTTATATTATAATTTGATTATAGCTTATGTTATATTTTCCCATCGATTTTCGTCAATTTAACACACCAAAATAAGAAACGTTTCAGAAACGTGCGAGTAGAAGTAGCATTGTATCAACTTTTTGTTTTGACAGCGTTTGCGCTCGGGCTGAGGTTCAGTAACGTCTCAACTGGCTGTCATAACGTTAGCGCGATACCGAATCGTTCCAAAAGTCGATCAACGTCCGAGTTTCATTTGCGGTTCAGTTGAATAAATTTAGCGCGATTGCCCTGCAGGACCCCCGGGATGAGCCGCGCTGACCACGCGCTTAACCAACTGAGCTACGGAGCCATCGGCAATAAAAACGACATCTGCTGTCACGTATAAGAACTACAATGCAAATTAATTTTCATCAATATTTTCATGGAAATAAGATATTTTCCCTCATCAAAATGTAGCCTATGTCCTTTCTCAGGCTCTAGAATATCTGTGTACAAAATTTCATTGCATTCGGTTCGGTAGTTTTGGCGTGAAAGGGAGACAGACAGACAGACAGACAGACAGACAGAGATACTTTCGCATTTATAATATTAGTATGGATTTCCTATACCTAGTGTAAGCCGTAAGGTATACAATCATAATATCAGTAATTACTTTGTATAAAGTATACAATAAGTGCTGCCATCTGCACGGGTAGCATCAAGCATGGCCATTGACCACCACGGAAATGTGTTTTTCTTAGATAGAAGAAGAGACGAAACAATAAATTTACAAAGGGAATAGCCATTAAATACGTTATTATGTCTAATCTACTATCGTTTTCCGACAGGATACGGAAATAGCCGAAGTTTAAATTAAGAACAAACTACGTATTGCACTAGTACTAACTACTACTTATAGTCCACGTGCTTCGTGGATCATCGGTTTTGTTCGGCTATTTCCGTAACCATTCGGCCTGCCCCGATGAGGTTATTACTTAATCTGTAGCGGGTAGCCTGTCCTGCCCCGGGGCGGTTCCAGATGCCGAAGACGCTATATCTTTTTGAGTAGTTAAACTCTACCATTATCACGTCACATCCTAATGTACAGATGAAAACAATCCCATTTACCTATAGCATAAGGTACAGAGTCGATGTGACAGTTAACCAGTATGGAGGTCCCAGTGCTGCCATCTTCACGGAATCCGCTCTCTCCCTCTAACACCGCGATAATATTCGACACATTCTGGTAGCAGTTCACGTGGGGCGAACTGAACGCTAGCCAGTAGTCACCTGAAAAAATTAAGTCAGATTTTAGGGCCTGTTTCACCACTTCCTTATAACTTATAAGTGTCGGATATGCTATCCACAACTTAGCTTGACAGATAGAGTATAGAGCATCTGTAAAATAAGTTGTGGATAGTGGGATAGCCTATCCGGCACTTTAAAGCAGGAAGTGGGGAAACAGGCGCTTAATAAGTTATTACCCTCTTTGAGAAAGATATGACGCTGGTATTTTTTTCTCGGGCATTTTTAACCAACATTGTTCAACAAATCTTCTAAATTAGAACTTGGCAGGTTTTCGTGCTACACGTAACACTTGATTAATTGTATAATTAAATAATATAATTATATAATTATATTAACCTGCCAAGTTCAAATTAGAAGTATTATGGATCAGGCTGTTGATGAAGATGATTACGATCGATGAAGTTCATCTGAACTTGGCATTGGATTAGATTTCAACTCTTTTTTAGGCCAAAAATTTGCCGATAGGAACTTGGCCCCATTTTAACAGGTATGTTTTTGGTGGGATACATATAACAGCGGGCTTCGTTCTAAGTTCTAACCTCACATAATATAAGTACCACCAGTAGCCACGTTAGGACTTAGGAGGGACGACGCTGGGCGACCGACCAGGGCGCCGGTAAACTGGGGCGCCGAAGGCAAATACTTTTTATTTGCCTTCGGCGCCCTGTCTGCAGGTGCGGCGCGAAAACGAGAACTCGACAGGGAGCGTCAAAAATCTCGCAAAAGGCGCTAGTAGTGCTAAAACCGGCACTGCATAATACCTTTGGAGCTCACCTTTGGAACTCACCATTAGCATACTGCCAGTCTGTATGTACGGGGGTATTGGAGTGTGTGGCGATGGTGTCCACCATGGTCTTGACGTCCCTGGTCTTGACGAAGTGGTACACCGTGCCCGCCACACGCGGCCGGTCCCCGATTATCTTGTGAAGGTACTCGTTGGCCTTCTCTTCGCTGAATATGTTGGATTCCTGTAAGATTTTTACTGTGGATATCAATATGGGTAAACTAGCTAATAGATGAAAAAATACAGTCAATATTACACTAATTAGCTACCTAATTTTGTAGGAAGAAACCTTACCTATTCCTCAGGGGTACAGTAATTCATGAAATCACCAACTTTAGTATAGGTTTGGTACACAAACGTTATTTTTGCAACTTAAAATTTTACAACTTAAGAACCCAACCATGAGTAAACTAAATGCTTTACACCCTGAAAAAGTTGATAACCACTGATAACCACCGGGCCGGATTTATATGCCTACGGACTGTTAGGACAATTTATTAGAATATGTTCAGTGTTTTAGCGAGATTGTAGCAATTATTGAACAATGTGACGTAGAATCAGCCTATATCTTGGGGGAATGCACATCCTGGGGAGATCTTTGGAACTGTATTGTTAAATTTTTGTAATGGGCAAAAATGGTGTTGCATTGACATTAGGATGCTAGAACTGGATACTTTTACTTTCGTCAGTGAGGCACATGGCAGTCGAAGAAGGTTGGATCATTGCGTAATCAGTAATCACCGAATCTGCGCGACGGCAAAGCGACGGTCAGTAGTCTCAGTACAGGTACGTTATGATATTTATTGGTCAGATCATTACCCTTTAGAAATACAGTGTAACATATATACAGTAGACTGTAGGGCCGACACTTCGGTTGCCATCTGCGTCAAATAATAAAATTGGGGCAATAGAGACGAAAGTCAAATAGAATTATATACTAAATTCTGTAAGGAAAAACTAAGAGAAATTGATTTTCCTTATAAATTAGGCTCATGCTCTGATGCGTCATGTAATATCAAAGCGAGGAACATTTAGCTATAATTGATAATTTATATTCTAAAATTGTTAGTACACTGCAAGACGCTGCTATTTATACCTACAGGGGTAAAGACGGTAAAAAAAGAAAAGAATGTCACATTATGGGGTGGAACAAACATTTCAGAAGCGCTCACCGTGATGCTAGACAAAAATTTTTGAACTGGGTTCGTTTTGGTCGGTCGCGTGTTGGTAATGTTCATGCTGACATGTGCGAGTCTAGTTTGTATAAAACAAAATTAAAGCACCGTCAGAATAATCGAGAACTGATCAAAATGAATGACATAGTAGAAAAACACAAGAATAAAAACTTTCGCGGATTTTGGCAGGAAAAGAAAAAGGGTACGTCCCAAATCTAACGTCCCGGTGGGTGTTGATGGTATAAGTGAACCTAATACTAATATGTTTAGGGCTCACTTTTTTGTTAAAAATGTATCTCAGCAATTTGAGGAAGTGAATAATGCTGAGGCTGTTGATTCCGGCATGAACGTAGAAAAAAAGGCGGACGGAGTCTTGTTATATACAAAACTGTGTCTTCACTTTTCTTCGGAGTCGGCCACGCACACATTCTGACGCCTGTCAAATGGTATGGACTAGCGCAAGAATGTGTGCGTGCGGACCTTGTACATACAGCCAGCTGGCCGACTCTGAACGACACAGTTTTGTGTATGGTGGGACTCCGTCCGCCTTTTTTTATACGTCCATGATTACCGGCGATTACGAGCGAATTACTGGTAAAGATGTTTTATCAATTATCAGACATTAAGGGCCTGTATTTCCAGAAACGGACGATTTTCAAGATTTTAAAGTGACAGGAGACATAAAAATATAGTAATTTAAATTCTGAAAAAAAAAATATTGTGTTAGGATCTAACACAGTGGAGTTCATATTCCATTACACAATATCATGAACTTCACTCGATAGAAAAAAATCCCAATGTTACCCCTTCTTTTCACGAAATTGCCATACTATGTCCAAATTATTTGGAATTTTCAGAAAATTTTTGCACTGAACGAAAGACAAAGAATATATCTAGCGAACTGTGTTTTTTTTTACTCGATTAAATGATGTATAAAATAACGACGATCAAAAAACTATAAAACTGCAGGCGCAAAGGATTTCAGTCGCGCTCAGGCGCTCATGAAATGAAACATGGAATTTATTTTTATGCCATTAAAAAAAAGTAATGAGTAATGGGGACTGACACCATTACTCATTACTAAAAGTAATGACTAATGTAAATTTCTCGTTACTCATTACTAAAAGTAATGAGTAATGGACACTGTCTCCTTTAGGTACTAAAAGTAATGAGTAATGGACACTGACTCCATTACTAAAAGTAATGAGTAATGGAAATTTCTCATCACTCATTACTAAAAGTGAGTAATGAAACGTGCATATGCATTATTTGCAACCCAGATTGTGCGCCATTGGGTACGTATACATATATGCAGGTACCAAGTGCCGCAAACAGGCCAAACAGATATTTAAATTGATTGAATTTTATTATTATGTCTACTAACATAGTTTTTAAGTATTGTATTTACTAACAAATTATGAACTTAGTCTGAAATAAATGATTTATTATTCCTTGCTTACGGGCAATTAAATCCCGGACCTTTGGAAGGCATGCGAACTCTGTCGCCATCCTAGGACGGACGCTGCACATAGGCCATTGCCCATTATACAGTATACATAAATTCAGAGCTGCTGATAACCAAACAGTAGGAGGGTAATACGCACCAATCTAGATACATCGTACTTCTTCACGACAGCCGGCATTCTATGCTCCATGTACTGTGCGAAGAACGCCAGCCCGATGTAGAAGCCCAGCAGCACCAGGATAAACGGACTTGGTACCTGGAAATGTTTAAACATAACATTTAGTTCCTCGAAGATGTTTTTAATAGACTTCCAAAAAGGTGGAGGTTTTATGCCTGGGATGTCACAGAAAATCGCAAATTTGGGATTTTTTTTGATGAAGCAACGCCAATTTTACAAGTCGAGCCAGTGCCTACTAAGTTTTTGCGCTTAGCTTAGTTTATTTTACGAAAATATTAATTATTATAACATAGCCCACTTATCAAAGAAGGTCCCATACGGTATGAATATAATATTTTCTTATTCTAATTAGGATTGTTTATAGACACTGCATACTGTTGATTAGCACATAATTATAATTACAATAATTGAGTAATGAATACTGATTATTATTTATTTTCATAGTAATTACTGGATGTTGCCCGCAACTTTGTTGCGTAACGACATTTTTCCGCGACAAATTGTCCTATGTATTCTGGGACTCATTATACAAATTGGTTCACTTAGCAAATTGAGTTTAAAGTATTAACACACAGACAGACAGACATACTTTCGCTTTATTATACTAGTATGGGTTTAAATAAGATAAGGACCCGTAGCGAGGATTTCTCTTCATGGTCGTTTATCTCCAGAGGCAAAGCTGGAGTATATTTCACTTTCTGAAAATAAAAATATTACCAGGTTTAGCACCCAACAGGCAACAAGCAGACTGTTCTACGGTTAGTCACGAATCACGATATAAATGATTAGAAAACATAAAATATTTTCTTTGTTTTTAATTGACCTCAAAAAGGAGTTTTGTCGGCTATAGGTAGGTACATTTCATTTTGTTGCTTCTTTCATTAGTACGTACGACCGGTCAGTAAATCTGTACTCTGTAGAAGGGTCCTATCCAGTGTCCAGCGGCGTTTCAACACTAAAACCAGATCTAAAACGACGATAACAAAACTAGATTTTTTCGGCGACTTTGCTTGCGCGAGATAACATTATTCTATTCCTGGCTATATTTAACTTCCATTTAATCCGCGTAAGGTAGAGTTTTAAAAGATACTTTCATAAGAGTTAAGACATTCACGTCACGAACAATACGCCTCTAGAGCCGCCACAAAAGAAAAGCTGTACCTAATTCGTATATTTAAGTTTAACTAACCGATTTATGTTGTTTTGGCATATCCATGATTATTCTGTACAGCACAGCTGCTATTGACTATTTCAACAGTAAACACTCCATACATTTGTATCGCGTCGCACATATTACGTAGTCTAATAAAATTTTATTGTATCATAGTATCAAACTAATCTATTGTAAAGTGGCGTGTACATTGCACTTTGTACTATATCTCGCTACTAGTATGTTTAGGTAAGTATATGATGTGTTCTACAAAATTTAGTTTTTGTGGTTTTGCTACATATGGTAGCGGTGGAGTTGCAAAAGGCTATTTCCTTGTACGTTACGCGAAACTAGTCTGCAGTTCTTTAGCTACTATAATTAGAAATAATCTGCTAGTATAATAATTATTTATACAGAGGTGTATTTCGTACGCTTTGTACTCAACATTATTCTACTATGACGCGGTCCAGAGCAAGTAGAATAATTTCAATCCCTCTATTTATCTCATGAAAAAAATAAACTACTTAGTAATATAACCAATAACATATTATTACTATCGTGCTAGCTTCCACATGCACGATAATAATAATTTGTTTGAGTAATTACTCAATATTCAGTAATGAATACACTTCCTTAATCGTTTTATTAGCCTGAATTTATGGCAAGTCGCAATGATATCAATGTATTATACATAACGTGACCATACGTCCCGCTTTGGGCGGGACAGTCCCGCTTTCAGGCATTCTGTCCCGCTGTCCCCCGCGAGGCCGAAATTGTCCCGCTTTGGCAAACAGACCAAACGACAATAATCTAAGATTATTTTTATGTTTGAAATGCTTGTGCAGCTGTGTTGTGCAGTGCATGGAAGTAACGCACTCCATACAAGTTACAACAAACGTGATTATTCTGCTATATTATTTTGCTCGATATCAATATTGGTAGACAAAAAATATAGGCACTTGAAATATTCACAAAATACTCAATCGTATTTATTTGCCTCTACACTTTCATAATTAATAGTAAAATTAAAATAAAATTAATTATAAGGGGTTTCGGGGGGTTTCGGGGGGGGGGGGGGGGGTTTATAATATACATGTCCCGGTCTGACAAAGAAAATAAATGGTCACATTAATTATGTCAGCATAATCTGTCCCTTATCTGTAAATTGTTAATCAAGGAACAAATTTTTTTAACAAATAACATTTTATGTTTTAACCTTAGGACCTGTTTGTTATTTTAAGCAACGTTATGGTAATTTTTATGTTATTTCGATTTTCTCGGTTTTCACAGGTGAACTGATTATGTACCTACGGGCTACGAGTCGAAGCACACCTAAGCATGTACAAGGGTGTTGAGGGGATCTCGCTCCGCAGACGCAGCTCGGGTACACATGGCTGATGGCGCGGTGCCGCGATGGTTGCGGGCGGCGCGATTCTTTTTCCTCCTTCTGTCCACCAGTATGAAGCCCTCCTCATCGCTATCCCTGGTGTCGTCCTTGCCAGGTCGAGAAGACTTCACCATGCGGCTCTTCGTAGCCTTGCGGGTCTCCTTAGTCTTGCGGCTTTCATTTTCCCCATTTGTGTTCGCCCGCGGGGGAGCCGGGGCCAGCGACAGTCCCAAAGTTTAGCTGAGTCGCCTGTGGACTCGGCGTCGGCGCAACCGGGAGGGGAACGCGGGCGGGGGCGGCAGCGGCAGTTTCGTTGACCCGTCCGATATAGCTGTCGGGCTAAACGTGATCGCCTGCGCGCCTCAACCTTGGATGAGGTTAACGGCATGTGACATGTAACATATTGGCTTACCACTTTTTAACTGCGATAATTCAATACGTAAATCACTGATCCGTAGCCTCTAATGCCTGCAGTCTACTCCGAACTCCGGCCAACTCTTCTTTGAGGAACTTGATGTCTTTTAGGAGGCTGACGACGTCGACGACCGACGTGGTCCAGCGTGACGGGCGGCAGCTTGTGCAGCTCTTTAGCCACAAAAGCCGGTACCTCATCCGGATCCGTCTGCTTCAGCAGGGAGATGACGTCCTGCACGCTCCTTTCAGTTCCGTCTCTTCGTCGCGACGGCATATTCGCGCTCTGGCCGAGCGTATCATACAGCAGCTGCTTGCCCTTGCAAATCTCCTCACTAGTGAAGGAGGACTTGTAGATATATATATATATATATATATATATATATATATATATATATATATATATATATACATGATGCTGACCTCATCCATAGTGTCCATGGCGTGTGTCCCTTAATTATTCAGTATAATTTTAATTTTTTATTAATCTTACATCTTTAAACGAGCAATTCTTGTATATATATATTTTGAATCTCGGAATCGGCTCCAACGATTTTCATGAAATTTAGTTTAAAGGGGGTTTCGGGGGCGATAAATCGATCTAGCTAGGAATCATTTTTAGAAAATGTCATTTTATTCGTGTTTTATCGAATACCGAGCGAAGCTCGGTCAAATAGCTAGTTATTATTAAAATATAAACACAACTGAGTATTTTGTGAACATTTCAAGTGCCTACCTGTTGCCAATATTGATGTTGTGCAAATTATAGCAAAAAATCATGTTTGTTGTGTGGGCTGCAAACCTAACAATTTAATCCTTCGATCGGGGATTCTTGGAAATGCTATTGTATTCTATTGTTGTCGCGATAACCGGTGCTCGTATGGGGCTTGAAGGATTAATTACTAACTTAACCTAACTAAGGAAGACATAGTGAGGAAACCCACACACACCGGAAAAGAATAAAATATAATTAGGAACATTCTCCAACGCAAAGTATTTTTTTGAAATATTAATTACCTTTATCTACTTTAGGATTAATTTCATTTGATTATTTTTTACTTTTAAAAGGGAAGTTTTAAAGTTTTTTTGTGTCCGATGTTTTCAAAAATTTTAATTTAATTTTTATTCCGTAACAAATTAAACAGGTCTCTCAAACAAACTTGTAATTGCTAATTACAATTCTTTTAAAAAATTAAGAAAATATTTTATGGTTTTCATTTTGTAAGGGATTATGTGGTAAGGGGCAAGACCTAAATTTTATGTGGGCGAGATATATCTTGCGAGGCCCCCTAAAATATATTATGCGAGGCCCCCCTGATGGGTGACGCTATAGAACGGATTTATTGAGAGAAATAATTTTTTGATAAGTACTAAAAGTTTTATTTATAAAACTTTTTGTTTATGAATATTTGAGTATCACGTACAGCTCATAAAACCTTAAAAAAACCTAGTGGTCCAAGGGGCGCGAGGCCCCTAGGACCGCGAGGCCGTGGGCAGTCGCCCACACCGCCTACGCCTTGCACCGCCTCTGGACAGAGACCACTGACCTCTATAATATAGTGATGTGAATTTATCAGCAGTTTACCAACTTATTATACTATATTATTTTAATGCAATGAATAATATAATGGCTTTTGTATCTAAGGTGATATTTTCAAGGGGATATTATGGTAGGTAAAATATACAGCCCCGAGAGGGTCGCGATGTGCAGTGTGCTCCTGCGCATCGCGACAAAACGCAGTGGAATGGCCTAGAAGCAAGCCCCCATTGGGGCCTCTGCTCGGCCTGGGGAGCGAGTAAAACGCTCCTATCGAGAGGAGTCTGCAGCCCGCTAAGCAGACGTCCGCTGATGAAGTTGTGGTGTCGTACAGTTCCCGCGACTTCGTCAGGAAGCGGTGGCTAGGAGCACCATAGAGTTTTAGTGGGTAGGGCCGCGGCACACACCATTTTCGCCCGCGGCGAGCCCCACATATCCGCAGATAAAATATACAGATAATAGCAAAACAAACTGAAAGAAGCTGCAAGACTGATTTTGATTTGAAATTAATAGAATTTATTTTCCACTTCTTTCAGCATATTATTTAAAATTTAAACAGACAATAATTTGATTTTATTCATAAAAAAATGAAATATACATATACTTATTAAATTTTTTTATGAATAAAATTAATGTGTATTATTTTTATGAATATATAAAAGTCTTGTCTTTAAAGATCCCTTTCTGTAATTGAAAGAAAATTTAACTTACCATTGACATTTTGATTAATGCTTCAACTCCCGTAAGGCCCAAGTGGGCCGCGATAATAATTGAAAGGCTATTGTGTCTTGTTTTTCTGCGATCAAAAGATTAATTAAACAAGATGTGTTATCTCCTGTATAGAATTATAACAACTAAACACTTCGCGATTCCTACCTATAATACGTCCTACTGGTAGTATACACCACCTATAACAATGTACAATACATAAGTTAAACAACCAACTTAACTCATGGTGTACTACTCGACCAAGCCATCTAGACGAATGTCAAAGCTTGCTCTCTCGCACTTACGCACTTCGCTGGCAATGCATAAGTGCGTGAGAGCATGATTTGACAGTCGTCTAGTTCATAGTTGGCTTGGTCGAGTAGTAACATCAACGATTACAAAACGTTGCACATTCTTATTTATTTCTTCAAAGGCACCAACATATTGTATATTGTTTAATATTTTACAAATTTAAAATGTTTAGAAATTATTAGTAAGTAAAGAAAAAATATTTTGAGACGATATTACTTAAATGTCTCGTAATTTATGATATCAAACTTTATTATTTATAATACAAGGTGTCTTAAAAGTAAGTTCACATTTGCTTATCTTATTACGCGAAAGCAACTATTCTGAGGGGCGCGGGGGGTATGTCAGTCGGTAGTCTGGCTCTTGGGAATTTAGCCGCTATGGAGCGTTTCTCTGGTGCGGACCGTGCGTTGTGCGTACGTGAGTTTTACAAAAACGGTAATTCGGCGAATGTAGCGCGTAGAAAATTCTGCAGTATTCGACATATTCGTCACTTAAATGATGCGCCTAGCACTCGACTCATTGCAAAATGGGTTGAGAAGTTTGAAGAGACTGGGTCAACTCTGGAGAAACCAAAATCTGGGCGGCCAAGAACATCAAGAACAGCCGAAAACGTGGACAGTGTTACTCAGTCTATTCGAGATGATCCAAACCTCTCGATTCGGAAGCGTGCTGTTGCTTTAAACGTGCACAGATCTTCATTATGCCGCATTTTACACAAAGATTTAAAGCTGCACCCGTACAAAATTCAGTTAGTGCAAGAACTGAAGCCTCAAGATGCTGGTCAGAGGCTTGCCTTTGTAAATCAGATGATTGAGCACTTTCCAACGTTCACCAACATCTTGTTTTCCGATGAAGCCCATTTTCACCTGAATGGGCATGTAAACAAGCAAAATTGTCGTTACTGGAGTGCAACCAACCCAAAACAAAAGCATCAGAAACCGCTACATTCACCCAAAGTCACCGTATGGGCAGCGATGTCGGCGCGAGGAATTATCGGCCCTTACTTTTTTGAAGATGGAAGGGGACGCACACTCACAGTGAATTCAGAGCGTTATGTGGAGATGTTAGACGAGTTTTTCGTACCCCAACTGCAAAACTTTCCTGGTTACAACCAAAGAACATGGTTCCACAGGATGGAGCAACTTCACACACGTCCAACAGATCTCTGCCTCGAGTTCGAGAAATTTTTCCGAACAAATTAATCTCCAGGCGAGGTGACATAAATTGGCCTCCACGGAGTCCCGATTTAACGCCTATGGATTTTTTCCTGTGGGGTTATGTCAAATCAAAAGTTTACGCTAATAAACCGACTTCCCTGGCACAATTAAAAGAAAATATCCGGCATGAACTGGCAGCCATCACGGAGACTACCTGCCGAGCTGTCATAGGCAATTTTAGTGCCCGACTAAATGAATGCCGAGAGCGCAACGGTTTACATTTGGACGATGTTATTTTTAAAAAATAAATTCCCAAACAGTGTACTTCAATATAAAATAAACATTTTTTCAATAAAGCTAAGACTTTTCTTTTAAAAAAAGATTTAAATGTGGGCTTTCTTTTGAGACACCTTGTATTATTTATAACAGTTGTTTATTTCCTTCTTCCTTAAATCGAGAATTTTATCATCAGTTTACTTTATTTCACAACGCAATTGCCAAAATGTGTAAAAAGATAGCTTTGTGAACAAGTTGTAAAAAGCTAAAAGTTGTTAGAGATTCAACAGTTTATTTATTTGATTATAGATAAATAACTTTTATAATTTATATATTGAAATCACACTGTGTTTATATTAAAGCGCTTATTCCACTTATCCTAGCTAGTTTCCTAGGTAGGATTCTAGCTAGGAACCTAGCTTTCTAAATGTTATTCCACTTGACTAAATCGGAAACGATTTAAGCGCTTATTCCACTTATCCTAGCTAGTTTCCTAGGAAGGAAGGATCCTACCTAGGAAACTAGCTAGGATAAGTGGAATCAGCGCTTTAGGATCCTAGCTTTCTAAATGTTATTCCACTTGACTAAATCGGAAACGATTTAGGATCCTAGCTAGGATAAGTGGAATAAGCGCTTTAGTGCTAACCTTGTGCTAACTATACTTTATTATGTAATTTATATCTTTATTCTCTGAGATATCTCTGAGTAAACAATTTGAACTTTCAAGTAGTTTGTAGTTTGTTTACAAATTACAAAAATATGCATGGTGGATTATAATATGACACTGACAGTCAGTGTTTCCACTATAATGATTTCGTTTTCCCACGCCTCAATTCAGATTTCCCCTTTTTTTCCCCTCAAAAATTATTATTTTGCTATAGTTTTAAGTTTTGGCACTAGTATATTAAGGCTATGTTCCTAAATGTACTGCGACCACTGCACAGTGATATCACTGTAGAAAGAAAAAATCGTTCCGTAATGGAGTTGCAGTACACTGCCGCAGTACCCTAGTGAAATATATGACGTCATCAATCGCGCCATATTGTACTGTGAGCACTGGCGTTTTCGAGGTAAGGCACTCGCAGTACTTTGATCACGTGATCAGTCAACTGTCAAAAGTCAACTGTCAAGTGTCAAAACCACTCGAGCGTCTAACGTTTTAAAACAATACCTACAGTTTAATCCCAAAGTTATAAATTTCTGTAATTAATTTGGATTAATAATAATAAAACACTGGCGGTGTTACTTATAAAAATTGACTACCCTTAGGATATTCCAAGCATAAACTAGGAATAGTTATACTCGGTATAAATTTGGAATAACCTTAGATTACTTTCTAACTCATAAACTCGGTAAAAGGTTGTCATAACTATACCACCGCTATTCCCGAAGCACAAGACGGCAACGCCGCAAATAGACAATAGTATTGAATAAAAAAAGGTAAAAGTCGGTTTTTGACTGTGAATTCTGTTAACAGCTGTTAACTATAAATCAACAGATGGGAGTTTTGCCGGGAATGTGAAAGAGTGCTGTTGTGTTTGTGATAGTTTGTGTATTGTTTTTAATGTGTAATGTTGGTGAAATAATTATTAGATATCATTAAAAATTCATAAATCATAATCATGCACAAGTAACAAGAATATAGTTTTCCCGCTATTTACTCGACACTGGCCTTATTTTATTAGCCATACCTAGTGCCTTAACCAATCAAGCCACATAACAGCACCGGTGATCGCGACAACAATAGAATAACAATAGATTTACAAGAATCCGCGATCGAAGGATAGGAAAAAAATTCAATATTTTGGAAGTGTCTTCATAACTTTTTCAAATACGTTGTAACTTGTAAGTACATTGATATTGCGCCATCAAATAGTCGATTTAAAAACAGGACACCATGTTTAGAAAAGCGATATTTTAAACGAAATCCTTTCGAATCACAAATTATAATAAAAGTTTTATTTATGAAATACTCTGTAAGGCTATGTTACGAAATGTGAACTGTCAACCCAAGTTATATCGGGTTGGAATAACGTTGGTATATCGTTTGTATGGGAGTTACACCAACCTTATACTAGGTATAAGTTATACCTGGTTTATGAGTCGCGATTTTGCTTAATTCAAG
The DNA here is from genome assembly GCA_963422495.1 of Polyommatus iphigenia. Taxonomy (NCBI): domain Eukaryota; kingdom Metazoa; phylum Arthropoda; class Insecta; order Lepidoptera; family Lycaenidae; genus Polyommatus; species Polyommatus iphigenia. Next base: position 42,175,467 of record OY730177.1, on the reverse strand, counting down.
TTTATACTGAGTATTACTTTTATACTCGGTTTATAAGTAACACAGTGGAAGAATTGCAAAAATTAACCTCATTAGACTGTGTTGAAAATGTTCAATACGAGCTGTCAAAAATGCGGCTGATAGTATACTGGGTTGCGTTCCGTTTTAAATAGTAACCAGTATACTAACAGTATACTAACTATAAAGTAACGGCTTCGCAGTATACTAAAATGACGTCACACTCTGCAGCGGTCGCAGTACATTTCGGAACATAGCCTAACTAAAAAGAAACTTTATCGTTTTTCATCTATAGCCTGCCCACTTACGCCTCTGGTTATACCATACTAAAATAATATTATATTATTTACACTAATTCCAGTTTCGTCCATATTAGTTTCTCTAGGTTTTATATACGACTTCCCGCAATTTTCCCTTTTATAGTCTTTCCCCTTTTTCTTCCCCTCTGGACTCTAATTTCCCCTCAAAAGGGGGAGTTCCCCTCATTGTGGAAACACTGCTGACAGTGACATTTTTTTTTTTTTTGCTTTTGGCACTGACACCGGGGGTGTACTTTGCCACATACAAGGGTAATATTCACAGATTTAAGTATTATCAAAGTATCATTAATTAATTATTAATTTATAATAGTAATATTCTTCTAGCAATATTTTTCACCATCGTTTTACTACGGTATATATCGTCAAGACGTCAAAGTCTAGTCAAAGTCTAAGGGCGCGTTCACATCAGACACGGAGCGGCACCGTCACCGTGTTACGGTACGGCTCCGCCACCGTGTCACGGCACTTACGGCACGCGCACGGCGCCGCCACCATGTCACGGACCACGGTACGGCGCTGGACCGTGACACGGTGCCGCAACTGCTAAACAACTCATTTCCTCGACTGTACATTTCTGCTAAACAACTCATTTCCCCGACTGTACATTTCTGCTTAGCACAATTTTCCCCGACTGTACATTTCTGCTAAACAACTCATTTCCCCGACTGTACATTTCTGCTTAGCACAATTTTCCCCGACTGTACATTTCTGCTAAACACCTCATTTCCCCGACTGTACATTTCTGCTAAACAACTCATTTCCCCGACTGTACATTTCTGCTTAGCACAATTTTCCCCGACTGTACATTTCTGCTAAACAACTCAAATGGAACGCCTCAGAGCGAGGTAACGCCGCATATTGCGTCATGTTTTTTCGTGCGCGCAGCCCATATCGAATTATAAGACGTTGTCACGTCAAAAACGGTGCACCGCACGCGACTATTCTGGGTAAACGTAGGGGTAAACTTTCCAAACAAAAATTGTGTCCAAACTTAGTCGAGGCACTTATTTGGAACAGATAAAAATCGGACAAGTGTGAATTAGGCTCACGCACGATTCACGAAGGGTTCCGTACCATTATTATAAAGAAAAATAACCAAAAAATTATGTTTCTACTTTCTTGTATGATGAATGAGCCCTTAATTATTTAAGTTTATTTTAATTTTACCATCAATTTTTTAAGTAATTAATACAATAATTAAGTATTCTGTGAACATTTCAAGTGCCTATCTGTTGTCATTATTGGTATACCTAGAGCAAAAAATAGCAAAAATCGACTCGGGGGAATTTCCTCTGTTTCTGTTTCTTTTTCAATCTTCGCCTTAGTAACAGTGGCGGGGCAAGACCAAAATTTTATGTGGGCGAGATAAATTTTGCGAGGCCCCCTAGGCCGAAATGGATTATTTTTAGACAATATATTTTTTTAATAAAATTTGAGCCTCAAAACGCGTAAATTCCCAAAAAAAAATCTTCGGGGTCCCAGAGGCGCAAGGCCCCTTGGACCACGATCGAGGCCGTGGGTGGTCGCCCACATCGCCCACGCCTTGCGCCGCCTCTGCTTAGTAACAACAAGAGAATAATTCTTTCGCGATTCTTTATCCAGGCAAGCACTCTCGTTCGAGTGCAAATATCGATTGAAATCCGAATGGGCGTTTTCACACTGCGACGATAACGACACGACACGATACCGCAGAATAGATAAGGGCCACCGCACATAATATTCAAGTTCATTTCAAGTTGGCCGACTATCGTACAAACTAAATGGCGTAGTGTCACAATTTAATTGGACAACTTCATCGTGTACGTTGCCAGCCGCAGACTTTTAGTTTTAGTTGGTAACGGTGATGTTAGCCTAGCGACGTGTATGTTAAAATGCGTAAAAAGCACACTTTTATTTTGAACGAAGAAAACGAAGGCGAAAAGAAAGGAGAATATTTTGGGTCCATTCAATACTAAGTGCAAGTTAGAATTAGGAAAACATCATTGATCATACCTTGCATTTTAAATTTCGATATTATCCAGATAAATTTTAATGAAATAATCCAGATAAAAAGGTGATAATAATCCATATCCATACTTCCATACTAATTATTTTTTTTATTATTATGTAATTCGGGGCTGTCTATGGGCTATTCGCCCATATCCTTTGCTAACTTGAAATTGTATATGTGCGGTGGCCCTTATCTATTCTGTGGTATCGTCAATCATGTCGTGTCGTTATCGTCGCATTGTGAAAACGCCCAATAGGGACACGGATGGGGTCGGCACACCGTACGCGGCACTGTGACTCGGTGCGGCACCGTACTCCGTAGCGAGGTCCGTGTTATGGTGGCGATGCCGTACCGTTGCACGGTAAAGGTGAACGCAGATATAGGGCGCACCGTACGCACCGCAGTCGCCGCATTCGAATTCTTTATATGAAGTTATAGGCAAGCTCGCATACCTGCGTTATTGCCTATCCGACACAAGAAAAATCGGGGGAATTAAAATCATCGTCGGAGACAAAACAAGCTCTGATGAAAGTCATCAACCCGGCCGACGGTTTTCAAATTCACGGCGTCAAAAAAACAGCTAATTCGGGTGTGATCTTGCGACTAACTAGCGAGTCGCAAGTTAATAAACTTAAATCCGTGGAAGCGCTTAAATCGGCCGGTCTGCGACTCGAGTCGCCTAAAGGACGTAACCCACGTATTCTCATAAAAGATGTACCGCAACATATGACGGATGATAATTTCCTTCTCGCACTTTTTAATCAAAATATTAATGGCGAAATGAATATGTCTCAAGAACAATTTTTGCGTTCAACAAAAATAGTAAGACGTCGTAATTTAAATAAAGATTACAACAACAGGAAATGGATAGGTATCGAATTAGACCCCGCTGTGCGTAAACACCTAATCAATTCAAAAGAAAAACTGTTTATCGATTGGGCGATGTGTCGCTTCGTGGACGACGTTGAGCTGGTCCGCTGCGGCAACTGCCAACAGTTTGGGCACGTCGCTAAATTCTGTCGCGATCCTAATCCTTGCTGCTATCACTGTGCCGAAAAACACAGCTCGTTGTCGTGCCCCAACAAAGATAAAGAAAATTTTAAGCCAGTTTGTGGTAGTTGCCAACGTTATAAAAAATCTTCCGACCACCCCACGGGCTCCCCAGACTGTCCAACATATAAAAGCAAAATGGAGCAACTTATTTTAACTACTAGGTATGGATAGTTTAAATATAGGACAGTTAAACCTCCATAATAACAAGCACGCGACTTTAGAATTAGAAAAGTTAGTTTCTGATCACAATTTAGACTTAGTACTTGTTCAAGAACAATATCAACTCGCGTCGTTTCGGTCGAAAATGATACAAATTAATAACTTAGCTCGCGCGGGTATATACACACCTCAGTCTAGATTTTCAGTCACGGCCTTAACTAACCTTTCGACGTCGCATTGTGCGGTAGCCGAGGTATCGTGTCCTCAGTTTAGACTATACGTTGTAAGCTGCTACTTTCAGTACGCGGATACCGTAGGCCCACATTTACATCAACTCCGCCGCGTATTACAATCTCTCGCGGGTGATAAAATTATTATTGGCGCCGACGTCAATGCATCCTCGCCCTTATGGCACGGCCAGCTTAGGTACACTGACCGCGACCGTCGTACCGCTGTAGAAGACTTTATTGCGGAGTTTAACCTCCAAATTCACAACACCCCCGATGCACCACCTACCTATAGTAGCCCAACGGGCGAATCGTCGATTGACGTCACGCTATCCAGCGCGTACGTCCAGATTAGGCATTGGCGCGTCCTACCTGATGCGTCATGTAGTGATCACCGCTTATTGGTGTACGAGTTTTCTCGTGCGGTCCCGAGTGATACCGTAGTCAATTCTAATGACTATAAATACAACGTAAAGAACGGCGATTGGAATTTATTCCGCTCCCTCATTACCGCTCATGCCGGAGACTTCACTCGGCCTGATTTAAGCGTCGATGAGTGCGCGGAAATTATGACAAACACATTTGTTTACTGTGCCGATGTAGCCTTGGGTCGTAGACCTCTTAAAAAAGATCACAACTGTAAATGGTGGAACAGTAACCTTCTTAATCTTCGTCGGGAATTTAGAAGGGCCAGGCGCAAAATCAATAATCTTCGTAAATCTGGCCACGATCGTTCGAATTATAATTACATAATTAGTTTGAATAACCTACGTATTTCAAGGTCACGCTATCGCGCCGCCGTTACGTTAGCGAAAAATAATATGTTGAAGAATGCCGCGAATAGACTGGATAAAGAGGGCCCCTGGTCCTCTTTATACCACGAGCTTAAACCCGGTAGTAGTAATGAGCCAAGCTTTTTCTCAAATATTAAAATTAACAACTCTTACACTTGTAGCTTAGACGAAACGGCGAAGGCATATCTAAACGTTCTCATCCCAGACGACGAGCCCTCCTTGGATGATGAACACAACCGCGACATTAGGAGTAGAATGCTAGACCCCATACATACACCGGCCTCAGATTTACCAACTTCGGAGGAGTTTAGTAAAATAGTAAACCTTTTGCCTATAAAAAAATCTGCGGGCGAGGATAAAATATCGAATATTATGATAAAACAAGCGTGCTTAGCGGCCAGTTCATCGATTCTACATGTTTACAACAGATGTATCGCAGAAGGTATATTTCCAAAAATTTGGCGCACCGGTTGCTTAAAATTAATACCTAAAGCGGGAAACAAACCTCCTGACGACCCAAAATCTTACCGTCCGATAACGTTACTGCCTTGCTTAGGTAAATTACTAGAACGTCTCATCGTACCTCGCCTGCTACCCGGTGGCCCTAAATTTCATAGTCATCAGTTCGGTTTCACCGCCGGGAAATCGACTGTTGACGCGGCTATGGAAGTTAGAAAAATAGTAAATCATTCGGAATCTAAATACGTGGTCGCCATTTCATTAGATATCTCCGGCGCGTTCGATCATGCTTGGTGGCCGATGTTATTATTAAAACTAAAAAATCGAGGTTGCTACTCTAATATTTATGCCATAATACGTTCTTATTTTTTTAACGGTCAAACTAAGCTTCGACTTGGCCATTGTACACACGCCAAAGATTTAACATGCGGCTGCCCTCAGGGCTCTGTTATCTCGCCAAAACTATGGAATTTCGGATTTGATGATTTATTAAGTCTTCCCCTACCACCGCTGTGCGTACTAGTTGGCTACGCCGATGACGGTTTTCTCATCGTTCATGCAAATTCACGTTCCGAAATTGAATCTAAAGCCAATGATAGTCTTAATTTAATATCGAGCTGGGGTAAACGTAATCGCCTGAAATTCGCCGCGCATAAAACTTACCAAATTCTTTTAAAAGGGTCCCTTATATCTTCCCCTAGCATTAAACTTGACAATATTAACGTTAAACGCAAACAGTCACTCTGTTATCTTGGTTTTTACTTGGAAAATAAATTTTCATTTTTAGAACATATAATTCAAACCGGTGAGACAGCGAAGCGCAATTTTTACTCCTTTACCAAAATATCTACGTCGACATGGGGCCTCTCCTTCAAAACCCTAAAATTAATTTACACTGCTACTTACCTAGGCAGCATTTGCTACGGGGCCCCCGTGTGGGCTGACAGAGCAACAATCGGCGCGGCTCGTCGCAAGTTGCTACAAAGCCAACGTCTTGCTCTTATATTCTTATGCAAAGCTTACAGGACCACAAGCACCGAAGCCTTACCTGTGTTAGCCGGAGTTTTACCCGTTGACCTTGAGATTCAGCGTCGTGCGACAATTTACTATCATAAAAAAAACATTGACAACCCGTTCTTTTTAAGCGCTCGCGATAAAATTAAAATAGCAAGACTGTTTGAACCTTTAGAAAACTCTGTGCAAAGCCTAATCTCCGAATGGCAGTCACGATGGGACTGTTCCACCAAAGGGCGACACCTTTATAATTTTTTCCCTAATATTCGTGAACGGCTATCCAAACATTGGATGGATATTGATCACTGCGTTTCTCAATTCCTGACCGGTCATGGAAATTTTAAGGCCAAACTTTACGGATTTAAACTAGTAGCATCACCCATGTGCGAGTGCTCGACCGAAGGCAACATGTTTGAACAAACCGCGCATCATGTTCTCTGGGAGTGCAGTCTCTGGCAGGACGAAAGAACTACTATGCTAAACAACCTATTCTGTACATCTGGAGTAGCATACTACGGTGATCTCGTGGACAGCGCTAGGAACTTCCGTGCCTTCAAGCGTTTTTGCCACAATTATTATTGGCAACAGTCAAACACAATAAACTCCAATATTAACTTAGCTTTAGCTTAGGAGTCACAATTATTAACCTTATTTCCGTGGTGCTCCCCCTTAAGTTCTTTGACTTTCGGTCATTGCAACTTTGTGCTGTCTCCCGCTTTTATGGGGAGGGAAATTGGATTCTTCCTACTCCTCCTATTTTCTTCTGATTAATTTCGTTGCGGGTCCCAAGACAGTATTAGCATGTCCCTCGGGCTCCCTGAGATCATATCAAAGGGTTTTCGTGGTTGGATGCCGCTGTCGATCCTGGCGACACAGGAGATACAGTGGTGGGAATGTGTGGTGGGCCAAAGCCCGTAAAAAAAAAAAGCTCGCATACCTACCCGCGCCGCGCCGCGCCGCAGTCTTCGCAACTTCATATAAAGAATTCGAATGCGGCGACTGCGGTGCGTGCGGTGCGGCCCAAATCTGCGTTCACCTTAAACGGCGCCGCACCGTAGACATGGGTCCACGCCCTAAGGCCCTGTATTCACTTTGATTAGTGCGAGTGCAGTTAATTACCTAGTGCAAGTGATTACTGATTAGTGATTAGGAGAAATTAAAGGACTTGCACTAATCAGTTGCTGTCCACAGCGCAGTCCACACGTACTTTCTCCTGATTACTAATCACCTGCACTTATCACTAATCAAAGTGAATACAGGCCATTAGGGCCTGCACTCGCACTAATCAAAATGAATACAGATTACAGGCCTTTCCCATATAGCCATTTTTGGGAACTCGATGTAACGATTTCGACACCTTGTGCTAACACTTATTTGTTCTCGACACTTAATCGCGTCACCGTTTCATATAAGTGAAGTCGCTGCAACTAAAATTGGGGACGAGCCGACACAGTAACATTCGGTTTCTAATTTGCGTCGCCGTGTCGTAACAATGTTACCATAATGTAAATAGATTCCACAAATCATTCGTCCAATCGCTCATAATCGTTCATTCATTGACATTGACTAGTGAAAGAATTAAAAATAAGAAACTGCCATCTTATCATCAAGGTAAGTAAACAAAGATTTTGTTTTTATTAAATATTATGGTTTTTTTATGCCTGAATCTTAATGGGAAATTAAATTCATCGTGTATTTAGTGGGATAGTTCGAAATTTACCAACGCGCCGCATTACTATAATAATTTAACCATTTCCTACGAAAATACATATTGTTGGTTTATAGCAATAATTTTATTTTGTATTCTCAAAAGCTTATACCCAATGCAATAATAAACTTGAATATTGAATAGCATACTTTTTAGCAGCAATAAACCGTACAATCAATAAATAATGAAAAAAAAATATTTCGTTAAGTGAAAAATTTTCTCGGCACAACTAGTTACAAAGTTACGATAACTATCGACACTGTGTGGGAATGTTACCTAAAGTAGTCACAAAGTTACTGTATTTTTAAAATGGTGTCTCCCTGATTATCTGTTCACAGTTTCTCAAACTTTGCCTGACAAAATGCTATATTGAATTCTTTTGACAAAAGAAAGCTCTTCCGAGTTAATATATCTCGTACCAAGTACCTTATTCAAACGAAATAAATATTACATAAATTAATATTAATTATTATTTTTCAGATGATGATGCACCTGACACAAAAAAATTGAATATCAGTTCTGATATTAGTTACTTACATAACGTACTGTGCAGCAAAAGTACAAACGGTGATTAACTACGAAGATTTTGACAAGTAATCTTGATTCATGTCAAGTAGATAATGCTAGTAAAATTAAATTATAATGCAAGTGTAATTAATGATGATTTTGTGACTTTAAAATCGTGAAATAAAAATTGCTTTTTCTTTAATTTTTATTTTATTATTACCCCTAACGTTATATCAATACAGGAATAAATACCATTTGGGAGATGCAGAGCATACGTCGTAGCACAAACTACAATCAAACAGATTAAGGAATCTAGCCAGAAATAACTAAGTATTCGGCCAAGTGCCAGTTGGACTCACGAGTCACGCACATAGGGTTCCGTACTGTTATAGAGCAAAAATAGGCCAACATTTTAGAGTGTTTAATTAACCTTCATTTCAAAAAGTTTTTTGATTTTAATTTATTTTATTTTAATTAAACTATAAACTGGCAGTTATCACAACACACAGTTTTAGAATGACTGGGATTTGGTGACTTATATTTATCAAAGTTAGTGTTTATTTATTACGTAACTTTACTACACATGTTACAACCCAGTTACTACACATGTGGAAAACATGTGTACACATTTTTTTCTGTAACAAGCGGACACGGTTACAACACGTAGAAGCAAACCCCCACACAGTCGCAAGGTGTCGTATTAGCTACGAAACTGTTACGACTTGTTACAGATTCACAAATCTGCAACCGAAAATGGCTATATCGATTAGGTCAAGGTTTGACAACAGGTCCTCACCTAAAAACAGTCTTAGATCAAGTAATTATAGATAAACGTTCAATCATCACAGCTGAGTGCCGAGTTTCGTTGCAATACCTTTGGGCTTTGCACACAGTTGACATGCCAGTCGCCAGTCGCCACACACTCAGATGCACGGTAAAATTCTTTACAGAAAAAAGTGGATATTTATAATTAATAGTTAAATTTTTATTTTTTATTAATACTTAATCCTTCGATCGCGGATTCTTGGAAATCTATTTTTATTTGTTATTCTATTGTTGTCACTTGTCGCGGTCGCCGGTGTCCTTATGGGCCCTCTCTCCCTAAATTAGCAGGTCGATTGTCTGTCAGTGCGAATATCGACGTAAATGACATTAAAATAACATTCATAACAGCGGGCCTTGTACGGTGGCGGTTACGACGCTCGCCGCGTCCATGATAGGGCGAAATAGGAGAAAAAACCTTTTTAAGGCTTAATATAATACATATTTCAAAAAAGTAAAAAAACCAAATTATTAACTTATGTATTGCAAAACAGTAGATATTTTTTATATATTCTTTTGATAAATAATGAAGGAGTAAAGTGGTTTCATTCAACGATTTGGAGGTGATTTGGTTTTTTATTTCTTTATTATGTGATACCGATAGAAAAAATATGGCAAAACCAAATTACGTATCATATCATGTAGATTACTAATTATTTTTTTCAGATATAATTTCTCTGTTAATGCCGATGAAAAGTTTTTTCGAAAGAGCAGCCTTAATATGGGGATTGTTATGTTAATATGCTTGGGGCACTGACCTCCATTATACAGTACTTGTATAATGGAGGTCAGTACGGCTTGGGGGCATAGTTGTACATTGCAGAGGCGAAGACTGGTAAGTGGTAGGTAAGCAAAAATTAAATACAAACTGGTATTCAATGTATTTATTAATGTTATCATTCTCACATTCTAAGTAAGTACAATGTGACTACATAAATGTAATAAATAAAGTTAAAAACATCAAAAATTATCAATCACGTTTTTGTTATACAGGTAGGTATTTTATGTCCAAAATTGATCTGCTGTGCATACTTTTTGATATTTTTAGTTCCTTCTATTTACACCTTATGCTTCAGAACAAATAGATACAGTACTATACAGTAGTCGAGATAGAAATTTTTCTAGTTATAATTCGTAAACGCTTATAGCTTGTAGATCTGTTAAAATATAGGCCACAACATTTACACCTTAACATTGAATGTAAAAGTTAGGTACACAATACGGAAAATAAAAAAATACAGAAACAAAAATACTAGATAGGTGAAAATTTTTATCGATAGGTACATACAGACGAATGCAAGGAAATTATTCAAATAAATATAATAATCTTATGAGAAACTTCAACAAAAAAATAACTAGCTAAAGAAAAATATTTCGTACCACAAGGAATAATTAGTATGACTTCTATCCTACCTAAAATCGCTAAGATAGTTTATCGGTAAATGTTATGTTCATTTTTATACAATATTATGTACACAAAATTTATATACAGTGTTAACAGATCTAATACGTATTTTAAAAATAATTATCTAAATCATAACTAATGGTAAACATCACAAAATAGGATTAAATTAACAATTTATATTTATAAGTACTTATAGGAAAGCTTGATCGTATCTCATTTGAAATGGTACTTTATGTAACATAGGCGTAATAAAATTGTAATTTGTAACACGTATTAAGAAAAAAATAGCCCAAAAGGAATCATAATAGAAAATTATGTTAGGTCATTATTATTATGAAATTGTGATGTGACAGAGAGATCGAACTTAGCACGATTGCACTAAGCCGAAGAAAACACGAAAAATGAAGAAAGAGCGATATTCTTGTGTTTATAAAAATGGACTCGAACAAGAGTGTAAATTTTTGAAAAGAGACAGAAAATGTAGTAAGTATTCAAAATATAAGTAACCATTAATTAGCTAGAAATCATGATGAGTAGGTAATAAAATTTCTGAAAACAAATGCCAAATTATATAAATTAATTTTGCAAATATTTTAAAGGTTAATAACGTTGAACAAAACAGGTATGTAATATTATGTGAGTATAGAAATATCATACAAACGGTATATTTACACATAATAGGAAGGAGCAGAAGCTACATGCCTTTAATATTTTTGATACAGCCATAACAAAATGTTGTAACTGCTGATAAGAACCTAACTCTATCGTACCATAATAATTTATAAAAACGACTTAACAAAGGATATCTTACTACTAGATATTTATATTAATACTCGAGGTCGAAGTAATTTTTGCCATAACAATAGTTAGGGCATTATGAGTCTATAATTTATAAATTAACATTTATTTTATATCCTAGCACAAATAAATTTATTTTCATAAAACCAGTGCTTCAGCTCGGTGCCGGTATCACGAACACAAAAATATCGATACGACGTGTCACGAACAAACTGAGACATCACTAGCTGTCACGCTGACGTTTTCGCTGATAAGACGGTAGTTAAAAGTTTGAGGATTGTCTATGGCTACCCCGGTGTGGGAGGTTAGGTGAGGCGACACTAGGGGGAAGGCGGCAGGCTGTCGTCGCTCTCGAGGTACGTGACGTAGTTGTCCTCGCCTCCGTGGGCCGCGCGCGGCGGCGGCAGCGATGGGATGTCGTAGCCGTGCATCTGAAAAAAAAAACAAGTTTTAAAAATATAAAGTCAACACTTAACACACAAGGGTCAAGGACCAAGGATCGACAGACTTCTATGTAAGTATTGAAGTGCATCCCTACTGCCCCAGGAGGTAGGTAGGCAAGGTACCTTACTAGAGTACCTTACCTACCTACCTAAAAGTGTCCGCGGAAATGCGTTAAATTAAGGTGAAACTAATTCACCCTAAAGTGGCGCTACAGTAGCAACAAGGTAAATTTTAAATCATTTAGCAACTTTTATTTCACCTATTTTAGGTTATATTTTTCAAAATATATTGGTATTTACCCAGTAATTCTAGTAATAATTTAGGTATATTCCAGTAATAATTTATATTTTGTCACCAACGGCTACATTCATTCCTACACTCCATAAAAATCCAAATATCCCCCATATAAGATAGTTCTCCTCTATCTACACTCCATACCTACTACCTATAATTTTTTTTTTCTTCTTTTTTGGCAACTTGACACAAAGGATGTGTATGTTGTGCCACAGACAAGGTAAAAAGGTAAGGAATATGGCGGGAAAACCATATTCCTCCTATTATAATTTTCATCATCGTTTTCATGTATCGTCAGGTCTAAAGTCTAGTCAAAGTCTAAGTAAAAGTCAATACAGTCACAGGAGTCACGTCGGTCGATTCAGTAAAGTGGTAGACGCTTTACTGAAACTTTCGATGGAGTTTTGGAGGGAACACAAAATAGCACGTTTCTGGATATTACATCACTTTCCTACACTTGTGCATGAACACGAATATCTAATGGTTAATATTCTACCAATATTACACATTAAAAACCCAGCTAACACAATTTTAGGAAAATAATACAAAAACACAACAGCACTCTTTCACATGCCCGCCAAAACTCATAATTTTTTTTTTATGCCTCGTGAGGGACGTCATAACTACTACTTCTTCTTCTTTTAAAAATGGCCTCCCTTGAGGAATAGCCAGTATCAGTGTTGGCGGGATAAAAATATGTACTTATAATACGACCTGAGACTCGTTACATTCATCAAGATACTATGTACTACTTTGTAGCAAAGCTAAGTTATTCCCGGTGTTGAGCATAACCTTACTTATAATTATTCTTTAGGTAACTGCTTATAAAGTTATTGAACAATTAGCTATTTATCGTGGTCTGCTTAATCGAAGATTCAATTAGGACCCTGAACAAATTCCACTTTTGCATTAAAGCTTAAACGCAACTCACTTTGTGTTAAATATATAAAACAATTAGCTATCTTGGTCTTCTATTGAAAGAAAAAAAATTATGACCCTCAACAAATTGGCCATAAGCATGAACCTCACTCACTTGGTTAACTAGATGCTGGAAGGCGGCGCTGTGCTGCGGCGCGCGGTCGAGGTCGGCGTGCAGGGCGAAGTCCGAGAGCGCCTTCCACGGGGGCTGGTAGGCCGTCACTTCCAGCGCCAGGGACCCGCCCGCCTCATGCCGCACCGGCGAGCCGGCCACCAGCGGCACGCCCATCGACATGTACCCCAAACGCCGACCCTCCTAACCGTTGATATAGTTCATTATCAATCTATAAGTTTTTACACGGATATCAGCAGAGCAAGCAGAAGCGCGACACTCAGAGAGAATTTATTTATTATGCCTAATTTCACCAACCTCTGAAGTTAATGCTCTACCTGTACGCTGTAACTAATTACAGGCAGAGCATTAACTTTAATAGACGTGATACTAATATCACGTTATCTCTTTCGTTTTCGCTTAACTTTAATAGACGTGATACTAATATCACGTTATCTCTTTCGTTTTCGCTTAACTTTAATAGACGTGATACTAATATCACGTTATCTCTTTCGTTTTCGCTTAACTTTAATAGACGTGATACTAATATCACGTTATCTCTTTCGTTTTCGCTTTCAAGATTCATATAAATGAAAGAGAAGACATGACAATTTAACATGCTGTAACACTAACAGACATTGGTGAAATTGGACCTTAGTAAACTGTACAAAATTAATGCAGACTTTTGACAGAAAATGTATGGGGTTTATTTTAAAATCTCCATTAAATGAATGTTAATAATTAAATCTCTCTGAGTGCAACTGTTAGATACCTTTGTAATTGTAGCATACCTAAGTTATAACGAAAGTTATTATTGTATATCTACATATTGATAACGTTATGATAAAGGCCCTTCTCCAAGCATAGACCGAGATGGATATTGAATAACCATGATCGTCACCAAGGTTACACTAAGTTTTCAAAAGCATATGGACATTGGACATGTCTATGATAGCCTGTGTTCGACATCGATTGGGCATGTTATCGATAGCTTCGCAATCGCTTGTATGAATCCATTATTATTCATCATCCATATTTTCACTTTAGAAACTATTTTCAAAGCAATTCCTCCCTCCTTCCTTCCAAAACTTTACTGTTCTATGTTACTGTTATAGTTCATGATCACTTTGAAATAATAATATTATTTCAAAGTGATCTGCATGAACTTTAACAGTAACATATTATAGCGTCAAAAACGGACGTTTCATATAACCTACCTTCTCTTGCTGCATCTGCATCTTGAGCTGTATGGTCTTCTTCTTGTCCTTGCATCTCTTGTTCTGGAACCAGACCCTGATGACGCGCGGGCTGAGGCCTGTCATCTCCACCAGCTGTTCCTTCATCAGCGCGTCGGGACGGGGGTTCGCCGCGTAGCAGGTTCTGTGAGATGAGAGGAGATATAGAGACAATTGTAGGAACAGAGTGAGGGCCACCAGATTGCCGTCACGAATATGCAGTGCAGTAGGTATGCTGTATGCCTGCAACCTGATTAAATAATGAATACATAAGAGTGAGATGCGAAAGCCAAAAGGTAATGTTTTTTGTTGATCGTTGTAAAAGTTTTTTTTACTCAAAATTAATTTTCTGTCTCCTACTAATTGTCCGAACGAAAGGCAAGATTTAAAGTCGCTTGCTTCAGTTGCTTGATAATAATATTACAAACCCTCTCCGTTCTCATTCATCATTTTTTAAATTCTTAAGCACAAAAGCTCATAATCTTCTAGAATCTAGACCAGCTGTCCCCAACCTGTGGCCCGCCGCGCCGCGCCGGGACTTTTTCAGTGGCCCGCGTGTGGTTAAGGCGACGCCTTGATAATTTGGCTGTAGCGATATCGATTTTTCTCAGCAATGACTAAAGCTAAGAAATTAAAGTTCATTGTCAGTATTCATCACGTCTTTGTCTTTGAATTACCCATAGCATAACACGATTGGTCAACTTTTATAACACAGAATAAGTAATCAATCAAAAAGACCTCTGTAAAAAAAGGGATTCCTATTTTGCCTACAGAGGAGAGTGATTTAAGCTTCCAAAATTTGTACATAAATTGGTTCAAGCGTACACTTTCATTTGCCCATAGCATATATGAAATGTATATAATATATATATATATATATATATATATATATATATATATATATATATATATATATATATATATATATATATATATATATATATATATATATATATATATATATATATATATATATATATATATATATATATATATATATATATATATATATATATATATATATATATATATATATATATATATATATATATATATATATATATATATATATATATATATATATATATATGGTTTTTAAATTACGCGACAAAAACCATTTTGTCGCTTACGCCCTTTCCATTTTTTGCTGTTTCTATGAGAGGCCGGGCCGGCTCTCATAGAAAACAAGCAATCTAAAACATATCCAACACAGTTTTTAGGGTTCCGTACTCAAAGGATAATTTACTTTAACGCGGCGTCACCTTAAACCATTTTGAATTTCACGTCAATAGTGTGAAGTAGTCGTGACAGTCGACAGTCGTGACAGTCGTGAAAATTTTGCCACTTTTGAATCGCCAATTTTAAAGAAAGTTCATATTTAACCCTTCAACCCTAAAAAATATTGGTCGTGGCCCGCGACGCCAAGACCAAAACGTGTTTGTGGCCCGTGTAAAAAAATGTTGAGGACCATTGATCTAGATCAATTTCGTTTAGTTTGTATTTTGCACCACTTTCACCACTAGTTGTTGATGATTGAGAACTCCTTTTCTAAGTCTGATCATATTTTGGTTACAACATACCGTAACGTATGCAGCTGCTTCTCATTGAGGACGGTGCGGACTCTGGTGGGCTTGCCGTCGGCCGCCGCGCCCGGACGCGCCCGACCCGACTTGTGCGACCCCGACTCGCTGCCTGAATCTGGAACAGAATTGTGTACCAGTGAGATACAGAACATAGACGTAATAAGAATATAGGTACATGCGTTGACTACGAAATATAATCTAGATAAAATAACGACAAAGATACCCGCTCGACCAGCTTCAAAACAGTACTTTGAATACCGGTGAAAATCTGATTTGATGACGTCATCACGGCGTGGCTGTTCTTTTGCAGCCTAAAAGCCTAGATTTTGAATACGAAGTTACAGAATAGGACTCATAGGAGACGTACAATCACGTATTGCCTGAGTATACGTGCCAACCTCGGTTCGCAGGAGTTAGTGTCTAAACACACCATGCCGAAGATACGCGGCCGAAGTTCGACAAGATTACGCCTGTAATGTATTTTGCCATGCCGAAATTACGTCGCGTTATATTGTATGCGTATGCCATTGCTTCCGTATTCATGCCGAACTTCTGCCGCGTAACTTCGGCATGGTTTGTTAAGACACTGAGATAATTTTTAAAAGCTTACGTATAAAATGTAGATGGATACTATAGATATATGTACTTGCACAACACAGTTTAGGTATAATATAATATTTTGAATTCTAACTATAATATTAAATTATTTATGCTCAAATAGGTACACTAGTATTCTGGCACTAAACGCAGATTCTAAGGTGTTAAATATTCCGTAACATGGAAATCCTACATTGCATTTATAGTATAGGGGCCGTGAGTAATAACTTATTAGCGGCAGGTTTATGCACAGAGAGCTTCAACCCTCCACAGTCCACTGCCATGACAATTACATATTCACTAACCATTCACCTGTCCGGCCCATTACACTCAACTTAACACTTTAAAGCTCGTCAGCTGTCAGCGGGTCATTATGACGTCACATCATTCACGCCTTCGCTAATCCGGGATGGACGGTGTCCCATAATGTACACATTCATTATTCAAACCCTAGATAAGGGACGGTGCATAATGCAGGGTGTTAACTTTTAAAGAGGTTCCGAATTTTCGATTCGCCCTTATAATCCTGACTGGATTGTGAATTCTAAGGTTGTTTTGAAATTAACGTTAGTACATTAAAGTTAGGTAAAATATAATAAGTACTTTAAATATGCAGGATTTCTCACTATCGCGTTATGCCTCTATTTTCTGCCGAAACTTACGTCCTTATACTCCATGGCTCTTTTTTGTACTTTTGATCCAAGATACGCGGTGGGCACAAAACATCATGTAAATATTAATTAATGTTACAATTTTTATGAAATTTTATGACTAATAGTTTGGACCCTAGGCAAGTTATTATTACGATTACTCCAACCAACTTCTAAATCTTTAAAACCTAATCCTCCTTTCACTCGGTTTTAGGTGGTGAAGGTCACATCTAGGACGCAGCTAAATGAGACCTGATAGTCGCCACTTGACTTTTCGGCCAAATTAGTGTCGCCGGCCCCTTTGTCGGCGCACATCAAAGCCGAAAGATAAAGTACAGTCGGATATAAAAATGTTTCTATATATTCAAACTTATATTATAGGCGTGGGCGGTGAGAATTTTTAATTAATGAATTAAGAAAAGACGAATACTAAGTTATTTGTGGGTTACCCAATTAAAATATAGAATCCACAGCCTCTACATACGTGCAGTAGGTACGGTACGTTGTAGCTTTAGGTTGGTACTGCTAATGATTATATATTCTGTGCTTTAGGTCTTTGTTTTAATAAATGTTGTGAATGAAGAGTATTTTAAAATAAACAAAACACATTTAATATAGGTAACGTAAAAGTGCTGAACTGTTCGATGTACCTCGAACAGTTAATATACAGCGAGACTTATTTTCTAGCCCTTAAACACCCATTAGAGCAGATTGGGTATACTGCTAAGTTAACAAAAGTTAGCAACCAGATTTCTAGCTGAGCATTTTTTTCCAACTAGACCCCTTACTGGTTTCATGCCGAGCTCCTTGTATTTGTCTTGTATTTTGGAAATGTCACATGACAGACTAGGACACT
Organism: Polyommatus iphigenia; assembly: GCA_963422495.1. Lineage (NCBI taxonomy): Eukaryota > Metazoa > Arthropoda > Insecta > Lepidoptera > Lycaenidae > Polyommatus > Polyommatus iphigenia. The sequence continues at coordinate 42,157,525 of OY730177.1, read as the reverse complement.
AGTGGACTATGAAACGAAAAGTTGCTACGTGAATATCTTTATTAATAACAGGGTAAGTACTTATGAGCTCAAGATTTAAACGTTTGAAAATCTGAACAATAATATAGATTTGTTTTCTTACTATCTTCTTCTTCTTATATTCTTATATATAAAATGGATTTTCTAATGTGTTAGTCGCGCTAAAACTCGAAAACAGTTGAACGGATTGGGCTGATTTTAGTCTTAAAATGTTCGTAGAAGTCCAGGGAAGGTTTTTAAATAACATGAAGTTCACAGGGACAGCTAGTACTATATAAAAATGGATTTTCAAATGTGTAAGTCGCGCTAAAACTCAAAAACGGCTGAACGGATTGGGGTTTTAGTCTTATCATATTCGTAGAAGTCCAGAGAAGGTTTTAAAGTGACACGAAGTTCACCGGGACTGCTAGTATAACCATAAAATAACTTACTTTTATTTATTAATCCGTAAGTAACTGTACCAATACAATCAGTATTAATCACATTCCGATTATCAAGTCATACCCAAATCTACGATAAGAGATAGCGGGTATTAGCCGTGTTAGTCCAATATTGCCGTGATTTCGGGAAAAGATATCGCTAGGTTACTTTAATTTCTTTACTACAATAACAGAGAGGCTTTTCGACCTTATTCTTTGGTAATAAAGGTCAGATATGGTAAACCGGATCTGTCATAGTCCGTACAGTCGTAGCGAGTAAAGAGACTATAGGAGCAAGGCTTTTCTATAGAAGTATGGGCACAGACAAAACCTATACTAAAAATATTTCGTAGTTACGTAAATTATTCTAAGAGCTGGCTCTACATTGTAGATTTTTCAACGTTCAAAGCTATAAAGGGCTAAAACCGTTGCATATAAGATAATTTCGAAACATGACTAAATATAATATAATATGGTTGTGTAATGTAAAGAATGTCATATACCCTGTATTTCTCATGCAATGTAATGCAAAAGAGGCATGTAATATTACATTTTCACGACGTATTCAAATGTGAATCTTGGTCAAGCTTAGCGTTTCTTGTTGCGGGCGAGTGTAAACTGTAGAGCCCATATTCTGTGGCAAGTGATATTTCTAGAAATTGTTTGCCTACAGGTAGCATTTGCTGTATGCACGCGTTATTCTACAATACTTACAATACAGCAACAAACATATTATTATAGCCCAGTACACGTACGTGCGGTGTTGTTGTTGTTGCTGAGTGTTGTGTTGTTGCTGAGTATTGTGTTGTTGCCGTATGCTGTGTTGTTGAGTGATGTGTTGTTGCTGAGTGATATTATGTTGTTCCTGGGTGATATTATGATGTTGCTGAGTATCGTGTTGTTACAGAATGTTAAATTTTGTTACTTGTGTTCGCGTTATTAGATAATATACCTCAACTCACCTGACATAGAGCCCAGTTCATGTGGATGGTGCGAGTTGTTGTTGCTGAGTGTGGTGTTGTTGTTGCTTTCTGCGTTGTTCGTGCTACTACCACTGGTGTTTGCACTCTGAAAATAAATATTAATATAATTTATGCTAATTATATTATTAATTTATAAATATAATTATTGATAAAAATGCAATTAAAATGCACAAGAATAATTTATTTTAATAACTTTATAAATACATTTATAATTATTAATTATCGATTAATTTTGATTTTTGTCTATCAACAAAGATAATATAAGTAAGTACACAGGCAATACTAATAAGTAATAGGTCAAACAAAATGGTAAAAACGAATTCTACTTACCTTTTCTAAAACGTCGTGGTCTTCTCTACAATATAAGGCTCCGCCTTCTCTTAACGCGAATTCATCACCTGAATGAGATTACAAATATAAACATCAAGATGTTAAAAACATAGTTTAGCAGTATTTACTGGACTGAGTTTTAAGCTTATGAAAATTTATCTAGTTTAAGAGAAAAAAGGCGGACAGACGTGGTTCCTTTCATATTTAAAAGCGACTCAAATAAGAAGATAGTTATTGTGAAAAAAATCAATTAAATGCTAATATATCTCACGTAACTTCATTGTTTCTCCGTTTTTTTTATATATAAGAAAAGTTTTTAGTTATGTACTTACAGTTAGGCCGGCCATAGACGTTTAGTATGGAAACTGCAGTCGCACGACGATCTGCAGTTTCCATACATTCTAAATTCATATCCATAATACATGGACCGCTCGAGCAATCGGAGCAGTCGCTCTGCGGTCGAACAACACAATACAGGTCATTTATGGGGATATCCTAGTGTGGGGAGCAGTGTTTTGTTTAAGATAACGTGTAAAATTCTATTTGAGGAAAATAAAGATTTGTTTATTGTTTGTTTATGGTCGACTGCATGATGCGGTCGTGTTGCAGTCGTTTACGACTTCAACGCGACCGCTCTAGAGCAGTCGGTCCCGACTGCAACTTGTAGTCCGTCTATGGCCAGTCTTGAAGTAAGTATTTTAACTTTTAAGCTAAAAAATTAAGCAAAGATAATTCCCTCACCAGGTATAAGTTGTCGTGCGCAGGCGCAGCACCGGAAGCAGTCGATGTGGTAGATTTTCGTCTTCGCGCGCATCACGAAGTCGTTTTTACTAAAGGACGCCCCGCATTTATCACATTTCGTGCCGAATAACCTGAAACAAACATCACTGTTAATAATAACAACAAAATGTAAGGGAGGGAATAATAATTGTAGAGTTATTATATAAGTACAATCCACACTAATTTGATGAATGCGAAAGTGTCTTGTCTGTATGTTACCTCATAACGCTTAAACCACATAAGCGATTTTGATGAAATTTGGTATGGAGATACTTTAAGTCCCGGGAAAGGACATAGGATACTTTTATCCCGGAAAAATGTACGGTTCCGTGCGATAACCGAATTTTAGCGCAACAGAGTTGCAGGCGTCATCTAGTAAGTAAATATAATATTAAAATATAGTATCTGTCTGAAAGTAACCTAAAAAACGTAGTAGGCCGCCAGCTCTACATTTTTACGCACAGACCTTAATATAAATTCAGTGTTTTTTTTTAATTTTACTTTATGTTTTTTATGCATCTGTCTGCAAAAATATTAAGCCACTATTTAATTATTAAGAACCAGTGTCCAGTAGGTACATAATAATATGAATTAGGCAGTAAGACCAATAAACCCCTGTTCCAACATCCAACACATGAAACTTCCAATATCTTAAATTGATTACTTAGGTACCACATATTGTGACATAACTAATAATAATTGAATACAATACAATAATTGTTGGTTACATAACTTATTATATATGTAGTTTAATATCTAAGGAACTTTATAATAATATTTAAACACTACAAAACGAAAGCCCTACACAGGTAGAGCATTTCATTAATCTTTGAACAAAGAGTAAGTATTAATCCTTTTCAGAATGGATATAACGTGTTATAATATACTATGAGTATACAGTACCTACCGATGCTTTTAGCTAGATTGGCGAGGGGCGAGCCTCATTCGCTGAGTGCCGGTCAATAACCCCAGAGGGCTGTTTTCAAAATGTACTTACGGGTTTTAGGGGTTTTTCGTTTACCCTGTCGGCTGTTCCGCTCGCTGAGTTTACGCTTTTAGCTGATGTACGTTTAAAAAATATAAAATGAATGCCGCACGTGGAAAAAGGTAGTAAACTATACCTAATTAAAAATTATAGCTTCAATTTAACAATACAAGTTTTGGTAGGAAATCGGCTTAAAGTTATAATTCCAGAACAAAATGTAATGATTTAGTTTTTACTTGTAGTGATTTTTTTTCCTCAAATAATTCTACAAATATACGAGTCACAGTATACTTTAAATCATCAAAGCTTAAAGAATAACTAATTACTATTACTTAAATGTTTAATTTAGATCATGCTATAATAACAAGTCGTTATTGTTAACATTTAACTAAACATTTTATTAATAAAAGCTAATATTAAACCCTATTATATCAAATTATCTACTTAATAACTATCATAACGAAATCATAGTAAACAATTAATATTAAGATACATTATAAGGTAGTTATTTGAATAATTTTCCGACTTGCTACTGTAATTCGAACACGTTTAATTTTCATTTACTCCGTCCCTATTTACTTATTTATAACACCATTACGCGTCATTAATTTATGTAAAAGCATGGTGTTACAGATAAGATAGTCACCATGGGCAATTTACCGTAGATATTTATTTATATTTTATAGAAGAAGCACAGGTGTTGTCTACACTTTAAACGCGAGAAGGTTAAAAAAGTTATCTCAATGCTAGCTCTAAAATGAATTAAGAAGATAAAAAGATGTTGAAGTAGGGTATCTAAGAAGGTAAACAGGTATATAAACTTCTAATACGAATTTACCAATCTCGATGTTTATATTAAATGCTCCTTGGCTGAACTTATGCCAAAATTTTTGTTGCGTAATATTAAATTAAAATAATTCATTTTGATCTTTTAAATATGAGGTAGGTAAAACTCGACCAAATGAATGTGGCCGCTTATCCTTTTTGCGTGGAGACTAAGGCCGGCCATAGACGGACCACATCTTGCAGCAAAATGCGGTAGCCGCACTGATTTCATAACTAAATTCATATCCGCAATACACATGGAGCAGTGCAAATTTCAACGCGACCGCTCTAGAGCAGTCGGTTCCGACTGCAATTTGCGGTCCATCTATGGCCAATCTATGTGTAATTTTTTGTAGCATTATAGGCACTCCTGCAGCTTTATTTACAATGATTTGAAACATCTGCTTGATGCTGCTATTGTCTATTTATAACTGCTCACAGCAACTGTGACATATTTTCGATTTGGAGCACTGCGGTAGCGTGGCCGAGCGGTCTAAGGCGCTGGTTTAAGGCACCAGTCTCTTCGGAGGCGTGGGTTCGAATCCCACCGCTGCCAGATAGCTTTTTGGTGAAAAACAAGCCGTGGAAAGCAACATGGCAAAATAACGATCAACGGTGTACTTGAAAGATTAATATTTAGCTATCAGAGTCAAGTGTTGTAATAAAATGGACAGACGGACTGACCCAGTGTATCATATTATGTTTTATGTTGACTCGGTCCTATGTTTTAAGTCACATGTGGCTTGTAAAACCATTTACACTATTTTCAACTCTTTAGTTAACTATTATTTTAGATCATCGTATCATGTTTTTATTTAAATGGTACATTGGTCCATGTTTAAAGTTTAGTTTCTATTTAAATTTCCATAACAATCCTTTATGAAATTTCAGCCGCAGGCGGTGTGGTCCACCAGCTGTTCAAGCCTGTCACTCAACGGCAGATGTGCTGGAAATATAATATTCTGTTTTGACGTGACAGATATTAGTTCAATTTTAACAATTTTGGCACTGATTGTATGGAGTATGGACGTTGGACGTTGTAAAAGAATTAGAATTGACGTAGAACTGTCATTTCGTTCTTTATTCAAATATGTCGAAAGCAGGTTTCATCTAGTCAACAAAATCAATAGCTAGTAGACGGTAACCAAAAAATATGGATAGGTTTGTAGCGAAAATGTTCCTCTCCATTGTCTAGTAGGACTCTAAAATGAGACACTGTCCCAAAATAGGAAAAGTCATAAGGACTTTTCCTTTTTTGGGACTAGATTCTTAGTACAAAAAGATACTCTACCTAGAGATAAAAAATAATAGTCACTAAATAATCAACGGGTATTAATTATTTATCATAAATATTTTGGATACAAATAACGCTAATTAGCTTGTATAAACAGCAGAAATAAACTAGTGTTTTCAAGCGATAATAAGGGTGGTAATCGCTTGCAGCACAATATTTAGACAGTAACGGGAGAGCGGCGTCTCGTATTTCGCTAATTGGTGGGGTCGAGGTGAATCTGGATACCATACTTACATCCCAGACGTTTCATACACACATAGATGTACAGAGGCATACAGTGACACATACATAGTACACACATAAGTATATCATATGGGCATACAGCCACGCATACACATCGATATAATATTATGCAACCAGATGGAGGTTCTCATACTGTGGTCGGAAAATCTCGCACAGGATTTTGGAACTTATTGACTTGAACTGAAATAATAATAGGAATCTAAGTATATAGATTTTATGCTGCTTTTATAATTACTAACGGTAATAAGAAGTTATTGGTCATAATATTTAAATTAAGATAAAAAATTACGAAAACAATGTGAAAATTGATGAAAGTTAAGAATGAGATGAAAGATAAAACTTTTAAGTTACAACTTACAAAACTACGAAATACATTTTTTGTCCAATTCCAAATTCAAAACTTCCATCGAACGGGGTGAAAGCGGACTATTAATTTTCCAATCATTCAATGAATTTAATTAAATGATTCACAAAAAAACGGTTAAAAGACTAATTGATTTATTTTCAATAACACTTCCCCCGTATAATGGATATATCCTTCCGTCGGGCGGATACAGCAATATATTGCGGACATCAGATATGTACAACATAAACACCGCATCCGTGGAACTTACTGTTTGGGAAAGTTTTTTTTATTCTAGACTTTTCGATCGCAAAAGACGCTTGCATTCAGACGGGCCAAAATTGTACCTCAGTAGAAAAATAGTAACTAAACAGAGATTAGACCATGGGGAATGTTTGGATAGGTAAACAATAAAAAACTATACAAATAAATAATTACTTAATTTAAACAAAAGACAATAGAGCATTTGCAAATGTAAATTAAAATAATGTTTAAGGAAAGTTCAGACTGCTCTACATATTAGATATACCCAGTACCCACTTACTGATCAGTGATCATGTATTTATAAAAAGTTAATTTGAAAAAGTAGGCAGACTATCAACATGCTATCAACTACTTAGTACCTGTTAAGGCCGGTTACCACAATGCTCTATGCAAATACGAGCATAGGCCTTCGGTTACTGGAAAATTCCGACAGGTGTCGATAGCGGACACGAACAGGTGTTATCTACTTAACAAGCAATATTGTTTACCAATAGTTCGTGATAAAAAATACAAATTTTATGACTTTGTAAAATACTTGCGTTATTAATAAAATGGCTACTTGAATACGTTCGGGTTTTGTTAAAGTTTTTGTCTCATAGCGATCGACGAGCTTGGTATTTTAGATTCAGAATAAATATAACGCGGTGGTGGATAAACCACCAATGATATCAAATGAACAGAATATTTAAACAGTGCATTAGAAAAAAAGGTAATCGAATCGTTTTCCGCTGTACAAACGGAAATAAACACACCGTATCGAGTTGCCGCCGCCGCCCGCCGCGCTGTCAAACTGACGTTTGTTTTGGCGCCAAAATACATAATGCCCAGCTAAACCCCGTTTGTTTTTCTCGGCACATCACCGTTCAAAGACAATTCTCTATTCTGCCAAAGATAACTGGCATCTCGGTATACGATTCTCGACCGTAGCCCATCGTAATAAAGACAACATGATACGAAGAATAGCATATTTGCTGATGTGTAATTCTATATTTTAGCCACGAGATGGAAGGGTGAAAAGGTAAACATCGGAGTTATTTTAGTAAATCCATCTTGTCTCTGTTTAAAAAGTGGCGCCGCGTATGATTGACGTTGGTTATGGATTTTTTGTACGTCATATTTGTAAACCGCAGATTAAAATAGAAACGTAAATATTCGAAATTAGAACGCTTTCTCGTGGGTGTGAATTTAATTCGAGTAGGTTCATAATAAACCGTTTATTGTTTGTGATAAATGCTTCGCTAATAGGTTGAATTGGTCGTATAAAACTTCGCAGCTACTTAAATGCTTTAGACATTTTTCTTCTAATATTATTGGAACATCTTTTTGTTATAGGCGTATTAAGATGTTACGGCTTATGAAAAGATTGTAAATATATTATGGATATTTATAAAATAATATATAGCAAAGAAATTCGGGGCTAGTTAGACATAATATTACTTTATGCGGGCTCCACACTCACACGTGGAGGGTTTCGCGGCTTCGCGTTTGCGCTTCGCGGCTTTCCCCGTCCGCTGTTGGTTTTTTGGCCCGCGACATTTTAATAAGCACACTATGTCAGAGCAGCAGCAACAATGACTTCAACGTCCATTTTACTCAAATGCGCGAATGTGAGTGCGAAGATTGCGAGTGTAGAGGGCCGTATTTCTCCGCGTCGTGTTCGTGAATCGCGGCCGCAATTCGCGCCGCGAGTGTGGAGCCCGTTTTACGTGTAACGCGTAACGTGACATTAATACATATTATGAAGTTTTGTGAATCATCTCATCTCGTGGCCATGCCAATGAAACCTTTTGTAACAGAAGATTATCTATTACAACTCTACAATTCCTCTAAAAGGGTACACAGACAGCTTGCATTCGATTAATCTATTTTTTTAATGTCTAACTTCGCTGCCGAAATAATTATGAGTATCAATCTTGGAACAGGGTATGTACCCTATCTTGGAACAGGGTACATAATAATGTTATTATGTACCCTGTTCCAAGATTGATACTCATAAGTCATAACATACCTAGTATAATCCCTCTTGCAGTAGGTCTTGCCGTCTCTCACGAAGCAGGTGCAGCTCTCGTCGAGGAACTGGCGGCACTCCTGGCACTTGAGGCAGGCGGCGTGCCACTCCAGGTCCGGCGCCACCCGCAGGATATACTGGTCGTGGATCTGCCCGCCGCAGCCCACGCACAGCGAGAGACGGAGCTTTTCTGAAAAAAAGTAAACGTCAATGTTAAATTTGGCAATAAATTAAGGTATAATCAAGATAACAAGGCCTCAGGCACAGAATTTCATACAAATTGTGACATTGTATAAGAAGCTTTTTTAGGTTTCTTAAGTTCAAACGGCGAATCGAGGATTCGCCGTTTGAACTTAAGAAACCTTTTTTAAACTAGGGGGCAAAAGGCATACGCCAAAAGAAAATTAATAATCGGCCAAGTGCGAGTCGGACTCGCGCACAAAGGATTCCGTACCGTTAAAGACGAAAAATAGGCCAAAAATTGTGTTTTTGTATGGGAATTGGGAGCCCCCTTAAATTTTTATTTTATCTAAATATTATGATTAATTATTAAAGAAGACATAATATAACCAAGGCCTTTCTGAAAATTTCAAGTGCCTAGCTTTTGCCATTATTGATTACGAGCAAAAAACGCCAAAAAAAACGTTTGTTGTATGGGAGCCTCCCTTAAATATAAATTTTATATTGTTTTTAGTATTTCTTGTTATAGCGGCAACAGAAATACACAATCTGTGAAAATTTCAGAAGTCTAGCTATAGCAGTTATTGAGTTACAGCCTGGAGACAGAACAGACAGACAGACGGACAGACAGACAGGCATCGAAGTCTCAGTAATAGGGTCCCGTTTTTACCCTTTGGGTACGGAACCCTAAAAAGTAAAAAATCGGGTGGGTAGTTTAACCAAAATAATTAGTCATTACGAAAATGCCAAAATTCAAGATAGAATACGAGTACGAAAAACGAAATATTAATTTTACTTTAGCCTCATTTACAACGTTTTTTGACAGAAGTTTATCTATTTATTTAGACGACCTCCGTGGCTCAATGGTTAGAATGTGTGGCAACACAAGCCGGGGTTCGCGGGTTCGAATCCCGCCGACGGAACAAAAAGTTTTTCAATGTTCCTGGGTCATGGATGTGTATTAAATATGTGTATTACTCGTATATAATAAAAATCTTAAATATATGTATAGTATAAAAGTATTAAATATATTTCCGTTGTCTGGTACCTGTAACACAAGTCCTTCGGGTACTTAGCACGGCGCCAGACTAACGTGGTGTGAAGCGTCCATATAGATATTATTCAACAGAGTTGTTGATTGGTAAATCATTGTCAGAAAACCTCACAAGCCGGGTATTACTTTCCTAACAAGACAAGTTTGCGCGCGTCTGACGTGAATCGTGATCCCCCCCTCTCCCCCGCGTTCCATTTAGTGTTAAAAACGATCGAAACGCTCAAAATAGTAGGCATTTTGAGCGCTTTTTTGTCTAAACTCTTCACTCACTACTTCAAGTTATCTGAAATTACGTTAATGCGTGTGAATCGTTCTGCATGAATATGGAATAGAGTCTACTGTATATTATGTATATTGTGGTTCATTCTACATTTCAAACAGCAGACGCTAATAAAACTTCTATTTTATTGTACATTTTGCAGGTTAAAAAGCTTTTAAATTCAGTGTTCATGACAGTATCTTTATGAACCGACTGTGACGGTCAGACGTTCAACTAGAATGTTAATTTTAATAAGCCATTTTCATGACAGGGAATAAAATAATAATAACCCACCTTTCACTTACTACTTAGTTTTGCATATAATAGTCATTATAATCTTATATTATATAAAATTTCGTGTCGTGTTAGTGATCGAAGGTTGTGATGTTTATGGCCTAAGCCCTCCAAAACGGCTAGGCCGGTTGTGTTAAAATTTTATGTACTTGTGGGTGATTTATGAACCCACAAGGAGTGTGACGATTTTCTGAGATCGGCATTCTGAGACCTTGACATAAAACATCTCTATAAACAACGTGTGAAATGATAACAGTGAGTTCAAGCATATTCCCACACCGTGTTTGGCAAAACGACGTTTGCCGGATCGGTTATACCGAGGACACCTTGGAAGATTTTTGCGACATTTCAATATCGAAACTGAGTAAGCAATATCGAAATACAGATAATATACGGACTGATACTACCTAATACTAATACCTAATACTACCTTAATAACGTAGAAATAACACAAAATATTCTACCCCGCAGACCACTGCATTTATCTTGCAGCTTCCCAGTATCATCATACGAACATAAAAACGCGACCAACTACAAAACACCATACAAAAAGATATAAGCGTGAAATAAAACAAAAATATGAATAAATTATCTTTGGCGGCGATCGATAGTGGGCGTGGCCCGTAACACCCTACGCCGAGGGAGTTGAGAGAATAGAGCGGTCTCTTTCTACGCTACTTCTCTGTCGCTCCTTAAGGCTTTATTATAACTGTAGATTTTAATATTGCACCGTATATAGTTAGTGTCATAAGCTATCATTAAGATGAAAATGGGCTATAGAGTCAAAGACTTTTGGAATCTCTAGCTTTGTGTTATAATACTCGTAATTTACATGGTTTGAGTCTAGTGCGAAGTTTAAGATTGTGTATGATCTATGTTCTAGAAGACATAATATAAGTCTCAGGTACTTATTCTAGAATCTAGAAATATGAACTTCAAATGTGTTAAAATAATTTAATAAACCATATTATAGTACCAAGCTAAATGTATTCAAAATATTTAAAAGTTGTTTTAAGATGTTGAACTGCCTCTCGGTAAATTCTGTTTCTGAAGCCTGACATGATCAAAGAATTATTAAATTCTTATTTGGCCTAAGTAAGAATAAGTAATGAAACTACTTAAAACAACGTTATATTGGTTATCCCTATAGAACCTTAAAAATTGAATCCCATAAAAATGAGTTAGTATTTAAAAAGTAAATCAAATCTTGCCAATTTTTTTTAGATAACAAATTATTGTAAAATAATGTACAAATACTACGTCGTAGAGAACTCGTAGACGTACACGTAGAGGTCTACGACCTACGTCGTGGATGGGCTACGTCGTGTATGTTACAAATACTACGTTGTAGAATCGGTATTTTAATCTAAAGGTACGTGTCTACGACCTACGTCGTGGATGGGCTTCGTCGTGTATGTTACAAATACTACGTTGTAGAATCGGTATTTTAATCTAAAGGTACGTGTCTACGACCTACGTCGTGGATGGGCTTCGTCGTGTATGTTACAAATACTACGTTGTAGAATCGGTATTTTAATCTAAAGGTACGTGTCTGCGACCTACGTCGTGGATGGGCTACGTCGTGTATGTTACAAATACTACGTTGTAGAATCGGTATTTTAATCTAAAGGTACCGTTCCGATCGTTGCCTCAAGCGACCGCGACCGACAAAAATTATTAGGCTATAGGTTTAATTTTGCTCTGCGCCACTAAAAAGCAGCGGCAGCATAGGTCGCTAGACCAATATCGGTAGAGAATGAAACCTTTAATAGTCTAGTTTATAATTAACAAAGTGGTATTTTATTTGAATTTTTGTCGGTCGCGGTCACTTGTCCCGTTAATAGGGATCTTTACCTTGTAATATATTTTTAAACCGATTTCGAAAAGGGGGCTTACAATCATTAGACTGTATGGATGTGACTTGTGAGTGGTTAAATTAGGCTTTACAAATTTTATTGTTTATAACATAATTACCTACTCATAAATAACGGATGTGGTATTGTTACATTTCCATTAGGCGCAGCGCAGACGACAGACTATCCGTGACGCACTTTTTAGTCTGTGGGAAATAGAACCTATGCAATTATATATGCAGTAACGCACACGACGCGCTAAAAGTCCTCATATAATTGCATAGGTTCTATTTCCACAGACAAAAAGTGCGTCACGGATAGTTTGTCGTCTGCGCTGCGCCTTATTTTCCTTAAAAGCACATTCCCACGAAAATAATTGTTAACAATTTTCGCATCAGGTTTTTAATTACTCATGTTGTTCATAATAATGTAAGTACCTAATTAAATATAAAGCGTTGAAACTTCAAACACGCATCAAAATATAGGACTAGCACTTTTTTTATTATTTTTAAATATTTTCAGTAAAATCTTAATGTTTTACAAAAATGGACCATGATGTTGAATATTGACACCTGTTAACGTTTCATGCTAAAACCTCTGTACAGATTATAATAAAATTTGGTATGGAGTTACTTTGAATCTAGGGAAAAGTCCAGAAAATATACCTAGGGGTTCGGCGCCAAAAAACGGACTTTGGGGCAACATCTAGTAGTCCAATCATTTAAAATTTAATATAATAACTAGCTATATAGGTATTCGATAAGGGCGCATTTTCATTAGTCGTTAACTCGTGCGGTATACAGCATACGGGGAGTCTATGACAACTAATGGCGCATTTTGATTGGTCGAGGCATGCGTTTCAGAAATCTTCCGCACCCCGCATGCGGGCCCTATCGACCAGTGAAAATGCGGCCTACAACACAAATAAAATGACATTTTCTAAAAATGATTCCTAGCTAGATCGATTTATCGCCCCCGAAACCCCCTATATACTAAATTTCATGAAAATCGTTGGAGCCGATTCCGAGATTCCAATTATTATATATATATATATACAAGAATTGCCCGTTTAAAGTTATAAGATTATAACTAACTGTTATAAAACAATAAATATTACAGTACGCTTATGTATTTTGTTAAACACTATGTAATAAGTAATTTACTTAGTGTACCGTTGGGAAGTATAACATTTATTTTATTATTGTTGCAACTTACAATTTACAAGTTCTCAAATTAATGCTTTTGCGGTTAACAATCCGTTTTATTACATTACATTTGTGGAGTCTAATTGAAAGTTTTATTATGTTATGATTATTACTGTATTGATATTAAAAAATAATACTGAAAAAATCAACTTTCCCGCTTTTAGGGTTTTTAAAACCAACCATGAACCAGGGTTGCCAAAAAAGTTAATTTTTTATAAGGAGGATGTATATTGATTAAAATAATCCACCTGTAGTATAATCAAAGCTTTAAAGATTTTTATTACATACAAAATTCTTACGTTTTAGTACAAGAATTTTATTTTATAAACAGATCGGCGAGGCAATAAAAAAGAAATAAAAGTTTATAACACTGTTGTGACATTTATTTAAATTAAAAATAAGGATTTCGTTGATTACCAATATTGTTATTTACAATAAAATGAGTAAAAAAAGTATTAATTAAAATTCTACTCTACATTCTTAAGACTAACGGTCTTTTTCGAAACGTAATTAAGGAATTAATGACTAAAACAGATTCAGAAATAAAGAATGTCTGGCGCTGATAATAACGCACGAAAACAGTTACTTCGCGAGAATAATTAACGAAAATAGATAGCATCGCTTTAACATCGATAGAATTACTATTTTATAGTCGGACTCTTTACGCCAAACTATATGTGACTTTATAGCTAAGATAACCTACAGAATTTGGATAAAATGGAGATACTATTATGCGACCAGGCTAGACTCACACGAAATATGAATACTTAGCTTTAAGTTTAAGCCAACGATAACACTTCGATAGTTACAAGGGTAACTTTTACAAACCGACATCAACAATCTATCTATAAAATAACACCAGTCACCAACAATCTACCTTTATAATTTATAAAAATGTATTTAAAATTAAATTTGTCTCCCTAAAACTCGAGAACGCCTTAACCGATTTGGCTAATTATTTTTGTCTTGAAATATTCGTCGATGTTTAGGGATAGACATAAACAAAGTTCACCAGTAGCCCTAGCATGCACCAGTAGAAATGCGAAAGTATAGACAAACTGCGGAGGTAGACTTAAGGTACCGTTCCGATCTTCTTTCGTTCCGAAAAATTCAATTAAAATGCCACTTTATTTTATTAGATCGGTCAACAGATCGGGCAACAGATCGGTCAACAGATCGGCCGACTGATCGGTCAACAGATCGGGTTACAGATCGGCCGACTGATCGGTCAACAGATCGGGCAACAGATCGGCCGACTGATCGGTCAACAAATCGGGCAACAGATCGGTCAACAGATCGGCCGACTGATCGGTCGACAGATCGGGCAACAAATCGGCCGACTGATCGGTCAACAGATCGGGCAACAGATCGGTCAACAGATCGGCCGACTGATCGGTCAACAGATCGGGCAACAGATCGGTCAACAGATCGGTCAACAGATCGGCCGACTGATCGGTCAACAGATTTATTTGAGTCTATATTACACACGAAATTTTTATTTACATCAAAGACCCAGGAAACTTGGACCACAGATACTTATCATTTTGAAAAATCCTTTCTTCGAAGACCGCTTGGCGTGGACAGGGGATGGGGGCCACAGGACTGGGGAAAGGAACATGTGACGGAGATAGAGGATAAACTACAGAAGACGGGATTTAATGTAGGCATCTATCCCTCTTTAACCTACCTCTTACTCTCAGGTTCCTAACCTAAAATTAAAGCAGAATAAAATAACGCTAAAGTGGTTTACTAACTTGCCCAAAGGGTAATTTCTTTATGGGCGTTGGCCCACCGGCCACCACACATTCCCACCACTGTATCTCCTGTGTCACCAGGATCGACAGCGGTATCCAACCACGAAAACCCTATGATAATATGATCTCAGAGAGCCCAAAGGACATGCTCAAACTAGTTTGGGACCCGCAACGAAATTAATCAGAAGAAAATAGAAGTATGAAGAATTGTAATTCCTCTTTCTATTCAAAGCGGAGACAGCAAAAAGTTGCAGCTGGAGCTGCTGCAGTGACCGAATGTCAAATAACTGGGAAGCACCACGAAAATAAACTATAATAATAATAATTGTGACTACTAAGCTATAATAGCTTGGAATTTGTTGCGTTAGAGTTTAGACTGTTGCCAATAATAATTGTGACGAAAATGCTTGAAGGCACGGAACTTCCTATAGCGCTGTCCACGATATCACCGTAGTATGCGACATCAGATTTACACTGTAGGTTACCTAGCTTTTTAGTTTTTTCGTCTTGGCAGAAAAAACTCTCCCAGAGAACATGATGAGTGGTTAATTCAAATATACTGCCTTACATAGGTATTATGTTCTACCTATGTGTTGCCAGCACATAGCACATATTCTACCTATGTGTTGCCAGCACATAGGTAGAATATGTGCTCGACCGATGCTAGTAATTTAGATCCGTAAAGTTTGACTTATAATTTCCATGGCTGCAGGTAACGAATTGAGATACGCAGTGGTCAATATCCATCCAGTGTTTGGATTTATGTTTACGAATATTACGAATATTAGGGAAAAGTTCTAAAGATCGACCTTTGCTAGAATTGGTAATCACTTTGTGTGTCGTTGTAAATTTCGAGGAGTTCCTTCAATTCCATTACTTATGGTTTCCATTATGAAATTTCCACCTTCGCGATTATAACTGCGAAAGTCACACTTTCTAAAATTCGAGGAGTTTCTTCAATACCTCATGGATCCCATTATGAAATTTCCACTTTTGCAACCATAGCATCAAATACAAATTAATAAAATAATAATTTTACAAAGAAATCGCACAGAGACGGCGAAATAATTATTATCAATTTCGATTCTGATCCTTTTAATTCAAAAGAATACAAAAAAATCAATAAAAACATCATAATGTGGTTATGGATGGTGTAATGGTGGTGGTGATCATGATGATAATAAACGGCCGTTATACTCGTCGATGTTTAGGGATAGACATAAACAAAGTTTACCAGTAGCCCTAGCATGGTCACCAGTAGAAATGCGAAAGTATAGACAAACTGTGGAGATAAACTTAAGGTGCCGTTCCGATCTTTTTTCGTTCCGAAAAATTCAATTTAAATGCCACTTTATGACAGACTATAATTATAGTCCTAAAAATTCAAATAATATCCTACTTTATGACATATAGGTACCTACTAGGTATAGTCTGTCATAAAGTGGCATTTTAATTGATTTTTTGTCGGTCGCGACTCGCGAATCGCGATTAGCCGCGGTAAAGATATTAACGGCACCTTAAGTTTATGTCCAGTTTGTCTATACTTACGCATTTCTACTGGTGGCCATGCTAGGGCTACAGGTCATCTAGTATGCAATAATTTTCTTGTAAACCTTTCGCCACGTCGTTTCAGAAGTGATAATTTATACTGGTTATAGGTTGTGACGTCACGAGACACGACATTGTGTGAGGCTGGCTACGTATGCGCGTTAGAATTTATTATGTCAATAATGGCCGCCGCGCCGCGCCGTATGCGCAGGGCTAGCAATATTGTGCTATTAAAAAGCTGATCGTTTTAAGAAATTGATGACTAAAGATCCAGCAAACGGAAAAATGGGACTGAAAGTTTATAAAGGAAAGAAGAGATGAAGAGAATGCTTCTTTTTTCATACTTTATTATAAGTACTTACGTGTTCTAGTATTTTATTTGTTATCTTATATCTTTAAACGAGCAATTCTTGTATATAATTGGAATCTCGGAATCGGCTCCAACGATTTTCATGAAATTTAGTATATAAGGGGTTTCGGGGGCGATAAATTGATCTAGCTAGGAATCATTTTTAGAAAATGCCATTTGATTCGTGTTTTATCGAATACCGAGCAAAGCTCGGTCAAATAGCTAGTATAATTTAAATGAACAATGTACTAAGTACTCCGTAGGACGTAGGTGTATAAGCAAGAGTAGATATCAGGAGAAATATAAAAAATAGCAAACACAATTAACTAAAACAGTAAATAACTAAGTTTTTATTGGTCAAGTGCATAAATTCTGTACTTAACTGACATGTCCTGTCGTAAAAACATCGGATGAGCTGGAACCGTTCTGCTTTATCAAATAAGCCATTGATATAAAAACATGCTGATTATGTTCAATGTTTTATGTACGATAATGTATAATACAGGTGATAAGTTTAAAAGGGGTTGCTTCAGTTTTACGACAGCGTCTAGACGTTTTAAAACGTCTTTTTTCTACGTAGTTGTGGAATGTTTTCATCAATTTTCGATATTGTTCTTGATTGTTAATACAACTTAACCCATCAAGCCCCATAAGGACACCGGTGACCGCGATAACAATAAAATAACAATAGATTTCCAAGAATCCGCGATCGAAGGATTCATTTTATACACCTTACTAGAAGACGCCCGCAACTCCGTTTTTCGGGATAAAACGTAATAAATTATGTTCTCTCCCGGGACGGGACGGGTTTGGGCGTCAAAAGGTAAACAGACAGGCGCAGCGCAGACGACAGACAATCCGTGACACACTTTTTGTCTGTGGAAATAGAACCTATGCAATTATATGCGGACTTTATGAGCGTCGTGTGCGTTACTGCATATAATTGCATAAGTTCTATTTCCCACAGACTAAAAAGTGCGTCACGGATAATCTGTCGTCTGCGCCACACACAGTCAGATAGATACACAAATAGACTGCCAGACAGACACACTTACGCATTTATAATATTAGTATGAAAGAATGATTTTTTATCAGTTATGTCTAAAATATGTAAAAAAAAACTGAATAAAGCACATGAGTGTTGTTCTTAACGCCCAAAAGTTAGTATATAAATACCAGAATTTATATTAGTAATGAATATTCATAATGTTGTATGTAATAAATCAAATTTTTATATCCATTAGGTCCATAAAACTCTGATAAGTAAAGAATTTGGTTTGCAAAAAATAAAAATTAAAGCCAAAAAAAAAAACTATTAGCAGCAGTAACACCAAGCCCCTCGCAAAAAGTTTATAATTTAATTCAAACTCTTGTGAAATCTTGTGGCAGTTTTCCAATATTCCGATAGATTAAGCCGTTATCTGAAATAGCTCTACTATAACTCTTGTGCTTTTGTGGCTCTAATTTTAGCACTAATTTTAACGAAGTAAAATAAATTAAGCATTTTAGATACTGTGTCTTCTTCACAATACGTTATACGACCAAACAAACTTATGGCCATATCTCTTTTAATTAACTACATAGTAGGTATAAAACTAAGTCGTTTTGCGCTGTCTGTTTAAAACTAAGCAACGGATTTTGACGGATTTTACAGACTGTTTCAAGACAAAGGTTTACGAAGGGTTTACATATTGTATAATAGGTATACATAGTATGGCAGAACAACGTTTGCAGGGTCAGCCGGTAAAAAAATATGGAATCGAATAAAATCTTTTTGTGTCAACCCTATCGGCGTTCGAGTCGGCGGGTACGGTCAAAGACGCCGCCGCGTGTAGAGCGCCTTATCGCACGATTACCATCGGGGTAGCGATAGTCTAGTCAGTTCATTAATTACTATACCGTTTATTGACCACATAAACCACGATCGTCGCTGAATTACGGTAGCGAGTACGAAAATATCGACGAAATCGAGATTTTTCATTGTTAAGTTAGGGCTGTCGAAGTGCAAAAATTCGATATCTTTTTGGACTTTAAATGGTGGAGATAGTCTTAATTGTAGGATAGAATAGAACAGAGAATGTCTGACTCTAATGACTTCACATCTCAGGATGATAAATGATAAGTCACAGAACACAGTCAGATTGAGTTGATGGTGTTCCTTTTCAGATCCTTATAAAGACTTTTTCAAAGACAAAAAATCTTCGAGTGCCTTAAGACTTAAGAGATTTGGAGACATTACTTGTTGTTGTTAATAATGATTGTAAATTATTATAATAATCGTAAAGTAAACAAAGAACTTGAATCATGTATTTTATTGTAGTTTGATTACAATTTTATAGTTGGTCAGTTGCTAATCGGGTGCTCTCACCTACATATTTTGTCTATTGTCCTTATTTAAGAGTAAAGAGTTATAAAACTTTTATTATAATTTACAACTAAGTAACTTTTATTAGGAAATACCAAGTATCAACTATGAATTTCATATCTATAAAAATTTGGTAATGGCCTGCTTAAAGGCTGCTCTTTCGAAAAAAGCGTGCAGATGAAACAACTTTTCATGGGCATTAACAGAGAAATTGTATCTGAAAAAAATAATTAGTAATCTACATAATATGATACGTAATTTGGTTTTGCCATATTTTTTCTATCGGTATCACATAATAAAGAAATAAAAAACCAAATCACCTCCAAATCGTTGAATGAAACCACTTTACTCCTTCATTATTTATCAAAAGAATATATAAAAAATATCTACTGCTTTGCAATACATAAGTTAATAATATGGTTTTTTTACTTTTTTGAAATATGTATTATATTAAGCCTTAAGAAGGTTATTTCTCCTATTTCCTCCTCATGGACGCGGCGAGCGTCGTAACCGCCACCGTACAAGGCGCGCTGTTATGAATGTTATTTTAATGTCATTTACGTCGATATTCGCACTGACAGACAATCGACCTGCTAATTTAGGGAGAGTGGGCCCTTAAAGACATTTTTAAATTGTGTTAAATTAAAAAGGTAGGCTCTTAAATGTTAGAAAAATTGCAAATTTCAAAATAGACAAGAACCTTACCATTTTTTGGTTTAAAACCTCATAATATTATGTAGTGCTGATCTGTGTCCCGACCGGTGGTAGGCCTCATGTAGACACGACGTTCTAAAAGTGTTAACTTTGTTAACCTATTTGGAAATAAAATATTTTGATTTGATTTGATTTGATTTGTGTCCCTTTAAGGCAAATGAATTATAATTAAATTAAGCAATTTGCTGGAATTCAAAGCTATGAATTTACCAAGTAAGTTTCGTAGGTACTAACTTATAATTATTTAAATATTTTAAATATTCTTCATTAAAGATCAAGTGTTGATTGGATTTATTATCATCTTATTTTCAGTATACTATGAAGTTTAAATAAATTGTATAATTTATTTATACGATAGATAGAGATTAGGAAGCTATAGGTAGTAGGTACAGTTACATTTTGGTCTTGGTAAGTTTAAACGTAAAACCTAAACTGCACAAAGTCAAGAGCTAAGTAAAATTAACTGCTCAATATTCAACACAACATAAAACAGTGGAATTTAAACTCTAAATACTGTACAAACATATTAAATAAACTTCGCCCGGCGTTTAGAGCGCAATTCCTTTGAGGTGCAAACCGCGTTGTATACGAGGTACTTCAGTCGCTATAGCGGGTGTATCGCACGATTTTGACCCGTATAGGTCGGCTTGTTGATTTTGAGCATGTTTGTAAAGGACGCAGGTTCAAAATTAGCGAGTACTACCGCGGTACGGTTAAAAGAACCCTCGGTTTATAATAGGTAAGCCAAATATGGCCGCTGTTGACCGAGGTGCGAGTCTAACTCGTTTAGAATTAACTTGTTTATTTCTTATTGGTTTTCCGTAATTGTGCCACCTAGGTTAAGTCCGTTTATATGATTTTGATCGTAAACAAAAAAATCAACCGAATTAATGGGCTTTCTTAATATGTATTTGAACCATTTTTGTCCTTTGAAATACTTAATCTTGATTCTTGATATAGGTACCTACATCTACCTGCAACAATTCGGAGATTAAAAAAAAATAGGTTGTAAAAATAAGAAGCCTTTCGAATTTTTTGACATTGTTTCTGATACGCTTACAGCGCGGCTGTAGAAAAGTTGAAGTTTACCTACTTCATAATAATTATTATTCTAATTCACTTATATTCCATAGATACTAGATAGTATAGAACACATTACACAATGCACTCAAATATGCGTAGATTGTAGGCCAAATTAAATACTAGAACACGTAAGAAATATTTAAGTAAAATAGTCTCTACACCGTTTCATTTGGAATAAGCCGAGCTGTGAGCTTCCCAGTCGGTACTTTATAAAAAGCAGACATCTCACGTATCTGTAATGTGTATGTTTATTTTTGACTAAAAAGGGATCGGAGTTCCATACATCGTCGATCGTTTGCGCTCATACTCGACTTTAAAAAGCCTTCGACCGCCAAAGGTTGTCGGCAGGATGTGTTTACGTTCCAATAAAAAAAACAATCTCACCTCTCTCTCTAATGACCGCCGTACGATATGTCGCGTTCGAGATTTAAATGATGTTCCATTTCATGTTAATTCGAAATTATTGCGGCCTCTGCGGTTTTAAGTTTATCGCAATTTCTGTTATACTTTTTTAAAATAAAACTAAGGTCTAGACATAAACGATACTAGAAAAATTGTAAAGAAAGAATGCATAATAAAGTAATGTAATGAATTAAATTAAAATATTAAAATGTGAGACTGTAAAATATAAAACAATTTTATGGAACATCAAAAACTTTGTCGCCGCGCTACAAATGAACTTAGCTCTACATTGAGTTTCGCTGAGAACAGCCGCGAAGCAGGACCAAATTAGAATCACCAATAATAATTATTATTGTATAAAATATTTTTCGTTTGACATAGTCTGCATAGATATACTATATGAATATAGTATTTTGGTCTATATCTTGAATTATGAATTCAATACAATGGAAAGACAGTTTTTTTAACTCAGCTTTGTACTCGCTCCTAATCTGTCTTCAGTCTTGCCAAAAAGTAGGTTTAGACTTGCATCTTGATGCACTGCATTGTTAGTAATCAATTTTACTAAGCATTGTTTGTGTTTTGAATCATTGTATTAAAACTACACAATATTAATCGTATAGTTTTGGATTTAAATAAAAAATTCAATGATTTATCGGTCTCGTTCTGCTATAATCTCCATTCATTTGACACTTTGGAGAACCCTTTTTTATAATTCAAGATGGCGCCGATACTGAATGTAGACGTCAAATTGAGGATGAAGATCGTATCTAAGCTCTGGGTCGGGCCACTAGTACGGAGATTCATTCCTCTCATGAAATTATGCACACAACAAGAATTTTGAAAATCGGACCACAAACGGCTGAGTAATCGTTGAACATACAAAAAAAAAGATACAGCCGAACGTATTACTTACCTCCTCCGTTTTGGAAGTCGGTCAAAAAGTAAGGTTACATTCACAGATGACATTTTTTCATCGACAAAAAATACGTTTCGATCTACGAGGAAGTAGTTGACATAGCTGTGAAAATATAATATTATAATCCATGTATATTATATAATAAAGGCAGAAAAAAATGTTTTATTTGATGAGGCATGAATGTCTTCGTATGCAATAAAGGGTTAAAACAATATGTAGGTAATACTAAAAGCTATTATTATAGCTTAGTATTATATAGTAATTATAAGTATACTATAGTATTCTATAAGCATAAAAATCATAAGTACGCTTATTGACCGGAGGGGCTAAAATGGTCGCTTTGGAGAATCTTATTATAAATCATATTATGATTCCTTTTTAAAAATATCGCAAAGTTGTCACTCTGCTTGCAATTCATGTCTAATAATCCGTACAAATTTGGCATTCATCAGTTTAACAGTTTTGACAATTCACTTGCTGAATAATTGATTGAGAGGAATTGCTAAATGTTACCATTTTAGCCCCGCTGATTATTCGTGACGCTTTCTCTTTGCGACTTTTCCGCTACTTCTCTGGCCTCCAAGAGTTCAGTAGCGTGGCATAATGTAGATATTATTGATATGATAAAACACCTAATGACTTGTAACTATTTCTTCGCACGGTACCGCATTAGCATTATACTGTGGTATTTGGTAAATTAATTATTATTTCTTACTGTGGTAATAGTATAACTACAATAAGATAGATAAGCAATGTAGAGTTCTATAGATTTAGATTTCAAACTAACTATACTCGGCGAACATGGCGGTAGCGGTCATTGACTCCCTGTCAAAAACTTGTCATTTTCTATATAAAGCCGCAATTGACAACATCTGACACTTTATTATCAATCGTGGTTTATATAGAAAATGACAAGTTTTTGACAGGGAGTCAATAACCGCTACCGCCATGTTTCCTACAGTATAGGTATTATATCTTTTTATACAAATAACAAAGCAAAGTGATAATACTTTAGGATGTGTATGTGTCCATTTAAGTTTAGAGTTCAGTGTGAGAGCAGCAGCGCCAAAAAAGTAACTTTTTTATTTTTGTATGGGCAATGTTTATGAGTTATGACGCTGGGGCCCTTGCCAATACATAAACCACACAAAATTACTCTTTCAGCGGTGCTACTTTCACTCTGTACAAGAGACACCCTAAAGTAAATATTATAAGTTTGTTTTTTTACACTCTCCATATTATGCCTAACAATAATTATTATTTATTTTACTTATTTAGTGCTTAATATTAGTTTTGGTAGGTATATAAATAAATATAAGAATGTTAGGGAACATACCCATACTACGTGACCCATTTAGGGGGGGGGGGGGGGGGGGGGAGGGGGGGTCTTCAAAATACTACGCTCGGTCACAAGAGGGGGGAGGGGGTCTAGAGTTTTGTCACGTAGTCAATTTCGCCGAGAAAAACGTCATACCAATTTTTTTTCTCGCCATTTAATACTTGACACTGGCATTTATTATGGTTATGACTAGAATCGGATTATATTATGCATTTGCGTACTTGCATAATATGAAAATGCATATTAAAATGGCACTTTTTAGGCGATAGTGCATATTTTGGCAATTTTTCGTTGATAGTGTATATTTCGGTAGTTTTATGCCCTCGTAATCTTAAAACAGAGGTACGATAGATCAAAACACTTCAAATATGTGGCTCCATCCCCATTTAAAGAATGTAATACACACAATAGTACAATATCTTTCAAGAAACAAAATTTTTCTTTGTAGTTGGCAACATTAGTAAAAAATTTGAATAAGGTAGTTAATGAATAAATAAACTTCCGTGGGCATTAAGATTTCAATCGGAAAATGTTATTAGAAAATTATTATTGGTGCTGTTTAAGAAATAAAAAATCCTGGATTTGATGGAAATAATAAAAAAATGGCACTTTTATTAACGGCACCACTGGAAAACTCTTAAAAAAATAATACATTTTAATATTAAGTGACTTTTGATTGTGCATATTTCAGCCATTTTTCGTGCATATTTGCATGCATATTTCGGCACTTTGATCGTGCATATAATCCGATGTCTAGCTTGACTTATTGACTTATTTATAGCCAACAGCCATTAAAAAAAACAGGCACTGTTGTAGCATGTCAGGCATTTTGAAGTTTGGTGATGCTGTCAAGCTTGGAGATTTGGAGATTGTCAAGATCATTTACTATATTTGGTGTTCGATTACAATTTGAACTACAATCGTGACCGTGACTAAAATAGCTAGTATGTACCATCGAGGAAATTGATTCCTAGGTAGTTGACAGCAGGGACCGACAAGCGGCTTAATATAAATACCCTTAAAATAGATAACCCTTTAACAAAATATCCCAAAATTAAGGAAACACTGTTTATAAGATAACCCAGCTATTAGGGTTACCCTTTTAAGGGGGATATTTAAGCAATATCGATAAACTAACCGCTAACCTTTTCTTGAAAGGGTTACCCCTTTAAAACAGGGTAAGCGCTTAATCCAGTTCGAGCAGTATTTGGCTTTCCGCTTTCCTTTGAAAGGGTTACCCCTTCAAGTAAGTTAAGCGCTTATCAAACCATATGAACTGGGAAACCCTAAGACAAACTTAAGCGCTTACCAGGGTTTTGTTTGAAAAGGAAAGCGCTTCCTGGTTTGGGTTTCCGCTATTCAAGGGGTTTTATCCCCACACGTCCGATTTTTGGTTCTGATTTGTGATTGGTATTTCATATTAGTTGGCAATTTAGTTTCTTCGCGTCTCTTGCAGATCGCTCAACGCAGTGCTTGTTTGCGTACTAGTTTAGCGATCGTGTGACGTATTGTGATTTGTGAATTGTGATTAAAGTGAGCATTTTTTTAATGATGGAGGCAACTGAGGAACTAAAGGAGTATATTCGCTGTGCTCTTGAAAGTAAGTAATTACCTCACAGAACACTAATAATTACCTATCTACTTATTGGTAAGCAAGCCGTAAAACGAGCATACATAAGTAGATATTTTATATTTATCTACTTATCTATCAGGAATTCAGGAGCTGTACTCTCAAACGGCACATTCAAATCTTCGGACTCGGCCGAATGCTGCTGTCCTACAGCCTACTCTAACAACGTCATGTCACGTTTGTTAGAATAGGAGGCGGCATTCCGATTCGTTCGTTTGAGTCTCAAAACAGTTTAACTTTAGGCAATAGGCCCTTCGCTGCGCTAAGCGCGAGCCCGCGACGGTGGTCGCACGGCGTGCTTGTTTCATGTTTTTGACGGGTGGCCGCGCGACGGACGCGGGACGACCCGCTTCACGAAGCGTTGCTTTATTAAAATTTAAAAAACATAAAACAAGCACGCGGCGCGGCCTCGCGTCGTGGGCACAAGCTTAGTGAGTTCGCTTAGTATTAAACGGTTATTTCAATATAACAAACAGACACTCCAATTTTATATAGTGTATATATATGTATAGATATTATACTGAGTCACAGATTAAGTATTATAAACCTCATTGTACTGAGTACTTTCTATAAGTTTCAGCGGCTCAAATTCCCACTGCTGCCATTAGCACAGCTGCCAATCTAGGTGAATCGGCACTTAAAACAGGTAAGATATTTTGTTGGCACAACTAGCTACAAAGTTACGATAACTATCGACATTGTGTGGAAATGTTACCGAAAGTAGTCACAAAGTTACTGTATTTTTAAAATGGTATCTCCTTGATTTTCTGTTCACAGTTTCTCAAACTTTGCCTAACAAAAGAAAGCTCTTCCGAGTTAGGATACCTCGTACCAAGCACCCTATTCAAACGAAATAAATATTGCATTATGTATATTCATTATTATTCTTTTTCAGATCATGATTCGCCAGACACAAAAAATATTGAATATCAGTTCTGATATTAGTTACTTACATTAACTTACTATGCAGCAAGTACAAACATCGATTAGCTACGAAGATTCTAACAAGTAATCTTGATTCATGTCAAGTAGATAATTTACGCCGTCGAATTCGACTCGTGGAATAGTGAAATAAAAATAGTTTTTTCTTTAATTTTTATTTTATTATTACCCCTAACGTTATATCAGTACAGGAATAAATACATTTTGGGAGATGCAAAGCATGCATAAAAGCACAAACTAAAATCAAACAGACTAAGGAATCTAGCCAGAAATAACTAAATAGTCGGCCAAGTGCCAGTCGGACTCACGCACCTAGAGTTCGTCTCTAGGATAGAATAGGCCAAAATTTGTGTTTCTAGTATGGGAGCCACCCTTATTTTTTAAAATAAAACTATTATTAATTATTGAATTAGACATATTATTATAGTTAGGGCTTTGTGAAAATATCAAGTGCCTACTTGTTGCCATTATAGAGCAGTATGGGAGCCCCCTTTATTTTATTATTTATTTATTTATGAACTAATTATGATAACCAACAGTTTTATTATATTTTTGTCAAAAAGGAGGAGGTTCTCAATTCGACAGTTATATAAGTTCTAGCGTACTTTACTCATCTTTTTATTTTAATTAAACGGCAAACAGGCAGTTTACACAACACAAAGTTTTAGAATGACTGGCATTTGGTGATATACATTTATCAAAGTTAGTGTTTAGTTTTTACGTAACTTTACTACACATGTTACAACCCAGTTACTACATATTGTTACGTCGTGTCCCTGGGCACCTCCCCCGTGCCATCGTGAGCTTTTTCACGGTGACACGGGAGGGGTGGCTGAACGCCGGTATTTGTCCGTGGGAGAGCCATGCTTCGGCACGAATGGGCCGGCTCGACCGGAGAAATACCACGTCCTCACAGAAAACCGGCGTGAAACAGCGCTTGCGCTGTGTTTCGCCGAGTGAGTGAGTTTACCGGAGGCCCAATCCCCTACCCCCCTAGAAATGCCGCAGTTGAAAAACAATTTGTTACCCCAGGAGGGTACCAACTGCGTTGGATCCCTCCTGGGGTAACAATTCCCTCTCTGGACGTCCATGCTCAGGAACCCCTGGAACTGAACGTGGACGTCCAGGCTGCCCCTCGTATTTTGGGGAGGGCAAAACTGCGCTCCAATCTGCTCGGGGCAAGAGCAAACACACAAAGGCACCCCTCTCGATATTAAACGTGGACTTTTGCAATATCAGGGGATTACACTCCAACCTTAATGCGTCCATTACCACCTTGAGACGGCAAAGCCGGCTTTGCTCTTTTTAACCGAGACGCAGATATCATCTCCGAATGACACATCATACCTTTCCCACCCAGGGTATTATCTCGAGCACTCCTTTCTACCCAAAGTTGGAGTGTGTGTGTATATCATAGATGATATCAGCTCTCGCCGCCTCAGCAATCTTGAGGTCATGGACCTGTCCATCTTATGGCTCCGCATAGATTGCGACGACCACCCTCGCGTCTATGCATGCCTATATAGGTCCCATAGTGGTGACCCCGAGACGGACCGACTCTTGGAGCACCTGCAAGCTGCTTCAGATTTTGTGCAGCAGCAGATCCCATCCGCAGAGATCATAATACTTGGCGATTTTAATGCCCACCACGCCGACTGGCTCAATTCCAGTAAAACTGATCATGCGGGGAGATCTGTCTGCAACTTTGCCCTTGCGAACGACTTGACACAACTGGTCACTACGCCTACGCGAATCCCAGATGTGGATGGTCAGAATCCTTCCTTGTTGGACCTCCTGCTGACTTCAAATCCTGACGGCTACCAAATATTTGTAACCGCACCACTTGGTTCATCGGATCATTGCCTTGTTAGGAGTTCTGTGCCACTTACGGCGGTGTTAAGACAGCGTGCTGTTAAATACCGTCGTGTGTGGCACTACAAGTCAGCAGACTGGGATGGGATGCGGTCGTTTTTTGCATCCTATTCTTGGGGGCAAGTGTGCTTCTCGCCGGATGATCTCGACAACACTGCCAACTTTGTTGCCGATGTGGTGATGCAGGGGATGGAACTTTTCATTCCGTCCTCTGTAGTGCCAACTGGCGGCAGATTTTGTCCCTGGTTTGTTTCTTCCCCCAAAAAAGCTTCTCGACGGAAGCAGGAGGCTTACCAATCCTGGGCCAACGCAGTGTCTGCTCGGGATTTAAATACCAGCACATATAAAAAGGAGTACAACCTTGCCTCTAGGTCCCTCAAGAAAGAGATTACTCGGGCAAAGCAACAGCACGTCAATGGAATTGGCAAGAGACTTGAGCCGGAAACTCCCCTCGGGAACCCGTGCATTCTGGTCTCTGGCCAAAGCTATTGAAGGAAATTTCTGCAAGCCAACCCTACCATCCCTACACGTAGGAAATGGGTCGTTGGCCCAGGACGCAAAAGACAAAGCCGATCTTCTGGGCAAGCTCTTTGCGTCAAACTCGACCCTGGATGACGGGGGGCAGAAACCACCGACCATACTCCCCCAATATTTCTCGGCGAAATGTCACTGAGAGTCGAAACGAACTTGTGTCTAAGGTGGAGAATTCATTGGAGAAGGTCTCTGAATGGGGTAGACGTAACTTGGTCCAATTCAACCCTGCCAAGACACAAGTCTGCGCGTTCACCACTAAAAAGTCACCAATGGTCGTATATCCTCGTTTCGAGGGCACATCTTTAACCATCTCCCCTAGCATTGAGATACTTGGCGTCAACATATCGAGCGAAGTCCAGTTCCGATATCATCTAGAGGGTAAGGCCAAATTAGCCTCGAAGAAGCTTGGTGTTCTTAACAGGGCGAGACAGTACTTCAGTCCGGACCAACGCCTACAACTCTACAAGGCGCAGGTTCGGCCTCATATGGAATATAGTTCTCATCTCTGGGCAGGGGCGCCAAAATACCAACTGCTCCCTCTGGATCGTATCCAACGAAGGGCCGCTCGAATTGTTGACTGCCATAATGTTTCAAACAGCTTGGACCCCTTGGAATTACGCCGAGATGTAGCTTCACTCTGCATCCTCTATCGGTTGTATCACGGGGAGTGCTCTGAGGAATTGTTCGGAATCATACCACCTGCAACTTTTCGCCATCGTCCCACGCGAAAAACATACCATCCTCATCACCTTGATGAGTGGCAGTCTTCCACAGTGCGTTTTTCGCGTAACTTTCTGCCGCGCACTGTAAAACTCTGGAACGAACTGTCACCAGCAGTATTTCCGGACCTATACGACCTGCAAACCTTCAAGAAAAGAGCGTATTCCCTCTTAAAAGGCCGGCAACGCACCTGCAGCTCTTCTGACGTTGCGAGTGTCCATGGGCGACGGTATTTGCTTACCATCAAGTGACCCGTTTGCTCGTTTGCCCCCTTATTTAATAAACAAATAATAAAAAAATACCATACGCTACGTGTGGAAAACGTGTGTACACATTTTTTTCTGTAACAAGCGGACACGGTTACAACACGTAGAAGCAAACCCCCACACAGTCGCAAGGTGTCGTATCAGCTACGAAACTGTTACGACTTGTTACAGATTTACAAATCTGCGACCGAAAATGGCTACATGGGATGGCAACAGGTGGGCACTTGAAATTGTCACAAAGGCCTTATTTATATGTGTAATTTAATAATTATAATAATATTTAAATAAAATAAACATTTAAGGGGGGCTCCCATACAAAAAAAAAAACAATTTTTGCTCTATAGCGGCACGGAACCCTTCGTGCGCGAGTCCGACTCGCACTTGGCCGATTATTTCTATTCTATTTTTACTTTCCTTATCTGATTCTAATTTTAAATTGACATTTTTTTAAATAATATTTATAATGAAAAACATATGTACAACATATCATTATATTAATGAAAGTGTAGTTGTTAATTAAAAAATTAAAACATTTTTTTAACGAGAAAAATAAAAACTTATTTTAAGCTGAACGGGATTCGAACCCGGGACCCGGGACCTCTGTAGACTGTAGTCTGTACTCTTTCTTATAGTGTGTGTGCTTCCGTGTTACCGGCACGCGACTACAATATTGTTATATTATTAAATATCTATTATCTGTGTCACAAATCACAATGTTAGGTAGCGTACTCATCCGAAACGGCTTTACTGATTTTAACCAAATTTTATATGCATATTCAGTGGATCTGAGAATCGGCTACTGGGTACTTTTTATATTGATAAGTGCATTTGTTGAATAAAAAATAGTAAATTATTACAACTCGATACTGACGGCGACCATTGTTTGTGGGACGGGATAGCGACGGGCGTTGCCATGGTGACATACTTATTTAGTCACTTCAATAAATATGGGCGAAATACTTTAAGTACCTATATTGGCAAAACAACGTTTGCCGGGACAGCTAGTATGTATATATACCAGATAATATACTGAAAAAACGACAATGTAACTGTGTATAAGTGACATTTTTCAATTTCAATACAAAGCTAGAAACAAATTATCGGACGTTTTCATAAGTCGCGTAAGTATATTTATCAGTACCTAGTGAAAATACATATAATGTACTTACCTTAATTTTCTTTTTACATAGCCGGCACTGGCTGTGATTATTAGTCTCTTCGTAATCAAAATATCTATGTACTGCATCTTTTTTTAGTGGAGGCATACTTAGTAAAATTAAAATCTGAATGAAAAACCACGAGAAATAGAAAATATCTTTCGGATTGCGCCCGCGCGGAATTAATCAAAGAATGATGCAACAAAAAGTACACAAACAACTAACAAGTGTCAAAAAAAGCTGAATGAAAAAACCACGACAAAATATGAAAATATCTTTCGGATTGCGCCCGCGCGAAATTAATAAAATAATGATGCAACAAAATGTACCAAAACAAACAACCGAGTGCATTTCAAACAACAAAGATTGTACTACTATACCAATAAGGCATACTTTCGAATGAAGAAGCGGGGCGACGTTTGATGTGCTGTCTCACACGCGCCGACGCCGCGCCTTCGGGTACAGCACAAAGGGGTTTACCGCAGTACACATAAATACGAAACTCGCTTGAGACGTGAGGCAGGAAAGCGCTTTATATGTGTAACCTCTTAGTAAAGGGTTACCCCTTCATAAGGGTTTTTTTGTGAATTGGTAAAAATTTGAATTGTTTGTGGGTAACCCTAAGGTAACCCCTTGAAAAGGTTACCATTTTAAATGGTAAGTGGAACGAGTGGGACATCAAATCATAGGGTTTTTAATCAACTTAAAATATTCAGCCGTTCCAAAAACCCTGATAAAACCCTTTAAAGGGAAAGCGGTTCCGGTCCCTGGTTGACAGACCAACGTCATGTAGTCGGATCATGTCAATTCAATGTTAATTGTGATCTATAGGTTGGGTTTAACTTTAACTTTAAACCATATTGTAATTTTAGACTATTATTATATATATATTACTAGCTGTCCCGGTGAACTTCGTGTCACTTTAAAACCTTCCCTGGACTTCTACGAATATTTTAAGACTAAAATCAGCCCAATCCGTTCAGCCGTTTTCTAATTTTAGCGCGACTAACACATTTGAAAATCCATTTTTATATATAAGAAAGATACATAAATCTAAGTGATAATACTTTAGGGTGTGTATAATATGTAGCTTACATATTCACTGTGAAAGTAGCAGCGCTGAAAGACCAATTTTTTTTTTCACTTTTGTATAGAGAAACTAGTAACACTGCACTGGGACGCTTGCCCATACAGAAGTTTTGCTCAATCAGCGCTGCTACTTTCACAGTAAACTTACTATAAGGAACACGTACACATCCTAAAGTATTATCACTTAGTTTTGTTACACCTTGCATAGTATATTATCTTGAATATTGGTGTCAAGTATTTCTTTTTGACAATCTGTTGGGTCACTCACTCTGACATTGGCAACTCACCAAGGAGCCATTATCAAAAAGAAGAAGAAGAATCTATTGGGTATCAAAGTGTTTTTTGGTGATCGTTATTATTATTTCCATATTTAGTTAAGTAGTAATAATTATTATAAACATACGTGTGTTTATAATGCAGTCTTCTTCTTCTTATCTATATATATAAAAATGGATTTTCAAATGTGTTAGTCGCGCTAAAACTCGAAAACGGCTGAACGGATTGGGCTGATTGTAGTCTTAAAATATTCGTAGAAGTCCAGGGAAGGTTTTAAAGATGAGAAATAATGGAAAAATTGCGAGTAATATGCTAATAACGACAATTTAATTTTTCCCATACAAAATGTTCTTACCTGTTTGTTACGAAGATTCGGTTTTTTTGGCATAATAACACGTAGATCTAGATAAAATAAGGGTTTTGAATCGACAACATGTATCTATAATAGCCGAATTATCGCGTATTTGCAAAAATAACAACACTATTATGACACTTTCCAAAATCAATTTGACACAAAAACAAATATTTTTTATCAAATTGCCTACATTTTCTAACAAGTCAGCTATAATTGACATTTCGATAGACTATAGAACAAAGAATACTTCTTCTTCTTTTAAATTGCTCCTGCGTGAATCGTCAATATCAGAACACTCTGATGTGATGTGAATTATTCCATCACACATGAACTGATGGACGTTTTCACACTGCGACGATAACGACACGACACAATACCACAGAATAGATAAGGGCCACCGCACATATACAATTTCAAGTTGGCCGACTATCTTAGATGATCAATGATGTTTTCCTAATTCCAATCTGTCACTTAGTATTGAATGCACCCAAAATGTTCTCCTATCTTTTCGCCTTCGTTTTATTAGAGGCACAATAAAAGCGTGCTTTTTACGCATTTTAACACGCACGTTTAGGCTAGCAACACCGTTACCAATTAAATCTAAAAGTCTGCGGCTGGCAGCTTACACGATGAAGTTGTCCAATTAAATTGTGACACTACGTACGCAATTTCGTTTGTACGATAGTCGGCCAACTTGAAATTGTATATTATGTGCGGTGGCTCTCTATTCTGTGGTATCGTATCGTGTCGTGTCGTCGCAGTGTGAAAACGCCCGATGACTGTAATATTATAATACCACTAAAATAACCCTTAGGGTGGGTTTCACAATAACTATAAGTGTAACTTTAACTATAACTACAACGCAAAATGTCAAATCTTTGGTTAAAGTAAATAGATAATGGACGCCATATTAATTAACGATAACCATATCCGCTAACGGCTAAAACTTAAATTGAAATTTATTCGTGAAAATAATTATTGTAACCACGGAATATTAATCGTAACTATGGCTTACAGTGTTAATAAAACAAATATTTTTCCTGACGATTTTACGGATAATTCATTTTTTATACTCTCAACCCCATTAACAGTAGCTTTAACAAAAAAATAAATGCAACAGATATCTGTCAAATTCTGTGGTCAAAGTAAAGGTTAAAGTTAAGTTAGCCTTAACTATGACCATAACTGTAACTATAACAACGCCTTTGGTGCAACCCACTCTTAAAAATGGATTCGACTTGATTTAATCGTGTAATTTTTAATTGCTGATACTCGCTATTACATAATTGAGGTCATTTGAAAAAAAAATGTTAAATACCCACGAAAAAATTATTACCATCATTCTAATCCTATCTCTTTACAATGGCGAGCAGGAAATGAAATAACAACGGTCGTCAAAGCCGATCCCAATATTATGATGTGTGACGAGCTACCTTACGCGTTAACCACACTGATGACCAGCGAGAGGCTGATAATGAAAACATCGCATTCTTATGGCTTTGCGTTTTGAATAAGTTCGGGTACATCAATTACAAGGGGCCAGAAACAATATGACGATGAATGTATTAACGAAATCGTTCTAATTTAACCTACACGTTTAGCTGTTTTCGAACGACGTTTGATTTCGACGTAGGGTGCTTTGCTCCTAATACTTTAAGAAAATACTAAGTTATTGATTTGATGTGAATATCTCAAGGAAAACAACACATTCAGTTTTGGAGTGAGGTTTGATTACAATGCGGGGGGCTTCGCCCCGCGAGCCCCCCTCCATTGAATATCTCAAGAAAAACAACACATTCAATTTCGCGTGAGGTTTGATTACTATGCGGGGGGCTTCGCCCCCCGAGCCCCCCTACTGTGTCAGTTGCTTAAAACAAAACGGCTTCGCGTCGTTAGTGTTGCGTTTTTTTCTCATGTATTAAGAACATACTAAGTTATTGCAATTTGATGTGAATATCTCACGGAAAACAACACAATCAGTTTTGGAGTGAGTTTTGATTACTATGCGGGGGCTTCGCCCCCTGAGCCTCCCTACTTAGGGGGCTCCGTCATCATAACTGGTCGTCCTATTTGTTATAAACTGAAATAATTATTAAAAATAGTGAAATACATAATAGTATTGTTAAGTGAAATGAAGTTCACCGGGTCATCTAGTATATATTTAAAAATGGATTTTCAAATGTGTTAGTCGCGCTAAAACTCGAAAACGGCTGAACGGATTGGGCTGATTTTAGTCTTAAAATATTCATAGATGTCCAGGGAAGGTTTTAAAGTGACACGAAGTGTTCACCGGGACAGCTAGTTTGTAATAAATAACTTAATAAACACAAATAAGAGTCAAATTATTTTCATTTGCTATCTACTCTTTCTACTTACAAAATGATTGAAATTATTCTTGTCAATACCACGTGAACAATTGAAGGGGGGGGTGTCTTGGCATATACTACGCGTGGTCACCAGGGGGAGGGGGGGGTCTAAAAATAAAATGCCCCAGCGTCGTAGTAAAAAAAGTTCTTCTTTCAGGGCTGCTACTTTGACAGTAAACTCTATACTTAAGGGACACATACACACCCTAAAGTATTATCACTTTGTTTTGTTTCATCCTGTATAATATTGCCCAAGATGTCTAACATAAATGATTAAAAAAAATTACCCTGACAAGGTTACAAAAATTTTAAACAGCGATTAATTTAGCCCACCTAAGTTGAGTACCGAGCAATTAAAGACGTATTAATGTCATGATAAACCAACGTACCTAGTAGTTTATAAGTGCAGTATACAGTAGACTCTACTATAATAATATATAGTTAACTACATCTTAAGAAAAAAAAAAAAAAAAAAAACAAAAGAACTTAATCCCTATTCAAGTCTCCTGTAGGTATTCAGAAGCCGATCTGTACGTCATTTAATGATATAATTAATGCGAAATAATAGCAGGCAATAATAGTTTTTATTACACGCAACATAAGAGAGTTAATTCCATGTTTATGTGCGGTTGAGGCTCCCGAGTTTTTAATGTCATACGGATTATAGAGCTTAATATAAAGGTTAGGTCACAATATAGACAATTTTTTTAAAATATATTTTTAAATAATACTAGTAAACTTAATTGTTTCTTGTTTTTTTTATTTTAAAGGATATTTCAAAACAGTAATTATTCGATTTATTATAATAAGCTTTTTCCTTCTTAGCTTAAGTCCAAATAAATGTTTGGGCGTAGGGTAAGAAACGCTAGCTAGGTAGAAAAAAGTTGCATGGGCACCTTTCATTATGAGTAGAATTCATATAAGTTTTATGTTTAATTGGTCATTAAAACAATTAAGTCATTTTAACGTACTTTATACTTCTCCACTGTGCACATGCCCTTGATTTATTGTCTGATTTTTTTTAAATCCATTTGTTTCACACCTTACACTTTCACTAAGGCCAACCCTAGAGCAAAGTTATTACCACTATTTAGTCCTTATGGGAGGTCATTTTTAAAGAAGAAGATGATCCATTTGTTTTCCATATGTATAAAGAATATAACAGGAGTTTTGGCGGGCATGTGAAAGAGTGCTGTTGTGTTTTTGTATTATTTTCCTAAAATTGTGTTAGCTGGGTTTTTAATGTGTAATATTGGTAGAATATTAACCATTAGATATTCGTGTTCATGCACAAGTGTAGGAAAGTGATGTAATATCCAGAAACGTGCTATTTTGTGTTCCCTCCAAAACTCCATCGAAGGTTTCAGTAAAGCGTCTACCACTTTACTGAATCGACCGACTTGACTCCTGTGACTGTATTGACTTTTACTTAGACTTTGACTAGACTTTAGACCTGACGATACATGAAATCGATGATGAAAGTTATAATAGGAGGAATATGGTTTTCCCGCCATATTCCTTACCTTTTTACCTTGTCTGTGGCACAACATACACATCCTTTGTGTCAAGTTGCCAAAAAAGAAGAAAAAAAAATATATATAACAAAAATATACAATACATTCTCGACAGTGTGTACCAGCCTTAATCTCTTCTCATCCCGGCTACTGTGAAGGTTTATGACAACGCGAACGATCATCTGGATGACGAAAAAATGTAACACGAAACTAAGACAAAGTACATGTAGTTTTATATTTCGGGTTCCGTAGGTACCTCTACCTACATTTTAATTTTTTGTTTATGACTGAGTTGAAATTGCCGAATTTATTCTATTTAATAAATTTGAATTTGGAATAAGTATTTTATGGTAAACAACATACTAACAACAACAAAACACGTAAAAAAGGTACTGACACAAAAAACAATATACATACAGTATTCATATAATTATACTATGAAACCAGTTAATTACTCGAAAAAATCAACTCGGCTCGAAGGACCATGAAAAATGTGTGTGTCAGCTACTTAGTGATTAATCAATAAATCACGGTGGTAGTACGGACAGACAATATTTGTCACGCTGACCTACGGAGGTCCAAATTTTTTTACCGGATGTCAACGCGTTGGCGACATAATTGTGGCGCCTTCGGTTTTGTTTTTGTTTGAAAGTAAAAAGTTGACTCTGAGACGGTACAGTATATTTCGTTCCGGCATGGCAAGAAGCTTCGTATCAATTCGAAGTCTAAACGGTCTGTGACACACACACCGTTAAGACTTTAGACTATAGTTGTTTGGAAAAAAATACACACAAACATAATATATTTTACAAATAACTCAAGCGCCAGTCACGAGTAGGTACACGATCTAAATCTATTCGAAAAAAAATCATAATGGCCGCTTTACATTATTCCAATCAAACGCTTTTTTCCCAAAATTGCACTCCAGTGCTTTCCAGTGTCCGTTTTCATTTCAGCGCTGGATTAGATCACTAGAGAGTGGAGTGGAATAATGTAAACCGGCCATAAAATAAGATTTGCGACAATCAAATCAATGTCACTCTCATGTCAAAATGTCTCCACACATTATCTCCGAAATCTACATCAATGTCTACTTGCTCACTTGACCACGTTTATTCCTTTATAACAGTTTTGAGCCAAACAATACGCTAAAGCTTCTTAAAGGCATTACATCATTTGCTCGAAATACACAGAGATTTGAGACATCCGAGTTATTTCTAAAGGGGTCGACGTGCTAAGTATTTCCTGCTTTAATTAGGCTAACACTTACAGATAGCATTCTTAACCAAATTCACATTCCGCCCGTTATTGAGGTACAATTTAAATTCGGAATTTTCTTTACAAATTCAACCGAGTTTGCATTTTTTAAAAGTTCGTCAGTTGATGGTCCGATTTCACTCGTACAAAATCAGTGCATTTAGTCACCCTGCTAATATAATTATAAGTCTAGTACTCTTATAATAGCACGGGGACTAGTAGGATGTAGTGTCTATGTAGTGCATAGTATAAATAATAACGATAAAAATCTAAGAAGAAATAAATTCTGATTAGAAACCAGTCTCCCTACGCTTAAGATAAATAAGATGTATGTCAGTAATTATTATGATGATTAATGAAATTTAAAATCACCAAAGTTGTAAAAATATTTTTGTGAAAAAAAAAACAAAAAAAGAAAGTTTGCAACTGCGGCGCCGTTTGGCTAGACAATGACAAATAGTCCGCCACGTCACCGAGAAAAAATCTGCCCAAAACAAAAAAAAAACTATTATCTGTCAAACATACTCGACAGAGGCTGATAGAGGTGTCCGATGATTTGACAGCTGTCATTTGGGGGCGTTGTTTGTGGCAAATTATGATTTACACATTTCAGAAAGGCTGGTACCTGGATAGTGAATAATACCCATAACCTTAATATAGTCGTAACCAGTCCATGTTATCATTAAATCAAGTTTGATTGTTTACTTGTAGTGACTGATATTATGCGAGAAATGGGAGATAATTCCAAGATTGTATGCGTTTTTTAATTTTTTTAAGCTTTTTTTTTAGATTTTATGGTTTATTCGTGAAATTTTATGCATATGTTACTCAAACGACTTACAAAAAAAGTTTAGTACCTATTTGTTTAGTATGAATATTTGACACGTATAATATTATTTTAAGAAAAAATAATATGAATTAGTATTAAGATTGACTTCATACTTAGTTTATAGCATCATAATTATTGTCATTTCCAATAGATTTTGATTATGTCAACAAACTTATAGATATGAAGTTTTTAGCTACATAGTAGCATAATGGTATCGTTAGACTACGATCTCGATAGTTAAATGTGATTTTTATGCTCAATTTTCCATTTAAAAATATACTATACAAAGATAACTTGTACAATAACAATTGGTATTAGTCACCTTAAATCCTATGTGACGTCCAGCTCAGAGATTACTGGACGACTGGAAAAAAAGTAATCTGGGTTCTTATCAACTGTCCCCCATAAAAGACCTATAACGTCTACAGATTAAAAAAAACAAAAGACTCGAAAAAATCCCGCGTTATCTCAGTCCGGCGCCAGTGGTAGCGAGGCGGGACCTTTTTTGTTTTTTTTTTATTCTTCCCAAGCGAAAATCCAACCTCGTAATTGACAGAATTTACGCAGCTGATAAAGAAGGTTTTATATTATAACTGGTCGAGTTTGTCGTTACGGGCTTTCGTTTTCTAATCTTTTGGGCCGTACATTGCCTTGTGTGTCTCATGATCGACCGCTTTTTGTGTAACTGATTTTTTTAATAATCAAATAAAAAACTCCTTGACATTCCGGATTTAAATATTTTCGAGTTTACCTGTACAACTGTTTTGAATGTATGACCTAGGTAATCTCTGTATCTTATAATTTAAATATTTACTGCATAATTTTCTTATTCTTCTGCGATACAAAAAAAATAGACGTTGACATCAGGTAGATAATTTTGTGTCTTTTGTTACACGTCACGCATAAAAAAAACGACACGTGCTTGTTCTGTATCTTCTAATTTACGGGGACCTGTCTGGTGTTTACAATATATTGTACTAATATTATTATCAGAAATGCTAAAGAAAGTATTAGGTATCTTAAATTATTATTATTGTCGTATAAAATATTTAATTAATGTACGTGAAGAAAAGATGCAGTTTTTTTGTGAAATACGAGTAGTAGGTACTTTTTGTAAGTTGTGGCAAAAATTTTGACACTGGACGATGCCCGCAATATCGTCGCGCCAAAATTAGTTTATCACGCGGGAACGGCACATTTTCCCGGGATAAAAAGTATCCTATATCCTATCCCGGGACCCATAATATCTCCATTCTCCATACTAAATTTTAGCAAAATTGGTTCAGTGGTTTAGGCGTGAAGAGATAACCTCTTCAATAAACCTAGAGATAACGTAGAAGAATATTTTTGTAAAATTACAAAAAATACAAGTTCATATTTCTACATAAGCTCGTGGAACCAAAAATTTTAAGAGACGATTAAACTGGCCTTTACTTAAAATAATACGATTCGAAATTAAAATCAAGGCTATATTGGATATAAACCTCGGCATATGAAACCAGTGAATGTTATCTTGAGAGAATTTTTAAAGCTTTCCGATCGATACGTAAAGGGCGCAACGGAATTTTACAGCGATTCGATTACGAACGAATTTAGTTTTTAAAACGGCCCCCAATTATTTTATTTTGCTAATCAAAGACAATTACAGAAATTTGTTAGTTTTATAACCAAACTCACCTTTATCAAGACTGATAGCAAAAAAGCTCGTGTTGCCCTTTTTTTTTTAAAAGAAACTGCTTTTAGCAGTTTCTTTCTATCAGACTGATATTTTGCAATTTTTTTTTTACAAATGTCTTATTAACTATATTGATATTATATTATAGGTATATTTTATATTGTGATATTTCTATTTCTATGCTAAAGAGTTCATTTGTTTTATTTCTTCTACACTGATTAGTGATTAGGTACAATAAAGTAAATCTGTACGAAAAACTAAATATTTTAATAACTAATATGTAAGTACTTCATAATATAATAATACTTTAATAATATGTATATTGAAGCTGCTGCTGTTGAAGCTATCTAAGATCAATATATTAACATAGAACACCAGTACAATATCAATTACAATACCGTTTAATATCAATATATTTCCGATATCAAAACAACCGCGTTTATGATATGTTGATAAAATCTAAATCGGACATACCGAATAATGTGAATAATAAAAATCTAATTACTTCCTTATCACATTGAGCGTCGTTAGTATATTTTAAAACCCCATATTTTCCCTAATTAGATGGCCGGAATCTCGCGGCGCCTTACTGTCAAGAAGTGTCCTGATTTTGCTCTCGATAAGGCCTTTCCGCTTGTATGACGGCCCCTATAAAGACTGACCGGGCGACAGATATATTTATTAGGGTTCCGTACCCAAAGGGTAAAAACGGGACCCTATTACTAAGACTTCGGTGTCTCTCCGCCTGTCTCCGGGCTGTATCTCAATTCTCAAGAACGTTAATAGACAGCTGAAATTTTCACAGCTTATGTATTTCTGTTGCATCTATATAAAAAATACTAAAAACAAAATAAATTAAATATTTAAGCGGGGCTCCCATACAATAGCACAAATTGCCTACTTTTGCTCTATAATGGTCCGGAACCCTTCGTGCACGAGTCCGACTCGCACTTGGCCGATTTTTTATCTCACGAGTCGGCCTACTTCCAAATATAATGCACAGAAAACCCGTCCAATTCACTTACCGGTTTCATTGTATTTTGGCTCGATATAAATTCCAATGAGTAAGCTACTTTATTTTTAACACCTTATTCATTGCCTAAGCAAACCGGCTCGCTAGTCTGTCGAAATAGATAATATTTTTGAAGTGTATTTCATTTTATTGTGGGTTTTAATTTTTACGCAAATACGTTCTTTTGGCCTATTCAGGCATTTGAGATTTTTGTGGTAGAATAACATTAAAAATACGAAAAATTAGCATTCAAATTTTTTTGTTGTAATTTGAAACGTGCACAGATAAATAATAAATTATGACAGTGCGGATAGATTGATGTGCGGCGAATATACAAAGATTAAAATTAATAACGTGTATATTTTTAATTGTAATTATTTTTAATGTTTACTTAATAGTGTAATTATAATATTAAATGCTATGTTAATATAGAGGATGTCTCTCGTAGTCCCGGTTTGAACACTGATAAAAGCACAATAAATAAATATTGCTTACGTCATGCGGCAAAACTTTAAAGAGAAACAATTCCTAGCTTCCTTTCCTTATCTGCTTATTTAAATAGCAATAGCAATCACCTATTTTGGTGATTACAATAAATTAATAACAAGATGAACTATCTGGCGTCTTCCGAATTATACAGAGTGTTGTAAAAAATATATTTTTAATAATAATTATAGTTTTTTTTTTTTTTTTTGTAAACTAAGCAGTAAACTTGAGACACGAGAGTCTTAAGACGAATTACTGCTTTACAATACACATAAGAATACACTCAAAAAATCTATTTAAAGACTATCGTATCTGAAGTGAGTAAGAAGCCCTAATATAAAAATCTATGACGCAGGGTTTTGCTGTTGCTTATCATGGGTGCCACCTTTTGCACATAGGTAATTCGGTAGGTAGGTACCTACTTTCACAAATGCTTTTAAGTTAACAACGGATAGCTTACCGAATACCCCTATTTGAAACAAAAACATATGCATATCTAATGTAAGTACCGATAAGATGATTTTCATACATTTACTACCGGTACGTGTATGTACGAATGTTTGTTTTAGATAGCTTATCTCCGGAACATATGTTCGCATTACCGCCGATGTATCGCCAGTTCGTTTCTAGTTAATTAGATTACATGAAAAAGCTAGCATATGCGTTAATCCAGGGTGATAGTAAGATATTGATACTTTTATATGGACGTATGGACATGGTACTGTGTCAAAGAAAAATATGTAGTCAAAATAGATGGCGCGCGCGCCCGCAACTAAGGGATATTGCTATGCCTACTGTGCCCGCAACTTTGTTGCGCCAAAATTAGTGTATCGCGCGGAAATGTCAATTTACCGGGATAAAAAGTATCCTATGTCCATTTCCGGGACTCCAATATTATGTTAGGGATTAGGGAAGTATCTCCATACCAAATTTCAGCAAAATCGGTTCAGCGGTTTGAGCGTG
This sequence comes from Polyommatus iphigenia, assembly GCA_963422495.1. Lineage (NCBI taxonomy): Eukaryota > Metazoa > Arthropoda > Insecta > Lepidoptera > Lycaenidae > Polyommatus > Polyommatus iphigenia. The sequence goes on along the minus strand of OY730177.1, from coordinate 42,114,772 downwards.
AAGATACACACACAGACACAGACAGACAGACAGACATTAGTATGGATGAAATACCCCTTAAGATGGAGGACGTTTTGATTATTTGACCCATTGATTGAGTGTCCAAAATCTTTGTATTTTAATACATAGATCATATTATGTTTTGGTACACATCAATATAATAATGATAATTTGATCCAGGAAATACCTGTATGTAGTATGTCTATGGCTGAGGATTTTCCCACATTCCTAAAATACTTAAATTTAATCAACGGTTTTATGAAAGTTGAAACCGTACGATGGAAACGGCACTCACAAATAACAATTTAAGGATATTCTAAACTAGTCTGTGGATGTCTACACTGATGACTACTCTGTGGCCTGTTCTTTAAATCTAGGCTTAGCGTAGTTATGTCTATTGTGGATTAGCTATCTAATCTATACTAATATTATAAAGAGGTTAACTTTGTTTGTTTGTTTGTTTAATTGTAATGAATAGGCTCAAAAACTACTGGACCGATTTTAAAAATTCTTTCACCATTCGAAAGCTACATTATTTACGAGTAACATAGGCTACTTTTTATTTTGGAAAATATAGGGTTCCGTAAGATATTTGGGTTTTTCTGACACAAGGTGAAAAAAATCAACCAGAAAAGTTACTTATTTTGCTTACGCTGCCTAAACTATAAAAGATAGAACCATACAATGTTCTAAGTAAATGTAGATCTTATAAATATCTACAAAAATGCCCGCGACACACTATACCTATCTATGGCAAGTGAGGCACAACAACCATTTTTTTATTTAAAAATCTTGATTTTTTTGGACTACATTTAAACGCATTTATTTTACTCATGCTGACAATCCTTATCAAAATAAATTATTTCATCACTAAGTACAGTTTGTGTAGATAATATGTGGTGTTTGAATGATTAAAATTGGTCGTTTAGTTCTAAACTACAGTACATAATATAATGTCTTGAGTATTTAATATCTAGATCACTCATCATTCTCTGTCCTTCTTATTGTTAACTAGCGACCCGCCCCGGCTTCGCACGGGTATAAAATATATATCTACAGAAAAAATGATTAAAATCGATTCAGCAGTTTTGACTTGTATTCATTATTACTACCCGTGGCCCGCATTAGTCGGTATCGCCGCAAAAGCTACGTATTACAGGGAATTGGAGCCTTTTGCAGGGTATAGGCAAATCAGCTGTTATGTAGGGATCATTGGTATTCTTGGTATATGCAACGGGTATATGAGCTAATTCACCAGCTGCAGGACCGGTCATAATCTTCGCTACTGCGCACCCCCGCCTTGGTAGCGCCCACTTCGAAACGGGCGTAACGCAATTTTTAATTTCGCCATAACTTCTAAACTAAACGTCCAATTTTAATCACTCAAACACCAAATATTATCTACACAAACTGCACTTAGTGATGAAATAATTTATTTTGATAAGGATTGTCAGCATGAGTAAAATAAATGCGTTTAAATGTAGTCAAAAAAAATCAAGATTTTTGAATAAAAAAATGGTTGTTGTGCCTCACTTGCCATAGATAGGTATAGTGTGTCGCGGGCATTTTTGTAGATATTTATAAGATCTACATTTACTTAGAACATTGTATGGTTCTATCTTTTATAGTTTAGGCAGCGTAAGCGAAATAAGTAACTTTTCTGGTTGATTTTTTTCACCTTGTGTCAGAAAAACCCAAATATCTTACGGAACCCTATATTATCTAAAATAAAAAGTAGCCTGTGTTACTCGTAAATAATGTAGGTTTCGAATGGTGAAAGAATTTTTAAAATCGGTCCAGTAGTTTTTGAGCCTATTCATTACAATTAAACAAACAAACAAACAAAGTTTACCTCTTTATAATATTAGTATAGATGACGTAGGTATAAAAACTACTCGCTAGATCTCGTTTAAACCAATTTTCGTTGGTAGTTTTTGTAGTAATGTACATCATATATTTTGTTTAGACTTATCATGCCCCTACTTTAGAAGTTAGAGGGGGGGGGGGGGGGGGGCACACATTTACATAGACACCCCACACGCATAAGTTAGATGAAAAAAAATCTTTTTTGTTTCAGTTGTATCTATAATAAATAATAATAATAATAATAAAATCATTTATTTCGGGTTTCTACGACCCATAACATTACATTTAAAAATTTGTTACATTATTATTAGTTATTACATTAACAATACATTGAAAAAATATGATTGATTATACATTGAAAAATATATGAATTTAAATATGATTTAGTAATAAAAATTAGATTAAAATTGTAAATTTAAAATTATGTATAAATAAAATGATATCATAACAATTTGTCAAAGAATAGATAAAATAGAATTAATTAAGGACCCCTAAAATTTTTGATATTTTTTCCATTTTTGTATCAAAATTTTAATGCGGTTCACAGACTACATGTAGTAAGTACATATTGTAGTCTGTGAACCGCAAGTTTCAATAGTATAGCTCTTATAGTTGGAGAAAAGTGGCTGTGACATGCGGACGGACAGACAGACAGACAGACATGACGAATCTATAAGGGTTCCGTTTTTTGCCATTTGGCTACGGAACCCTAAAAAGGGCGTGGTGCTTCGCATAATATGTAATGCTAAAGTTAGCACTGCTTTTGAAAGCAAACGTGAGGTTTACAAGAAGTTATGAAAGCATAAGTTTGAGTCTACTGTCTGTATAGGTACAGAAAGAAGGCTCAAACTAGAAAAGTAGGTTTTTATTAGACTTTGAGCTCAGGTTGGAAGATGTCAATGCATCCAAATCAAATTATTTGTTTTAATATATCTACTAAGAAACTACCTTTACTGTCGGTTTCTGAGGTATGAATGAAGGTTATCTATTCACAAGCTCTTTTAAACGTCAAAATATTTAACCAATCAACAACGCTAATAAAAAATAATAAAAAAGCTGCACAACTAGGTATTTTTTTCTATTACATAGATCGCAACTCGCAATAGACAGAAAGTTGCAGACTAGATCAAGTTACAGCTGAATCATGATCACACGTGGGCGTCGATCACAAAACAGTGACCGTAAATTTGGTTGTTGGGAAGACACTAAAGAAATAAACCTGTGATGCGCCGACTCGTGCTCGCGCCACGTTTTCGGGGCAGTAAAAATGCTTATCCGCTTCTGTCATAAAATCCCATAAATTAAATTCATCGTCACAGACATATGAGACGAGAGACGCAGACGAACAAACATATTTTTGAATACTTTTAAATGATAATAAAATCTAAATATATATAACTCAAAGATGACTGACGTGACTGACTGAGGGCTGCAATTTGGCATGCAGGTAGATGTTATAACGTAGGCATCCGCTAAGAAAGGATTTTGACCATTTCTTCCCCCAAGGGGATAAAACAGGGGATGAAACTTTTTATGAAACTGTGTCAGTTTTAAACCGATCGGGCTTAGACTTTGCATGCATAAGGCTACTATGATGTAGGCATCCCTTAAGAAAGGATTTTGATAAGTTCCACCCCTAAGGGGATAAAATAGGGGATGAAAGTTTACATAAATCTTCTGAGATTTTCGACTGATTGAACTGAAATTAAAGATCCAAGCTACTATGATGAGCACGTTCGCTTAAATAGGATTTTGCTAAATTCAACCCCCACTCAACCCCCAGGGGAATAAAATAAGTGATGATGGAGGATGTAAATGTATAAGTTTGAACCTATCAGTACCTAATGAAACGAATAAATTAAGACAAACAATTAATTGAGAATTTTGTGGTCATATTGTCAAGTGAGTAGCGTTTGTTGTATGAGGGTTCCCCTTTAATATTAATTGCTTTATTATGTTTTTAGTATTTGTCGTTATAGCGGCAATAGAAATACGTAATTTGTAAAAATTTCATCTATTTAGCTAGCGCAGTTCTGAAGATACAGCCTGGAGACAGGTAGGTAAACAGCGAAGTCATTGCAATAGGGTCTCGTTTTTACCCTTTGTATAAGGATTGAGGAACCACAAAAAGGGGAAAACTATCCATCTTTGTTATTATACTATGTTAACGCGGACGAAGTCGCGGGCAACAGCTAGTTATCATATAAAAGCATTCTATTAGATTTTTCATTATTTTTAAGTATAATTCTTCGATCGCGGATTCTTGGAAATCTATTGTTTACGCGGTCGAATTCGACCGCTTGGGAGTTGATAGGTTAAACGTTTATTGAAGAAAACTAGAAGAAAACGAAACATTTTGCTATATAATTTTCTACTCAATATCCACTACCTTATCATGTTATAAGCACACACTTTTGCAATCCGTATTTATTAGCATCTAATTATAGGTAGTATAGTTAGTATAGTACTAACTATGTGTTGTTAGTTGCTATAATATGATTGATTCAAACTTTAGTTTCAGTCAAGTAATAATTTTAGTCTGGAGTCTAGACAATTTCGGTTTAAAAGTCAGTAAAATAACAATTATATAACTTACCTATATGAAAAAATAAATGGCACCATACCTTTGCTTATGTCATATTCCATTATGCACCGCGGCCACAGAATACAATACTTAGTAGGTACAAGTACCGTGGCGTCAAAGTTGCCGACTTGCCGCCTTCAGTACGCGGTTTTCGTGAGTGACGAAATGACACTGAAGCCTAATTCATGTGATGCTTCCTTAAAAACTGTTGAAAACACCTTCAATTCCCACGATCGTAAAAGTCTGAAGTTCGTTTTCGGCAATTCATAAAGAAATACATTAGACGCCGATAAATATTATAAGTTTGAGATATTTTGAATACAAAATAGCATATTAATATTCAAATTTATCTTAGAATTATTTTTGTATTGTAAATTGCTTAGCATTGTCCCTTAAAAAGATATTTTAATTCAAAACTTGGAGTCCTCTTTGGGCTTTCCACCCATTATCAGTTTTTCCCCTTTTATAAAATTATATTTTGTACCTTACCTAGGTACTAAGAAATTTAATTTTTGAATTTTCCTAACCATCAATTTTTTTTTTGTTTTAATTTATTACAATTAATATTTATTAATGGCTCATGGCAAAGATTTTTATTACTAATCTGTCTAATTATATTATGCAAATGATTCATTACCAATTTTTTTATCAACGATATGAATACAAATTGTCGATTAATTGTTGTTTTAATCTGTTACTGGTCGTGTTTTGTTCTTAAAATAAACTTAAAAAAAAATACTTTCCAAAATTTGTTCTAATTAAACAACACTATGGAAATGGTATAATTAATAGTAGAGGGTTAATATTAAAATGAGCTGGTTAATTTCACAGAAACACTATAACAAATAAAAAAATTTATATATTTTATAATGCAGTTTTCATTATAAATATTACATATATTAGCATAAAAATAAAAAGTTTTATCAAAATCAAGTTTACTTTAGTGTTTTTCGTTATCTATAGTTTCGGATGTGCTACCAATTATTACCATGCTCATTTAAAAAAATTATCCTGTTTTAAAATCGAAGTAAGTATATTGTTGTATTTATTATTTTTTACCCACCCCAAACAAAATGGCCCAACGCTACTAAAGAAGTTTTCACTTCAATATCTGAATAGTCACTTATAATACCACAAGAGCTTCAAAATTATCGGGTATTTCCCGATAGGTTCGTTGCAAACAAATGAAGGATTCAAGTTTTTCAGGTAAAAAAATCACGAGCGCGAAGCGCGAGTGATTTTTCCTGAAAAACTTGACGACTTTATTTGTTTGCAGGGAACCTTGAGGGAAATGCCAGATAATTTTGAAGCTCGTGTGGTATTCGGGGGATTATTTTTCCGTCCCAAATGTCGGCCAATAGAATTGCACCATGAGACGAAATGTACAGTTAACAAATAAGAATTTGTACCTTCCTTATAGTCTTCTCCATCCATTTTCTTCATATTGTAAGCGTAATCTTTCATAATGTTTGCCAATTGCGCTTCACTCGTTTCAGCACTCAATGTGTATTCCCTCTCAGTACAAAAAGTAGTAAATTGGTTCCAAACTGTTTTTTTTGCCTTCTCCGTATTAATGGGTACATTTCCTTTGACTTTTTTATCGATGGTGGACAGAGAACAAACTCCAAATCGACTCATTTTCATGCAAAATCTCCAATTTTCACAATTGAATTCAACCTGTCAGTTTGACGTGTGGTTAATTTGACTGGATCATGTTTTGTTTTTTATATATAGCAACGACCAGAGAAAATTTTCAAAAAATTATCAGTATAATACCATGTAGGTTGTACCACGTGACGTCGAATGGTGCAATTCTATTGGTCGATATTTGGGTCGGAAAAATAATCAATAATATTCACTATTCAGATTTTGTTCCTGGATTAATTTCAATAATACAGACCTATTCACTGACATTATTTCAAAATATGTAGGTAATAAATGAATAAAGTTAGTTAGGATATGATGCCGCAAAACAAAGTGCGAAAGCACATCTGCCCGTCATCATTTTGCATCTGACTTCATTTATACCTCCTTCCCTTTTGTTCCTAAATTTATTATAATAAAACTCAAAAAATCCATACCTACTAATATTATAAATTCTAAAGTGTGTCAGTCTGTTACCTCTTCACCGAAACAGCAGAAGATACCAAAAAATGCTGATAGGAGCTCGAAGACTAAACAGTATTTACTACTCAGAAAGTTGCACTTTTCATTGCCAGATTCAGTCAAGTTCTGCTTATGATCACATTGATAGGAAACATACGATTACATTGTACATATACATATTATAATAAATTTTGTGAGATGTGACCTTCCTCCTGCCTCCAGTTAAAAACGAACTAAAACTAAAACTCCTTATACCTAAATAAAGATTTAAAAAAAACTGTAGAATCATCGTCTTAAGGCCGTCCCCCGGGGAAACGACCTCGACCATACATTTACGGCGTTGCCAAGATCGCACCAGAACCCTATTTTTTTTTTTACTTAACTTTGTTCAAAATTGTCCTAAATAATAGAAAGGAATGTTGATATACTGAAGATTATTGCTGAATTTTTATTATAACGTTGTAGCTTTCAAATTATGGGTTTATAAGGCTTTAAATACGGTAAATTACGGAATCTCCGTTAAATGATAAAGTTTGTTAGTCAATTTAGCTATTTTAAAAGTGCAGCTTCTCTCAATGTATGGAAATAGTAATTGATAACATTAAAAAATGTAATTTGTTTATAGTAAAGAAGCCAGTTGTAGCCTAAAACACAGCTACCTATTAATCAATGTCTTATTCCACAATTAATCATTCTTTTTAGGGTTCCGTACCCAAAGGGTAAAAACGGGACCCTATTACTAAGACTTCGATGTCTGTCTGTCCGTCTGTCTGTCCGTCTGTCTGTCCGTCTGTCTGTCTGTCTGTCTGTCCGTCTGTCTGTCTCCAGGCTGTATCTCAAGAACGGCTTTAGCTAGATTTTGAAATTTTCACAGATTGTGTATATCTGTTGCCGCTATAACAACAAACTAAAAACAAAATAAATTAAATATTTAAGGGGGGGCTTCCATACAAACAACAAACGTAATTTTTTTCGTTAAGTCCCGAATAATAAGTTTTAATCGTAATTGTTTTGCTATTTTTTGCTCGATATCAATAACGGCAAGAGGTAGGCACTTGAAATGTTCACAAAATACTCAGTTGTATTTATAATTTAATAATTATTAACAATATTGAAATAAAATAAATAATTAAGGGGGCTCCCATACAAAAACACATAGTTACCTATCTTTTGCTCTATAATGGTACGGAACCCTTCGTGCGCGAGTCCAACTCGCACCTGGCTGATTTTATATATTAAACAGGTCTCAGACGGGTTTTAAACTTGACCCAAAAGTCAAACGTACGGTTGCCGAGAGGTCCGGTATACCTTTTGCCGACTGTGGCGGGAAGGTTATGGTTTTAGGGGGCGTCCACAAATTGCGTCACGTTTTTGAAATCTTAAATACCCTGGCGTAATTTGTGGGCGTCCCTATATTATGTATCTGGTATATTTTTTTGCATGATCTATCTAATATAGGGCTATGAATTTAATCTTCAGAAAAATATCATCAGACTTAACTTCGTAGCGGGCGTCATCACAGAATATATATTAGTTGGCGTCATTTATATCACAAGTCAATTACCGCGCGGGAACCATACATCGCAACAAAAACCTATCCTATGTACTTTCCCTGGACTCGAAGTAATATGTGCATACCAAATTCCGTCAATATCTGTTTAGCGGTTTAAGCGTACGAATGTAACAGACGGACAGACCGACAGACACACTTTCGTATTAATTATAATATTAGTTTGGAAGTGTGGATTCGTCGAAGTTATGAGATTGATACTACGTACATCACAATCGGGTTATCAATTATTCGTTTAGCAATAAGGTTTGTATGGTACACTAGAATACCTTCTGTAGTCTACACTCTACAGTCTACGGTACAGTGTCTGGCTTTGACTCCTTTAAAATTACATTTTAACACCTTATCATGGCTTTGTAGGAAAAAATGTGACGTGTTTTTGTCGGCGTCTGCGTTAGGAAGTAGGTGCAAGCTACCGACTTCGCACCCTCATAAAACGTGCTCTGGTGGTCCGAGGTGGGCTTAGCTTTATGGCCCGAGTTTGTCCGACTTTTGTTGGAATCGTGAGCTAGAATTCTGCTAAGAACTTTAACTAGCAAGAATGTTGCACTTGCAATTAATTTTGGTCTAAACGTACACACACACACCAACAAGTAAATTCTTTCAAGGCCTTGACTCTCATGATAGTCTTAGATGCCGATCGAGGCGATCAGACGGCAGACATAGTATCATACCTTAAATGTTATTTTGATTGAAGAACACTTACTCGCGGGTACATATTATTGTTATGGTGTCAAGTGAGATTGAAACGGCATTCGAGAAATGAAAATTTAGCCCTTTATGAATCTGATCGACTGCAATTTTCGTAGCAACGTTGATGAATTATTTGATATGCAAACGATAATAATATACTTAAAATAAATGTGGTATGTTTTCAACCTAATTTATTAAATAGCATATAGTAATATATTTCTTAAACCATTTAAAATATCATAAATTACGACTAACTGTAGGTAGATATTATTACTAGTGATTGTGGTATGGATTTCAATAAGAACTAATTTATTGAAAATGCATAAAAATAGTCCATAAAATAATATTTTATGGCGTGTTTTTCTACTGTCTTTAGTGAATTTTTATAGCTTATTTAAATTAATGACTAATCAAATTACATGAAATGTAAAAGCGATCTATATTTTTACGACTCATGAAATATATTTTTTTATAATAATAACAGGTTCGGTAACGCATGTTGCTACTGGCTAGCGATTTTCCTTCTGCTATACCTAAGTATGTATAACTGTATACCCATTACTGATAGGTACTAGATGTGATATGACGCCCGCAACTCTGTTGCGTCAAAATTAGTTTATCGCCAAGAACTGTACATTTTACCGGGATAAAAATAATCAAACTCAAAAGTCAAGGTATCTCTATACGAAATTTCAGCAAAATCGGTTGAGCGGTTTGGGCGTGAAGAGGTGCGTGACTTGTCTTACCTCGATTTTATTTTTAATTTTTTTTAAGGACAATTTTGAACTAAGATAAGTAAAAAAATAGGGTTTTGGAGCGATCTCGGCAACGCGGCAAATGTATATTGTATGGCCAAGGTCGTTTGCTCGGGGGACGGCCTTAAGTGTAAAATATTTATTTTAAGTTATATTGTTGTTGTTTTTTTTAACTAACCTTCAAAAATTTTAATGTATGTCATTACTAACCAATGGGCCATAGTAGTCTGCAATAAAGATATTTGTATTTTTATTTGTATATATCTGCTACATACATACATAATATGTATCTATGTATGTATCTTTGACTCACAACTTTGTTTTTCGATCTTTATTTAATGGGCCCACGTATTCTGAAGGTATTTACGGAGCTACTTAGAATGTCCTGTGGCAATAAAGCATGCAGAATGTCTGCAAACAGTTGGAATATGAAACTGGAAAGGAGCTGGCGTCTGGCTCCGCAAACACTTACGTATTTTTTTTACTGGCATGGCTGGATGAAACCTTACTGTAATGTCATAGAGCTGGATATAAAGTAGGTAGTTTAAAAAGTCCACTTTGGACCATTGAACTTTTTCACCTAAACTTAACAGGCAAATAAATAACACAGCAACTGATATCTTTTTTAGGCGACTTTCTATTAAGTCACAAAAAAACTAACTTTGCAGTGATTAAATATCTTAGCAACTATTAAACTATACAAGCAACAAAAGGCTAGGATCAAAAAAAACTAAAAAACGGCTGCTACTGTAAGGCATCAAATATATCAAGCGGGATCAGTGTAAAACTGGTTAAGGTATTATAAAACCTAATGTGGCGACTAATTTTTCCGAGGGGATATCAAACATTCTTCACTGGCAACTATTGGCTTTCATTATAAAAATACACATTTGGCAGCGATTATTAGGTAGCTTTAAAACTGAAAATGGGTATTATAATAATGTATTTGGATATTAGAATATTGTTTGCAGATTCGTAAATTCTTGAAAAAGGCGGCAAATGCGCTCGTGTGTCTGAGCAGTGCGAGGGCTACGGAGCATTCATTATTAATGAAAAGACTGAACAGAAGGCCTACTTAACCACGGATACGGAAGTGGGGGAACGGGGTCGCAACCACCCACCAAAACAAAAAAAAATCCAGAAAGGCCAAAAGTAGGTTATGTTAGGTTAGAACTTAGACCACAACACAGAGGGAGCCGAGCGAGCGCAGCGAGCGTGCTGCGGCAGCAGCCGGCGACCGTTATAAAGTAAAAGGGGGGCTCGGGAGGCGCAGCCCCCGGCTAAAACAAAAACAAACACAATCCAGAAAGTCCAAAAGTTGGTTAGGTTAGAACTGTGACTGTGCTGCGGCAGCAGCCAGCGACCGTCACAAAACACGTTGTAGGTTGGGTTAAAGGCGTTAAAAAGTAAGTTACTCAAAGTAAGTAGGTTCATTTAATCATGATATTCGAGAAATCAAAACTAATTAAATTAATCGATTTTGATTGACTTAGATTAGTTTTCCGTTCGATACATAATTTTTTCACTCCCTTTTGTTACACTTAAGATAGTCAAGAAAAAATTAAATAGGCCAAGAATAGTTTTTTTGCATGTCACAATTTGGTTTATTTAGATCCCTAAAAATGTAGCCAAAAGAATTTTTTATGAGATATACTTGTTTGTATTTTTTTCAGACCTTGGTCAAGTTTATATTATAGACAACCTCATTTTAGAATTTATGAAAGCCTATTTTAACTTTTTTATCCGCCAATAATGTGTCGCCTTAGTAGAAATTAAATTGCCACAAAAGAAAATCACTGCCAGATAAAATTAAAATAAAACCTCAAAACGGTCATTCCATCGTTTCGGGCGTTACGTTTGTACAACTAAAGTTAACATTTTAATGTATTCTGAAATGATATTGTAGCGATTAAAATGTCTTATTCTCTACGTTTTTTGGTTGCTTTATCTTAATTGTTAAATTTGTAGAGTTTAGCATAAAGATTAACGATTTTATAAGTCAAAAAGTGTGCGTTTCGGGCCTTACACGCCTCTATGACCTGACCACTGTTACATTTATATGAAATTCAGCGAATTTTCTTAGGGAACCTTTTCTAAAAATTACAGGCCCCCAAGAGATAATATTTACTATCCAGCTACCACATAATTACTGTTACATATAAGGTTTTACTATACTTTTATACGTTTTAGCTTCGTTTCGGGCGTTACCATGGTTTTGTTTCGGGCGTTACGAGTACAAAAATTAAACACTTTATAGTAAACAAAATTAGTGTTTGACTAATTTAGGTACTAGATAATAAATATACATTTAATATAATGAACTCTAGTTTAACATAAATTAGCAGCTTCTTGAAAAAACCGGACAAGTGCGTATCGGGCCACGCGCATTGAGTGTAGGGTTCCGTTGTACCGCTAGTTTTTGAAAAAAATTGTTACTTAGTCAATGAATGTGAATTTTTAATGCGGCGCCTTGATAATTTGGCTGTAGCGATAGCAATTTTTCTCAGCAATGGCTAAAGCTAAGAAATTAAAGTTCATTGTCAGTATTCATCATATTGTCTTTGTCTTTGAATTACCCATAGCATAACACAATTGGTCAACTTTTATAACACAGAATAATTAATCAAAAATACCTATGTAAAAAAAGGGATTCCTATTTTGCCAACACAGGAGAGTGATTTAAGCTTTCATAATTTGTACATAGATTGGTTCAAGCATACACTTTAATTTGCCCATAGCTTATATGAAATGTATTTATGGTTTTTAAATTACGCGACAAAAACCATTTTGTCGCTTACGCCCTTACCATTATTTGCTGTTCCATTGCTTGTTTTCTATGAGAGGCCGGGCAAACCGGCATGTTATTTCCAAGTTTGGTTAGGACAATGCACGCTGATCACCTGATTCTCTGTCAAGTAAGTATGATCCATGCGTCGGATGGGCATGTAAAAAGTCGGTCCTACGCCTGATCTCTCGCCAGTCGTCTCGATCTTCCGTCCCACTGTGTTATGAGAGTAAAAGGAATAGAGAGTGCTCTTGTGTACTGCGCACACACTTGGGCACTATAAAATTACTCCTGCGTAACTGGCCTGGTTTCAATGAAACCAGCCACCGACACCAAAATCGGTGTGAGTATTATTATTTAATCTCTGAGCAAAACCGCAACAGCAAACAAACGGACGGACAGAATGAAACTATAGGTATTTAGGGTTCCGTAGTTAAAAAAGGAACCCTTCTTTGTTGACTTTGGAACCTTAAAAATCATCACCTCATGCACCCACACACCATGCATTGAAGATACGATGAAATATGATGTATGAAAAAGTTGTAACAATCAAAACATTTCGGGCGTTACAGTTTTCAATCATGAAAAAAAGCTATCAAATTTGTCTCTTGTTGAATTATTAGTTAGTATTTGAAATCATTACCGTCATAACCTTTCTTTTACTAAATATTATTAAACTAATCAATCTGTAAGTTACAATAATAAAACAATTACCCGATTTTTCGTTTCGGGCGTTACAGTGCCAATGTAGCAAGAAAACACGCCGTTTGCTTGATATTTTTTTTTTTCGGAATTTTAATGTATTCCACCAATAATACGAATGACACCCTCGAATCACAACGTGACAAAACGGTTGTCACATTGATAGTTCTTTCATTTTTTGAATTTCCAATAGTCAAAGGCATAATAGTCACAGCCAGTTCAGTTTACTGGAGATTTGGAAGACCAATTAACTAAAAAATTACGAGTTTTTTTCTAAATTTTTTGTCGCATAATACAATTTGGAATGGCTTCTTTCTAAATTCATCAGAATAAATGCAAAAAGCACATATTATTTATTTTACCCTCGGTATCGTTTGTCATGGAATGACCCAAAACTCATTAAAAAGCCGCCGCTTTCTAGTTAAAATGATACCTCAAATTAGTCGCCAAAGTAGTTTATTTACTATCCATTTTCAGTTTTTTTAAAACCCGGAATGGTATCAATTTGTCGCCACGTTAAATACATGCCAATATACATATTACCGCTACCTATTATTATTGTTACAGTTACGAATACTACTATTAGACGAAGCACGAATCTGGGTCAAAGTCTCTCTCGTTCTTCTTATTAATGTAAGCAAAAAGACAAAATATTCTGTTAAATGTAGTCTGTCAAGAAAGCCATGACAGGCGGGAAAATTTTTAAATGAAATAAAAAATATGAGAACTTTATTAATTCGAGATAAAAATGTGCCAGGTGACAATATTTAAAATGTAATAGGCATTCTCTGTGAAAATACAAAGAAAAAAATACACCTTATAAGCGTGATTACGTTTAGAAAATTTTCACGCCTGTCATGACTTTCTTGACAGACTTTAAATAGGTAAAATAGGGTTTAACTTGAAACGTGGAAATAATTTCTGTAAGAAGTACCTACGAGTATATTTGAAACGTTCGTCCAAACTAAATTTCCTTTCATCCTTAATTTAAACAAAAAACTTGTAACAATTAGAATACTTGCAATAGCATACTTGTAAAAAAACTGCTTCACCGAAGACTAAATAATATTTTGAGAGGATACAGGTTACAGGTGTCTACAAATACTCTTGATATACCTAATATTTCAAAATGTGCTTTTCTTATAATTCAAAATGTAATCTTATCTGTATCTTATCTATATTACCTATATTATATCACATTATCTTAATTTTAATATTTATTACTATTTATACAATTACTTAAATTATTCATATGGAAATATACAAGAAAATGTCGGCTTGGTCAACGAAAAACATACTTTCTGCTGACATTTAACATATTAAATTATTGATATTAGGAAAATGAAAAAATTAACGTAATCTAATCTTCATCTTATCTTAATTTATCTTATCTAATCTTTTATTTCTTAATATTTTATTTGTCACATGTAGACATAAAATTATTCTTGCAGCAATAACGTAAATTACGTAATGTCTAGATGTTTGTCACTCTTAAATTAATTGCTAAATAAATTATAATTTCATTTGAAATATTGTTATGGCCCATTCATACTAAAATTGTTAGTATATTAATTGTCTATTCGTGAATCTGTCTGTCTGTTACCACAATAAATACAAAGTACCCTTCAAGCCTCTCTGGACCAATTTGGAAAAAATTTGGTGTGGTCTACGAAGGAGCTATAAATCTGTAGGTAGGTAATAATTATGGATTTCGAGTCTCGGTAAAGGATATTATAGTTTTTAATAAGCAGAACTATAGTTACAATTCAATTAACATAGTAACAAAGAACGAGAGATATAGCATGATATTTAATCCACGTTTAACAGTAATTTGCAACGTCTTCTGCACGATCGATTACAGTCACGTTACAATACAATTTCGTTATTGCACTTATCAGTTTATTTTTAATTTTTTACCCAAAATAATATGGCAAATCCTGAATGACTGATTTTGACAGTGTGTGTGACATTTAATGTATGAGGTGTCAATGGACATAAAAAAATAATAATTTACTATAGCCAGAATTTAAACTGAAAGTTTACCTGTTTATGACCCCTATAGAGGTAAGAACGACCAACACCACAGTATCCAGTTCTGAAGGTCTACCTGAACTTCGATAAGAAGTCAAGCTCAATTTTTTATCTTATTTTCTTTGAGGTAACTGTAGGAATCTCGTCTTTTACTGCCGGTAATTTTTGACAAATGCTTCGTACTGTCAGACCACCTCAAGTCTCTGGCGCTTGGGTTATATAATTCGCCCTTTGGCCTTTAATGCTTGAAGATTAGCAAAAATTTTATTAATGTCGTTATCTTGCAAATATATAGAAATTTTGCCAATGTAAAACACAGCTAACAACATCACAGAAATATTTCAAATTAAGCTTTATTTCGTTAAAACTCGTAACCGACTATGTAGCTGGATGGAACTTTGTAAGACGATCATTATAAATGTTAATAAGACGTCAATATCATATCTTGTCAAGTGGACATGCTCTGATGGAGTCGATACATAATTTTTACAATTTATTTTTTTCTCAATATCAGCACTTAACGGACGAGCTAGTTTACATTTTTATAAGATCATTTCAATTTATATTGAAATGCGTGACTACATAATATGCAGAAATAAAAAATGCGTGTGCCACAGTATTAATATCATACAGTAGACTAACTCAGGGGTGATACTGAAATGAATTTCTTTTTATACAGTAGACTGTAGAGAAACTAAGTCGTGATATTAAAATCAATTTCTCCCAAGTCCCAATGCAGTAAAAAATTTTTCGTGATGTGATACTGCGGAGTTTTATTACCTACTTATCTAAAATCATGCTGATATGTACGTGCGCCTGATTCGGACAGTCTATTTTGAAAATTACAGACTACAGTAGATATTATATTAGGTACTTATATTACGCTAGCACTGTGTTCACTGAATAGGCATAAAAAGGTAGTAAAATAGTTTAAACTAACGCGGTTCTTGAGATACAGCCTGGAGACAGACAAAACAGCGAAGTCATTGTTTTTATTTTTTACCCTTTGGGTAAGGAACCCTAAAAAGGGAATATCATCTTTGTTATTAATTATTATAATATTATTATGTTGACGCGGACGACGTCGCGGGCAACAGCTAGTAGTATAAATAAAAACGTTTGTCGTTAAGTAGGTATAGATGCAGACAAGGCTTTACCAATCGTAGGTCTACTAAATTGTAGAACTGCAATAGGTATTATCGTATCATATTCAAGCATCGAATGATTTGTCACTACTTTGCTAAAAAACGTCAAAAAATGCTCCCGTTGAAATCTTTTCTATAGAAACTTAAAAAGCCCCTTTCGTATTCTGTGTGGTTTATCGTCTTTGAATAGTTTTTTGCTAAGGATGTTATGCAGAAACTTTACCTACGATTTACGAACCTACAAGTAATTTTTGATACAACCAAGATGGTCGCTGTTAAGCATTTGTGTATCATCCCACAAAAAATTACGTATTGAGTTATGAATGCAGTAATTATGTTCTTTAAGTCATTAGAACAAGACTGCATTCACAATTCAACAAAAAAATGTGGGTTAGTACACAAATGATTAACGGTTACCAGATATTATAGCAAGATACTTCTTAAAGCGTAAGAACTAAGCCTATAGTCACCGGTATGACGCACCGCCTACACAGTAATAACAGGTTAAAAAAAACCAAACGTAATCTTAACCCATACTGTCAATAAATCTCCTAACCCTCTAATGGTCGGTTGCGCTTGCATTAGCAGAAATAATACCCCCGGTCGCTCCGACCCCGCTACTTATAAATCAATCACGAAGCATCCCCCTTTATTTCGTTACTTAATATCATCATGAAATCTTTTGTTTAAGGAATAGAAACTTAAAGCTAAAATATTTGGTAGTTAAAAAAATATATTTTTTATTTTACTCTCTGCTAAATACTCACATACAGTTTTGCTCGATAGTTTTACTCTACGTCGAGCAAAAACCACTGTGTGGACCGCAAAACTCACAGCTCGAAGGCTCGCATCGAGCCAGTTTGAAGGCTCGAATCGAGCCGGCTTGAAAAATTTTTTGACACTAGTTTTTATTATTCGTAGAGGCTAATTTCCTTCGAACTGGAGTAAAACTATCGAGCAATGCTGAATGTGTGGACGAAAGACCAAGCCGTGGTTTTTACTCTACGTGATTGCTCGATCGAGCAAAACCGTATGTGAATACTTACACTTACTAATTGAGACATGAATCACACAATAATTGTAGAACGTACGAAAAGTAATTAAAAGAAAAATTAAGTACTTTTTCGCAATTTTGTGCTTGCAATCTTCGTAAGTACTGTGTATTTTTGATCACTGATCACTGTGATCAGCTATCATTGCAATTGAAAGTTTTATTTGGTATTTAATCAGGGTCACTTGTATCAGGTTCATTCGTATTTTATTAGTATTTTCAGCGATCAAATTACTATTATTATTAAAATTGTACGTAACATGAATATAATGAGGATGACAAAAAGGCAAAAACTTTAGCATAAAATGCCGATACGGACACCTAAACAAAAAAGGCATTAAAAGTATCTAAGGTCCAAAGATAATAAATAAAATATTGTATTTTTATAATTTAAAAAAGGCAGATTTTACGACACTTTTATTATATATGTACGTGTATAAAACTTTTAATTAGCCAAGGAAACCGGTCGGCTTAATAAAAAAGTTATAAAAAGTTATAATGAAAATTAAGTTAATCCTAAAATACCAAAACAACCGCCCGCTTTGAAAACTCGTTTGAATAAAATTAACTTCCAGGTGGTAGTTTTCCTTCGCCTTAAGCCACCAACGTCTTTGAGAATCCTTGACAATATAACCGACCAGTGGATGGATTTAAAAAAAACTTGGCAGAGGTTTCCAAACTTTTTAGTCTATGGGGTGAGACACTATAAAACCCTTAGAATAACCTTACATTTATTAGATGTGTACGAATCTATAGATTAACGACGTAAATTCATTGAAATCGGTTAAGCAGTTTAGGTAGCACGATGTCACAACTTACAAGTATACATACAAAATTACAAACATACACTGCCAACGGTAGACTGAAGCATTACTATACCTGTTTTATTGGCTGCAGTCGGATAGAAATATTATTTCAAATCCATATTACTTTATTACTTTTTGCTAATAATATTATAATTGCAAAAGTGTGTCTGTCTGCCTTATTCCTTCACGCCCAAACCACTGAACCGATTTTGCTGAAATTTGGCATGGAAATACTTTGAATCCCGGGAGATCATAGACTATTTTTATCACGGAAAAATGTACGGTTCCGGCGCGATAAATGAATTTCTGCGCAATGGAGTTGCGGGCATCAACTTGTATTTTATAATGTGGAAAGTTTTTAATCTGCAGCCTGTCAGAAAAATAAACATGTGAAGAAGATAAAAATTGTATTTTCTTGTCAATTATGCGTAGATAATGTAGTATCTAATAGGCGTGAACGGTTATTGTTTAGTTACAATTAACGAATAGTTATCTGAGCTCATTATGTGGCGCTTTACACCCCACTCGACTGAAAAGGGTTAATTAGTTTTTTTTCTTCGTGTTTCCACTTTCCATAGATTATTATATTAATTTTCTATTCTATTTAAACAGCATTCTGGGTAATAAATAGTGCATTTTATAGTTTGTAGTTATCGACTACGAAGTTAGATATATATAAAAAATAAGGGATCTGATATAACGCGTCGCTAAATGATAATATCGCGATTCTGATGTCTTGTATTATGTGTACAATATAAATAAAAAAATATTTTTAAATTTTGTCATTCTCGCCAAACTCAAATACGGCTGAGCGGTTTGTTTAATTTTGGTCTTGAAATGTTCGTGGAAGTCCAGGGAAGGTTTATATTAGGAGGAAAGTGATACGAGTACCTACCTACGAAGTTCAATGGGTCATATAGTGTTCCATTATCACATATTATTAAGCGCTTGAAATTATTAAATAAAACTTTTACTACCTACTTATTTACCCTGAGCCTTTAGTCAAATCACATTCACTATTTCTAAACAACCTGCAATTCGCTTCAAATCGTGTGCATCAGGTTTTAGTTATATTATACAATGCGTCCCGACACCAGTGTCCCGCGCCTTTAATGAATGTAAAAGGCTCGCAAATTTAATTTTGAAAAAGTACTGTACTTACGTCTTATATAATTAAATCACACATTTAATTAATTTATAACAAGGCATCATAGTGTTAGGCGTAAGGAGAAACTCCATCAATCAGTACTGAGGAAACCCCGCCCTGAGTTTCATAGACATTATAACTTGTAATTTAATTTCCTGAGCGTAGCCGACCGCACCTGTTTTACCCGACTACAGCCAAGGTAAATAATATAGAAGGATAGTGTTTTTTTAAGTTTTTGTTTTTTATTGCTGACTACTGATCCAATTTAAAACGTGTAAATTACTATTAAATTGTAATAAAAGCGAATAATAACTTTACATTATAGCTCCAAGAATAAGCAGTAGGTACTTCTAATAATTACTGAAGTAAATGAACTATATTCTAGTATCAACACAATTATTTTGCTTTTTTATATTATTTTTTAGGGTTCCGTACCCAAAGGGTAAAAACGGGACCCTATTACTAAGACTTCGATGTCTGTCCGTCCGTCCGTCCGTCCGTCCGTCCGTCCGTCTGTCTGTCTCCAGGCTGTAACTCAAGAACCGCTATAGGTAGACTTCTGAAATTTTCACAGATTATGTATTTCGGTTGCCGCTACAACAACAAATACTAAAAACAAAATAAAAGTAATATTCTAGGGTGGCTCCCATACAACAAACGTGATTTTTCGGCTTTTTTTGCTCTATGTCAGTAATGGCAACAGGTAGGCACATAATATTTTCACGAAGGCCTTTATTGTATGTCTACTTTAATAATTATTAAAAATATTAAAATAACATAAAAATTTAAGGGGGGCTCCCATACAAAAAACACAATTTTTGGCCTATTTTTGCTCTATAACGGTACGGAACCCTTCGTGCGCGAGTCCAACTCGCACTTGGCCGATTTTTTAGTTTTACAGCCTAATCAACAGGATTCAAGTAGGTAAACATTCTAAATGTTTTATTAAGTAATACCAGCCAAGTGTGAGTTGGACTTACGTATAGATAACATGGATTTTTTCTATGGATGGATATTCTATTCAATATAATTTTACTCCAAAATTCAATTTCTGCAAAAATGAATAAGAATCTTTCAAATTGTAGCTATCAGATATCACGCTAAAACAAAAAGGTACAGCTTGGTGATAGACGAATGGAGAAATAAAAAAAAATCAACGGAGACATAAAAAGACAAACAACTTCTTCTTCTCTAAGAGGATGAGCCCAACCTTATTTTTTACTCCCCCTTATAAGTTTAAAGTATAGCCTTAAGTTCAGTTGTTTTAAGGCATAGTTTACACAATCAAACAAGTAAACTGACCTACATGACCTATGTGACTGTAATTTAGGTACACCTAATCAGAAAGTCCATATTTATGCTGAACTGTATTTTAATTTTCAATATCCTCTAATAAGCCTATACCTAAAAATATCTGTGAAAATAGAATTCCCACATTCACATTCGTAGGCAGTAGGCAATAAGTTCAAGGCTTGAAATATATCTAGCTATAAGCTAGATTTTTATCAAAATTAAATTACTGACTAGTTTTGTCAGGCCTATTTGCACGTTCGTAAGGCCCAGTTAATCTCGTAATTTTTCAGGTATCTACAGCTGTATATTTTATCTAGCAAGCTATACCTAAGCACTCATCACTGACTATTATTTAGATAGTAGCTTGATTTGTATGTACCACTCAACATAACCTATCATTGAAAGTAATAAATTGGTTATTGAAATTATTAACATACCTTTGCTCTAAACTAACCAAATAGTGAAAACAATGCATGAAGAATAATACAGATCAAAAGATAAAAAACATTCCAGTCTGTCTAAACTCTAAGTTCAATCATAAACATATATAGACCAGAGTATTATGTCAATAATTCTATAAACCTACCATACAATGTGCCAGTATGGTATCATTTACCAGTATTCAAAACTCAAATATAAACAGGGCAATAATATAAGGCAAGGGGACAGAATATATATTAGTTGTACCAAGTGTAATGAAAGTACAATTTATTGTTTAGTGGACTTACTGGGCATCATTTCGACGTGGGAAGATGTGTCCATCATGTTGTGGTGGTGCAGCATGTCGGGTGGGGACTGCACCAGCCCCCCACCGCCGTTGGCCATCACCATCACTGGTGGAGATGATCTGATGATGTCACACAACGAATCAGTTCGGTGCTCAAATTTATCGCAGAAATTCAACAAGGAACACTTTGTATCGTTTCTCTATTGTGTTCAAAAGGAACACTAAAGACACTACTTTAAAAAACACTAAAACAAGAGGCACTTCGTAGTAAAAAAAAATTTGGTCTTTACATCTACGCGCATCCTTTCACGTCAGAGGCCGAGCCCACACTGCCGCATTATATTTACTTGTGTATAGATCGGAGGCACAGCGCATGAGCGGGCCGCTCGCGATGGGGATTGGCCGGAATTTAGAACGCCTTTTAAAATGGGGCCCGCGGATTGGTCGACGCCGCACCATTTTCCCGCCCCATACTCCGATACCCTTACAAAATGGCGCCCCCTTATAGCCTTTTGATGCTTTTTTGAACATTTCCTCGAGTAAAAAATAATCCTGTTCGAATATAATGAGTATGATTTATGATTTCGATCTGCGGTCTCTTACGGGCCGTAGTAATCTAGTGTCGGCGTTTGGCGGTTTTTTACGCCGTGACTCAGGTTTTTGTCTGGTAAGTAATGCTCATGTGATACAAAACTCGTACCGAACACTAACAATGATAAATGATTCAAAATAGAACATTGCCCTACAAATTAACATGGATGTTTATAAATCTTTTAGTTTACCGTTTACTTTCACGTGTACACCACGCTTTACGTCCACGTAAATCGCATGTTTTAAATTATACACTGCACATACAAAGTTACTTATTGATTTGATGTACAAAACATTACCTAACCTTATTTTTTATAATTGCTTTACTTTTCTATAATTTGTATGTGTAACTAGGTACTTTGTGTGACTTTATATTATATCTATATACAATGTTGTATTCCTGCCTGATGATTAGAAAAGTGGCTTGACGGACAAAGACATTTACCTAAGGCTGCGTTTCTACCAAAGATGTGTTGCGAGGAATGTGTTTTTGAGAACTAATAGAATGGCTTCATTGAAGTGAGCTTGCCGTGACCTCGCTCAGCGCAGCGATTCTATTTGATCTTAAAAACACATTCCTCGCAACACATCTCTGGTGGAAATGCAGCCTTACGTTGTTTTATAACGTCAGTAAACGCACTATTAATCTTTTTTCTTTTTTGTTTTCAACGCCCTTCCTTTTACCTTGAAAACTAACTACATATTATTTCAACTATAGTGTATAGCTAGCTTGATTTTTTAATAACCATTTTTAACGTATAACCACAGAATATATATTAGTTGTACCAACAGAATTCCCACTGGCGAAACCCGTTTAAAGAATTAACGACTCATGCTACGGATACTATAAAGTTCAAATTCCGACCGCGCAGTGCTAGGTGCCTACAATTATATTTGCCTACATCTCCGCTCTCTTTCTATCGCATAACTCGTACCTTTTCTGAAGAAATTAGGGTTGTCTCTTTTTAAAAATAATATTATAATCATTGTATTTGATTAACTACATTTTATTTAACTCAAAATAATTTAACATAGTATGTCTTAGTACTACGTAGATTTAAGTATCATAAATTCGCGTGTAACTAGTTACGCGTACTTAGGTTCGATAAGTACCGTTACTTATTCTTAATTAATAATTGAAACCGGTCTGATATTACCTACTTAAAGTGTTTGTATAACTTAGTTATTTTTGTAAACAAATGAGGTTTCGAATAGTACACCTACGATGCTTACTATTAGTAATAACTAATAACCTTATTAATGTGTTTTTTTTTGACAGTGAAATACCTTTATTAATAATTATACATCTACTAATAAAGGTAGGTACCTACTAAGTACTAAGGTAACCCAACTAATATATTCTACTTCAACTAGTATTTAAAACTATTTAAATCATAAGTAATCGTAATTTTACTCTATAATAAATTGTACAAAATTTAAATCTATAATAAATAATAATAATAACAATTTAAAAAAGTTCTTACGGAGCTTAAAGATAGTTAAATTTGGTTCACATTCCGTGTTAAGACAATTAAACACTGCACAATATTTCTTTGCCCTTTTTTTATTGTCCATTGTGATCTGATTAATTTATCAATCAATTCTGTGACAGCGAATGAATAAGTACGCAGGTAGGCATGCAACGATCAACTAAAAACTCGTGCGCGCGCGTCACCGCTCGCCTGTGAGTCCCTACTGAAGTGCCCCCCTAGAGGGGTACTTACAGTTCGATGCTTACAGGCGCGAGTAGGACAGGCCTGGTATAACTCAGCTTACTTGCATATACGCTATATTACATAGCCAATAGCCATGTTACTCATACTTACTTGATATACAATTTTTTTGTCTACCCTTAAAAATCAGGGTTCTTTTTGTGGGTCCAAAATTCTTATTCGCCTCATTAAGTAATATTGTCACCATATCTCATTTGTCAACTGTACCTACTAATCAGCAGTTAACAATGTGTGAGGTTAGAAAAAATCGGCGCCAAAAATCCCGCCATTGTCTAAGTGCCACAGATAAAATACTCGCACAGATAATAAAGCTATCTCCCAGATGTTAGAGATAATTTGCGACAGTGCACCTTGTTACGGCCGCACACGGTTCAAAACAACAGATATATTTTAGAGGAAGGAAGTGAATCGCAGATGTTCGAAAGTAGATAAAAATTTTGCGCAAGAGGCAAAAAAGGGACACTCAACATTTTTTTTATGTTCCAGTTCTTTGCATACTAAATTAATGAGTAATTAAATTTGAGAATACCATAATGTAATACAGAATATCTACTTAATTCATACTAATATTTAAAATGCCTTCATTATTTAAAAAAAAAGACGGGTTGCACTCCGGGAGTGCCGGCAGAAGTGAAAACTTGATTATTAACGTTGTGCATTATTTTTTTAACCCATTTCTTTATGAAAATCGATTTAAAAAAAAATAAAAAATAAAAACGATCGTTTTAATTAATTAATCGAAACCCTTACAATCGATTAAAAAATATCGGCAATCGAAAAAAAAAGCTACTGTCAGACAGACTGTCAGACACTTCTCGCGACAGTTGGCTTGCAGGTGGAAACGCGGCTTTAATCAGCGCGTCTGCTAAAGAACTCATTTCCCTGACTGTACATTTCTGCTAAACAACTCATTTCCCCGATTGTACATTTCTGCTTAGCACAATTTTCCCCGACTGTACATTTCTGCTAAACTACTCATTTCCCCGACTGTACATTTCTGCTTAGCACAATTTTCCCCGACTGTACATTTCTGCTAAACAACTCATTTCCCCGACTGTACATTCCTGCTTAGCACAATTTTCCCCGACTGTACATTTCTGCTAAACAACTCATTTCCCCGACTGTACATTTCTGCTTAGCACAATTTTCCCCGACTGTATATTTCTGCTAAACAACTAATTTTCCCAAATGTACATTTCGTTCGAGTTCGAGTTCGAGTTCGACACAAAACACTACTCTCCAACCGTCTTACGCTTTTTCTATGGTTTTTCGATCAACACGAAAATCTGACGCGAGTTTCACAGTTTTTACCCATCCCACAAAAGTGCTCAACGCCGCTAAAGAAGTTTTCACTTCAAAAATCGATTTTATAAAAAAAGTCAAAAGTCCCGAAAAAAACAGAATAATTTTTTTTTTTTGAAAAATATTATGAAGTTTCCGAGCAAAAAAATGGTTGTAAACGGGCATCTGATTCCATTATATTGAGGTATCAAACTATGAAACACTATAATAATCTTACAAAATTTTCCGACTGTTTTCTATAACCCGCAGAAATCATCAACAATTACCCTCGAATTCCTGTCTTAAGATGTTTAGTCTTAAACAATTAATGATGGGGGAGTGGACCGGACGCCGGACGGCCGGAAGTAGCGGACAAGCCGGACGGAACACGGCCAGATTTATTGATTGTGGCCGATTCACTCACAAGTCTACGGAGGGACTGATTGCTTGAATATTCTTGTATGAATCATACATGAAATGACGACATTAGAAACATAGTGATCTAAGTGATATTTTAAGCAAAAATTTATTAAAGATGTGAGTGGAAGAACCACATAACTAACATTTTATAACATAAGGACAATTACTAATTTTTCCCTTATAATTTATACAAATCTTGTAACTTACTTGTTTGATCATTTGGCTAACATATTGGGCTATGCATAAAATCCACATAATATTATTATTGATTTCAAATAATATTTCTGGCCTCCATTTGTGTCCAAAAAATCCGCAATTTTTTACTATAACTTACCTGCTTTACGTTTTCCTTGCGATAGTAAATCTTTTTTCGGGCCTCGCTGGTCTAGTGATCTAGTGGTTCCTACTATTAATTTATATTTTTTTGCAAGGTATTTATAATACTTAATTATAATACCAAGTCTAGAAACGAATTGATAGATATTGCTTAAAAATCTGGTATCAATATTGAATCCCATAAAAATTAAAAACTAAAACTACACATACTTATTTTAAGTACACTTATAGACCTATCAGACAGAGAGCGGTAACGGGTTCAAGCGTTCTGCGTTCGCATTCGACGTTAGAGCGGTCAGTAGCAATTCTGACGCGGTCAGAACGTTCCATAAAGACGTATGTCCCTTAAGAAAGTTACGTTAAGTTAAATTATCGTATTCAAACTCCTTAGCCTACGAGAAATACTCAAATATGAATCACTACTACACAATGAACGAAACAGCTGTGAGTCCAAAAAATTCTTTACTTACACTAAAATATCACAAAAGTTGCTTAGTGGCAAGTAATATACAATATCCGCGCTAGAAATTATCCTTATCTGATCAAGATATGCCTTTATGTGGCATAGTGTATTAAAATCGAATCACCAATAGAAGCTAGTATGGAGGCAATTTGCAACGTGCCGGAGTAATGGCATAAAATCATTACTTTTGAGTACATGGCCCCAGCATATTCCGTATCGACCGAACTGGCAACACAATGGACAAACAATTCCTGTTATTGTTACCACTGTTTAAACCGACTTCCAGAAAAGGAGGTGGTTTATTTTATTAGTAGTCATATCTAGATCTTACCTGATGTTGCCCATAGTGACCAATTATAACATAAAAATAGACTCGTAATCAATATTTAATAAACAATTTATTCAACTATGGATTTAAACAATTTTTCGTAGCGCGTAGCTCTGGCGCGTAGCGTATGTAGCGGTATAATGCTAGTCCCATCCTATTTCATAAGGGGGAGAGTACGACTAAATTTACTCTTATTCAGAATTGTAGTTTTTCTGCATAATATGACGTAGGTAGGTGGTAATTGTGGTTTTAATTATATTGTAAAAAATATCCTAGTTATATCTCAATAATAAATGGGAAAAAATAAGACGAAAATATGTTAGATTATGTCAATTTAAGTATGAACTTACTCAAATTAATTGTTTCGTACAAACATCGTAAACAGGCAGCTATTTTGTGTACCATTGAAGAAATTGATTTATAGGCAGTTGACGGAACTACGCCATTTGGTCGCGTTACGTCAAACGCAGCCATCAGACCACGACTATAGTCCGCGCGGAACTAGTTGGCCGCTCCTTAGGTAGGGACGGGGTTGAGGAGGCGGGTTGCTTGCTGCTCGCAATGCACATGAGATTAGACAGTGACGACCAATCTCGCGATATCGTGAACAATAATATTATTTATAGGTCTACCAGAATCTGATGGCGAAAAGTGAGAAAATAAATTGACTCTAGTCTCTAGCAATACCGGGGTAATTGAAATAAAACATTTTGATCCTTTTCTTATAGCAGCTAATCTGTGTATTAAACATGCAAATATAAAAATTTATCCAATGATTTAGGATATTTTTTGAAAATCTGCTGTCAAAAATTGCCATCAGATTCTGGTAGACCTATAATTATTGGAAAGAATAAATTAGAGACATTAGACAATTGATCAGTTTTATATTCTAAACCCGCTACCCGCGGCCCGCGGGCCGCATGCGGCCCGCCGGGACTTTATTTGTGGCCCGCGTGATGTTAAACAATTTTGGAATTCACGCCCACCGGCAAATTATTAAATATAATATTAAATCTTTAATTTTGAAGAAAGTTATTTTTTAACCCTAAAAAATTTTTGTTGCGGCCCGCGAGTCGCGACACCAAGACCAAAACATGTTTGTGGTCCGCATGAAAAAAATGTTGGGGACCGCTGTTCTAAACTATTGACATCGGCTTTCCGTTTTTTAAAAAAACGTATGCACTTTAAATATTATTTCCTTAGATTGTCTTTTTATCGGCGGACTCATCTTGCTATTGCAATGCACGATAACGACACGACACGATACCACAGAATAGAGGGCCACCGCACATATTATACAATTTCAAGTTGGCCGACTATCGTACAAATGACTATCGTACTAATTCTAATATTCTGTCACTAAATATTGAATGCACCCAAAATATTCTCCTTTCTTTTCGCCTTCGTTTTATTAGTGCCACAATAAAAGCGTACTTTTTACGCATTTTAACACGCACGTCGCTAGGCTAGCAACACCGTTACCAACTAAATCTAAAAGTCTGCGGCTGGCAGCGTACACGATGAAGTTGTCCAATTAAATTGTGACACTACGCAATTTAGTTTGTACGATAGTCGGCCAACTTGAAATTGTATAATATGTGCGGTGGCCCTTATCTATTCTGTGGTATCGTGTCGTGTCGTTACCGTCGCAGTGTGAAAACACCCAATCTCTTGTGCGAAGCGCCCCTGCCTCTCCGTCCCACCGCTCACATACCTCAGGCGCGGCCAACTAGTTCCGCGCGGACTATAATATTGAATTGACATAGCCCGACCAACTGACATAGGTCTGTCAACTGCCTATGAATCAATTTCTTCCATGGTACAACGTCACAATTATTTGGAGCTAAGATGCTTATTCTTAGGGCTGGTTTACACGTATTAATTAGATAAGTAGTTAACTAAATTTTAACTTAATTTTAAGTTGTTAATTGCATGTAAAGTGTAAACACAAAATTTAGTAGCAAGTAGCAAGTTAAAATTTAGTAAGTACTAAACTAGATGACAATAATTAGAATTTAGTTACTACGTGTAAACCGGCCATTAGTTAAAGAACTTAAATACTCCTTGCACAATACACGTGCTTAAATGTCGTCGCTGGCCGCTTAGAAAAAGAAGATAATGCGTCAAAGAAATGGCGCCAAACGATGTGTTAAATGTGGCCATTATTTTGATAAGTTTTTCGAAGGTGCCTTTTGTAAGTTGAGATCGTCCTAAGTGACAATGTGAGTATTATTTGTGTGTTTCGGTGCGTGATTGGTACAAATATTTGTACAACTTCATTTCGAAGTAACAAGAAAATGTATTCGAATTCGTTCGTGTGTTAATGTGTGTGTGTGACAAAACACAACGCGCTTGTAATTTTTTCAACATTTTCGATTTTCAAAGAATGATAGGTATCATTACCTACTATTGTAACGAATGTTATATTACTGATTCTTATTTCCATTTAAAAGCTATTCAATATTCATGTTATAGATAAAGCTCATTTTTAGGGTTCCGTACCCACAGGGTAAAAACGGGACCCTATTACTGAGACTTGTCTGTCTGTCCGTCTGTGTCCGTCTGTCCGTCTGTCCGCCTGTCTCCAGGCTGTAACTCAAGAACGGTAATAGCTAGAGAGTTGAAATTTTCACAGATTATGTATTTCTGTTGCCGCTATAACAACAAATACTAAAAATAAAATAAATTAAATATTTAAGGGGGGCTCCCATACAACAAACGTGATTTTTCAAACATTTTTTGCTCGGTATCAATCATGACAACAGGTAGACACTTGAAATTTTCACAAAAGCCTTAATTATATGTGTACTTTAATAATTAATAATAATATTTAAATAAAATAAAAATTTAAGGGGGGCTCCCATACAAAAAACACAATTTTTGGCCTATTTTTGCTATAGAGCAAAAGTTTTCAGTAGTTCCGTACCGTTATAGAACGGTACGGAACCCTTCGTACGCGAGTCCGACTCGCACTTGGCCGATTATTAGGGTTCCGTACCCAAAGGGTAAAAACATTAACCCTATTACTGAGACTTCGATGTCTGTCCGTCTGTCCGTCTGTCTCCAGGCTGTAACTCAAGAACGGTAATAGCTAGAGAGTTGAAATTTTCACAGATTATGTATTTCTGTTGCCGCTATAACAACAAATACTAAAAACAAGATAAATTAAATATTTATGGGGGGCTCCCATACAACAAACGTGATTTTTCAAACATTTTTTGCTCGGTATCAATGATGACAAACAGGTAGGCACTTGAAATTTTCACAAAGGCCTTAATTATATGTGTACTTTAATAATTAGTAATAATATTTAAATAAAAAAAAATAAGGGGGACTCCCATACAAAACACAAATTTTGTCCTATTTTTGCTCTATAACGGTACGGAACCCTTCGTGCGCGAGTCCGACTCGCACTTGGCCGATTATTTATATTGGGGCACGTTCAGCCTTATAACTGGATTAGACCAATAAATAATTATTTTAAAGAATCTGTCAAATTTAAAATTTATCGACTCTGATTTAATTTCCTGTTTCAAATTTATATCTTGTTTATAGTTATTAATGTCGGTGACTGTAGTTATTAATATCGCTAATAGCTATCATAGACATGTTTTGATGATTTTAATTTAATATTAATTGCTATTATACCACACATATTTTGTAATTACAGCTATATTTGCTCTTAATTAATAAACAAATTTGGCTGAACTTCGAAGCTGAACTTTACCAAAAACCTAATTAAAAAAAAAAAACAAATTAAAAAAACAACTTTTATGCGCACTTATTATGTGAGTGCATAAAGAAAAAGTATACGCTGTCCTTTTTGTCGAGGGTCGGTTAAAAGGGCTCCCGGTTAAAGAGATTAAGCTACTGAGGTAGGGCAAATCTGACAGGGTAGTTGGTAAAACCTCCAGACAAAGGCCGGGAAGATTTCACGCGTCGCGCTGACGAGATTAGCCGCGTCTTGTGTTACACGTTGGTCATTTTTGTTTTTTTTTTTTAATTCTTTTTTTAATTTTAAACTGGATACGAGGTGTTAGGACCCAAAATTGTTGAATTTAGATGCTCGCTGCTTAGATGTATTGGCACGTTTACGTTAACTAGGCACCTCGTTCTTTAACTCTATGGACATGTGCCAAATTAATTTGAGCATGCTTTGTGCATGCTCTAATTGCAATGACTTTTATCAGTAAATATTAACTTGACGTATTTTTTTTGACTAATTAATATTTTATAGTAAAGAGGAAATAGTTGAACGTCGGTGCGCTACAGAGCACTCTATAATTCAATGCATTGGATAGAGTACGTGGGTCACGGCGAAAAACATATCTAAGGTAGGCTATCTTCCGTCGCTGCCATATACCTATTGTAATTTGTATCTCATTTTATATATGGTAGGTCTCATTATATATATATATTTCTACAGTTTCATTATATGTATAGATATATATTTTAGCGAGGTCAATATCTAGTAGAGATTTCAAAACAGCACGCTTCATATAAATAAAGTCATTATCGAAAGACGGCATTGCAAGTGACATCTTCACAAAGTGCCGACAGAAATGGGATTTCACATACTGTAATAAAAGTTTTTTTTGTATTGTGACACAGGATAATCGCACCATTAGAGGCCATCCTTTATAAGGGATTATATGGAACGAAGCGTAATCCAAGTGGCCTACTAAACCCTTGTTATAGAAGAAAAGTGACTTGAGTACCTACTATAAAAACCATTGTTGGATATTGCTTAGATATATTTAACTTAAAAATGTGTAGCCATCTTATTTTAAGAATAAAGTAAGTATGTGTGGTGACTATATTAATTAATGATACATAACTAATTTGTTTTTGTTAATGGGTGAAGCCAAACGAGCGTAATTTTGTGAGTCGTGAGTCGCAGAATTTTGGTTGGCAGAAATTCTGCTAAAAATATTCGCTTCCATAGAAAACCCCTACTTACTTCATTCACACGTAATTTCGTCATCATTTAGTATAAGAATAATTTGCGCGACCAAAATTCTGCGACTCGCGACTCACAAAATTACGCTTGTTTGGCTTCACCCTAAAAGTAAGTTAAAACATTGTGTGCATTAAAATACCACCGATTATCAAATAGTTACGAAAATACTAAGGGCCTGTTTCACCACTTCCTGATAAACCGCCGGATAGGCTATCCACAACTTTTTTGACAGATTTTGAATTTAAGTGGTGGTTAGCCTATCCGGTACTTATCAGGAGTGGTGAAACAGGCCCTAAGGGTCCGTTTCACCTTTCTGATAAAGTGGCGAATAGGCTATTCACAACTTTTTTGACAGATTCTCCATACTCCATCTGTCAAGTTAAGTGGTGGATAGCCTATCGACACTTATCAGGAGGTGGTGAAACAGGCCCTAAGAATAGAGTAAGTATATTTTTCATATTTTACTTAATACTAGCTCAGTCCTTGGTAAACCCATAAAAAATTATCTCAAACCTCCTGCTAAAATTTTATTGTTACACAATCATTTTATAATTAACACCTATTTTTGTGAAAATAATGAGGTAAAAAAATAAATAAGCAGATTTTAAGTGCCCAATTAAATAGTAATTATACAAAAGTAGGCGACGGTTTCCATACAAATAATACTGTTGGTCGTAAATTTGTAACATACCATAATTTTACGAGCATTCTCGCCTAGTAAATCTAGTAATAAGGAAATCGTCTGGATTAAAATATTGCTATATTGATTAACATTCTTGCAAGTTGGCATAAAATATATTAAAACGTTGGCTCAGTTGGCTGAGCTGTTGATAACGCTGCTGTTAAAAAAAAGTTAAATGTCAGAAAACACTGGGTAATTTTAACTTGCTATTGAGTTTTAAGTTAAATAACAAGTCTTTTTACTAGTATACTTTGTATGTCCAATACAAAGACATAATATAATAGTTTCATAATGTCAATGGTTCGCCTTACTGGGTTTCGAAATCTTTTCCTTAATAATCTGGCCAATATAAAGAGTGGACACAACATTTTTCATGTATATTTTTAATGTCAAATTACGGTGTGCTTTGTCCGGTATTTTAAGATCTCTGCCTCAAATAGAATTGTCCCGTAAATATTAATATAGCTCTTATAGTTTCGGAGAAAAGAGGCTGTGACATACGGACGGACAGACAGACAGACAGACAGACATGACGAATCTATAAGGGTTCCGTTTTTTGCCATTTGGCTACGGAACAGACAGTCGCAGCCGGGATCAAAAGCAAAAAAGTACCTAATAATTTCACACGCTAGCTACAAAGGAGGCCCGTTGATATTCAAGTGCGGAGTTATCAGTGCACAGATGCACTCACACGTCACGCAATGTCCATAATTTGTATGTCAAGTGCCTCAAATGAGAAGTGTGTCCCTTTGATAGTCAATAGTATGCCCAGTAGTCAATGACCGATATAAAAACTAACCCTTTTTAAATAACCTAACCATTAAATGAAAAAAAAACATTATGAACCAGTCCAGTAGTAGTCATCGCTTCAGCTTTAGAAGGAAGGCATATAGCCTGTAATCTGTATACTGTATACAGTGTATAGTAGGTAGGTGTAATAGAAATGTATTTGGATGACGAGCTATCGTCATTTAAGTTCTAACACCGCGTAAGTCACTTTTTGGCTATTTTGAAAGTTTGATGCCGCATTCGCTAGAAAATCGGAAGACGCGTCGTATAAGCCAACCAGGAACACAATTATATATCGGTTAACAAAAACTTAAAACTCCTAAAATAATTAAACAGTAAACCTGCTTTAGTATGGTCTCTATACAAAATTATGCATTTGTTTTATCTCTCCTCAAAAGTTGTTATTTTTGCCTTACGCGGTGTGAGAACTTAAAGTATATAAGAAATTTAGTAAGAACTACGAATTGTATAGTTAGCCTCTTAGGTAGTTTGCGTTTTAATAGTTTTATTATAATAGCAAAGTGGCTCTTGCTAAATCTAGCACATTTAGCACGGGTGTGATACCCGTTTTGCACCGAAAGTTTTTTTTCTAGTTGATTGGCAATCTTTCAGTTTATCCCTTAAATATGTATGTTAATTTATATTTTGTCGTATTTCTACTGTATCCTTTCAAAGCCTGCTACAACTTAGTAGTAGAGTAGTAAAGAAAGAATCTTGGCTACTTTCAACTTTGCTGTCCATTTTTTTAAAGCCTTAGGGCCAACCCACACGTACCACAACCACACGACAACCACAACCACACCACGTGGTCGAGCGTATATGTATTTCGTATTATAAATGAACTGGACCATTCACATTATTTCACACGGAGTGTACCACATTTTGCAGTCGTTGTCGACCACTTGTGTGATACCGACCATATCGCAACCACGAGCGAACTATTGGCCGACCACATCGCAACCACAACGTTGCGTCGATGCAACGACAGTGCGCGCACACCGCCCGCGTTCTTCTCCCCCTCCGTTTCATTGACTTTCGTAACCACATCGCAACCACTGGCGACAACGCAGCCACTTCGGCATTTTGTCGGTACCAACTACCACAACATTTTGTCGTTGCGACGTCGTGTGGTTGCGGTACGTGTGGGTACGCCCTTAGTTCGTCCCTGGCGCACGTCGTGACAGCGTAACGCTTTTACCACTGTTTGCACACAATTGTCGCTATCAGCTGATAACGCCGCGGGATTAAACGGTAATGGATTGTGATAACATTATGTTGTATTCTACTTTACTTTTATTGAGTCCGTGCCTGAGCTGTTAGGAATTTTCCGCCTATTTAAAAAGAGTGACTTTGTTTTATTCTATATAATATTATATCTACTAGATGACTCCGTTGTGCCAAAATTCAATTATCGCACAGGAACCGTGCATTTTTCCGGGATAAAAATTATAAAGTATCTTATGTTCCTTCCCGGGACTCAAAGTTTCTCCATGCCTTTCAGCAAAATCGGATCAGCGGTTACCACGTGAAGAGGTAACAGACAGACAAACTTTCGGATTTATAATATTAGTATGTATTGAATAGCTGTCCCGCGTCCCGACAAACGTTGTTCTATCGCATTTTTAATTCACTTATAATATTATGGATGGTAAATGTTTGTGAGCGTGTTTGTGGTCTCTACTTCACGCAAAAGCAACAAGTACACATTTTGTAAGAACCGGTAAAAGTTATGGAAAATGCTTTTTAACATATGTTTGCATATGGTAGCACATTCACGTCCGTAACAACTATGTGCAATCTAATTTGACAACTTAGATACTATAATTAAGTTACTACGTATAATTTTTTAAGCTAAAGCCTTTTTGATCACAATATGTCCCACCAGAAAGAAGAGTGCAAATGTTGGCGACAGTAAGCGTTTTCCT
This sequence comes from Polyommatus iphigenia, assembly GCA_963422495.1. Lineage (NCBI taxonomy): Eukaryota > Metazoa > Arthropoda > Insecta > Lepidoptera > Lycaenidae > Polyommatus > Polyommatus iphigenia. Next base: position 42,080,003 of record OY730177.1, on the reverse strand, counting down.
CTGTTAAGTGTTTGGCAAAAAACTGGCTACATCCGTTTAACACACACAGTCAACGCATATAATTATACGTCTCAAGTCTCTAATGTTACAGGTTCATGAATCATGATATTTTTAGTTAGTTATTACGTCTTGTTTTAACGTAAGTATTACATTTCTACATAGTATGTTTTGTATTGAGAAAGTTTACGCTTGACTGTCTTAAAAATATATCCACAACAGAACGTAGAACTTTTTGGAAGTCAGTTAAAACTCGTTGGATGATTTTAGATAGGTCTAGTCTCTCTAGACTGCAGAATCTTGAGAGAATGTTTAGAGTTTAGACTCTATAGTCCAGAATCTAGACCTATCTTTCGTCTAGGACTGTTTAGAGTTTTAGACTCTAAAGTCTAAACAGACAACAAGACCTTTCTCTCGTGACCTATGTCTTACAGACAAATGACTCAAGGACCTAAGTAAAGAAGGTGATATTTAAATAATTAACCTCAAAAACAAAACTTTAGCTCGTAAAATCATACTTACAAGTAAAAAACCGGGTGACCAAGCGTCGCGCCACATTCCGGGCTGGCGACTCACTTATCACACAAATAAATTCCCGTCCGTCCTTCAATACTGACCCCAACTCCCAATAAATCTAATTGACATTTTTTAATGCTGTTTCTGTTGTTTCTAGTTGACATAAAAACAAGAAATGAGCGTGGTGGTCCGGTTGCTTACGTCAGCTTAGAGACATTTCCTTACCTAGAAATGAGCGAAAAGTACGACTCCGAACTTAAGTACGGTCGGTACGGAATATAAAGTAAGCTTAGCAGTTACTTTTTTTGGTTATGAAAATATCTATACACGCGGTATCGTGTCAAGCCAAGTTAAAGTTCCATACTAATATATAATACTTTATACTAGCGACCCGCCCCGGCGTCCGAAGGGTACAAGATATAATTATACTTAGCCACTAAAATTATTAAAATCGATAGCCTATGATCCTTCACGTGGTATACTTCTTACCTGTGCCAAGCAACATAAAATTTCTCCAGTAGTTCGCGAGATTAAAGCCCTTTCAAATAATTTCCCCCGTTTTTTCCACATTCTCAGAACAAATTTTTTTGTGATTACTAACAAGCAATTTTTTGTGAGTAGCTACATTTTGATAAGACGAACAATTTTTTTATTTTCGAATAATCTCGAAAGTATCAGCTAACAGAGTTAGAAAGAATTTCATACTTTGACTTGATGGTCCTAAAATAAAGATTGTTTTATTTGTAGGACAAGGTTACTCTTAAATTATGTAACTATTAACCTACCAATATACAAAAAAAAGACGGGTTGCACTCCGGGAGTGCCGGCAGAAGTGAAAACTTGATTATTAACGTTGTGCATTTTTTTAACCCATTTTTTATGAAAATCGATTATTAAAAAATCGATTTTTTTAATTAATCGAAACCCTTACAATCGATTAAATTTTTAACCCATTTTTTGTGAAAAACGATTTTTAAAAAAATCGATTTTTTTAATTAAGTAATCGAAACCCTTACAATTTTTTTTAACCCTTTTTTTATGAAAATCAATTTGAAAAATCGTTTTTTATAATTACTTAATCGAAACCCTTACAATCGATTAAATTTTTAACCCATTCTTTATGAAATCGATTTTTACAAAATCGATTTTTTTAATTTATCGAAACCCTTACAGTCGATTAAAAAAAAACAAAACAAAAAAAATATCGACAATCGAAAAAAAAAAACAACCGATTGTTCGATTAATCACTTTCGATGTTACAACACTACTCTCCAACCGTCTTACGGTTTTTCTAAGGTTTTTCAATCAGCACGAGAATCTGACGCGAGTTTCACAGTTTTTACCCATCCCACAAAAGTGCGCAACGCCGCTAAAGAAGTTTTCACTTCAAAAACAGCTGGTTAGTGTTCCATTTAGGGTACAGTAGTCAACCAAGTTTTGTTGATTACAATTAAAACCCTAAAACGTTAGCTCCTATGGCTAGCTCATAATATTTTTTCATAGTGTGAAGGTAGCACAATAATTTTAAATTTAGAATTCCAGTTTACTCTACATAATATAGTGTGAAGTTAGCGAATATTCGTAATGATGATTAATATATTCGGTACATCCCACCCTTTGGCGTGACTAGCGCTTACGGCTCGTTTATATCAATTTTGTGTTTTAACAATCTCTATGAGTACGCGTTTTTTGAACATTTATTATAATTTTATTGCATTATAATCGATCTTTTTTGCTATTGTTGCGATAAAAGTTTAACGGTAGATAACTGTGTACATAATATTATTATATTTAATATTTTTTCGTAAAAAGTACCTTAATAGAGTTCCATGGTGCTAATCATGGTTCAATGGTGAAAAATATTTTCATTTACGCGTCTATAGTACTTAATAGACGCGTAAATATAGAAATTATAGTAAGACTAGCTGTCCCGGCAAACGTTGTTTTGCCATATAAATAATTTTTGGTATGAAAAATAGATGTTGGCCGATTCTCAGACCTACTCAATATGCTCACAAAATTTCATGAGAATCGGTCAAGCCGTTTCGGAGGAGTACGGTAACTAACATTGTGACACGAGAATTTTATATATAAGATAATTTTTGGTATGAAAAATAGATGTTGGCCGATTCTCAGACCTACTCAATATGCTCACAAAATTTCATGAGAATCGGTCAAGCCGTTTCGGAGGAGTACGGTAACTAACATTGTGACACGAGAATTTTATATATAAGATTTTATATATAAGATAATTTTTGGTATGAAAAATAGATGTTGGCCGATTCTCAGACCTACTCAATATGCTCACAAAATTTCATGAGAATCGGTCAAGCCGTTTCGGAGGAGTACGGTAACTAACATTGTGACACGAGAATTTTATATATAAGATATAATTAGACATTTTAAGTTTGTAACGTGTATTAATGTACCTACCATTATAAAATTATTTTAAACATAATCAAATGCTTTTCATTATTTAGGTATCTGTAGAAATATTGATATAAAAGACCTTTTAAAATTTGAACACTTATAAGTTATAACAAATCCTATATAACGATTTTGTAATATTGTTTAAAAGGTTGTTTATTCAATATGTATTGTACACCTTCATCTTTGCTGTCAAAAGTAACAGATTAAAACATGTTAATCTATTATACTCACACAATCGACCAACACGGAGTCGTACAAAGGGATATTTAAATAATATTTTAATACCGCCCTCTCGAAATTAACCCTTTATTGAATAATTAAATAAAAAAGTGCACAGCCAGGCACAAAGCCGGCATATTTCCAACATTATATTCACGTATAATTAATATTCAAAGCTATTGAAAATATTTCTCTTTAAGTTGTCCATCAAATGCCCCAAAGAGGGAGCGATGTAACTGATTGAATTTAGTACTTGAAATGGTTTTGGTATTTTGTGCAATGTTTATGATATAATTTATTAATATTGTTAACAATTTAACTGTTTCATGTCTTTCCATTAAAGTAAATAAAAACTTAGGTTCAAAGTTTAAAAACTTTTAAACACGACGTTTCTAGCTAGACTTACCATTAGAAAAATGATAGTTAAAAAAACTAAAAACACGCTTTTTATAAAAAACCAAACTAAAAAATTGAAAAATGCTTTGTTTTATCAAATTAGTGTATTGTCATCGGTCCTCGATAAATCTACAAAGTTTGAACGAAATCTGGCCGTTTAAAGTGGGTCAAAATCGCGCCCAAAGAAGTCGGTTACAAACAAACATACAAACATACAAATTGAAAAATGGAATAATTATATCAAATTAATGTATTGTCATTGGTCCTCGATAAATCTACAAAGTTTGAACGAAATCTGGCCGTTTAAAGTGGGTCAAAATCGCGCCCAAAGAAGTCGGTTACAAACAAACATACAAACATACAAACATACAAATTGAAAAATGGAATAATTATATCAAATTAGTGTATTGTCATCGGTCCTCGATAAATCTACAAAGTTTGAACGCAATCTGGCCGTTTAAAGTGGGTCAAAATCGCGCCCAAAGAAGTCGGTTACAAACAAACATACAGGTGAAGCTAATAAAAAGCGTATAAAAATTGATTCATAGGCACATGGTCGACCGACATTATTTGATCGGGTTATGCCAAGCCCAGCCAAGTTATTACGACTGTCATGAATTTGCCACAACCACTGACCTCCATTATACAAGTATGCTGGACAGATGATACCCAGCTGTTTTTTGTGCCGATTTGAAGCGGAATCAGCGCCCCCAAAACCGGGGGGAGAGAACAAAATCTGACGTAACTTGCAAATGGCCGTTCAATCGCTATTGGTTGTAGAAACCAAAGAGAATATAATCACTACGGTGGTAGAAACTATTATTAGTTCCAAGTACTCCCACTACTGCTATCAGCGCCAATATGGCGACTTTTAAACGTCATGTTTACGTCAGATTTAGTTCTCTTCCCCCGCATTGGGGATGCTGATTCCGCTTCACTATTTGAAGTATATTCTCTTTGGTTTCTACAACCAATAGCGATTGAGCGGCCATTTGCAAGTTACGTCAGATTTAGTTCTCTTCCCCCGATTTTGGGGGCGCTGATTCCGCTTCAAATAGGCACAAAAAACAGCTGTCATTTCAAAGGGTGTCACAGGTCCAGCGTACTTGTATAATGGAGGTCAGTGGCCACAACCCAACCAAACAACATCGAACTATCAATCAATTTCTCTGATGATACGTAATCTGTAACTTTATCCTAAACCTAATTGAATTATTTTTTAAAAAATCACATTATCCTGCATTTTTAACATTAGATACTTACTAAGCTATTTGTTGGGTATTTTAATTGATGTACCAGTATCAAATCTACTCGGGCGCAGTACAGAATCAGAAGCGGCATATGGGGTCGCGCATGCCTCATCGCGCGCTATATTACTCCGCTCTATTACCCAGAAACCATGAAGCATTAAAACAATTAGGTGCTAAAGCTATTTTAAGTATCAAGAGGTCTGACTACTAGGTATTGTGGTAAGATGCAAAATATATTTAAAAGTGCACCTTTACCGTGAACTCTACAATGTACCTCTACATTAAAGGACACATGGACACCCTAAAGCGTTATTACTTATTTTTTTTACACCCTGTTGGTATAATTAATAGCTATGTAACTACATAAAAGAATACTAAGCAAGACTATTAATTCCATATTGACAACAAGTATTACAATATCCAACGCATTTTACGGTCGAAAATTACCATTTCGGCCAAGCCATTCTTGATTTCCACACAAACAATAAAAATAATAATCTGAGTTTCTGACAAACGGAAATGCATTAAAATGATTAAAACGCGGTCCCTCCGCAAACAAAAACTAATCAGAGGAGTCATCGGTGTATCGCTCGAATCACGGTCGCCATAATTATTGACACAAATGATTAAAACACGCGTCTATATTGTATAGAAAAACATGTTTTTTCGTATTCCGTCATTATTATCGATATGGGAAAGTTTGTTCCCCTTGTTTGGGTTTCACACCCATGAATTTTTTGATTAAAACTCGCGTTAATGCAGGGGTGTACCGCAAGGGCGCAGTCTCGGTCGCCTCCTTTATTTATCGTATGTCTTCGACCATCACTTGATTGAAATGATGATTTCAATATCGTACTGCCGTTTAGATTAAAATATTTTACAATAAATCACAGTGGTTAACTAGTTACCTAATAATTTACTTATTAAACTTTACATATACACCCACAGTAATCGGATTTCATATCTACTTTGATAATTATTATTAATTACCTAAACTTAAATCAACTCAAACACAACCCGAGTGATTAAGTAAAACACTTCGTTGATTATATGTTAAAACTGTTTCTGTTCCCATTGGAGTTTACCTATGGACGACCTTCCGACCTCTTACAATACCCAGGGGGTTCGCGTGAAGAAGAATTTAATAAGGGGGCGTACAAAAAATGTAATGAAAAAATAATATAGCCGTTATTCCTGTCCAGCTGTTGAATAAAAATTATTCGGCACGTGGCTACAACTGCCCCACAGGGAATCCCGACGTTTACCGTAAATTCCTAGAATAATATACCGCAAAAATTGCATTCGGGCGAATGACAATTTGAATAGGTAATGTGTTTCAGGTTATATTTTTATTTTTAGTTACCTACACATAAATTAGGAACAAAGGTCAAAATAACAATGAACAAAACAATGAACAAAAATATTGCCAAATTCTGTATTCATGATTTGGCAATATTTTTTTGTCCTAAATAAAAAAAAAACATTTTTATGTGTATGTTTGTCGTTTAATAGGGTGACAATACTATAAATTAAATAAAACTCGAATAAGTTTAAGCTCCGTATCGGTGATAAATTCTAGAAGCATAACACCGTGGTGATCGGGCGACCACACATTAATCTAATAAACACAAAACATCCTAATGACAGTCAAAAGTCGGCGCCATGGCAGCGCGTGCGCGCCGCGTGTCGCCGCGTGGCGCCAAATGGATATTATTGTTTTCCGTGCGTTCCATCTTCAAATTTCCTTATTGTTTTCCATTTATTGAAAATTAAACTCTAAAGCCAGTGGCATAGAGTTAATTTTAAAATCGCATAAAATAACTTTACTTTTAACAACATTTTGTAAAACTTTACGTTTTAAACCTTTGATAATGATCATTATAAGCGCGGTTTAAGGTTCATATTTCAATAGCCAAAGGACGGGGATGGAATTTTAACATCGGTAGAGTCGGTTATCTTGTATCGGTTTGCGAATGAGTGCTTAAGCGAATTTGTTCTCTATATGCATTTGATGGTGGAACTAAAATTTCGTGCATTTTTGTTAATCTTGATGGCAATAAAAGTGACATATTGGTGGTCATTATGAAATTATCCTTATTGTCCGCAATAATGTATTCCGGAGGTTCGGAAGCGGCATAAATGATTGCAGAGCTAATAATTACGATAGTTTGTTTACACTGAAGCCCCATCTAGATAGAAAGTGAAGGACAATGTCTTTAGAACAGTAGATTTTGTAAGATAAGACTTTTGTAGAGCTTGAGTAGGGACTGAAAAGAGTTAATAATATGTAGGTAATTTTATACTGTATGAATGCGAAAGTGGATCTATCAGCTCTGTTTGTCACCTCTTTATGCTAGAAAGGCTTAAATGATTTTTGCTGTAGAGATAAAATAAATTACCTAGTAGTCGCCTAAATGAACTGATTTCAGCGCAATTTATTTTATTTTATTTTTATTTTTATTTATTTAGGAAAACTTATAGCTAGAATAACAAGTAGTTTTAACATAACACAGGAAGGCCAATTACAGTTTTTCACACACATAAAATACGCTAGAAAAGTTAAACAAAGAAACAAACAGCAAACAAAGAATAGAACATTATCAGATTTACAATACTTACATAATAATATTGTATATGATATTAATTTATTTTAAAAAGGGGTCGCTAAGGTTCTTCTTTACTCTACCAATACTGGTACAGAATAAGTCTAGTTCTGTGCTCCGAGTCATCTCACTGTACGCTCTACTAGATCTAAAAACATAGGAGTTTCGACGATAGTTTGTTGATACTGGGTAACTGGGGGAACGTACAGAAGTTGATGACGTCTGAGTGACGCTGATGGGACACTGATACTAAATTTTTCAACGAGTTCGGGACAATCAATGATGCCGTTGACAAATTTAAATAGGAAAACTATGTCGGCAATTTTACTGCGCTTTAATGACTTATGACAAAATATACATAAATAAATATCCACAGCCAAGCATCGTCCTCCATTTTTGAAGTCCATTAAAAAGAGACACAAACATCGGTACAAGACCGAGAAAAAACAGACATTAAAGGTTAAGCACTTCTCTTTAGCGGGATGAAAACGGAAGTGGTGTATGCGAGACGGAACCATTCATCATGTGAAAGCCTGCGGCGACGGAAATTCCGCGCTAATACACCAGCGCGCCACGTGCACATTGTGCTAGAAAAAAAATCCTTTATTCCAAATTAATACAAGGTATTTGTGGTAAAACATAAAATAGATAAAATATGTACGCAATTGATTACAATATTAGTCACTGAGGCATAATATTAAATTATTTTGTTTTGAATTTTATGTATTGAAGTTCAATTCGATTGCAATATATAATATCAGAGACGTTGATTCATAGACAGATGGCGGACCTACGTAATTTGGTCGTATTACGTCAAACCCAGCCGACAAATCAATGGGCAGTGTCCAAAAAAAATCACATGTACTTTTTATATTTTTTTTCGTTAAAATAGGGTATTTTAAGAATATAAATTAAATAATTTTGAAATTCTTTGGCTAGTTTTTTCTCAATAAATTTTTAAAGTTTCGCTCTGACGTCATCATCGGCGGCCAATTGACCTCACAGTATGTTTTAAATTTCCTTTCAATCTTATTTATAATGGTTGGTTCGTCAAATGCAAGTTTTCATTATATGAAAGCTGATACGAGAAGCTTACCAAAAGTTCGAAACGTAATGTTGGTCGAATTTATTGCTAATTTAACGCCATTGAAGGTCAAACTAAGGTTAAACATATTTGTTCAAAAATATAAGTAACCAATAGGTATTTTTTTCGTTTACATACAGAAAAACGATCACTGACCTTATTCCTCGAAATGTTTTTGTAATGAGCAAAATTAAAAAAAAATGGATAATCCCCATTGACGATTCGACCAAATTCTGTAAGTCCATCAACTGCCTATTTCATAATTTCTTTGATTGTACATTTCGTCATGGTACAAGTCGTTGGAAATACCAAAATTTTGTAGCACAGTTTTAAAACAAACCAAAAATAAACGGGATATAAAGTGATTGAATCGTAAATAATGTTGAGAGATTATAAGACTATGGCGACAGCAGTCTAATAAGAATTTCAAATGGGAATGGAGTATGTGGCAGAATGTAATAAATCCGGGCGGTAAGCCGCTAATAGTATGTGCAAACGGCCGGGGTACAGATTATACCAATCACTCATATTATTACGCCGATGCGTGTGAGAGGGAACCAAGAAATCGAATAAATGTAAATTATATTTGAGTAGATAAAAAAAATGTTTATTTTTATATATTTTTTAAGTTTTATACCAGGTAAAATTCTGGTTTCTGTGGTTTTTAAGAGGTGTTCAACGGGGTTACTGATTGGTTAACATTTTGACACTAGCCAATCAAAATTGCTAATGAATAAATAATAGACAATAATACTATAAGTGCGAAAGTGTGTCTGTCTGTCCGCCTGTCTGTCTATCTGTCTGTTACCTCTTCACGCCCAAACCAATGAACCGATTTTGCTAAAATGTTGGTATGGAAATACGTCTAGTTCCGGGAAAGCACATAAGATACTTCTTATCCTGGAAAAACGTACGGTTCCTGCGCGATAAACTTATTTTGGTAGACTTGCGTCGCGGACGTCATCTATAGTATCCTCATAATTTAATTGTGACATCTCGCATAACACATTTCAATAACATGGGGTCTTAAAATAACAAAGTCATGAATTTTTCATATGTGTTGGGGCGGAAAATTACAAGATGTGTTGCGATAGTGCCGCCGCCGCGTAATGCGGTAGGCACTGTTGAAACTAATGTGGCAAATCCACCATGGTGAATCGGTTTTTTTTTTCATCGATTTCGTTGTAGATATTATATATATTTACCGTGTTGTAGATATTAAACGTACTTTACGTTTTAACAAAGTCTTGTTGTGGCTCAAGAAAGCCTATTCCCACGATTTGTGCAGACAACAGAGCTACAATCATGGTCATTCTTTATTGTATCAGTAGATCAAGATGCCTTTATGAATTAAAAATAAAAATTATTTTACTTCTGAATTTGCAGTAAATAGTTTCAGAACGTCCTACGCGCCACCGCATGCATCGGTTCGGGAAATAGCCCGGCGAATCAGGAATAACGGGAATTACAGGAGAGAGGTCAGAATATGGTAACTGTAATCCGATGATGGCAATCATGGTCAATCATCTTCCAACGTGGAGAGATTCCTTAAAGTGGCGACTAACCCAAAATTTTCGATTTTATAATTCATTTTTATGCTTGAAAATTAGCCCCGAATTATTTCATTTTCTAAAATTAGATACTACATTATATTTCTTAGAATTCGATTTGAGCAAAAACACGATATCTTAAAATTTTCTCGATAGAAAAAAATCGCAAAGATGCATCTAATTTTCACGAATTTTTCATTTATTGCCATAACCGTGCATTGAACTAAATTAATATTTTAACACATTGTGTAAAATTCTATCATTGAGAAACCGACCTAGCGGATTTTTATAATGTTGTATATTTATCGAGTTATTGAGAAAAAACTAATTTGGCGATGAATCCGCGTCGTCCTTATTCACCTGGCATATGAAAGACGGGTGTGAGTGTGAAGAGAGAAGGACGATGTTTGATTTTTTGGGTTGGTCGCCCTCTTAATGCATGGTATCAGTAATCCGGTCTGTGATGGCCACCCTTGGGGTAATAGGTTTATCTGTAAGCCGCATGCGCAACACCGTGAACGGATTATACCCATACATAAGCTTATGTTATCACCGTACCTATATTATGAAACTTGGCCCTGCCTGGGGTGGGTACTCAGAATTCAGATATTTCATTTGATAACTTCGTTGTCGAAACTAACAGACGCAATTCCACAAAGCACAAAATATCACAATGCAGTTCCATTCGTACATCGAATGCGGTTTTTGGTCAACCATTAGGCTAGCCGCATACACAAGTCTTCGATTTCCTAATGTGGAATTACGATTTGGAATTCCGTGAGACTAGCGTAAACGTTCGTTTCTTTCACACGCGAACGCGCCGGCTTGCACTTGAAACGTACGTGCGAAATTCGTTCCGTTCGGAAAAAAGCGAACGTGTGCACTAGTTAATCTATTTTCTACTGATTCCATGCATTCGGATTTCCAAATACGGAAAACGAATTCCTAAATCGAATACGGAAAATGTGTGTATGCGGCCTTTATTTTTTGATACGCAGGGGAAACCCTTTGCCTTAGCCCGTGTTAACGATGGCCAAACGCGCGCTATTAAGTTTTCGAAACCGCATTCGAAGTTCGAAAATTGAAGTCCTTCAAAAAGTTGCAACTAAACTTACAAATGTAAATTACATTAGTTCGATTTAAAAAAAAAAGTTCATCAGCACGTCACGTGTCGTTTCGTCACGGCGCCCGTTCCCACGCCGCCTCCCGTGTTGTGATCCGACACGCCGCCCGCCGTCACGCCGCATCGGGAGGTGTGATGATGCTCTACCATCGTGGAGCAACTATAGCAACTCATGGTAGAATCTCAACTAGAGCAACTTGAAGGAAATATTTATATAAAGTCCTGTCTGCAAGAGTCCTTTACGAATATTTCTGTAGCAGGTTTTCATATCGGTAGTAGGTATTCAAGAAAAGCTCAAAGCTATATTTAAAAATTAAAACGTACCTACCAGCTCTACGTTAAGCTTCTTATGTACAAAAAATTAGGAGAAGAAAAAATTTGAATGCTCTACATAATTTTAAATGTATGTAGAGCAACATTTTCGCTCGTAAATTGTGGGGGTGAGAACAATATGACGTTTAATTTTAATAGAGTTCTCGGCTATAGTAACATTATGCATGGGTGCTATCGGCCAGTTATTGTCGGTGTTCAATATAGTCACATAATATTATTTTCAAGTACTTTCAATATAAACTCACCAAAATATATTATTAAGTATCTTTCTTTGTCGTCCTTACTTGTATTTTATGTCAGATTTTCTAACGTTTTTTGATAGGAGATTACCTATATAGTGCTTTTGTTTGGCTAATATCAATACATAACCTATATCAACAACATACCTATGTAATTTAAGCTAATGAAAAGATAAAATTTACTGTTTTCAAAATTCCTCAGAATCCGGGTATTAACCCATCAAGCCCCCATGATACGAGCACCTGTGATCGCGACAACAATAGAATACAATAGCATTTCCAAGAATCCCCGATCGAAGGGTAAATGTGCTTGTGTTAGTAAAAGAATAACAATTAGTATGAAATTAAAATTTATGGTGGATAAAAATGAACTAAGTAGATACTTTTTATGTCAGTATTATATTGAATTAAGTGTCATTGTAAGTCTATCTTTATCGCATGTTATTACTATTACAAGTTAAACTTTAGGTATTTAAGATATCTTCTTATAGTCATTCGTTTTTGATTCCAAGAAAAATATAGCGAAGATAAAATAAAACAAACTAAAGATATCAGGCCGAAAACAATAGACATTCGATAAAAAAAGAATAGATTCGAAATTCAAAGATCCGCCGCCAATCGCCATTGGCGAGCAGCAACAATGGCGGACTCCAAACGTCAGATTGACATCTGATAGTACAGCATCCCTAATAAAACATCAAAAAGCTACTCATCATCACTTATCAAAAAACTTTGACCTTACTGGAGAAATACAAAAGACTTACACAATGTCTACGTAACGTAGATGCGACGTAACGGGTCTACGAGACGCGTCTACACGTAATGTTTGATGTATTATCATAGACTACTAAATAGTTACTACGTAAGTTATATCTAGCTGACCCAGCAACATCGTTTTGCTATAATTTGCTATATTATTATACAAATTCTTCTCTTGAATATTTCTATCTATTTAAATACCGCATCTTAATCCATTGCGAAGTCGTTTTGTTTTACTATGTAGTGTATTCTTCTTTTCCAGTAGGTTTACAATGGCTGGTAAGTAGCAAGTTTAAATTTTTAGGAAGAATTGCCGATATCTGAATAAAAATATAATTTGAATCAAAAGATAAGACCTTTCACGGTTTTTACGGCTCAAGAACTACCGGATACATTATAGTGACCTCCTCGAATTCCCCTCTTTTTGTAGCTATAGAAAATAAGATCAAATTATCTTAAATACACTTGTAAGTGGATGAAAGCATTCCGCCCCGACAGACAGCAGGGCAATTGAAAACACCGAGTCACCCCTGTGAAGAGGCCGCTATTTTGACTTATGGTGGGGTGCGCTAAAAGCCAAGTAAAAAAAAATTAAAGACGTATGCCGCTGATCGTGAGATCGGAAACTTTAAAGGTAGAGACGGTGTTCTAAATTTAAAAAAAAAAAGTTTTCTACAGATTTTCATTCGATATTTTCAGTTTCCTGGCCTATTTTTTAATTGTTTTTCTTTATTGATAAAGCTTACATACAAACATAATTATACTAAAGATTGGTCTCGCTGGTAGAGCGATTTGGTCCTGAATTACAAACTTTATATACCTATTTAGATATTTAATATAATGTACAATAATTAAAAATATTGCTATTCTGTCCCGATTTTTAAGACTACTGAAAGAATACAATATACAATCCAAAATTAGGGTTTTTAGCTCGCTATAAAAACGTCGGAGAATCGGCATTTCGAAAAGAGTTCTAAAATATTACCTTTTATAAAATTCGAATGATTCTACAAATTCGATAAATACACCTACACCCCTGAATCTGACACAGCAAATTACGTTTAAAAGGCCAATTCTGAGTCCATAAAAATAAAAGCTGGCAAATTATAGAGCGCATACAAAACGTGATCACGATAACATCTCACATAAAATAGCCTGTATGGCGACGGCATAAAGACGTTAAAACACACAAATAAAAATATTTTGACAAGCCATTGTCTCGGTAAAAAGGTTTATCGGGGATCTGAGGCTTCCAAATTGAGGTAATTATTGGAAAGGCCTGAACCACGCCTCGCGAGGAGGCAGGTCGCGCTCCCATTGGTCAGCGCGACCGGCGCAAACGTAGCCAAACGATTCCAAATCTTTTTTTAGCTCCGTTTTTCCAGTGACTTTTAAAGTTTAAATGATTGATACGCCATTTGCGCTTATCTTTACAACTTATGATTCCGAGAACGGCCTCGCCAGAAATATCCTTATCAGCGCACGTGCTTGTTTTATTATGGTCCGCCTGCATCGCATCTGGTTTTGTCTTATTTTTCAACCACCTATATGTTTCGCAAGCACAATTACAAGAACTGTACATTTTGCCGCCATAAAGCAACCACCGTGTTCTAGAACACGGTGGTTGCTTTATGGCTACTCTACCCTTTCAGTACTTTTCGGACATAATAATATAGGTAAGTACAATGAAATCATATTTTGTCTTTATGAAGACTCCTTTTCACATTAAAAGGCCAGGCCCCCTCATTGTTTATCTCCAAATCAACTAGCAACAGACTAGTTATAGCCACGATTAAACTACCATGGTCTTAACCAGACCAGTAGCTTAAACCCTTTCGAAAAAAGAAAAAAAAAACATTAAATTATGATAGATACTAAGTTTGTCACCATGATTGCGAAGCTGTTTATAATATGTACAATAGACATCGATCATAGTCAATTACAGACGAATATGCCCCTATACACCTTCCTGATCGCTTGTATTGGTACGTGGAGAGGTCAAATATGTGGGATGGGAATCAATAAAATTTCGTTTAATTCCTACATCAATTAGGAGGATGTTACCAAAAATGCTAATGTATCCGTAACGCGAGTGTTAGCACGCGCTATATTATAGTGTAGTCAATATATTTATAGAACACCGCTAATGCATGTGGACGGATTTATGTGAGTGGCTCACTCAACGAACACCATTACAATACTGTAAATATATTGGTGTTATGGAAAAATTTAAGAAAAATTTTATTAATACCAGTATTATAATTAAGAAACGCTCTTTGTCTAACAGAGTCAACACACAGAGATTCTATGATTGAAATGGCAAGCTTTAGCATTTCATGCCAACCTCTCTGAGTACGGAGGATAAGTTTTTAATTGAGCAAGTAACCAAAATAAGACATAATAGTATGTTAAGTAGAATTTGCATCAAGGAGTCGGCTGTGACAAAGTTTAATTTCCTGAGACGATACATCTCCCTATAGCATCTACTAAATTCTCATACTGCAGTAATGTGCTAAATTAATTAAGTATATTATTAAATCATGAAGTTTTGACGGTTTACACTATACATACTAAAGAACGATCTCCTCGATGATATCTGGGTGCACCCGCCGAGACGAGCCAAGCGAAGCGCAAGGGCACTACCCAACAAACAAACTAACCTTATAAAACTAAGCCAATAAGGTCTAAACTCTTATAATTGTTATAAAAGAGCATTCATTATGCCAATGTTACTTATAATGGCACATCATTAGGAGATTTGGCTAATATTACCTTTATTCTTATAATTTGGTTGGGTAAACGTTAATAACTCTAATTTATACGGCAACTATAAGGCTTCGAAATATTTTCATCTTATAGTGGCTAGTTACATTGCTTTTTAGCCTTATAATATTCAAAGACGTATAAAGGCTTTTAATATGGTCAATTATTATTATAAAAGTAATGTACAAGGTAACTATAATGCTTTAAACTTATAGGGGCATTTAATAAGACATCTATCCAACAAACGAATGCTAACATTTTATATGACCTTAACAAGGATGCAAGCAATCCATATTCGCTTATTCAGTGATTATAAAGATTTTATTCTCTTTAAGGTTACATTAAAATGCTTTACATAACTATATTCGCCATTTTAAACGTACAACAGATTGTGTAAATATCTTGCGGAGCGGAATATTCAGCCAAGTGCGAATCGGACCTGCGCACGAGCTTTCATAGTGCAAAAACAGCCCAAAAATTGATTTATTGTACGGATCCTTTCTATTTATTTTATTTTTATAATAAGTAATATTAATTATTAAAGAACACATATAATTAATGCCTTTGTGTAAATTTCAGGTGCCTACCTGTTGCCATTATTGATAACAAGCAATAAAAGCGAAAAAAACATGTTTGCTGTATAGGAGGCTAGGAGCCCCCTTAGATATTATATGTATTAATTTTTTTTTTTTATGTATTTGTTGTTATAGTGGCAATAAATGCATACAATCCGGAAAAGTAAAAAATAAAACAACTAATTTGATAATCACGTATTTTTAATAATATTTCAAACTTAAAATTAGTGCACAAAAGTGAGCTAAAGTATCCTTATAAAGAGGTATCTTTCAGCCAACCCAACTACAGTGAAAAAAAATCATTTTTATGTATAATATACGGGAATAACACTAGCTAGGTGCGATTTTGTCAGTGTGAAAGGAACCCTAACTATATGTAAAATGGCGATAACATAATAAATAATTGATGCCATTATAAAGTCTTTACTCTCATAGACTCCTTATAGACGATGTGTGAATCCTGTTGTTCTTTTAAAAGCACTGTATATAACTTGACTAAATAATTAATGACGTTTTTAGCACAAAAACAGCTTAAATTCAAGGGCGAGTTGATACCAAAACACACAGCGTATCACATTTTATCATGCATTTGAATTCCCACACACTTTTCACTATAAACGAGCAATAAACAAGGTAAATAAACTATACATAAAATAATGACTTATCGTTCACTTGACAGTAAAATGGCTGACGTTTCTATTTCTTGTCCAAGCTGTTGCGAAAATGGCTAACGTATTTTAAGAGCCATTTAATTTGCCGCATTGAGTTTAAACCCCTTGTATCGGACAATAATATATCACGTATAAGGGTGATCGCCCGTATTAACGCTTTCCATATGTTTCTTATAAGTTGAAGTACCTTGTTCTTGGTCATTATATAACACGTATAAGGAAAAAAGCGGACAATAAAGCAACTATAAGGAGGGTATAAGGTTATTATCTTTATAAATTGTGCCCAAATGCACCCTTATTAGCGATAATACGACTCCTATAAGAATATTATTTTTGGCTATATAAGCCACTACAAGAGCAAGTTTTGTTAGTTGGGTACCTACCTTTTCTCGAAGTGTTTCAGGATATGATGTCATCAATAGACTTATTAAGCATACAAAGTCTCAATTGAATAGCTCTTATACCTACTTTAGATTGACGACCTCTGTGGCTCAATGGTTAAGAGTGTGTGGCAGCTCAAGCCGGGGGTCGCGGGTTCGAATCCCGCCGACGGAACAAAAAGTTTTTCAATGTTCCTAGGTCATGGATGTATATTAAATATGTGTATGATATAATAAAAATCTTAAATATATGTATAGTATAAAAAAAGTATTAAATATATTTCCGTTGTCTGGTACCTGTAACACAAGTCCTTCAGGTACTTAGCACGGGGCCAGACTGACGTGGTGTGAAGCGTCCATAGATATTATTATTATTATTATTAGATTTTATTGATATCTAAAATACACCGATTTCGTCACTGACACACTGATGATCATCATCAAAATGTTTGGCTACTTTCTGAAGTGCTAGAAAGCTGAAATTTGGTATGTAATCTAAGTTTAGTATACAACCAACAAAAAAATTCATAAACTTGTAATTTTCGTCCTCCATCCCCTAAAATCGGGGGGTGGAAGTTGACCCTTATAGAGTTGGTGTCCGATGTGCCAGATAGTTTATATTCTCAGGATATGATGTTAATAATAGACTTATTAAACAAATACACAAAGTCTCAATTGAATAGGTCTAATACTTTATATTTTATTGATATCTAAAATACGCCGAAATTTGGTTATACGCCGTAAAATAAGTTTAGTACCGGGGTAATGGAAGTTTAAATGAGACTTTCAATAATTTTATGAATAAAGACATGAAAGCTTACACGGGATGGACAATGGACATTAACTAAAAACATCTTAATAAAAAATAAAAATAAAAACACTAAAAAGACTAAAAAGACTGCCTAGCAAGTAGCAAGTAGCAACTTACAAAAAGGACTGAAATCTCACCAAAAACATTTCATGTAAAATGTTACCTCGACGACCACAAAAGGTTTGCCCTGTGAAAAAGACATCAGATCTAATGTAGGGTCAAGATTCTGAATCGACGCGGCCTAACTCTATCGACCCATAACTCCAACAAATTCTACATAATATCAGTAAGTTTGTACGTATGGCTTGGCTGTTTCGTTATTACTTACGTTGTTGTGTTTCGTTTATTGATGTTATTTAAATATTGTGAGATCTTAAACTAGATTAGATTTGACTTGTCTAGTTTTCATCAGAATTAAAATGTTCAATAACTTTATGAAATGACTGATGTAATGAAAACTGGCCAAGTTAGATCTAATGTACTTTAAGTTCTCACATTATTTAAATAACATCAATAATTATTGTTATAGATAATTCATTTCCAATTCAAATTCAATAAAGCAAAGAAATAGACTCTATTATTTGTTCATAATGTTATTTGGTTCCTATACATTTGGTTATACGTGGGAGAGCCATGCTTCGGCACGAATGGGCCGGCTCGACCGGAGAAATACCACGTTCTCACAGAAAACCGGCGTGAAACAGCGCTTGCGCTGTGTTTCGCCGAGTCAGTGAGTTTACCGGAGGCCTGATTCCCTACCCTATTCCCTTCCCTTCCCTCCCCTATTCCCTTCCCTTCCCATCCCTACCCTCCCCTAGTACCCTATTCCCTCTTAAAAGGTCGGCAACGCACCTGCAGCTCTTCTGATGCTGCGAGTGTCCATGGGCGACGGAAGTTGCTTTCCATCAGGTGACCCGTTTGCTCGTTTGCCCCCTTATTTCATTAAAAAAAATACATACATATTTCAATTTTTCATGGAACTTGGCACTCATTTAGATCTCCATCCTTTTTACGGCGAAGTCCATAGACAAGAATAATGTTTGTATGGAACTTGGCTCTCCATTTTTACGTTTATGTTTTTGGTAGATCTTTTACTCTAACAAGACATTTAAACTGTCAACTGTCAAATATCTGTCATTTAAAATAAGCCATCACGTGACCTTTGCCTCCACTTAATTGGCTGAGCCGTATAAAAAGTTTCTCATCCTCGTAAGAAGTGCCGGGAGCTAAAAATACTTGGCTATTTGAGGAGCACTCAACCCGCAAGTGCCATTTCTTATCTCCGATGGAGGAACTCGGAAAAAACGTGGCGCCACCGGCATCTTTGATGTGAGCAGTGAGTTTATGAAATTATTTTTAATATTTCCGATGTTATACGATTGTATATAAACTGTTTGTCGTAGTACTCTCATGCTGCTATTTAATGTAACACTAATGCTCCGTTTCTTGTTCTCACCTGTCCGTTTTATTTTAAACTACAATCTACATACCTAACCTCCTTTTTTGAAGTCGGTTAAAATAATAATGGTATATAAAATGTCATTGTCGTTCGATATTTTTTGAGAATATCATTTTTGTACCTTCTTTGCCAAGGACTAGTAAGAAAGCTGAATTAACATTCCATGAATAGTAAAATCTGGATGCCGTACTGTAAAGTGACTGCAGACTGAATTGTATAGAATTGTGTAGTTTCAAGAAAAGGAAACGTGCCTTTAGCAGCACTTACAATAATTATTTCCTGATAATTTTATTGTTCTCTATATCTACTACGGTACATCATGCTTTTATCTCATCTATGACAGTTCTACATTTGAACTATGTTACATTCGCGGGATTAGTAACAAAGTTAACAATGTATTCCAATTTCAAATCCAATATCGGATCTCGAGCACCTCTTGACCGTCCAATATCATTCAAATGTGTTTCATATCCGGCAGACGACGGCAGACGAAGTCGCTCACTTTGCATTCACAAACACTCCACACTTCAAATTGGTGGATCATGGTAATTCCCACCTCGAAAACAATCGCGCCCGGGTTCATTAGACGAAATAGATGGAAGTTATTCCCTTTAAGGAAACCTGGTTGAAACCTGGTACAGTGCCTGATGGTGATGGTAGATAAATGATACTCATTTTACTTTTTTTTTCTTGAGTCTTAGTAAAAGTGGCATAAGTAAAGTTGCGAACCTATTGTGACTACATTTCACAGCTAAATGTTATTTTTATATAACCTTTGAATTAAACTTTTAAGGGTAGGTACACTTACTTTCTTTCATTTATTCAAATTTTCCGTTGCTCTTAAGAACTCTAAATGCTCTTTATATAATCCTATTTTGTTAGATTACGCGAAATCATAGTATTTCATGCAAGATCTTTCTACTTCATTGATTTTTATCATACACGGTCATGCCCACTAACAGAAAAAAAAACTATCTGTCAAAGTGACACCCTCCAATCTGCCACATGGCGCGGGAGTCGCGTGCGGCTCATTGCGCGCAACTGTTGAGATCCTCCTAATTATCGGTCAAATTAACAGGATCGTGTTGGGGTAGATTCGTAGATACATAACATTTGTTGTTTGTATTACCTCATTTGTATAGAATTTAGAATAGTGTTTTTAATTAGATTATTATAGATAGGTACCACTGTCCACTGCATTTACATTAAGACTCATTTCGTTTGATTCTTAAGCTATTTTTAATTTTAACTAGCGGCCCGGTACGTGATTCGCTACGTATAAAGTGAAATAATGTATATTAGTGATCGAAGGAAATAATACAAAAATCATTTAGAACATCGATTCATTTCTTAAAAAATATATTACTTAATTGCTAGCTATTTAAAAACTTAATCCAAAACATATTTTGGATAAACAATATTTTTTGTTTTTCCATTTTGAGTGCGAATTACTTTCCACTTCCACTTACGTTCCAGAGTGGGTCCCCCAAACGGCTGGAGGTACCCACTCTGGAACAGGCAACATAAAGTTGGCCATGTGAAAAACATGATTCTTCCAAATTCACACCACAAACATTAATTGTGATTATCAGATGGCATACGATCGAGAGCAATTTAAAACAATTGAACTAATGCGTGACAGCCATGCCACACGACGCGGTGCGGCGCCGCACCGGAGGACATCTCGCCGGACTACCGGCCACACGGTGAGTGCGGCGCCACAACGTTTTGCAGTACTGTAGCAGCGAAGGACTCGAGCTCCACCAATACATACACCCCTCCCCGCCTCGTCTCGATTCCGGTATCGGAGCGTCGGAACTCGGAGCGCACCGGACGGCGCCGTATGCCATACCATACATTTTTATATTATGTAGGAAACCGGAGCGGCACTGGTCAGGTCCGCACCGCATCATGTGGTATGGCACTTATGCTGATGGAAAAACCATTGTAGCACACGAATAATTTCTCGTCTTGTATTGGAAATAATTGCACAACGTTGATCCAATTCACGATTTTCATCACCAATAAAATAAATTTGCAAAAATTGATGATCAGCGTTGGGTTACGGCAATAACGAACCAATTGATGATAAATCTGGCCCCGAATCTGTTACATGTATGCAATTTTTGGTTGTTGGATAAGAATTTTTAAAACTATCGAATACTTTATGATTAAGATTGTTATTTAAACATGGGACAATCCAGTTGAAAAAAATAATAATTTCACTCTTTTAAGATAGTTATATAAGGCTTTCTGTTAAGACTTATGTGATCTGCTTAGTGACTTTGGATCCAGGATACACCTTCATAATACGAAAACTCATAATTTCAGCTGACTTCACTACCACCACTTAGTAACCGCAACACTAAGGATCAATTTATACTACTCGTAAGTCGAAGCGCATCGAAGCGACTCACTAATATTGAACATAACAATTAATTCAACGTTAAGTCTCGAACGTAACGCACACAGTCACGTGACATTGGTGACCCTGATGATGATGGTGATGATAATGATGATGAATGTAATTTGCACAGTAGCATATGCTTTCAGTTCTTAAAGCAGCGCCCCAACCCCCAAACTTGTATCTATAAGGGGTTCGGAGTTCTGTTCAGTACCTCCGAACCATGGTATATCATGGTGCAAAATCTTACTTTTGGTAATATATGCCTGGAATACTTCATACAAAAGCAAAATCGGCATATGTTTCCATTAAAATTTTGAGGAGTTCCCTCGATTACTCCTGGATCCCATCATGAGATCACCACTTTCATGAACATGGTACCAATCCACGATCATACCCTATACAACAAAACAAAAAATATTTCCCCGGCTAAAAAATCTAACCATTTATTGATTTCATTTGTCACAAAAAATGTGATAAGTGAAGAACCACTCGACCGAACAAACCCTGAAAATTTGGTTTGGATAGGTGAGCCCGTTCTTGAGTTATAAAGTGACAACGAAAATTGCCACTTATTTTTATATATTAAGATATTTTAACAGCTCTAAACTCCAATAGTATCACCGATGATCCACGATCTATAATTAGTTTTCTCGAGTTCTATATAATATATAAAACTCGAGAATAAGAATACAAATATTATTTGGTTTGTACTTTTAACCTGATTAATGAACCTGATTGTTACAATTATTATTACAATATTCATCAACAGCTTCTAAAATATAATTTATTGGGTCTAGACGCAAGCATACTTGTATTTATTTATTGACGTAAATACATACTTAATATCTGTTACATATTAAAAAGTTTAATTTGATAACGCATCAACTGATAAGCTAAATTTATGTCCCAAAACATAAGGGACACGATCACGCTTTTAAAGAGTTGATAGTTGCTAAAAATATTCCTACTGACAAAATAGAATTCATTATTAAATTTTATTAGATATTTCTTAATATGTAAATAGTAACAAAACATTTAAATGTGAAACATAAACCTTGAATTCACCCCTAATTCTATATAATTTTTAGACAATTATTGTGCAAGAATCAAAAATCACGACGCTAGTGTATATTCTATTACGTCTTCTTTCTGTTTAAGAACGCATTATGAAATCGATGCAAAAAAAAGTTCAAAAAATCAATTATAGGAATTAATCAGAAAAAAAAAACAATCAATAGGTTGACAATTTGGGAGAATAGAAAAAAAACCTAAAAATGAGCCACCAGGAAAATCGGAGTGCGTATTAATTTGCAGGGGTGGGCAGCGGCGCGTGGCCACTCGCCGATATTGGTGCTGGTTGCTGACCCGGAACAGCTCAGACTCCCATATTGATGAGGATGTATCACTAAAGTTTTTTTTTGGTGGGTGTTTTGGGTAAAAATTTGGCGATCAAATAGATCAAACTAGAAGATCAGGTTACATTCCCAAAAAATATGGTAAAGATGAGAATGATATTAGAAATTGTTAGATGAAGTATTTCGCAATTTAAATTATTGGGAAAAATTCAGTAGGTACACATTTGGAATCTGAAGAGTTTTTTTTTTGTATCTATGGACGCTTTAATCACGTCCGTTTGGCTCCGTACTAACTACCCGAAGGACTTGTGTTATAAGACTTATAAGTTATAAACTTATAACTTAGTATACTTAAATTACTACTGATAACTATAATAGTAGTAACTAGTATCTTAAGTTTAACGTTGCGTCCATGACTCAAGAACAGTAAAGGGTTACTGCTCCATTAGCGGGATTCGAACCCGTGACCCCCTGCTTGAGCGCCACAATTGCCTAACCACTTAACCATCAAAGTCGTATAGAATCTTACTTATTAGTCGTGAGGAATAAAATATCAATCTAGAAAAATATTCCAAGACAAAACTACCCTCACCAATTCAAACTTGGAACTTGTCATCAAGTTTTTCATGCGCGATGCCCAACAATATGGCGGAAAATGGCGAAGATTACTTACACAATAGACACGTCATCGCGTATTAGCGGTTGAGCGGATGATCCGCGGTACGAGGGTGACAGATTGCTTTTTTAATTTCTGATTAAGGTGCATTCGAAATTCGAAATATTAAAGGTAAGCACCACGTTTTCGTCAGGGTATTGTTAAAAGATTGGAACTTGGAAGTCTACAAAATATGTAGAGCAAGCCATCACGTTAAGCCGTTAGTTAGCCTTTAATTATCTCGATATAAAGTAAGTATTTAAATTAGTATTTAAAGTAAGTATTAGTAGTTAGTAATAAAATTAGCTCTTTCTTGGGTAGTCGAGTGTCGAAGCTTTGAAATACTTACATAAAATATCCAAATTTTGTCACATTACTTTTACTCTATATATTTTGGTCCCTCTTCCCAACCCTTTTAACAAATTATGACTATGAAGTTAGAAATGTATCATTAGATGTTATTACGGGGCAAACCCTGCATCACCACTCTGACATAATCAATCATTGTCTACCCATTATGTTTGGTAAAAGCATTTGATCTCTACATATTTTGACCTCTTTCCATTTAACCTATAAATAGAAAGGGCTTCAAATGCTTAAAAACTGTGTTGGATACTTTAAATAATATATAGTTTGATATTAGGTAAGACTGTGTAAAATATTGTATCTGATAGAAAAGCGACGCAATTTTATTTAAATGGAAAATGCTTTAAATACTCTTCAAATTGGTAATAGTTTTTGACATTATGAGTACCTTTTATATAAAATTATTGTCTCGGTGTTTGTTACCAAGAAACTGCAAGACCGACTTTGGTAATTGGGTAAGTGTGGGCGTGGGTGTATCATCAATGGCGAAACAACGTTTGCCGGGACAGATAGTAAATTCCGTCTTATTTTAAAATTGCCCCTAAATTGTGCCAGTAATTTAACACTTGCATGAAATGAGCAGCAAAGCCCAGCACAACAGCTCGGGGCGGTAAGGGGTTAACTGCAATCAACTAATTGGCTGGTAATCCACAGGTATTATGTACCTGCTATATTATATACATTAACACTACAAAGGCAGGTTGCACTATTAGAGATTTCATGGAATGATTATGAACCTACGCAATTTGGTCGGGTTATGTTAAGTCGATATTTGACGTCATCTATTGCCTGGGTGAAGCCAAACGAGCGTAATTTGTGAGTTGTGAGTCGCAGAATTTCGGTAGCGTAAATATCTTTTCATACAAACCATGACTCACAAAATTACGCTCGTGTGAATTCAAACAGGACTTTGGTATGAAACTGAATGCAGCAGAATTCTGCCGAACCGAAATTCTGTGACTCACAACTCACAAGTTACGCTCGTTTGGCTTCACCCTTAGGCTACAAAGGTCCGTCCTTTGCATAGGAATCTTTTTCTTTGCTGTAAATACAAAAGGCTCATGGATGATTGAATGTCCAATAAGAATGAATTAACTTATATTTGTTAACTATTATACAGTTTGATCCACTCCACTAAAGACTAAAGAGTGCACTGGTTTTTTTACTAAAATTGTTACTGTCATTAAAATGTATCATCATCAAACCTCCCTCCACTTCAGACCTTGAGAGCACGTATGTAAAATGTATGTATGTATGTTTGTATATTTGCGTTAATGTAGAGCTACCGTCTCCCAGTAATGTCACCCACAGACCGAGCGTTAAGTGCGTAACGTGCCGGCTCCTAACTACAATTTTGTTATGGGATGGAAATTTGAAAATATTATGATTTTTTTTAATTGTACATACTCTAGAGTCTTTAGGGATGAGTGAAATTATTGTTTTCATTGTTTATGTGTCTATGGAGATGGGAAAATGAAATCATTTTGAATACATAATATTTATACTCATTAAATAAAACTCTACATTTTAGTACAATTTTCAGCCTTAACCGACTTTTCCGTAAAGAGATTCGTAAAAACAAAACTTGATTGCATACTGCATAGTGTACAAAAGAATCAGAAAATGAAATTAACTTGATATAATAATGGATTTAATTAAATTTCTTTCGTCTATGTTTCAATCAAAATTACAAAAAGGAAATTAAATTCATGGCACTTAGATTGTGGGCTGAAATCTATTTAAATGTCAATCCATAAATAGTTTTGAAAGCTGCAAACAACTTCTTGGATATACGAGTATTGTATGCTCTGGTTAAATTTGTAATTTTTGAAGACTTTAAATTTTATTCAGATTACAAAACACCGGCACCGCGATGAAATTCGCCATCCCGCAAAAATTCGAAAAGCGGCGTAACAAGGGCGCACCGCACCAAACCAGGGGGAAGACATCATCGTCAATCAGAAACTAACATAAATATGCTTTTACGTCGCCCCTCGAGGGCGCAAATGTACCCAAATGTGCCCGGGCAGGGGGAGGGGGAGGCCGAATTTTTGCCCGGGATTTGTTCGCCCCCGACATCCTCAGTTGCGGATTGTTTTAATGTTTCGGCATATTTTAAGGTTAGATTTTTGAAAAAAGAAGAAATTTTTAGTGTACTTTTTTAGACATTTTAAAGACTTTATGTATGCCAGCTTCACTTGTGAATGTGTTTGGGAATTTTCGTAATGTTTTACAGCTTTTATTAAAATACATTGATAAACTGCCGTTCCATCGGCAGTGTTAGATTTTTTAAGAGCTTCAATTTAAATCAATACGTTAGCTTATATTAATATCCCGCCAAACTTCATAGTTTGTCAATAACTTCATAGTTAATAGTTATTGGCAGATACCGATACCGTGGTCTTACAGACATACCTATTTATTCGTATTCCGCCGATTGAATGAGGGTAGAGACTGCAAGAGAAGAGCAAAGATCGGCCACAAACATTGATTTTCTTACGCCTAAGGAAAATCCGTAACCGGTAGGCTTCATTACAGTGGACTGATTTGATAGTACATATAAAATACTACCGGGCCAAGTGCCAAAAATTGACCTACAGAACTATAGACCAGTAGATAACACTAGCATCATATCACAAATTCCTTAATTTTTAATACTCAATACATTTTTACTCTGTTGTTACTCAATTTAGTTGTCGCTGCTGCATTTTCTCAACTGCACCAGGATTCTCACTAATCTTTTGACCTAAGCGCCATTTGACTGTGTCTCTACGCCTTTAACCACCGGTCAGCACCCTCCTATAAAGAGTTGTGAATCATTACGGAGTCACTGGCCACACCTCGGTCACGTGACGGCAGACGAGTTAATCCCGATATAATGACGATCGCGTGACGTCACGCCAGGTGACGTACTAAATATTAACACACACGGTCGGACAGTTTGGACTTTGCTTTGATAAGAGTACGGGACTTTGCTGTATGAAATGCTACGCTTACTATGTACTGAAAAAACTCTCAACTCTCAACTCTCTTGCTACTAATTCTTTCTCGGAACTTTGAAAGTATCTACATACAATTTTTTATCATAATCGGTTGAATCTCTTAGCACAGGCTACAATTGGACCTTCAGACTAAGCCTGTACCTAAGCGTAATAGAAATGAAAAAAAAACCCTACTGATATTGGTTTTGGGGACAAACTAAAATATTTGGTTTGCCAATCAGACTTTGTCAATTATTAGTTTAACGGTATGCATGTATTGGATCTTGGTCATGTTACGCTGCGTGCTGGTAACTCCTATAAAGAAACTGCTTCATTAAAGTGTGCTATATTATAAAGGGCTACAATAACTGTTTCTGTTATTCATAAATATTTGCACTGTGGACTGTATTCGATAGCAGTAAATTAGCAATGAGTAGTTAAGAGTTTTAAGTCCCTATTAGTATTTAGTAGACAGTTACTTGCCATAACTAGTCGAAGGCAACTCAGTTTGACGTGTTATGATATCTCCATCTTCGTGACCAGTCTGACTGGCCGTGGCTCCGCCTCTATATCGCGATAGGCTGTGTTCTACAAAACGAGCTCCGAGATATAATGCTAATTCTGTTTATCTATGGCTGACGTTATGGTTGTAACCTGTAGCTTTAATGATCGAGTTTGAATTAATATGGTGGAAGAGTATGTCGATAAAATAGGTGTAGCTGTGAGACCAAATTGTTGAGTAGACGCAAAAATATTTTGATTTAATTGGTGGCATTTTAGGGTAGACATTGGTAGTATTTTTATTGTTCGTTGCAATTAGCTTTCATTAGCTTTGTCCACACTGGGCCCTTTTTGTTCATCAAAGGCATGCGTTATATAATAAATAGCCCCCACACCGGTTTTCGGTGACGGTGGCCGGTTTCATTGAAGCCAGGCCAGCTACGCAGGAGTAATTTTATAGTGCCCAAGTGTGTGCGCAGTACACAAGAGCACTCTCTATTCCTTTACTCTCATAAGCCAGTGGGACGGCAGACCGACACGACCGGCGAGAGATCACGCGCAGGACCGACTTTTTACATGCCCATCCGACGCATGGATCATCTTCCTTGTCAGACAATCAGGTGATCAGCCTGCATGCATTGTCCTAACCAAGCTTGGAAATATCATGTTTCCAACGCGGGAATCGAACCCACGACCTCCGAGTCAAGAGCCGCGCTCTATACCACTAGACCACGGAGGCGTTCATGCGTTATAGCGCAGTCAACAGCGAACGTGAGGCATGCCCGTGACGCGCGTTGAAATCGTAGCGCTCGCTATGACACTTTTCTTTCAACGCGGGTGGATTTTGACGCATTCAATAATTGAATATGCCAAACGAAAGTTGAATAAAAAGAAGATGACGAAAATTGAAGATGAAATTGCATAATGTGGACATAGGTAATCGTGAGTTTGACAGTGCAAATCGGACTTTGTAATAATCTAATTTTTTGCAAAATTATGTAACGACAAAATACTGTAACAGAATTATTTGACTAAATAGATGACGTCCGCAACTCCGTTGCGCCAAAATTCGTTTATCGCGCGTGATTCGGAATCGACCGTACATTTTTCCAGGATGAAAAGTATCCTATGTCCTTTCCCGTGACTCAAAGTATCTCCATCCTAAATTTTAGAACAATCGTTAAGCGGTTTAGGCGTCAGACAGACAGACACACTTTGGCATTTTTATTATTAAGTATGGAAGTAGTTATGGATATTATTATGCCTTTACAACATTTTAATTATTTTTATTTACCCTTAAAAGACAAAGAAAATTATGAACTAGGCGACAGTGTGTATTGCGCTAGGGGTAGCGTCTAACGTCACCTACAGGGTGTTTGTTTTGGCAGAGAATATTTTGTTACCGGAGAGTGCTTACACAGATGATGCATCGGATGGAAGTTAAACACACACAGTCAATATCACCATCGATGTGCCGCGAAATATTTACTAAATTATAACGGTGTCATACACAGGGTAAACATAATGCAAGCCGCAAAAATGTTTGATGACAATATAATATATTATATAACATTACAATGTTTGGTTCGAGTCCTGCCTATTTTGTCACTTTAAAATATTCGCAAAAAAAAATTAACAATACCTATTGTATTTTCGTCTTCAAAAATTTATCATACTGTATTTTTATTTCATATAATAGACTTTCGGATAGATTTTAAGTTTTTATTCAAGCAACTAGGTACATATTATTATAACATACAAATAATTTAATTAGTAGAAATTTATAAAAATAATAACTTAAAACGTTTTAGTAAACATTTTTAAAACCGACTAGATACGAATACGACATATCCAATAAAACATAAAAAACCTCCTCCTTTTTGGAAGTTGGACAAAATGAAACAGCAAACAAAACAAATATTATTTCTTTTTCTTCATAGTCAAACACCCTGTATAAAATCAGTATGGCGGCCATCTGATTAATTACGAGGAAGGTAATGTCCGGTCAGTCGGACCGCGTCGACGCGACGCCGGAACGATGCTATACGGTTAATCATTTACCCCGGGCCAGGGGAACACGCAGGGGTGAAAATTAACGAAAAACTGATCATCATACTCGTTAGTGATAAAATATACGCAATAAATTTTTATTAACGATGATAGTGGGGTGAAATTGAAAAAAAAATATTTTGGACAAAAAATTGAGTTTGGGCTTTGGTTGGGACAGTAAGTTGTAGTTAGAATGTTGTTAATTATTTCTTGGACAAGGGAATAATGTTACCTATCCTCAAGAATACTTATTATTATAATATACTTATGCATAGTTCAAGTACAAATTTGACCTTACTTTTTATAGCACACCCTATATGAATTTTTTTCAAAGACTTTCCTCCTTCAAACCCCAATTTTCTTTAAAATCCAGATTCCAACCGCAGGTTTTGATTTCTAATAATAATATTAACTACATTTCTAATGGAATGACTGCATCTGTTGGTAACACCGGCCCCAAGCGTGACGCGGCATTATGTAATTACGTGTGGATCGCTATCGCGCATATGCCGCGATCGTCGGATAAGGGAGTGTTGGATCATCCTTAGTTTTTTTTTTTTTGCAAAACCAAAGGCGAAAGATGCCGCCAAGATGGTGTGATGAAACTCGGCGAATAATGTTCGATTTCTGAGGATATTTGATGAAAAGTATCTGTTAGCCAGGGCTTTTTTTTTCGCTGAAGTCAGAACATTGCCAACGCTGTTAAATACAGAAACTACTGTCAAAAAACCTTAGAAACTTAGAAACTGGACAATTATATTTAGGTATCGGCAACTTTTGGAGTAGAGAGACCCAAATATAAATTAAATTTTCAAAGTCTCCATTACGTAGTGTTTGCATTTATTATAATATTGTTTAATTAATTATTATTTTTAATAAAAAATTAAAATCGACTTCCAAGGTAAAAACAATAATAACATCCTTATAATATGAACTAAAAAGAATTAAATAATTTTTCCTATCTAATAGTGCCTTTTTCCGAATTCGGCTAAAACTCAACTATTTCTGTACTCAATCTTCATCATTTTAAAGTCGGTACCAGATAGCTGAAACTTCAGTTCTCTGACAGAATATTTGAAACTTTTGGAACTGGCACCGACTTCAAAATTATGAAGATTGAGTACAGAAATAGTTGAGTTTTAGCCGAATTCGGAAAAAGGCACTATTAGATAGGAAAAATTATTTAATACTTTTTAGTTCATATTAGAAGGATGTTATTATTGTTTTTACCTTGGAAGTCGGTTTTAATTTTTTGTTAAAAATAATAATTTCACTCTTTTTAGTTACCTAGTAAACCATCTCGTACTATACGTAGAATACACCTGTATATTATTCTACGTATCTTATTACAGTCACACTTACAAAATATAAATATCAGCTGCAGATAATTTTAAACAATACATTTAAAAAAATCGAAGTGAACACGTGCTAAGTAGCCGGTCACCGGACTAGTCTCAACTCTCAATAGCACAGAGTACCTACTTTATTATATAATATCTCAATAGGCTGGCACTCGCTCACGTTATTGTACTATGAACGCTAAACGCAATGCAAAAGGTTGAAATTAGGTTGTTTTCCAGAACATCTCGGCGATTTCGCGCCGTTTGTATGGAAGTGAGACAGGCCTGATGTTATTACTTATATTATCGAAGCAACTTACTTCTCAGAAGTAATGTCGAATGTGTGCCTTACGCTCTGGAGTTAAGGCTGAATTTGTTATGTTCTATTTTGGTGACATCGGTGACCCTGATGTGGTAATGGTGATGATGATGATGATGATGATGAATGTAATTTGCATAGTAGCATATGCTTTCAGTTCTTAAAACAGCGCCTAAGCCCCCAAACTTGTATCTATAAGGAATCCGGAGTTCTCTTAGTACCTTCGGAACCATAGTATACCTCGGTGCAAAATCTTGCGTTTTGGTAGCATATGCTTAGGATGCTTCTCATAAAACCAAAATCACCACATGCTTCCATATAAATTTCGAGGAGTTCCTTCGAATACTCATCGATCTCATCATCAGATCACCACTTTTGTGAACATGGTACCAAATTGGAGTGAAACCTAATACAACAAAACAAAAATTTCGAAAATCAGTTCACAAACGGCTAAGTAATCGTTGAACATACAAAAAAAAATATCCACAGCCGAACATTATAACCTCCTCGTTTTTTGGAAGTCGGTTAAAAAGCATCATCTACTATCATTATAGATCGCAGGGGAATCAGGATTAGTAAAATTTAATAGATTCATCGAAATAAGATTTAGTAGTAGGTTGTAGGTACATATACGATAAAGAAAATAGTTATTATATTGTAATACTTAGCCTTTTCTTGCTTTTTAAAGCATTTTTATTAGTACCGAAATGTCAAAAAACATATAAATATTTATTACACTATAAACTCTAAACGACTAAAAATCAGTTCCTGGTTTCATGTATTTTAATAAGGAAATATATAATATAATATGTATTTAGTTTATTAAAAAAATATATTTAGATACGTACCTACTGATATGAATTATATAGGAATCTTGAAACAAACCTACTGATTATGTAGAATGAAGAAATCAAAGTTTTTTTTTTAATTCAACAGGTACTAATAGACCAGGACCAATAATTTTGAAAACAAAAAAATCACAGTAGGATGAAACCCATTACAAAAGGAGGAGAATATTATAAAAATTAAGGGAAAAATAATTTACGGTCGATCTGAGTTAGGGAAAAGTGTGGGGTTTTAAGGGGGAAAATCGGTTTATCTCGATTTCTGGCAAAACTAATATTCCTATGAAGAAAAGTCAAATGGCAAAGTTGTAGGTAAGAAAAAGATCTAAAACTTTTGTATTTACACTTTTTTTCCTTAACCTCAAAATTTATGTGAAAATTTCAAAAAAACATGTTTTTGGTTTTTTATTTATATCTTTTACAAAAATTATTTTTTTCGCAAAATTTGGTGATAACTTACATTTTCAAGTCCCAAATACGCTGTCATTTATTTGATTAGAAATATTTATTTTTTTACCTTATTTTGAATTTAAATCGAAAAAATACCCTAATTTTCAATCGAAAATTCGACCGTCAAAATATCAGGTTTTTAAAAAAAATTGTAATGCTCTTTATTCGTTAAAATCTCTATTTTCCGATGATGTAAAAAAATATATTACACGATAGTAAATCTTCTCAGAAAATGCAATTAAATCGAAAAAAGACTCAAATCCGAAAATCCTTTATTAATCATTATGAATAATTTGATATAAAAATGTGATTGCTGCAATTAGTTTTAATTTAAAAGTTGATTTATTTCATTATAATTACATTTCTGTCATAGAAAATATCATTATATATAAATGTAAATCTATACTCATAAAATAACATGTCCTGACTGACTTATCATCGCTGAGCAAAAACTGTTTCGATTTTTTGCATTTTCTGAGAAGATTTACTATAGTGTAATTTTTTTTTTTTTCATCATCGGAAAGTAGAGATTTCAACGAATAGAGAGCATTACATTTTTTTTTAAAAAGCTGATATTTTGACGGTCGAATTTTCGATTGAAAATTAGGGTATTTTTTCGATTTAAATTCAAAATAAGGTGAAAAAATAAATATTTCTAATCAAATAAATGACAGCGTATTTGCAGAGTAGACAGAATTATAGAGTATGCCGACTTGGAACTGATGTTGAAATTTTTAAATTTGACGTATTATGACGAAAATCGTCGCTAGGGTTGTTGACTTGTTACAGTTGTTACCTACAAATTTAAAACTTTGACATATTCGCTGGACGTGTTCCTCTTTGGTCGTATTGTTGTTTGTGTTTTGGCACATTCGATTAAAATTGTCAGAATCCAATTTTGAAATCTTTATTTTAAATATTTAAAAATAAATTATATCAGCCAGCGCGAGGCACATTCCGTTCATAATCCTAGTGAAACCCGACGAATTTGACAGATATTGAAACCTGTCCGTTTCTTTGCAGTCGAAATACTGGTAGTTATGACTTATGTCTATTGTGGTATTTGGGACTTGAAAATGTAAGTTATCACTAAATTTCGTGAAAAAAAAAATAATTTTTGTAAAAGATATAAATAAAAAACCAAAACATGGTTTTTTGAAATTTTCACATAAATTTTGAGGTTATGGAAAAAAAGTGTAAATACAAATGTTTTAGATCTTTTTTTTACCTACAACTTTGCCATTTGACTTTTTTTCATAGGAATATTAGTTTTGCCAGAAATCGAGATAAACCGTTTTTCCCCCTTAAAACCTCCCCCCACACTTTTCCCTAACTCAGATCGCCCGTAAATTATTTTTCCCTTAATTTTTATAATATTCTCCTCCTTTTGTAATGGGTTTCATTCTTCTGTGATTTTTTTTCACTTTTCATTATTTTTGAAGGTATTGGTCCTGGTCTATAACTACATATTACCGTTTTAGTTAACTTTATCACTTACGTGCGAGAAGATAATGATTCTGAGGTGTATTTAAAACAAAGGCAAATCTACATCAAGAAACTTACCTCTCTCAATCCTGCTTAAAAATACAATATACATACAAAGGTATAGAAATTATTATTTTTTAACAAAAAATTAAAACCGACTTCCAAGGTAAAAACAAAAGTAATACTTATTCTTAATCTAAAAAGAATCAAATAATTATTCTTATTCCTTATTATAGTGGCGTCTTCAGACTTTGCCTAAACCTCAACTATTTCTGTGCTCAATCTTCGTACTTTTGAAGTCGGTACCAGCCCGGAAAAGTTCTGAGATCCTTGACATAGCAATTACGCTAAGGTAAGCTGGTAGTTGGTACCGACTTCAAAAGCATGAAGATTGAGTACAGAAATAGTTGAGGTTTAGGCGAAGTCTGAAGACGCCACTATCATAAGGAATAAGAATAATTATTTGATTCTTTTTAGATTAAGAATGAGTATTACTTTTTGTTTTTACCTTGGAAGTCGGCTGTAATTTTTTGTTAAAAAATAATAATTTTACCCTTTTTAGTTACATAATATGAGACGAAAAGGCTATAATATGTATTATAGCTTGTTGTCTTAGAGGAAGTACATATTACTAGCGGTCGCCCGCGGCTCCGCCCGCGTGGATGTCGGTTACGGCTGCAAAAAGCCTACCCAGGAAAGACTCGGTCAGCAAAATGATTCCCAGGTCAATTCACAGACTCCGACACTGACATCGACGACGCGGACGCAGTCATTATCCGAAGGGTGTACAGTGTACACTGCACAGATTGTCTTCCTCCCGCAAGCAAGCGCATCCCGCTTGGTGACGCCCACTATCGTAATATTTTAATTTCGCCATAATTTCAAAACCAAACGTCCAATTTTAATCATTCAAAGACCAAATTTTATCTACATAAACTGAACTTAGTGATGAAATAATTTATTTTGATAAGGATTAATGGCATGAGTAAAATAAACGCGTTTGAATGTTGTCCAAAAAAATTCAAGATTTTTAAATAAAAAAATGGTTATTGTGCCTCACTCGACATAGATAAGTATAGTGTGTCGCGGACTTTTTTGTAGATATTTATAAGATCTACAATAATTAGAACATTTTATGGTTCTATGTTTTATAGTTTCGGCAGCGTACGCAAAATAAGTAACTTTTCTGGTTGATTTTTTCACCTGGCGTCCGAAAAACCCAAATATCTTACGAAACCCTATTTTTTCCAAAATAAAATTTAGCCTTTGTTTAGCAGAAATAATGTAGGATTTGCTTGGAGTAGTTTAAATAAAGCCAAAATCCTCAAACTTGTATCTATAAGGATTCAAAAGTTCTGTTGGGTACCTTCAGAACCAGGGTATATCCTGGTGCAAAATCTTACTTTTTGGTAGTATATGCCTGAAATACTTCAGAAAAAATCGAAATCACCATATGTTTCCATATAAATTTCAAGGGGTCCCCTCGATTCCTCATGGATCCCATCATCAGATCACCACTTTTGTGAACATGGTACCAACCTCGGATTCAACCCTGTACAACAACAAAAGAATCATGAAAATCGGTCCATAAACGGCGAAGTTATGGTTGAACATACAATATATATATATATATATATATATATATATATATATATATATATATATATATATATATATATATATATATATATATATATATATATATATATATATATAAACAGACGAACATATAACCTCCTCCTTTTTGGAAGTCGGTTAATAATTTGTATCTAAAATAAACTAAACTCTTTTGGCGCCAGACGTTTTAAAAATAACATAATATCAATCGGAATATAATATATTTTACATTTACATAAGTCGTAAAATATGCCACTCCCGTCATAAGATCGTGGTGCACACTCACGATTTACAAAACAGCCTTGAAGTTTGATCTGGGGGACCGGTAGTGCCCCCGCCAAGACGAGCCAAGCGAAGCGCAAGGGCACTAGTCACTACCTACCTTTTCTCGAAACGTTTCATCGTATTTTTGAACCCTCGTAACTTTGGCTTGGATAGTGCCAGATACTTCAAATTAAGATTTTTAAATTTTGATGTTTCTAAACTAGTTTATATTGCCCCCGACTTCATGGGCCCAAGAAAAAATCTCGCAAGAACCTTGGATATAAAAAAAAAAACATTTTCAGCTATTTACTCTATACCTACTTAGTTTTATTTTAAATATATCAAAGTTAAAATCTAGTTTCAGACTCAGCACCTACAAAATGTCGCTAGATGTTGCTGGCACTTGGCAAGAGTGGCAACTTCGTTGCGCCTTAATTCTTTGTCATAAAGCGCGTTTCTTTAAATATAAAAAAAAACCAAAAATGTGTTTTCCGCGATAGCAAAATAAAGAGTACCTATACTGACATAAAGAATATACTGTGTCCTAAAGGACTTGAAACTTGAAATTTGAAAGGTCCCGGTAAACCGGGACCTTTCAAATTTCAAGTTTTCCATCAAACTCTGTTCCTTGACTGAAGCGTGGAGAGGTAAAATACAAACAACCAGACATACACACTTTTGCCTTTATTATCGTATGAACTATAGAAATTGCCATTGTTAGAGTTTCACTAGAAATATATCTAATTTTTAAAAATATTTTACATACTGCAGACTGCTAAAAAGTATAAAATGCCCCCTCATGCGGTGGTCCCCTTCGGAAGCGTTTTTCCGACCCATCGCGCCGGTATTATCAGTTTTCCGGTTTTCATTTTAAAAGTCATCCGCTTTTGTTGTCTACTCATGTGTACGTAATCCCTTAATGTCCAGAAAATTCCGAAGAATCTTGCATTTTCCCGATAATTTTAGAATGAATCAAATTTTATACTTGAAGGACTCGTTTTAAATAACTTTCGATAGTAACGTTGTGTTTTATTGAAATATACTGTATTTACTCAACGCATATACATATTTCAAAAATTCTAAAGTAAGTTAACACTAAGTTTAACGATAAAAGTAAAAATCGTAAATCTATCCATATATAACACATCGCTGCCCTAAAACTCAAAAGGTATTGCACATAAATAAAAAAATAAATGGACACAAGTTTAATGTAAGTGTAGCATTAAGTTCCGTTCGCGCTTGGCTTTTGCTTCCGTAACAATCTTAGTGAGATAGAGGGTGTTTAAGTTTTCTATAATTTATTTTATTGTTTAACTACATCTTAGTTTAAAAATTAGCTTAACCTTAAAGTATAAGCGATATGTTTTTGACATATTACTTTACTGTTAAACTACATCTGAGATTCAACATTATTTGAAACTTAAAATCTTAAATACAATAAGAATTAGTAATAACCCATATTGTTAACTTTGATCATCTTGGTTATGAATTATGATATAGTTAAAACAATCAACTCATTAGGTACTATTTGTGTGTACCGAACATACTTACTTGAGAAAGTACACAAAACAAAAAAAAGACTCGTGGCCTCATTAGTTACGTCTCTATTCTTTTCCTAAAAGCTTCAAACCTTACTTTTGTCTCTAAAACCTCTTGTATATAAAACTCTGATATACTTTGCTATAAAAAGCCCCTATTAACATATCAAAACAACATCATCCTGTGCATTAGGCGCCATAACTCTGACAGCACTTAGGCGCGGCGTGTAAATTTGTCTGATCAAAGCGGCGAGTGCGGCCGACTACCTAATTGTGAGCTTATATCAAAACAGTGACGCCCGACCTTACTTTTCAAAATATTTTATACCCTACAGTTACATGACAGCCGAAAATATATCGCTTTAATCTTTTGCATGTGGATTTTTTTGTTATATGTACTGCCGAAGCGTATATGAGCATTGAGCATGTATAATGTTATGTATTGTAGAATAGGTACATGACGCCCGCAACTCTGTTTCGCCAAAATTCCTTTATCACGCGGGATCCGTTTCCTATGTCCTTTTACGAAACTCAAATTATCTTCTTACCAAATTTCCGAAAAATTGGTTTAGCGGTTTGGACTTGAGGAAGCAACAGACAGACATACTTTTGCATTTATTATATTAGTATCGATATCGGTAGAAAAAATCGGAGCAAACTTTTATATTGACGCTCCTAGATTAAAATTCCATCAGAAATATAGAATAATTAATATTTTTATTTAGGACAACAAAAACTATAGCTTTGAATAAATTGATGGTATCAGGCATGTCAATGAACATAAAAAATACTTACAGCAGCTTTCACATTTCTTCCTTAATTTCTCCACAGCAGATACTCTGACGGAGGCAAGTCGATATCTATTCTTATGTTTAACTATTTCATATCTGTAATAAATAATAAAATATATAATTAACTAAAGTTTAAATAAAACACAGAGGTAAATTATTCCACAAATATTTATTCATCGCTTACACAAATTACACAATGAAATGTTACACGCAGAAGTAATATTACGCTATAGAAAAGAAATCACAGTTTTAATACATCAACAACCCGATACAGCGTTGTTATTAACGAAATAAACTAAACAAAATAAAAACTAATTACATCACAGTTTTAGTAATGGAAAAATTTTCACACAAACTTTGAAAACCAAATCAGCGTCGAACTCAGTAAAGCGTTTGATTGTGTGCACCACTTTACATTTTTGTCGTTTTTTCATCAATTTATTTTTAGTATAAAACGTTATTCACCAATTAATCCCTATTCTTTTATCACAGCATTCCTATAGTTTATATACCTACTTAAATACTTGTGGCTGAAGACCCATCCCCGATCCGCGTACCGCAAGGCAACCTTTCAGGCCCTTATTCTTTTAAAATCTACGCATCTTACTACCAACAACGTTTAATTTTAAATATTAATTGCCATTAGTACCATTTTAGCTAAATTTACTCTCAAAATTTTGATCAAGACAGCTTTTAGACGCGACAAAATTTTGTTTCCATAAGGCATATGCTTGCAGAAACATCTTTTACAATTTGTAATAAAAATAGATATTCCAAATTAGAACTAAACTTTAATCATTTGGCTACTCCATAGCATTAGACGCTTTTAAATGAAAGATTAGAATTGGAAATCAAGAGACGATTACCTTAACAAGAGAGACAGATAAGAAATGGAAATCTTTTGATACCTAAACAAGAGTTACTAAATTTGGTCGCGTCTAAACGGTATTTAATGTTATATTTTTTTTTTCAAAATACATTCAATCATGTATACACACAATGCCAAGGAGATTACAGAATGAAGATAAAGAGCCAATACATCACTAGTTTTATATGAATTTAAAAAATACCCTTACATGGAGATATATTAAAGGTATACGCGTAAAGGTTCCTACTACATTCATAGAAAAATATGTATAGAGACATCAAAAAGTGAAACAGCCTCACAAATGTACGATAGTAACGATATACGACAGTTTCTGATCTAATTTCGAACATTTAATTAACATTAAAGACAATTTGTATGTCACCGTAAAATTGAAAATACCAACAGAATATATCTTTCTATTCAAATACTTTTAACCCTGTCAAATTGAAAGATTTTTAACCCTTTCAACAGTTTACTTGATTCATCAAATTTTAAAGCAACAAAGTAGACTGCTTACAATTTAACGCATTATTTTTAGAGACATCATAATAATCTATCGTAGTGCAATATTGTATCAAAATCACACGGTAAGTTGTCAAACATCCAAAAGTCCTGATTGGTCGGTATTTACCGATACTTACGGTGACATAATATTATTATATACGAAGATAAAATCCGTTTGCTCATTTCTCCCGGGCTTACCTACACCTACTTTACCGAGTCTTTCTTTAAGTCTTGTGAGTACTCCCCTTCCGACCCTCCAAGAACCTTCCTTATTGTAAAGGTCACAAAATTAGGTGCGCTATTTTTGTGCTTCAACGTTTCTCTCAATATCATAAATAGAAAATAAACTCTGGAAATAATAGCACGGAATAAGATATTTTTGACTTACTTATAAAAATATATAATAAAATAATAATTTTGAAAAATAAATAATTCCATTAAATATATTTTCACAAAAAATTAATTTATATTACTCCAATTTCGAATACCCTACACTAGTTATATAGTTTTGGAAAAATACGAGTACAGTGTCGCCGAAATTAC
The DNA here is from genome assembly GCA_963422495.1 of Polyommatus iphigenia. NCBI lineage: Eukaryota > Metazoa > Arthropoda > Insecta > Lepidoptera > Lycaenidae > Polyommatus > Polyommatus iphigenia. The sequence goes on along the minus strand of OY730177.1, from coordinate 42,039,967 downwards.
AAAAATAATTTTATATATTTAATTGATTCACAGGTACAGTTAAGTACAAAATTAGTTAAGACTGAACCTTCGCCCTGTATTTAACAAGAAATCGTATTCATACAATAAACATTGACTATTGGACTCATGGACTTAGCGAAATGGACTGAGCAACACTTTAATGAAATTGACAACTATCTAGAAAGAGAGAAAATAATCGTGCTACCAATACTTATCTCTGTCTTTTAGGTATCTAGTTTAAGTAGACAAGTGGGGTTAGCCAAGAGAAAAACAGAAAAAGATCTTGGCTCGCCCCCAAGGACAACCATAGGCCGCACGCTCGTTTCGTCTCTCTTACACTTTCCAGTCCGTATTTATATACTTTATAGTTGTATAAGGAATATATTTTAGCGGATAGGGGCTTTGTCCATTTCTCTAAGTCTTAATATAATACATTTGAATTAACATTATGATTACAAGCCGCGAAACTAACGCATGCATCTAAAAATAAGCGATATCGTGGCCTGGCTAAATTTAGTGACACACAAAAAGAAAAGTACTCCGATTCTGCTATGTTAAACTAACATCAATACAGTTTTGATACAGCCTCGTTATAATAAAACTAAGTAGATGACGACCATGTAGCTCCATACGAAATTCCACTCAATCGGTTCAACCGTTTTAAACGTGGCGAGGTAATAGACACACATTTTCGCATTTTTAATATTAGGAAATGTATGGTATTTTCACAATAGACATAACTACCAGTATTTCGACTGCAAAGAAACGGACAGGTTTCAATATGTGTCAAATTCGTCGGGTTTCACTAGGATTATGAACGGAATGTATCTCGCGCTGGCTGATATAATTTATTTTTAAATATTTAAAATAAGGATTTCAAAATTGGATTCTGAAAATTTTAATTGAATGTGCCAAAACACAAACAACAATACGACCAAAGAGGAACACGTCCAGCGAATATGTCAAAGTTTTAAATTCGTAGGTAACAACTGTAACAAGTCAACAACCCTAGCGACGATTTTCGTCATAATACGTCAAATTTAAAAATTTCAACATCAGGTCCAAGTCGGCATACTCTATAATTCTGTCTACTCTGGTATTTTCATTAAAAAAATACGAGACATACACGCGTTCTGATTGATAGAAACTCCAAACATCAGTTTGACGTTTATAATAATACAATTTTAGTGAATAATGGGATCCAGACTGGAACGAAGCCGTATTAATAAATAAAATAAGATAATTCGGGTACATTGCTTAGAAAATATGTTGACAGGCTTTTAGTTAGTGTAAACTATATCGTCTTTATTTAGTCGACTAAATTTAGCCACATTAAGTGCCAACCATACGATCATTCAAGTACAGTTATAGTTGCTATACCGACAAACATTTACAGAAAGTATTGACAAAAATACAACGATAATATTTTTATACTGTTTGCTATATCATAGTAACTTGTCACAAGGAATTTGTTATAGTTCCGGTTAAGTCTTAAGCCCGTATACGTAGGCAAAATTAGCATTGCACAAATTCATACAAATTATTACCAAGCTACTGCGCATTGATTCATTATTTCCGTGATTCAACTCGGATTCAACTTTCAAGGTGAGACCGAACTACACGACACGACACGACGCGACACTTCATGTTCCATACAGTTGACGTTTGTAAAACGCTCCACTGGGCGCTTTTATAATTCTGTTATACGTTATCGTGGACGCCGACTTCCACATGCGCTTTTAATTTTACGCACCGCGGGGGTTTTGTGCGGTTCAGACGAGTGTAGACGTCGTCATGGCCTCTAACGTACACGTTATCGGTTTGCCGCGGACGTCCACGATATTACCGTCACGTACAACATTATTTCAAGCGCCCACTGACGTTTTACAAACGTTGATTCTATGGAACATGAAGTGCCGCGTCGTGTCGTGTCGCTATAGTGCGGTCTCACTGTCAAGCACGACAGCCAATAAACGCCGCTCTAAGCGTTGACCAATAAGCAAGCAGAAATTTTCCGAATCCCAATAAAACGGTGTATGTGAATTGTCCGACGTCTTTTTTGTCATTCTTTTAATGTTCAAAAAAGCTAGCAGTGGCACAACTTCAATACAGTTTTCATCTAAATGCAATATTTCATTTGCAAATATTGTGCATGTTTTACGGTCGCACTTTTCATTTTACTTCAATTTAATCCTTCGATCGTGGATTCTTGGAAATGCTATTGTATTCTATTGTTGTCGCGATCACCGGTGCTCTTATGGGGCTTGAAGGATTAATGAAGAGTTTGACGTGTTATGTATGGGGCTTATCTCAAAATCTCCATTTAGTCACAGTTAAGGTGGTTCGTTTCCCATACAAAAAAACAATCGACATTAATAATTAGCTAATTTCATACTATTACTACATAAATTTATATGCACATCTATTTATTTTGCAATACCATTCCCGCGAAATATATTTAAAATACTTTATTTCACACAGAAATCACATTTTTATTGATTTTTTTATAAAAAGTGACGTTTGTGGCTTATGTCACTTTTTATAAAAAAATCAATAAAAATGTGACTTCTGTGTGAAATAAAGTATTTTAAATATATTTCGCGGGGATGGTATTGCAAAATAAATAGATGTGCATATAAATTTATGTAGTAACAGTATGAAATTAGCTAATTAATGTCGATTGTTTTTTTTTTTTTTTGTATGGGAAAAGTAATTATTATTATTCGTCTCTGGGTGCGGCAGCTAATAGCTGTCACTTGCTATGTTGACTGAAAATTTATGTACCGTTTGGCAAAGCAGCATCATCTATTACCCCCTTTAGTAATAAAATATTTACATAGAAAGTAGCCCAATAACGTATGCTGTCCTTATGTAATACATTAGAAAAGTTATATGACAGACAAGAACGCTTGCAGGTTAATATTTTTATTAGTTCGTATTTGAACGATTCAGGCAAGATGGTTTTGCTTCAGTCAGTGTCATAATGCATTTGTCCGGGTTGTCAAATTTTTATCTCGGATTATAAAGGTACAATTCCGTGCATCGCGATCGATCGCGGTCGTGCACGACCTACGACTGTCGTCGGACGCTCGCGACCATAGTCAACGTATGAAAATGTATGGCACCGCTTCCGAGGCCCGCGACTGACGCGCGCGGCCTACGACTGTCGTAAGCCGCGCGCGATCGTGCCATATAACTTTGACACGGTCGCGCGGGGCCTACGACTGTCGTCGGTCGTGCGCGACTGTCATAACTTCAAGACACGATCGCGCGCGGCTTACGACAGTCGTAGGCCGCGCGCGTCAGTCGCGGGCCTCGGAAGCGGTGCCATACATTTTCATACGTTGACTATGGTCGCGAGCGTCCGACGACAGTCGGACAGGTCGTGTACGACCGCGATCGATCGCGATGCACGGAATTGTACCTTAAATGGCAAGTTTACGAGTCTAAAGTCTTTAAATGGACCTAAAAATATTTTCGAACATTGCCTAAAATTATTTCAAATACATACATAGAAAATAACGTCATAACAAAATAATATTATAAAAGTACCTAATATTTTTTCAATACAATTGAATACATTTTAAATGATAATTTTGTCATTTAGGTTAAATAATCCAGAATTTTCAATATAATATTTATTTCTTACCAGTGCAGTTCTTTGCTCTGCCCTGTTTGATGACTTGAATCAGTTTGATGGTCTGCGCTTCGGGATTATCTAAGAACTCTTCAAGCATCTGGAACAAATATAAGACAATATTATACCAAAATAAGTAAAAAGTTTACCGAGTACAAAAATAGTAAAAGGTTAAACAACAACGTCAGAGGGTTCAAATTTGAACAAAAAGTATTTCGCCCAACGTGGGGCTCGAACCCACGACCCTGAGATTAAGAGTCTCATGCTCTACCGACTGAGCTAGCCGGGCTGTGGTGATCATTGTGAATTTACGGAACAGGTTATTTTAGATAGATTAAATGTAAAAATTGTTTTATTTCGTTGTTTGTTAAGATAACCTTCGCCATTTGCTATCAATAAAAAATGGCAAAGCAGTAAATAATATAAAACATTAATATTCATGGGCAAAAATATCCATACTTATTTAAATACATGTTAATTTAGAAAATAAATATTTGCTTTTAGACAATCACCGAAAACGCGGCTCGCGATAGAAATCTATTAAGGCGACGCCTTGATAATTTGGCTGTAGCGATATCGATTTTTCTCAGCAAGGACTAAAGCTAAGAAATTAAAGTTCATTGTCAGTATTCATCATGTCTTTGTCTTTGAATTACCCATAGCATAACACGATTAGTCAACTTTTATAACACAGAATAATCAATCAAAAAGACCTCTGTAAAAAAAGGGAATCCTATTTTGCCAACAGAGGAGAGTGATTTGAGCTTCCATTTGTACATAGATTGGTTCAAGCATACACTTTAATTTGCCCATAGCTTATATGAAATGTATTTATGGTTTTTAAATTACGCGACAAAAACCATTTTGTCGCTTACGCCCTTTCCATTTTTTGCTGTTCAATTGCTTGTTTTCTATGACAGGCCGGGCCGGCCTCTCATAGAAAATAAGCAATCTAAAACGTATCTAACACGGTTTTTTACTTTAACGCGGCGTCACCTTAATGCGTGATAACTTTCGAGCGGGTTCCAACAAGTGGCAGTGATCCAACTAGCGCTGCTACTACTACAGTACTACTACTTTTGCTACTATAATGTAAACGGGCACTGAAACTGGAATAGAGTATAGACGCAACGCGAGACATATTATGGTAAAACATCCATTTATTCATTCATAACTAAAATCTAAGGTGCTATTCAAAATCTAAATATAACAGGATTAGGCGCAGCGCAGACGACAGACTATCCGTGACGCACTTTTTGCCTGTGGAAATAGAACCTATGCAATTATATGCGGACTTTTTGCGCGTCGTGTGCGTTACTGCAAATAATTGCATATGTTCTATTTCCCACAGACTAAAAAGTGCGTCACCGATAGTCTGTCGTCTGCGCTGCGACTTACTGCCAACAATAGGCTTAATGACTAATTTTTTTTCTTATTGGTAATTGAAAGACCCTTAAAAAATAGAAACATCACTGAAAGAATGACTCTGATAGCTTAAAAATTCACCAAGATTAGACAATTCAAACATCTCATAAAATAGAGCTGCCCGAAACGCTCCATACAAAGTGATACGAAAGACTGACGTCACTCTTTCGTAGTTTGTACGGATCGGGAGAGAACTTTGTTCGATAGGTATATTAAATATTGCGTTTATGAAAGTGGTTTGATAACAAAAGTTGCTTTTAATTGCATAAGTTATCGAATGGTATACAAATATTAAAAAATTTAATTGAAAAAAAATTCGACTTGATTATCCAACTTTGAAGGCGCATAACAAAAAAAATACAAATGCTATCGAGCTGAAATTTTGGGAACACTTATTTTTTACCGTGATTTCTTTATTTTGTTAACAAAATTCGCTAATCTTTGACCTTGTCATCATCCCTATTGGCCGGCAGCGTGCACAGCGTCTTGATCACGCCCAGCCAGGCAGAGGGCGACGCGACGCGAAATATGTATATCATATACGTCGCGCAGTATTCACCTTCCATGCTCAGCTCGACGGATATAGCGTATAGTCAAGCGTGATATAACATGGACTGCCACAGATAACTCCCAAATCCCAATTCGCATCGCATCGGAAATATCTGCGTTCTACTTTTAAATGATGAGTTTGGAATGGCCTTTGCCGCAGACATTTTCGATGCGATGCTAATTCTCAGTTATGTGTCGGAGCCCTAAGTTACGCAGAACTCACCTCCATGCTGAGCTCGGCGGAGATGGCGGCGGCTGAGGCGGGGTGGTCGGCGAGCGCCACGAGCGTGGGCAGCAGCGCGCGGCTCCGCACCGACGACACCAGCCAGTTCGCCGGCAGCGTGCACAGCGTCTTGATCACGCTCCAACCGGAGCAGATCGTCTCCTGAGAGGATAGATTGGTGTTATATCGCCGAGAAATACCACTTCACATTCTGTATTATGTAGGACTTGCTGCGCCCGAAGGATGGTAAAAGGACTCTGCCTACCAACTGACAATGGGCGGTACTCCAACCGCACCGATTACCGAACTTGGAAAAGCCATACCTTCAGTAACAACATGTAAGGCAGTCTAGGCTTAATAATATGAGAAGCAATGGTAGTAGGCCTGGAGATACTGACACAAAATTCTTGGTCATTTGTACCAGTATGGCGGTTTTACAGGGGTATAATTACGTAAAGGCAAAAAGGAAAATGATGGTCATAGCGCTCACACTGGCAGCCCAAACGCGTGGGCGTTAATCGAACGTGTCGGATAAATAACGAGTGTCGAACAATTTGTTCCACAAAAATGCTTGTATTTTCAGATAGTCGAAAAAAAATAAGTAGGCGAAAGCGTAATGCCATACTTGTCGGGTGCGGCTTACAGCTCGTCGTACCGACGCGAATACGTTAATTTTAATAAAAAAATTGAACCATTTGTACCAGGCTAATTTTTGCATAGCTAATCATCGTCGAGTAGCCATTCATTCACGGGCTGTAAGCCGCACCCGACAAGTATGGCATTACGCTTTCGCCTACTTATTTTTTTTCGACTATCTGAAAATACAAGCATTTTTGTGGAACAAATCGTTCGACACTCGTTATTTATCCGACACGTTCGATTAACGCCCACGCGTTTGGGCTGCCAGTGTGAGCGCTATGACCATCATTTTCCTTTTTGCCTTTACGTAATTATACCCCTGTAAAACCGCCGTACTGGTACAAATGACCAAGAATTTTGTGTCAGTATCTCCAGGCCTATAGGCTGGATCTGTATTCAGTGATATGTACAGAAAATCTGTTAGTTACTATCTGCAACACAATGACTATACACATAATCTTGGGTAAAAAATTGTATTTGAAAAACAGTAGGTTCAAGCCTGGAAATATTGAGTATTCGTTTTATAATCATGTATAGTATATACCTATTCATTATCCGTCCCAAGTTGTCAATTGTCATCAACTCATCACCATCATAACAATATTAACGTACATAATTAATGAAGCACTCAAATCGTCACTCTAGCACCTAATCATAATTTACCTAAAGTCACTTGTTACCCATGTGTTCTTTGTAGTCATTACCCGAAGAATACAGCATTAACTATTCATAGTAATGGTCATTCCCCTTACAAAGACAAGAAACAATAATGGCCCTAGAATGTTTCCTTGAGTGACCCCCGCTAAAACACCTGCGTCCGTGGGAAAACAATTCACTTTGCCGAGGAAAGATGTCCCATTTGGTAGAATACTTAAGCAGCTTTTAAGTAGCCATAGACAGAATTTACGGTATACATTAGCCGCTATGTAGGTGTTAAATATCTGATTACTAATTGACTATTTGTAAGCTTTCGATACGGTTATGTTCATGTTAGGTTAAGTATACGTTGTGATTACGGCGGAGAAAATACAATTCGATTCTTACATATTATTATATTTTAATTTTATAATTGCTGCCTCGTTACTTTTATAAATTAATGGACATTGAATTAACTAAGCAATAACATTTTGTACGCGATTACGCAATTTAGAAGAACCATACACGGTTATTCCTTTTTAACGGGCAAAACACACAAGCAATCCAGCCTACATCAAGACGTCTTCCGGTTGTGTCATCTAGCAACACAGAAAGGCTTGCAACACCGGACTTCCTTCGACTTGACACTTCCTTCAATGAAACCACCCCGGCCGGGGTGCAACATCTATCTTCAAAAACGTAATAATTTTATTTTTTATATTCTTTTTACATCTAAATATACAGTCCGCAAAGCAATAAGTGATAAGTTTGAGTGACACACAAACACATTTAGTTCACGTATTTCCGTCATAACGTTACATTGACAAAATATATGATATATTTTGCCATAGGCCTTTTAATTTTTTAATTTCAACATTATTTTTATAATTTTATCCTAGGAGGTAAGGCTAAAGGCTAAAGGTAAGTAAAAATCTCTATCCGTTACCTTTAGTTTAGACATTTTTATTTGGCCCTGTCATACGTAACTTATTCATCATTAATAGATTTAGAACATAAATATCCTGCAACTTTGATATTGAAAATGGTTTTTTTTTTCATTTATATCCCTTGGTATCTAATAATGTAGACATTAATACCCTTGTTTACGAGGTGTAAAACACTAAGCGATTCACAAGGTGTCACCAATATCCTTGTACGTTACTTTCCCATGCGGGTGCGGACATGGTCAGTCCACCTGTGTTTTTTTAACGGCTCATTAAAAAAATACTTGACAAGTGTCTACATAATGAAGACACTTATCTTGTTAGAATGAATTTGTGTCGTCCACATAGTACCTATATTTTTAAACTAAAAGCGAAAGTAACAGGAAAACGTGCTAGAATTTTTTTTTTTCTAAATTTTTGAGCAAGTGGCGAAAGCTTCTGAGCGTGAATGTTTGTTACTTCTTCAAGTTAAACCCATCAACTCCCAAGCGGCACTTGGGTGCCGCATAAGAATTTAATATCTATTGTGTCTGCGATTCCCACGAAAAACTAACTAAACAAAAAAAACACATAGGCTACGTTTTACTAACCGAAAATATCGCAATTTATTTTCCCTAATAAGCCGCGGATAACACCGAGGGGCCCAGCTAGTAATACCTCAACGTATTGTAGTATCCTCTTTTCAAATCATTAAAATAAAATCCCTGATAATAATGTTACTACAAAAAAAAATTGTTACCTGTAGTTGTGGATTGTTGACGACCACGAATCCCACCAACACGATGAGGTCCAGTACCATCGTCTCCGACAGCTTCTGGTCCAGTCGGGGGTTTTGGAGCTCACTTACTATACACAAAAGTTTTTGGCTTAATATCCTGCTAAGTTTTATTAAATATTAATATGAATGTCTGGAATTATGGATGGATGATTTTTTTTTTATTATTTTTTTTCTTATTTTTTTTTTACGGAAAAATAAATTAAGTAGGTAATCTTATTAAGGTATGGCCCCAGTCGGTCAATTTTGTTGTAAGCTCAGAATCGTCAAAGGGAAAATTTATAGTTTTTCCATATATAATAAACATTAGTTAGTTGCAGTGAATAGGTTAGTTAAAAATGTAATATGAGAAACAACTCTAACGAGATATTATATTCAGGTTCTTCACTGATCAGTGATGATGATGTGAGTATGTAAATGAGCTTACATTTTCTTGGCGCTTCCTTTTCGTTGGGCGCATGTTGCGAGAGAAGTCTTGCCACAGCTGCTCGGAACTCCAGCGGCCATCTACCTTCCCCGAATGCTTCCTGAGAACAAACATCATAATTTCATTTGCTCGCCTTTTGAACAATTTTATTTATACTAAAGAAAAACTTTTCAAATTTTGCCAAACATGTGTCTACAAAACCTCCAATCCAAAGACCCCATTAAATCAACTCCTAAGAGAGACCACTTCATCCAACGATGCGACTAAAGTAGCGGAAACCAAATCTTACATGGGGTAAAGTTTAGGAGATGGGGTCAGAAATCTGTTCAACATTGCGTACCTCACGCGCGCTGGTCACGCAACGGCGGGATTTGAGCCACGCTCCGGAGATTACACAAATAAATTACCAAGAGGAAAACTTCGGATGCTTCTCTTGAGTTCTTATTGAATTGAGATACTGTTAAGAGTCCGTATACGAAATTTTGCCGATAACTATGAAATTGCAAAGGTTCGCTACAGAAATATTATTAGGTTTTTTTCCCCATATTAGATTTAAAAAAATATATATTAATTATTAGATTTAAAATATATTTAAGCGCGGAAAGCCGACTCGAGCCTTGCGGCGAGTAATATAATGTGAGATTTAGGTTGTTTTGAATCGTGTTTTTTGGCACAATTTGTTTTTTTTTCTTTTTTCTCGAATTGGATAGAATTTTATCTATAGATTATTTCTGTCGTTTTCTTTTTATGAATTACAGCTCCAAGTTGCCGAAATTAACAGCAATTCTTTGCCCATTTTCTCTAAAATTTTGCCGAGTTACATATTTTTTTACTCAGCTATTTCATATTAAAGTGGTAAAAAGTAATTCCAACATTGTATAGACGACTTTCTCAACAGTACATTGTATTTTTTTCATACTGTTAAGACGTCAATACAATCCATAAACAGGTGATATTCTAAACCTTTTACAGCAAAAATCACAAAACTGTTGCGGGTTTGAGTTGGATTATTTAAAAATACTTAAAAAACAAAAAAAATTAGCTCCAACATTAGATTATAATTGAAATGATCTTACATGTTGTGCATTAAAACTTATAGAAATACTGTATTTTAACTGTTAAATCACGTCTGTAAAATCAGCGAAATCGGCAAATTTCGTATACGGACTCTTAAGATCAAGAAAGAATCGTATTATATATTAATTGGTCGCTGTTTAGCATTTGTATAATAACCCACAAAACATTTTTGTTGAGTTTTGAATACAGTCTTGTTCTAAAATATGATCTGAAGAACATGATTGCATTCATAACTCAATACCTAATTTTTTTACACAAAATAATGCTTAACAGCGTCCAATTATGAGAAAAGAATAAAAAATGATTCAGATAAAAATAAAGCAAACAATATAAGATATATATAAGACACGTCATATATGTACGAGGGCTGCTATTTATGTATCCGGAACTGGCTACTTACAAGAACAATATTTAAAAAGTAATTACAACATTTGAAAATAGAACTCTTTGGTTGAAGAATACATTTTGTTTCATGTGACTGTCAATTATTTTTCCATTGTGGCGTCATTTTGAAAATTGCGTGTCTTCATTTACCATGGATTTAACGCGTGAACATTTTCGTGCAATGATTTACTACGATTTTCGGCGTGGGCTAAATCAACAACAGTGCTTTATTCAACTCACCGCAACTTTTGGAGATGAAGCACCATCAAAAACCACTGTTTATCACTGGTACAGTGAGTTTAATCGTGGGCGGTCTATGCTCACGGATGAAAATAAAGAAGGTCGCCCAAATACAGCTGTTGTCCCACAAAATATAGATGCTGTGCGGGAACTAATAATGCGTGATCGTCATGTTACATATCGCGAGATAGAGGCGTCCTTAGGCATAAGTATGACGAGCATACATAAGATATTACACGAACATTTGGCTGTAAAAAAAATATGTTCGCGTTGGATTCCGCACAACTTGACAATCGATCAAAAACGGGCTCGTGTCGATTGGTGCAAAAAAATGATAAAAAAATACAACCGTGGTACGTCAAAAGCCGTTTATAATATCTACACAGGTGATGAATCTTGGATCTAAGCATATGACCCCGAAACCAAACAACAGTCAACGGTGTGGGTGTTCCAAGATGAGCCGAAACCAACAAAAGTTACTCGTGCAAAAAGTACTTTGAAGTAAATGGTCGCCTGTTTTTTTGGAATTAATGGACATGTGGCTACAGTGCCATTAGAGAATCGTAAAACGGTTAATTCTGAATGGTATACGACCATTTGTTTACCAGAAGTCTTTGAAGAAATAAGAAAGGACAACCGACAACGCAGAATCATATTACATCACGACAATGCTAGCTGTCACACCTCAGCTGAAACAACTCAGTTTTTGGAGGGTCAAAAGATCGAATTGACTGGTCATCCGCCGTACAGCCCTGATTTGGCACCTAACGATTTCTTTTTATTTCCATACGCGAAGAACAAATTACGTGGTCAACGTTTTTCGAGCCGCGAAGAGGCTGTTGATACGTTCAAAATGCACGTTTTGGAGATACCTCAATCAGAATGGAAAAAGTGCTATGAAAATTGGTTCCAGCGTATGCAAAAGTGTGTCGATCATCGCGGCGAATATTTTGAAAAGCAATAAAACCATATTAAATGATATATGTTTGTTTCTTTTTTTAATTCCGGATACATAAATAGCAGCCCTCGTAAATAATAAAATAAATTACTTTCTATCTAACGTAGGAGACAAGTATTTCAACTGCGTATGTTCACAAGACGTATTAATCCTTCGATCGCGGATTCTTGGAAATGTTATTGAATTCTATTGTTGTCGCGGTCACCGGTGCTCTTATGGGGCTTGAAGGATTAAATTAGGCATTATCAGATCGCGAAGAATTACTGTCGTATAGTGTATACAAGCCTACTTAAAATGTATTCGAGCACGATAATCCGTAACACTATATTCGATTGTAATCACAATGAAGACCACATGTACCATCAATCATTATTAATTTTCCCCCCAAAATCGAAAACCACATCTGCGACCGCGGCTAATAAACTTATAATCGTGTTTATTATCTATTACAGCCCACCATAGACAAGGCAAACAAACAGTAGCCCCATGGGTCCGCAATTATTCATGCCGGGCTCCGCGCAACATCAAAGTTCGGAGAGGTGTCCCACAGGGACCTATTCTTTGTTTGATTTTTATTATTATTTCATTTTATATTTACATACCCTTAGTTTTGCTTTGAAGATGTTTGCTAATGTTATGATTAGTGATAGAATATTTTAATTTGCTACGTAAATAGATGTTGGGGTCTATTTGCTTTTCTTATTGGAGGTTCCGAAAGCAAAGTAAATATATGAAGCAGTGGCAACTAATATTTCGCTACTTTTATACTGCGTGTACTAGTGTAGCACTAATTTTATGGCTAGCTGAGAGCCAGCTAGTAGCTACAATACCATTTAAGGAAAGTGAACAGTAACCAATTTCATAATTTCCAATAAACCATTCACATCAAATAGCCTGTGGTCTATTGTAACCCTTGTCATCAGTAATTTTAAATACTATATAATATTCCCATCGTTTGTTCTTTCTTTCCCACAATTATGTGGATATCGATTACGGGTTGGCGAATATCGATGTCTCGGGTGATGTCAACTCGCAGTGACAGCCCTGACATCTGTCACAATAGGGTGCGCCACCCTATCGCTTTCTCCTGTTACTACTCCCTCTGTTTCCATATCACTCGCTAAAATCACTAAATTGATTATGAATTTCATTTCGTACCAGGCCTTCGGCGCATCGGCGCACCTCTAAGTCTAAAATCTGACACTTATGGCTACGACTTTGGGACTACTTTTATGGAAACCAAGAGGCAAAATAACTATGAACGGAGTGTAGCTTTTACACGTGCGGTATATTAAGGAAAACCAGTAGGCAACTTAATAATTTTTAATTGCAACAAGCGTGATACGTGATGGCCAATAATATTATGTAAAATATATATAAACATGATAAAATTAATTAGACATGCCGGAAACTGTAAGGTACTTTTTTATGAGGTCACAAAAATTTTAATTAGTTTTTTAGAATTACAATTAACATATCAAGCCCCATTAGAGCACCGGTGGTCGCGACAACACACACAAAAGTAGCATAACAATAGATTTCCAAGAATCCGCGATCGAAGGATTAATACTAAAAATGCAAAATTAATTAGTTTGTCTGTAGGAATAAGAAGTAACAATCTTTCCAGGCTTAATTCGCTGAACCAATTTGGATGTAACTCGGTATGGAGTTACTTTGAGTCTCGGCCTCGGGACTTAACTTGTATTTCCATACTACATAATATGGATTCATCATCATCATCATCATATCAGCTTATATTCGTCCACTGCTGGACATAGGCCTCTCTCAATGAACGCCAAGATGACCGATCTCCTGCTACTCGCATCCAACATGGACCCGCAACTGAACGGAGATCGTCGCCCACCTAGTTGGAGGTAGACCTACACCCCGATTTCCCAGCCTTGGTCTCCATTCCAGAGTAAGTTTACTCCAGCGATCGTCTGGATATGGAATACATAGTTTTAATTTGAACAAAATATGAGATACGGACAAAATCTACTATTAAATAATAATTATTACGGAATTTGGATTAGCTAATATAACCTCTTCCTATTCGGAAGTCGGTTAAAAACTTGCAGAAGTATATAGACCCTCATATTATGTATAGACTAACAATCGTTATTCGTATATCAATAGTCACTCGTATAGTTTGTACTAGTATACAAAAAGCTGCGTACAGATCCGTCTATCACGAGACAATAGGTAGACAGTAGACAGTGAGTAACATAACAGACCCTTCGGTCCCTCAGGAGTGTCACAGATACGCACATACAATGGGGATGTTTGTTCGTTACTTGAGGACTCTGTTGATACATGTATTGAGTAACATCATCATCATAATAGGCCTAAAATTGTGCATAACTGATGTAAAGACTTCAACTTTTAAATTCTAATTTAAAATACATACATTATTTTATACTAGAAGACACCCGCAACTCCGTTGCGCCAAAACTAGTTTATCGCTCGGGAACCGTACATTTTTCAGGGACAAAAAGTATCGTATGTCTTTTCCCGGGGCTCAAAGCATCTCCATATCAAATTTCAGCAAAATCGGTTAAGCGGTTTGGGCGTGAAGAGAACAGACAGACACACTTTCGCATTTATAATATTAGTATGGATATGGATTGATAATAGGGGACAGGTTTTCGGGACCTGATTCTAAAGCTTGCGTCTTGCAAGTGAAGTTGCAAATGATGTATTTGGGTGCTAGCAAAATATCTGCCTATCATAATATAAACCTAGCCTATACCTTTAATAATGTAACCACAAAAATCCAAATCAAATTGAAATCGTAGTTATTGGAAGTTTGCACTAATGAAATGCACACAAGACACAAAATCAAATGCCATTAGTATCGAGTTAGATCGACGTCGACGTTAGATCGGCAAACAGAATCCCGCAGTAATATATTTGTGATGAGATCCGCAAACACCGCGAGAGATGAGACCGCATATCGATAAATAATCGATGTGAATTCGAATCATGTATGATGCCGATAAAATTATATAAAGTACAAACGGCGAATCCAGAAACAAAACTTTACATAAAATGTTTAATATGGATGAATTTCTGTGCCATCAGCCTCGTTATTTTGATTAAGTATAGTTTAACTTCTTATAATGCTTATTAAAACTAATTAAAGTAATTTTTTATATCTTAAGAACTAGTTATGTTATCCATAACTTCGTTGTTCATTTCATTGTTGGAACCGCATCTATACCGTAACAAAAACTAGCTTATTCATTCGCCAGACAATATTTCATTTAAAATCGGTTTAACGGTTTGAACGTGACAGATAGACACACTTTTACATTTTATAATATTAGTAGGTATGGACTTTTGCGTATTCAGCACACCATAAGATATTTAAAGAGACATTGAACATTGTAAAGTTCAGCTATATCAGGCTCTACTTTGTTTGGCTTATCCTTTTGTATTTTAGGATATTTTATACTATGCTTGTACCTATATGTAATCTGTGACTATGCGCAAAAATATACGAAAATATCGTCAAAATGAAGAACATTCACATCCCTCAAGCTCGGGGCGGCGTACAGATGATAAATTGGCTTCTTGTCTGTTTCCGAAGCGATTTTAAATTAATTGACCTCCGTAAGTCCGATCACGATCGACCGCAATTCCTGATTGATATTTCCCGAAAACCAGATCAATAACATGGACGTAAAAAAAAAGGTGGACGGAGGCTTATTATACACAGCACTGTGTCTTCAGAGTCGGCCACGCACACATTCTTACGCCTGTCAATTAATGGCCGGACTAGCGTAAGAATGTGTGCGTGCGGACCGTGTACATGCAGTCAGCCTGGCCGACTCTGAGGACACAGTGCTGTGTATGGCGGGACTCCATCGGCCTTTTTTTGTACGTCCATGATCAATAAGATGTATAACATAAATTGTGATCTTATTAATAATTGAGAAATATTTTACAGAAATTGCCTCTACCATGCTCTACTTTAGTGTTTAAAATGTCGGTAAATCTCTTTCCCTTTACACTTATGAAATTATTTGATGCAACAAGATTATAACATTTTAATGTGGTTTTGTATACCTTGTTTGCTACAACATGCCGAAATTAACTTGGCGCCTGCTGCCATAGAGTATCCTTAGATCGAGGTGTCTGCTTGACTTCTGCGTCTTATACCTAATGCTGCTAATGCACACTACATTAAGATCTGTTAAGTTTAAATTTCGAACTCCTTTTTATATTCAGCCAGTAGCAACAATTAATTCGTGGTGGGTATTTGCCGGAGTCTTAATTAAGCGGAGTATCGACGCTCTGTGTGCGCTGCGCAAACATTACTACGAGGGAAGGTTCCCAATGTTTTATTTGCTGCATGTGTTACTTGAGCTATGGCAAGGCTGTGTTCACATCAAACTGGATATCAGCCGCCGACAGTAAGCGAGCGTTACGCAGTTTATGGTATTTCCATACAAATTCGTTCACACCTAACTGACAATATTAATCTATACTATTGAGCTAGTAAACTTGCCCACATTCGGCGGCTGACAGTTTGGTGTGAACACAGGCTTACAAGATTTGAATATAATGAACGTAAGGTATTATTAGTAATTAATTACATCATGTTCATGTCGAACATCACAATTTTATCTTGTTTAGAACATAATACTCGTAATCTGTTACGAACTAGTAAATATAAAGTTTACACGTGCCGTTTTTAAACAGTTACTTCGTTATGCAAGTAACTTAAGAACAATTATTATTAAGAAACTCAAATGTACCTATTAAAAACCTGAGGATAGTAAAAGTAAAGAATCATTATATAACGCAAACGAACAGCAGACAAAACTCCGCGCATGAACTTCAGATGCTCTTCCCTAGCCCTGTTCCTACAGTAAGCTTCAAGAACCCACCTGTAGGATCTCATGGTCCATCTCTGTGATGGTGGCGAAACCGCCGCACTGCTCCAGCGAAGAGCGGACAGACCTCCACTCGGGAACCCTGTTCCTAGAGTAAGCTTCAAGAACCCACCTGCAGGATCTCATGGTCCATTTCCGCGCTGGTTCGCAGCAAGTGCGCCGTTTACGCCACCCGTACGAAACCGCCGCATTGCTCCAGCGACACACCCTGAGCGAACAGCAGACAGAACTCCGAGCGTTTACCCTGTTCCTAGAGTAAGCTTCAAGAACCCACCTGTAGAATCTTATGGTCCATCTCCGCGCTGCCCGCACGAAACCGCCGCACTGCTCCAGCGACGCACCCTGAGCGAACAGCATACAGAACTCCGCGCGTTAACCCTGTTCCTAGAGTAAGCTTCAAGAACCCACCTGTAGAATCTCATGGTCCATCTCCGCGATGGTTCGCAGCAAGTGCGCCGTCCGCGCCGCCCGCACGAACCCGCCGCACTGCTCCAGCGACGCGCCCTGAGCGAACAGCAGACAGAACTCCGCGCGGGAACCGCAGATGCTCTTCCCTAGAGCTGACCGGAGAGCTTGCTTCGCTGACGATCTTTCTGAGCCCTAAAACAAGCAATTTCATTTGTACAAGGCCTGCTATATTTCGTACGAATTTATCTTTGGAAACAAAAGAATCCATCCGTAATGAGTTTGGGTTGCACCAGAGCGGTGTTATAGTTAAGGTTAAGGTTATTATCAAATATTATGGCGTTCATTATTGACTTTAACTAGAGATTTGACAGTTCATTTTACATTTTGTTATAGTTAAAGTTATAGTAAAAGTAAGTTGGTGCAACCCACCCTAAGTCAGCGTATAATGAGCCTTACATAAAGAAGTCGAGTTTGATGTCCCAGAATGCACGCTCCAAGATAGCGATCAATGATTGACCTAAATTACATTTTCGAAAGATTTTATATCAGCTGCAATACCAATTAAAAATTCTAGAATCTATAAACCTTGAAGGCATCATTTAGAGAGGCCAAGTTATAGTAGCGTAAGAGCCAGTGCCCAGTCCACACGGCGCTTTGCGTCAACGTTGCATCGACCCCGCGCTGCCGTTGCGTTGTTTTACATACAAATAACCAAGGTGTTCACACGGCGCGCTGCGTCGTCGCAAGTCGCAACGCACACATGACGGACAGTAGCCCCCGAGATGAAGCAGGAGGGGGTGTTGACGTTAAGACTGCTTCGTAATAACGCTGCGATGGCGCAGCGCCCGTGTGGCCGGCTATGCGCCGAAATGTTTGCGTTGCGACGACGCAACGCAAACGCACCGTGTGGACTGGCTCTAAAGGAACACTTACAACATCAGCGTCACACGGATGGCACAGGTCAGCGCACACGGTCAGCAACGTTTGGATACTCTCGCGGACTTCACCGGCGTTCTCCGCGCGGGTTATACACCCGCTGCCGCAGAGGTAGCTGAAACAAAGTGTCATACTCGTAATGAAGTCTCAAATACAGGTTGCATACTGCATACTCTAGGCTTGCCTCGATAGAATGAGAGACAATGTCGCCAATTAGCCATCTTCAAGGAGTCATGATATGTAAAACTAAGGAAGAAGAAAAGCGTTTGGTATTAAAAATTGATCCAGGACCATTACTCGTTTCAATTAGTCGAATAATATTCTTTTACCTTCCAGATAAATGAGGCATATAATATACTGTTCCATTTATGTCACCTCGACAAAAATCCAGTTATTTAAATTCATACACTTAACAGTAAAAATAATGCAGACCCTTCGCGGTGTGCACTAATTAAAAAAACCCTTTCAGCGCTTGCGGTAACCCTTTCAGCGGAGCGAGCAAATCCGAATGGAAAACAAACACACGCCAACCCTGTTTACACTGATGCAAGCACAACAAACTTGAAAGCCACCGTGTTTTTGTATCATAATCTACTGTTTGTATCTAGAATTTTCCAAATACAAAAATGCCAACTGAAAATTATGCTTTAAAAAGTTCAGGAGTATTAAAAATTCAGTATTTTTGCTTTACAAGTGCCTATGAATGTTGAAGGAATGTCTAAAAACAGAAAGGCTCGCTCATAATAATCTTTTAAAAAGTTTAGTGGACCTTGTTTTTGTCCTTATATTTTAGGAAACAGGCTTCAGAATACGCTAGTCATCGATTTAAATATTTCATTTAGTTTTTTTGTTTTTTATACGAAATTGTATAATACTTCAACAAACTGCTCACTTCTTTAGAGTTACAAAAAAGGATTACTGTTTATAGCAGTATCCAATCACGGATAGGACCAACAAATCCTTCGGATAAGAGCGAAGAAACCCGGTTAAACAATCTGCAAATTAAAAGAAACACGGTACTAGCCCTCTTCCAATTATAACTGAGCCAATATTTAGTTTGGACGGTCGATATCTCGAGCACGCTCATCCGGGCTTCTGCGCATCCACCGCTTGTCTCATAATTCATAACTCATTACAATGTATACATAAATTCATTGAAAATAATGTGAGAATGTAATTCAAGATATTATGTATAAATGTGTCAAATTTGCAGGCATCCAGACACTTTTTTAATTTTTGTTGTTGATCCCAAAAAAAAAAGAACAACACTCTGTAATGGTAGAGGAACTACAAAAAAGGTGCAGCTGTCTTGAGATAGAAAACCTTCGACCATTGGGAGATATTAAAATCCGTTAACCTGTCTCGTAAAGCATTGCAACTATGTCTTCGAAAGAAAATCAGGACAGTTTAAAGACGTTAGTTTCAGCTCAACCTTTTCAAATATGGATCTCCGGGGTATTTTATTACTCCCGAGTCCCGAAGCGACCACCCGAAGTACCTTTATTAGTTTTGGAACCGTTTTTACTGAAGTTCGTTACATTAGTTGCCAACATTCTTGGCTACAGAAACATTTCCATTAAGATTACACTAACCGTCCAATATGAAATAATTATCTAAAATTACATTTCGTCTCCGCTTACAAAAATGACGCCAATGAACCTAACTGGGGCCACAGCTACAAATATTTAAGATAACACTATCTTAACCCGTCGCAAAGCTAGGAGGTCCACTACCATCGTTAAACATACCAGCCAGCATTCGTTTTCGGTTAAAATGAGCTTTAAAGCATATAGAAATAGAGACCAAGATTTAAAATATGGGGAAATTAATTCTTTGCACCGGAACACCAATAAGATGACAGAGTGCGCAATTCGAAATTTAAATTCTCGGCGCGCCGAGGCGCCATGTTGGTATTTCATTTCTTTATTTTTTAAGAGTTTTATCAATAACAGAATGTTGTATGTTTTCTTTATAGTTATTATATCTTTTTGATGGGAAGGAGTAAGCTTTGAACATAACGTGTACGACACAACTTTTATCACCTACTGCTTTTAGTAGACAACATATTGAGGACATAATTTAGGGAGAGTAGGTACCTCAACATTTTGAGATTATGAAGAAAATGATGATGTCACGTGGTCGTTAACTTTGAAGCAAGATACGTGGCATGTTTTATCAGAAACTGTGAAAATATTTTGTATGCCATCGTACTGGCAGTTAAATGTTTAAGTTAAACTGAACAGAAAGCTAATGGATAACACACAAAACCAAAATAACACACGAAATTGACAACATTAAGATTAGACAAATAATCTATTTTACATTAATTTGAATTATGGCAAACACAATCGCCATATTGCAGGAATTCAAAATAAAGATAGAGTGCATTCGAGCATCTAACAAGCGCGAATGATTAATGGCTCACGTCCTCCAATCGGATCGCGTTCTAAATTTCGAACTTGCTAATGGAAGACGAGGTAACAGGCGGCGCCTGCGCATAGTTGACATTTGAGTGTTGCAACACTAAAATTTCTCCCAAATATACTGTAAATCAACTGTTTAAATTTATCAATGTAGCAATGATTGTCGCATATTTGTAAACATCATAATATTATATACCTACTAGCTGTCCCGGCAAACGTTGCTTTGCCATAATATAAAGTATTTCGCCCATATTATTTTATTGAAGTGACTAAATAAGTATGTCGCCATGGCAACGTCGATCGCTATCTCGTCGCACAAACAATGATCGCCGTCAGTCTCAGGTTGTAATAATTTACTATTATTTATTCAACAAATGCACTTATCAATATATAAAGTACCCAGTAGCCGATTCTCAGACCTACTGAATATGCATATAAAATTTGGTAAAAATCAGTAAAACCGTTTCGGAGGAGTTCGCGGACTAACATTGTGACACGAGAATTTTATATATAAGATATGTTTTTTTAACTAAATGTTACGAATAGGCAATTATTGATAATGCCTTGATTGGTTAAATAGTTTTCCTAGAGATTAAAATTAATAGTTATATATTCTATACTAATATTATAAAGCGGAAGAGTTTGTTTATTTGTTTGTTTGTTTGAACGCGCTAATCTTAGGAACTACTGTCTGATTAGAAAAAATATTTCAGTGTTAGATAGCGCATTTATCGAGGAAGGCTATATAGGTTATATTTTATCACTCTAAGGGCGATTCACACCGGATCGGCAGCGCCCGGCAGCGGTCGGCAGAGGCGCGGCGGGCCCTTTTAGAAGTTTTCAAGCGATACTAGTAGTTATAAGTATGTAAATAAAGTTTAAAATTATTTCACACTAAAAGTGCTCTTCGCGCCGCTGCCGGCCGCTGCCGATCCGGTGTGAATCGGCCCTAAGACTAATAGGAGCGAAGAAATAGAGAAAAATGTGGAAAAAACGGGGGGACATTATTTGAAAGGGCTTATTTGAACGAGATAATCTCAGGAACCACTAGTCCGATTTGAAAAATTCTTTCAGTGTTAGATAACCCATTTATCGAGGAAGGCTATAAGCTATATTTTATCACGCTAACACTAACAGGAGCGAAGAAATAGAGGTAGATCTGGAAAAGATAAGAAGTAGACAACGTGAAGGATCATATGCTATTTTTTGTGGAATAATTTGACTGTGAAATATCTAAAATACGCGGGCGAAGCCGCGCGGAACGTCTAGTTTTAATATGTATTTCAAACGAAAAATGACTTTCCTTACCGAAAATTATTTATGAGTACAAAATTATTCCAACTTATGCTGGCAACACTGACTCGTCTGAAGAAATTTATAGTTCGTTTAAAATGTTTTCGTTCTTAATTTCAGTTAGATAAACGGGCCGGCTCATTTCGGCGCCTTTATGGTGTGAAATATGGCCTCCCATTAAAAGTCCGTCTGGATTGACGTTAAAATGTCCACGCATCGGTGAACTCCGTAGAGCGTAGACCGTAACTACCAGTTACTTCTACTTTATCAACTTACAAGCAATTATGAAAATTCGTGATAACTGATAAGGCATAGAGTTATTTTATAGCTTGTACTTTACTGATTTGGTGTGTACGTTTTAGGAAAATGATTAGAAATTACATTTTATATTTAACAACAACTAGCTTTCCAAAATTTTTTAAGGGAAAAAAAGAAAACTTCATTTCGCAAAAGAACAAAATCAGTGCCCACTAACTTGTACTTTTCGTTGCAAAATCCAAAATTACACAAAAAATGTGCAAAAGATCTAACAGGAATAATTTGAAATGATTTTACAATAATACGAAAAGGAGCAACAATTTACATTCACTCATAAGATGAAAATGAAGTTAATTCATAGAGCTCTTTCTAAAATGGCCATCTTGCTCTGGCACTTTAAGTGAGACATGTTAATAACTAAAATAGATTTGTTTTGAGACCGCAATGAAATATAATAATAAACTACAGTGAAACGCACATTTGTAACATTTCTTGGCACGCTCGTATGTTGGATTTTTTAAAACTCATTAACAAAGTCCATAAGAGTTGTTTTGCTTACAAATGTCGAAAACCCTATCGAGTTAATGTACCAGACTAGAAATAACATAATACTAACAAAAAAAAGTTTTCTTTTTAACTTGGAACACCGAATAAGAGTATCTGCGCTAGTAATGAATGTTAATACAATTTTACACCCTGAAACATTTTTTATCGTTGAGTCTTAAATGATCTGCCTGTAAGCCTGTATAGAACACAAAAATTTTAATTATTTCTAAAATCTGTGAATGCCTTCCGCCAGTTCTGGAACGGGCCCGTTCGCAACTCTACATTTTCTAAGTAGTGAATGTACAGTAAACAGTTGCGAACATATCGAAGCCACGCGAATTTAATGGCAATTTATCTTCAAAACTTAGGCCAATATATATATATATATATATATATATATATATATATATATATATATATATATATATATATATATATATATATATATATATATATATATATCATTTGTATATAAAAGGCACTTCTTTACACTACCTACTGAAATCTAAATGGATACATCAATTGTCGCCTCACATTTGGCCATTTCCAATGTAACAGCCAACAGGTGTTCATATCATAACAGCGAACCAATAAAAGAGCATTAGGCGGGCGTGATCAGAATGCCGATTGAGACATCAAATTTATTTCACTTTAATACACGCAAATGAAAATGCTAATGTAATCTAAACATTTCACCCTCGCAAAGGGTTCACGCTTGGATTTGTATAACTATTAAACAACAATATATTCGTATGCCATTTATGATTTTAATTTTTAAATTTCGTTCGTGGTCGTTCGTTTGGTGGTTTTTATTGAAAACCCGATATCAAACGAACACAAAACCGCGATGAGGCACCGCACCGTCAAAATCAATGAGAAAAATATTCAATTTTGAATTTAATCATAAATATTTTTATAAATAAAAAGATCCGTTCATTTTGGAAATATTCAAAGTTATTTTTCGTGTTACCCTACCTCTACAAAACTAGGGCAAATTCTGGAAAACCGTACGGATGGGGAACCTAACATAGAAAGGATATTGGGGAGAACTTGTCCGGAATAAGAACTAGCTAAACAGAAAAATATAAAAATAAAATCTTCTTTTATATGGTTGAAATTGACTTTAGTGACTTGAGTAGAGAGCCTCCTATAAATGAGAATCGTTTTTCTACCCAAACATCTTTTTGTTAGCATTAATTACAACATGTACAAAGAATAATTCGATGGCCCCAACGAATAAACGTGCAAGAGCTCTTACCCAAAAAATTTTTTTTTGATTTTCTGTTTGCATGGATTATGAATTTGATACACCTATGTATTTTTTTTTTTTAATTTTTTTGACTGAAAATAACTATTTTATAGCAATGTAAACCTTTATTGAACGGAAAAAAATAATAACATATATCACATTAATAATAAAACATGCGCTTATTGCAGATTATTTGTTTATTTCAGTTCACCAGAATAAACGTGTTAAAACAATCTGGCGCTCGTGTCTATCTTTTCCTTTGGGTTATAACTCTTGCACGGTTATTCGTGTAAAAATGCAAGCGACTTCTACCACTCATGCCTCATTGCAGATGGCGAAACTTCGAATGTAATAATCACAGCTATTCTATTATCTTTTACTAACTTCTCTTGTCTTTTCTGCTTTTGTAAAGGTTATTCGAAGAGCTATTGTAAAGTTTATCACAAGAGCTGCTGGTGAGTTGCCGGTCTTTTTAAAAGGGAATACGCTCTCTCCTTGAAGGTTTGCAGGTCGTACAGGTCCGGAAATACTGCTGGTGACAGTTCATTCAAAATTTTACAGTGCGTGACAGAAAGTTACGCGAAAAAAACACGGTGGAAGACTGCCACTCATCAAGGTTATGAGGATGGTATATTTTTAACGTGGAATGATGGCGAAAAGTTGCAGGAGGTATGATTCCGAACAATTCCTCAGAGCATTCCCCGTGATAGAACCGATTGAGGATGCAGAGTGAAGCTATTTACATCTCGGCGTAATTTCAAGGGGTCCAGCCAGTTTGAAACACTATGGCAGTCAACAATTCGAGTGGCCCTTCGTTGGATACAATCAAAAGGGATTTGTTGGTATTTTGGGGTCCCTGCCCAGATATGAGAACAATATTCCATATGAGGCCGAACCTGCATCTTGTAGAGTTGGTCTAGACTGAAATACTGTCTCATCCTGTCAAGAACAGAATCAGAAAAGTATCGTCTACCCCATTCAGAGAATTTCTCCTGTGAATTCTCTATTTTAGACATAAGTTCGTTTGTACTCTCGATGACATTTAGTTTAGCCGAGAAATATGGTGGAAGCCGGTAGATAGGGCATCACCTGTACTATCATTCGCATAGCAATAAATGCAATTGGAATGTAACATGTCATTGAGTAGCGCTTTGAGCCAAACCCGATCAAAGCCTTCGCAATGTCCAAACTAACAGCCAATGCCTCTCTTCTCCACACAATCACCTGAGCCCAACGATGAGTTTGGTTCGCCAAGAGATAACTAGCCAAGCGACCCATACTGTTTGTCGTGTTTGTCGCTTTGTAATGTCTGGCCGCCCAAGTATCGAAAGAGCTGATAATGGATTCCATTATCTTCGAGATGACGGAAGTTTTAGCAATTGGTCTGTAGTTGGAAGGATTTGAGCGGTCACCTTTTTTTGGGGATGGGATAGAGTACACTAAGGCTGTCTTCTAAGAAGCCGGGACAATGTCAGAAGAGTAGGAGAACCAAAAACGATGCGTTAAGACCAGATCCAACTCTGGAGCACACTTTTTCAACACAATAGGAGGGATTCCGTCAGGCCCACTCGACTTTTGGATATCAAGGGCACGCAGAGCTATTTACACTGAGCGCTGATGTAACCCAATATCCGACATGATGCCCCTGCATCGTGGTATGGTCGGCGGTTTTTATCCCAAGGTCATCAAGGGTCGAGTTTGACGCAAGGAGCTTACCCAGAAGATCGTCTTTGTATTTTGCGTCGTGGGCCAACGATCCATTTCCTACTTGTAGGGATGGTAGGATGGCTTTCAAAAATACCCTTCAATAGCTTAGGCCAGAGACCAGAATTCACGGGTTCCCAAAGGAAGGCACTCAAGTCTCTCACCAATACTATTGACGTGCTGTTTCTTTGCCCGATTGATCTCCCTCTTGAAGGATCTATAGGCAAGGTTGTACTCCATTTTATATGTATGTGCGCGAGGTAGGTCAATATTTATCAATAACAACTAATATTGGCTAACTAGACGTTCCACGCGGCCTCGCCCGCATAAATGAGAAATTTTACCGAAACTGTACATTTTCCCGCAAAAAATAGCCTATGTTCTTTCACATCATGGTCTACTCTACATCTG
Organism: Polyommatus iphigenia; assembly: GCA_963422495.1. Classification (NCBI taxonomy): domain Eukaryota; kingdom Metazoa; phylum Arthropoda; class Insecta; order Lepidoptera; family Lycaenidae; genus Polyommatus; species Polyommatus iphigenia. Next base: position 42,013,927 of record OY730177.1, on the reverse strand, counting down.
TGCCAAATAACTTAAAAATTCATCCAGTAGTTCGCGAGATAAACGCCTTCAAATAATTTTCCTGGCTTTGTCTACATTTACCTATGTTTCTTCGCTTCTATCCGTCTTAGAGTGATAATTTATAGTTTATAGCCTTCCTCGATAAATTAACCATTTAACAACGAAAGAATTCTTCAAATCGGACCAGTAGTTCCTAAGATTGGCGCGTTCAAACAAACAAACTTTTCTACTTTATAATATTAGTATAGATTTACATTTTATACCATACACTAATAAGGTCGTATTTCATACATAATGAATCAACTTTTTAACACTAATATACGGGCTTTTATCTTTACAAACATGTAAAAGCAACAAAATATACAAGAATAAGCGTGTAAATGACCAGAACATGGCTCAGGAGGAAAAAAATATACGTGGAATAACCGTGCAAAATTTCACTGCACTTGTTAAAACTTCATTTATGACACGAATAAACGTGCATTGATACAATAGTGTTAACAAGTCACATATTATTCACTAGAATAATAATTTTATATGGTTTTTCTTAAATATGTAGTAAACCGTTAATATTTGATTTTTAATAAATATATGAGCTGAAAGATATCTTTTTTTATCTTTAATTTGATTATACATCATATTTGTCTATTTATTATGTAGTTAAAGTTATGTGGTTCCAAACGTTTTTTTGTCTTCCTGAAAATTTGTCTTTTTTCGATTGCACGTTTATTCGTTGGGGCCATCGAATTATTTTAGTGATTTTTTACACATTGTATCGGGTTTAGTACCTTAACAAGTCTCCTATATTTCGATTGGTAATAAACATGTTTTGCCTTCAGATCTAAATTCAAAATACGTGACATATTTACATACGAGAAGTAGGCGGGGGTTCCGTAATCCGGGTAAGTAATTCTCTCTGTGTAAGTAATGCGTTGATAAATGAAATTAAATCGCACAAACAAGTGCATTCGCCCCGCGGCTCCCCTTTCATTCAGCCTCTTGTAAAGGCATAGGGATGTGCCAACGTCACACCTTGTAGTCGATACGATAAACAAAATATTAAGTATAATGGAAAAAGTTGTATACAATATGTACACTGTATCCAATATAAGTCAAGTGAGTACCGTATCTTTATAAAAGACTAGCTGTTGCCCACGACTTCGTCCGCGTTAACATAGTATAATAACAAAGACGGATAGTTTTCCCCTATTCACCCCATTGGGGGTAGAATTACCAGAAACGCTTAAATACGTATCCATTCATTTTTAATCAGTAGCACAAAAATAAAGTTTCATGTTTCTAACTCAAGAAATGACGGACTTTCATTCAAACTTTCAACCCCAATTTCACCCCCTTGGGGGTAGTATTTCCAAAAACGCTTAAATACCTATCCATTCATATTTAATCAGCAGTCCAAAAATAAACTTTCATGTTTCTAACTTAAGAAATGACGGACTTTCATTTAAATTTTCAACCCCTATTTCACCCCCTTGGGGGTAGATTTTCCAAAAACGCTTAAACATGTATCCAATCATTTTTAATCAGTAGCCCAAACATAAAATTTCATGTTTCTAACTCAAGAAGTAACGGACTTTCATTCAAACTTTCAACCCCAATTTCACCCCCTTGGGGGTAGAATTTCCAAAAACGCTTAAATACGTATCCATTCATTTTTAATCAGTAACCCAAAAATAAAGTTTCATGTTTCTAACTCAAGAAATGGCGGACTTTCATTCAAAGTTTCAACCCCTATTTCACCCCCTTTGGGTAAAATTTTCAAAATTCCTTCCTTAGTGGGTGTCTACTTAATAAAACGACCCTACTCACCAAAACTTTAACAGTTTTTGCTCAGCGATGATGAATCAGTCAGTCAGTCAGGACATGTAATTTTATAAGTATAGATTTTAATCATAAAGTTTTATTTTTTCCAAATCTATGATTTTCCTGCGGCTTTTCCAGCGTGATACGTACCTTCGACACGATATTATGGAATAGCTAGCTAGTAGTTTTAAAATTTGTATCAGCTCTCAATTGTATTACATAAGAAAAAATATTGCTGAACTTTTTTCATTTTTTAGTATTTAATTAATCCGTAGAGCTCTTTTTAAACTATCTTACAATAATAAAAGCAACGGTTAACCTGGAGATACAAGGAGAGCTAGTTAGCTCTCGATAGTTATCGATAACCGACAACACTAAAGTTCGCAAAAAGCACATCGTATCTCGACATGTGCACGTCAATCTGTCGCTACTACTTCGCTCTCCAGGATCACTTCTATCCCTTTCTAACTGCTTTCACAACACCGCCATCTCTTTCCCACACCCTACGCATTTCCCTACTGTCGCGACTACTTAACGGCGCAACAACAATCGCTTGTCGCATTCTATAGAGTTGTTTTCGACTGTCCGATTTTGTTAAGGGGTCAAAAAAGTCGACACGGCGCACTTCATTTGATTACAGGTCACATGACCCATTTTGCTGCCATGTGTCATCCCAATTGCGCAAGCCCCAGTCAAGACTAATATTTATTTATTATATCTGTTACTGTTCGGTGCAAGTGAGCCGCACCTCCTCGAATTTAATTTGACATTTATTTTTTTTAATCGTAAATGCAAACTTCAGAGTGCAATTATAGTGTTAGTTATTTATGTAGGTAAGAAAGGCTTACCTTTCCTAAAAAGACTATACATACGTATATACTAAAATTGTACGTGTTTTGCTTACAAGAAACACAGCGGTACTTAACATTCTACCCGTGTCAATAAGTCGATATACATTATTTCTGAAACCACAAAAAACTTCCCCCGCAGCATCAGAGAAGGGATAATGTTATTTACGTCCTTTTCATCCCGGGTAAAATGGGGACAGTAAATCCGTAAATTGTTTATGAGGATATAACGAGAAAATCCCGTAAATAACATCAGCATATTTTGAACAAGTAGAGATTTGACTTTAACGTTTTATATTCTATGAGATATAAGATAAAATAATAATATTATATTATGTTATAGTACATGTAGATACAGATGGCTTACAAAGTGTGGTAAGAGGTAAGGTTATGTCAAGCCCAAGATCACGACCAAAATTAACTTGACTATAACCCGAACAAATAAGGTAAGTCCGCCATCTGATTGTTAATCAATATTTAGTACTTATTGATGAGAAACAAACTCTATAAAAAACTTATTGGTTTCCCTGCTTATACAGATTGTATAACCTGTGCCTTAACAATCAAAATCTTAAACCACCTACAAACCTTCGGCACTCCTACCCCTATCAAACACAACGCAACCGTTTTTAGTGCTGAAAACTCTTCCTGTTTTCACGCCCGTTTCTCCATTATCAGGTGATCCTTATGCTCGTTTTCTGATCTTCCACGATCCTAACAATCCTATAGCGAGGGTGCAAATCTGGCGCTAAGTGCCGTGAGAGAGCGCACGTGGACTTAACACTGTGCCGTGAGACGACACCGCTTGCTGCTCAATTGGGGGTAAAATATACAACTCTGTATTAGTTGTGTTAAAAATACATCACGTTGAAAATACATGTTTATTAGTTAGGAATTAGGAGATAGTTACAGTTGAAACTATCACTGACATAAGTTATAATCAGTGTATCTCTTGAAAGTAATCTTTTAGTTCAATAGTAAAGAAAAGGAAGGACGTTAATAAGCTTTTTCTTGGGGCTTCGTCTGCGTGAAATACGTTAGTATTTGATTTTCTTTTGAACCTAGTGGATGCCTAAATCATACGAGAAACACTTTTGCGACATATCAAGTTTGCAACTTTAAGGGCCTGGTTATCTACCAAACAAAATTTGCAACCAAAAATTTAAAAAATCTTATTAGATCATGTTAAAGAGTTATTTCCTACTATGATAATTTTTCGATCGTTAAAGATGATTCAACGTGGGTAGCATAAAAATCCAGCAATCTCTTTCAAAGCACGTCCCTATATCGCAAAACATCTTAATTATGTGCAGTTTCATTGTGCTCAACACAGTGGGCAAAACAGCCCAGCAGGAGGTGCGCAGTGGGGTCCCAATATGATTGAGTGGCGGTCAGCAAACAGGGGTAGAAGAGGTGTTAACATTTTAAGCTCGTAGGCCTGATAAGAACCCAACACTAATCTTATAAATTATAAGCATAATCTACTAACGCGAAGTGACATCTAGCAGCGTTAAATTAACTTTTCTGTCCCTTTGTCATGAAGTATCCATACTTCCATGCTAATAATATACAAGGTGTAACAAAACTAAGTGATAATTACTTTAGGGTGTGTATGTGTCCCTTATATTAGAGAGTTCACTATGAAAGTAGCAACGCTGAAAGCGCAAAAAAAAATTGCGATTCGTATGGGCAAGCGCTAAAGCGTCATGACTCATGAGAATTCCCCATACGAAAGTGAAAAAAATTTGCTCTTTAAGTTCTGTTACTTTCGCAGTGAACTCTATACAGGCCCACATGGGACCCTAAAGTATTATCACTTAGTTTTGTGACACCCTGTATATGTAACAGTGTGTCTGTCTGTTACCTCCTCACGCCCAAACCGCTAAACCGATTTTGATAACATTGGGTATGGAGATACTTTGTAGTCCCAGAAATAACATAGGATACTTTTTATACCGAAAAAATGGTTTCCACGCAATAAACGAGTTGTAGGCGTCATCTAGCAAGAAATAATTAATAATGAATAAATAGTTGTAAAAACTAAAGCAGCTTCGATTTTTAAATTGGTTTCAGCAATAATTTGAGTATAGTCAATATTTTAGCTCTAATACATTAATAGAAGAACGAAACGACCCTTAAATTTTAAAATCAAATACACAATACTATTGTTATGTATATGTACATACTACATAGTACTCGTTAGTTTAATTATAAGAAAAAGGTCCTGTAAAAACATTTTCAGATGAATTTAGTACTGTGCTAGTAGTCGATAATATTGTAGTTTGTGCGTTATAAGATGATATGGGTGACAGTTCTCATATTCCTTGCTACGGATTTTTTTACAAGAAAACAAAAAATCAAAAATGTGTAATAAATTATATTCCATCTACAAAAAAAAATGTTTCCTATAACTGTAAATGAATAAAAATGAAAAGTTGCTAAATGCTAACTTATTAATATAAAATTATAAATATTAACAGTGAAATAGGAGTATGAAATTATTGATACGAAAATATTTGAAAAATGTCAGATGCATGAAACGGAACTTATGCCGATAGAGATTGACACTGTTGAATCGAAATCAAATCGATAAAAAGGGCGGCCATCTTAAATCGCTAGCGCCACTCTGAAACGTCAGTACGAAATCGATAATTTCGATTGCAATTCCTTTACGAAGTGATTCGATATTTTTAAATTATCGATTAAAATTTTAAGGTAATGAAAACATTTCTTTTGTGTACGTCTTAATTCGCACCCCGTTGTGATGCACAGGGCGCTTTTGTGCGTGTCGAGACTCGAGTCGAGCGAGAGAGAGCTCGACAATTATAGTTTGTGCGTTTTAAGATGATAATATGGGTGACACATTATAATTGACAATAGTAGGGATATTGTCAATTATAATGTGTCACCCATATTATCATTATAATTGTCAATAGTAGGGATATTGTCAATTATAATGTGTCACCCATATTATCATTATAATTGACAATAGTAGGGATATTGTCAATTATAATGTGTCACCCATATTATCATCTTAAAACGCACAAACTATAATTGTCGAGCTCTCTCTCGCTCGACTCGAGTCTCGACACGCACAAAAGCGCCCTGTGCATCACAACGGGGTGCGAATTAAGACGTACACAAAATAAATGTTTTCATTCTTATTCGCATTAATCATTATAATGTACGATTTGAAATGTAAAATGTAAATTAAGGTCGACTTAGGGTGGGTTGCACCAACTTACTTTAACTATAACTGTAACTTTAACTATAACTTCAGTGCAAAATGTCAAATCTTTGGTTACCATTAAATATGGCGTCCGACGCCATATTTAACCATAACCGCTCATACTTATATCTAATTTTTTTTCGTGAAAATTTACTATGTTTCACAGTGTTATATTTTTCCTGTCGATTTTTACGGATAATTCAATTTTTTATCCCAATTATCCCATTACCTGTAGCTTTAATAAAAAATAAACGCAGCAGATATCTGTCAATGTCTGTTAAGGTTAAAGTTAAGGTTAAAGCTAAATTAGCCTTAACTATAACTTTAACCTTAACTTTAACTTTAACCACGCCTCAGGTGCAACTCACCTTACATTGGTAAATAAAATCAATGAGAATATAAGCTGAGTGTTTAAAATTGTAGTATGGTAATTATTGGTATGGTGTTTACGGATCTTCTAGACAAGTCACGTATTCCTCCTCTGCCATATCAAAACTATTAATACGTTGTCTTCCAAAGATTTCGAGACTCACAGAGAAAAAACTACATGTTATTACACTAACTAATCTAAGAATATCTACATATTTCTGAACAGAAACTAACTAGAACCATTTTATAACACTACCAGAAAGAACACATTCGTTTACTTTTATCTTAACTACAGCTAATAAAAGTTTTCTACCATAATACAGCGGTAAATTTTGCAACTTAACAATTAACGACGAGCGTGTGCCTCTTTGGGGACACGTCACGAGTCCGTAATCGAACCCGCTCTCTGGAGGATACATAGAAACCGCATTACTGCACAACACTATGAGCCTACTGTACAATAATTAAGAACGTTACTTGAGTGTAATGTTACAGGGATAACATTTGGTATACTTTTCAGTTGTTTTAACATAAATTATAGGGATGTAACCAGTCATATCGATAAAAAATAATGTTATGTTAACATAATATAAAATACGTGAAAAAATATATTGCTAAAAGGTGGCATCATATTTTCTTTGGAATACGTGTAAAAATACCCATAGCATTAACATGTTTTTCCCAAGTAGATAAAGCATCTACTTTTTGGAATTATATGAAAGCAGCCCATTCAAGCCTAAAAAATTATAGCAGTAAAGACCACTAAAGGTCCACATTTAGCAAGACGGTATGTCCTCTTTCGTCGCAATAAAAACAGATGACAATCGCTAAAGATGATCATTATAATCAATCGAGGCAATGATTCGTTCAGTTATTAGGGGTGTAGTGCAATGGCGCGATCTTACATTCGGTCATTCGTTCATTTTCGCGTGTATTTTGATTTGATTTCACAGCCAACGCGCGCATATGTCGCCCTGAGCGATGGACCGAGAGGAATATTAGTTACGCTTTCAACCTTTAATGTGATTATACGGCTTTTTAGCGATTCGCCTGGTGCCTCTTTGATGATATTAAATTGATTCATTATCAAATTCCTTTGTTTATTATTTTTAGAATCCCATTAGCTCTTCATTACACATAATATTAATATAATAAATACGAATTTGTCTCCTTCTGTCTTTTATCTCTTCACGCCTAAAACAACGGTGGAGTTACATAGATTCCTGCCAAAAGGCATAAAGAGGTACACTTCCCACAGTTGATTACTAATATTCTTAATCCATTCTCATTGGTATTTCTTACCATTCCCCGGTCTTTCCGACTTGATTTTCCGAAAATATTCAACATACTTTGACAACTTACAGGACGTCCAAACTAATTTGGAAGTCACTTTACTTCAAAACGCTGCATGACGCATCATACCATAATTTCATTCGCAGCGACAATATTTGTAGGGAGGGCACTACCCCTCCAGGACATAGTGCCAATGACGCGAACTGTAATGGCAGGTGACGTTACCCTACCGAGTACCGGCATAATGGATGCCTCGAGTTCGTCACTTGAAATAATAATTAGAAGAGGCACTGGCTCTGATTGATATTAGGGCATGTTTTTTGAATAGTTTAATTGAAAGTTCCAAGTAAATGTCACAAAATTATTGAATTGAGCTTCTTAGTCAATTTCAGCCACAGACATTGTGTAAAAATGATTCTAGAAGTAGGAAAACCACAGAACAATAAAAACAGTTTTTATTGTTCTGTGAGGAAAACGCATCACCATGTCGACGAAGAGTGAGAGCAGAATTGGGATATGAAGTTAGTCGTTTCAACTTGCAACCATAATGAATGTGAACTTCCTTTTCTCCTATCCACCATTTCTCTTTTTTCTGCCGGTACGATTTCTCTACTATTATCCGTTCAAAGTTATTTTTCTCACTAATTTATAATGACTAATGAGTGACGCCTATGTCACTGGCATAAAATCCGGAGAGCAGAAGTGAGATACTAAAAATGATGAAGAATAACATCTGTGCATTTCAATAACAGATAAAGAATAACATCTTTACATTTTAATAAAAAATGAAGAATAACATTTCTACATTTCAATAAAAGATGTAGAAGAGCATCTCTACATTTTTTAACAGAAGATGTAGAATAGCATCTCTACATTTCAATAAAAGATGTAGAATAGCATCTCTAAATTTCATAAAAAGATGTAGAATAGCATCTCTACATTTCAATAGAAGAAGTAGAATAGCGTCTCTAGATTTCAATACAAGATCTAGAATAACATCTAAACATTTCAACAGAAGATGTAGAATAACATCTCTAGTCTCTACATTTCAATAAGAGAAGTAGAATAGCGTCTCTACATTTCAATAAAAGAAGTAGAATAACATATCTACATTTAAATCAGCCGGCAATCAGCCGGGCGCGACAAAAAGCGTGTGACACGCGGCAGAGACCCCAGAGACCGCGACCACGCGACACGCGCGACACGTGATCACCAAATTAGTATATCCTCACACCGCCCATAAGTCAATAATTTAATTAGTTTAGTTTACAATTGGATAAGTTGATTGTGTGAATTTTGTGCAGTGTTTATCTATTGCTCTACTTAGCTGTAGGATCTTCAACATGTGAGCAAGATAATATAATATCATATTATAAGAATATGACGTATATTTGTAGGAATTATATTAAGTACAGATGAATTTTGCTGAGTGCTGACACACTTTAGCTAGAATTTAGAAACACTGAGACTAGAGAATAACGCTTATAAGAGTATTACAGTCATGGTAATATGTATCCCACCAAAAACATAAAATATGTAAAAATGGAAAGCCAAGTTCCATACAAACATTATTCTTGTCTTGGACTTGGTCATGGACTTCGCCGTAAAAAGGATGGAGATCTAAATGAGTGCCAAGTCTATAACAAATAATGTTATTTAAATAATGTGAGATCTTAAACTAGATTAGATCTAACTTGGCCAGTTTTCATTACATTAGTCATTTCATAAAGTTATTGAACATTTTAATTCTGATGAAAACTAGCCAAGTAGAATCTAATCTAGTTTAAGATCTCAAATTATTTAAATAACATTATTTGTTATAGATATTCAATAAAGCAAAGAAATAGACTCTATTATTTGTTCATAATGTTATTTGGTTCCTATACGTACATATTTCGATTTTCCATGGAACTTGGCACTCATTTAGATCTCCATCCTTTTTACGGCGAAGTCCATTGACAAGAATAATGTTTGTATGGAACTTGGCTTACCATTTTTACATATTTTATGTTTTTGGTGGGATATCATTACTTTTTGTAAAGAAAACTTTGCGAGCAAGGGTAGACTGTAGACATAATAATCTTCCCAGTTCAAACATACATAATATTCGACTATATTCAATCGCAACCTTAAGGTGTTGTTTCACCACTTTCCGACGAGTACCGGATATGCTATCCGCAACTTATCTGGCAGATACTTCATCTATCAGATAAATTGTGGATAGCCTATCTGAAACTTAACTGACAGATCCTTCATCTGTCAGCTAAGTTGTGGATAGCCTATCTGAAACTAATCAGGAAGTAGGGAAATAGCCCCTAAGCCTTGTTGAGTATCAGACGAATGAAACAAAGAAAATTCAAGTGAATGGAAAAAGCAGCTACCATCAGGAGGCATTGGAATAATACGGTATAACACAAGTGTATTTCCAACCATTAACTATAGGGTACAGCTTACTATTATTATAGCTGTCTAACAAACAGATAGACAGACGGACGGACGGACGGACGGACAGACGGACAGACGTATTAAAAGAATTCTATGTCTATTTCCGGGACTCAAACTATATCTCCATACCAAATTTAAGAACAATCGGTACAAGCAATTTGGGCGTGAAAAGGTAACAGACAGACAGACATACTTCATAAAGTCACCTTTTATTAATTTCCTAAAGTTTTTCACTTCACAAATAAATATATTTTACGGGGAGCTCCCATACAATAAATGTGATTTTTTGGCCTTTTTTTGGTCAAAATCAATAATGGCAGCCGGTAGATACTTGAAAATTTCACAAAATCTTTAATTATATTCTTATTTTCATAATCTATAATAAAAGTAAAATAAAATAAATATTTAAGGGGGGTCTCCATACAAAAAACACAATTTTTGCCTAGTTTCGCTCTGTCCGACTCGCACTTGACCGATTTTTTTTGTTTTCTGATTTTTCCCTACGCTTTCACACAATTACCGAGCTGGATTCCAAATTTCAGCCTTCTAGGTCATCTGGAAGTGGGTTAGAATTTTGATCTATAGGTACTGCAGTCAGTCAGTCAGTGATAAAAATGTAGATTTTCGGACGTTAATAACCGTTTGAGCTGTGCTTATGAAATTTAGAGCATGTAGTTATCTTGCAAGTCTCATTATATGAGCCAAATTTGAAACGTTAATGTGAAATAGTTTCTGAATTATGAGAGGGTCAAAAGTACCTGCAAATGGTTCGTGTAATATTACACACGGTGCTGCTCGCCATTCTGTTATGCTGGAACTTGGCTTGACACGCTACCGCGTGTCTAGATTGTGCCTAAATATAAGCTCGTCAATTTAAAATACCTATCTGTAATAAGAACAGAGTTAGGTAAAGTGAGCGCTAATCAAAAACAAATATTGATGATGGTAATCGCCGGCCCGCGCTTTAATAAATTAAAAAATGTCCTCGTTAAAATACTGGCGATTCGGGTGGGGTGCCACAATTAGCCAATAATTTTTGTTCAACAGATTCACAGCATAACATTTCTTTGAAAATTATATAAACAGAACAAAGATGAACTCAAGTTCTCAAATTATTATTATTTTGCGTTGCCGGTTATTAAAAATATAAATATGTTGCAAATGGCAAGTTAGCTAGATTTATAATCCAAACGAAAAGCAACTTAAAAATCATATAATTTTAACAAGCCCTATTTTACAGCAAAAGTTAAGTTGTGAAACTAGACAATATTTATATGCAATATTACATAATATTGTCCAGTTTATTACAGTTACAGCAAAACGCTGCCGCTTATAGCACCGCTGACGCTCGCACCGCACCACCCTCATCCCGTTCCAAGAATAAAGAGCTGAACATTTTAATTTCCCAATTGGTGGGCGGAGCGGGGAGCGGACGACATGCTGTCTAATTACAAAGCGGCTCATTGGCTTTTTGATATTCAAACAATCGCGAAACGCGACGTCGCAATGTGCACTGTGCACCCTTATATTGAAGTCAATCGCAAATTAAATTAAAATATTTTGTTAAATAATTTTATGTTTTAAGAACCTTTAAGTCCTTCCAAAGTACACTACTTTTGTAAAAAGGAATGGTACTATTTTGCTTATAGGATAATAATATTGTATAAATATTATATTAAATAGTAATTTTCGACAACCTATGCTCTTCGTTTATAAATCAAGATTTAAAATAATCTACCAGCTTTTCATGAGTACCTTAATTTAAAACTCTAAAATTGAAAATAACAAGGCAAGCTTGTATCTAGTTAAACATTTATCAATCTATCAGATACCTACTATAAGCTAGCTAGCTAGCTAGTCTGCAATAAAGACTATTTTAGTGTACTTCAATACTTTCCACCTAAAAAGCACAAGTCTTCGGCAAATGAAATCGCGCCAATGAAGGACGTAATAGCATTATCGAGTGGTAATCGAATGGAGAGTATAATTCGATTCGCCACTCGATTCCATTGTGCCGAGAGCTCTCGATATTGTGCCGATTTCACCAAATAGCCGGAACTCGAAAAAAACTGTGACAATGTATCAATTAGTGCACATGTTCTTTTGATGAAAAATATAACAGAGAATGCACAAAGAAATAGGAATTTAATATAGACAAAAATTCAGAGAGTGAAACTCTCATTACAGATGGATTTTTATGCTTACCTCGTCGTTAGTTTAAATTCTTTAGGTTAAAGTTTGCTTTGGGTTAAATATTTATAATATTATGTTATCTCTTTCATAAATATGAAGAATGAAATACATGTTTAAACATTACCTCTCTTTACGCGAGTGGTGCCCACAAAGTTTATAGAAGAAGATATTTTACAAGTTTAATAATGTTTAATTATCTTTGTATATTATATCATCGTATATTATGAGTCTTGTTAATTTTGAATGCATGCAATTTGTGGCCTCTTACTTGACAGTTCTAACTTTTATAAAAAATCGCATATTTGCCCCATTCAAATATTAAACAGAAGGTCCATTGCCATAAAATAAGCACAAGTAATTCCAATGTAAAACTTGTGTCGCTATAACAATCTATATGCACCGTTCCAACCCCAATGCATTAAATTGATTAACCCCAGTCTAATCGGGCCGCTATGCCATCGATTATCGTCTGTAATCTACCGAACATTCGTAGCACACCCCTATTAGGGGTTGTCCATAAAGTATGTCACGCTTTAAAATTAAACATTGTTGTGACATCACATTTTAAATTTAATAAATTGAGTAGCGAATTATAAAATAATGAGGTGGTATTAATTTTAGATGTAAAACTAAAAAATGGACGTCACACTAAGGAGGGCTCTCAGTTCTCACCAGACGAGGGGGTATGGGGGGTCTAAAAAACAAGAAAATCGTTGACGTACTTTATGGATGGTCCCAATGCCATCGAATTTATCGTCTGTAATCTACCGAACATTCGTAGCACACCCCTAATCATGTCGCAGATAGTGATGTCCCTTTAAAATGGCGTGCTTTTAAAAATTTAAAAGGAATTTCCGCCGTGACTTGTAACTAATAGTATGACGTCATAAGGTTTTCTTTCTTATACATAACATAAAAGCTTTTTTGTTCTTCATAATTTAGGGGCACACGCAGTCATTGTCTTTTCAACAAAGAAAAAAAATAGGAATTTATCTTTTTCTTTTTTAAGCATTTTCATTTTTCAACTATGTTTGACTTTCTCAAAATTTAATTTTTTCCCCTTGCACTTTTTTTGTATAATAAGCAATAATAAGCCAACTTTTTTACTAAAGTCTCCACAAAAAGTCTGATGCATACCTAATTCCGCAATAAGCATAAAGAGCCTAAGTAATAAGTATCAATAAAAAATTTATAGCCATTATACGGTTGGGTCGCTGTGTTTTGATTGTGTCCCGGCGCGGGGGGCGTGTCCCCATATGGGGACAAAGCATCCCCGTCCACATGTTCGTACATCTGACCCGCAATACGCTAAGTATATTGAATTGCAAGGGTTTTTACGTAATACAAGTGTTTTTAGCTTTATCTTATCAATTGCATTGACGGATCGGAAATTGAGAATATTTCCCAACGAAAAACTTCATGGATGATGGTGTACATTGACGAAATTGCCTTTTAGAAAACTTCCCAAACATAAGGCTTCCATCCAAACAGACGTACGTATGTACGTATTTTTAGGGTTCCGTACCCAAAGGGTAAAAACGGGACCCTATTACTGAGACTTCGATGTCTGTCCGTCTGTCCGTCTGTCCGTCTGTCTCCAGGCTGTAACTCAAGAACAGTAATAGCTAGAGAGTTGAAATTTTCACAGATTATGTATTTCTGTTGCCGCTATGGCGGGGGGCTTTAAGGGGGGCTCCCATACAAGAAACGTGATTTTTCAAACATTTTTTGCTCGGTATCAATAATGACAACAGGTAGGCACTTGAAATTTTCACAATGGCCTTAATTATATGTGTACTTTAATAATTAGTAATAATATTTATATAAAATAAAAATTTAAGGGGGGCTCCCATACAAAAACACAATTTTTGGTCTATTTTTGCTCTATAGACTATAACAGTACGGAACCCTTCGTGCGCGAGTTCGACTCGTACTTGCCCGATTTTTTCCGTACGTTCTTGGAGTGTTTGCCAGCCGTTTGGCTGCATTTAGCATCAATGCACACTTCTTTTTTTATAGAAATAACAGATAACTTTATTCTGTATGAAAACTGTAAAAGTTGTCATCATTTAAGCTTTTGAAAATGTTAGAAATGTTAGATATTTTAATAAAATTATGCAGAAAATCCCACCATGAAGTTACAACGTAGTTTAATCAAAATTGAACAATCTAATTTGGCGCTAGGCTCTAGATAATTCGATCAATTCTGCTTTCACATCAAAGCCACTCAAATAATGGCTTTAAACTTGATTAAAATCTATTTTAGTACTCAAGGACAGAATAATTCTAATGCAGGCAGCATTAGAATTATTTTGTCCTTCACTACTAATAATGTTATTAAAATACTACTTGTATAAAAAACGAGGCACAAACTTTTGACATAAACAAATGTTTTGTGCTTATACGCGCGGTTTAAAACTTAACCATAGTTTAGACTCGAGAAAAGCACGAAACTTCAACAAAGAAATTTTTATGTTTAATGCCATTCAGTTTTGCTTTTCAGCTATGAATTTCTGTGAATCACTTGACATAGTCACTCGCAATCAAGGCGTTTGTCCCAAATGTGAAAGTCCATGTGGGCCTGGTGTTGTGTTCCTTGACAATTGTCGTCATTGGGAACACTGCTAGGGGGTCCACGAGGGGTCTAACAAAGCCAGGATTGACGTGCAGGCGCATTGGTGGAGAAATGTTGGCACTCATTACTTGTTTGTACTTATAAGGGTGTTCTATCGATGCGTATCGACAGCTTTTGTTTTAGCTCTTTCATGCGCCCCCGGTTAATTCGTGTTAAAGTCAAAATATTGTGCGCAGTCGACGTGTTAGAAATTTAATTTAAAGGGTTCTTGAATTGGTTGAGCAATTAAAAGGTAGATTTTTTCGAAATGACACAGGATATTTTTCTTTCAATATCATAAACAGAAACCATATTTTCATTTAATGCGTTTTAAAATTTGCAGAAGAATAATTTGTATTAAATTTTTAATTTAAATTTTGTAAAAAATTAATAAAAAATTGTAATAAATGGATATCGCGTTGCCAAAGGCCACAAGGCTTATAAAACGAAGTTCATCAATCAAGAAAAGTCATAAGGTGATCCATCACCAGTGTCCGAGCGAAGGTCGATTTTTAGTCAAAGTCGATTAAACGGTTAATCTAACCTTTCGTTATCAAATAGCGCCATTGTGGGCAACAGTTCGTTCAATTTTGACATTTGTTTGACAGATTTTGGCTGAAGGTCGAAAAACGTTAGTCTGAAAAGCTTTTTTGCTTGTGATTGATTTTTTAATTATAAATACATAGTGTCATTTCATTATAATTCATGTCAGTTAATTATAAGAAGCATCAGCTTTGCCCACCTTTAGTCAAAATCTACCGAACAAACGTCAAAATTAAAGTACCTTATCACACCTCGATATTGACTAAGGCCGGCCATAGACGGACCGCATCTTGCACTCGAAAACGACTGCAAGATGCGGTTGCCGCACGGCGATCTGCAGTTTTTATACTAAATTCATATCCGCAATACACGGACCGCTGGAGAAGTTCTTGAGCGGTCGGAACAGTCGTTCAACGCGACCGCTCTAGAGCAGTCGGTCCCGACTCCCGACTGCAACTTGCGGTCCGTCTGAGGCCAGTCTTAGGCTGCGTTTCCACCAGAGATGTGAGCCAATAGAATCGCTTCATTGACGTTACCTCGCTCAGCGCAGCGATTCTATTGGATCTTAAAAACACATTCCTCGCAACACATCTCTGGTGGAAACGCAGCCTTACGGTCGCAAAGCAAGCATCACATACCAGATAAGCAAATGCGCTCTATTCCTCAACACGCTCAGTGTCTTCTTCTTGTCTTTCTTGTCCATCTCCTGGTATACCCTGGTGAAGCAGAGCACCGTGTCGAAGGCGACGGACAGACAGTCCGACAGCTGCTTCGCCAGATCCAACTCCTTGGGGTCCGATTGCAGGTCTTTCTCCTGGGAATAACATATAAGATGAACAAAAGATGAACAAATTGAATTTATAGTTTTTGGCTATCTTCGTCTTTCTACAAGAAATGAAGTAAATAAGACGATGTATGATAAACAACAATATAGTAACGTAACACGTTTTTACACATATGAAAGTTTAATCATGATATTGTAAATCTTATTAGATCTACATTTCTTATTAGATTTGCCTTTATTATGAGAATTCTCCTCCTGCGAACTAATTTCGAAGTTTTATCTAAATCATGATATTAGAGCTACGAATAATAAAAACTAAGGAAGAGTAACTCCGTCAAAAAACATGCTCCAAAATACTTGTCAAAAAAGTGTATCTTAGGTTCACTTTTCATACATTAGGTGACCTTGAGCGGTATAAAGGCTGACGTTACATGACAGTTCGAATGGAACCAAATTTAAAACTGTATTAGTATGGGAGTTACGTTTCCTTAGTTTTTATTATTCGTTGTATTAGAGTAAATCAAAAACATGTTACATAATAATAATTAGACCATTCGTTTCGATAATGGTTTTTAGGAAACGACAGACAGTAGGCACCAAGTGCAATTCTTCAACTGTACCTGGTTGAACTACTATTTTACTAACAAACGGTTTTCAAGTGTACAAAGTATATTATTATTTTTAACAAAAAATTAAAACCGACTTCCAAGGTAAAAACAATAGTAATATGAACTAAAAAGTATTAAATAACTCTTACCCTTTAATAGTGCCTTTTTCAGAATTCGTCTAAATCTCAACTATTTCTATACTGTATACTACAATCTTCATTATTTTGAAGTCCGTACCAGCTAATTTAATCGTGAGTTCAGTAATGTCAGATTATCTGAAACTTTTGAAACTGGTACCGACTTCAAAGTAATGAAGATTGTAGTATACATAACGTGACCATACGTCCCGCTTTGGGCGGGACAGTCCCGCTTTCAGGCAGTCTGTCCCGCTGTCCCCTGCGAGGCCGAAATTGTCCCGCTTTCGCAAACAGACCAAATGATAATAATTATTGAAAATTAAGTGTATATTTTTATGTTTGAAATGCCTGTAAGTAACGCATTACATACAACAAACGAGATTATTCTGCCATAATATTTTGCTCGATATCAATAACAAGACGTTCAGCGCGGCTTCGCCCGCGTAAATTAGGAATTTCACAGACAAATTAGCCCACAAAAAGAACCTATAATCCTTCACATGGTCTACTTTTTATTTGTGCCAAATAACATAGTTGTTCATGAGATAAGCTCTTTCAAATATTTCCCGTATTTTCACATTTTCCTCCGTTTCTTCGCTTCTATTAGTCTTGGCGTGATAAAATATATTTTAATCCTTCAAGCCCCATAATGTAACAATAGACTCGAAGAATTCCAAGAATCCGCGATCGAAGGATTAAACCGTCCTCGATAATTATTGTCGAATCGATCCAGTAGTTAGCGCGTGTTTGGGGGGGGGATTCTGTATTTGTCCCGCTCTAAAAAAAAATGGTCACGTTAAGTATACAGTACAGAAATAGTTGAGATTTAGACGAACTCTGAAAAAGGCACTATTAAAAGGTAAGAGTTATTTAATACTTTTTAGTTCATATTACTATTGTTTTTACCTTGGAAGTCGGTTTTAATTTTTTGTTAAAAATAATAATTTTACTCTTTTTAGTTAAGTATCTACAAAATTAGGCTTTATGCGTAAATAACCAATACGAATGTTAACTATTCACATTATGTCACTGTAAGCGAAATTGTAGTAAATGCTTGCAGTTATCTAAGCGATGCTGCATTTTTCCATACTTTTATCTTTAAAGATTCAGGAGTTCTGTTCAGTGCCTTTGGACCAAGAGACACCTTCGCATAAAATTTCTCTTATTCGTAACATATGTTTAACTTACTAGAAACAACATTTTAACCACTATGAGTGTTTTGATAAAATTCAAGGATTTTCCTCGATTGCTCATAGATCCCATCATCAGCTCACCACTTTCGTAATTGTTATACAAAATTAAGATTATATCCTATACAACAACACGAGAATTTTGAAAATCGGTCCACAAACAGCGAAATCATTATCAAAAACGTCTGCTTCGATGCAAAATATCACGAAAAGTACCAATAATTGGGTCATAGTGTGATGACCCATGGTATAATTATGGTTGTGATGATGATGATTAATCAAATTGATGTATTAGCTTATGCTTTCAGTTGTTTAAACAAAACCTGTACCTATAAGCATTCAAAAGTTCTGTTCGGTACCTTCGGATCCAGGGTATAACCTGGTGCGAAGTCTTACTTTTTGGTAGCATTTACCTCGAATGCTTCAGAAAAAATCGAAATCACTATATGTTTCCATACAAATTTCAAGAAGTCCCCTCGATTCCTCAAGGATCCCATCATCAGATCACCACTTTTGTGAATATGGTACCAAATTCGAGTTAAACCCTATACAACACAAAAAGAATTTTGAAAATCGGACCACAAACAGCTGAGTAATCGTGGAACATACAAAAAAAAAAAAAGATACATACAGCCGAACATATTACCTCCTCCTTTTTGGAAGTCGGTCAAAAATAGTGTGGTGTAACAAAATAGGTGGCGACTGGCGAGTAAAAATGCGCCGCACGCCGACCATTAGGCGGGGCTCGTGTGTACTATCAACGCGATACCGCATTATGGAGCTCCTTGACGCCCGCTTACATGTGCCAGCGCTGTTATATACAGGACGTTTTAAATTGATTTGTTTTCGCAAAACCAAGCAACGATGTAAAGATCTCTCTGTCATAGAAGATGTGAAATAAAATCACTCGAATTGTACTCTACTTAGTAAAAGATAAGACACATATAAATTTTCAATCAGACGAGGTGGCCTGAATAAAAGAAAAGCAATGAAAATTGCATTGATATATAACTATATCGATACACATACTATTTATCCATTACAACAGCTATATTTGTAACTTTTTCTTAATCGTTACAATGCAAAAAAACGTGACGTTAACAGTATTGTACTTATTACTATCAGAGAAGTTGATTCATAGGCAGATGGCGGACCTGCGTAATGTGGTCGCGTTATGTCATACACAACCTATAGACGAAAATAATGTTGAATTGACACAACCCGACTAAATGACGTAGATACACCATCTGCCTATTAATCAATTTCTTCGATGGTACAAGTAAACTACGTATTTTTTTCCTAACAGGGAAAATTATGTGATCTGTATTATAAAATTACCATGGCGTAATCCGCCATAGCTACTAGTCATAAGTTAGGAACATGATATAAAACGCGAGGCAAGTCTACATTCAAGTAGACGTAAAATGTGAACACTCCCGTCGGATGCATTAGCGCCGCTTTTAAGGCGTCCGCCCACTCGCCGCGCTACCGGGAGCGCTAGGGTTGTCATCCGCCAATATTGACTCTTATCTTTTATTTGTGGCAAAATAAACACCTGATGGGTGAATTTTCCACGTCAGGCTTGCACCTGAGCTGGCAGAGCGGCGAAAATTTTAAGACATTTTACGCTGAAAATGTTGTTGTATTTTTTGGCTTACTTTCTACGACGCATTTTCCAAGCGTGGCATTTTAAAAATTAAGTATGTATGTTGAAAAATCCTTTTGATGTGAAAACATCTTTAGACACTATAAGATTGTTTGTACAAGTAGTACGGTATTAAAATAAAAAAACTTGAAAGGTGTCAAGGGACATGTAGACATGGGTGTTAAAATCTGTATAATACAATATATTATACACATAAAAATTATTTAAAAAACGCCATCTATTGACGCCCAGGAATACTAACAACGCGTCGCTGTTTATTCTCAAAAATCGCAATCTAGTTGACGCACAGAAATACTATCAACGCCCTCTGCCCCTACCATGCAAGTACTAATAAAAAAGTGTCGTTACAACTTTTTCGGTCTAGCCCCCTTTCGCAACGCGCGATAAAGAACTCCGTTCTAAAAATAAAACGCTTGGATTCACGACATTGGCCGTTTGGAAAACTGACATATCTAGGTCTAGTTTTAAAGCCATAAAAATTATCATGCTACGACAAATAAAAAAAATACCACAGCCCTAACAATTTGAAGGTGCGGCGCGGAGACTGACGTGATGTATACCGTAGTCCTGTGGACTAGAATGAATAATATTTTTGTTAACGACGGTTTTAATGGACTTTAACATTATCAAAAATACAGTCATTTCTCTCAATTATAGCGAAATTGTTTCTATTATAGTAACGGCACGGAAAAAGGATAGTGCTTTGTGAAGTAAAATTAGATTACTACTTAAATAAATGAAAAAAAAAAAACTAAAACAATTTATCAGCAGGTGCGCTCAAAAGGAATCCCACGAAAATCGTAAATTTTGCCACATTAAAAATTAGACTGTCATTTCTTTGGACAAGAACGTACTCTTTGTCCTTCAACGTGCTTTTTATTGCTTTCTTCATAATATACTGTGCTTTTTAAATCGGCTTTGTTTCGAAGTCTATCCGACGCAAACAAACGTATTTGTACTTTGTTTTTATTGTACATAGGTATTATTAGTAGGTATTAAAGATGATATTTCTGCAATCTCTCATTATAAAACATCGTGGTACAACTACCGCCACCATACAATAGACCGGTAGAGTTCTATTGTACTCGCGGGCGAAGCGATAAACTATTGTGCTGACGTTTAAATATTTTTCAATAAACGTACTTTTTGTACTTTACATTAAAATAAAGATACAGCTTTTGTTTTGATTGACGGGGATCTTATTTCAAAACAGGGTTTATTAAAAGTAATCCATTCAACTGTTCAACATCAATATTATATTCTTTTACAATATAGTGATTTTTGGTACCACAACACAAAATAAGTAGATTTTATGGTTGGTTTTTGATTTTTTGGTAGGGTGTAGTAGGTATTTGCGCCTCAGTTTTTTTGTTCGTAATGCGCTGATCGATAATAATGTGGAATTTCCGGTGTTACCAAAAACGCTGAAGCTGCGTATCGACTTCGCGCTCCTGGCGCGCGCGCCATGAATGACCGCGCCGAGAGTGCGTTCTATCCGCGGAACGCGTTCCAAACATTTGAAGTATATCAACTAAGCGCGCCTGGCGCGCGCGGCAATCGTTCCAGTGTTTGACCGTTCATCATGGAAGCCAGCAGGGTACGGGCAGCAGCAGCTTTCGTAATTATTCACAGTATTATAAAGAAGAAAAAGGAGAAACGAAAAGTGCGTTGGTGGATAAAAGAGCTGTACCGAAAAATAATGCAGTATGGAGTGTCGCTTATTAGAGATATGCAGTTCGAAGTATTAGAAGACACAATTAAAAAAATGTCGATAGAAGATTTTTTACTTGAGAAGCGTTTCGCGCGAGTTTTGCGAAGCTATTACAGTGACTGAAAGGCTGACAATAACTTATTTCTTGCCACTGGAGACTAATATACAAGCTTGCAGTCCATATTGGGCGTTGGGAGAGCAATAAACATAAAAAATACAACTTGTCCGTCTCGCGCGCCACGACTGATGCGCGGTAAAAAACCGACACCCGACGGAACGCACCGCTCCGTGTTCGCGCGCTCCAACGAACACATTGGCGCGCGTTCCAAAGTGGTATCCATTTCGCGCGGCAGGAGCGCGCGCCAATGTTCGATCTCTTGGAGCGCATAGTCGATACGCAGCTTTATACTCTTTTTGAACAGTCAGGTCTCAGCTTGTACTCTATAATCTATATTGTAAATCAGGCATAATATAGAGTACAAGCTGTCTCTCGCTCTTTTCTCCCAAAGAGTAATTAATAATTGTAATTATTACGCTTTGGGAAAAAAGTGAGATTTTCATGAAATACCTATGTGTAATTTTTCTCCATACTTCATGGTGTTTATCTAAAGTCCGCAACCTTTGAGAAATTATAGAGATTTGTTACTTAACGTGCCTAATTATACACGTTCGTAAATCGTACGTAACACATTCCTACCTATACTAGAATATTGTGTAGGAAAAATCAATCTGTACAAAACACGTATCACCAAATGAAATTACAAAGTTTCCCCTTTACCGTAACACAGATTGACTGACGCGGCTCATCAAAACTAACCGCCCGGAAAACCCTTTGACGAAACAAAACTAAAACTTTCTACTTTATTATAAACATTATGCTACGGATCGACAAATATAACATGAAATTAGGTTCTCACAACAGAATGTATTGTGAAAACTAAGGGTTAAAGTTGAAGTTATGTTCTTTCTGAAACCATAAAAGTATTCATACTATATTGTCGCAAGTATTCCATGTCCAAAACAATCATACTTTATTCTTTAAAAGCTTAAGTTTGCTAATACAATATAATACAAGTTATGAATATCGTAAAAGTCGCAAAATATTCCTGTGCAGGACATAAAAAGATAAGTATTAACTATTAGTCAAGAAAAGAACGAACGGAGAAAGGAGCTAATTCAGTTGTTCACTTCGCTCACACAGACGACAGAAAATATTATGTCTTTGTCGCCCACTTTGCATTATGAATATTGATGCCAGAAAACGAAATAGAATATGTTTGTGGTAGATTAGCAATCAGACGGTGCTTAATAGTATAGCTTGTCAAAAAAGAGTAGATACTGTAGGTACACAATTTTGAAATCACATAAAAAATATTAAAAACCTTATTAAATCGAGATAAAAATGTGCAAGGTGACAATATTTAAAGTGTATACGAGGGCTGCTATTTATGTATCCGGAACTGGCCACTTACAAGAACAATATTTAAAAAGTAATTACAACATTTGAAAATAGAACTCTTTGGTTGAAGAATACATTTTGTTTCATGTGACTGTCAATTATTTTTCCATTGTGGCGTCATTTTGAAAATTGCGTGTCTTCATTTGCCATGGATTTAACGCGTGAACATTTTCGTGCAATGATTTACTACGATTTTCGGCGTGGGCTAAATCAACAACAGTGCTTTATTCAACTCACCGCAACTTTTGGAGATGAAGCACCATCAAAAACCACTGTTTATCACTGGTACAGTGAGTTTAATCGTGGGCGGTCTATGCTCACGGATGAAAATAAAGAAGGTCGCCCAAAACAGCTGTTGTCCCACAAAATATAGATGCTGTGCGGGAACTAATAATGCGTGATCGTCATGTTACATATCACGAGATAGAGGCGTCCTTAGGCATAAGTATGACGAGCATACATAAGATATTACACGAACATTTGGCTGTAAAAAAAATATGTTCGCGTTGGATTCCGCACAACTTGACAATCGATCAAAAACGGGCTCGTGTCGATTGGTGCAAAAAAATGATAAAAAAATACAACCGTGGTACCTCAAAAGCCGTTTATAATATCTACACAGGTGATGAATCTTGGATCTATGCATATGACCCCGAAACTAAACAACAGTCAACGGTGTGGGTGTTCCAAGATGAGCCGAAACCAACAAAAGTTACTCGTGCAAAAAGTACTTTGAAGCAAATGGTCGCCTGTTTTTTTGGAATTAATGGACATGTGGCTACAGTGCCATTAGAGAATCGTAAAACGGTTAATTCTGAATGGTATAACGACCATTTGTTTACCAGAAGTCTTTGAAGAAATAAGAAAGGACAACCGACAACGCAGAATCATATTACATCACGACAATGCTAGCTGTCACACCTCAGCTGAAACAACTCAGTTTTTGGAGGGTCAAAAGATCGAATTGACTGGTCATCCGCCGTACAGCCCTGATTTGGCACCTAACGATTTCTTTTTATTTCCATACGCGAAGAACAAATTACGTGGTCAACGTTTTTCGAGCCGCGAAGAGGCTGTTGATGCGTTCAAAATGCACGTTTTGGAGATACCTCAATCAGAATGGAAAAAGTGCTATGAAAATTGGTTCCAGCGTATGCAAAAGTGTGTCGATCATCGCGGCGAATATTTTGAAAAGCAATAAAACCATATTAAATTATATATGTTTGTTTCTTTTTTTAATTCCGGATACATAAATAGCAGCCCTCGTACTGTATAAGCGTTCTCTGTGGAAATACAAAGAGAAAAACCACCCTTTGAGCTTGGTTACGTCACAGAATATATATTAGTTGTACCAACAGAATTCCCACTAGTGAAACCCGTTTAAAGAAATAACAACTCATACTACGATACTATAAAGTTCAAATTCCGACCGCGCAGTGCTAGGTGCCTACAATTATGTTTGCCTACATGTGCGCTCTCTTTCTATCGCGTAAGAGGTACCCTTTCTGACGAAATCAAGATTGTCACCTTTTAGAAAATAAAATAATCTTCTTTTAATTACTATAGCTACTAATAACAAACTTTTTTATAGGAATAATCAAATTTTAGTAACCCAACCTATATTTTATAATCGATTAGAGTGCAGGAGCTGGTCAGGAATTTTTACAACTTAAACACAGTAACTTGTGTTTATTTCTGTGTAGTATGTGGTTTGTTTGTAACAAATTGGTTTATTTGCTATGTTTGTGTATTTTTTTTTTTATCTTTTATTTGTATTTTAAAGTCTTAAATTACCTTATTGAAATACTTCTTTGACCATTTTTTTTCTATAGTTTATATATTTTATCAGATTAATAACGATTCAGTCACAGCGGTTAAATCAGTACGTAGATAATATTATATGCGACGAAAAAATATTGCGCGTGCGTCACCGCTCGCTTGTGAGTCCCTAGTGATCTGCCCCTCTAGAGGGGTACTTACAATTCGATACCTAAACGCGCGAGTGGGACAGGCCTGGTTACGTTTAGAAAATGTTGTACTGCGTCTACTCTTTCTTGACAGTCTGTAGATAAGCAGCAAGTGACACGTTATTAGTTTACTATTTACTATATTTTATTGTATACAATACACATGCCGAGTATCGCCGAGTAATCTTAAAGTGCGAGGCCTAAAGATATAGATTACTAGCTGTTGCCCGCGACTTCGTCCGCGTTAACATAGTATAATAACAAAGATGGATAGTTTTTTCCCCTTTTTGTGGTTCCCTATCAGCGTTGCCAGACGTCCCGATTTTGGCGGGCCGTCCGGATTTTTTTATCAAAATTAAATGTCCCGCGCGGGACAGGCTCAGTCCCGCTTTTCGGGGAAAGCCCGAACGAACATGCAGCGTGCTGAGAAAGAAAGGTGCGTAATGAAGATAAGAGTGTGGGAGGTAGAGGGGTGGATTTTTTTGGCTACTTTTGCTATCTATTGTCTCGTAAACGTTATTTTAACGCAAATAAAAAGATAAAAATTCAAAAAACTTTTGTTTTCATACCCTTTTTTAACTTTGACCCGCTTTTGACTGAAGAATCCCGCTTTTTCACTCAAAAAGTTCCAAAGTCCCGACTTGGCACAAAAAAAATCTGGCAACGCTGTTCCCTATACAAAGGGTAAAAACGGGACCCTATTTAAGCAAACGTCAAACGCAAACGTCAATAAACTTTCATGTTTCTAACTCAAGAAATGACGGACTTTCATCGAAACTTTCTACCCCAATTTCACCCCCTTGGGGGTAGAATTACCAGAAACGCTTAAATACGTATCTATTCATTTTTAATCAGTAGCACAAAAATAAAGTTTCATGTTTTTAACTCAAGAAATGACGGACTTTCATTCAAACTTTCAACCCCAATTTCACCCTCTTGGTGGTAGAATTTCCAAAAACGCTTAAATATCTATCCATTCATTTTTAATCAGCAGTCCAAAAATAAACTTTCATGTTTCTAACTTAAGAAATGATGGACTTTCGTTTAAACTTTCAACCCCTATTTTACCCCCTTGGTGGTAGAATTTCCAAAAACGCTTAAACACGTATCCAATCATTTTTAATCAGTAACCCAAACATAAAATTTCATGTTTCTAACTCAAGAAATAACGGACTTTCATTCAAACTTTCAACCCCGATTTCACCCCCTTGGGGGTAGAATTTCCAAAAACGCTTAAATACGTATCCATTCATTTTTAATCAGTAACCCAAAAATAAAGTTTCATGTTTCTAACTCAAGAAATGACGGACTTTCATTCAAACTTTCAACCCCTATTTCACCCCCTTCGGGGTAAAATTTTCTAAATTCCTTTCTTAGTGAGTGTCTACTTAATAAAACAACCCTACTCACCAAATTTCGTTGCTGTAACTTTAACAGTTTTTGCTCAGCGATGATGAATCAGTCAGTCAGTCAGTCAGTCAGTCAGTCAGTCAGTCAGTACATGTAATTTTATAAGTATAGATTATAGACTAGGGACCCACCCCGGCGTCGCACGGGTATAAAATATATGGGTAAGGCCGCCAAAATTGTCAATTTATTTGTGTGACTTTTTGTCGTTTTTTTCTGCAGTATCTTATGGTTGGAATATCCAGTAAATTGTAGATAATATCTGAATAATAAGTATACCGTCGAAGAATTAGATGATAGTCCCTTGCTCTAATATTAATATTGTTGCGAAAACCCTTCAACTGACTTGTTTTATCGATAGTTTTAAATAAAATATGGCGTTTTATTGTGTTACGTATTATTTGTGTGACGAATTATTATCCCAAAGCTACTATTTAAAGAGTCAAAGTGCAAATGCAGTGTTAATACGGCAGCACTGTCATCAATAAAATTAAGAAAAAAAATGCTAGGTTTATTGTTTCAGGAGTAAATGAGTCTAAACTGGTCGTTACGTTTTTGTTTATGTGAAAAAAATAAAAGTAAATGTAAATTCTAAGGTAATAAACAGATATTTTAATGTTATTGTATTATATTTGTTAGCGCTGAGGTCAAAGGTATATTATAAATCGCCCATTAATGCCTAGTTGCAATAAATAATCGAAATATAATCTAAAATTGTTGTAAATTCTAAGACTTTTGTGCTGCATTTGTGTTACGATTATGTTACATTAGTGTTACATTTGTGTTATCGTAACACAATCGATCTATAAAGCCGAATGCATAGTGGTATTTGGACGGCCATACAACGTGTAACTAAATTAACACATAGCTTGAAAACTACTACTCGGGCTCATCATCACAAATGACTTTTGTATGGAAGCAACACTGAAAATGTGAAAAAAATAGGTATTTTATTTCAACTGACTTCACTCGAAATCATGGAACAGCTGATTTATTATCTCGCTATTTCACTGTTACTTCCATACAAAAAGTTATTAGTAATGATGAGCCCTAGTAGTGGTTTTCAAGTTGTGAGTTACTTACATGTTGTACACCTGTGTCAACCAACCAACCCAGACACACATTTTATCTTGTATTAAATCGTCTTATAGAAATAAAAAAAATAAAAATTGAAGGTTATTTATTTCACCATTATGAAACCACCTTTATCCAAAAATTGTGTCACTTTTGTGTAACGGTAACACAAAATCTTTTGTGTTACTATTTGACAATTCTGGCAGCCTTACCCATATAGCCACTGAAAAAATGATTAAAATCGATAGCCTATGATCCTTCACGTGGTCTACTTCTTATCTGTACCAAATAATATAAAAATTGCTCCAGTAGTTCGCGAGATAAGCCCTTTCAAATAATTTCCCCCGTTTTTCTTTTTTAAATTCTCCTATTAGCCTTAGCGTGATAAAATATAGCCTATAGCCTTCCTCAATAAATGGGCTATCTAACACTGAAAGAATTTTTCAAATCGGACCAGTAGTTCCTGAGATTAGCGCGTTCAAGTTAGCCCTTTCAACTAATTTTCCTGTATTTCTTCGCTCCTATTAGTCTTAGCGTGATAAAATATAGCCTATAGCCTTACTCGATAAATGGGCTATCTAACACTGAAAGAATCATCAAAATCCGTGGCGTAATTTTAAATATTAAAGGGAACAAAGGGACATGAGGGAAAAAAAGCGACTTTGTAAATAGATATAGATGATTGTATAGAATGTCGAGTATCGCCGAGTAATCTTAAAGTGCGAGGCCTATTGATATAGATCTACGAATAACAAAACTAAGGAAGAGTAACTTCGTCAAAAAAAGTGCACCAAAAGGCTACAAAATGTGACCCGAATACATGTATACTTTATGCATGTGTTCGTTACACATTTTTCGTGTATTATATTATACACGAGTGACATTCAACCAGGTTGACATGATAATTATTGTCAAACTCATTTTACAATTTGTTTACTTACTTTTTACGTAGATTTTTACAACATTTTCGTTGTTAAAATGCCTAAATGCCCTGTGAAATGGTGTAGAAGTCATACAGATACGACTTTTAATACAGGAATAACCTTTCGAGTTTCATCAGTAAGTAAACTTTTTAAAATTATGCTTAGGTAAAGTTCTTGTATTTTTTCCGACCCAAAAACATGCCCAAAAAGATGGTTTATTTAAGTTGGATGCCAGGGTATTTGCGTAAAATTAAGCTGGTCTCTTTGTGTTTGTCTTATTAAGTTTACATGTTATTGTAAAAATGCATTTAATCAAAAAATAAAATAAGTACAAAGTTTTACAAAGTCGCCATGGACAGTGTTATGCAAGATGTAACAATTTAATCATAAACGAGGGTCTGATCAGTCAGACCCTCGTTTATGACTGATGTCAGCGTCAGTATGGAGTATCTTATTTTTATAATGCCGTTCGTACTTCGTTTAGTAAAGCCGGGTCCAGACGAGTGTAACGTGAAATGTAATTCACCGTGTAATGTAACAGTGTGGACGGCACTACGAGCATTGCATGTAACGCTCGCATGTTATCCATCGGGTTGTCGGTTTTCGCGCGAGCATAAAGGGGCGAATATTTGAGAGAGACAAAATTCATGTCTTTGAAGTTGGGTCCAAAACGCCTTTGATGTAACATTACACATTTCAATGTCTAATTAACTTACGAAAATGCTGCTAAAACAATTTTAAAGTAGAGTTAATATTTCAAAAGTTATTATAAAAAAGGACCAAATTGTGAAATTTTTGCGTGTCGTTTCGATACTGCCGCTTACAATTTATTATTTATAAAAAAAATGAGCTAGAAAGGATTAAAAACTTAATGTTAATTTGAAGATAAAGAACTAATAAACTATTCGATACCAACAAATAACACATCAACTTACATTAAATAACTAAAAATTCTATTTTTAAAATGTTCATAAAATTCGCGTCATTGTCCTGTGCGTTGTTTGTTTTGAATGCCTTGCCGATATACTCTACGTGACGGGTTGAAACCTATTTTGCGATAAAATCTGCTGGCTCACTTTATTTGATCGCAGTGCTTTGGTGTGGATAGAGATCTTCGTTTTATGCAGGTGAGTCTTTGAAATACGTTCTACAAAAATTTCCAAATAAGACGTCATTTACCTTTCTCGATGTGTGCCAACATTTGTCTGTTTTTCACTACTTTTTTTTATACCATAATGACGATCATTCAGAATAATGACCAAATCTGTAACTGTATTTTTGGAAAACAGGGATAAATATTATATCGAATCGATGCAATTTCGATATTATAATTAGGTAATTATTTGACACCTTTTCGAAAAGTAGTAGTAGAATAGTAAGAAAAGTAGTAAAAATTGTATCTATACTTCAATATTATAAAGCAGGAGAGGTTGTTTGTTTGTTTGAACGCGCTAATCTCAGGAACTACTGGTCCGATTTGAAAAATTCTTTCAGTGTTAGATAGCCCATTTATCGAGAAAGGCTATAGGCAATATTTTATCACGCTAAGAATAATAGGAGCGAAGAAATAGAGGAAAATGTGGAAAAAACGGAGGGAAATTATTTGAAAGGGCTTATTTCAACGCGCTAATCTCAGGAACTACTGGTCCGATTTAAAAAATTCTTTCAGTGTTAGCCCATTTATCGAGAAAGGCTATAAGGAATATTTTATCACGCCAAGAATAATAGGAGCCAAGAAATAGAGGAAAATGTGGAAAAAACGGGGGGAAATTATTTGAAAGAGGGCTTATTTGAACACACTAATCTCAGGAACTACTGGTCCAATTTGAAAAATTATTTCAGTGTTAGATAGCCTATTTATCGAGGAAGGCTATAGGCTATAATTTTTCACGCTAAGACTAATAGGAGCTAAGAAATAGAGGAAAATATGGAAAAAACGGGGGAAATTATTTGAAAGGGCTTATCTCACGAGCTACTGGAGCAATTTTTCTGTAATTTGGTACAGATAACTGATAAGAATTAAGAAATTGACCACGTACAGGGTCATACGCTATTTTTTGTGGACTAATTTGTCTGTGAAATATCTAATTTACGCGAGCGAAGCCGCGCGGAACGTTTGGTAATAAAATATTATTTAATATTTGAGAAATAATAAATATCAGAATTATTATTTGACAGGTGTAAATTTTTTATTGCAAGTGACTCGAAAAGGTAGAATATATTTTTTTAAAGGTAGGTTTTGGTCAGCGTTGCCAGATTTTTTTTGTACCGATTCGGGACTTTGGAACTTTTTGAGTGAAAAAGCGGGATTCTTCAGTCAAAAGCGGGACAAAGTAAAAAAAGTTATAAAATCAAAAGTTTTTTTTAATTTTATCTTTTTATTTGCGTTAAAATAACGTTTACGTGACAAAAGATAGCAAAAGTAGCCAAAGAAAATCTACCCCTCTACCTTCTACACTCTTATCTTCATTACGCACCTTTCTTTCTCAGCACGCTGCACGTACGTTCGGGCTTTCCCCGAAAAGCGGGACTGAGTCTGTCCCGCGCGGGACACTTAATTTTGATGAAAAAATCGGGAAGTCCCGCCAAAATCGGGACGTCTGGCAACGCTGGTTTTGGTATTAGCTATATTTTAGGGAAAACATTTTTATAATAAATCAATAGTCAATACTTTTACTAACATACAAGTTTTATTGAAAATCCTATTCTTACTTATAATAATAATAATAACCCCCACACCGGTTTCGGTGATGGTGGCTGGTTTCATTGAAACCAGGCAAGTTACGCAGGAGTAATTTTATAGCGCCCAAGTGTGTGCGCAGTACACATGAGCACTCTCTATTCCTTTTAACTCTCATAACCCAGTGGGACGGACGACCGACACGACCGGCGAGAGATCAGGCGCAGGACCGACTTTTACATGCCCATCGCCCATCCGTGATCCGATGCATGGATCATCTTACTTGTCAGACCTTATTTTCCTCTTCTGAGTGTCAGACAATCAGGTGATCAGCTTGCAATGTCCTAACCAAACTTGGAAATAACAATTAACAATATGTTTCCAACGCGGGAATCGAACCCACGACCTCTGAGTCAAGAGCCACGCTCTTAACCACTGGACCACGGAGGCGTTTATAATAATAATAATAATATAATCAGCACGAATATGGATAAGATTTTTAAAATAATCATTATTCTCAACAAATTGTCATTATTCTAAGTAAACACGTCATTTTTCACAAATTTCGTCATTGTCATGAACAACAGTTTTTACTTAATATTGAATATCTCTTGAATTATTTAATTTTTTTTCGTGACTCTTACAGAAAGGGAATTCTATTTCGGTGCCTTTTAACACTAGAAACATTCACAGCAATATTTAAGGGTTTTTTAAAAAACACAATTTTTGGCCTAAAATAACATTTTGAGTAGATTCACCCAAAGGCGCTCGCAGTGCTCGTTTGGACGGCGTTCGTGACGGTTGTGTCGTGTGTACGTAATCATGTGGAGTAAAGAACAATCGCTTGAACTTATTAGTTTGTATCAAGAAAAACCTGTTATTT
The DNA here is from genome assembly GCA_963422495.1 of Polyommatus iphigenia. Classification (NCBI taxonomy): domain Eukaryota; kingdom Metazoa; phylum Arthropoda; class Insecta; order Lepidoptera; family Lycaenidae; genus Polyommatus; species Polyommatus iphigenia. Next base: position 41,982,083 of record OY730177.1, on the reverse strand, counting down.
GAGATCCAAAAAACCCTTCCAAAAAACTTCTGCAATATGGGTAGGTATCAAATCAAAGGGCTCATAGTATTGAAAGTAATAGAGTCAAGTCGTGTCGTGTCGTGTCGTGTCGTGACGTGACGTGACGTGACGTGACGTGACGTGTCGTGTCGAGTCGTGAAGTGACGTGACATGACATGGCGTGACGTACGTGACGTGACGTGACGTGACGTGTCGTTTCATGTCGTGTCGTGTCGAGTCGTGAAGTGACGTGACATGACATGACGTGACGTACGTGACGTGACATGACGTTCGTGACGTGACGTGTCATGTTATATGCTTTCCACGTTTCTGGTCTTCAGTTAGTAAACACATGAAAATAAAAGCCGCACCAGCCGTCACGACCTTCCTATTCGGCATGTTCGTAGCAACCGAGTGGATACAGGATTCGCGTACACAATTCGCTTTGAGTTCGTGTGCCGTCCACACTGTTGACGCTAAATTACACGTAATCTTACATTACACGTTACACTCGTCTGGACCCGGCTTAAGAAACGAACTGAATTGGATGCCGAGCCAGATTACTCCTTTATGTAGTCTCACTTTAATAGTCATGATATATTTTGTATGAGTAATGACCGAAAATTAAAGAGATTACGAAAATCTGCATTGCCTATTTGCACCGTAAGTTTTTTATTTCAATTCTGTAATAATTCTGTAATAATTTAGCACATAGATTTTTGTAATCTGAAAACGTCTTGTCTCGCTCTGGATAGTTTTAAATTCGTCCGAGTCGTACAAGGTTTGTTCAAAATTATTATATATTATTATTATCGATGACTTACGGTTCAGAGGAAAATGTTTGATTTTAAAATAATAATTATGTACTCCTTTCTTCGTGATAGTAGATATGTTTGGTGTATACTGCATAATGCCATCCGCTTTTGACAATTATTGTCCACGGCTTTGTTTCGTAACTGTGACAGTGACAATAACCGCACAGGCTGTCGTCCAGCGCGCAATATTATGATACGTTACCTGGGAAACGACCTTGGCGAGAATCTGAATTGTTATATTTTAGTGTTCGAAAAGGAGCCAAATTTAAAACGGTTGAAGTATGGGAGTTACGTTTCCTTAGTTTTGTTATTCGTAGATATAGATGTAAGCAAATTTAAAACGGTTGAAGTATGGGAGTTACGTTTCCTTAGTTTTGTTATTCGTAGATATAGATTTAAGCAAATTTAAAACGGTTGAAGTATGGGAGTTACGTTTCCTTAGTTTTGTTATTCGCAGATATAGATGTAAGCAAATTTAAAACGGTTGAAGTATGGGACTTACGTTTCCTTAGTTTTGTTATTCGTAGATATAGATGTAAGCAAATTTAAAACGGTTGAAGTATGGGAGTTACGTTTCCTTAGTTTTGTTATTCGTAGATATAGATGTAAGCAAATTTAAAACGGTTGAAGTATGGGAGTTACGTTTCCTTAGTTTTGTTATTCGTAGATAAAGATGTAAGCAAATTTAAAACGGTTGAAGTATGGGAGTTACGATTCCTTAGTTTTGTTATTCGTAGATATAGATGTAAGCAAATTTAAAACGGTTGAAGTATGGGAGTTACGTTTCCTTAGTTTTGTTATTCGTAGATATAGATGTAAGCAAATTTAAAACGGTTGAAGTATGGGAGTTACGTTTCCTTAGTTTTGTTATTCGTAGATATAGATGTAAGCAAATTTAAAACGGTTGAAGTATGGGAGTTACGTTTCCTTAGTTTTGTTATTCGTAGATATAGATGTAAGCAAATTTAAAACGGTTGAAGTATGGGAGTTACGTTTCCTTAGTTTTGTTATTCGTAGATATAGATGTAAGCAAATTTAAAACGGTTGAAGTATGGGAGTTACGTTTCCTTAGTTTTGTTCTTTGTAGATATAGATGTAAGCACTTACCAGTTGTCTCGCCAGCAGTGTGATCAGGTGCACGCAACAGTTGGCGGTGAGGCCGCCCTGCACGCGCGACGCCAGCGACACCGCCGTTGTTATACACCTGCACGCACAATCATTATTAACATCTTTGTGGAAATAAGGATGACGACAAGGTCAAATATTAGCAGATTTTTTAAATAAAGACATAGCGATAAGAAAATAAGTATTCCCAAAATTTCAGCTTCATAGCCTATGTAATTTTTTTGTTATGAGCCTTCAAAATGATTTTTTTTTAAATTCCTTAATTTTTGTATACCATTCGATAAGTTATGCAATTTATAACAATTTTTTCTTATGAGACCACTTTCATAAACGCAATATTTAACATAGATATCGAACAAAATCTTCCCGCGATGCAAACTATTGTATGCAAACTAGCTAGGCGTGACGTCACAGTTAGCTGACATTTTGTATGGAGCGTTTTGGGAAGGTCTATTTTATATATGAGTTTTGAATTGTGATATCTCGGAGAGTTTATAAGCTATCAGAGTAATTTTTTCACCGATATTTCTATTTTTGGATGGTCCTGTACTTACCAACAAGTAAAAAAATTTCGTCAAGCCTGTTACAGCGAGCGGCGGTAAAGTAAGATTTTAGAGTATGGATATAATTAAAACGGAGAAGGAAGTTGTTTAACATTATTTGCAACATCGCCTTCAACGTTTATTGATATTATAATAAGAAATAAGGCTAATGGAGTAGTAAGCACCTTCTTAACCTATCTCTTCTATACTACTAATAGTTAATACTACCCCTGAATGGACCTAGCTCACAAACAGTGGGTAAGCATACGTCTACGACGTCTACTGTGCAGAATACTGCTACAATAATATGTTAATACAAGCATATTTGATCCGTGAGTATCACAGGTCAAGCCTTGAATCCCAATCTTTTCTTTTACGTTCCGAGTATCATTGATTAAAAAAATTGCAGACATAAACTTACTTAGTAGACAACTGTGACGCCAGTTCTTCTTTCTCAGCTGCAATCTCTAACAGATCTCCAATCACCTTCACTGTGTAGTACCGAAATACCGAAGTTTTGTCCGACATTGTCTAAATAAATGAAGAAAATTGTCATTATAAAAAAAACTTAATCTAGATTTTAGACATAGGTACAATTACAATGATAATTATTTGATTTTACAATGGTTTTTATATTAGTTATGTTAAGATTTGCAACCGGCGGCTTAGCTAGGTTACAGTATAACCTGTGTTAAAGCTAATTCCAATTCAAAACCAATTCAAAGCCATTCTGAATAACATAAAATATACTTCTTTAACCCATCAGTCGTGGCAAAACGAGACACAATAGCTTTTTCATTGTTATCGCGGCCGGATGTGGCCGCTTGGGGCTTCATGAATTAAATACATTTTAGGCCTGATTAACTATGCCGTTGACTCGGATTTGGAAAGTTACTCCACGGTTATTGGTCAATTTCCAGGCGCAAGTCTACAATATAGTAGGGGACGTCGCGCTCAGTTTAAAAAGTCATTTCATACCGAGCGAAAATCGTTACAATAATAGTATTCCACTAATACATAACAGCTTTGATCGTCAGCCACTTCATAATGGGTGGAAAAAAATTGAGAGTATCTCAAAGTTGTTGTTGGGAATCGTATTGAATTGACATTAAAAAGATCCCAATTCGCACCCACTAAAGGTTCATATCTAGATTATACAAGTTTAGGTTCGGTAGTTGTTATTTTAGTTTTAGTATATAACAACAGATGGCGCTTTTAAAGTAAAATGTATATAATTCTTCTTCACAAATATTGACTATCGAATTAATTACTTAAAATTGCTATGTGAGATAATTTTATGGTTAATTCAAACGAAAATCGCCGTCAGCTGAATGTTTGCAGGTGGAAATGTCGTCTACGCGACGCCCTAGGATAAATTGAGCGCGAAGTAGGGCTATATTGGTCTTATGACCAATATAGCCCTAGTCATTTTGGATATCGTTACCAAAAATGTCGTGACCTCCCGTAATATTATTATTACGGGAGGTCACGACATTTTTGGTAACGATATCCAAAATGACTTATTTTAGATCGACAAGATAAAGAGCAACTCTCTGATGCCAAATATGTCGGTCTGCCTGCGTAAAGTAGTTGCGCTCTCTGTTTAGGGCGCCTGAAAACCCAGTTATCATGACCAAAAAAAAATGATAAGGTAAATGGCTGAGTAAGTTATATTAGGTAAGTACTAGTTGTTCTCATATCAGTAGCGTAAAAACTGACCAAATATTAGGTTGCGTTATGAAGCAACGAGCGTTCAAACGTGACTTATTGTGACCAAAAAAAAATGATCAGGTAAATGGCTGAAAATTACAAATCGTAAACTGTCAGTACGTACTAGCTTATTGGCACCAAAACTGACCAAATATTTGGTTGCAATTCATAGTTATCGGCGACCTATGTCTGAACGTACCTATATTCTTTAAGTATTTTACTAGTAAAGTGCTTGGTTTAAAAACAATATACACACGCTTTTATGACCGGTGAGGAAACTTTTCATCGATGATCTGAAATCTCACCCTGCTCCGTCATCAGACTCTCACCACCAACCAAGTGTAGCGAATTAGGTCATCAGTAGAAAACAAATGAGCCCAAGCTCAAGGGGTTTCGCAACAGCCATGGAAGAGTTATATTGCCCACCACGACACCATCATCGATCAGCTCGATGGTAGCAATTGCAATTATCAACGGACTCTTTTAAACTTCATCATCATCATCATCGTCAGCCACTAAGAGTCCATTCCTGGACATAGGCCTCTTCCATTTCCATCCTTTACGGCGATCTTGTGCCCTCCTCATCCAGTCGTGACATGTGTTATAAACTTACAAAGTTTCAAATCGACACGATAATTAGAAGTAGGCAGAAATTGAATTCCAAGATTTTCTTACATTGTGACTCAGTTACAGGTGAAACTAATAAAAAAGCGTGTCACGATACCCACACAGGTGAGATTCTTCGATTTACATATGTACTTATCATGATCCCAATAATCGTGATCGTAGGGTCGAGGGTTCGAATTCCAACCCGGACCTTGTACCAATAAGTTTTTCAGAAGTTATATTCATTCTTGTCATAGTAACCGACGCTCTTACGGTGGAGGAAAGCACCGTGACGAAAACCTGCATGTATCAACTTTATTAGAGTAGGTCATCCCAGCATTAAGACGTAAAAAGGCTGAACCGTAAATTTTGATATCGCTAGTTACCTATTTATACCTACTAAAATAGGCACCAGTACGCGCAACTTTGCAGTTTCCCCTCTGACGCCATTAGATTCTTTACAATGACACGTAATCTTGTCTGCGTTTTCAAACTTAGCTTGTTCTTATTTGTTAGACTTCGAAACGGTAGTAGAAACAGAAAACTCTGGTAAGTAATTCGAAGTAATTCATTCTGCAACGATTTTAAATGGGATAAAATATGTTATTGAAATAAAAATAACACCCAATTTTTTGGTTAAATGGACCCTCCTAATGATACCTAAACCCTGGAAAAAATTTGGCAGGAAGGTTTGATTGCACCCTGTATAGGTCACGATAAATCACGTTTGAACGCTCGTTGCTTCATAACGCAACCGAATATTTGGTCAGTTTTTGCGCTACTGATATGAGAACAACTAGTACTTACCTAATATAACTTACTCAGCCATTTACCTTATCATTTTTTTTTTTGGTCATGATAACTGGGTTTTCAGGCGCCCTATACAGAGAACGCAACTACTTTACGCAGGCAGACCGACATATTTGGCATCAGAGAGTTGCTCTTTATCTTGTCAATCTAAAATAAGTCATTTTGGATATCGTTACCAAAAATGTCGTGACCTCCTAATCTATAACTTATATCGTTGGCTGACGGTTTTTCCACCGTCGTATTAGCGACTGACGGTTTTCTTTATTATTTACAAAGTAGAAACATTCACCTGTATAAATTTTGTACGGTATAAAATGACTTTATATTCAAAAAAAATTTACATGTTCAGTAACGCGACTGACGTTGAATCCCCCGTCTGCAATACGGCTGACGGTGATTTTTTGGTTTAACATGACCTCAATAATCATCCAACAAAGTTTCATTCGGTATAAAATCACTTTTCGCAACTATTTTTTTTACAACTTTGAAATACTCTCAGTTAACATTCCACCACGGGTGCGGCGACTGACGCTGATTATATTGATTGATAAATATTAAGCTACCGCTGGACAAAAATTTGGTCGGTATGAAATGACTTAGCAAACGCTAGCACTACCTCCCCTACTAATAGTACCGCGTTGAAAGTTTCCGGATCCGTATCTGTAGGCCTACTACGAAACCGTTTTGAGACTCAAACAATCGGACGAGAATACCGCGTCCTACTCCAACGTCATTTCACGTTTGTTACAGTAGGACGCGGCATTTTCGTTCGATTGTTTGAGTCTCAAAACGGTTTCGTGGTACGGCCCCAGAGTCGAACAGCATCGTGAATTCTTGTAATAGCATACAATAGTTTTGAAAGCGAAGTTGCATGAAACGTGACGTAGTTTTAGGAGGCTAACAAGCGAACGGGTGACCTGATGGAAAGCAACTGCAGTCGCCCATGGACACTCGCAATTACGTCAAATCTTATAGCATTTTTATATCTTACTTCGGTGTGGAAACAATCAAATACAATTGGACTAAGTACCCAGGCACCTAACCATGTGCGTTAATAGTCCTTGCCTTATCAAGTTTCTCCATAAACCGATACAACTCGTTCATCTGTTTCTCCATCTGCGGCAAATCCAGCACAATCTTCTTCTCACTCTTACCGCTGTTCCTACTCATATCGCTCATAGAACTACACACAGAATTAGTTTTACTCAATTTCGGCATGTCGTTATTATTCTTATTCTTCTTTCTATTCTTCTTCTTGGGTTCCTTATCTTCATTGGTCTTCTCGCCGTTAATTAGTTTCTCATCTTTTTGCGTTTCATCTTTTTCTTTTGCCTGATCGTTGTTATTATTAAGTTTATCTTTGTCGTCGCTTTTTACGCTCTCTGTGTCTCCGTTAGTGAGTTTTGACTTCTTTTTCTTTTTAGGTTTTTCTTCTTCGGCTTCGAATCCGTTCACTGGTTGAGTGTCATTCAGTGAAGATATCATATTATTGAGGAATGACAGGACTTTGTAGATTTTGTTGCTCGCAGGGCAGAAGATGGGATCGATACTCGAAAAGTCTTCTTCTCTAACTGGCGACACAGTGCCACTGAAATTAAATTTATTCAAAATTTAAATTTATAGGCATATACAGCTTAAATTTTAAATGTAAATATTTTATGACATACAAGATATGGTCCCCAACTATGTGCGCGACAATTCCTTTAATCGCGCGAGAGGTGTACATTTCGCCAAATATAGTTAACATTTGATCAGTGACGATTTTACCCTTAATCAAATTAAGCAATTGCCTAGGGTATCACGTCTGAGGGGCATCAGAAGAATACAGGTTCAAAGACCGATTCTAGTTGACATACGGATAGGGGGGCCCATAGGCATGAATCGCTTAGGGCATCAGGTAGTCTTAATCCGTCACTGTATTTAATGTGCGCTTCTCGCCAAATATTAACTATCCAACAGGAAGGTATACGCAATGTCATCTTTATCGATTCAGCGCTTTAAGCGTAAAGAATTGAAGCGGAAAGACTAACTTCTCCATTGATAATATTATATTGAGTATGCAGTTATTCATTACTTTTAAAATAAATACCTAGCTAGCAGCCTTTGTTTAAGTTTTCTCGCCTTCTTCTTAATAGTCTTTTGTTTCTCTCTCTCCTTTTTCTCCTGTTCCTTTCTCTGAGCCTCCTCTTCTATTTCATTAATCTCATTTGGTTGGTCTTGGCTTTCAGACGTAGTCTGAAACAGAAAGTAATGATCAAAACATCTTTATATTATACACTATCCTTAGTATGAATAATTCAAGGGTATTTTTTTAATTTGCAATCGAAACACCTACACAGGCGTTTAGGTCACAGCTCGAGAGTCTGTTTAACCCTCAACAGAGATGCAAAACACCTATAGATAGATGCTCAAACCACCTACCTACCATGAACCCTTATAGCAGTATTACTTTAATATTACACTCAGAATCGGCACAAACAAATCGTAGTTTTGTTATATAAATAGAGATCACGTTTGTTTATACGAAATTCAAAAGTAATATTAAAGTAATTAGAGCTCATGGTAGGACCCCTCCCCTCTCTTTTCCTCTCATTCCCACCTACTATCTCCGTCTCTATCACATACCGGTTGTCTCGGGCCGGTGGCACGTTCTCGTATCGCTTGGAGATGCGACTCGAGCCGCAACTGGCTGGCGTCCTGCTTGTCTCTGATGCGGCAACGTAACGCGTCTGCTTCGAGCTCGGCTGCTGCCGCTAATGCTGATAGACGGGATTTAACGCCTTCCGCCTGTAGAACAGATAATATACATATTTTAACATTTAAAACTTCAGGAATGTTTTCAGTTGTTAAGACGAAACGTAACGTTTGAGTATTGACATCCACCCTGGATTAAATTTAATTATTCAAAGACAGAACTAAGGAGTACCTCGACTTCAAACAAACGGGCGAATATACGCGAGTTGGGCGCGACTATCACTTTCAACATGTTTCACACTGCTGAGTAAAGCATTAGTACGACGCTCGCCGGCCGATATGACATACTATGTCAAACGAATAAATTTCGAGATCTTCTCTGAGTCGGCCTACTCGTTAGTTCTGTTTACTCTGCCTTAAACGCTAACAAAACAAGACGAAAAAGACGTCACACGTCAATGTCAGTGTCACCTTTTCCCGTGCCGCGTCTCCTCGCCGCCGCCGCTCGCGTTCCGTGTGCGGTCCGCTCGCGGCGCCGCTGCAGCAGGCCGGCGACGTGATGCTGCCTGGCCGCCTCGAGCGCCGCGAGCCGCTCTAACAACATTCACGGGAAAAAGACGAAAAAGTCACTGTCACCTTTTCCCGCGCCGCGTCGCCTCGCCGCCGCTCACGTTTACGCAGCTGCTTTAGTGTTGACTTCCAAGCTCGAGCGCCACGTGCCGCTTAAAAAACCAACAGAAAAAGACGAAGAAGACGTCACACGTCAATGTCACTGTCACCTTTTCACGCGCCGCATCTCCTCGCCGTCGCCGCTCGCGTTCCCGCAGCTGCTCGAGATGCGCGGTCCGCTCGCGGCGCCGCTGCAGCAAGCCGGCGACGTGATGCTGCCTGGCCGCCTCGAGCGCCGCGAGCCGCTCTAACAACATTCACGGGAAAAAGACGAAAAAGTCACTGTCACCTTTTCCCGCGCCGCGTCGCCTCGCCGCCGCTCACGTTTACGCAGCTGCTTTAGTGTTGACTTCCAAGCTCGCGCGCCACGTGCCGCTTAAAAAACCAACAGAAAAAGACGAAGAAGACGTCACACGTCAATGTCAGTGTCACCTTTTCCCGTGCCGCGTCTCCTCGCCGTCGCCGCTGCAGCAGGCCGGCGACGTGATGCTGCCTGGCCGCCTCGAGCGCCGCGAGCCGCTCTAACAACATTCACGGGAAAAAGACGAAAAAGTCACTGTCACCTTTTCCCGCGCCGCGTCGCCTCGCCGCCGCTCACGTTTACGCAGCTGCTTTAGTGTTGACTTCCAAGCTCGAGCGCCACGTGCCGCTTAAAAAACCAACAGAAAAAGACGAAGAAGACGTCACACGTCAATGTCAGTGTCACCTTTTCCCGTGCCGCGTCTCCTCGCCGTCGCCGCTGCAGCAGGCCGGCGACGTGATGCTGCCTGGTCGCCTCGAGCGCCGCGAGCCGCTCTAACAACATTCACGGGAAAAAGACGAAAAAGTCACTGTCACCTTTTCCCGCGCCGCGTCGCCTCGCCGCCGCTCACGTTTACGCAGCTGCTTTAGTGTTGACTTCCAAGCTCGAGCGCCACGTGCCGCTTAAAAAACCAACAGAAAAAGACGAAGAAGACGTCACACGTCAATGTCACTGTCACCTTTTCACGCGCCGCATCTCCTCGCCGTCGCCGCTCGCGTTCCCGCAGCTGCTCGAGATGCGCGGTCCGCTCGCGGCGCCGCTGCAGCAAGCCGGCGACGTGATGCTGCCTGGCCGCCTCGAGCGCCGCGAGCCGCTCTAACAACATTCACGGGAAAAAGACGAAAAAGTCACTGTCACCTTTTCCCGCGCCGCGTCGCCTCGCCGCCGCTCACGTTTACGCAGCTGCTTTAGTGTTGACTTCCAAGCTCGAGCGCCACGTGCCGCTTAAAAAACCAACAGAAAAAGACGAAGAAGACGTCACACGTCAATGTCACTGTCACCTTTTCACGCGCCGCATCTCCTCGCCGTCGCCGCTCGCGTTCCCGCAGCTGCTCGAGATGCGCGGTCCGCTCGCGGCGCCGCTGCAGCAAGCCGGCGACGTGATGCTGCCTGGCCGCCTCGAGCGCCGCGAGCCGCTCTAACAACATTCACGGGAAAAAGACGAAAAAGTCACTGTCACCTTTTCCCGCGCCGCGTCGCCTCGCCGCCGCTCACGTTTACGCAGCTGCTTTAGTGTTGACTTCCAAGCTCGAGCGCCACGTGCCGCTTAAAAAACCAACAGAAAAAGACGAAGAAGACGTCACACGTCAATGTCAGTGTCACCTTTTCCCGTGCCGCGTCTCCTCGCCGTCGCCGCTGCAGCAGGCCGGCGACGTGATGCTGCCTGGCCGCCTCGAGCGCCGCGAGCCGCTCTAACAACATTCACGGGAAAAAGACGAAAAAGTCACTGTCACCTTTTCCCGCGCCGCGTCGCCTCGCCGCCGCTCACGTTTACGCAGCTGCTTTAGTGTTGACTTCCAAGCTCGAGCGCCACGTGCCGCTTAAAAAACCAACAGAAAAAGACGAAGAAGACGTCACACGTCAATGTCACTGTCACCTTTTCACGCGCCGCATCTCCTCGCCGTCGCCGCTCGCGTTCCCGCAGCTGCTCGAGATGCGCGGTCCGCTCGCGGCGCCGCTGCAGCAAGCCGGCGACGTGATGCTGCCTGGCCGCCTCGAGTGCCGCGCGCCGCTCGCCGACAGCCGCCTCGTGAGCTGCCTTCGCCTCCTGTTTAGTGTGTAAATAAAAATTATAATAGATCGAAGGGTCAATTATTATTTTTTCCCGGGATAAAAACTATCCTATGTTCTTTCTTGGGACTAAAAGTATCTCCATGCCAAATTTCAGCAAAATCGGTTCAGCGGTTCGAGCGTGAAGAGGTAACAGACAGGAAGACAGACACACTTTCGCATTTATAATATTAGTATGGAGGGCAGATTCGACTTAGATTTATGCGCCAAAAGAAATAAACGCGTACCTAGTGTTAAACAGTATGCACGGTAAGTTTTTGAATCAGAGTCGAAACCGAATTGTTAATTATCCATTTTAGCAAGACTTCATCTAACAAAATAAATGTGCGACCATGTAAATATTACAACATGATCGTTTCATGTTGTAATTAGTAATAGAGATTTTTTATTAAAATTAAATAGCCAAATAACAACGGTGGAGCTTGTTTGTATCGCAGAGAACAGACAAAATAGGTTTGTGTCTGCAAAGTATATACAAGTTATGTTATGCGGCAGCTGGCTGCCGCTTGGGGATTGATGGGTTATAAAAATTCATTGCACTAATATAATAAAATTCCTGATGATCTAAACTGAAATAAGCTTACGGTAAGGCAGTACTCACCAGTTTCTCGAGACGGTCTCGCCGCATCTGCCTCAACCGCGTGGTATGCGAGCGGCACTGGTCGAGGAACTCATGTCGCCTGTTCTCAGCCTCCAGCTGCTTTATGAACGCGATCTCCCGTAGTTTCTCCTCCTCATCGTGAGCTTTGCGGACTATGTCCTGAAATTGATCATCATTAATTTATGTAGGCATCTAAAAAATCTTCGCATTTTCAAGAGTTGACCATAATATACCCGTAATTACCGGAGGGTTGGTAGTACAGTAAGCTTTCCGGCTTTAGGTGCTGGCACATTTATCAGCACGCACGCGCCGAACGCGCCGCATTTTAGAATTAGGTGAATGAAATGATGTGTAAACCGGCAACACATCTTCTGATATTGCGAGTGTCCATGGGCGACGATAGTTGCTTTCCATCAGGTGACCCGTTTGCTCTTTTGCCCCCTTTTTGATTAAAAAAAAACCCCGCACGTTCGTCCGCTTCGTACACGCCGCATTTCGTGTACTATGTGGTTCATTCGACGCGTACGGCGCGTACTGACAAAATAATGTGCGATCAGATTTTAGGATATTTTAGATAATATAGCAAACACAATTTCGAAGTTTCGAAAAAAAATAAGTGTATAAACGTTGTAACATACTTTTAAATGTTGATCGCGGTTCTCTGTAGCTTTCTGCAGCCTTCTTTCCATTCTTAAACGCTTGCCTTCAATCAGTTGATTTTTAGCAACCTGTTAAAAGAAACATTTGTTTAAAAATACAAATAATATAAAAAACACAAAGGTTTGTATTCACATCATCATACATATTTTATCAAAAACGGGTAAAAGGTAACAATTACGTCAAGGTGGGTTTACACCAAAAGAACATAGAGCAAGAACAGCACAAGAACATTCTTTCGTATTCGTTTAGTGTAAACTATAATTCGTTACAACATACTTTAGATCGTTTACACCAATCGAATCAACAAGAACATCAAGAATAAGAATTTTTGCTCTATAGATGAGAATCATATAGCTCCGTTTAGACCAAACGAGCGAATGATCATTGCTCATTCGTCAACGATAAGTAGTTAATTTATTTTTATAGTCATCAAAGGTTGGATCCCATAAACATCTTTTGTTATGGTATAATTCTATCATTTGTAAACATTTTTCATTACTCCAATCCATATTTACGAAATAACCTTTGATAAACTACCTAAAACCAGCCGCCAAAAAGTAAAAATATCAAGAACACTAGAATCCCTTTGAAGAGACCGCCTCGAAGAGCGAGCACGTCCGAACACGAAAGAACGCTCTAGGCAATTGCTCGAGCGCTCTTGCGTCGTTTACACCAAACGAGCGAGATTCTTAGAGCATTCTACCTATTTACCGCCGAACACGTGGCGAACACACTAGAACAACGAAAGAATGCTCGTTGTTAGTTTACATCAAAAGAGCTTTACTAGAATGAGCATTCGCTCGTTTGGTCTAAACGGAACTTCAGCCGTCGATGACGAAGTTACCTTGACTTCCTCGACTCGCGCCAACAGCTGGTGTATTCTCTTGGCCCTTTCTGTTTGGTACTCCATTCTCTGTCGCTCAGCCCGCGCTTGTTTAGTTTGAAGCCTAAAAATTGTAATAGAGTAGAATTACAAAATACAATCATTAAAATTATAATACTATATCTTATACTTTGACTAAATACAATACCTCCGCAAGGCGTCCTGTAAGCTTACCTCCGCAAGGCGTCCTGTAAACTCCCTCGTCGTTTGATACCCTGTGACAGTTTAGCGTGTAACTGTTGAGCGCGACCTGTACAAAAATATATTATTTTTATAACTTCCATAAAGGAAATCTTCATAAACTGATTAATAAAATACTTACTAGCCGCCATTTAAAGTCACACGTCTTGAGATGAAAAAACATCTCTACTTTCTACTCTCTATTAAGTATAATTTACACAGAGCCAGTACTGGCTGCCAATAAGACTGTCAGCCAGTATTGGCTTGGCATATGCCGCGTGTGAACAGTTTGGCCTGGCTTGAAAAACTGTTCACACGCGGCATATACCAAGCCAATACTGGCTGCCAGTCTTATTGGGAGCCAGTACTGGCTGTGTAAATTATACTTTAGGTCTGCAATTGTCTTTGGCAAATTGGAAAAGCAACTTGACTATCTGTCAAGACAGCGGACCTTGATTAATAATAATACGTAAATTAAATGCGTAAACATATGTAGGAATGTCTTCTTACCTGGATCTCTAGCGACTAGAGCCTCCAACACGACTAGTGTGTCCACTCGCTCCGCCCAAGACATGCCGGCTAGAGCCGTCTCATATTGATCTTCCAAACTCGCAGCGAGTGATCCTAGTGATTCTTGAGATGGCGATGATTCTGGTGGACCCTCACAAAGAATTTCAGCATCAGTCTGAAAATGTTGAAAAAAAAACGATTTTCGATTTTATTGATTTCGATATGAGGTTTAAAGTAGAATACCAGGTTTATCCGCGTATGTAGAATAAATTCAAATAAATAATAATCTTACCTCTGTATCATCCGTTTCGGTATCAATATCTATGTCAGATACTTGTTGTAGCTCCAAAATTTGTCTATTTAGTAAATCTTCTTCCTCGCAGAGTTTTCGCTGGTCAACTTCGCATTGGAAGTCGAGTGCTAAGCTCATTTTCCTCTCGTTCTCTTCTATGAGTGACGTCATTTCTGCTATCTCGGACATTTCTGATGGATCCGCTGTCTTCAATATTTCATTATGATCTGATATACCATCGTCATCGTCGAAATATTTAAATGTGGATTTAAATTCCGCCTTCCATTTGTCAAAATCGAAGGCGTCCTCTGTACTCTCTTGAGATCGAGCTAAGGCAGTTGTCAGGCTTTCTAAAGATGAATGCAATCTACTGCCAGCCAATTCAGAATCTTCTTCTTTGGGAATACCTTTTCTTTCTGAACGTCTGCTCATTGCTCTGTTTTTGGAAGACCTCGTCTTTAAGCCGGTGACATCAGACTTTTGTCTCACCATTGAAGAGTCTTTGGATCGATGACTCGCTTTGTGTTTGGACGCCGGCTTGCTTCTCTCATGTTTGATAGAAGGCTCATTCTTCTCAACTTGCGGCGGTTGTTCGGATTTTGCCCTATCTTCTTTCTTAACTTCCTCCTTTTCAGTTATACTTTTGTTCTCCTGTTTTGGCGATTCTAACATATTGAGGGTTGGCAAGCTTGTTGTAGCTGAAGGTTGATTAAATCGTTTGGCCCAATGGGACTTCGAATGTTTCTTAGATTCCCTTATTATCCTTCTCGATTTAACAGTCAGCCAGCCGTCATTATCGCTTTTGTTGTCGATATTCAGTACCTCAACTGAGCTAGATATATCTTGTAACGATTCGAAATCTTTTGGTACTAAAGTTTTTAGGCTTTCATTTGATTCAATGCGAGATATTTCAATTTGAGCAGTCAAAGTCTCTGAGCTGCTATGGTGTTGGTATTCGTTAAATTTTTCTGAATTATGTGGCTTGGTATCCTGTTTTATAGGTTTCTCGTTCACTTTCAATGATGTTGGTCTTGAAATTTTTCTCTTAGGTTCTGTTTTGCTGACTGTATTAAACTTTCCATCGCCTGATGCCATTTGAACACTTTTGTTCAAAGATCTTTTCAAAGTATTTCCCTTACTTGAAGCACTTGCGGGTGCATCAAAAAGGCTAGTTCGCCCAGTAGTTAAATTAAAAGGATAACTGCATTTATTGGTTGGAACTTTTTTCTGGAATGATCGTTGAGTTTTTGGAACCGTTGGTCGCATTTCAACAACTGTCGAGCTGCGAACTAATCTGGTTGGAGTTTTAATTTCAACTTTGGAGATATTGGGAGATTTGGGCTTTGCAGCAGCTTGAGAATAAGCTGGTCGGACAGTTGGTTTTGCTTCACTAATTTGTTTCGGTTCTATTTTTTTAACATCAGTCTCTTTTTTCTGACTTTCATCTTTTAAATTTTCTTTACATGGAAAAGAACCATTGATTTTACTTTTAACGTTTTCCGCATCGGCAATTAGTGATTTATCTGTATATACTTTTATCGCTTGCTTTTGGCGATCGTCTACTTTATTATTTTCTATACTGTTTTTGTTCGTGTTCAGTATTGTATGCCCATCAATTTCAGGAACATCCTTCGATTGTAGTGAGGTCGTTTCATTAACAGTATTAATTTTCTCATTTTGAGTTTTTTCTTTAATGGTTTCGCCTTCTTTTAAATTTTCTGATGTCTTTTTTTCGTTCATATCTTTCGAAACTTCTGTCTTAATTTCATCAGACTTATTAGAACTCTCATTGGATATATCTGCAAAATTGTCTTCAGATATACTAGGAGATTCAGTAAATAATGTTTCTTTAGAATCAGTTGAGTTATTTTCTTGTGCTTGGGGTGAATTAAGAGTATTTTGACGATTTTCAGCCTCTTTATTTATCATATTATCATTGGCATAATTTTCTTTTAGATTTTTCGCTAAAAATAAGTTTTCCATCTCATCTAGTAGTTTTGTAGTGATTGCTGCACCAGAAAGATTCTCTGGGGATGTATTTGCAAAACTAGCAGCAGGTTCCACATCTTGTAATTTAGTTTTACCAAGTTTGAGCGGAGAGCTTTTTCCGCCTTTATCCATATCGTTTGAATTTACGATTGTAGGCCGTTTCTGTTCATCTCCAAGACTGTTACGGTTATTTAAATTCTCATCTTCGTCGTTTGTCTCCTTTGTTTCTTTTTCTTTGATATCCGATAATCTAGAAGTTTCTTTAGCTAGCTTAGGTTCCGGTTTGGCTGTTATCTTCGAAGCGACAATTTTGTTACTAAAAAATTCAATATTTCCCTTTGGGCTAGAATTGTGTGAGACTATTCTAGGACTTATCTTACCACTTCCGGGGCTCGCTTTTCCAGTTAGATTAGGACTATTTTTGCCACTGGGAGTGTTGTGTCCCGAAAGACAAGGACTATTCTTTCCAGAAACCGATGGCGAACTTTTTACTGAATACGCGCGTCTCGATTCCGGTCGCACGAAGTCCGTTTTCCGTATCTCCCACGCTAAGCTCTGCGGCCTCTGAAGAGGTGGCGTGTTATCGTACTCCCATTTAAGTCTGAACCACTCGGCGAGCGCTTTAAAGTCTCGGGTATAATTTTCAAGTACAAGTATTACTTCTTGGCACTCATTTACATTCTCGTGGGCTTCTACTGTGTTGTAAATTTCTCCCACCTGCAAAATAAGAATAGGTTTAATTTTATAACTGGTGCGTCGGCGTTAAATTGCTCTGTTGTAACTCATAACATATTTAAAAAATCAATCCCCAAGCGGCACCCGGTTGCCGCATAGCAATTGAAAATATATTGTGTCTGCGATTCGCACGATCGAGGTATTAAGAACTTAATGGTCCTAACGAAAACAGTGCATGACCTTCAGATATCAAATGTTTAATCCTCACCGATCTCTGCAGGTCTCCAAACAGCAGGGCCCAGTATCTGGCTCTGAGCTCGGAGCGTTTGTCGCGGCCAGCCGAGGCGGAGCGAAGTCGAGTGGCGCGGGGAGGCGCCCGCCGCGCCGGGGGAAGGGCTTTCGGCGGCTTACGAGACACTCGAGCTGAAAGTGGAAAAAACAGGTATATCTTTGGGTTCATCCATAAAGTATGTCACACCTAAAGGGGGGGAGGGAGTCGACGAAGTGTGACATGGTGTGACAAGGAGGGGGAGGGAGTCCTAAGTTTTGTGTTAATAAATGAATAGCGTTTATAATATTCAGGTGGTTTAAATTTTTAATGAAGTGACCACCTGTAACAAGGGGGGAGGGGAGGTCTAAAACTCATGAAAATCTTGTGACGTATTTTATGGATGGTCCCTTTGCTGTTGCCTGTAATTGGTAACTTCAGACTTCTAGTCAATCTTTATTTGCAGTAGTTTAAAACTTAATGGACGATTACAGATTCAATTTATTCGTGTATAAATGACATTTACGAAGCCAATTTCAATTTCACAAGAAAATACCGTAAAAGCAGTTTAGAAAAAGTCTTTGGAACCAAATTTGTTCTTGTTTGTCTCGTTTCCCATCCAAAAACCAACACAGTTTTCCGTTTTATTGGCAAGATTTATGATCTTCTTAAAGTGTCTTCATTCTTTGAGGCAAAACAGACGTATGAACTAAGTACCGACAATAGTGCTTTTATATCGACACGAGTGTAATAAAATGTGTATGTATTGTTCCCATTTTATCTACAAGGTCGGAAGTTTCTCACAAATCGATAGAATATGTTCGACACAAGTTTCTGTATCGATTCAAAAATAAACCAGCGATGCTCTAACATGTCTCTTGCATTAAGCACATCAAACGCAAGCCACAAGTAGAGATACGGATGCAATTGAATTTTCAACCACAAACGATTTTATCGGATCATATTGTTGCGATTTCATGTTCCATTGCTACTTACTTTCTTTTATTTTGTACAGAAACGATAGGCTTTTTGATAGAAAAGAGCAGAATTTAAACTTGGGAGATCGCAGACGACAGACTTTTGTGCGATCAAAGTCTGCGGCTTACATACATTCCGCATGGCGCGCGCCATCAAATTGTATGGAAGCCGCAGACTTTGATCGCACAAAAGTCTGTCGTCTGCGTTCTCCCTAATCTATTTATCTATCGACTCTAAAAACTTGTGTATCATGTATGATAATCATTATTGAAAGAACTTGAAAAATCCTTGTCTATAGAATCCCTACGCTCTTTTAGAAAAATAAAAAATTGAAGCTCATTTCATAAATTGGCGGGAAAACCAACACTAGAATGCGACAACATAAAATTACAGCCAATTTACTTAAACCCCCATCGACATAAACGTCTGAAGTTGCAAGTCGATACTGTATGAATAATTGATTCTAGGGAAAGGGGTAGTTAAAAATATCCGGAGAGAAATTTTACACCTACGCAAATAGCACGAGGTCAGATGGCATAACTTCGATATTAATTGTAAGTACCCACATTCACGTGTATCACGTGTTTATTTGATACTACAGATGAAATAAAGAGTCCATATTATGTTGGCCACGTTGTTTCGACTTTTTCTTTTTAGGGTTTCGTACCCAAAGGGGTCAAAACGGGATCCTATTACTAAGTTTTTAATGTCTGTCTTTCTGTCCGTATGTTTGTCTCCAGGCCGAATCTCAAGAATTGTTTTTTAAATATAAATCAGAACAATGTTTAGATTTCACATTAACTTTTTTTTAAGTTCTGTACTAGATTCATTTTTATATTTAGCCAGACACAAAGTTAGAAGAAAATAAAGACTATTTAATATACTTTATGATTTGTAATGTCAATTAACATAATTTCAATTAGAATCAGGAAATCTAATTAGAACCAAATTCTAACTATAAAAAAACCCCTTCTGTCGGTGTGCCAATGAGAGGAACGACAGACAGCATAAATATATATATATTTTGACGTGACACGGAAGAGGCTATACAAAAAACAGAAATTTTTGCCTATTTTGCAATTTGCTCTACAATAATGGTATGAACCCTTCGTGCGCGAGTCCAACTAGCAATTTTTTTACATAATATATAGGTCGCAGGGAAAAGAGAATATCCGGGATTTCACGAAATCCCTAGGGATATCATGAAATCCCGGTAAATGTCGAATATTCTTGTTTATTACGTCTTCTTACTAAAAAGATCTAGTGAAATGTCAGAAAAGCGGATACCGTCGAATAAAAGTCGAGCCACGCATTTCTCTCGCTCGTTTATCTGACAAGTAAGATGTCAGATGATCCATGCGTCGGATGGGCATGTAAAAAGTCGGTCCTATGCCTGATCTCTCGCCAGTCGTGTTGGTCTTCCGTCCCACTTGTTATGCGAGCAAAGGAATAGAGAGATTGCTCTTGTGTACTGCGCACACACTTGGGCACTATAAACTCCTGCGTAACTTGCCTGGTTTCAATGAAACCGGCCACCGTCACCGAAACCGGTGTGGGAGTTATTATTATTATTATTATTATTATTATCACACGTGTAATGCAACTATAGCAGATGTGAGGGGGCATCTTTATTCAAAATATTTTATGGCATTTAAAATTGGTTCAAATAAGTTATAAAAGTTTTGATGTATGTTATACTGCCTATAAATTTGATAATGGTTGCTTGCAAGTTTTATCTCTATTATTTATATAGGAGGGGTTCTATTATTATCCATAATATTATACTTTTTTCTCCAAAACTTAAACAGAAAATGTAACCATATACAAATAACGCACATAAAAAAACTGATAAAATAAGGCTTATGCTGTTGTGACCAATTTTATATGACCATGTAAACAAGAAATAGTAATACAACAAATTTAACATATCATTGTACAATATGACATTACAATAAGGTTATTATCATATTCCATTGTGGAAAAACGAGACACAATAGCCTTTCTATTGTTATAGCGGTCGCCGGTGACTGCTTGGGGCTTGAAGCATTTATATTTATATGCATGGGCGTAGCCAGGATTCGATATAGGGAGGGGTCATAGGCCTTTGGGGGGGGGGGGGGGGGTGTAGATTGAGAAAATCTTATCCGTATAATCCGGAACTAGTTGGCCGCGCCTTAGGTAACATATGAAGGGGTCAGGGGAAAAACAGCTTTTGTCACATAATAAGCAAACTGAGATATCATTAATTAAAGGCTAAGAACACAAAAATAAAAGGGTATTTTGAGCCATATAAACAAGAACACTTTTTCACATTGACTATATGTTTATTAGTGATGTACCTTTAATTATTTTTTATTTACATCATTTAGTAGTTATAACTAAAAAAAACTTTAAAGTCAGAATTATCAGGAATAAAACATCCATTGTCCACCAAACTCAGGGAAATAACAGCCAATGTCACTTGATACTTAGATCACAAATTTATTTCTAGCTCTAAATTGATCCTACGAATCACAATAATTAGATGAGAATAAAATGAAATAACTGAACCCTAATAATTTAGCAAAAACCTTCAGCAAAATCATACTATTCAAACTCAAGTTTATACTTTATACTTGAGTTTTGAATAGTATGTTTTTGCTGAAGGTTTACAATATTTTGATAATGACTGAATGTCTTGGAATTTTGCTTTACTTATTGGTAGAGCATCCTTGTAAGCTTGTTCAGGCAAAATAAATTCTGATGATTGAGAAGAATGTTCACAGAGATTTGAATTCCTTCTCTTCTTTTTTGTATCCAACATAACAGAGGAATCCCAGCCGCCATTATAGGTATCTCTGTGGAAAATTAGCCGAGGATGTGAAATTATATTGTCTTTGTTTGTGGTTTATCATGTCAAAACATTTATATCTTTTGCAAAAACAATTTTCTCCAATCTCATGACTTTGTAGCTTGTTCTTTTTGTTAACTTCCGAAATTCGACCAAAAGTCTTTCTTTTTTTGCTTGTTTTCTCAAACGTAAAAACATCTACGTCCTCGTCAGACATTCTTCGTTAAATTAACACAATTATTCAAATTAAAGAAGCAGAAATAAATCACAACTTTATCACCAAACGGCAAACACCAAACAACCTCAAAATATCAAACTGTCACTGTCATTGACCATGGACAATGGTTGTTTTTTCCTTGAATGTCTTGGACTAAGTATATTTTTACCCAGTGCCCATATTTTAAAAACGAATTATCTCAGTGACTTATTATGTTTTTGCCCTGTATATATTTGGCAGACTAAAGAGACGGTAATATATTCCCAGTCTGTATTGCCAGGTGAAAAAGATGAAAATTGGACAAAAGTTGTTTTTTCCCTGACCCCTTCATATGTGAGCGGTGGGACAGAGAGGCGGCGGCGCTTGATTTTGACAGTTCTGGCTAGTTTAGACAAAACGCACAAGAGATTGCAATAGCAAGATAAGTCCACCGATAAAAAAGACAATCCAAGGACATAATATTTAAAGTGCATAGGTTTTTAAAAAACGGAAAGCCGATGTCAATAATTTAAAATATAAAACTGATCAATTGTCTTTAATTTATTCTTTTCAATAATTAAATTATATAATTGTTCACGATATCGCGAGATTGGTCGTCACTGTTTAATCTCATGTGCTTTGCGAGCAGCAAGCAACCCCCTCACCCCTGTCCCAACCTAAGGCGCGGCCAACTAGTTCCGCGCGGACTATAAACTTCGAATTCGTAATTTTTAACATATTGAGAATCTCACAATAGAACCACAAACAGAACAAAATATGAGTGAGCGAACTGGGATTGAATGCCTCCCCTCTCACCACTTAACTCTTGAGCTTTTTAGCGACCGATCGCTCTTCTAGGGGGGGGCAGCTGCCCCCCCCCTGCCCGTACCTCGCTACGCCCATGTTTATATGAAAGTTATTGAAGCACAGCCTAGTTTTAAGCACACATTTATTACATACAGTAAACAAATTGTAATATGTATTTATGTCTATTGAGTTTGCCTCAGAACCAAGCACTTATTCCTAAGCAATCATAAAATATTATTATAATATTATGTATATTGTAACTATAACACGGTCAAATTAACTTGAAGCACGGTTTGATGACATCATTACGGAGCTCGCATGTTGTTGCATTCCAGCGGTGCGTCAAGTTAATGTGACCGTATTGCAAATTGTAACACAGAGAAACATATTTTCATGTTTTTTAAATAAATTCGTAATTAGTACCATCCACGTACCTACCATGTACCAGCAAATAAACCCATCATTTCAGATAAACTACAAACTAGTGAGATGAGAAAATAAATTAAAATTAGAGCGTTTGTAGGTTTCAAATTTAAAATACCGATATATTTAAGTCATCAAGTGTTTGTTCTAACGCCCACGATTTGAACTTAAAACGTATCAAGCAAGACAAAGAGTATTTTATTCACTTACCAGGATTATCCACCGCAACATGGAAAGCTACTAAATTGCGCGCCTCTCGCCCTTCCTCTTGAACCAACTGTCGCACCTCTTCCATTGCTCATCAAACAAAATGATACATTTATCGAAATACGAACAGTAAAATTAAGTACATAGCTCGTATTCATAAATAGAAAGATGTTGTCTTCAATTGCAAGTAAATACGTAATAACAAAACTGTATATACAAAATAAACAACTCAGTATGAATTAATACTATATTGCACTAAAATTAACAATTAAATAGGAGCAGAAAAGCTTGCAACGGTAGCAAAATATTTTCATAGCAATTTTTCAATTGGCTTTGCATTTGGATTTTGGCATTATTTTGGCAAGTACATTGACTTTGGACTATTTAATTTCACTGTCAATGTCAGAATCCTTCCCCATTTCAATGAGCAGGCAAAGCTTCACAGTGGGCCAAATAATATAAGTTTGGTCAAATTTATAAAATTACAGTTATCTATAGTCCGTCACGAACAAACGAATGTCTATAGAATGTCTAGACTTTAAAGCCTTGTCGAGCTGTACTATACGTAGTAAGTATCTCTTATTAGTCTGTGGCTGTATTGCCTATTTAGTATTTAACTATTTTGATGTGCGTCAAAAACCGATAAAGGTACGGATATTTGGTATCAATGGTCATATTTGTCAAATAGGCAAATAAGGCCAGTACCAAATACACGTATCCGTACCTTTGTCGGTTTTTGACGCACATCAGCCGGGCTAGCATACCGACCAATAGAATTACGAAAGTATGGACAAACTGTGGAGATAAACTTAAGAGGCCGGGTACCCTTGGAATTTCTCATACAAACGTAATTCCAAAATCATTTTCTCATACGAAAATATTTAACATGTTTGAGTTATTTTTCAGTTTAAGATAGTAATTACCTAGGTTCCTACACAAAAATTTACTTCAAAATATTTAAACAAAAATTTTTTTTTTTGTTTTAAATTTTTTTTTTAGTAAATTTACTAATAAATATTTAAACACTAAAAAATAGAGTGAAACACTAAAAAATATATAAATAAATAGTAAATTTACTACAAAATATTTAAACTCAAAAAAATATTTTTTAGTATTTATATAGTCTGTCATAAAGTGAAATATTTTGTATATAGTCTGTCATAAAGTGAAATATTTTGTAAAGTTTAAATATTTTGTAGTAAATTTACTATTTGTAAATATATAGTAAATTTACTATTTGTAAATTTACTATATATTTTTATATTTTTAGTGTTTTACTCTATTTTTTAGTGTTTAAATATTTAGTAGTAAATTTACAAAAAAAAAATTAAAACAAAAAAAAAATTAGTTTAAATATTTTGAAGTAAATTTTTATGTAGGAACCTAGGTAATTACTATCTTAAACTGAAAAATAACTCGAACATGTTAAATATTTTCGTATGAGAAAATGATTTTGGAATTACGTTTGTATGAGAAATTCCAAGGGTACCCGGCCCCTTAAATGACTAGCGTAGTTTTTTTGCTTGGTATTTACATCTTTTAAGAAAGGCGGAGGAGAGGGACGCATAGCACATTGTCAGGGATGGGTAACCTACTGAGTATTTACTCAGACCACAATAAATACTCAGTAAAAATGAATTTAGACACTCAGTATTTACTTTTAACTGAGTATTTATGTTTTACTAACCACGTTTGAATTATTTAAGGTTTTTCTTTATTTATTATTTATTTGTATTATATATTAAGTAGCTGTGTTCTTTTTAAGTATAACCAGTATAAATGAAAATAAAATTATATAATATTATATTGAATGCAAAATTTTCTTTTAATATTTTTTGGACTCAGTAACGAAAAATTAGGTACCTCAGTTATAGAATACCTAATTTTGATGATAGACTACCTAATTTTGGTATTTAGGTAGTCGATTTTTACAGTGTCGGTGTTATAAAAAAATGACATAGGTAGCTGTATACACTATACATATCCTACTAATATTATAAAGGCGAAAGTTTGGATGTATGGATGTTCGTTACTCTTTCACGCAAAAACTACTGAACGGATTTTAACGAAACTTTACATTAATATTGACTATACATCAGAATAACACAGGCTACAATTTTAACCGACTTTCAGAATGGAGGAGTTGTTATGTTCGTTTTTTATGTTCAACGATTACTCCGCCGTTTGTGAACCGATTTTCAAATTTTTTCTTTTGGTGTAAAGGTTATTATCCCAATTTGATACTGTATTCATGAAAGTGGTGACCTGATGAAGGGATCCATAAGAAATCGAGGGCACTCCTCAAAATTTACATGGAAACATGTGGTGACTTCGGTTTCGTGAGCAGTATTCTAAGCATATGCTACCAACAAGTAAGATTTTGCACCGGGTATACTATGGTTTGGAAGGTGCTCTTTATAGATACAAATTAGGGAGTTTCGACGTTGTTTTAAGAAAGGAAAGCATATACTACTACGCAAATTACATTCATCATCATCATCACCAATCACTACCATAAAACGTTAAAGAACCATGTATCGTCCCGTTTTGACCCTATTATTGGTAGTTTTCAAAGTTTTTGGTGCTATAAAGAAATCAAGAGAATCGAAGGGTCGACGTATTGACAACCTTCAACATGAAACTACATTAGACCAAGACAGATAATTAAAATTGAAATAATAAAAATTACTTTATTATAATAAAAATAAAAATTAAGGGAAAAATAATTTACGGGCGATCTGAGGTCTTCAGGGGGAAAAACGGTTTATCTCGATTTCCGGCAAAACTAATATTCCAATGAAATAAAATTCAAATGGCAAAGTTGCAGGTAAGAAAAAAATCTAAAACTTTTGTAGTCACCCCTTTTTCACATAACCTCAAAATTTATGTGAAAAATGAAAAAAAACATGTTTTTGGTTTTTTATTAATATCTTTAAAAAAAAAATTTGTTTTTCACTCAATTCGGTGAAAACTTACCTTTTTATGTACCAAATACGCTGTAATTTATTTCATAAGAAATATTAATTTTTTCACCTTATTTCGAATTTTTATCGAAAAAATACCCTTATTTTCAATCGAAAATTCACCCGTCAAAATAACAGCTTTTTTTTAAAAAATTGGTATGCTTTCTATTCGTTGACATCTCTACTTTCCAATGGTGAATATATATATATATATATATATATATATATATATATATATATATATATATATATATATATATATATATATATATATATATATATATATATATATTATCTACTATTAGGCCAGTCTGTATCGACATCAAACATTGCAAAAACGATTGTAATTACGATTTTGTTATATTAGGTCCCTTAAGAGTAGTTAACACCCAAGTTTGCAACCCTGAAAACCATGTGCTGTCAATGTTATTGTCAAATCAAAATCCGTTCAGTAGTTTTGCGTCTGTATCTCATGAACCGTGATAGCTAGAGAGTTGAAATTTTCACAGGTGATGTATTTCTGTTGCCGCTATAACAAAAAATACTAAAAACCAGAGTACAATAAATATTAAGGGGGGCTCCCATACAACAAACGTGATTATTTTGCTGCTTTTTGTAGATAATGTTTCGGGGGCTGTTTATCATGAACCGTGATAGCTAGAGAGTCGAAATTTTCACAGGTGATGTATCTCTGTTGCCGCTATAACAAAAAATACTAAAAACCAGAATACATAAATATAAAGGGGGGCTCCCATACAAAAAACGTGATTTTTTTGCTGGTTTTTGTAGATAATGTTTCGATGGCTGTTTCTCATGAACCGTGATAGTTAGATAGTTTAAATTTTCACAGGTGATGTATGTCTAGTGCCGCTATAACAATAAATACTAAAAACTGGCCAAGTACGAGTCGGACAACAGATAGGATTTTTTTTTGTCATTTTTATTAATGATGGTCCGGAACCCTTCGTGCGCGAGTCCGTCTCGCCCTTGGCCGGTTTTTAATATTATAGTATGATTAGGGTTTTGCTAAATTTAATAATAAATACATTGTGCTCAATAAAATAATAATTATGTTTGCATGTAGGATGTATTATATAGAACAAAGAGTACAAATTTGAAATTTAAGATTTCTGTAGAATTTCAGATGCCTGTAAACACAAAAAAAACCACTATAACGATTAAAAACTATAAATTTATACAAATTTAGACTCTCGCCCTTTTGGAAGGACCAGGTCTCAACCAGTCAAGATCATTGGGGGGGAGTGGGGGTGGATGAATAGTGTTTTCTGGAGGTGGAGGCGAATCCGTATATGGTGTTGGATTGTCCTCATCCTCATCCTCGGTATCCAGAACAATAGGGATGGCGTTGTTGCAATTTCGACCGTGGCAGAAGGAACATAAAATAGAGCACTTGATCCCGGCTTTTCTGCAAGTGCACGAACCTAAGCAACCTTTCTTGCATTTGCAAGCCATCATTTTAAGCAGGGTCTGAGGAGCGGGCTCTGTGCACATTGTTACAGGCATTAGACCTTGTTCGCTGGTCTCCCATCCCCAATAAGTTAGCATTTAGCAACTTTTAATTTTTATTCATTTACAATAATAAACATTTGTTTTTGTAGATGAAATATAATTTATTACATTAAATTTTTTTTTCTTATAAAAAACCGTAGCTAGGAATATGAGAACTGTCAGCCACATCATCTTAAAACGCACAAACTATTAAATAGTATGGGCGTTGGCGTCTGGTGAAACAAAAAAAACATCGAAGTCTCAGTAATAGGGTCCCGTTTTACCCTTTTGGTACGGAACCCTAAAAAGAAACTGAAACAAGAGCTGTTACATCGGAAATTCTGTAATTTCACAGTTTTCCTAGCACTGTGGGAGAATTGCCCATCTTTGACTTGCTGTATCTTCGCAACCAAAAGACATAGCGTGTTCAGGTTTCGCTAAAATTGTAGCAAATTTAGTTATCTTTATTAAAGTTCTACGAACGTCCTTGCAAAACTCTTCGTTTAGGTAGATTTTTATAACAAACTAAAATATGTGCCAAAATTTCGCAGTTTTTCGAGCACCGTGGGAGCAGCACAGGGTTTTCAGGGTTGCAAACTTGGGTGTTAACTACTCTCAAGGGACCTAACAAAATATACCAAAATTGTAATTACAATCGCGTTTGCAATGTTTCTCGTTTTTTATGTCGATACAGACTGGCCTATATATTATACTATAGTAAATCTTTTCAGATAATGCAAAAAATCGAAAAAAACTCAAATTTGTAAATTCTATATTAATTTTATTTAAAAATGTGATTGCTGCAATTTGTTGTAATTAAAAAGTTGTTTTATTTAATTATAATTACATTTCTGTCATAGAAAATCTCATTATATATGAATATGACTTTATTTAAAACTTTCAACCCCAATTTCACCCCCTTGGGTGTAGAATTTCCAAAACCACTTAAATGCGTATCCAATTACGTATGTTTAATCAGCTGCCAAAAATAAACTTTCATGTTTCTAACTTAAGAAATAAAGACTTTCATTTAAACTATCAACCCCTATTTCACCCCCTTAAGGGTAGAATTTCCAGAAACGCTTAAATACGTATCCATTCATTTTTAATCAGTAGCCCAAAAAATTAACTTTCATGTTTCTAACTTAAGTAATGACTGACTTTCATTTAAATTTTCAACCCCTATTTCACCCCCTTCGGGGCAAATTTGAGTAGGGCACTCACCAAATTTTGTGGCTGTAACTTTAACAGTTTTTGCTCAGCGATGATGAATCAGTCAGTCAGTCAGTCAGGACCAAGAAGTTTATAGGTAAATGTGGAGTGCGAACTTCAAACAATGAAGTGAAGACAATAAAATTGAACTCTGTTGACCCGATGTGTGTATTCCATCTCTTTCTATGGATACCCTCCTAGAATAAAAAACAACCTGTAATCAATAAAAAACATACAGAAAAATATTGTACATTAGAACCATCGCTCGTTTTGTGATCATAATTCAATCTCATGAAAAACAAAACTGTATTTTTACACTTTACATATTTTAGGCAGTATATTATGTATTTTTTAAATTGAAATTAGAGTTCTCCGATTTACCTATTTTACCCTAATTTTTTTTTTTTCTTCTTTTTTGGCAACTTGACACAAAGGATGTGTATGTTGTGCCACAGACAAGGTAAAAAGGTAAGGAATATGGCGGGAAAACCATATTCCTCCTATTATAATTTTCATCATCGTTTTCATGTATCGTCAGGTCTAAAGTCTAGTCAAAGTCTAAGTAAAAGTCAATACAGTCACAGGAGTCAAGTCGGTCGATTCAGTAAAGTGGTAGACGCTTTACTGAAACTTTCGATGGAGTTTTGGAGGGAACACAAAATAGCACGTTTCTGGATATTACATCACTTTCCTACACTTGTGCATGAACACGAATATCTAATGGTTAATATTCTACCAATATTACACATTAAAAACCCAGCTAACACAATTTTAGGAAAATAATACAAAAACACAACAGCACTCTTTCACATGCCCGCCAAAACTCGTTTTTTCAGTTCTTTCTTTCTTTCTTTTTCTTCTTTTTTGGCAACTTGACACAAAGGATGTGTATGTGGTGCCACAGACAAGGTAAAAAGGTAAGGAATATGGCGGGAAAACCATATTCCTCCTATTATAATTTTCATCATCGTTTTCATGTATCGTCAGGTCTAAAGTCTAGTCAAAGTCTAAGTAAAAGTCAATACAGTCACAGGAGTCAAGTCGGTCGATTCAGTAAAGTGGTAGACGCTTTACTGAAACTTTCGATGGAGTTTTGGAGGGAACACAAAATAGCACGTTTCTGGATATTACATCACTTTCCTACACTTGTGAATGAACACGAATATCTAATGGTTAATATTCTACCAATATTACACATTAAAAACTCAGCTAACACAATTTTAGGAAAATAATACAAAAACACAACAGCACTCTTTCACATGCCCGCCAAAACTCCCACCCTAATTTTTGATATCTTGCAGAGTTATTTCACTGGCAACATTTAATAGAAACGTCATTCTACGTGATGTGTATAATGGCGGATGTATATGTCGATTCAGGTTTTCATACGGCTTTTTTTGTGAAAGTTTTAAATGAAGAATAATAAATGGTGCATGTATGTGTTGTACATGGATGTGGAAGTGAGGGGTATCCAGGCTGTGCCGTAAAATTTCACGCGTAAGTTCACAAATTGCAATTATTGTTGTTGATTCTTCATTTGCTTATTTTCAATGTTTTCGGTCACTTCTTTAACTAATATTGTAAGTTTTGCTATGTAAATACCAGAAATAATTCACTGGTTTTATGTTCCGTAAGCTATTAATGTGATAAAGTGGTGATAAATATTAATAATTTTAATTTATTTCCATCATTACTTATTATTGTGAAAAGTGCTAGGGTAACCATAATGTTTGCAAAAGGTAGGACATATCCGATGGCTTTTATACATACATAAGAAATTATCGACTGTAGAAAGTTTTATGAACATTAAATCCAGTTTAAAACTTTATTGTTTTAGATTTCCGAAAGAAATAACACGTAGAAACATGTGGTTGTCCATCATGCCATTGAAAAGTCAATTTCAGGAAAAGGCAAAAATTTGCAGTCTACATTTAAAAACAAGTGATTATGACCACACTGACAGACGCTTACACCAAACTTACCTTTTTTTAAAGACAAAAGTTTGGTGATGGTAAGTGAATATGCATGAATTTATACTCAAATTTTATACTGACATTTAAAGAGCAAGTGGAAGGAGGTTTACTGTTCTGAATAATCTCTTATCAGATTGACTAATAACTCACAGCTAGTAATGAAATGGCAAATAATATCTTGTGGCATACATCCGGCTGTAGACTTCAATGCGATGATGTGATGAGATCATGAGACATGCATTTTGCATAATGTTAATAATTGTGCATTACCAATTTATTTTTCTAGAGTTATATGCACATAATATTATGTTGTATTGCATAATCAAAGTAGGTATTTAAATGTTGAATGTGACATTTTCAGGAGCAAGATGAAATAATTAACACATTTGCCTTAGCAATGTCTTCGCCTGGCTGTAGCATTCACAATGAACATTATGCTTCAAGCGACACACAAATGCCTTTAGCAACATCACAAATGAATTTAAATTTTCAGGTGCAGCAAAAGTTACTTGAAGAAACCATCTGAGAATTTGACCTTATCCATGCCTAGTACTAGCTCTGGATTTCCTGTAAGTAACATAAACCATTAAAAATATATATTTTGGAAAATTAGGGTGTGTATGTGTTAATAACTTTAATATATTTTTTTGTTTACAGGACAGTCAGGAGTTATATAAACGATTATATGTGGACCTTCTGAATCATTTTAATGACCTACTTTATTCCGAATGTATGATTCTGAATGTAGTGTTCTTCAAGGCCGCTAGGTGCATTTAAACATCCTGCTTCTAAGATAATATGGCATCTGGGACTTTCTGATCAATTCTGTTGTATTCTTGTTGTGATTAGCTTTTATGCAGTTACTCGCCTGTACCTACACAAAAGTCAATATAATAGATCAGCTATCGCCAATCCGCGGCCCGCCGGGACTTTATAATAATATGTGGCCCGCGTGATGTTAAACCATTTTTAAATTCACGCCCACGGCAAAATAATGTATAGTCGCCGTTAAAGTCGTGAATTTCTTTCCACTTTTAAATCGTTTATTTTGAAAAACGCTACTTTTTAACCCTAAAATTTTTTTGTTGCGGCCCGCGACACGTCAAGATCAAAACATAATCGGTCTTACCACAAATGATTAAACATCTATTGAACAGTCGTTTTGAGACCATTTTGTACTGAATTTTTATCTAATCAACTGTTCAACAGGTGTTTAAATCTTTTGTAGTAAGACCGTAAATATTTTGTGGCCCGTATGAAAAAAAGGTTGGAGATCACTGTACTAGATGATAGTGGCATAGGAGTATAGCGCTTATTCCACTTAACTTAGCTAGGTTCCTAGGTAGGATCCTAGCTTTCTAAATGTTATTCCACTTGACTAAATCGGAAACGATTTAGGATCCTAGCTAGGATCCTAGCTTCTAAATGTTATTCCACTTGACTAAATCGGAAACGATTTAGGATCTAGGAACCTAGCTAGGATAGTAGATAGTAATTGCATATTTTTTTCTTTTTAGGTTGTTAAGGAAAATATTGAAACCATGAAGCCTACGTACATAAAAAAAGCATACAAGATCTGTTCGAGAAAATTTGTTGGTAAAAAGAAATAAGGTATTATATCAAGCTGCCAAACGAAAAACTGCCACTTGTTCTGTTCATTCACACGAGACAAAAATTATTAAAGATTTAGCCAATTCATTTTTTAATTTGCGGATACGATCAGCGGGGCTAAAATGGTCGCATAGCAATTCCTCCCAATCAATTCACAAAATGAAATGTCAAAACTGTCAAACTCACGAATGTCAAATTTAGACCAATTCAATTGGTCTAAATTCGTACTAATTTGACATTCGTGAATTTGACCAATTCAATTGGTCTAAATTCGTACTTATTTGAGATTCGTGACTTTGACAGTTTTGACAATTCATTTTGTGAATTGATTGAGAGGAATTGCTATGAGACCATTTTAGCCCCGCTGTATTAAAATCAATTACTGATAAATCACTAAGCCACGGGGCAAGCGTCAAAAACTACATAAGACTGTACTTTTCAGCCATGTATAAAAACCTTGTAAATTTTAAGAGTTTTAAAATAAAATTAGTTTCTTTTGTTATATTAAAATATCACTAATAATGTAAGTAGTAAGTGTATGTGAATTGTAAAATAATGAAAAAAGTGCGCATGTATCTTTGATCGATCACTATTACCCTTTATTATATTATGCCAACATCTTGTTTTAATTGTTTGGTGATGCATGTTTTACAATTTTTAATACTAAAGGGTTACACAAATTCGTAAGTCTTAAGGGTTGGATCATGAATGTAGAAAAAAAGGCGGACGGAGTCTTGTTATATATAAAACTGTGTCTTCACTTTTCTTCAGAGTCGGCCACGCACACATTCTGACGCCTGTCAAATGGTATGGACTAGCGCAAGAATGTGTGCGTGCGGACCTTGTACATATACAGCCAGCTGGCCGACTCTGAACGACACAGTTTTGTGTATGGTGGGACTCTGTCCTCCTTTTTTTATACGTCCATGGGTTGGATATTGTTTTTAAATAAATAAAAGACTTCATAGTTACCTAAATGGCGTTTTATTTTGTTTCACTGGTAAAAGTCAGTCACGACATTAGTCCCCCCCCGTAGCTAAAATCTCGTGATGTTTTGGAATGGTTCTCTTCATTTGATCATGGGCGACAATTACATTCAATCCACCACGAATCACGACGAATCTCCATCGTGTCGTAGTTTATTACGTTTGTTACGTTCCCAGCACAGTCTTCTCCTTTTTAGACTCACCTTCTCCTTCATAATTATTAGAATCATAATTTCAATACTTTTGTTCTATCCACGACAGAAACTGAATGAGTCTGTGAATTTGTGAAAATTTACATGACTCTTAATTCGAACTTTGTTGAAGAAGGGTGATCAGTTCAAGGAAAGAATCCATTATTTCCATAAAAATAATGCAATTCTATACAGATAGAAAGTGTTATTTTCAAAAAAAAAAATCATTCCCTATGTTATGTAAAACCATCAAACTAATTTGTAAAATACCCATCGATACAGAAAAAAGTCCAATAAACATTGATCATTATGGATACCCTATGTTAGAGAAAGAAGGCATCCACACCGAGAGTGAGACAGCGTTTCAAGGTCAAATTAATTGTCTTCACTTTTTTATTACAAGTAAGCACTCCACCTTTCATATAAACTTCTTGGTCAGGACATAATATTTTATAAGTATAGATTTTCATTTATATTTATATATAATGAGATTTTATATGACAGAAACATGAACGTAGAAAAAAAGGCGGACAGAGTCTTGTCATATACAAATGTGTCTTCACTTTTCTTCTGAGTCGGCCACGCACACGTTCTGACGCCTGTCAAATGGTATGGACTAGCGCAAGAATGTGTGCGTGCGGACCGTGTACATACAGCCAGCTGGCCGACTCTGAACGACACAGTTTTGTGTATGGTGGGACTCCGTCCGCCTTTTTTTATACGTCCATGGACAGAAATGTAATTATAATTGAATAATAAATCAACTTTTTAATTACAGCAAATTGCAGCAATCACATTTTTAAATAAAATTAATGAAGAATTTTCAAATTTGAGTTTTTTTTTCGATTTTTTGCATTTTCTGAGAAGATTTACTATAGTTTAATATATATATTTTTTACCATTGGAAAGTAGACATATTTTGACGGGTGAATTTTCGATTGAAAATTAGTGTATTTTTTCGATATAATTTCGAAATAAGGTGAAAAAATAAAATATATTTCTTATCAAATAAATTACAGCGTATTTGGTACAAAAAAGGTAAGTTTTCACCGAATTTGGTGAAAAATTTTTTTTTAAAGATAATAATAAAAAACCGAAAACATGTTTTTTTTAATTTTTCACATAAATTTTAAGGTTATGTGGAAAAAGCGTGACTACAAAAGTTTTAAGGCCCGTCCGCACGTTTGCCAAACCTCAACAAATGGTCACAAAATATGATTACAAATTCAAACGTGTGGATAGGGTGTTTGGCTTGGTTTGTTTAAGTTTGCAAAGACTTGTAGCCGATCCGACCCAGTGTTGGTTTTTCGACACAAATCAGAGGGAATTTGCCGCAAGCGTTTGCCACTCGTCCACACGTTTGTGCGCGTTCATTCTTGTTGATGCTCTGTAAGCGAACAGACGTGCTATACGTACGTAGCATCCCCTTAGTAGTCTGTGTATGCTTTCGAAAAATGAATGACTGGTGGTCAAATGTAAATGTATTAAATTATAGCCGCATGTGTCGTTTTTTTTTACACTCGTTTTCATATACATATTTATAACTAGCTGTTGCCCGCGACTTCGCCCGCGTCAAAGTAAAATAATATATCCTCCTTCTTTTTGGAAGTCAGCTGAAAAGTAGCCTAAGTTACTCCATACTACATCAGCTATGTACCATAAAAAGTTCACAGGACAGTCAGGAGTTATATAAACGATTATATGTGGACCTTCTGATTCATTTCAAATCACAAACAGACCACGTATTTTACAAAAATGTAGAGAACCAAAGAAGCACTAGCCAGGTAAATTAAACTTCATTCTCATGATAATTAAATCATTTTAATGACCTACTTTATTCCGAATGTATGATTCTGAATGTAGTGTTCTTCAAGGCCGCTAGGTGCATTTAAACATCCTGCTTCTAAGATAATATGGCATCTGGGACTTTCTGATCAATTCTGTTGTATTCTTGTTGTTTCAGAGGCTAGCCGGAACAAACAGACAGACAGACATACAGACAAAATTTTTAAAAAAATGTTGTTTTGGTGTATGTAGCGTATATATAATATATTCTTTCAATATTACAAACAGACACTCCAATTTTATTTATAATGTATGTATAGATAAAAATAACCGCCAAATGTTTATAGCCGATACAGCAACATCGATGTCCGTCATGCTTGCCGCGTCGAACAAACTAACTCTCTCGCAAGCGTGTGGATGGATTTCGAAATAAAGCCAAACGTTTGTGTCCATTTGTGGCGATTTGGAGTTTGTAGCAAACGTCAAACGTGCGGACGTGGCATTAGATCTTTTTATTACCTACAACTTTGCCATTTAACTTTTTTCCATGGAACTTTCAGTGTTGCCGGAAATCGAGTTAAATCGTTTTTATCCTTAAAACCTTCCACCTTCCACACCCTTCCCGAGCTCAGATCACCCGTAAATTATTTTTCTCTTAATTTTATATTATTCTCCTCCTTTTCTAATGGGATTCATCCTACTATTATTCTGTTTCACTCTTTATCATTTTTGAAGGTATCGGCACTGGTCTACATTGTTTTAATTTTACTTAAAATTATGAATCGGTTAAATTATAAGTATTTTTTATTATTCTGTAATGTCCTCGATTTGTTTAAGAGTAATTAGAACCTAAAATATTGAATAAAACCTTTTTACTGTGTCCAATGAGTAAATACTCATACAATAAAGTAAATACTCAGTATTTACTGAGTTTGAGTTTTTACTCTGACTCAGTTTTTACTGACTTACCCATCCCTACACATTGTTATATAAAAGGGTTAAAGTCCCTGTCAGCGTGCCGTCAATGTTATGAAAATGGTGGACATAGCACCTGTTGTTGTTACCGGTTCGGGAAGAAAATGGCGTTATGAAGCTATTTTAAATAGAATAGTATGAATAATGTTTTATTGCTTTCATTATTTTTACTTGGTATTTTAATATTTTCAGTCAAAAATTTAGTAACTTTGTTGTTTTTGGTTATTTACTTATGTAATATCACGTCACTAGTCTTTGCGTGCCTTACTTTAAATGTCCCAAGTGCCAATTTACCGAAACAAACATTGGAACTTAGATCTTTATTTAAAACATAATGTATGGCACTTAGAGCCTTATTTAAATTAGTTAGAATTGGACTTAGGGTTTTCTATATATTGTCAATTAAAATGTAATTTTGTTGAAGTAATTGATAAGTTAAATACTTTGTTTTTTCTACACAAAGAGATTTTATCGTAATATAAGTATAGGTGTACCAGAATCTGATGGCAAAAAGTGAGAAAATAAATTGACTCAAGCAATTCCGGGGTAATAGGAATAAAACATTTTCATCCTTTTTTATTCCTTAAGCGGCTTATTTTGTGTGTGAAACATGCAAATATAAACATTTATCCAATGATCAAGGATATTTTTTGAAAATTTGCTGTCAAAAATTGCCATCAGATTCTGGTAGACCTATATTTCCCTTAAAAAAAAAATTATAACGAAGATGAGCTACTATTTTGATCAACAATTCCTCCACATTTTGTTTTTGACACTTACACCCTTTTATATTTTCTGTATTCAAATAGCCATGTGAAGTGCCTGCATTACACGCTTGTGCTTGTGGACGCTTGCCAAGCCTCGGCAAGCGTGGAAACGTACCATCATGACGTTTATTTAGCTGCAGCGCCATAATATTATTATGAAAAAAAATAATTGTCATTGATCAATTAATGTCATTTTGACGTTTCGTACAGTTCTTTTCGGTGTCAAGCAAAATGGCGGATCAGGTGTGTAGCTATAAATTCCTTTGAAAATACTGTTTTTCTGATTAAATTCATGTTTTTCTGTGTTAGGAAAGCTTATAATATAAACATTAAATTATAGAATTATCGGATTTAGAAGGGACTGCGTTAAAAATGTTATTTACATTGAATTTTACAACACATTCTTCCACGTGGGTATACGCTTTCGAAGGCTCATAGTCTTATAAATTAATTTATTGTTCGCTATTTTTCGAATCTCTATGTGTTTTATCGAATTTCGTAATAAGTCAAAAAAGACTCTTGGACCAAGGTCTTTCCGAAAATCAAGTACACTATTTTTAGGTTAGCTTTGGATTTTGAAATCTTTTGACTGCCGAAATGTGTTGTGGACCTTGTGGTATATATTTGCTAAATTGTATACTTGAAATAGAAATACATAATTCAATCATTTTATGAAATATTGCGGGAGTTAACATGAACCAAAACAAATGTAATTTCTTCATTTAACCAATTAGTAGTGACCGACCGAACTTTCGGTTTCGGCCAAAAAATCCAGTTTCGGCCTTAGTTTCGGTTTCGGCCAAAATATAGCCGAAACTCTAGTGTTCGCGTGTCGTTCGGTAAACTCGTGCTTGCTCGCCGGCGAGACCCCGGCTCATCTCGCCACCATCCATATTTTAATCGTGTTTTGAGGATAAGTTTTGCAAATTACTGCCAAAATACTAAGTATTTATTGTGTTTTTCTTAGTACTTCGTTTTATTTTCATCAAATTGTCTAAACTTATTCTAATCCAACATGAGAGGTTTGAATTTTATTTCTAAACGACAAAAGCACGTTGCACTTAATAAACTTAATAAAATAAATTCTGCTCATGTTTTTACGGTTATCCTGCGTTCTAATACATTAAAACTTGGAATCGTATAAAAAACGGAATATGATACTGAAAAGTTTCTAGGAAACATAATATTCGAATCTAAGATTAATAATACAGTGTGTTTGTGTAAACACTGTTATCCTTGAAACCATCAAATGAGCCCGTCAAAATGAACAACTTTTTCTATGAGAACAATGCTGGGAACTGGGCTGGGAAATGGTTTCAAGGACAACGGTGTTTACACAAACATCTTGTATTTATTTTAACAAATGTTACAAAAAGTAAAAAAATCCAATTTGGCACTTTATATTATGTGTTAACAAATGTTACAGAACAGTAAATTTAAGTAAATAATTGTCATTTTAAATGTTTTATCAAGTTTCGGTTTCGGCCGAAACTGCGAGCAAGGCCGAAAGTTCGGTTTCTGCTCAAAAATCAGTTTCGGTCGGACACTACCAATTAGTTATTATAAAACTATTGTTGCTACTACCAATTCTATTATGTAGTTATATCAACTGTGCTCATGTTTGAGCTTGTGTACATGAATATTGTGAACTAATTTTCAACTGAATTGCAGACGGAACGTTCATTCCAAAAGCAACCTACTGTGTTTTTGAACCGTAAGAAGGGAATCGGTGTTAAAAGGAGCCGCAAACCACTGAGATACCACAAAGATGTGGGACTCGGTTTCAAAACACCGAGAGAGGTAATGCATGCTGTGTGATAATAATGTTTTCTTTTTTTTTTTCGTAGACAGAGAAAGCGTTTCAAAAACAGGCAACGGTTTTCCTCAACCGTAAAGGTGGCCTGAAGAGGAAGGATATGCGCCACCATAAAAATGTCGGTCTAGGTTTCAAGACACCGCGTGAGGTCTGAGCAGTATTTTATATTTGGGCTAGGTGGTGGGCTTACATGTTGCTAACAATGGGTAATGAATGGTTCACTTTTTGCAAATAGTTTATCTTGTATTGCATGTTACAATATAAACATTTAAGTGTACCATTCTTTTATAAAATGGCGCTATTCCATGTCCGCTCCAAAAATTCGTGTTACTATAAGGTTCATAATTTATGCAAGTAAAGTTTCTTAAAGCAGGTAAGTTCTGCATGTATTTTAAAAATTATTATTATTCATATCCTAGTTATAAGTTTTACTTTATCATTATTTTTTAATTATGGTGACTCTGTTAGGGGGGTATTACATTATCATTTATATTGGATCATTTATAGGATCCAATAAAAATGATCATTTGATCATATCTGCATATTACATTATCATTTATCATTGATCCTATTTCACGTCATATGTGGTTTCAATAGCCAATGGGGAGCACTAACGCTGACAGGTATTGACATCAGTGTTACTAGATCTCAGAGAATTCGATTTGTCAAAAGACATCGTCATTTTTAATATGGCTTGTTTTATATTATTTCAGCAAGATTATTCAAGTATATAATTAGAAAAAGAATTAAATTACATTATTTGAAACATATTAACGAACAAGAAGTTAAAAACCCTTTTTTTATATTAAACTAGCTGTTGCCTGCGACTTCGTCCGCGTGGACTTCAGTTTATAGCGCGCGATGTCAACAAAATTGTTGTCAAAAGCTTTTTAAAATCAAAATACCCAAAAACAGCTATGCAGTGTGCATATAATATTTCATTATTTTAAATTAAACTTTATTTATAACAAATTTTAAAGCTTACATTTTAGCCCCCCATTACACAACTTTACCCATAAACTGTAATTTATCATTGATAGGTTTAAGAAATGTTTAAACTTTAAAGTTACGTCACTGCATAGATAAAGTACTGACTACTGAGTAGTTAGTTATATGGAAGCGTGTTAAACAATCGAAAGAATCAGGAAGCATAATTTGAGATGGTACCACCTCTTATAGAAACACTTATGAGCAAGCGATAGCGCGATGTAGACGCGATGCTAGCGATATCTGTTAAGAATTTTTGGAACTAACTTAATTTGACAGTAGATTCAAGACTGATAAGTTTTCTATACAATGCGTATCTTTTTAGTCATTAATTTATGAGCTATCGGTCAGATTCTTTTTTGGCTCGTTTATTTAAGTACTAATTTACTTTAATTTTTAGACTTTTTAAACTTAATATAGCTGTTGCCTGTTTTTTTAAAAAATAACTTAATAAATGTCCAAATAGCGCCATCTGTTGTTATATAGTAAAACTAAAATAATAGAGAGCCTACAGGACAGTTTAAAAACAGCTTACACCTGTGCCAGACAACGGAAATAATATAGACGTACATTTTAATACTTTTATAATATTTATACATAAAATATATTTAAGATTTTTGAAATATTATTATTATACATATTATATAATATTTAATACACATCCAAGACCCAGGAACATTGAAAACTTTTTGTTCCGTCGGCGGGACTCGAACCCAGGACCCCCGGGGATGAGCGCTGACCACGCGCTTAACTAACTGAGCTACGGAGCCATCGGCAATAAAAACGACATCTGCTGTCACGTATAAGAACTACAATACGAATTAATTTTCATCGATATTTTCATGGAAATAAGATATTTTCCCTCATCAAAATGTAGCCTATGTCCTTTCTCAGGCTCTAGAATATCTGTGTACAAAATTTCATTGCAATCGGTTCAGTAGTTTTGGCGTGAAAGGGAGACAGACAGACAGACAGACAGAGATACTTTCGCATTTATAATATTAGTATGGATAACTGGCAAAATCCAATCTCTCAGCAAACGTCAAAAATCTATGATCAAGGAAGAAATGAATCATTTATCTATATTACATTATCCAATTTAAATGACTCAATGATCTAGGATCCAATATAAATGATAATCTAATACCCCCCTTAGCTTACATGACAGAATGTTTACTATTGTATAAAATATTATATCGTTCCCTGTGCTAATAGAATATTTTCAAAAGTAAACTATAAAATGTTGCTTTCTTTTTGTCAAATGCTTTCCAACATAATATCTAAAGAGAGTCAGAGACAGTTACCTACAGCCTACAGTGTTCAACAAAATATTTTGTTAGTATGGGGAATATTGTGTGTGCATGTCTATAATTATATTTTATGTTCATGTGCTGAAAGTGGGTATCCAAGGTCTTAACAAAATGTTCATAATGCTTCAGCCATAAAAAATATGATAGTGTTTTTTTATATTAATTGTTATGAAATAATATCAAGTATTAAAATGATATTTCCCACAATTGTAGAGCAGGCGCTGGGTGGAGTTGCAAAATATGAGAACCACATTTTGTGAATGGGATTGTACTCAGAAAAGCATGCAGATTAAAAAAAAAATTGGTGTAAAGTAATGGACCAATACAACTCCTGGCAACTTTCATAATTTGCACGTTATTCTTGAGTTCAATCCCATTCATAGAATGCGGTCCTCATATTTTGCATTCTCAACTCAGAACCCGCTCTAATGATCCAAATTAACGTATTGCTGTTTACTTCATCATGATGAAACTCACACGACGGTCTTCTGATTACAAAATGATGAAGACAGTGTTCTAAACCCAAATTCTGATATTTTATCATTACTCTTAATAAGTCAATAATCCCAATTTTGATGAAACTGACTAGTTGTCTGTTTCACTTTTCAGGCGATTGAAGGCACCTACATTGACAAGAAGTGCCCATTCACAGGCAATGTGTCCATCCGTGGACGTATCCTGACCGGTGTCGTGCAGAAAATGAAGATGCAGCGCACCATTGTCATCAGACGCGACT
Organism: Polyommatus iphigenia; assembly: GCA_963422495.1. NCBI lineage: Eukaryota > Metazoa > Arthropoda > Insecta > Lepidoptera > Lycaenidae > Polyommatus > Polyommatus iphigenia. The sequence goes on along the minus strand of OY730177.1, from coordinate 41,940,700 downwards.
ACCTGCACTACCTACCCAAATACAACAGATTCGAGAAGCGTCACAGGAATATGTCTGTCCATTTATCACCTTGCTTTAGGTATGTAATCTGAACTTCCCTCTCTTAAGTTTATTCATATTATTATGAGCAAAAATTTTAGCAGTTTTGTAAAGTAGCCCGCAAACGATGAAATTGTTTGTCAAATTTTTCGTGTTTATCAAACAGTTTGATAGTGTACAGCTTTGTTTGAAGCGTTTGTTAAACAAACTATGTGTTTGACGTGTTTGAAGAAAATTCGGATTTGCGTAGCGTTTGACAAACGTGTTTGAATGTGTTCCGCTGTATTTGTCAAACAAGATGTCATGATCTCATACCGATTCTAGCTAATTTTTTGACAAACTTGTTTGATGCATGTTTGTTCGTCTGCGCTGCTGTTTGATGAAAACGTAAATTACATCAAACATGTTTGTCAAACAAATTTGATCGTTTGCGGGGTACTTTAGGAAGACAATACTAAGAAGATTTTTTGTCAAAACTGTTGGTTTCATATAAAATGCTGTTTCCAAATGATGAAACTCACACGACGGTCTTCCGAAGACTAATTGACGATAAGAGTGTTCTTAATCCAATGTCTGATTACATTTTAATATTATTTTTATAAGTATGATGCAAAAAATGTTTAACTAATAAATTGAAATTGCATTTTCCAGGGACGTGGAAGCAGGAGACATTGTCACCATTGGGGAATGCAGACCTCTATCCAAGACAGTCCGTTTCAACGTATTAAAGGTTTCAAAGGGCAAGGGATCCAAAAAATCCTTCAAAAAATTCTAATAAAATTACTTGCTAAGTATGAATAGTTTCAGTACTGCCTTATCTACTATAGTTTTTTGACAATAACGAGTAAGGCCTTATCACAATAGCGGTTTGTGGGCGGACCGTGGAGCGGTTGCGTTGGCGAACACAAAATACCTTAAAAACCTTAAATACCTACCAGTCACAACATCAGACTGTCATGACGTGATTAAAACAAAACATTTAAATCTTTGCAAAATATTTTATTAATATAAACGTAACTTATAAACAGCAAATACTTTACAACATAATCTAAAATAATTATACTTTTATCAATATTCAATGCATGACACAAACAGTGGAAATAATTATTACAAAGTTGAAATGACAAGTATAAGTACTATCAGCCTGATGATCTGATCTTGCACAAAATACTACAAATAAGTAAACAAACAATATTCGGTTGATGCTATAAATAACATAGCTTTGCTTCCTAAGTCATATATAAAAAAATCCAATATTACTCAGAATTAAAAAGCAAGAATAATAAAACAGTATTGTAAGCAATCTTTGGCCGTGTTCAGACCAAACTGACTATACGCCGCTGAATGTGAGCAGGCTCACTGTGAGCCCCAGTGTGAACGTGAAAACATGTGAAAATATACGGTATCGAATGTCCGCGCCTACGCCTAGCGTAATGACGTATAGTCAGGTGTGAACGAAAAAGTGAATTTGTATGGAAATACAATAAACTGCGTAACGCTCGCTCACATTCAGCGGCGTATTTGGTGTGAACACGACCTTTGACTTACGCCACCTATTAACGATCTACTGTACTAGCGCTGAAAATAGTTAAATTCTTCATTTTCAGTTCACAAGATGGCGCTTTATGATTGAAACATTATTAGGATTGTGTCTTACATTTCATAATTGTTATTGTAAGTTGTAACTCCGTTTTATTTGAAGTATAACCATTAAAATAGTCAATATTGTTTCCATGTAGATTACAATTATTCTATTTTTGCGATGATATATTTTATAATATAATGTTAGCATTAAAGGAAATGACAAGTCAGTAGGAATGTAGACAGTAGAGCATCCAAATACCAGTTATAATTCTATGCCAAATACATACAAAGAAAAAATATTGTGTTAACCGCCAGGCAAATTCATCGATTTTGTTCCATTTCAGAACATTTTGGTAATTATATTCGTGTGTAATTTGAAATAATCATGGGCGGTTATGACTTTTTTATTAATAACTAATGGCCGATTTACACGGGTGACTAAAGCCGCACGATTTTCGCCGTGCGGCGAAAATCGACCGTGTAAATGGCATGTCGACTACGCCGCATGCGGCTAAAGTCGCAAGCCCCAAAGTCGTGCGGCCAGCGGCCGCATGCGGCTGGTGACTAAAATCGACCGTGCAAACGCTCAGTCGCAAGCGATCGCTTGCTGCGAATACTACTCGACTGGTGACTTGCCGGGTGACTTAAATCGACCCGTTAGTCACCCGTGTAAATGGGGTGGCGATTCGACTGGTGACTTGCCGGGTGACTAAAATCAACCCTTTAGTCACCCGTGTAAATCGACACTAAGGCCGCGCGCCCATTGCGACTTTGTAGCGATGCAGTCGCGATACTGTCGCATATTTGCATCAATACAGTCGCGATGCAGTCGCTAGCTGCGTGTCCTGTATGGCGTTGCAAATTTGACTAACGCGCGACTGCATCGCTATTAAAAGTAGCAGTGGGCGAGGGCCCTAAATATTTTCAGACTCGGATCTACAAGATATTAGATAGGCCATTATTTGAGCAGAAGTCTAAATGGCGGCAAGAAAAGCCAATTACACCCTCAAGTTCTAAAATCGTAGCTCCGTGTCTGTTAACAAATCTAATTTCAAACTCTCACTTTATCGGCGACCGCGACACTCAGAGAGATATTTTAATGACTAGGTACTTATCTAAAGTTAGGTTCTGTAAAATCTTCATTGAATTAAAATTTAAAAAAAGATTTTGACATTAACTCAATATCTGGTAAACTAATTAAAAAATTGAAATTAAGTGATCATAAAATGTCTCTGAGTGCAATTGTATAACATTTCGAAATAGCATCGTATATGATGACATTTATCTAGGAAAGTGATAGCAATAAAATTTACTAAAACAAATATAATAGTATACCAATATATATTTTGTTACTAAAAGTCTACATCAGTCTTCCATCACCGCATACTTGTTCCCCTAATTCCCACTCCACTCGGCCGACCGGCACATATCAGCGAGCAACTCGTCAAATTCCAGTAGCGAACTTTCATGGAGTTCCAAATCCTTTGATAAATCGGCGTCAGTCATTTCGGTTTGATCGGAACTGCTCTTGCTGAAGTCATTACTCAATTTCAGGTGAGGAGCGTTGAAGAAGTCCTTATAGAACTCCGCCAATTCCCGTATCGGATGATGGTCGGCGAAAGGAAAATGAAGCAATTTCAGAGGAGGTTCATTCTCGCTACGAAATCCCGAGAACTTTTTCGGAGGCATCTCCAGTTGCGTTGGGCTCTTCGATATTATTTCATTGTCGAGATCTTGGGTACTTTTAAAATCGACTGTCTTATTTTCCGAGACGGTAGTGTTTGGACGTATCTTCAACGCGGGCATCGGGAATATTTGAAAGAATTCATTGATGGCCTTCTGTAGAGCGATTTCATCGACGAAAGCCGCAAGCCGCAGTGGTTTGTTCAGGTCGAGAGTAACTGGTGCTTTGCTATCTTTTTCTTTGTTCTTCTTCGAGTCGAAAATGACGTGCTTTGGACTGAGTTCGAAATGATCACTCTTGTACAACAGGAGAGATTTTTGTTTCTCCGATTTGTTTGGAGAGATGGAAAAATTTGTTCTGTAGGATACTGTAAAACAGAATCCACCCATGGGTGTTTTTAGCAGGCCAGCTTGAATTTTCTTCACAGACTTTTTCTCACCCAAGGAGTTTAATTTAGGTTCCCCATTATAGACTCTGTAGAATATCGTAAAGTTTTCCGTCCTCTGTTTCCTAGACAAATGATATGCGGGCGTGATTCTGGTGATCGTGATCAGAGATTTCAAGAGTATACCCATTCGGAAGTACACTGTGTTCATGGCCTTCAAAGACGTATCAAATAATGCCTCATCCAAGTGTAATGTCCAGAGTTCTAGTACCATCTCGTCACCATCCTCGGTCTGGACAGATATTTCGACGTGGAGTTGGTTCCTGAGAGTTTCCATGATCCTATCAGACGGTAGAGCGCCTTTGGTGGCCTGGTTAACCTCCGGCGAGTCCGGTATCTGAAGGTTAAACCAGTCCGTATCCGACGCATTGGCTCTTTGTTTCGTGTTTGGTTCTATTTTGACTCCCTTCCTGGATTCTACGACGACTTGAATGCCTTTGTAGGCGAGGAACTTGGCGAATTTCGTGAATTCGTTCTTGTCTCCCGTGTTGGAAAATGCAGCGTCCGGCGCCATGGTGTATGCACAACTATACAAACGAAAACTACGTCTAATCTAACTAAAGTTTATTCTTCGGCGATGCAGTTCTCGACGAGGTTTCTTAGATTGGGATTCTCCATAGCGGCAGCGATTCTCTCTTTGTCGTTGATTTGTTTGTTGACTGAAACAAGATAAAGCTACTATAAATATGTTATTGCACATAAAATTCCTCTAGGTGAAGATATGCTACCAGTAGATATTATAACTAGTATATATCACGATGCTTCTTTCGTTTTTATATTAATTCTGAAAGAAAAGGCATGTCAGACAGCTTAAAGTTTAATAGTAATTACAGGCTAGTTGCTAGGTATAGTAATTATGCACCTCGCTAAGTATTCTGTTTACTACAGCTGCAGAGCTATAACGAGTTTATTGTGTAGTACCGCGGCGCCTGCGCAGGGGTCAAAGACCGGTCACCGGAATGCGGAAAGTAATTGACATTTTGAATAAACAAATGTATTATATTAATAAATATAATGCTAATGAGTCATGAAGGTAATTAAATCAACTAGCTACTAGTATTTGCTAATAATAATATTGTAGCAGCCAGCATAGCGTGCCTTAATGGGGCCCCATATAAAATTTTTGGAAAATGGAAGGGCGCCTTATTTATTTGGTAGTGATTTGTGAAAAAAAATAAGTTTTTATTTATTTGTGCTAACTTGTCCGGGAGGGGGGGGGGGGCATGTAATTGATGCGGCATATACGGCGGTAGCTACCCCTCTGGTAGCAGTTCAAACAGAGTGAGTGTCAGTTTTTGTCACTTATGGCTCATGACTGAGAATGTTAACTAGAATTTGTATTAGAATAAAAACAGCACCCGTAGTCACAAAATTAAACGCCATATAAGTCTTTTTTTACGTCCTTGTGATGAGAAGTTTCACATATTTTAGCATGTAACATGGAAGATCAACTATGAAGTCATAAGAAGCTGTTATCATTTGATTGTAGGTTCAACCTTTATATCTCTTCATCTTGTTTACTGTAATAGCTTGTTGATAAATAATTCAGTACATTTAGTGCACAGTGCAACTAACTACCATATTTCAATTTGTTACACAAGTAACAACAAGTTGTAAATTCATTTTGTAGTGTCTACTATCTGGATATGGTGTCATGTTAATTTAAACTGTGAAAGGACCAATTAAGATTCATTTTCCGCCTTTCAATTGTCTCTACACATGCATATTTTGCGTAACACAACAGTGATTAGACGAAAACATTATGACCCGAATATTCATAGGTCATATTGATATAGAATATTATTGTGCTAAAAACAAGACATGTATGTGTACAGTTGCCAATCCTGTTATATAATTATTAATCTAGTTGCCTAGCAATAAGGTCCAAGTGTTAGGCTGCGTTTCCACTGAAGCGGAGCGGAGCTTAGCGGTGCCCGATTTGACCAATCGTGCTTTTCCAGCGGAATGACAGCGAAGATTTCGAGCATGGTGATTGATCAATTCGACACCGCTAAGCTCCGCTCCGCTTCAGTGGAAACGCAGCCTATTACTAGATCTGTTGACAATACAAAAAATGGTTGCAGAATAGAAAACAAAAATTACAAAATGAAGAATGATTGCTTAATGGTACTAGAGGTATCACACATAAGTCATAACTCATAACAATCAACAGAAGCTTATAGTCAGATTCAACTCTTAATAATAAGAACTTATACACTGCTGCCTAGTTAAAAACTTTTATACTTCATTCATAAATAATAAGACATACAGTCAAATCTTTTTTCTCTGTAGCTGCAAGTATAACCTAAGTATGTACGGGGCGTGTTGGGAAAGCTAACTAGCTAGCTCTGATCTCTGAGAAACTAAGTTTTTTGAGTTAAAATTTTTGAGTTTCTTATGTTTTGCTTTTTTTTTAATGTAATCCAAGCAAACTGAGTCTTCGGTTTAAAAAATGTTACCAATGTGGCGGTACCCACAATTCGCCTAACAATCCTGCATCGCGGTATCGAAGTTTCGGAGAACGGCAAGATATATACAACGTCTGAAATGACGTCAGCCGGGCTTCGGCCTGACCGAGCATACCACCTCGCTCGGTCGGAAGATCTTCCTTTAGGGTCGCCACACATACCCCACATTGGTGACCCTCGACAGAACACGCCTCCTTCATCATCATCACTCTCGGCCCCTCCGCACCGCGCCAGCCAGCATCGCCTCATCGGGTACCTCGTCCACTAGCCGCAATGTACCGCGGCCTGGGCGACTTCGCATCGGCATCAACGGGCTTTCTTACTACACCGACCGGTCAGCAAGCAGAGCACATCTCTCCTGGTCAGCACGTAGCATCGGCCCCGCACGGCAGCTATCCGACTCACTGGATCCCGTGCAGCAGCTTATAGTTCCGACTCACTACAACAATTCCGACTCACTGGAACTCTCACTGGCACTGGCGACTCAAGCGACAAGACTTCAAGATTCGACCTCCGGTCTTCGGGGGGGAGTGATGTGAGGATTGTTAGGCGAATTGTGGGTACCGCCCCACAATTCGCCTAACAATCCTGCATCGCGGTATCGAAGTTTCGGAGAACGGCAAGATATACATATACAACGTCTGAAATGACGTCAGCCGGGCTTCGGCCTGACCGAGCATACCACCTCGCTCGGTCGGAAGATCTTCCTTTGGCCTCCACATATTTCCCACACCAATAAAGTTTTTCGAGTGCTTTTAACTAAAGGATGCAAAATGCATCAAACAAAATAAAACAATAGGAATAATTTAAACATGATTCAGTCAGGGTTTTTCCAGTGTGCAGTTCAAATAACTTAGTAGGAAAATATTTGTGACCTAAAGAATTTAACTTTAAGAACTTAGGTTGAAAAGCTTAGATTTTCAATAATTAATATTCAGGAATTGGAATGGATATGAAAAAAAATGATTAAGACATGTTTTGTTATTTTTGCATAACCTTCACATACCATCCATGTTATAACAGAGGCAGACTACAATAACACACGGAGCTCAAGTGTTTATCACACTGATAATATAGTACATTCTTCACTTTTTGTATGTTTAGTCATGTGTTGTTATGTAAGAAATAACACATTTTTAGTTCTCAGATCGTAAAAAAGTTGTTTTCATTGGTCACACAATGATAACAAGGTGAAAGAACATAATATTATTTAACATAATATGATTACTTAATACAATAATAATATGGATTATGAAGTTGTTTGTTTATTACCATGATTATTTAGGCATTTTGATTGCAAATGAGTTACAAGCAAATGTGTAATTTGGGTAGTCACCACAATAAAACGAATGTAAAATAGTCATAATATTTTGATTGCCAATTCATTGCCCGAGTAAAGTTTTTTTTTGCAGAAAAACAGCTGTTATTTTATGTCCTTGTCAAGGCTATCACTAGCTAGCGTTAAGAATTCTGACCTTTCAAGCAATAAATAAATGCAGAGATAACTATCATGTGTTATGGTGGTTTAAAAATAGCTTATGGAATGTTTTATTAGCACCAGAATGACTTCAAATGTATATATATATATATATATATATATATATATATATATATATATATATATATATATATATATATATATATATATATTTTTTTTTTTTTATTTATTTGCTTATTTAAAGTAGTATAATTATTAATTGCATACTATGCCTACTATATAGTATGATTAGGGGGCATCCACAAATTACGTAAGGTGTTTAGAGAGGGGGGAGGGGGTCGAGTCAAATCTTATCTAATCTCACGTTGGGGAGAGGGGGGGTCTCGGCAAATCTCACGTAATTTTTTTTCTCAACAAAATAGTACTACATATTCTGGTCCATTTCATCCAGATTGTACGTATGCTTAAGATTTAATCATAAGCGTAATCGACGATTAAGATCATTCACAAATTCGTTCAAAAGAAACTCTACTGTCTAACCAAACGTTTACTTAAGAAACCCATATTTTAATAAATCTTATGTGAGATTTGGGTGGGGGAGGGGGGGCAGAATGAAATCTCACAAAACCTTACCAGGGGGGGGACAAAAAATAAATAAAAAAACACCTCACGTAATTTGTGGACGCCCCCTTATAATAATGATTCAAGTTTGCACATTTGGCACAATTAAACTTGATTTCTAACAACAAAGTACTATAATATTATTATTAAAATTCTTCCCTTCAATAAAGCATATCAAATAATTGTTATACTTTTAAGGTTTCTTATCGTTAGTAGGTACAGCTATTAAATATTTTTCTTTGTTAGATATTTCATTGTTTGATACACTACTATTTTTATCAGATTAGCAATTAAAACATTGTGTATGTAAGTAAATACATAATATAATATATAATTATGTATATTCCATTAAATTCAAATCTAAAATACAATAGCACTGAACGCAACAGGAGCAAAAATCATTAAAAAAACAATATTTACTTAGTACTTACTTTCATCTTCGGTTGTATGAGCCCCTTTCTTGATAAAAATATCCAGTTTCACAGGATGATGGAGTGACCTCTGTATCTTTATCCTGATGCAGAGCCCGATGAGGGTGGCGAGGGAACAGTGCGGGACCGTTGGGTTGTATTCTACCCGAAGCACTGGGACGTTGTCCGCGGTAGGCTCCTTCACAAAAATTCCTTCCTCATATATCACCTTCAAGTCCTCCAACGTGCTGGGCTTCTCGGGATCTCGAATGGTCCGCAAAAAGTCTAGAACACCACAACACTGATTAGACTCGCGAACTGTCTCGAAAACCACAAGAAATAGCTCAAAACAAACCGTAAATTGTTTCTCTCAAGTCGTTATCATCTTTGTACCCGAGCTCCTGTAGGGATGCACTTTTGTCCATGTAAGCTGGTTTCGCGATCTCCTCTGGCGGCTTATCAGTTTGCTTTAATGAAAGTTTAGAGAAAAACGATATCATATCGTAGTAAAAACAAAAACTGACACTTTTTACGACACGCAAAATCGGTCGGCCATGTTGGACAATGTTGGAATAATTTTATTTTTTCTGAATTAAAATATTGAATAGTGGCAAAAATTAATTGGTGGTGGCAATCAAGATTCAAGTGGCAAATCAATCCTATATAAAGATATTTTTTCAAGAAAGACGATAAGTTTCCACTTTCCCTAAGTAAAAAGCATAGTCACAAGCTACACGGTCAAATTTTCATCAATCTGATCAGTGCAGTGCTGAAAAGTGCAGTTCAGACTTCAGGTAAAGTTGCATGTAATAAATATTTAACTTAGAAACTTTTTTGATAAGTCTTTGATATTCTGTTTTGCAATTAATAAAAAAAAACAATCTATCAAGGTGACACTTGACGTTTGAAAAAGACAGGTGGACGAAATTTCCGAACAAAAAAAAATTGGGTTCCAAATTTAAACGTAGCAACTGTACCCAATCAGCTAATCTGTGCCAATCAGCTAATCTGTGCAAGGTCGACTGTGATTGGCTGATAAAAAATACCATAGAGAATATAAACTACATGAGAAAAAAGACGAAGAAGAAGCTTAAAACTCAAAGTTTGATTTTCATTTCATGAAAATGCCGGGAATGTAAAAGGGTGCTGTTGTGTTTTTATATTATTTTCCTAAAATTGTGTTAACTGGGTTTTTAGTATGTTTTATTGGTAGAATATTAACCATTAGATATTCGTGTACATGCACAAGTGTAGGAAAGTGATGTAATATCCAGAAACGTGCTATTTTGTGTTCCCTCCAAAACTCCATCGAAAGTTTCAGTAAAGCGTCTACCACTTTACTGAATAGACCGACTTGACTCCTTGACTGTATTGACTTTTACTTAGACTTTGACTAGACTTTAGACCTGACGATACATGAAAACGATGATGAAAATTATAATAGGAGGAATATGGTTTTCCCGCCATATTCCTTACCTTTTTACCTTGTCTGTGGCACAACATACACATCCTTTGTGTCAAGTTGCCAAAAAAGAAGAAAAAGAAAGAAAGAAAGATTTTATGAAAATTATTTTATAGCAATTCATACAAAAATTGTAAATTAAGTGGATTATTTATTGAAAAACGAAAGGTAAGCCATTGTAAAATGGAAATGTAACCGTAAATTGATAAATTGAAGCAAAACATAACTATGTCATACCATGTTCTAATACAAAGTATAGTCCGTCAAAAAAGTCACGACATTAATAGAGTCGCCACTTGTTTCCGGTGTGGCCTCTTATGGCCACACTGTATCCAGTCACTATAAAAGATTTTGATACTTTATATTAAAAAAAGTTTAAAAAACACGTTGTAAATATTATGATTTATATTATATTAATATGTAGTTAAGAAAATTTGAAATAATTATGATGTATTTATAGTGTGTGTTTAATTTACGATATTACAAGAAACAATCTAATGTATGTAAAGTATTATAATCTTTGTATAACTCACCTCATCACTAACTTACACGTACTGTAGCTGGTTTCGGTGGCTCTGGTAATGATCTTGTAATGCTATTTGGTGTATTTTGTATCATATTATAAAAGCATCACCTACTTTAAAAAATATATATATTGCCTGTTTACTTACAAATACATTATAAGTTCTGTTAAAAAGACTTAGAACATGTAACTTTATGTTACTTATCACAAATATGTCATTAGCTGGTTAAAATTAATTGTATGTAGATACACACAATTAATTTTAACTAAATTGAGCAGTCTCTTCCATCATGCACATAGATATGTGCATGATTGAAGAGACTGCTCTCCACGACACAGGGAATCCTAGTGTGGGGAGCAGTGTTTTGTTTAAGATACTTAACATGTAAAATTCTTTTTTGAGGGAAATAAAGATTTGTTTGTTTGTTTGTATATGTCATAGTCTGTCAAGAAAGTGAAGAAATTAAAAAGTGGCAACATCGTAGTGTCATTCCTTTCAAATCAATCTAAGAAAAAAGGGATGACACTACGATGTTGCTACTTTTTAATTTTCTTGACGGACTATATAAAAATGCAATAACTCGATTAAACGGTTGAACCGATGTGGCTAATTTTAGTCTTAAAATATTCCTGGAAGTCCAGGGCAGGTTTCATAAGTGACACGAAGTTCACCGGCCACCGGGACATCAGCTAGTCACTAGTATTACATATTTTTATGAATTTATGACACCTGTTATTTAAGTACCCTCTCCCTGAGAGGTGCAGACCTACTTTGATGACCAGTCAGAGCTGAGAGAATCTCACTCCTGTTTTATTAAGGAACTACTTATTTAAAAAATACAAAAAATAAAAAAATAAAAAACAGGGTTTAATAATTTGTTATTTTAATAAAATATGATCATCCAATTAATAATATTCTACAATGCAGCCGGAAACAGAATCATCGCCACTTTCTAGGTCCATGTAGGTAGTTACAGCAGTGGTGTCACAGTGAAGAGGCACTTTCATCTTCAATAATCAGCTCTTCAATATCCTAATAAAGGGTTATTTCCCACTCCTTGTATTTATTTTCAGTGTTTTTTTTTTTTCAAAATGATAGCATAAATTCTCCGTCATTTCGGTTATTTCATTAAACGCTTTTTCTGCTACCTGTAAACATAAAACGTAATACTTAATTATAATATTATATAACGCTGCATCAAAGTGTTAAAGGAGTTAAGCACATACACTGTGACACGAGAATTTTATATACATCTAAGACACATAAATATTAATTACGCAAAGCACCTAAGTCAAAGTATCAATCATTGTTAGGCGCGTTATATCATAGATTTCTTTGACAGTTCATTGTTTACGTAAACATAAGGTTTATGTAAAATTGTTGTTTTAATATACCACATAATACCTACTCAGGCTACTTAAAATTGCATTAGACAATAAAATTTACAAACAGAATTTATAAAACAAACGCTTAATTACCTGCTACTATGGCGATTGAACGATCAGAATCGGAAATATGGACGCGAGAATTTCAGTGATATTTTCGCGTTTTACTATTTTTCTTCAATGAAAATCTTCAAATTTTCAGCACTCTGACACGTCTTTCACTTTAATTGTTAATATTCATCACAGTAACATGTAGTTTTCAGATTGTAAAACTAAATTTAAGCAAATTGAAAATGTTTGTTTTGGTAATTTTATGTCATAGAGTATTGATACAACAAAGGGTTAAATGTCAAAAGAGTGTTGCTATTGCTAAAAAAAAAAGTTTCGCCTCCTAGACATTCTTGACGCACTATATGTCGTAGTATTATTTGCATATTTGTACAATAATTTACAACTTATACTATATTAATATTATGAAAAAGATAGATTATTATTTCATAGAAAATATTATAATGTATATTATCAGTATGCAGTTAATTTGGAAAATGTTGAAAAAAGTTTCGCCTCCTAGACATTCTTGACGCACTATAATATACACAATATTATAGTGCGTCAAGAATGTCTAGGAGGCGAAACTTTTTTTTAGCAATAGAAACACTCTTTTGACATTTAACCCTTTGTTGTATCAATACTCTATGACATAAAATTAACAAAACAAACATTTTCAATTTGCTTAAATTTAGTTTTACAATGTGAAAACTACTTGTTACTGTGATTAATATTAACAATTAAAGTGAAAGACGTGTCAGAGTGATGAAAATTTGAAGATTTTCATTGAAGAAAAATAGTAAAACGTGAAAATATCACTGAAATTCTCGCGTCCACATTTCCGATTCTGATCGTTCAATCGCCATAGTAGCAGGTAATTATGCGTTTGTTTTATAAATTCTGTTTGTTAATTTTATTGTATAATGTAATTTTAAGTAGCCTGAGTAAGTATTATGTGGTATAATAAAACAACAATTTTACATAAACCTTATGTTTACGTAAACAATGAACTGTCAAAGAAATCTATAATATAACGCGCCTAACAATGATTGATACTTTGACTTAGGTGCTTTGCATAATTATGTATCTTAGATGTATATAAAATTCTCGTGTCACAGTGTATGTGCTTAACTCCTTTAACACTTTGATGCAGCGTAATATAATATTATAATTAAGTATTACGTTTTATGTTTACAGGTAGCAGAAAAAGCGTTTAACGAAATAACCGAAATTACTGGGAGAATTTATGCTATCATTTTGAAAAAAAAACACTGAAAATAAAAACAAGGAGTGGGAATTAACCCTTTATCAGGATATTGAAGAGCTGATTATTGAAGATGTAAGTGCCTCTTCACTGTGACACCACTGCTGTAACTATCTACATGTGGCGATGATTCTGTTTCCGGCTGCATTGTAGAATATTATTAATTGGATGATCATATTTTATTAAAATAACAAAACCCTGTTTTTTATTTTTTGTATTTTTTAAATAAGTAGTTCCTTAATAAAACAGGAGTGAGATTCTCTCAGCTCTGACTGGTCATCAAAGTAGGTCTGCACCTCTCAGGGAGAGGGTACTTAAATAACAGGTGTTATAAATTCATAATATGCAATACTAGTGACTAGCTGATGTCCCGGTGAACTTCGTGTCATTTATAAACCTTCCCTGGACTTCCAGGAATATTTTAAGACTAAAATTAGCCACATCGGTTCAACCGTTTAATCGAGTTATTGCACTTTTTATATAGTCCGTCAAGAAAATTAAAAAGTGGCAACATCGTAGTGTCATCCCTTTTTTCTTGGATTGATTTGAAAGGGATGACACTACGATGTTGCCACTTTTTAATTTCTTCACTTTCTTGACAGACTATGACATATACAAACAAACAAACAAATCTTTATTTCCCTCAAAAAAGAATTTTACATGTTAAGTATCTTAAACAAAACACTGCTCCCCACACTAGGATTCCCTGTGTCGTGGAGAGCAGTCTCTTCCATCATGAACATATCTATGTGCATGATGGAAGAGACTGCTCAATTTAGTTAAAATTAATTGTATGTATCTACATACAATTAATTTTAACCAGCTAATGACATATTTGTGATAACTAACATAAAGTTACATGTTCTAAGTCTTTTTAACAGAACTAATAATGTATTTGTAAGTAAACAGGCAATATAATATATTTTTTTAAAGTAGGTGTTGCTTTTATAATATGATACAAAATACACCTAATAGCATTACAAGATCATTACCAGAGCCACCGAAACCAGCTACAGTACGTGTAAGTTAGTGATGAGGTGAGTTATACAAAGATTATAATACTTTACAAACATTGTTTCTTGTAATATCGTAAATTAAACACACGCTATAACTACATCATAATTATTTCAAATTTTCTAAACTACATAATAATATATATAAATCATTATATTTACAACGTGTTTTTTAAACTGTATTTAATATAAAGTATCAAAATCTTTTATAGTGACTGGATACAGTGTGGCCATAAGAGGCCACACCGGAAACAAGTGGCGACTCTATTAATGTCGTGACTTTTTTGACGCACTATAAATTGTTTTATTGTTATAATACAGTAAGTTGTTAAATATACTAATTTATGTAAACTCTATGGAAATGTAGTAAATGAAAAATGTTTCATTAATTTCAGATTTTTAGGTCCCTATACTAGTTTGCAACATTTTAGTCTGCAAGCAATGGCTCTTAAGGAGATTTTAGGAGGAGAAGGATGGTATGGGATTATGAGTGGTACGGCCACCAAGGAAAAATCCTCTGATCAAGACGTGAGGTGGTATGCAGCTGGCCTGAGCCCACGCGATAGATTTCAGCTGTCGTATACAGGGTGTAACAAAACAAAGTTATGATACTTAAATGTGTATGTATAAAGGTGCGCGTCCACTGGATCGGAATCGGAGCGTAGGTACGCAGCGGACGGATTTGTTGGTTTGTATGTATGGTATACAATACTGTGAACTGCACTAGAAGTACTAGAACGTCATTCTGCACCTGACAAATACTTATATGACGACACGACGCGTCGTCCGCACCGTACGTCCCGATTCCGACCTGGACCTGGACGCCCAGCTTTAATCCCCTCCCTATATAGAGTTTACTGTATAGTGTATAAGCCAATCAAGTAGTTAGTAGAGTAGCATAGACAGCTATTCTTTTATAATATTTATAAATAAAATACATAAAACTGTACTGTAATATTATAATATTGAATAATAGAAATCAACAAAAGATTGTGGATTAAATCTGTTTTATTGTTTAATTTACCTTATTAGCCTATTTATTTACCTATGTACAATATTTTTTATTGAAATAAAACATTTATTTGAGCTCATTTCTTTTTTAATTTTTTTAAAAATTTTTGGTATGTTTAGAGTGAAAGGTTTTGCACTTAAAAATTTTAACTTCAGTTTCAAATTAAAAAATTAACGGATGTTAATTTTTTTTCTTTTAAGTCCGACCTCTTGTTACGTAGTATACAGTTTTCTTTGTGAAAAAGAGGAAGACGATTTTGAAGTCAAGTACACACTACCAATATATAATAATAATCTGTGCACACTACACAAAATAAAAGAAAAGCTTTCAGAGTTTAGTTGCAAATTACAATTAAATTTGTATTCCTACATAACTTAAATTGTGATTTCTGTGTCCCTTTCACTTAAACTCTTTCATATAATGCTACTTATCTGATTGTTTCTCCTGGTATCGTTAGCATGTTTTCAATTTGCCGACAAACGCACCCCGCCACGGGGATAGAACACTCTGTTAGCTGTTGTTTCTTCAATAACGATGAAACATGTTTGGTTACCGCGGGCGCCAATATCATAAAAGTATTTAGACTGGTCCCTGAAGGCCACACGAAAGAGGTTAATGCCGGTATGTATTCTGTTTAATTTTTAAGAATTTGTGAATTAAAAATGATTTAATTTAACAGTTATAGTCTTAGAAATACTTCGCTTTCAATTCCTAATCTGTTTAACAAGCTTAACATAATATTATGTAGGCTACCCTATAAACTAACCAATGTATTTTCAAAGACATCTTTGACTTTCAGCTGGTCATCCAATCCCACCAAAGATGAAATTGGAATGCCTCGCATCATACCCACTGTGGGGTAACGTCATGTCAATTGCTGCAGTAAAATGCCCAAGCGCTGGCAGAGATTTGCTCTTGTTGTCATTCAGAGAGGCCAAAATGTCAGTGGTGCAGTATGATCCACAAATTAACAATTTGGTTACATTAAGCATGCACTATTTTGAAGAAGATGATATGAAGGTAATTGGGTTGTTATGTTTTACACTTATGGTTACAAAATGTAAAGACTCAACTTTCTTCTGATCTTAGTACTCTAGTAACTTTTATTTAAGCAATTTATTTATTACAAAAACTGTAAAAAGGGTAATTCTTTGAGTACTTAGCACAGGGCCTAAATGTCATATCATGGAGTAAAGTGTCCGTAGATATTTTTAATAACTGCCTATTTTCTAAAGCTCTTATACACTTGTTTCTGCATTTCTATTGGTTGTGCAAATAAGGTCATTTCTATTTTTTTCTATTTTTTAGGGTGGCTGGACAACACATCCACATATTCCCTGGATCCGAGTTGATCCCGAATTCAGGTGTGCAGTTATGCTGCTATATGGAAAGAAGTTGGCAGTCCTTCCATTTAGAAAAGACTTGACATCAGAAGATGGTGATCCTCTTGAAGCTAAGCCACTTTCTGACAGCAAGAAGATTGTAAGTATATTTTTACTTGATGGAAGTTTCTTCAGTGCTCTTTTGACTCAGAATTAACTACTGCTTATGCATGACAGCGAAAATAAAATCTCCATTCCGTCATTTCATCAGAAACAAAAGTACAGTTAAACCAAGTAAAAAAAACTTCCATATTATACATTTTTCACATAATAGGTATCTAAAGTGTTTTATAGGTTGGACCCACTGACCTCCATTATACAAGTACGCTGGACTGATGATACCCAGATATATTTTGTACCTATTTGAAGCGGAATCAGCTCCCCCAATATTCGGGAAGAGAACTAAATCTGACGTAACTTGCAAATGGCCGCTCAATCGCTATTGGTTGTAGAAACCACAGATAATAGTATACCTCCATGGTAGAAACTAGTATTAGTTCCAAGTACTGCTATCAGCGTAGATATGGCGACTTTCAAACATCATTTTTACGTCAAATTTAGTTCTCTTCCCGAATATTGGGGGAGCTGATTCCGCTTCAAATAGGCACAAAAAATAGCTGTCATTTCAAAGGGTATCATTAGTCCAGCGTACTTGTATAATGGAGGTCAGTGGGTTGGACCGTTTAATTTATATTTTTATTATTTTAACTCATTTCAGCAACCACAACAACAAATAACAAGATCTCCTACGTTAGCATCATATGTGATAGTTTTGAAGGAATTAGATGAGAAGATAGATAATATACTAGATATACAATTCTTGTATGGGTATTATGAACCAACCTTACTACTGTTGTATGAACCAGTAAGAACATTTGCTGGGTAAGTGTTTAAAAAATAAAACAACTCCATAAAAATACCATAACCTTAAACCTATATTGAGTTAGATTATACATAATATATATTTTATACACAATATTTTGGTTGGAAATGTCACAACATTGTACACTACAAATATGTAAATAGAAAAGGATTAGATTTTAGACTTCAGCTCAAGGTAGACTCAATATAATACTGATATCTCCACTCAAATCTCCTCTTAATTGTTCTAAGGATCTGTCTGCACCGAGGCATGATACAACAGCAAAACATAAGATACAAAATTATATTATAACCACATCTTAAGGTATAAAATAATGTCGCTATATAATACAGTTAGGCAGTTTTTTTAGATTTAAGTAGATGCTATAAAATAACTCTATCCTAATTACTTGGTAACTCAGTCGGCCATTTAAAAAAAAATAAGAATAAGAACTCTAACATATATCATGTTATTTTCAGACGCACAGCGGTACGCAGCGATACGTGCGCGATGGCGGGCGTGAGTCTGAACATGAGCGCGCGCGTGCACCCCGTCATCTGGTCCACTGGTGGTCTACCCTTTGACTGTCTACAGGCGGTGCCTATAGAGAAACCTTTAGGTGAGGAGATAATAATGAAACTGTAGTCTGATTCTGTTTTCAAAAACATTAATAAACATCTTTATCTCTGTGTCTCTCTCACACGCCATGCGACGTTTGAGAAAATATATTGTTGTAATATTGATTATCGTAGTAGTTATTAAATAAAATCAGCCAAGTGCGAGCTGGAGTCGCGCACGAAGGGTTCCGTACCATTATAGAGCAAAAATAGGTAAAAATGAGATTTTTGTATGGGAGCCCCCCTTAATTATTTGTTTTATTTAAATATTATTATAAATTATTAAATTATAAATACAACTGACTATTATGTGAACATTTCAAGCGATAATTGCCATTAATGATATCGAGCATAAAATTGTAAAAAAATTACGTTTGTTTATGGTAGCCCCCCTTTAATATTTAATTAATTTTGTTTTTAGTATTTGTTGTTATAGCGGCAACAGATATACACAATCTGTGAAAATTTCAGAAATCTAGCTAAAGCCATTCTTGAGACAGACAGACAGACATCGAAGTCTTAGTAATAGGGTCCCATTTTTACTAGTGTCCGACCGAAGCTTCGGCTTCGGCTTCGGCTTCGGCCGCCTTCGGCCAAAAAACCACCTTCGGCGAAACCTTCGGCTTCGGCCTAAAACCCGGCCGAAGCCGAAGCTTTGCCGAAGCTTTTTAATAAATAATCATTTAATTATTTATTAAAAAGTTAGTGTTTGTTTATTTTATTTATTAGTCTAGTTTCGGTCTAGTCGAGTAAAACAAAGACTGATTGATTGGTCTAATTATTATTTTTATTTGTGAAATAATAAAGAAATTATTATTTTTTTACAATAAGGTCAGTCAATAAAGTAGTTGTAGAATGCGTGAGCGGGAACCTAAGAGATTTCTGCTGGAACTTATTCAGGGTGCTTAAAGCGCATCACACACGGTGAAGTTAATATAATATTTTATCTTAAGATGCCCAAATATAAAATATTATAGTATCTTAAGCTATCACACACGGCTAAGATACGATAATATTAAAAATCTGTACATTTCCTTACGAGTCTGCGTTGGTGCCACACGTATTCCTTGTTAGAGTTCTATATACAGGGTGATTGACTATGAGTGATAACTGATACTGCCTTAAGTATAATTTACACAGAGCCAGTACTGGCTGCCAATAACACTGGCAGCCACTATTGGCTTGGTATATGCCGCGTGTGAACAGTTTTTCAAGCCAGGCCAAACTGTTCACACGCGGCATATGCCAAGCCAATACTGGCTGCCAGTCTTATTGGCAGCCAGTACTGGCTCTGTGTAAATTATACTTTACTTCTTGATTTGTTAGACAACTCCTCAGACGATGATTCTAATATAGAATGTGAAATGCAGATTGCAGTAGCACATTCCAAAAGGAGAAACATTTGGATAGAGCCTCACATAAAAAAGAGAAAAACCTGCGGCGAATTTAACCTTTATCAATATCTGTCAACGAAGAAGTTTCAGGAGTATTTCAGAAATTCAAGAGAAACATTCATTTCGATTCATGAGCTTTTTAAGCTAGCAATAAATTATAAGTCAATTTTATTTAAAATTATCCGAAATGTTACTTTTTTCCCTCAAAATGTTACTTTTCGAATGAGAGTAAGTATGTAACTTTCTAACATACAGTACTGGCAACACTGCATCCACTAGTGCGTCCGATCACCGATGAGCCCGCTGCCCGACACAAAAACACCCTGTATTCATAAATCTGTATATATTTCGCATCTTAAGATTACATATTAAGATACGAAATATATATTTCGTATCTTAAGATAACATCTTAAGATACGAAATATATATTTCCATATCGCTCGGTATCTTAAGATACAAAATATAAAATATAAATTAACTTCGTCGTGTGTGATGGTTCATAGGATTTGTATGGTGAGCGATATTCTAAAATATGCTCTAAGATAATATATATTTTATATTATCTTCACCGTCTGTGATGCGCTTAAGGGGCCGGGTACCCTCGAAATTCTCATACATACGTAATTCCAAAATCATTTTCTCATACGAAAATATTTAACATGTTCGAGTTGTTTTTCAGTTTAAAATAGTAATTATCTAGGTTCCTGCACAAAAATTTACTTCAAAATATTTAAAAAGATGCAAAGATGCATCTCGGTCTCAAGACACGGTTCAGGCTCTGTGATTGGTTGGCTGTCAATATTTGGACCAATCACAGAGCCGAACCGCGTCTTGAGACCGGGTCGCATCTTAAGTACTGACCAAAAATACGGGCCTAAAAGTCCTGAAGTCTAGGAGGTGAGCCGGAGTGAGGGGAGAGTGCCAAAAGTCTCAATTTTTGGTTTTTGGCTAATAATTAAAAAACGATGCGTTATAGCAAAAAACATTCTACGATGGAAAAAAAATTATTAAATTCTCTATAATTTTGATTCTATACACTTTTTCCGAATTCTCATCCGTTTTCGAACTACACATTTGAGTCATTCCTTAAACTTAACCCATCAGTCGTGGCAAAACGAGACACAATAGCTTTTTCATTGTTATCGCGGCCGGATGTGGCCGCTTGGGGCCTGAATGAATTAATTAATTATTTGTAGTCCACAAATTATTAAGTAATAAATAAATCACGAAATCACAAACTTTTATTACCATCTCTAAATCAACTTCTCTATGAGACAGTCAATATAGAGGTAAACCTTCAATATTCAAGTTTTGAAATACTTAATTTTAATATTAAGAGGCCGGGTACACTTGGAATTTCTCATACATACGTAATTCCAAAAGAATTTTCTCATGCGAAAATATTTAACATGTTTGAGTTGTTTTTCAGTTTAAAATAGTAATTACCTAGGTTCCTGCACAAAAATTTACTTCAAAATATTTAAACACAATTTTTTTTTTGCTTTAAATTTTTTTTAGTAAATTTACTACTAAATATTTAAACACTAAAAAATAGAGTAAAACACTAAAAAATATATAAATAAATAGTTAATTTACTACAAATTATTTAAACTCTAAAAAATGTTTTTTAGTATTTAAATATTTTGTAGTAAATTAACTATTTATTTATATATTTTTTAGTGTTTTACTCTATTTTTTAGTGTTTAAATATTAAGTACTAAATTTACTAAAAAAAAATTAAAACAAAAATTTTTTTTAATGTTTAAATATTTTGAAGTAAATTTTTGTGCAGGAACCTAGATAATTACTATTTTAAACTGAAAAACAACTCAAACATGTTAAATATTTTCGTATGAGAAAATGATTTTGGAATTACGTATGTATGAGAATTTCGAGGGTACCCGGCCCCTTAATTGTAGCTTGTAGACAATATTGAACATAACTGTATTTAAAAAGATAAAACCGACTTCAAAATTATACGTAATTGAGAATTAAAACTCCGTATCTCCAAAACTACTGAACCGATTTTGTGGAAACTTGCACTATTCCCTAAGTTGAACAGTACGTACTACCTAGTACAACAAAAAAAGAATAACTGAAATCGGAATGGTAGTTTCAGAGATATGCGAACACAAACATAAAAACATACATACATACATACATACACTTGTAATTTGGCACATTTGTTCAGACGCTGATACAGATTACAGACTAACATATACGAAAATTGGGCAGTTCTGGAAATATTACAAACATACGCGTCGAATTGATAACCTCCTTTTTTTGAAGTCGGTTAAAAATTAATTACTGAGAGTCGAGCGATTAAGATTATAAACCTTCGGCTTCGGCTTCGGCTTCGGCCGAAGGTTGTAGCGATTGCCGATTAATCGGCTTCGGCTTCGGCCAAAAATAGACCTTCGGTCGGACACTAATTTTTACCTCCGACCAAAAAGAGGGGTGTTATAAGTTTGACGTGTCTGTCTGTCTGTCTGTCTGTCTGTCTCTCTCTCTGTGGCATCGTAGCGTACAAACGGCTGGACCGATTTTGATCTAGTTTTTTTTTGTTTGAAAGCTGACATGACCGAGAGTGTTCTTAGCTATAGTTCATCATCATCAGCCTGCTCATTGCTGAAATATCACGGTTTATCTGGTTCGTGATAGGACGATTAGCAACTTGCAGTCGTTTGATGGGTTTTATATTTTGCATTCTGGTTCGTGACACTTATGAATAGGTATATACCATTATTGGAAAGTTGACCTGGTGCTGCAGCATCACCTTATAAACCAACACCAACTCCTCACCAACTTAGAGCAGAGGTTTCATGTTTGGGGTCATTTTAATTGCAACAACCAGTAAGACGAAGATAAACAGTAAATATTTGCATGCTGCTGCTGCTGCAGCATCACCTGGATTCTATAGGAACCGAGCTCCGTGTGAACCCAAAGTGGAGGTTTCATGTTTGGGCTCATATTGACGGCCTCATCGAAGAGGACATATTTTATAGATGGTATTCATTGGGATATGATCCAGTTGATAGGAATATTCTGCACAAGTTTAAAAAGCAAAAAATAAAATTAAATGAGGAAATTTAAAAAAACCCCCGCCAAAAATCTTTAAAAAGTAATGAAATAATATTTACTGACTTTAAGTTTAAATAATTCCTAAGAGTAAAGTATTATTTTAGTCCATAAATGTTGTCAAGGTGTGTCGGGGGACCGCTAATGTAGATGTTTGATTTCACATAACATTATAGTTTAAGGGTCAGGTCACAACGACCCGAATCGAGAGAATCAGCGACTATTATGGCGATACAAAATGCAAAAGTCGCTGTTGTGGTAGTTTACTTGGCGGTCCCCCGACACACTGTGACAACATTTATGGACTAAAATAATACTTTACTCTTAGAAATTATTTAAACTTAAAATCAGTAAATATTATTTCATTACTTTTTAAAGATTTTTGGCGGGGTTTTTTTTAAATTTCTTAATTTAATTTTACTACCCATTGGGTAGGGAACTCTAAAAAAAAAAAGAAATCAGTGCCAATCATTTACTACCAAATGATTGGCACTGATTTCTTTTTCTTTTTGCCCTACATACATATTAGGAGCACAATTTTCTAAGGTGGATAGAAATAGTGTTTTTTTATGTATTCAAACAAAGTCTAGAAAAAAGTTGACGATTTTGTTAATTTTTTTAATTTTATTTTAGGTGGCTGCTTAATTTTGGCTGTGAACTCTCTCATATACCTCAACCAGTCGGTGCCGCCGTACGGAGTGTCACTCAACAGTATCGCCTCGCATACAACTAATTTCCCATTACGTAAGTTGTAACCTAGTAATTTTTAAATTAATAACGTGTGAATTAAACAAATAAGGGTGAGTTGCACCAGAGGCGTTGTTATAGGGTTAAGATTATCGTCGAATATGGCGTCCATTATTGACTAACTAGAGATTTGACAGTTCATTTGACATTTTTCTATAATTAAAGTTTTAGACTATAACTTGAAATTAATTAACTTATAGTTAAAGTAAGCCACTAAGCTAAGCCAGTATTGTAATCGTAAAATTGTACTGAATTGACAGATTTGCATGTCGTCTTAGAAATGCATCTCCGCGTCGCGTTGCGGTCTGAATTGACCCTAAGTAGGACACAATCCTGAGTAGGGCTATAATATATAGCAGTAGTTAATCATCTTTCATCCCATTGTCGCAAAGAATGTTGTATTTCACCTTTCATTTCATCCATAAAAGACTCAGTTGCATCATTTTGTATTTTATTAAATGTATTCTGTTGGTGAATCAATAAATAAATAAATAAATCTTCAGCCTGTAATGTTTGGCTCCATTTTCTCAAACATTCCAGGCTGAAGCGTGGAATGTTTGGGATGCTGTGCTGGAAAATTTCGGACTTCCAGTGATTTGTTCAGTTCAATATTTCGCATTCTTATTTCTCACACTTATTTTTTCAGAGTCCTGTATGTGTGTTTTATATTATTTTTACCATCAATTTATGTCCAGGTGTCCAAGAAGGCGCATGCATCACATTAGACGGCGCACAGGTGGCGCCATTGGGAGAGACCCGCCTGGCGCTAGCGCTGCGAGGCGGTCAGTTATACGTGCTGACACTACTAGCTGACTCTGTGCGGTCAGTCAGAAGCTTCCATTTGGATCGCGCCGCTGCGTCAGTGCTGACGTCATGTGTGAGTACTGAGTATACATGTCAATGAACACAATTTTTTATTCTGGCGCTCACTGGGCGAGACTCGCCTCGCGCTAGCGTTGCGTGGCGGTCAGTTATACGTGCTGATACTACTAGCTGACTCTGTGCGGTCAGTCAGAAGCTTCCACTTGGATCGCGCCGCTGCGTCTGTACTGACGTCATGTGTAAGTATACATGTCATCTCTTTGATTCTGACGCTCACTGGGGGAGACCCGCCTCGTGCTAGCGCTGCATGCCGGTCATTTTTATTGTTCCGTACCTAAAGGGTAGGGTCCCGCCCTATTACTGAGACTTCGATGTCTGTCCGTCTGTCTGTCTCCAGGCTGTAACTCAAGAACGGTAATAGCTAGAGAGTTGAAACTTTCACGGATTATGTATATCTGTTGCCGCTATAACAACAAAATATACTAAAAAGAAAATAAAGTTAATATTTAAGGGGGGCTCCCATAAACAAACGTGATTTTTTTGGCCTTTTTTGCTCGTAATCAATAATTGTAGCAGCCAGGCACTTGAAATATTCACAATATTCTTAATTATATTTGTACTTTAATAATTTATAATAAAATAAAAATAAAATAAATATATATATAACCCATACAAAAAAAAAACAAATTTTTTGCCAACTTTCGTTCAATAACGGTACGGAACCCTTCGTGCGCGAGTCCGACTCGCACTTGGCCGATTTTATTACGTGTTGACGTTACTAGCTGACTCCGTGCGGTCAGTCAGAAGCTTCCACTTGTATCGCGCCGCTGCGTCAGTGCTGACGTTATTTTTAAGTATTAAGCGCTTTAACATCCCCAGACAAATGAATATGGAGATTAAATTCATAGGAATAGTAAATTCGGAGTCAATATTTGGACAACCTTAGAAAAAAGCGAAGAAGTATATCTTTCTTTTTAACTTTTATGGGTGGCCTTTGATGTTTTCTGAAATAAAGAGCTGCTCAGGGTTTAGTTTTTTTTATTATTTCCGTGCATTAAAGACGTCACTATTACTCCGATAAGAAATTATAACTTCTTTAAATTGGTATTTTCAGATGTGTGTAATAGAAGAGGACTTCCTATTTCTGGGCTCGCGGCTCGGTAACTCGTTGCTGTTGCGAGTGACAGAGAGGGAGAATAGAATGCTGTTGTCTGTCGACAAACCGTTGGAGGCGACCATTGATCTCACTTTGTCTGAAGCTGGTTAGTATAATATTATGTACCATCGAGGAAATTTATTCCTATAGTGCTCTCAGCCTATCTTGTCTCTAGCGTTTATTCACCCTACCGCTACCATGTTTCAAAAAACCTTGACGTAATTTATCGTTTTCTATCAAATCGCGACAGAAAACGAAGCGACAGAAGTTTCATAATACCTCATCCAAATACGTAGTGTCGTAACTGAGAAATTAGGAATTTTTGAAGTTGGATTTCCTTAATTACGATATTGTCAGCAAATTCATGTTATTTTTATCACAATTATGATAAGAATTGATATTTTTCTGAAAAAATCGGTTTTCAATTTTTTTATAAATATTAGGTTTCTCTTAGTTTTGTGCGTGTTAAATAAACAGTTTGCAAATATTATCATCAGATAAAAGTGAATCATTATTTTTTTACGAAAACTACGCAAAAATATCAAGAAAATAAAAAGTAATATTTTTCACCAGCTGTCATTTACATAAATCCAAAAATTTAAGTTACTCCTGTTTTGTCACAAGTATCTTTAACTTACCTTTCACAACAGGAGTACATAATTTTTGGTCACCTTTTTTATGTTTGCATTTGAGCTCGGAATCTCCTTATGCTCGCTATAGAAATTACTTATATAATACACAAAATGTTTTATAAAATAAATTGATTCTTCAGTAAAAGCTGAACGATTCCATTTCATCTTTCGAGCGACGAAACGAAACGATTGTCTAAGTTATAATAAACGTGGTCGGTACTAATTTGCAGGTTAGTAGGTACTTGGTACTAATATGCCATGATAAGCCAAAATACGTTCCTATTAATTTAGGTACGATAAAATAGGTAAACGTATTGTGGTTTTAATTTAAAAATATCCCTATAATTATAGCCAAAAAAAAATGAATGTGGTATACAATAATATGTAAGAAGTGAAAATTCATTATGACATTTTATTTTTATATTATACTAGCTGTTGCCCGCGACTTTGTCCGCGTTAACATAGTATAATAACAAAGATGGATAGTTTTCCCCTTTTTGTGGTTCCTTATACAAAGGGTAAAAACGGGGCCCTATTTAAGCAAACGTCAAACGCAAACGTCAATAAACTTTCATGTCAAACGTCAATAAACTCAAGAAATGACGGACTTTCATTGAAACCTTGCATTACACAAAAATACCACCTTTATTAAAGCTCAAAGGTTTCACAAAAATTATAATGATTACATACAAGACATAACAGAACAAATAAATTTTAATATTGATTATAGTGACTACCTAAACACTTATTTGCCATTCTACAACACAAGTAATATTATAAAAAATATAAAAAATAAAAAAGTATCGGATACAACTAAGGACTTACAAAGAAATAAAATAACTTTCTATTTTAAAAAGGTTGACAAAGTTTCTGCACCTAAAGTAGTAGATAAAATAAATAATTATAAAGAAAATGTCAAAGGTACAATACCATACTACTTCAAAATAATGAACAATAGTAATAATAATAAGTTATCGAATTTAAATATGGAACAAACAAGCAATGAAGATTTTTTTCGATGAGACCTTAACAATCCTTCACCAAAATATTGCTGGGGCCATAAATAAAGCGGAATTACTTTACCTATCCTTACTAGATTAAAAAAAAACAAAGTTTAAATAACTTCAAAGTTATTTGTCTAACAGAGACATTTACATTAACAAAGTAAAAAATGTTCCAAAATCAAACATCACTTGGGAATTTAGAAGAGATTACAGTGCTGATAATGTTCGTAAATTTAAGGAATGTATTTCAGCCTTGTCTTTTTCAGAGTTAAGAGATGAAGAAAATGTGGAAGTTACGTTCAATACATTTCACGATCAAATAGTCCTTTTTTATAAACTATGTTTTCCACTGATAAAAATACGTAATAACAAGAATAAACAACGAACATTATGGCTAACTAGGGGTATAAAGAAATCATGTTTGGTAAAAAGAAAAATGTATTTAAAAAGAATCTCAAAAATAAATAATTACAATACAAAACAGCGTCTAGTAAAATATAATGATTTATTAAAAAAATGTATACACAAATCAAAGCAAATACAAAACACTAAATATATAAATAATCAAAAAAATAAATGCAGAGCAGGGTGGAAGATAATAAATGAAAACTTAGGAAATAATAATGATGATAATGACATTGCATATACATGAATGTGTATACTAAACCTAATGACATCTGCAAAATATTTAATGACTATTTTACCAATATAGGAAATATAAGGCCTAAAAAAGAAAAAAATATAAACGAAAACAAGACTTGTCCAATCAACATAAATAAAAACACTATTTTTTTACACCCTACAGATCCTCGTGAAGTTTATAATACAATATTATCTTTAAAGAATACAAACGCTGTGGGTTATGACGAGATACGAACGGACATTATTAAGAAGTGTGCAGTACAAGTATGCTATCCACTTGCCAAAATTATAAGCCAGTCACTAGAACAAGGTGTTTCCTAGCCGACTAAAAATTTCAACTATTAGGCCTTTGTTCAAAAAAGATGACAAAACCGAAATAAGTAATTACCGCCCAATAACTTTAATTCCGATTTTAGCAAAGATTTTTGAAAAAATCATGCTAAAACGTATAAAAAACTTTTTCAATTCAGAACACCTGCTGGCTAATGAACAATTTGGTTTCCGAGAAAATAGCTCTACTACAGAAGCCTGTTTTTATTTAAGCAAAATGATTCATGACAGTTTAAATAACAAAATACCTATAACGGGGATATTTTTAGATATGACTAAGGCTTTTGACTTAGTTAACCATTACATACTACTGGATAAATTAGAAAAATATGGAATAAGAGGAAAGGCATATGACTTGATAAAATCCTATTTAAGCAATCGGAAGGTATGTACAATAATTACAAAAATTGTCGGTAATTTTAAAAAAACTTACAAATCTAGGTATGCATATTTAGACATAGGAGTTCCACAAGGAAGTCTGATTGGTCCATTTCTTTTCCTGGTGTATATTAACGATGTCACAACGGCAACTAAACACCTTAAAATTCTATTCGTTGATGACACTACAATCTTGGTCAAATGAAAAAAATATTTTATTTTATGAGCAAGAAATAAGAAATGCACTCAATGACATAATATCATGGTTGGTTAAAAATGACTTACAAGTTAATCTTAATAAAACTAAAATAATGCAATTTAAATATTACAATGCAATGCAGATACCCAAGAAAATCACTTATGACAACATTATTATAGAAGAAGTAGAATCATTAAAATTTTTAGGACTAATGTTTGACCAACACTCCAACTGGAAAGCACATGTTGACTATATTTGTAGCAAGCTTGACAAATTCGTTTATGCACTTCGACGCTTAGCAAAGACCGTGTCAATATCAGCAGCTCTTTGTGCATATCATGGATATGTGTCGTTAATCTCATCTTACGGTCTTATAATGTGGGGCAACTCTGTGGAGTTTGATTCAGTTTTCAAATTGCAAAAGAAGTGTATTAGGGCGATTTGTGGTGTAGGGCCGCTTGAAAGTTGCAAACCCTTATTCCAAAAACTGAAAATACTCACGCTGCCATGTATGTACATTAGAGACATGTGCATCTTTGTTAAAAAGCATCCAAAATATTTTGTACAAAACAAGGATAACAATGATGCAAAAAGATCACAACGTTATCCCAATAAACTAATCATGCCCAAATGTAGCAGCAAAACGTTTCTTAAAAGTCCTTATTATATGGCTATTAAAATCTTTAATAACTTGCCAAAAGATTTAGAAAAACTGAGCCTAATTCCTTTTAAAAGAAAACTAAATGAATGGCTTATATATAATTGTTTCTATGAAGTAAAGGATTTTTTCGTTGGTACTTATTTCTGACAGTTCTCATAACTCTTTATTTAGTGACATATTGTGACATTTAGTAATGGTAATACTTCTACTTCTTTTCTCGACCTTTTAGATTAACTATATGACATTTGCATACTATTAATTTAGTTGAGTGATATGATCCTATAATATTTTATTAAGAAGACCATATTGTACATCTCACTCTGGCAAATAAATCATTATTATTTTTATTAAAAAAAAAAAAACTTTCTACCCCAATTTCACCCCCTTGGGGGTAGAATTACTAGAAACGTTTAAATACGTATCCATTCATTTTTAATCAGTAGCACAAAAATAAAGTTTCATGTTTCTAACTCAAGAAATGACGGACTTTCATTCAAACTTTCAACCCCAATTTCAGCCCCTTTGGGGGTAGAATTTCTGAAAACGCTTAAGTAACTATCCATTCATTTTTAATCAGCAGTCCAAAAATAAACTTTCATTTTTCTAACTTAAGAAATGACGGACTTTCATTTAAACTTTCAACCCCAATTTCACCCCCTTAGGGGTAGAATTTCCAAAAACGCTTAAACACGTATCCAATCATTTTTAATCAGTAGCCCAAACATAAAATTTCAAGTTTCTAACTTAAGAAATAACGGACTTTCATTCAAACTTTCAACCCCAATTTCACCCCCTTGGGGGTAGAATTTCCAAAAACGCTTAAATACGTATCCATTCATTTTTTATCAGTAACCCAAAAATAAATTTTCATGTTTCTAACTTAAGAAATGACGGACTTTCATTCAAACTTTCAACCCCTATTTCACCCCCTTCGGGGTAAAATTTTCTAAATTCCTTCCTTAGTGGGTGTCTACTTAACAAAACAACCCTACTCACCAAATTTCGTGGCTGTCACTTTAACAGTTTTTGCTCAGCGATGATGAATCAGTGAGTCAGTCAGTCAGTCAGGACATGTAATTTTATAAGTATAGATTTATAACTTCAATGAAATTAGGTAGCCAAGGCATAAAGAAAAAAAAAAATATAAAAGCCGAATAATTGAGTTCTTACGAAATCTTTATTGGACTGTTCCTATGTTTTGTTCTAGAACATTCTACAGATCAAGATTCAAGTTGGCAGAAGATTTCACGAATACGCGTAAGCCATAATAATAATTATTTTCACGAACTTCAAAGGAGTACTTAAACGAGATGGTGATATTTTGCACAAAAAACAAGATACTTAGTGTAAACAAAAAACGTCACATTTTTCACATTGCTTCGAAATTTCTCTCATATATCAATAAAATATAAAAAGCTCTACTTCATTAGGTATTTTCTCTTCCCCTCTCGAATAAAGGTCAGTTTTATATATTATCCTCTAAACAGGCAAAGGTAATCGCGCAGGAGCAGCCTTTTCACCGATTTCATATACTGACATTTTGATATCTACTTAATTACAATTAAATTAATACAAAATGTGTTTTTCTTATCGAGTAGCAAAATCTTGTTGTGTCACAAAAAACGTCTTCGCTGACTTTTTATTTCACTGTATACTTTTAGTTATTTATAAATTAGAAAGTAGGAGTAGATGAAACCTAGTATTTATTCAAATCATTAGCTGGAGAATTATGAAATAATAGTAATAATAGAAATATATTAGTTTCCCAATGAACCTATTAAGTGATAACTGATAACCCAGCCCCTTTCATACTCCACACAAAATAAAAAACAATGTTTTATATTATGTATGTTTAGGTCTCCATCATTTTAAAAATATAAAATGACCCCTACAAAAATAACCATTGTAAAATGTAAATTATGCTTCGTCGTGGGGTAAATGTCTTATATTTCTATGTAAGTGTTATACCTCATCCGTTAGTCTACAATATTATAATTATACTAGTAATCTGTGTCCGTTAGTTTATAATATTGAATAGCTCATGCTCGTATCGTTCTAAATTTTTTTGCAATTTTGACAACCGTTGTTTAAGGTCTACCTTCCGTGTATCAATATCAATATTGATTCATGTATAAACTTAGTTTAAAGAAACGACATTCTGCAGTCACCAAATAAGAAGCTGACATAGAATATAATATAATAATAATATATTATTTTTTACTCTAAAACATGAGTTGCTTATAGCATGATTTAATTGATAACAATTTTAAAAAAATAACAAAATAAGTATTTTAAAATAAATGATATTATAATATTAGTAGCTTCATAATTTCTCCGAAAAATATTTCGTAAGAAAAAAAGGTTCGTGATACATGGCGGGGTCACGCTTCCTCCTGCTTGCTCTACCACGAAACTCGCGGTCATTTGAATTTAGAAACTTTTTGACAATTATGTCATGCAAACGATGCGATAGATATCGCTACATCTGTAAAATTAGAATACAATGGTAGACGAGATGCCGATAACCGCTAGAGACAGGACTGACTGAGCGTTTGAACCATAGGCAGTTGACGGACCTACATATTATGTTGGTGGGCTTATATTATGTCAATTCAATGTTAGCTGTGATAGGTCGGATGGGTTTGACTTAATGCGACCAAATTACTTAGGTCCGCCATCTGCCTAGGAATCAACTTCTTCATATTATATTCTTTGATAGTACATGTACTTACATAAGTCACACGATATAATGATATTAATCAGTAATTAGTGTAGAATATTATATTAAAAGGCGGAACTGCTTTATGAAGCTCAAGACTCCCCAAAAAAGTACAAAGTTATAATAGGGTAAATTACGAGTCATTAGAATTTTTCAGTAGAGGGACACTTTACACTTTGATCGTAAAAATAAAAGTTTGTGGTTTTTATACGATGTAAATAAAAATGGAATTAATATTGAGGGGCATTCACGTTACAATAAAAATAGAGTATTTTTTATCAGGTTGCGGTGTAACCAAAATAAAACATCTTTTTGTCGCCATGGTCATCACGTGCGCCTTGGTTTTACAAATGAAAAGAAAAAATTTAGAAACATGCTAAAGTTTTTAATTATATTTTTTATGATACACATTGTGTATGTTATTATAAGCGTGTTGTATAAATAGCAATCTATTAAGTATTTTTTGTACATTATTAATAACCTTTTATCTCATTTAAAGGTTTTTTTGGCCTGTCCTACTACTGGTATTGTAAAAGTGCTGAAAAACAGTTATTGGACGTTATTAGATGAAATAATACTGATCTACTTGATATAATATAATATTAGAAAGATGAGAGTATTATTCAATACGTAAGTTAATTTGCAGTTGACTTGTGTCTTCTGAATACTTCAATGAAGTGTGACTTCTGAATACTTCAAAATCCTACTTGTTGCCGTTAGTTGTATTGTATGGAATGAATAAAGGAACGTAACGCAATTTGGGGGCCTTGTAAAATGCTACGGTGCGTATCACAAGGGCTGATATTTAAACAACGCGTTAATTTTTTTCGGTTTTATAGTGGAATAAAAATTTTCAAAATCAGCTACCCTTTTGTTTATGTTTTATTAGGAAATCCCTGGATTGTATTTTCTTATTATTTTTGTCGCTGAAGTAGACAAATGGCAAGCCTTTAGTTTATATATTTTCATGAAATCCCTTCACTTTGTGTATAATGAATTAAATTAAACAAATGCAATACAATTTTTGCTACCCATCACTATAATCCAGACTCAAGAACATGTGCAACCTGTGGGATCTATTAGACAAGCCCAACTTCCTCCTGAAAGTAGAGTACGGCCACAGCGACAGGCAAATGAGCTGCTATGCATTGTGCTCCATATTGAAAAATTGTCTGAGTATGCCGATTGGCTCGATGAGGACAATCTGAAATCTCCAACTATTCGAGTTACGTTTTACCTGAACAATGTAATATACAGACATACAGATAAAGAGACTGACATCCTTTCACATCTATATTATTGATAGATGGCGGTCGTAACTCCATTGCCAAATTCCGTTCATTGGTCAAAGTCCATTTATCGGGTGGATACCGTACATTTTCCCGGGACCAAAAGTACTATTTTTCCTTTCCCGGGACTCAGTGTCTCCATACCAATTTTTTGCAAAATCCGTTCAGTGGTTTGAGCGTGAGGAAGTAACTGACAGACAGACAGACAGACGAACAGACTTTCATACTTATAAAGTTATAATATTAGTTGTTACAATAGCACTATGTAATATTGGTAAGAATTTTAATTTTTTGAAAGTAATTTTTTGTTAAATATTTAATTAAAATACCTTATTTTACAATAAATAATAACCTGTTTCCTACTTACAATACCAATTTTAACCAAATTTCAATCAAACTTTGCTTGTCCAACTACTGGTTTTGGGTGTCCCAACTGTAATTCCGTCCCATGGGCCATGACTGTGTTTTACGTACCATTCAGTTTTTACCAAAAAATCGATATAAACTGAAAAACCATCGCATTTTTATGTTTGCATATCTAAAGTTAGATAATTTATGAACACAAATATGATATCTATACTTATTATAAAACAAAGTCGTTTTTTTCCCTCATGTCCCTTTGTTCCTTAAATCTTTAAAACTACGCAACGGATTTTGATGATTCTTTCAGTGTTAGATAGCCCATTTATCGACGAAGGTTATGGGCTATATTTTATCACGCTAAGATTAATAGAAGCGAAGAAATAGAGGAAAATGTGGAAAAAACGGGGAAAATTATTTGAAAGGGCTAACTTGAACGCGCTAATCTCAGGAACTACTGGTCCGATTTGAAAAATTCTTTTAGTGTTAGATAGCCTATTTATAGAGGAAGGCTATAGGCTATATTTTATCACGCTAAGACTAATAGAATGTGGAAAAAACGGGGAAAATTATTTGAAAGGGTTTATCTCGCGAACTACTGGAGCAATTTTTATGTTATTTGGCACAGATAAGAAGTAGACCACATGAAGGATCGTGATAGGCTATCGAATATCGATTTTAATCATTTTTTCAGTGGCTAATGGTTATATATTTTATACCCGTGCGACGCCGGGGCGGGTCGCTAGTCTATTTCTATTTCATGCGAAGTATTTAATGTTTTAGAGCTTTTTCTGTAAAAAAAATCCTTAGCTGTCCAATGACTGGTAGTTTACGGTAAATACTTTTTTAATAAAACGTTTTAAAAAAGTATATATTCACTTATAATGTGTACCACTGTGAATATGCTGTTAATACGTAAATTGATCCTCAATAATTGTAGAACAATAGCGACCAACTATGTTTTTTAAATACTAAGAGAAAAGGTTTCAGTCCGGCTGGTCCCCGTGAGACGTCAGACCACCACCCTTCAACGAACAATAAAAGATGCAAAAGTCTCCAAACTTTGAACATTAGAACTCTAAGAATATTATTTGTAGAAATCAATGACACACTAGAAAATATACTAAATTTAGAACTACCAGGATACAAGTAGCAATCTTTCTACAAACGAAGAATTGTCACAGGCTGTCAGGAAAATACAGACAAACATATCTTACTTATGAGAGAATTTACTATAATTTACAAACTGGAGGCAGTTTTGAAAAAACAGAAAACAGTTAAAGTCGTTGGAGAAGGCCTATGCCGAGAGGCACACTGTGTTAAATAGAACTGAACATTGATTATAAATTTTGATATGAACATTTAAACCAAAACACTTGTAAAGAAAACTTGTAAATACAGAATAAAGGGCTATTTTTTTTTTAATTGATTTAATTGTAGAACAACAAGCGGCTGCAAGCAAAGAGGCGGAGGCTCAAACACAGAATAACCAAAGCACAGAGCCGGCCAAGCGCCGTCGCTTAGACACTTTAAGCGACTGCGTGGCGACCAACGTTATAGAGATAAGCGACAAAGACGAACTGGAGGTGTACGGGTCGGATATACGCACGTCCACACAGCTCACCAGTTACGTGTTTGAGGTTAGTGATAATCATTTTAAGTATTATTTGATATCAAGGAAACTGTTTACAAACAGAGGGGCCTGAAATCTTTGATTTAAATAAAAAAACACTAAAGTATAGGAAAATAAACTGTAACAATTATTGAATATCTAAATTAGGTAGACTCAAATGTTTCCTATTATTCATGTGCCAGACGCTTTACTACAATCTGATCAAACAAAGTTGCTATCTAATTTTGAATTACATGTTTGTTTCTTGATTAATCTAATTTGATATAATTTGATATTCGATTAACAATTCTTTATTTGCACAAAACATACGAGGGCTGCTATTTATGTATCCGGAATTAAAAAAAGAAACAAACATTTATCATTTAATATGGTTTTATTGCTTTTCAAAATATTCGCCGCGATGATCGACACACTTTTGCATACGCTGGAACCAATTTTCATAGCACTTTTTCCATTCTGATTGAGGTATCTCCAAAACGTGCATTTTGAACGCATCAACAGCCTCTTCGCGGATCGAAAAACGTTGACCACGTAATTTGTTCTTCGCGTATGGAAATAAAAAGAAATCGTTAGGTGCCAAATCAGGGCTGTACGGCGGATGACCAGTCAATTCGATCTTTTGACCCTCCAAAAACTGAGTTGTTTCAGCTGAGGTGTGACAGCTAGCATTGTCGTGATGTAATATGATTCTGCGTTGTCGGTTGTCCTTTCTTATTTCTTCAAAGACTTCTGGTAAACAAATGGTCGTATACCATTCAGAATTAACCGTTTTACGATTCTCTAATGGCACTGTAGCCACATGTCCATTAATTCCAAAAAAACAGGCGACCATTTGCTTCAAAGTACTTTTTGCACGAGTAACTTTTGTTGGTTTCGGCTCATCTTGGAACACCCACACCGTTGACTGTTGTTTAGTTTCGGGGTCATATGCATAGATCCAAGATTCATCACCTGTGTAGATATTATAAACGGCTTTTGACGTACCACGGTTGTATTTTTTTATCATTTTTTTGCACCAATCGACATGAGCCCGTTTTTGATCGATTGTCAAGTTGTGCGGAATCCAACGCGAACATATTTTTTTTACAGCCAAATGTTCGTGTAATATCTTATGTATGATCGTCATACTTATGCCTAAGGACGCCTCTATCTCGCGATATGTAACATGACGATCACGCATTATTAGTTCCCGCACAGCATCTATATTTTGTGGGACAACAGCTGTTTTTGGGTGACCTTCTTTATTTTCATCCGTGAGCATAGACCGCCCACGATTAAACTCACTGTACCAGTGATAAACAGTGGTTTTTGATGGTGCTTCATCTCCAAAAGTTGCGGTGAGTTGAATAAAGCACTGTTGTTGATTTAGCCCACGCCGAAAATCGTAGTAAATCATTGCACGAAAATGTTCACGCGTTAAATCCATGGCAAATGAAGACACGCAATTTTCAAAATGACGCCACAATGGAAAAATAATTGACAGTCACATGAAACAAAATGTATTCTTCAACCAAAGAGTTCTATTTTCAAATGTTGTAATTACTTTTTAAATATTGTTCTTGTAAGTGGCCAGTTCCGGATACATAAATAGCAGCCTATGTACTGAATTAGATACTACAAAATATTGATAAGTAGATATTTTGCCTGTTAATGGCATGTAAATGTTTCAGTATCGACATGCTCATTATATACCTTTTAACATTTTAATTTACAACATGGCTCCAATATAACGTTTATAGGTATGCGACTCTCTGCTCAACATCTGTCCAATCGGCGCGGTGTCCATGGGCGAAGTCCAACTTCTAGCTGAGGGGGAAACGGGTGATGCGGCGGAGGGGCGAGCGCTCGAGCTAGTAGCTTGCAGCGGCCGCGGAAAAAACGGCGCGCTCACTGTGCTACAGCGGTCTGTGAGGCCTCAGCTACTGACGTCGTTTGAGTTGCCAGGTGAGATAATATATGGGGCTGCCAGATGAGAAAATATATTGAGGGTTGCCTGGTGAGAAAATAGGTTACGAGGAGAGGCATAAGTTAGCTAAGAATTAGTCGCATGTAGCGGCCGCGGGAAAAACGGTGCGCTGACAGTGCTACAGCGGTCTGTGCGACCGCAGTTACTGACGTCTTTTGAGTTGCCAGGTTAGAAAATTCATACTGATCATGATATTATAAATGCGAAAGTGTGTTTGTCTGGCTGTTGCCATGCAAATAAAAAAATATTGTGTAACAATTTTTATCAAATTGGTTTTTCTGACACAAAAGACTATTTTTAAAGAGCCTATTGGTAAGGCCGAGAATTTTTACACTTTTCGAAAGTAAAAAGTATCCCAATTTTTGTCTGCATTTAAAAAAAAAACTAACCAGTAATTTTTAATTAAATAACTTTTATTGTATTCTGTAGGGATCTAAATCATACAATTTCATATCAAAGTTAAAATACTCTTTATGGTTTAATAACTACAGTGAGTTAAATTCGTCGGTTACCCCAAATATTGCAAAAAACTCGCTGTCTTTTTCATGTATCCAAATACTTGGAACTCTAAACATTTGTATTTTTTTCCATTGAAATACAAATTCACAAGAACTGACTTAAATACTCTGATACTAGGCAATTTAATCGTAGTGATTGATCTTCCATACATATAATAAAACTGTAGAAATGAAGATTCTGTACATTAAAGATATTCAAAAAATAATAAGCGGAGGGTGTCACTACATCGCTATAGAAGCCAAAAATGTGGTCAGTTTTTTTTGTCTGTCTGTCTGTCTGTCTGTCTGTCTGTCTGTCTGTCTGTATGTTTGTTCCACTATCACACGAAAACTACTGATCCGATTTGAATGCGGCTTTCGTAGATATATTTGTCTTCTTCCAACTTAACATCTGGTGTATAAAAATTTTTCCCTCCACTCCTCTAAAGGGACGAAAGAGGGGGTCAGATTTTTTATAAGACTTTTGCTTTAACACGAAAACTACTGATCCGATTTGAATGCGGTTTTCGCAGATATATTTGTCTTTTTCCAACTTAAAATCTGGTGTATAAAAAAATTTCCCTCCACCCCTCTAAAGGGACGAAAGAGGGGGTCAGATTTTGTATAAGACTTTTGCTTTAACACGAAAACTACTGATCCGATTTGGATGCGGTTTTCGCAGATATATTTGTCTTCTTCCAACTTAACATCTGGTGTATAATATTTTTCCCCCCCACCCCTCTTAGGGGACAAAAGAGAGGGTAAGATTTTGTATCAACTGATGAAGTAGAAATACTTTAAATGGCAAAGCAATGTTTGCCGGGACAGCTAGTTTTAAATAAACATATTTCATGACTTTATCGAAATTTAAATGTTTGTCCCCGTATTTTCGCTTCTATGTTACTATTTTGTATGTTACCATAGTTTCACCTCTAAACAATGTTAATCTTTTGTGGCACTAGTTTGTATTGACACTGGCAACACTAAGTAACTATGCGAATAATAAAATTTAAAAAAGACGCTTGTTTGTTTTCTGTAGAATCGAGCAAAAGTGCACGCATGTGTTTGGTCGGAGTTTTTTTTAAATGAATTTAGACGATTTTAAAGGTAAATAACAGTTTTTATTACACCTTTTTTGAATAGAAATATGGATAAGCGGAGAAGCAATGCGTGACGTGTGTATTTGGTCCAAATTGAGCTCAAATTATCGTTTAATGGTCAATTAAAGCCTAAAAAATCTCGCTTCTATGTTACTTCTATGTTACCGGTAACGTTCATTGTATGTAACGTAACGTTGAAGTGTTGTAAGGATTTGTTCATATCTTCATTAATTACTATTGTAATTACTATTGTTTTTTGTTTGCTTAATTTTTTTATGAAAACAAATTTGAGTATTTTCTGTGTACTGGAAAATTTAGAGGAACTATAACAATGTTATGTTTTTGTTACTACTTAATTTTGATAAAAAACTAATTTTATAGTAGGTATTTTGGTACCAAAGATTTTAAATAACAATTTTATTTAATTATTTGGTACTTAGTTATGTACTTAGTCAAAGTAAAAGACATGATTTGATAAAAAAATTGGTTTCATATTTTATTGTTATCCATGCACATCATACATACATATACTGGGTGTAAGCAACAGCGTACCGCAAACTGGTAGGGGTTGCTCAGTCAACGATACTGAGCAACTATCACCAGGATTTTTTATTTCAGGAAATTAAAAAAAAAAAATGTTTATCCATACAAATTGTCTGATCGAGCGATTTTTTTTCATTCCTGAAAATAATTCCTCATTCCTGGGTGGTGTTTGTTCAGTTTTGTTGACCGAGCAACCCCTATAAGTTTGTGGGACGCTGTCCCTTACACCCCGTATAAGGCATAAAGTTTTACATAAAAAGGTGCACTATGAAATCGGCCTTATATACCTTTCGCGTTATTTTTACGTTACCGTAACATAGAAGTATCTATGTTACTCTATGTTACTAA
Source organism: Polyommatus iphigenia (assembly GCA_963422495.1). Lineage (NCBI taxonomy): Eukaryota > Metazoa > Arthropoda > Insecta > Lepidoptera > Lycaenidae > Polyommatus > Polyommatus iphigenia. The sequence continues at coordinate 41,900,944 of OY730177.1, read as the reverse complement.
GTGTAAAAATTCTCGGCCTTACCCCTTTGCTATGTCACTGCTGGGCAAAGGCCTCCCCTAAGGTTTTCTTTTCTCGATCTAACGCCACCGTAGTCCAACGTGGTTCGTATGTATGAAGCTCGTCGTGCCATCTTTTTCGAGACTGATGATGATTTTTGCCCAGCGGTCAGGATGCAACAAAATACTCTTTATGTTTATAATACTATTCCACAGGATGTATCGACATGTGGTCAGTGATTGGCGATCCGGGCGAAGTGGTGCGCGACGCACACAAGGACATGGAGGGCACACACGCGTACCTGCTACTCACACAAGCGGATGCAACTATGGTAAACTATCTGCCCTATTGTTAACCATGATTAAGATAGGACTAGTATTTAATCTGTCTTTGTTTTTAAATTTGTGTGTTGCTGTCTTTGTCTTACGTAGTATGACGAACACGATATCAATGACGTACTTACATCAAATGTTTGCTTCTTTTACGATTAGCCATGTATGAAGCCTTAGAATAAAGTCACAGACAGACGAAGTTAAAACGACGTTTTAAAATAAACAAGAAACATTTTATGCAGGTGTTACTAAACTACCAACTCTCAGGGCTATCCCACTCTGAGGTTAGCACAATTTGTGTTTCCTTTGCAGGTGTTACAAACCGGTCAGGAGATCAACGAGGTGGACAACTCGGGGTTCAGCACGAGCGCGCCCACCGTGTTCGCCGGCAACCTTGGCAACAACAAGTACATGGTGCAGGTCACCACCGGCGCCATACGACTTGTCAGAAGTGAGTAACCTTTTTGCATGTGGCTCGTCAGGACTCAGGAGTGAGTAACCTTTTGTACGTGGCTCGTCAGGAGTGAGTAACCTTTTGTACGCATCGGCTGCGAGATATTATCAGATTGTTAAAATAATATTACAGAACAGCCGCTCACCGCGCGGTATACTACGTCTAGTACATACTATATACTACGTCTAGTACAGAAGATAAGCCGTCGCTTATCCATATAAATCTATAAATTGGAACGCGCCGCTGCCGCTTCCCGCTGATTTCGAGACTGAAATCTTACGCCGGTTTGCTATTCGACATTTAAAATATATTTATTATCTTGTGTATACTAACGTATTTACATTTATATTACAGATGGCGTTATGCTCCAATCCATCGCGTTAGAGTGGAACGCGCGCAGTGCGAGCGTCGCGGACCCGTACCTGTGCGTGCTGTCGACTTGCGGCCGCGCACTGGTGTTAGCGCTGCGAGAGTTGCGCCCCAGAGACCCCACGGTACAGTACCCTTGACACCGTGTTGCCATGAAGTGTTGTAGTGTTGCCACACTGTATATAAGCGAGAGTGGACGGCGCGCAGTGCGAGCGTCGCGGACCCGTACCTGTGCGTGCTGTCGACGTGCGGCCGCGCACTGGTGTTAGCGCTGCGAGAGTTGCGCCCCAGAGACCCCACGGTACAGTACCCTTGACACCGTGTTGCCATGAAGTGTTGTAGTGTTGCCACACTGTATATAAGCGAGAGTGGACGGCGCGCAGTGCGAGCGTCGCGGTCCCGTACCTGTGCGTGCTGTCGACGTGCGGCCGCGCACTGGTGTTAGCGCTGCGAGAGTTGCGCCCCAGAGACCCCACGGTACAGTACCCTTGACACCGTGTTGCCATGAAGTGTTGTAGTGTTGCCACACTGTATATAAGCGAGAGTGGACGGCGCGCAGTGCGAGCGTCGCGGACCCGTACCTGTGCGTGCTGTCGACGTGCGGCTGCGCGCTGGTGTTAGTACAGTACCCCTGACAATGTGTTGCCATACATGTCAACACATTGTCGTAGTCCATACTTATAGTGGTGCCATACTGTATAAATATGGTCTTCCGCGAGGTAAAATTTTTAGGTGATCTTGCCACGTCAAACACAAACTCACTCGTATACCCCCTTACTACTAAAATATTTACACAGTAATTAACTGTCATACAAGACGTGGTTCCTTTTTTGACATATTGGAAACGTCTTATGATAGACCAAGACAGGAGGAAAGTGGACCATGAATAATTTAATTTGTGTAATGGCAGTTCCCATATCAGTTGTTCTTTCAAGGTAACCGACATTAAAATTTTCATACTAAGTTAGATAATCATTTTGTCTGCAGTCAGCTCGGCTAGCTCCGACTCGTCAGGCGGTGCCGGCGCGGCCGCGGCTGCTGCGTGCGGCGCCATTCCGCGACTTATCCGGCCTGTTTGGACCACCGGATGAGAATATACAGGTAATTTGTAGAAGATAAGATTTTTGATTATACTATAAGATAGTATTAAAACTCGCTTACATAGCACTCAAAAAATTACCTACGCAACGTGCAACGGTGGTAAACACCAAGACTATGTTGTGGTTTTTCAGAAAAATAGTATGACTGTATTAATAATTATGCAAGTACTAGGAACAACTAAAATAACAAGATACGTCTTTGTATCCAGTTTGTCCCCACTACAATTTTGCAAACACTACAAAGCGAAGTTACCAATATCAAAATGTATGAAAGACTTCGTTATCAAATCTATCGAATGCAATAAATACAAACAAAGAGAAACTTTTTTTTTCACCGTACCCTGATTTTATTTTTGACAATATTTATATGGGAAAATGTGCATATTATTTTCGCAGATCAAAGGCGAGTTCACAGGCAAGAAGAAGGGCAAGAGCGTGAAGGCGGAGGGGTTCAAGCCGGACACTGTGTATGAGATTAACGACGAAGACGAGCTGCTGTACGGCGGTGACCAGACACCCGCATCTATGGCCAGCGTGAGTAAAAACATCCATACATATATTATAAAGCTGAAGAGTTTGTTTGAACGCGCTAATCTCAGGAACGACTGGTCCCATTTGAAAAAATCTTTCAGTGTTAGGTAGCCCATTTATCGAGGATGGCTGTTGGCGATATATTATTGAGCTCAGACCAATTGGAGCGAAGATACAGATGTGAAAAAAACGGGCAAAATATCTGAAAGAGCTTATCTCAACTAAACTACTGGAGCAATTTTTATGTTATTTGGCACAGATATCCATACTTCCATACTAATAATATAAATGCGAAAGCGTGTCTGTCTGTCTGTCTGTCTGTCTGTTACCTCTTCACGCTCGAACCGCTGAACTGATTTTGCTGAAATTTGGCATGGAGATACTTTGAGTCCCGAGAAAGGACATAGGATACTTTTTGTCCCGGAAAAATGTACGGTTCCCGCGCGATAAACGAATTTTGGTGCAACGGACTTTGCGGGCGTCATCTAGTAGAGTATATACCACGTGAGACATAGGCTATTTATTTGCGGGAAATGTACGGTTTCCGTGAAATTCCTAATTTACGCGGGCGAAGCCGCACGGAACGTCTAGTTATTGATAAAGCTATATTGTGTCTATGTATATACATATATTATTTCCTCAAACAGTCTTCAAATTACCTAACTGCCAATCTATAAAATAACTGCCTGGTATCTATCAACTGGCAACCGGTCACCGAAATTAGGGCACAAATAAATGGCATGGAATTTAATGTTAAATGGCGGACTAATGTATACTCGTAGAAACGGCGGTTGCGTATAGCACTGCCGGTGAACATTAGGTAATAAATAATTAATAATTATTATCCGTTTTAGTATGGTCAAAATTTTGCGACCTATACAACTGCACGTGCGCGTGAGTATAAAATGTTGTAACAAGCCTCGTAACAACGTTCATAATTTAAATTCTTTTCGTTTTCTTCAGATAATGTTAGCGGAGCAATCTAAGAACCCCGGTCTACCGAAGCGCATGTCTCGATGGTGGAAGCGCTACCTCGCCGACGTGAAGCCCACATACTGGTTATTCGTAGTGCGAGACAATGGGAATCTCGAGATATACTCGCTGCCCGAAATGAAGCTGAGTTTCCTAGTGCGAGATGTCTGCGCGGGGCATAAGGTGAGGGTTTTGTAAGGATATATTATGGTGCTGCTTGTATAAACTCATGTGGGCGGGGCCTATGGCGCAGCTAGTATACGCTAGTGTAGGCGGGGCTAATGACGCGGCCCGTATAAACTCATGAGGGCGGGGAATATGAAGCAGTTCGTGTAAACTTGTGTGGACATGGGCTTAGGTTGAAGTGTAACTGGCTGTTCGTGGTGCGAGACAACGGCAACCTCGAGATATACTCGCTGCCAGAAATGAAGCTGAGTTTCCTGGTGCAAGATGTCTGCGCGGGGCATAAGGTGAGGATTTTATAAGGATATATGGTGCTACTTGTATAAACTAATGTGGGTGGGGCTTATGGCGCAGGCCGCAGCTCGTATACGCTATTGTAGGCGGGGCCAATGACGCGGCCCGTATAAACTCATGAGGGCGGGGAATACGGGGGCTGCTATTTATGTATCCGGAACTGGCCACTTACAAGAACAATATTTAAAAAGTAATTACAACATTTGAAAATAGAACTCTTTGGTTGAAGAATACATTTTGTTTCATGTGACTGTCAATTATTTTTCCATTGTGGCGTCATTTTGAAAATTGCGTGTCTTTATTTGCCATGGATTTAACGCGTGAACATTTTCGTGCAATGATTTACTACGATTTTCGGCGTGGGCTAAATCAACAACAGTGCTTTATTCAACTCACCGCAACTTTCGGAGATGAAGCACTATCAAAAACCACTGTTTATCACTGGTACAGTGAGTTTAATCGTGGGCGGTCTATGCTCACGGATGAAAATAAAGAAGGTCGCCCAAAAACAGCTGTTGTCCCACAAAATATAGATGCTGTGCGGGAACTAATAATGCGTGATCGTCATGTTACATATCGCGAGATAGAGGCGTCCTTAGGCATAAGTATGACGAGCATACATAAGATATTACACGAACATTTGGCTGTAAAAAAATATGTTCGCGTTGGATTCCGCACAACTTGACAATCGATCAAAAACGGGCTCGTGTCGATTGGTGCAAAAAAATGATAAAAAAATACAACAGTGGTACGTCAAAAGCCGTTTATAATATCTACACAGGTGATGAATCTTGGATCTATGCATATGACCCCGAAACTAAACAACAGTCAACGGTGTGGGTGTTCCAAGATGAGCCGAAACCAACAAAAGTTACTCGTGCAAAAAGTACTTTGAAGCAAATGGTCGCCTGTTTTTTTGGAATTAATGGACATGTGGCTACAGTGCCATTAGAGAATCGTAAAACGGTTAATTCTGAATGGTATACGACCATTTGTTTACCAGAAGTCTTTGAAGAAATAAGAAAGGACAACCGACAACGCACCTCCCCCCGCGGCCTCCGTACGGTTAACATCGTCTGACGTGCGCTCCGGGATTAAAAATTATTTTCGGTGGTTTTAAATCGGTAAATTCGTGCTGAGTGTGTGTAATTAGCTAGGTAACGGTGTAATCTACGTGTACTGTAAGTTTTTTAACACATTTGCTCGTATTTTATTGGATTTAACTCGGTAAGTAAATTTCTTTGTTCACTTTTATCAGTAGGGAATTGTAGGTAGGTAAAATATTGTGTGTGTCGGTACCGCTCGCGCGGCGCCGGCCTGCCTTGCGATCAGCTGACTGTGATTATTAAGCTAAACTTTTGTTTCATTCTAATTTAAATTAAATAAGTGTAATCGGTACATTCAAATTTTATATTAACTCACAATGTCGAGCCAAAATAATATGCCGCCAGATAAAGATACACACCCGTTTAATAGAAGCGATAAAACTCCTCGTTCTCCGACATTCTCGTCCGGTAAACGTTTGTTGTCGGAATTATCTCCTTCCTCCTTGTCACCTGTGGAGAAGCGTCACCAACCCACTAGGGACGAGCCTCTGCTGTCCCCCGTTACGTCATTATTAGACACAAGCCGCGCATCCGACGATGCTTGCAATTATTACGAGCTCGTCCGCGAAGCTAGCTCGTACTTAGCCAAAATAAACGAGTTCGCAAACGACACCGTGTCTCGCCGTAATAATTTTGCCAACAAGTCCGATATTATGAGTATGACTCAAAAAATAACTACGATCGTCTCACTTCTCGCCATAAAGAACTCCTCCTTGGAAACCAAGGTCGCTAATATGGAACGCGAATTGTTAGCTGCCAAAACTAATCCCGTCGTACAAACAGTTGCCGCCGCGCCTTCTACCTCCTACTCGGACGCGCTTAAACTAAGACTTGCGAAGTCAGTGCCGCCAGTCGAGACCCGAAAACCGCTTCCCTGCGTTATTGCCTATCCGACACAAGAAAAATCGGGGGAATTAAAATCATCGTCGGAGACAAAACAAGCTCTGATGAAAGTCATCAACCCGGCCGACGGTTTTCAATTTCACGGCGTCAAAAAAACAGCTAATTCGGGTGTGATCTTGCGACTAACTAGCGAGTCGCAAGTTAATAAACTTAAATCCGTGGAAGCGCTTAAATCGGCCGGTCTGCGACTCGAGTCGCCTAAAGGACGTAACCCACGTATTCTCATAAAAGATGTACCGCAACATATGACGGATGATAATTTCCTTCTCGCACTTTTTAATCAAAATATTAATGGCGAAATGAATATGTCTCAAGAACAATTTTTGCGTTCAACAAAAATAGTAAGACGTCGTAATTTAAATAAAGATTACAACAACAGGAAATGGATAGGTATCGAATTAGACCCCGCTGTGCGTAAACACCTAATCAATTCAAAAGAAAAACTGTTTATCGATTGGGCGATGTGTCGCTTCGTGGACGACGTTGAGCTGGTCCGCTGCGGCAACTGCCAACAGTTTGGGCACGTCGCTAAATTCTGTCGCGATCCTAATCCTTGCTGCTATCACTGTGCCGAAAAACACAGCTCGTTGTCGTGCCCCAACAAAGATAAAGAAAATTTTAAGCCAGTTTGTGGTAGTTGCCAACGTTATAAAAAATCTTCCGACCACCCCACGGGCTCCCCAGACTGTCCAACATATAAAAGCAAAATGGAGCAACTTATTTTAACTAC